>CANTUQ010000020.1:4715000-7115000 GCA_947683425.1 Excoecaria cochinchinensis
TTATGCATGAGAGGACCAATGTCCTCATCCTTAATAAACACCTCGTTTTATGTATGATTTATGTTTTATTTACAATGGGGGTTGTATTCCGCCCCTAGTTTTATTGTAATTTATTTTTATCTTTATCTTTATTTTTATTTATCGTGATTGATATGCGCTTTAATAAACTGAATTAATCGTGTGAGAAGAGGGATGAAATTTTATAATTAAAAAACTCATTTATAATTAACCAAGACATAAATAAGTGTGAAGTTCCGAATACCATCTCTGGTTTAGACCGATAAGAGGTTAAACTTTCCCAATTTTTTAAATTGGGTGGCGACTCCAAAATACCTCAAAAGTGCCTAAAGGTGTTATGGCGATGAATGGTCCTTTTCAATGTTCTATTGTGAAAGGAGGTGCCGAAAATATCTCATAACACTTAAGATCGGAAAAGACGCGAACCCATCCCTCGAATCCTAAAAGCGGATTCCCGAAGAGGGCCTTGCTGGTTCATGGCGCGCGTCACATGATGCATAGTGAAAACCGTAGTGTGTGCCTCACTCAAAAGTTGTCTCCTCAACTCCTCATTCTCAGGCACACACAAGCGATTTCTATACATCAGCACCCCTTCCAAAACTGAGAACTCTGACTGCTTACTAGAACTAACCTCTTGCATAACCCACTACAGCCTCTCATCATCCTTCTGAGCATCCACAATCTTCTGTCTCAAAGTAGGCCTCACTCTCATTTGGGCTACTAAAGCCCCATCTGAATCAAACCTCCGCCTAAACTGCCTCAAGAACAAAGCTGAAATCGATTTCTGATTCAAGGCATCTGCCACAACATTGGCCTTACCAGGATGGTAATCTAATATACAATCATAGTCCTTGAACAATTCTAACCAACGACGCTGTCTCATGTTCAATACCTTTTGTGTGAGGAGATACTTTAAGCTCTTATGGTCCGTAAAGATCCTACACTTCTCCTCATACAGATAATGCCACAAAATCTTCAAAGCAAAGATCACAGCCGCCAACTCTAAATCGTGCGTCGGATAATTCCTCTCATGTGGCTTTAACTGACGGGAAGCATAAGCCACAACCTTTCCCTCTTGCATCAAAACACAACCAAGATCGACGCCCGAAGCGTCACTATATATTACAAACTCCTTACCTGAGATGGGTTGAGTAAGTATAGGAGCTTCGACTAGCAACTTCTTCAACTGCTCAAAACAAGCCTCACATTTATCCGACCACTCAAATTTGACCCCTTTCCTTAACAATCTCGTCATCTTAGCAGCAATAACTGAAAAGCCCTTCACAAACCGTTGATAGTAACCCGCCAAACCAAGAAAACCCCTCACTTCTAGAACATTCCTAGGCACTTTTCAATCAACAATCGCCTCAATCTTAGACGGATCCACTTGAATACCCTTAGCCGAAGTAATATGGCCCAAGAATGACACTTCCCGAAGCCAAAAATCACACTTACTAAGCTTCGCAAACAACTGATGCTCTCTCAAAACTTGCAAAATCAACCGGAGATGCTCCTCATGCTCACTCTCATCTTTGGAATACACCAAGATATCATCTATAAACACCACTACAAATCGGTCAAGATATGGCCTAAACACTCGGTTCATCAAATCCATGAATGTCGCCGGTGCATTGGTCAAACCAAACGGCATCATTAAAAACTCATAGTGGCCATACCTAGTCCGAAATGCAGTCTTAACCACATCCGCATCCTGAACTCGCAGCTGATAATACCCTGACCAAAGATCAATCTTTCAAAAGACACCCGCACCTCTAAGCTCATCAAACAAATCCTCGACTCTAGGCAACGGATACTTGTTTTTCACCGTGACCTTATTAATTTGCCCATAGTCAATACACATTCTCATAGAACCATCCTTCTTCTTAACAAACAAAACCGGAGCGCCCCATGGAGATATGCTTGGTCGAATAAACCCCTTATCCAATAGCTCTTGTAGCTGAGTTTTGAGTTCTCTCAACTCTACAGGAGCCATCCGATAAGGTGCTTTCGATATGGAAGTAGTACCCGACACTATCTCTATGGATAACTCCACCTCCCTCTCAGGAGGCAAACCAGGCAACTCGCTAGAGAACACATTACCAAACTCTCGGACAACTGGGATATCCTCAATCCTAACTTGATCCCGCTTAGAATCCAGCACCACTGCCAGAAAAGCCTCACAACACTTCCTAATGAATCTCTTAGCTTGCATTGCGGAAATCACATTATTCACAGAACTAGCACCCAAACCTTTAACAAACACAGACGACCGATCTCTATCCCGAAGCACAACCGTCTTCCTATTACGGTCAACCACTTTTCGATGCTTACCCAACCAGTCCACACCCAAAATCAAATCAAACTCTCTGAAAGGCAACTCAATCAAATCTGCTGGAAACTCAACTCCCTCAACCAACAGGAGATAATTCCTATACATTCTACTCACATTGACACTATGCCCTAAAGGACTGGTCACACAAATCTCATGATCTAACTGGTCTACATCATGCAACTTATCACTTAACTTATGAGTGCACAAATATGAGTGTGTGGAACCAGGGCCAATTAGAGCATACAATTCAATGTCATGGAGTAGAAACTTACCAGCAATCACATCAGGCACATCCTGCTCCTCCCTAGCTCTCACAGCATAAGCTCTAGCTAGAACAGGTAACTGACGCTCAACCAACTCAGATGCAGCTCCCTCTCTAGGTCGACCGCCTCGACCTCTACCTCTGCCTCTACCACGGGTAGCTTGAGAAGCATTCGAACCAACTCTGCTGGCCTCTCTCTGAGCACCCGAATCCTCATTCAACCTCGGACAGTTGGCCAAAAAGTGTTTAGTGCTCCAACATCTGAAACACCCACTTGTGAGCCACCTACACTCGCCCCGATGAGGCTTACTGCAATGAGAGCACACGGGCATCGACTTGGTCCTACCACCAACACTGCCTCTACCGGAACTAGACACCACTGCTGAACCCTGTCTTCTACCTCTAGTAGCTGGGCCTGAAGAGGATTCATCCTGCGGGTTCCTTGATTTCTTACCCAAGGATGAAGAAGATGAACCACCACGAGAGGGGTTCCTCCTCAGAGCTCTCTCTCTCTCAGCACTGATTCTGACCTCTTAGCCCTAACAGTAGCTTGCACAATCTGATAATACCCCACTCCCGGAGAACCCATCAAAGAAATCAACATCACCTGTAGCGACTCATTTAAACCGGCCTCAAAATGCCTACACTTGAACTCCTCTGTCAGAATACCTTCCGGTGCATACATAGCCAACCGGTTAAACTCCTTCTCAAACTCAGACACAGATATTGCCCCCTGTTTCAAACTCAAGAACTGAGCCCATCTTACATCTTTGTATGTTTGCATCACATACTTGTTCGTGAACTCTCTTTCAAAAAACTCCCAAGTAATCAGGTGAGGCAACTAAGCATGTCTACAAACCAACTCCTACCACTCATATGCAGATCCTTGCAGCAAAGCCACTGCACACTCTACTTTTTGATCAGGAGGACACCGGACTTCTCTCAAAGCACGCTTTACCTTATCAATCCACTTCTCAGCGACCTCTGACTCATCCAAACCTGTCACATCCCAAATATGGCCTAGTAGAAATTTCATGTTAATTGGATTTATTAAGGACAATTGAGTAATTTTGCAAGGAAAGGAGGACTTAATTGCAAAGGATTAAAAATATTAATGACAGAATTTTCTTTTAGAGACCTATTTGTAATTTATAAGGACTTAAAGAGTTGTGCAAGGAGCAGATGGTAAAAGTGTAGTTAGTGGAATTGAGGGTCCAATGCATGAGTGCCAAGTAGAGAGGGGAGTGCGTGCATGTTGGAGAGAGAAGAAGGCAGGAATTTTAACTTCCTAGAGAAGCTATCAGATTTCATTCTCACTCTCTTGCTCTCTCTCACGTTAGTCACCCTTTCTCCTCTCCATTTCTGTTCTTTCTCTATTTGCATTTGTTGTTCATCCTTTTTGAGCTAGGGTTTTGAGCTTTGAAGAGATTCCAAGAGGTAAGTGGTTACAAGTTCTTTGGGTTCTCCTTGTTTTGTTCTCCTTTTACGGGTTGGATTTAGGTTTTTAAGGCTCTGTACATGGGTTAATAGAGTTTGTTTGGTTGGATTTTTGCAAGTGATTGAAGAGAGAAAGAAGGACAAAGGGAAAGAAAAGATTGGATTTTGAAGTGGAAGGAGTTTTGGCATCAGGTTTGGGAGTGTCTGTCCATTCTTATTTTGGATCCTGTTTGATGTTCAGATGTTAATGTTGTTTGTGTGTATTTGTATATGGAAATGCATGAGTAAAATAGATTTATGTGTATAATTGTGGTGGTGAAGTTCTGATGTTTTGCACGTTAAAATGGAAATGTATATGCATGTATGTGAGAGATAAAATTCTGGGCTTTTGAATCTCTGTAAAAGTCATTTGATTGTGTGATGATGTTATAAATGCAATCTGGAGGCTTGAAGGTACGTTTTGCACAATTATTGCATGAAAACTGCTTTGGGCAAGATGCGGTTTTAAAATTTCGATGTACTCTATTTTCTGCATTTTCTAAAAATTCTGGGAATCGGTCTTCTTCTTCATCGTGGATTTTAGTTTATAGGCTAGAAGAGCACGTCATGGATGACTGAGCACGACTCGGACAGTCTTGCAAAAGTCGGATGAGCGTACTGCTCTCGGCCTTCAGTGATTTCTTGGTGGCGGAGCACAGGAAGAGTAGAGGAACATGACTCGGAGGGAAGAGCACGAGTCGTGCTCCTCTTCTCTCGGCGAGGTGAACAAAAGCCATCCCACTCGTGCTCCTTGGGAAATTGCTGAGCATGAGTAGGATGGAATCCTCCGACTCGAAGGGATGGGCACGAGTCGTGCTCCTTTAGCCTACTCGTGCTGGTCTCTTCTTCCCACACGTGTCTCCCCTATTTTCCAAAAATTGTGTTCCAAATGTGTTTTTACATGGGGTTTTTTCTACATTACATGGCACATTATGGAATTAATTGGTATTATCAGTTGATGATTGTTTTATTACAAGATATACGTACATGATTTATATTATTTTTATGCTTTAAATATGTATGATTATATATACATGGGTTAAACTTGTATTATATTTGGATGATCTGTATTTGTGAGGTACTTGTACATGATTAATAAGATCGCTATATGTGAATTTATGTCTATAATTTACATGCATATGAGTTATTAATTATAAAATATATGTACATGACTAATAATATTGTACATGAGTTAAATGCATATGATTTACATGTTTATATTGAGATTTGTATAAGATGCATATGTTTCTAAATTTGATCAGCCTATATGTAAATATATGAGTTATGTGAGTAACTTGTATTCTTTTACATGATATGATGATGACACTTGAATTCTTGAGTTATGTCCTTAAGCACGAATAGTCTTAGTAGTGGATAAGTAAGCGCTTACTAAGGTCAGTGCGTGTGTGTGCAGCTGCTATATGCAGATCCCATTTGGATCCTTGTTCGGCCCCGTTTGGGCCAAGAGATCGACCTCCGAGATGGTCATTCTAGTAGTAATAAGAAAATGTTTGAGACTTCGGTCTCCATATGAATATGATACGTTTGAGACCCATGTCTCCATATGCTTGGGATACTGTGTCCTATCAGTATCCAAATGACTGCATCCACTTCTAGAGAATATATTCAGACTAACTAGGCTAATATGTTAATATATGTGCTGCATATTAATATGATAATCAATGATATGTTATATGATAAACATATATGGAATCCTGTTTGGCTTTGTGATACGTACTTTTATGATATATATATATTTGGAGTGATTGCACTATATTAGAATATATGCAACGAGATGTTACGCTAGGCTCTTTCCTTGATTATTTAATGATACAAATATATATGTTGTATGAATATGTGTATTAGAAATGATGAGTTATATTGCAACACTTGAAGTTAGTGATGATATGATTAATAGCCTTTTTGTTTTATGTTGTAAGATATATATATATATATATATATATATATATATATATATAAGATATGTGAATAACGTTAATATGCCTATTAGATGAATAATTCATGCATATCAGGTATGAGTGTTGAGATTATGCTATGTTTATCAATAGGAATGATGTTACATACGATTATTTATAAATTATTACTTACATGTTTTAGTGCTATTGAGTTATGAGTTGCTATAGTAGTTATTTGTATATGCATGTGCTATTTGTTTTGTTCCTCCCCACTAAGCATTATCGCTTAGTACGGGCTCTTTTCCCGTGTAGGTGGCAGGTTTATTTTTGGGAGTCGGACATTTGCAGGTCGGCCACTAGAAGTATATAGTTGGTGTTTATTTTGTGTCTTCCGCTGTTTATCTATTTTTGTACATGGATTTGAGTATGGGAAATGTACTTTTTGTAAAGGATAACCTATTTTGCATATGTATATGTTACAAGCTATTTTTGTAAAACGATATAGTTATATGTATTTTATATAGACTTGCTATATTTTTTATTAAATGTTTCATTGTATCTCATCTTGGTTTTGTTTATAAGTGTGTGTATATGGATTCTTATATGTGTTTGTGCGCGTGACATCCCAGTATCCTTCCAACGGGGGTAACGGGGTGTTATAAAACCCGTTCCATAAAAGTCTTCGGCACCAGCTCTTCTCATACTCACAGTCGAGGCCTTAGGGGTAGTCAATCTCTCCAAGACTCGAGCCATGTCCTGAGCTAGCTTAAGCATCGCCTCGAAAGGCATGGCTGTGGCCTCGGGCTGTACCCTAATAGGTTGAGTCGACACAGAGACCGAAGGATCTACAGCTTGGGGATTCACGCTTTCAGCTGACCCCTCAAGTAACCCTCGAACAGAACCAGAATTCATCTGAAATAAACAAGAAGACAACCGCATCAGCCAACACAGTCCTAGACATGTACTCATCTATACACAACATCGACACCAAAACACCCAGAAATGCCTAAACCTAGGCTTTGATACCAAAAACTGTAACATCCCCTACCTATACGTAGGCGAACCCATCCGCATTGGAGTGGGAAGCCGTACGAGCAGGGGTGTTGCACTAACAGATCAGTACAAAGACATACATTCATCCACATAAACATATATAAATCCAGCGAAAATTAAAACTTTTGAGAAATAACAACTGATCATACATTAATATAACAAACTCATTACAATAACATTCTGATAAATTCCCAAAACAAAAGAACTACATATCCAAAATATACAGAGCGGAAGCTTACAAAATTACTGATATAATGAGAATTCTATTAAAAAAAAAAGAATCATTATAATACTACCAAAATAAGCCCTAACACTAATCCCTCTGTGTTAACTTGACTGGCGGCGACTCTCCCAAAGCAAAAATGCCTTCCGTACTTGCACAGGTAAAACACCGTGCTAAGCGATAAACATTTAGTGGGGAAACACATAACAGAAGAGTGAATGGCCATTCACAATGGTCGTCAAAACAAATCACATACACGATATGACATATGCAGATATTCATATCAAATATATAATCATACTTTCATAATAGAAACATACATTCAGAAGCTCATATCCAAATTCCATATACATAATAACTGATTTCTCAGACTTATTATGTGCATTCGAATATCATATTCTTGTAATCATATCGAAGCAAACCAAAGCAAATAGAACACCTGCTAACTCACCGTAGTGGATAACGAGTATACAGACAGTACCTTATGGGTACGAATCGAATACAAATAGTACCTTACGGGTACGAGTTGAAAACCCTTTATTTTATCACATTCAAAATAATTTTTCGGAGGGACCTTAAACAAGATCCAAAATTCATAAGGGTTCACGAGGAACCAGACGAGGACCTGATCGGGGTCCAAACGGAACTAAGGCTGCAGCTAAAAGACTCTATTAGGCATGCCTAACTATCCACTAGACTGACTCTTGCAGGTCATGCGTAATCCAATTCAGGTTCCAAATCATAGCATGTCATTTATCATGAAGGATTCAAAATATTGCACGTATAAACAAGCATATTATATAGCATACAGAGTTAAAATGTCATGAAGAAACCATTTGAAATTCATTTCAAAAGAAAAGACAAAATCGAAAAATAGTGCATGAACAAGGTGACTGTCGCACTCGCGACAACTGTCGCGCTCGCGACAGAGACGAACTTGCCCCAGGTCGCAATCATGGCAATCTTTGCGATCTCATGGAGAATCAAATACAACTCACTATCGCGCTCGAGACAGTGAACTGCCAGCCCGATCCGTCGCGCTCGCAACACAGGATTGCCCAAAATAGCTTGGCAGTCGAGCGCTCTGTCGTTCTCGCGACACACATCGTGCTCGCTATAGAGGCTCTGCTGCTCCACTCGGTAGGGAGCTCGAACGCGTGCGAGAGTTGCTATCACCGAGCTCTGTCGCGAGGTCGCGACGATAGAGTCTTGATTTCCAGCCCTTATACGGGAAATCTGCAGAAAATTCACCTCTACAACACCCAACCTCAAATCTCAACTCAAACATCAACTTACCTCAAATCCAACAACCCAAACATCATAAACAACATAAAACACAACATTTATACAAAGAATTCCAATTAAATCATGACAAAAACAATATCAATTTACCAAATTGAAATCTCAGCACTATTCATTCCACAACTCAATCAAATGTACAATTGGGTTCAAAAACTCACATTCAAGGTTTCATGGATCATCTAAACCAAAAACCATAACATATAAACCATTATAAACATCAAGAACACAAAATTTTCCAGAAATTCATCCCAAGAGCAAAAATTACAAAAATGCATAAATCACAAAAACTCCCAAACCTGAATCTCCTTAGCTCTTAATCACTTAGTGCCACTTCCAGACGCCTTCTCTTTCCCTTTGGGATCACGAGGAGGCTCAATTAAACAACAACCGAATAAGGGTACACAAACAAAAACCCTAGATTAAACCATAACCCAAAAATGTGGAAAAGATGAAGATGAAAAAGAAAGAACAAGAACAAGAACAAAATGTAGCAAAACTTACCAATAAACCTCTTAAAATTACCAAGATCCACCAATAATCCAACCCAAAAGGAACTAATAGAACTAATAGAATTTACATGATAAAAAGTCTAGAAGAATTTACAAAACCAAAAAAAGATCAAAAAGAATTTACATGTTAACTAATTAATTGGAAATAAAAATAAAATTAAAAATTAAATTAAGAAGTTGAACCAAAAATAATTACCCTCAAAATTTATCTTGAAGAAATAAAGGTAGATGATCCAATTCCTTGTCTTGTTGTAAGAATATATTAGAAAAATAAAATATTGAAAATGAATTTTTACTCAAGAATAAATAATTGATTTATTTGTCTCAAAGTAAAAATTGTTTGATGAGAAGAAGAAAAATTCCTAAGAACAAAAATTGTTATTTTTTTGTCTCAAGAATTAACTTGGAAAAATTCTTTAGAAAAGTTGAAAGAATTTGTTTGAGAGAAGAAAGAAGAAGAAAAAAATAATTTTTCTAAAGAAAATTCCCCCCTAAATTTTTTCAAAAATTCCCCTTTTATTTTTCCCCAAGAATTCAGATTTTTTAATTAAAGAATTAAATTAAATTAACTCCAATAGTCACTAAGAACTGCAGAATTTCAAGGGTTAGGAATATAAAAAGTTTTAGCATTAAATTCTCTTAAAAAAATTAAAGAAAAAATTAATTTTTGAGCAAAAAACATCAAAATCGGCAGCAATGGGCGACCAGGGGGTGAGCTGGGCGAGCAACGGGCATCATTGGGCCCAGCTCGCGTGCAGAACGCGCAGGCAACGCCCATCGCTTCGCTCGCGCAGCAACGCGCTGGCCCGCACACTGGGGCGCTGCGGCGCGCGCCCAGCCCGATATTCGCACGAAATTTTTTTTTCTCTATAAAACACAAAAATTTAAAAACTAACTTTTTTATCCCAAAATAATTTTTAAAAACATTTTTAAAATATTTTCAAAGTACATTTTTATTTATTCCTAACAAATCAAAACGACAAGGAAATTATCAGTTCCAACTTTCATTCTTTTTGCCTATAAATTGACACACTTAATTTCATCATTGGGTAATCCTGATCAAGGCTACTCGGGACTCGGTGTCTACAATAAGGCTTATAATTAGAGGCATCATAATATAAGACAAGCTTAAAACAAATCATGTGCCATGTAGCACTAAAAAACCCATGTAAAAAGAACCCTGAAACTCATTTTCAAAATAGGGCAGGAAAGGCTCACTGTCGCGCTCGCGACAGTAGCCGACTAAGAGAGGCCAGTCGCGTGTCGCGAGTTGCGCATGCTGTCGCGACTCGTGATGATGTCGCCTCACAGGAAGGAGCGGGCACGAGTCGTGATCCTTGTGCACGACTCGTGTCTGCCCACAAAGGGAAGAGGGCACGAGTCGTGCAATCTTGTACGACTCGTGTCCTTCCCACCCAAATCTTCATGAGTCGCTAGCCATCTTCACGACTCGTGAAGAGGCTTCACGACTCGTGAAGATGCCAGGTGCTACTACCGAGTCGTGCTGCCTCCTCACGACTCGGACAGATCATCTCAGCACGCTGTACGAGAAGATGAACTACGCAATTCTATTGCGATCGCGTCGCTTACAGTATCGCGTTTTCCAATTTTCAGCAGAAAACATGAAACCCAGAGCTTAACAAATTCAAAACCCATTTTACCCAGAATCATATAATATGCAAAATCACATAAAAACGTACCTCCAGTGCTCTCCAATCATGCCTATAACAACAACAACTCAAATTACACAATAATTACACAAATCAAAACAACATATATTGAGGTTGTAAAAACCCATAAATTCATCTCATGTTCATGTACGTTTATTCAAATTGGACATGCATAGCATTTTAACTCTATCATCTCAACTCATATACACAAATCTAATATACTCATGCCTTTTCATGCACCAAAACACACAATTAACTGTAACATTAGAACTCAAAGACATGATCCAAAATGAGAAGGACAGAACACTCCCAGACCTGAAATGGAGTTCAACCCCCTAGCATCAAGATATCACTTTTCCCTTTCCTTTGTTCTTTCTCCTCTCTTCAGATTCTTGCATAATCCAACCAATACAACAGCTCAATTAACCCATGCAAATCAAATTTTAAACCCAAGAACAAACCATATAATCCCAAACCAAACCCGTGAAGAAGAAGAGGAAGAAGAATCAAGCCATAAAACAACAACCACTTACCTCTTGGAACACTTTTGATCTCAAAACCCTAGCTCAACTCTTAAAGAACACCCACATGCAAAGCTTGAGAGCAGAAATAGAGAAGTAGAGGAAGTGAGAGAGAGAACATGAGAGTGTGCAACAAAGGGAAACAACAGATGGCTTCCACAGGAAGCAACAATTTCTGCTCTCCCTCTCTCTTCTTCCTTTCAAATCTCCATTAATGCACTAACCCACTTATCCACACGTCACAATTCTATTGGACCTCATTTTCCTTCTTTGACTTTCTTTCTCTTTTGTCCTCTAGTCACTTACACAAATACCATTATACCCTCAATGGACTCTTATAATTCCTTAATTAAATTCCAATTCACTTACCAATTACCAAATTACCCCTTTATACATCCAATTAAACATGCAATTCTACTAGGCCATTTTTGGGATGTTACACTTACATCTTTGCATTTTTTCCTCATCTCGACTATCATCGACATTCCGGCCACTTAAAAACTTCCTATCTTTGTAACCTGTGCACGGCAACAACACTACGCGCTGAGCATTGAAATGCCCAGTGATGGATACATATCCTAAATTTTCCACACTAAAACAACATGCATGCACACACAAGCATTTTTTTTATTCCCATTATGTGAACCTTAATTTCAGAGTCTTTAGACAGTTTATGACATACTTTAATCATTTATGTTTGACCTTTGTCATTACTTTAATAGCCATACTTTAACGTCAATATTACTGTCATCATAATCATTATTATCTGTACTATTAACCTTAACATTAACACTATTATGTTCATTCTATTAATTCAACCAGTCGTATTAACAAAATTTGTGATTATCGTATTCATTCGTTTTTTTTTTTTTTTATGGTTATAACTTAATTACATCAGTTGCAGTCTACACTGGGCACAATATCAGTTACTGACATATCTATTATCTTACATGTCCTTTACATATTTTATTACACATTCTTAATTCATTTTAACTTAATTATGAAATTCACAGTATTCAATTAAATTTATCTGACACAATATTATTTGTCTTAATTGCATTATCTTATTCTTTAACTAAATTAGACTGATTTAAATCTACATATTGGTTATTGCTAATCAGTAATAATAATCTTTTAGTAGTCGAAGGACATTTTCATTTGATTATTAATGCTAATATTACTCATCTATTTTTCTTACATTTAATCATATTGCCAATGCTATAATATTAGTACTAACTGTAATATTTCTATTAATGTTAACCTAAATATCATTATTTTCTCTGTTGTCAATTAATTATACAATTACATTCAAATTACCTATCAATTATCTTTTAAAATCCCTCATTTTTACCTTGCTATTGACAAATTACATTTAAATTCCAAGATGTCCATTAATTTACAATTTTACCCTTCACTTTTTACTTATTTATGATAGTGCCATTAGTTAATTTATTATTTAACATATAATTTACCACTTAATCCTTACAAAATTATTCTTTTTGCTATATTACATTTATGTCCTTAAAACATTACTAAAAATTACCATTTTGCACTTAAATAAATAATTATTTCATTTAATAATTACATGCAATAATATTCTTAATATCAATTAAATTACTCATTTTAGGACATATATAAATATAGTACACGTGAAATTATATATTTGCATTTAGGTCTCTTGCCTATGGTATAATTACAATTAGATCCTCAGATATATCATATTTATATTTAAGCCCTTTAACTATGACATATTTACACTTAGGTCCTTTAACTATTATTAAATTACAATTTTATCCCTAACTTTCTCATATTTACAATTATGCCACCAAACAAATTTATCAATTTAATTAATTCATTATTGAACAAGCAAATTACCATTAAATCACTTATTTAAAGGCATATTACCATTAAGCACACATAAAAGGCCTTAATCACAATTTAGTCCCTAAACATGGCAAAATTACAATTTACTCCTTAAACTTTTCCACAATTACAAAAATGCCATTAGTTCATTCTCTTTATCTTTTTAACCATTATTTAACGTGCAAATTACCATTTAGTCCCTAGACTACCATTTTTATTCCAAATTACATTTTAGTCCTTGAAGTACTATTACAAGTAGAATTTCATTTTAATCCTTATTTTATCTTATCTCATCCATGTCTTATCTTATCCTTATCATTGTCATTATCTTGTTCGTATCTTATTACTTAATTACATGAAGAACCATTTAATTATTCATTTTTCCATTTTTACCCTTGTTAATCTTTATGAACTTACATATGATTAAAATTACCATTTTGCCCTCGAACATTTTATTTAATTCCAGTTATGTCCATTTTTCACATAAATATCATTTTAATCACAAATTAACCATTTCAAGCTCATTTTTACCATTTTATCTCTGTATAAAACTGGCAGAAATCTATGAACGGGATAAATGAGACATGAACTCCTAAAGGCTCACAATAACCTGGAGGGACCCCGAATGATCACTCCAGTACATTACAATACTTTTCAAGACATTCCAATACATTGAGATAGGACTGTCACTAGCCTACAATGAGTGAGACGTCATGCTCACACCCGCGATCATAGATCCCTATGGCTAGCCAACATATCCTAAACTAAACTTGACTACCAGATTACTACATAGGGCATCATTATTCCATTTTCACATTTTTGAGTTATCATTCATACATTTCATGGAATTTCATCATACTATTCCATTCTTTTCCATCCAATTCAGTCATTATGCATTTAATTCTCATCCATATGGCATTTCATACCATAAAACTTATTAATTCATCAAATTATACATGGATACAGACATGTATACTACTCATCCATCATGTCAATATTTTACCATAAATTATTTTCATCTACTTTATCATTCTTTTAGGTAACTCTCATGTCAATTAACTTATTTATGTCATTAGTTTGCACTAAAAAACATCAAAATAACATTTTTTTCTTACTTATTCAATTCGGCCATGTTGACATACATGCACCATAAATTATTCTTATCACCTTTATCTCTCATTTAGCTAGTTTACAAGGTAATTAACATAGTCATACCACTAAATCACATCAAAACACATCAAAATCTCATTTTTACATATATATACCATTCGGCCTATGTGTTCAACACCCATTATGATTATTTTTCTTTTTCTTATTCATTCTATTAGTTAGATCTTATGTAAAATATCATGTATACATCATAAATATGCCTTAAACATTAACATGTATCATAGAAAATCCATGAACACCATTCGGCCTACATGTTATCCATGGTATGCATTTAATTTCGTTTCATTTTAATAATTTAAAATCTCATTTTTAACCTTCCTAAACATGTTTATATGGTTTGATTCAATTAAACATGCATATTTCACATACTTTGTGTTTAAACATAGCTAAAAATCATACTTTTAAGATGGAAAAAGGAGGATATTGTATCCACTAACCTTATTATCTTGTTCTCCACATCCTAAACATCCTTTCCTTGCCTTAACTCCTTAAAACACCATCACTTTCCTTATATTTCTTAAGTGGACGAATATAAACATCAAAGAAACCACCATAAATTTACTTCCTTTTTGCAATATAATCACATAAACATACTGTAGACATCCTAAAATACCCATTTGAACCTTTAAACCAATTTAAAAATATCAACTTTACATTCAAATTTTCCACTTATTATTTCCCACTTATTCCACTTCAAATGAACTTTAAAACCATTATTATTGAAAAGAGAGGCTGGATTTTACTTGGGAAGGTTGGATTTGGTGGGAACTTGAGAGAAGAATGAAGAAAATTCAAGAAAAGGAAGAAGAAGAGGAGGAGGAGAAGTCTGAAAAGAAATCTAGGGTTTTCTGATTTTTCAGCCTTTATATAGGGGTCTTGAGTCGGCATGGGCTTGGTTCTACCAATTGTACCAACCCAAAAACCCATTTATGTTAATAAGCCCATTTTTTTCAACCCAAAATTATTTTTATTACTTCCCAAGATCAATTTCTCCCAAAATAAATATCATAATTCTCAAAATAGATAACTTAGCCTCCACATAAAATTTCAACTCAATTGTAGACCATTTTTCGATCCGATAATTTCTTACCAGTCCGATAACTCAATTTTCTGTCTAACTGTAAAACTTATTTTTCATTACAATTTGATTCTCCATAATATTTCAAGCAACTCCATACTTTCAGATAATTTTTTTGAGTTCCATAACTTCATTTACAGTTCAGTCAAACTAGTCAAACCAAAGTCAACTGGTTTGACCGATCCGATTCACTGGTTGAACCGGTTCGGTTGACTTTTCATCCTTGACCTTATTTGTACTCTTTATAACTCATTTGACCTTGGTTCCATCTTAATCAGGATCCATTTTCGGTCCGATTTAATTAAACCGGTCCGATTCACCAATTTTTCAATGTCGCAAAAAAATTACTTTTTTACTACCATAATGTGCTACACACTATTTTGAGTCTATTTATGCCTTCAGAAAATTTTTCAGAGGTCATTTACTATTTTTAAGGCCTTGGTCAAATTTCGGTCAAACCCAGTTACTATTGAATTGAACCAGAGGCTTTCTTCTGTTTGGCTTTTAAGGACCTATTTGACCTCATTTTCACTCCAAATTATATTTTCAGACTCGTTATAACATGTATTTTCCAATGATCCAATAAAATATTTTTCACTTATGGGTTCCTAGATAGTTACCTATCTGGGGCTTCTCTAATTTGAGCACGTTTAACATTTCTTCTCTTTTGTCTTTTAGGGCACAATCACTGATATTTTCACACGCAATTCATATTATAAACTCTACAAAATCCATTGATCACTACTAACCCTTTATTCAGGCCATTATAATTCTCCCCCACTTATAAAAATTTCGTCCTCAAAATTTTCATTATGTACCACAATCACAGATCAACACCACTATACGGTGAGAACATTCAATTCAGGAGATCCATTTACTTTCCATCAGTTATCATACCTTACATACTTTATAATTCAGTAAACTTAAGCTATCCTAATATTTCCTCAAATACATTCAATCACTTCTGCCATCAATACCTATTCATGGCATGTATACGTATTATTTCGTCCTCATTACACTATCTCAGATCTTAAGACCATCTAAACCTTTGCTCTGATACCAATAAAAATTGTAACACTCTTTTACCTTACGTAACTGAATACGAATACCGGTACAATAACCGAATAAACGGATGCTACAATAGACATAATTTTTTTTTTCACATTCAAACATCAATTAAACTCACAAGCAAACAA
The DNA here is from genome assembly GCA_947683425.1 of Excoecaria cochinchinensis. Taxonomy (NCBI): domain Eukaryota; kingdom Viridiplantae; phylum Streptophyta; class Magnoliopsida; order Malpighiales; family Euphorbiaceae; genus Excoecaria; species Excoecaria cochinchinensis. Next base: position 4,731,590 of record CANTUQ010000020.1, read on the forward strand.
TAACAATAATATAGTAGTCCAAATATAACACTGTCTGTGAATTTTATGTCTAACATATCTATAAATCATAAACCTTGTAGTCCATTGTAATCGTATACATGCCATACCTATTCTTACATCTCTGCATTTGTTCCTTGTCTCGACTGTCATCAACATTCCGGCCACTTAAAAACTTCATATCTTCATAACTTGCGTGCAGTAACAACACTACGTGATGAACATTGAAATGCCTAGTGGTAGATACATATTCTAAATTTTCCATAGTAAAATAACATGCATGCACACACAAGCATTTTTCTTTATTCCCATTATGTTAACCTTAATTTTAGAGTCTTTAGACATTTTATTACATACTTTAATCATTATCTTATTCTTTAACTAAATTAGAATGATTTAAATCTACATATTGGTTATCGCTAATCGGTAATAATAATCTGCTAGTAGTCGAAAGACATTTTCTTTTGATTATTAATGCTAATATTACTAATTTATTTTTCTTACATTTAATCCTATTGCCATTGCTATAATATTAGTATTAACTGTAATATTTCTATTAATGTTAACCTACATATCATTATTTTCTCTATTGTACATTAAATATACAATTACATTCAAACTACTTATAAATTATTTTTTAAAACCCCTCATTTTTACCTTGCTATTGACAAATTACATTTAAATTCCTAGACTTCCATCAATTTATAATTTTACCCTTCACTTTTTACTTATTTACGATAGTGCCATTAGTTAATTTATTATTTAACATATAATTTACCACTTAATCCTTACAAAATTATTCTTTTTACGATATTACATTTATGTCCTTAAACATTACTAAAAATTACCATTTTACCCCTAGACAATTAATTATTTCATTTAATAATTACATGCAATAATATTCTTAATATCAATTAAATCACTCATTTTAGAACATATAAATACAGTACACATGAAATTATATATTTGCATTTAGGTCCCTTAACTATGGTATAATTACAATTAGATCCTCATATTATATCATATTTACTTTTAAGCCCTTTAACTATGTCATATTTACCTTTAACTTTTATTAAATTATGATTTTACCCCTAACATTCTCATATTTATAATGATGGCACCAAACTAATTTATCAATTTAATTAATTCATTATTGAACATGCAAATTAGCATTAAATCACTTATTTAAAGGCATATTACCATTCAGCACACATAAAAGTCCTTAATTATAATTTAGTCCCTAAACATGGCAAAATTATAATTTCGTCCTCAAACTTTTTTCACAATTATAAAAATGCCATTAGTTCATTCTCTTTATCTTTTTAACCATTATTTAACATGCAAATTACCATTTAGTCCCTAGACTACAATTTTCATGCCAAATTATGTTTTAGTCCTTGAAGTACTATTACAAGTCAAATTTCATTTTAATCCTTATCTAATCTCATCTCATCTCATCCATATCTTATCTTATCCTTATCATTATCATTATCTTGTCCTTATCTTATTACTTAATTACATGTATAACCATTTAATTATACATTTTTCCATTTTTACCCTTGTTAATTTTTATGAACTTACATATGATTAAAATTACCATTTTGCCGTCGAACTATTTATTTAATTCCAATTATGTCCATTTTTCATATAAATATCATTTGAATCACAAATTAACCATTTTAAGCTCATTTTTACCATTTTGCCCCTGTATAAAACTGGCAGAAATCTATGAACGGGATAAACGAGACATGAAGCCCTAAAGGCTCAGAATAACCTGGAGGGACCCCGAATGATCACTCCAGTACATTTCAATACATTGAGTAGGACCGTCATTAGGCTAAAATAAGTGAGACGTAATGCTCACACCCGCGGTCATAGGTCCCTATGGCTAGCCAACATATCTTAAACTAGACTTGACTACCAGATTGCTACATAGGGGATTATTATTCCAATTTCACATTTTTGAGTTATCATTCATACATTTCACGGAATTTCATCATACTATTCCATTCTTTTCCATCCAATTCAGTCATTATGCATTTAAATATCATCCATATGTCATTTCATACCATAAAACTTATTAATTCATCAAAGTACACATGCATACATATAGGTATACTACTCAGCCATCATGTCAATATTTCACCATAAATTCTTTTCAGCTACTTTATGATTCTTTAAGGTAAATCTCATGTCAATTAACTTATTTATGTTATTAGCTTGCATTAAAACACATCAAAATCACATTTTTTTCTTACTTATTCAATTCGGCCATGTTGACATACATGCACCATAAATTATTCTTATCACCTTTATCTTTAATTTAGCTAGTTTACATATTAATTAACATAGTCATACCATTAAATCACATCAAAACACATAAAAATCTCATTTTTACATATCTATACCATTCGGCCTATGTGTTCAACATCCATTATGATTATTTTTCTTTCTCTTATTCATTATATTAGTTAGATCTCATGTCAAATATCATGTATGCATCATAAATATGCCTTAAACATTAACATGTATCATGGAAAATCCATGAACACCATTCGGCCTACATGTTATCCATGGTATATATTTAATTTCTTTTCATTTTAATAATTCAAAATCTCATTTCTAACCTTCCTAAACATGTCTATATGGTTTGATTCAATTAAACATGCATATCTCACATACTTTGTGTTTAAACATAGCTAAAAATCATACTTTTAACATGAAAAAATGAGGATATTGTATCCACTAACCTTATTTTCTTATTCCCCACATTTTAAACATCATTTGCTTGCCTTAGCTCCTTAAAACACCATCACCTTCATTATATTCCTTAAGTGGCCGAATATAAACATCAAAGAAACCATAACAAATTTACTTCCTTTTTGCAACATAATCACATAAACATACTCTAGACATCCTAAAATACCCATTTGAACCTTTAAACTAATTTAAAAATATCAACTTTACATACCTCAATTTGACACATAAACTTTTCCACTTATTATCTCCCGCTTATTCCATTTCATATGAACTTTAAAGACCATTATTATTGAAAAGAGAGTTTGGATTTTACTTGGGAAGGTTGTATTTGGTGGGAACTTGAGAGAAGAATGAAGAAAATTCAAGAACAGGAAGAAGAATACCATTCGGCCAAGGAGGAGGAGGAGAATGCTACAGAGAAATCTAGGGCTTTCTAATTTTTCAGCCTTTATATAGGAGTGTTGAGGGGGCTTGGGCTTGGTTCAACCAATTGGGCCATCTCAAAATCCCATTTAGGTTAATAAGCCCATTTTTCCACCCAAAATTATTTTTATTACTTATCAAGCTCAATTTCTCCCAAAATTAATTTCATAATTCTTAAAATATATAATTTAGCCTCCACATAAAATGTTAGCTCAATCAGAGACCGTTTCCAGATCCGATTATTTCTTACCAGTCCGATAACTCAATTTTCTGTCTAACTGTAAAATTTATTTTTCATTACCATTTGATTCTACATAATATTTCAAGCAAGCCCATACTTTCAGATAATTCTTATGAGGTCCATAACTCCATTTAGACATCGGTCAAACTAAAGTCAATCGGTTCGATCGGTCGACTCACTAGTTCAACCGGTTCGGTTGATTTTTCATCATTGACCTTATTTTTACTCTTTATAACTCATTTGACCTTAGTTCCATCTTAATCAGGGTCCATTTACAGTCCGATTTAATTAAACTATTCCGATTCACCAATTTTTCAGTGTCACAAAAAAATTACTTTTTTTACTACCAAAATGTGCTACACACTATTCTGAATCTATCTATACCTTCAGAAAATTTTTCGGAGGTCATTTACTATTTTTAACGCCTTGGTCAAAATTCGGTCAAACCTAGTTACTATTGAATCGAACTAGAGGCTTTCTTCTGTTTGGCCCTTAAAGACCTATTTGACCTCATTTTCATTCCAAATTATACCTTCAGACTCATTATAATCTGTACTTTCCAATAGTCCAATAAAATATTTTTCACTTCCGGGTTCCCGAGAAGTCACCCATCAGGTGCTTCCCTAACCTGAGCACATTTAAGATTTCTTCTCTTTTGTCTTTTAGGGCACAATCACTAATATTTTCACACGCAATTCATATTCTAAACTCTATAGAATCCACCAAGCACTACTGACCCCGTATTCCGGCCATTAAAATTCTCTCCCACTTATAAAAATTTCGTCCTCGAAATTTTTCTTATGTACCACAATCATAGATCACCACCACTATTCGGTGAGAACATTCAGTTCAGGAGATCCATTTACTTTCCATCAGTTATCATACTTTACATACTTTATAATTTAGTAAACTTAAACTATCCTAATATTTCCTCAAATACATTCAATCACTTCTGTCATCAATACCTATTCATGGCATGTATACGTATTATTTCATCCTCATTACACTATCTCTGACCTTAGGACCGTCTAACCTTTGCTCTGATACCAATAAAAATTGTAATACTCTTTTACCTTACGTAACCTAATACGAATACTGGTACAGCAACCGGATAAACAGATGCTACAATAGACAGTTCAGTAAAAAAAAAAAATTCACATTCAAACATCAATTAAACTCACAAACAAACAATAACAATAATATAGTAGTCAACATATAATATTGTCTGCAAATTTCACTTCTAACATATCTACAAGTCGTAAACCTTGTAGTCCACTGTAATCGTATACATGCCATACCTATTCTTACATCTCTGCATTTGTTCCTCGTCTTGACTGTCATCGACATTCCGGCCACTTAAAAACTTTCTATCTTCGTAACCTGCGTGCAGCAACAACACTACGCGTTGAGCATTGGAATGCCTAGTGGTGGATACATATCCTAAATTTTCCACACTAAAACAACATGCGACATACTTTTACTTTATCTTTTACCTTTGTCATTAGTTTAATAGCCATACTTTAACGTAAATATTACTGTCATCAAAATCATTATTATCTGTACAGTTAACTTTAACATTCATACTATTATGTTCATTCTATTAATTCAATGACCAGTTGTATTAACAATATTTGTGATTGTCGTATTCATTCGTTTTTTTTTTTATGGTTATAACTTAATTAAATCAGTTATAGTCTACACTGGGCACAGTATCAGTTACTGACATATATATTGTCTTACATATCCTTTACATATTTTATTACAAATTCTTAATTTGTTGTAACTTAATTATGAAATTCACAGTATTCAATTAAATTTATTTGATATAATATTATTTGTCTTAATTTCATTATCTTGTTCTTTAACTAAACTAGACTGATTTAAATCTACATATTGGTTATCGCTAATAAGTAATAATAAACCTTTAGTAGTCGAAAGACATTTTCATTTGATTATTAATCCTAATATTACTCTTCTATTTTTCTTACATTTAATCCTATTGCCATTGATATAATATTAGTAATAACTATATTATTTCTATTAATGTTAACCTAAATATCATTATTTTCTCTTTTGTCAATTAATTATACAATTACATTCAAACTACCTACCAATTATCTTTTAAAAACCCTCATTTTTACCTTGCTATTGACAAATTACATTTAAATTGCTAGACTTCCATCAATTTACAATTTCACCCTTAACTTTTTACTTATTTACGATAGTGCCATTAGTTAATTTATTATTTAACATATAATTTACCACTTAATCCTTACAAAATTATTCTTTTTGCTATATTACGTTTATGTCCTTAAAACATTACTAAAAATTACCATTTTGCACTTAAATAAATAATTATTTCATTTAATAATTACATGCAATAATATTCTTAATATCAATTAAATTACTCATTTTAGGACATATATAAATACAGTACACGTGAAATTATATATTTGCATTTAGGTCTCTTGCCTATGGTATAATTACAATTAGATCCTCAGATATATCATATTTACATTTAAGCCCTTTAACTATGCCATATTTACACTTAGGTCCTTTAAGTATTATAAAATTATGATTTTACCCCTAACTTTCTCATATTTACAATTATGCCACCAAACTAATTTATCAATTTAATTAATTCATTATTGAACAAGAAAATTACCATTAAATCACTTATTTAAAGGTATATTACCATTAACCACACATAAAAGTCCTTAATCAAATTTTAGTCCCTAAATATGGCAAAATTACAATCTAGTTCTCAAACTTTTTCCACAATTACAAAAATGCCATTAGTTCATTCTCTTTATCTTTTTAACCATTATGTAACATGTGAATTACCATTTAGTCCCTAAACTACCATTTTCATTCCAAATTACATTTTAATCCTTGAAGTACTTTTACAAGTCAAATTTCATTTTGATCCATATCTTATCTCATCTCATCCATATCTTATCTTATCCTTATCCTTATCATTATCATTATCTTGTCCTTATATTATTACTTAATTACATGTATAACCATTTAATTATTTATTTTTTCATTTTTACCCTTGTTAATCTTTAAGAACTTACATATGATTAAAATTACCATTTTGCGCTCGAACTTTTTATTTAATTCCAATTATGTCCATTTTTCACATAAATATCATTTTAATCACAAATTAATCATTTCAAGTTCATTTTTACCATTTTGCCCCTGTATAAAATTGGAAAAACTTTATGAACGGGATAAACAAGACGTGCACCCTGTAGACACTGGGTCCTGAGGCAGCCCTGATCAGAGTTGCCCAATGATGATAAGATGCCTTGTCACAGGCAAAAAGTTTGAAAGTTGTGATTTCCTGTTTAAATTTGCATTTTAGAGTGAAAAAGTAAAAAAATAATAAAAAATATTTTGAATATTATATTTGAAAATTGGGGTTTAGAAATTGTAGTATTTTTAGTTAATCTTTAACAATAAAAAAAAAATTCCGAGCGTCTGCCGCAGGCGCTGCGGCACGCGGGAGCACCATCGTCATTTTCGCCCCAAAAATCAATTTTTTTGATTTTTTCCACAAAATTCGATTTTTTATCACTTTTTAAAGGGATTTTTAGGTTTTTTTCAATTTATAAAATTTAAAATTGTTAATATCTGATTTAATTAGGTCCTACCCCTTTAATTATTTTTATTTTCCTATTTTCTTCATATAAAAAGAAAAAGATGGAAAGAGAAAGAGGGGGGAATTTTAATTAGGTCTTTTTTCATCTTTTTCACTTCTTCTTCCTTTCAAACTCTCTCAAAAATTTGCAAATTTTCCGCACCAAAAAGAACAAAAATTCAGTTCATCTTTTTCACTTTTTTCTAATAGAATTTCTTCTAAACATATATTTAGAAGGTGTTTTGTTGGTTGATTTAATTTTTGAGACAAATACAACAATTATTTGTTCTCAAAATTCTTTTTCTAACCTTTTATTTGTGTTTAATAAAACTTTTTCCATTGATTTTCTTTTGAATATCTTTTTGATGAAAAATTAATTTTGAAACAAACAAAACAATTGTTTGTTATCAAAATCTAATTTTTTCATTTGATTTTCTAAAATAAGACTTTTTATCATTTTTTTTTTCTTTGAGACAAACAAAATGGTTGTTTGTTCTTGAGATAATCTTTTCATTTTTTTAATTAATAAAAATCATTTTTTTGATCAATATTAATTCTTTATCCTTAAAGAAGTTTTGATCATTTTTCAATCTTTTCTGGAATAAAATTCCAACATTATCATAGTTCACTCTAATGTTGCACACCACAAACAAGGAAATCAACATCATTTTTACCTTCATCGAATCTGAAACTATGAAGGTAAACATTCTGGGCTTGAGGCTTTTGTTTTATTTTATTTCTGTTCATATTTAATTTATTCATGTATATTTTTGTTATTTTCATTCATTTATTTATTTTATTTGTTTTATTTAATATGTTTATATATCATTTTATTCTCGTTCATATGAATATTGATTTCTTTTAATTCCTAACATGTAATTAATTTATTTTACTTTAATTAATCATTATTTTTAACATATAACTAAATAAATTCATTTTAATTGATATTTTTACCATGTAAATGTTTTATATTAATTGTGATTATATCGATTAATCATGTCATTCATCTAATTGCTATCATTGTCACACCCCAAAGGGCAATTGGGTAAATTACAAGAGGAAAGATGATTTATTTGCAAGGAATTAAAAGTATTAAATTACAGATTTTTAGATAGTGAGTAAAAAGTAATTATTAAGGACCTATTAGAAGATTAAGGAGCAAATGGTAAAAGAGGATTAAGTGGATTAAGTGAACCAATGCATGTGTGCCTAGTGGAGATGTGAGTGTGTGCATGTGGGTGAGAGAAAAGAGATGTCTGAAAGTTTTTAGCGTCCTAGAAACTAAAAGATGTAAGGTTCTCTCTCTTGCTCTCTCTCTCACGTTAACCACTCCTCTCCTCTTCTTTCTCTGTTCTTTCTTTCTCTTTGTATACGTGTTCATCCAGTGTTGACTAGGGTTTTGAGTATTGAGGAGATTACAAGGTATGTGGCTGAAAGTTCTTTGGGTTTCTCCTTCCTTTCTTCTTCTTTGGGATTGTCTGAGTTTTTAAGCTTATGTTCTTGGGTTAATGGAATGTGGTTTTATCTGTTTGCAAGCATTTGAAGATAAGAGAAAAGATAAAGGAAAAGGGAAGGTTGTGGATTGAAACTTGCAGTGGAAGTTTGAACTTCATTAACAGGTTTGGGAGTGATGTCCTATTTTATTTGTGGATCCTGTCTTTAAGTTAGATAATAATAAATGGATGAATATGTAGGAAAATGCATGAGAAATGTAATGTGTATACATGATTTCTGTAGAAAAGAATAACGTTGAGTATGCAAATGAGATAAATATGCATGAGTTTGAATGTGAAATCCTGGGATGTTGACGTTCTGGTATTGCCTCTGTTTGACTAGTAAGAATACATTATTTGTATTAAGATTGCTGTAAATGTGCTCTGGAGACTTGAAGGTATGTGTTTGAATAATTATTGCATGAAAAATGGTTTTGGGCAAGATGGGGTTTTGAGTTTTGGATGTACTCTGTTTTCACGATTTTCTGGTTTTTACGTTTTCTGGAAATCTGTGGCAGAAGTGAGTGAAGAAGATCACATGACGTGATGGAGAATCACGCCGTGACCCTCTTCCCTGGGGAAGTCACAAAACGTGATGGAGAGTCACGACTCGTGACCATCCCCTTCCCTGCGTGTCACGAGTCACCATTGCTTGTGTGACTCGTGACCTCCCCTCTCTTTTCTGGCGTCACGAGGCGTGATGGAGGGTCACGACTTGTGACTGCCCTAGTTTTTGCGTGGAGCTTGCGAGAAGCCAGCGTCATGAGTCACCATTGCCTGGGTGACTCGTGACTGGCCTCCCTTCCTGCTGCCCTGTTTTAAAAAAGTAAAGTTTTTTTTTTTAAGCTTCTGTTACATGGGGCTTTTCACTACTTGACTCAAGATCAGGTTCAAATGTGTTCTATAATTTGATAGTTGTTTAATTATGAGATTTGTGTACATGATTAATAAGTAATGTACATGATTTAAATGTTAATAATTTACATGAACATGGATTATTTCAATGTGAGTTATATGTTCTTATTATCTCCTGTATTTGATATATATATATATATATATATATTTATTTGTTTCCGAATTTGATCAATATACATGTATACATGAATTATAAATTCGTATTTAATTCAATTCTCATGATATGATAATGATACTTGAGTTTTTGAGTTGTGTCATTTAAGCCTGAATAGTCATAGTAGTGGATAAGTAAGCGCTTACTTAGGTCAGGGTGTGTGTGCAGCTGCTATATGATTAAACATTATATGCGGGTCCTATTTGGGATCCTTGTTTCGACCCCGTTTGGGTCTATATGGAAATTTAATGCGAGACTTCGGTCTCTATATGAAAAATCACATGTTTGAGACTTATGTCTCTATATGCTTGGGATACTGTGTTCTATCAGTATCCAATGGACCGCATCCACTTCTAAAGTGTATTTTCAGACTAATCAGGCTATATGTTAATTTGTGTTGTATATGTTGAGATGTATATTGACAGGATTAAAAGTATATGATGCACATGAATTCTTGCATAACTTTATGGTATGCAGCTTGTATCTGTGTACTTAGAATGGTGAGAAATATGTTAATCCTAAGTATGATTTGAGTAGTTAATTGCTTGTAATGTATGTTTATGCATGTCAAGTAAAGAACATGGAAATATGCTTATATGTAATTTTAATGCCTTTGATTTTGAATCATAGCTTTATTGCACGTTTAAGGTTGCGATGAGATTATATTATTGTGGTAAATATTGTATATGCGTATTTTCGGTTGTTTTGTTCCTCCCCACTAAGCGTTATCGCTTAGCACGGGTTCTTTTCCCGTGTAGGTGGCGAGTTCGTTTTGGAGTCAGACATCTGCAGGTCGGCCACTAGAAGTCTTTTTGGATGAAATTATTTTTGAGTCTTCCGCTGTTATTTTGTACATGGCTTGTTCGTAGCAAAATGAATCTTTTGTAAAGGAACAACTATTTTGGTTTATGTATTTGCTTACGAGCCCTTTTTGTAAAACAATATTGATTCGATGTATGTTAAAGGACTTGCTATTTTATGATTAAAAGTTTCTTTACATCTCATTTGGTTTTATTTGTTAGTATGTATTTGGGATTCGTTTATGTGTTTGCTCGCGTGGCGCTCCGGTATCCTTCCAACGGGGGTATCGGGGTGTTACAATCATTATTTTGCTATTCATTTTTTTATCATTCTATTTTCATTGTCATTGCTATTTATTCATTCATTTATTTATTTTCATTAGTCATCATTATTATTATCATGTTCATATTTTTACATATTAACTCATTAACATGGATTATTTATTTCAGTTAAATCATTCAATTCTTTTATCATTTAATGTATATTTTCATTTATTTTGATTTGTTAACATTTTAATTCAATTATCATTCTTTCACATCACCTTGTTTTATTTTAATTTGTCATTTATTTTATATTCAATTGATTTTAATTGATTCAATTACTAACATTATTTTATTTGTGTTTTATGATTATTTCACATCTCATTTTCCCTCTTGGACAATTTTTGCGAGCACACGGGGAGATCCAGAAGGCTCGTTTGGGTTAGTTATTTAATTGCTTTATTTGTATATTTTATTTATTTGGCTTTTTCATTTATTTTGCCATGTAATCTTTAATAAAATTGTTTATTTAGGCACCCTAGAAAGAAAGTCACTAAACCATTTTTATTAATTAATTTGGTATTTTTTCCTAAATAAAATGGGACCAATGTCTTGGTTTTTCACACCCAAATTTACTATCAACTTTAACGTTTTTTTAAGTATACATGCGAGGACCAATGTCCTCATTCTTAACGAATATCCCGATTTATATATGATTTGTATTTCATTTACAATGGGGGTTGTATTCCGCCCCTAGTTTTATTGTAATTTATTTTCATGCACTTTACTTTAATTATGCTTTATTTATTTATCGCTTCCCTTGAATGGATGATTTGTGCTTTAATTTCACTGCATTAAAATGAATGAGAAATGGGATGAAGCTTTAAATTCAAAGCTCAATTATAAACTTAACTAAGGTATGAATTAATGGGAAGTCCCGAACTCACTCTGGTCTTAGGCTTAACGAGGTTAGAGGACCATCTCAATGTTTCATTGGGATGGGCCTCTAAAATATCTCTTGTTGCCCACCAAAAGGCCCAACTCGTATAATCCTAGGCTCTACGGGATTAGAGGATCATTCCAATGTTCTATTGGGATGAGGTCTCCAAGATCCCTCTGGCTTAACCAAAATGGATATAATGCGCCGTCTTAGGCTCACTGAGGCTAGACGACCTTTCCCAATGTTCTATTGGGTGGTGACTCCAAGAAACCTCCCTGTTGCCCAATATAGACGCACATGTAATTCGTTACAAGTTTTAATGAACCTCTCTCGAAAGCTCTAAAAGCTGTTCTTCGGGGCGTCCCGGGGTTCAACGCGCATCACACACCCGTAAAGGCTCACAACAACCTCGAGGGACCCTGAATGATCACTCCAGTATATTCCAATACATTCCAATACATAGAGGTAGGACTGTTATTGGGCTACAATAAGTGAGACGTTATGCTCACACCCACGATCATAGGTCCCTATGACTAGCCAATATATCCTGAACTAGACTTGACTTCCAGATTACTATATAGGGCATCATTATTCCATTTTCACATTTTGGAGTTATCATTCATGCATTTCATGGAATTTTATCATACTATTCCATTCTTTTCCATCCAATTCAGTCATTATACATTTAATTCTTATCCATATGTCATTTCATACCATAAAACTTTTTAATTCATCAAAGTACACATGGATACATACTGTTATACTACTCAGCCGTCATGTCAATATTTCACCATAAATTCTTTTCATCTACTTTATAATTCTTTTAGGTAACTCTCATGTCAATTAACTTATTTATGTCATTAGCTTGCATTAAAACACATCAAAATTATATTTTTTTTCTTACTTATGCAATTTAGCCATGTTGACATACATGCACCATAAATTATTCTTATCACATATATCTTTCATTTACCTAGTTTACATGGTAATTAACATACCATTAAATCACATCAAAACACATCAAAATCTCATTTTTACATATATATACCATTCGGCCTATGTGTTCAACATCCATTATGATTATTTTTCTTTCTCTTATTCATTCTATTAGTTAGATGTCATGTCAAATATCATGTATACATCATAAATATGCCTTAAACATTAACATGTATCATAGAAAATCCATGAACACCATTTGGCCAACATGTTATCCATGGTATATATTTAATTTCTTTTCATTTTAATAATTCAAAATGTCATTTTTAACCTTCCTAAATAGGTCTATATGGTTTTATTCCATTAAACATGCATATTTTACGTACTTTGTGCTTAAACATATGTAAAAATCATACTTTTAACTTAGAAAATGGTGGATATTGCATCTACTAACCTTATTTTCTTGTCTTCCACATCATAAACATCCTTTTGTTGCCTTAGCTCCTTAAAACTCCATCACTCTCCTTATATTCCTTAAGTGGCCGAATATAAATATCAAAGAAACCACTATAAATTTACTTCCTTTTTGCAATATAATCACATAAACATACACTAGACATCTTAAAATACTCATTTGAACCTTTAAACATATTTAAAAATATCAACTTTACATACCTCAATTTGACACATAAAGTTTTCCACATATTATCTCCCACTTATTCCACTTCAAATGAACTTTATAGACCATTATTATTGAAAAGAGAGGCTGGATTTTACTTGGGAAGGTTGGATTTGGTGGGAACTTGAGAGAAAAATGAAGAAAATTCAAGAAAAGGAAGAAGAATACCATTCAGCCAAGGAGGAGGAGGAGAAGGCTGAAGAAAAATCTAGGGTTTTCTGACTTTGCAGCCTTTACATAGGGGTCTTGAGTGGGCTTGGGCTTAGTTCAACCAATTGGGCCAAGCCAAAAGCCCATTTAGGTTAATAAGCCCATTTTTTTCAACCCAAAATTATTTTTATTACTTCCCAAGCTAAATTTCTCCCAAAATCAATTTTTTAATTCTTAAAATATATAATTTAGCCTGCACATAAAATTTTAGCTCAATTGGAGACCGTTTCTCGACCCGATAATTTCTTACCAGTCCGATAACTCGATTTTCTGTCTAACCGTAAAATTTATTTTTCATTACCATTTGATTCTCCATAATATTTCATGCAAGTCCATACTTTCAGATAATTTTTTTGAGGTCCATAACTCCATTTAGAGTTCAGTCAAACTTTGGTCAAACTAGTCAAACCAAAGTCAACTGGTCCGACCAGTTCGATTCACTGGTCGAACTGGTTCAGTTGAATTTTCATCATTGGCCTTATTTTTACTCTTTATAACTCATTTGACCTTAGTTCCATCTTAATTAGTGTCAATTTTTGGTTTGGTTCAATTAAATCGGTCCGATTCACCAATTTTTTAGTGTCACAAAAAATTACTTTTTTTACTACTAAAATGTTCTACACACTATTTTGAGTCTTGTGACGTGCGCCGGACCCGCGGCTGCCCCTTTGACTGCCCGCTTGAGGGCGATCGGGCATTTGAGGTCCGTTGACAACTTGCAACAAATTACAAGTGCGTCTATTTTGGGCAACAAGTAGGTTTCATGGAGTCGCCACCCAATAAAACATTGGAAAAGTTTCTCTAGCCTCGAAGAGCCTAAGACAGCGCTTTTATCCATTTTGGACAAGCCAAAGGGGTCTTGGAGTAAGAACCTCTCTCCCTTGGAGCCTAGGATTTGTTAAGTCTTAGAGCATAAGAAGGGTCTTGGAGGTCTTAATCCAATGAATGATCAGATAGACCTCTCGCTTCTTTGAACCCAAAGACAACGCTTTTATCCATTTTGAGCAAGCCAAAGGGTCTTGGAGGATGAACCTCTCTCCCTTGGAGCCTAGGATTTGATGTCTAAGTCTCGTGACATAAGAGGTGTCTTGGAGGGTAAACCTCTAGCCTCTTTGAGCCCAAAGACCAGAGATGGGTTCGGGACTTCTCATCTATTTCTACTTTGATTAATTTTACAATTTGGTTTTGAGTTTATTAGTTCGCTCTCTCTCCACACGATGCAATTTTAATTAAAAGGCACAAATATTCACATCGAAAGTAGTAAAAAAAGCAAATTACAATAATACTAAGAGCGGAATACAACTCCCATTAAAAAATGCAAACATACATAAAACCAGGGAATTTATTAATTATGAGGACTTTGGTCCCCACATGTATATTTAAAGATAACATTTGGGATGTGGTGACTTATTTGGGATGAAAACTAGGACATTGGTCCCATTTATTATGAAAAATCCAAGTTTAATTTAGTATAAATATTTTTGTGATTTTTATTTGGGCGTGCATAAAAAAACATTTTACTTAATGAATATATACAAGGAAATTAAAAATATAAACAAAATGAGAATTAAAATGCATAAAGAAGATACCAAACCCCGCATCTCCTCCTTCACGTGCATGGATGCTCGCCACCCAATTTACGAGAAATTGGGAAAATTTAACCTCTTATCGGTCTAAATCAGAGATGGTGTTCGAAACTCCACACTTATTTATGTCTTGATTAATTATAAATGAGCTTTTAAATTATAAAATTTCATCCCTCATCTCACACGATTAATGCATTGAATTTAAAGCGCACATCAATCACATATGAAATGATAATAAAAATAAAAATAATGACAAAATTAAATTACAACAAAACTAGGGGCGGAATACAACCCCCATTGTAAATAAAATATAAATCACGCATAAAACGGGGTATTTATTACTGTTGAGGACGTCGGTCCTCTCATGCACAATTAAAGAAAATCATTTTAAAGTGACAATTTATTTTGGATGGAAAACTAGGACATTGGTTCCATTTTATTAGAAAATCCAATTTTATTTGTAGAAATATTTTTGTGTGATTTTTGATTAAGCGTGCATAAAATAAATGGTTTAATTAATTATTACATGCCAAATAACTCAGTAAAACAAACAAAAAAAATAACAAGTACAATAAAAATAATAATAATTCTCCGGTCTCCTCTTCCATTCGCACGGACGCTCAAATAGGGGAGGACAAGAATTTGACACAAGAAAAAACAAACACAAGTAAAATTGATGTTAGTGTCCAAACAAAATTCAATCAAACAAAAATATTGAACTAGGTAAAATATGCATATTGAGTGACTAGTAAATTAGATGATACATGAAGCCAAGTTGACATATTAAAATATTACGTTAAATGGTAAAAAAAATAACAATAATAGCAATAATAATAACAATAATATTAAATAAATAGTGATAATGACGACAAAGACGACAAGAATAATAATAATAATAATAATAATAATAATAATAATAATAATAATAATAATAATAATAATAATAATAATAATAATAATAATAATAATAATAATAATAATAATAATAATGATAATGTGTAATGATAAATAATGACAATAGTAATATTAATGAAAATAACAATAATAATAATAATAATGATGATAATAATAATAATGACGAACGATGAAATGAAACGATGGAAAAAATAATATTAGAAACCTTAGATCTATGTAAGAAAACACAGAAAATAATTAAAAACCAAACAAATGCAAAGGTCCACATGGTTAACAATTAATTAGCAAGGGTTATGTTAAAAACGTATATAATGATGATGATAAAAATAAATATTAATTCTTATGATAATAAGAACGATAATAAAAATAATAAACCAATGAAATTAAGTGAATAAATAAAAGGGAAAAAACATGCACCACGCGGTAATAACATTTAAGCATACAAAAATTATAAAAGGGTGATATATAAAAGAGGAAATCATACAAATCCCGTTTTTTATCATTATATAGATCTATTCATTTTTATTCTGGCGACAAAATGAGAAGATGAATACTCATGCTAAAATGATAGATCTCAAATCAAAAAAACACATACATGTATTAATTCACAAAAATAACAACGTAACATAACTTAAGATAACTTAACATGAATAAATTGAAGTAAAAATGAGATGAAAAATAGGTCCAAGAATCTTTACCCTCAGAGTTAAATGATATTGAAGAAATATAGTCCGATCTAATCTCTTGTCAAGATCCGAAAATTAACTCGAAAATGTGTTCAATTAAATCTTGAGTTTATGTCTAAAAAACTCAAGAACACCAACAAGAAAAATGATTTGATTCTTTTTTTTTGTTTGATATGTGATCTGAAAATTCAAGTTAAGGAATTGATTTTCCTTTCTCAAAGGTTTCAAGATCAATCAAAAATTTTTAGAGATAAAAAAAAACTAGAGTGAAATTTAAGATGAAAACTTGTAGAGTAAAAGAAAAGAATTAAGAGAATTGAAGAAATGATTTTTGTTTTGGAGAATAATAAAAGATGAAATCCAAGAACATTGAACTCTTTTGTTTTTCCAGCAAAATTCACTCACTCCCCTCAAGAATCTCATTTTCAAATGACTTAGGAAAAAATCTTTTTTAGAGAGAATTTTTTTTTACTCTTTCAAGACCAATCCTTTTTCTTTTTTTCTTCCAAATGAAATCTCACTCACGTAAAACCTACCATCCTCTGCCCTCTCCAGCTCCCCTCAGATTTCCCCAAGATTCCCCCTCACAAATTTTCAACAAAACACACTCAAAAATCCAAAATTAAATCCCTAAAGTCAAATTTGGACAATTAACATTTTTATTTATTTTTAATTATTTTTGTCATTTTTTGAATTTTAATTCCCACCCAATTTGACCAATATTTATTAAATTTAATAAAATCTGAAAAAAATCAGAAGGAAAAATTATTTTTTTAGCCTAAAAAGTGAAAAACATGAATTTCGGCGGAAATGGGCAGTTGCGGCGGGGACTGGGCAGGATCGGCGAGATTTCTCGCCGATCCAGGGCAAGCTGGCGCGCAGCGGGGCTTTAGCGACGCGCAACGGTGCGTCGCTCTTTCTCGCGCAGCGGGCGCTGCGCATCGCCCAGCACCAGTGCGCTGCCACAAACGCGCCGCCGCACCCGACATTCGCGAATTATTATTTTTTTTTTAATTTTTTTTTTCAGAAAATATAATAAAATGAAATACAAAAACATGGATAAAAATAAAAATACAAATAAAATAAAAATAAAAATAAGAATGAACACTTTAGAAGAATTTTGAGGAAAATAAAAGAACTTGACAAAGAAATGACCGATTCCTATTTTCTTGCTCATGAATTGGTCTTTATTTTCATCATCGGGTAATCCTAATCTTGGACCGACTTGGGACTTGTTGTCTACAAAACCCTAGTTAAATCTAAACCCAAAGAAGAAGAAGAAGAAGATGAAAACAAATGAAAAACAAGATGAGAAGAATACATTTACTTACCAAAGAGGATGCAAAAAGATGATTAATTCCACCAATAAAGACTTGAATCTACACTAAAGTTCTTAGAGTGAAGAAAATGAAGAAGAAGAAGAAGAAGAAATTGATGAGGGGAAGAAGGAAACGTGAATCTGCCCTTTCCCCTTCTTTCTTTCCTTTTTCTTTTTCTTTTCTTTGCCCTAAACATGTGTCAATTTCCTATTGGTGAAACTAACCACTCACACCCAACAAGTATGCACTACACACACCCAATGCACTCCCAACTAAAAGCACCCTACAATGGTATGAACACATGCACATAATCATCTCCCAATTAATCACACTCCAATGCCAAACATATATCCATATGCTAATAAAACCCTAAAAACATGCATTTTTATTAAAATTCCTTTAAAACACATGCTAAAATACACATATGCATGCACACATATATGGCTCATTCTACTAGGGGGCAAACGGGGTGTGACACTTCGTGACTTTGCTCTAAAAGTGTTTTGGTTAAAATATATAATTGGGTTTTTAAAACTTAAAATTCTATCACTTTTTAAATTTTGCATTGCATTTTAGAGCTTTAGAATTATGTTGGTTGGTCCCCTATCTTACCCCGGTGCATTCTTAAAACATGACCCTACTTTCACTCATGTAGGGAAGTGCTAGGGATAATTACCAGTCCAAGCCTCGTGCTATTAATGGTATATCAAATGGAGACCCGATCCACTACAAGAAAATGTGGAAATAGCAACGAAAAAATAGCAACGGAATTAATTTCGTTGCTAAAACAGTAATGGAAATGAGTTTCCGTTGCTATTTAATGAGTTTTCGTTGCTATTTAATGAGTTTCCGTTGCTAAAATTGGTTAAACTTTTTAAATTTAGCAACGAAAATATATTTAGTGATATTCCGTCGCTAAAAGTGGAGGGAATATTTAGCGCCAAAATTTAGCAACGGAATTACTATACCGCTGCTACATAATGTGTCAAAAAATTTTGGAATGAAAAATAGTAACGGAAACTATTTTTCGTTGCTAAAATAGCAATGGAATCTAATTTTCATTGCTAATTTAGCAACGGAGTGACATTCCGTTGCTATTTTTCGTTAACAAGCTTTAAAAAAAGGATTCAAAAATAGTAATGAAAAATAAATTCGGTTGCTAAATGGTGAAAATAGCAACGAAAAGTTCATTCGGTTGCTAAATGACGAAAAAATAGCAAACGAAATTACTTTCCGTTCCGTTGCTAAATCCAATTCTTCTTGTATCGTAAATCCAATTTCTATCTTGTTAATTTTTAGAGGTTTCGATTTCATCGGTTTTCTGTTCCTATTTGCAGAAGAAATTCGAAGAAGATGAAGCACCACGAAGCTTCTCGAGCGTAGCCCACTGTCCATGGCAAAACTGGAACGACAACCATCCCGTGCAGTATATCCACTGTGACATCTCCGACAATGAGGAAACCGAGTCCAAGCTATCTCAGCTCACCGACGTAACTCACATCTTCTATGTAACCTGGACCAATCGATCATCAGAGGCCAAGAACTGCGAGATTAATGGTCAGATGTTAAGAAACGTCCTTCAAGCCGTTGTCCCTAACGCCCCTAATCTCCCTCTGCCTCTCTTTCTCTCCCTTTCCCTCCCCCTCTCTGTCTGTCCCTCTCCCTCTCCATCTCCCTCGCCCTGTCCCTCTCCTTCTCCCTCTCTGTCTGTTCCTCTCCCACTGTAATAATGAGTTTCGTGTAACAAGGATCAAGAGGTGACATAGAAAGCAGATTTCGTGGCTTTATTCCTAAAAGACCTACAGTGGTAATCTTCATATTTCATTCAAAATCCCTAATAAATCATGGATTTTTTAGATTATGCAATGTGGTTTGATTTAATTTGAATTAAGCTTAATTTTTAACGCAAAATTAGAATCTGACTTGTGCAATTGGCAGTTCTGTTGTTGTTCTTGATTTTGATGTATGCTACAAGCCTGAGGATGTATGCTACTTGTCAAGTATAAGGTTCCTAGCTCTGAGAGGTAAGTTCAAATTCTCATCCCTTTCAGATGCTTTTTTTTCTTTTTATTAATCTTGAGCTGATATGATGTATTGACCTGATTTTGCTCCAATTCTTTGTTTTAGTTTTAGTTCTTTTTTTTTTTCTTTTTTGCGATGTTTTCCTTTCTCTCTTATCTATATGTCGACAATAAAAGCTTGTAATCCATGTGGGACAAACAAGTTACTGGTGGAATTTTGGATGAAATAGAATGTTAACTTAGATTGAACTCCTTAATAAATGTTTCAGATTTGGCAATTGTATTCTTTAATGGTCATACGATTTTGGAACTTATGCCAGTGATAACTATCCTGGTGGTTATAAAATCCTCCAGGATTCATTATATTACTATCCTGGTCAACTAAGGGGTTTCCAACTTTTGTTCCTTTAGTGGGATTCTTTATATTTTTTGGGCAGAAAAAATGGCTTGCAATTTATGTTAGCTAGGTTCATGCATGAAAACCTGCATGTAGATACCATTAATATGTTTATTCGCAGATTTCTTGTATATCTTCATTTTTTGTTGAAATTTAGTCGATATTGAAATGTTTTGTAACTAATGGCCAGTCTATTATTCATCAATTTTCGTTCAATATTATGATAATGCGAACACACTATTTGTTTGATACTTGAGGTAGGGTTTCTCTTATTAGATGGGAAAAGTTTTCTGGATTTGGATAGATTCTTTTTGCTTGTTTTTCTACACTATTGGTCCATATTCCTCTATCTGGGGTGGGATTTCTGTTTGCTCTTTCATATAAAGGATTCCAAGGCATTGGTACATGAGTTCTTGTTTGCCAATTATTCATCTGGTCTGTAAGTTTTGTTTCATGCTAAGGGTTAAATCTTTGTTAAACCTAAATTCAATACATTTATGTTTAACTATTTTCTTTCTATCTTTTCTATAATTATTAATTTTCTACATTTTTTCTAAATTGGCATTAATATTTGAAGTTTAGCTAGTATGGGTTCTTCCAAAATATTGTAATTTCTGCTAGTTTCATATTACAGAGCATCATGAGGGGCATCATCATCAAGAGTGCATGTCTCATCATGACCATGTGCATGATTCTACCGTCTCTAGTGTTAGTATAGTCTCTGAGGGAACTCTGGACCTTGATGAGGTAAAATTACTAAAGGCATTAGATGGGTTACTAAATACATAGATGATGTCCAAACACAGGCACCCACACTATGCATAACATATTTATTTAGTGGGCACTATGTCCTCCAGTTAGAGTAGCTATTGCTGCTTTTATTCATTAAATAGCTCGTGTCAAGACTCATCTCCCTCATTCACATTAGATCAGTTATCAACAATTCTCCAAATATAAAACTCAAATTGTTCCTGTGAAATTTTACAAGGTTTATCATATCCAACTATAGCTGGTGTAAATAGTAAATTAATGGATTATTGAAACTCCATAGACCACCCTTTTCTTGAATAATGATTTTGTGCGAAGAGAGAGACGAAAAAATTTTGAATGCTATAGTGTGGAAACAGAATGATTTCTTATTTATTTGTTGATGGATTAGGTAGATGATTGGCTTGAAAGATTGTAGAAGGGACATGGAGCCAATTAAGCCTTTAAGTTATCCTAATTTTTTTTTTAAATTTAATAGAGCTGTTGAATTCGGTTCTGGAACAGATTGTAGAAAATATTACATATCTCCTTGTATAGTGAACGAAATGCTATGAGGTTAATTTTTATGAAAAATAGACTTCTAAACCTATAAGTTTCATGAAGAAAGTAAAGCCTAATTCTATACTTAAGTTTGACAAATTTTAGCTTAATTCCGGACCTGTTGACAGCACTGTCGCTAGGAATAGTATTTAGTAAAATGTAAATATCTTGAGTTTTGGAGGTGATTTTTGATGTTACAGAAACTAGAAACATAGAGGAACATGTTTGTAGAAGGACATTTTTGCTAGAAATGACATTTTCTAGGTCAAAAATGGCATATAAGTTGGATTTGGAATTCTACCTCTGTGCAGAATTCTAAGGGCATATTTTTAATATTTAATGTTAAATGTTGTTATGTTTATACGCCTTAGAAATGTCCATTATCTTCAGATGAAGATAAATTCTTTGTTTATATGTTGCAGGAAGTCCCAATGAATTAATCGAAGATTCAAAATTTGTTCCTTTAAATGTCGATGAAGATAAATTCTTTGTTTATATGTTGCAGGAGTCATTTTGTAATTTTTGTTATAGAATTTTGTATATCTTTATCCGTTTTGTAAATGAAAATTTATAATTGTATATTTTTGGCACAATTGTAATTGATATTTATCTATTTATGAAATGATAAGTTATTGATATTGTCCCGGTTATATTATCAATAAGAAAATTTTCTTAAATTTCATTATGAATATTTGGATTATATTTATTTATAAGTAAAATTGACATTTATCTATTTGGTTGCAATTTTTGATTATATTTATTTATAAGTAAAAAATTTGATTAAAATTTTACAATTTCTGATATTAAAAATAGCAACGGAATCCGTTGCTAAATTTAGCAAAGGAAAGAGAATTCCGTTGCTAATTTAGCAACAGAAAAATCAATTCCGTTGGTAATCTTGATCAAATTACTGAAACATATATTGGTTAAATATAGCAACGGAAATTAATTTTTGTTGTTAAATATTACCAACCGTCAAAATTGCAACCTAATTTTCCATTGCTATTTTCAATTGCTAGTTTTGATTAGCAACGGAAATTCAACAAATTCGGTTGCTAATTTCCGTTACTATTTGATAATTTTCTTGTAGTGATCGGTTACTACGCTCGTGATGAGCTAGATCCGTTGGCAGAAACCATACTTGGATAGATTTAAAGTAACATCACCATTGACCAAAGCCCATGTAATGGCAAACAGAAACTTTCACTAGGTGATATGCTCCTTAATACGATGCTTGTGGTATGGGCCATTATATATTAGACAAAATCAAGCGAATTAGGTGGTTTTCTATCAAAAGCTTTCATGCCTCGATAGGTCCATCTTAATGGGATTGAATTGTCCAAATATTTAATGGGAAAAACTCATGCGAATGCGCATTGGATAAGAGATGTTATGCTGCCGGTTTTTACCGTGCACTTCGCGCGTTCATAGGGTCTCCTATTGACCCATGGACCAAGCCCACGTAAGGAAGAGGCCGCATTGCCCCGTCTGTGGGAGAAATAACGTTGGAAGGATTTGTTTGCTTACATGTGATTATGGATGCTGCATCAACACGACCATGCATTCTTTAATGCCATCCATGCATCACGCTAACAAAATGGATTTTTTTCAGCCATCATAGATCCATTCGAGTGGTCCAGGGATCCTAGTGGAAGATTGGCCAGAAATCCAGTAGCTGGGCTATCATGGTTAGCACTTACGCCGAGTTCAGATTGGGATAGTAACTTAGACTCTTATTCAGAATAATCCTCTGGATCAGCGATGGCAGAATTACCGCAAGATTCAGGTGCTTTGACAACACAAGATTTGGACAAGAGGTTTGAGGACTTCGAAAGAAAGATGTTGGCTATGATGGGTAACCTTGTGGCTTAGATGGCATCGAATGCTGGATAGCCATCCGTAGCTCCGGCTGTTGAGCCAGTTGAAACACCTGTTGTGGGGGAGACTCCCATGCCAACTGTTATTATGCAACAACCGGCCGTTGAGCCTAGAATAGCGGGACCAGTTGAGAAGAGAAGGGCTAGGATTTCAGATCCGAGGGATGACTTCTTAAAGGAAGAGGAAGATGAGCCAATAATTCCTCAAGTTATGAGGGGAAGAGTCCCCAAAGTGGAGGATGACGTGGTAAAAAAGATAAAGGAAACGATTGAGGCTATCTCCCGTCTACTGTCAGCCGAAAAGGGGGTCATCCCCAAAGACATAGATCTGGGAGAGGAGGAGTTGCTACCCCAGAGGTTCAAGATGCCAGATTCGCCAAAGTTCAATGGTACCTCGGACCCTTCGGCACACATTAAGTAGTACACCGTGATTATGAAGAGCGCGGGGCTTACAAAAGAAGCAAAAGGTGGAGTATTTGTGTCTTAGTCTAATGGGGCCGACAATCGATTGGTACCACCGGTTGGATAAAAGGTCTAGAGAAGATTGGAATTTGTTGACAGAAGAATTCCTTAAGCAATATGACTGTAGTACCTGGATGGAGGTTACCTTGAAAGACCTTGAGCTATTGTACCAGAAGCCTAGCGAGTCCTTCCATGACTATCTCACTTAGTGGAGGAATCGGGTGATGGAGATGAAGAGGAAGCCTGATACGGCAGATCAGATCAGGCTATTCATTAGAAATGCAAGCCCGTACTTAAGGGAAGGGCTTAAGATGAAAGGGTTAAAAGATTGGGAGTCTTTAAAGGACATTGCCATAGAGGCAGAGAGTGAACACATGGCCAATAAGGCGAGTAGTGAAGGGTTTCTTAAGAAGGGCTATAACAGTCAGGGGGCGAATAAGTGGGCAAGCTCCAGTAGTGGCAACAGGACTGAAAAGACGACTGAGGTGTCGGCTATAGGGGTGAACCAAAGGTGCTTTTCGAATTTGGGCCGACCTTTATCCTGGGTGCTAAAGAGACTGGTAAAAGAGGGAAAGTTGCAGCCCCTACCGGCTAAGCTAGCCAAAACCCAAGGACCGCCGTGTCATGAAGATGACGAGTATTGTGCTATACACCAGTACACAGGGCATATGACGGACTGCTGCGCGAGGTTAAGGCATGAAATTCAGGACTTGATTGATAGCAAGCAGAGCACTGATCCTAAACAAAGGGAAAGTAAGAAGAAGCCTGCTTGTGATGTCGTGCCACCACCGGTCTGCATGATTAGTTCAAGCCTGCCTGAATGGTATGTACTACAAGATTTATTTGGTGATGGACACATCGCTATCACTCGCCCTGCGGCGGATGAAGAAGCGGTTTTCATAGCAGTGATAGATTATTGGTCCACCAGTGAGAGTGGGGAGGAAGATGAGGAAGGAAAACCAGAGGGGTTTAACCAGGCATTGAAGATGGCTGGTCCTTTGCAACTTGTTGAAGAAACTCGTGCCTTGACGGCCCAAGAGATGGATAGAAGGTTCAAAGAGCTCAAAAGAAGGTTGTCGGCTATGATTAAGGAAAGAATAGATGCCATGGCGCTAGTTCTTCAAGCTCAACTGATGGCGACTACCTTCAACCGGGTTGAGCCAGCCGCTGTCGAGAAGGACTATACAGTGATGATAGCATCTCCTTGTGCTTCCCAGTCCAGAGGTAAGGAGCCGCTCGAGTCACCAGTTGGACAAATAGGAGATAAGAAGCCCATTCTGGAACATAACATCACGCCCAAAGGGCGTGAGCCAGTGAGGATGCATGCTTTGAAAAATAAGAGCCCGGGTATCTGCAACGACAGTAAGGGCAATGTTAAGAAGACGGGAGTGCCTACCACAAAAATGAATGAAAGGCGCTATTCTCATTTGGGTAGATCCTTGTCATGGGTTTTTGAGAAGTTGAAGAAAAGGGGATGTTACAGCCAATGCCTCCTAAGCTCGCTAGAAGCCAGGGGCAGCCCAACCACAGAGCAGATAAATATTGTGCATTCCACCAGCACATTGGACATTTGATAGACTATTATCAGACTTTAAGGGACCAGGTTCAAGACCTCATTGATAGCAAGCAGATCTCTGACCCAGAAGAATAAAAGAAGACGAAGACAAATTGAGGACTTAAGTGGAGAAGGAAGACGGTTCAATGATGAACCATTGTCTAAAGTATTTGTGCTGATGGAAACAGGAAGGGGATAGCTATTTAGATGTTCTTTTTATTTTTGAACTATTTAATGACGATGTTTTTAATTCTGGTTTATATTAAATGAAATGAATGATTTCACTCATCTGTGTGATATTTTCTTGTGATTTCACTATGCATAATCATGACACGTTCATATTTAATAATGATTCAAATGATGCCATTTCATTTAATCTCAGAACTTTGAAAATCCAAAGAAAATCTTGATAGCATCTATTATGACTCTTGAAGGGAGATTAAAATTTTAGAGTAAAAAAAAAAGATGAAATAAAAAGTTTTTGCCTGGACTTATGAAGACATGCCAAGAGATGATCATGAAGCCGCCAAACACGCTATGCCAGTGTATCCCGATCATGGACCAGTCAAGCAGAAGCTTAGAAGATTCGAGCCAGGAGGTATAGGAAAGAGTAAAAATGGGGGATCCACAAGCGGAACCAGGGCTACAATTCTTACTTAAGTGCAATGCCCAACTAGGTTGATCAACGACGTCCCTAATGGTTAAGAAGAAAAGCACACATATGTGTAAACTATCATAATTTGGACGAAACTTGTTAAAAAAAATTGGGGAATGAAAAAAGAAAAAAAAAAAGAGAAAGAAGAAAAATAATAATAAAAGAAAAAATAATAATAAAAGAAAAGAAAAAAAATTGATCATCGACATAGGGCAAGGGACAGTTATCTGGGGGCAAGCTTTGTTCAAATCCCGTTGATACACACATACCTGTATTTTGCCGTTCTTCTTGGCTACTGAGAAGAACCAAAATACTGATTCACAAGCTATCCACCCAGTTCATCAATATAGAGGGTGAGCTGATAACATACGGCTGAGGTGCGTAGACGAGAAGAAGGCCAATAAGGTTATGGAGGAGACCCATGTTGGGGTTTGCAGTTGGAACCCTTACAAGAGTCACGCTTTACTCCTTGGTGCATGAGGCAAAAGCACCACTGCCTGTCGAAACACGTTAAATCTTTAAGGGCATTCATGGAAGCAACAACTACAGCAGCTAAACACATTAAACAAAAACAGGCTATGGGATTACTATCGCAATCAGATCTATTGGAAAACATCTTGTTCGATCATTTGGAAAGAGGGTCAGAAAGCACTCACTAAAAGAGGGAGACTTAGTCTTCAGGCAAATGAGACTTGATTTTTTAGACGTGCGAAGTAAATTCGGTCTGATATGGGAAGACCCGTTTGGTCTTAAGAAAATTTTGTCCAAAGGGGCAACGATTCTAATGGACAACAATGAATATGAGCTCGGATAACAGATCACCATCAACAGACCCAAGAAGGTCCATGGCTAAAGACTAAAAATCAAAAGTAGAGAATAAATGCCCCGCGGGTTGAAAACCGAAAAAAGGCGGCCTTGCTAAAATTGGGCGCCTCGTCAGGGTGAAAACCAAAAAAAGGCACTCTGGGCAAAAATTAGAGGCTTGAGAGAAAATGTCCAATCAAGAAAACCTAAGAGGGCTGATTGGAAACAGGAGTCTTGATGCTTTCAAGATCCATTTTGAGATTAAATGTAATTTTGCATTCTGAATCTATGTTAAAAGGTGATCATGTATTGAGAAATCATACTGAAATGTACACAATTTTACTGAAAGATATCAAACAAAAGCAGTTCAACCCATGCACTCATCATTTCCTAGTTCTTTTATAAAAAGAGAAACATCGTTCCTTGCTAAGTGTGTGAAATCTAAATGGCTATACACTATTTCTGCCCTCGCTGGCCGGATGCCTAAGCCGATGGGTCCCATTATCGATCGCCGGGCTAAGCACTTTCCCTTGCATGCACTTGTAGAAACAAAAAGGAAATCTTTGACCAAAGGCATGATGGCTTTTACAAGCAGCTGGGTCTAGAGGTCATGGTTAGAAAAAAAAAAAGAAGAAGAAGAAGGCCGTTAGAGATGAAAAAAGTAATTGGTGCTCTAAACAAAAGTTAGGCTAAGGGGCAGGGTGAAAACCTGAGAACAGGCAGTCTGTCCTATAAAAAATAATAATCATAAAAGCTACTTGATTGGGTTGGGTCATTTCCAGGTAAAAATTAGGCATAGGGTTATGTGAAAATTCGAAAAGGACGCATTTCCTGCTAAGAAAAGCTAGTGTGAAAATCCACAAGAGACGCACTACCTTTAATTAATGACTTTCGATGCTTGGAGCGATAAGGCTGTGGTTCTCCGGATGACCTCCCCTTGGGCAGATGATGTATAATGCAGGACATGAGTCACAACCTCGGGGACAAAGATGCAAATTGGATGGTTCCCCTTGAGGGGGGTTATGGGTCAGAATTCTTAAGCCGCGAAGACGCTTTTCTAGATCCTTAGGGGCATCAGACAATGCCAAGCCGTACCCTAAACGGACCCTTGACCACCCAGGATGTGGTTGATCGGTGTTCGGCAAGTGTACCGAATCGACAAGTAATAAAGTGGGGTATAGTTAGGACCCCAATTTATCGTACCCAAGGGAAAAAGGATTGTCACGTTAAATATCTATAGATGAGTGAATTTGAGATATCCCCAGTTTGTTTGGTGGAGAAAAGTAAGCTAAGCAAGAAAATAAATTAATAATTAAAAATAAAATTGTTCATCAAGAAATTACTCAAGGATGAAATTAGATGCTTAGGAAATTCTATCCTCATAAATGTAATTGAAAATTGGTAAAACAATATAAACATGAAATTATGGACAACCCAACTAAACCCAGGCTTCCCAATCCGGAGTCAGCCACTCTAATTAAGTGACATCCCAAACCGGAGTCAACCACATAACTAGCCTATGCACGGGTCTAAAATCCTAAGTTCGGTTTATTTTTCCAATACGAAGTCAAACAACCTAGAACCCCATCCATTCCTCACATTTCTGAAAATTATAAAACTAACATCTATAAATTAAGCGTCCCATTCCGGAGCAAGGAAAACTGATAGATGAAGAGATATAAGAACAGAGAAAAAACAAATTACAACAAAAATCAGATTTGAAATTAATCATCATTCCGGACTAAATCATAATCAAACCCAATAATCATCATAATTGCAGAAAATATAACGAGAGAAATAAAAGAAATCATGAAAATATTCATTAAATCCAAAAATCCAAAATACAAAGTATGATTCAAGAACCCCTAAGCATGAATAACTACTCCAACATCAAGAATATAAACATAAAATATGAAAAATTCAAGTTTAGAATACACCCTTAATGAGAGAGAAAATAGATCTTGAAGCCTTTATTTTTCAACCTTGGAATTCCTTAAATCCCCAAAATATAAAAATAAACTAAATTAATCTAAATTAATTAAGAACAAAATTGCAATTTAAAATTAAATCTAAGCTAAAACAGTATTTAAAATGAAAATTAAAACCTAAATTAAAATAAAAACACTGTTGAAGAACTAAAAATAAAAACCTAAGTCTACTCCTAATTAGATCTCCCCCCCCCCCCCCCCTCGAAGATGAAGCAACGTTTCTTTTTAATATCTGGAGAAAAGCACAAATGTACTTTCGTAAAGTACAGCTGTGTTCTTGAGCAACTAGCGCCTCAACGCTGCGTCCTGTGCGTGAACATGTTGGAAAAAATGTTGTGCTCTTGGGCGAGACAGTGCGCGTCGCTCTTCTTCGCATGCGACTCCTGTTGCGTAACACAGCTGTGTTTCTCGCAGAAACACGGTTGTCCTTCTGGCGTGATCTTGCTACTGCGCGCTTCCTTCAAAAGCACGGCTGTGCTTTAGGCAAAATTTGCCCTTTTTCACCCATTGCTTCTAAAATCAACTCCGAACCTCCAATTTAGCTCCGGATTAAAATAAAACGCCTGAAAACATCCCAAAACTTATTAAAAATTATAAAAACATTATAAACTAATAAAATTACAAAAACTAACTAATTAAAATTAAAAATAAATAAATAAAACACATAATTATGCCAAGAATTAACCTAAAATATTAATATAATTGCAACTTATCAACTACGGCAAACTCAAACCTTTACTCATCCTCGAGTAAACTGAATGAACCACATTCTCAATCAATTCAATCTCAACAAAAGAAAATAAGGAGTCATTCTCAATTAAGGAACAAGAAAATGGGCTTGTAAATACCAATGCTTACTAAATGACAAATAAACACAAGAACATACCAAACAATTTCTGTGTGTGTGTGCCAAAGGCCAAAATAGAATTTTTATCATTTAAAAACAAAACTTCTAGATACAATTTTGGGAATAAAAATCAACTTGAATGCATGAGTGCACTCATGGCTTTTCACTTAAAGCTCAAGAAACACCATATGCCTCTTTTTACGTACCAAACCTTACTAGAAGGTCATCTCTGCTAAATTGGACAAGACAAAACAAGGAATCAAGAGGTCTTACATTTCAGTTGTAACGTTAGGTTTAGGTAAATTGGCTAATAAAGAGAGATCAAGTCACTAGAGAGCAATGGCCACTGCCTAAACAACACCACAATCACCCAACTATACTAGTGAATATTCCCAACCCAATTACATACCATCAAAACAAAATTGGTCTTAAAGACACCTTAGCTCATCAAACTTAGCTCAAAATAATAAATGCCACATAATATTCAACAATGATCATCACAAGGCACCAGTTCAAGTTTTATTAACTTTTGTACCCCAAACTCACATTTTTCTTTGTTAGCTAGGAAAAACTTGCAATGCTTCTTCTTCTTTTTCAAAATTTTTATTTTTATTTTATTTTTATTTTTTTAGAAGCATAAATACCAACTAGCCATTAACAATTTATGAAGTACTAAATTAATCCAAAAATCTCGAGAACTAAAATTGAGCTCTAATATTCAAAAGACCAATAAACAACTTAAATCACATTCCCCTTTGTCAACCCCAAACTCATTTCTTTAAATGGGCTCAACTCTCCATTACACACACCAATCAATTTTCAAACAGAAATTTACACCAAAAATTGACACAAATTAAACTCCCTTTTACCCAAAATATAAACCCGTCCTTACTAGAGTGGCCACTCTTCAAAGGGGAGGCAAAAATCATTTAAGGCTAAAGGTAGTTTTAATATATATAACAATAAAAGAAGCATGCATTTAGCATACTAAAATAATAGGCTCAACGGGCTAACAAGAGACTATGAAATTGAGGTAGGAAAAGTCATTTAAAGTAGCTATTCAAAGGATGATTGCCTAAATCATTTTCTAAGTTATGCCTCATTTAGGAGTCGCTTCGATGGGTAATCAGAAAGGTTCTAGTGCTCTTAGTGAGTTTTCATCTAATCCCCTAATTGTATCTAGATTTTTCTCAAATTTTAAAAATAGGCCCAAAGTGCTCAAAATTTAGAAATTGTAAAGTATAATCAAGGTTTACATGCAGTCTAGCAAATAAAGATACAAACAGGACTATTTCTCACTCAACTTAAAATTGAATGAAACACAAATTTCTAAAATTGAGGTCAAAATTATTCACAATTGAGAACTACTAGAACGAAATAAAAATTTAAATCAAGGTTAAATTAATAAGAACAACCATAACAATATCCAGATAAAAACTTGGCATAAACACACCACAAACAAAACAAAAAAATTAAAAATTACTAAAAATTTAAAAAGTTACCCTAAAGTTATAAAAAAAAGCACACAACAAACTAAAAAGACACAATAAAACGGAACTGATTTTGGTTTGAAAAATTGAAATGGTACTCCACCCCAAACTCAAAATGTTGCACTGTCCTCAGTGCAAGAAAGTGAAGCACACAAAAATATTTTTCAAAAATTTTCCCCTATGTTGTGCAAAAACTCATTGCAATTTAAAATTAATTACAATCATCTCAAAAATGGTAAACATAAAATAATTACTGTGTAAAACTAAAAACCATACAAAATTCCTGCATGCCACCTGTGCAAAATGAAGAAAACTCAAAACCTGTGCAAGAATCCAATAATCACTGTGCAAAATGAAATACTCTGAAATTTGTGAGATTCATAGCCAACACAAATAATATTTATCCTATCACACGGCATTGGCTCAGCCACACAATTCCAAAATATAACAAAGTAAATAAAATCATACATTGCCTGACTACATCAATTTCATTGACTACAAAATAAATAGATTACAAAATCTGTTATGAAAGAATCACTTCCTGAAAGATATACAATATATCAATGTGGTGGTCGTCTTAAATGTGGAGGAAATACAGTGGAAACAGGTGTAAAAAATCCATGAATCTCACTGCTCAACTTGTCCAACTGTGTAATAATCCTCTGCTGAAAGGCTCCCAAGAATGCGTCTCTCCGCTCAACTCCCAGGACCATATCTCTGCGCACCTGCTCCATCTGAGTCTCAATGGAAGACAAACACTCCCAAGCTCTCTGCACTGACAGGTCCATGCCAGAGATCAACTGGTCACTCTGAGTAATAGCTGCTCTGACCTTCGCCAATCCTCTACTCAACTTATCCAATCTCTTCCAAACCCTCTCCTGGAAAGCTGTTTGCTCCCTCCTTGACTCACTAAAAGAAGTCCGAAGCATGCTGATAGAAATCTTAAACTGCGTCATTGATGCTGTCATAGACTGCATCTCTAAAATCAAAGTCCGGACCATCAAAGCATTTAAATATGGAGCTGAGGGTGGAGGGGCTGTGGAAGAAGACGGCTTATCATGCCCCTTAGCATAGCGGCTCACATCCGGAGGGGAGAATGGAATGTCAGTCCTCTATCTCACCCTCCTACTGGAAGTAGTGGCTGTCGCTCTCTGTGGCGGAGGTGGTGGTGGAGCATCAATATCGGGATCAACTGGATGGTGGCCACCATCGTTAGAATCGCCCTCTCTATCATTACCAGAGTCATGGGCATCTATGTCCTCCGCTCTCCTAAGTTTATGTCCACTCCCAGAAGAAGGATCCTCTATAGCAATCCTACACCTGAGTACTACCTCCTCATCAATCAAGTACGATGACCTCAAAGCTGGTCCCATATCAGGAGTAGGCAGATGTAGGGCTCTCATAATCAAGGTGCTCAATCCACCAATCCCGATCCTCTTCCCTGAAGTAGCTGTAGCTCTCTTCAATTGCTTACACAACCAAGGTACGACATTAACTCGGATGCCGGCCTCCATAGCATAAAGAAAAAATAAGTCTGGTGTGGTCACATTGCTAGGACACCCTGGTAGCATGAACACTGAAAAAGCCATCACTCTATGCAAGTACTGATAGACTGGAGAGCGGAGCTTTGTTGACTTGGTGTTTCTTGCATGAAAGTCCATGTTGGGCTTCCCGATAATAGCCCAATGTGCACCTGAATCACCCATAATGTGCACATCTCCATCCACTGGCAACCTCATGTATCTAGCCAGGTTAGAAATCAATAGAAAATAAGGAGTATTGTTGACTCTAAACTGAATGGTATTTACATCATCCTTAGATAACCTTGGAGAGTACTGAAAAGTACTAAGAAACTCCAAGGTTATCGTAGGATGAGTTGGACCATTCAGAGAAAAGAACTCCTCCCATCCAATGTTCCTTAGCAAAGATAAAACCCTCTCGTGAATGCCTAGGTCAATGAGTGTCTTCATACTCATAAACCTACTAGAAATAATAATCTTTACAGCCAGCTTATTGAACAAAGTGCGCTGTGCTGGAGTCAACCAATCAAGAGGCGGAATGGGCGCTGATGGTTGCTCCTCTCTATTATGAACCATGGTTCCTGAAAAGAAAGTATAAACTTTATCCAAAACATTTTTAATTTCATTAAGTGCAAACCACATATATGGCTAGATTGAAAGAATAATAACAAAACTCACCAGAACTTCACAATAGAAATTTGCAAAATACATAAAATTTTCTAGCTAATGAAAATGCAAAATATGGAAAATTAAGCATTAGGCATATGTATAAACAATTTGAAATACAAAATCAATGCACAAGTTTAATCAAAATTGGAAGATTGCACAAGTTAGAATTTAAACAAATTAAAAATGAAAAGCACAAGGTGGAGAATAAAAATAAGCACAAGTAATTAACCTTAAAGTGTATATGCCAAAAATTAATATAAATGCAATTTAATGGAAAATAAGAGAGAGAAATGCAAAGTTTGCTTAAACAATGCCTTATTTGTAGCAAAAATATGTAGGATAAATTCAAAGTTGCATGTAAAAAAGAATTTGAAAAATTGGCATCCAATACAACTCATCCTAATCCCATCAATTCGGGAGCTAGCAAACATACATTTGCCTCAAAACAATCAAGTATAATAATCAATTGCATCTAAATTAAAAACTAAAGCAACGGCAACATCATTAAAACAAAATAATGCCAAGCATAACCTCAAGCAATTAGAATTTAACTTGCAAATTTTCTTTCCATATTCAAACTATTGCATAATGCCCCAATTATATCAAAACAATTCAGTTCAGAATTCTTAAGCTCAAAATCCCAATTTCCAGCAAGCTGCAATTCAAGAGAAAATGCAAGAACACAACCCAACTAGCATAATGATCACTAAGTTCAAATTCAATTCTAATGGCAACCATCAACTTAACAATGCTATAAGAGCAAACAAACACAAAAACATATGTGAAATCAGGCTCAAAATGTGATTGCTCAGGGTACGAAATATTCAGATAAATTCCACTCGTTGAAAGTTCTAAAACAGCAGTGAGCATGCCAACAGTGACCTATTTGCATGTTCAAGCAACCTGGTTCATGTCAACTAAATATGAAAATTACCTTAACATATCATAATAATAGAGTTGGGAAGAAAAACTAAATAAATATGCTGCAATTTCACATTAATAGTCCCAAAATTGACATGAAGTTCTCATATAGGCATTTCATCAAGCACCTAGTGAGCAGGATTATAACCCAAAATTTTTAGCACAACTTTCTCATCCTACACACCCATTACCAAGAGAAGAAACACATCTCAATTAACAATGTCAAAAACAACATAATTTCTTAATTGAAGTTCAGTGCATAGTTGAATCAGTAAAAGAATGACAAAAAATTTAAATGAACAAAGTGGGAATAATGCGTACCTGGAATATGTAGAAATTAGCTAACTAACTTAAAAATTTTGGAAGATAAATAATGGAAGAGAGCTCTTAATTCTTAACCCCAAAAATCTGAAATTTTTGTAGAAATTATGTGTAACGCCCCCGCCGCCGCCACCGTCGGAAGGGTGCCACCCGACGCTCACTCACAACATACATACATGCGCTAAGCGGAAGCATTCACTAAAAACATTAATAAAGGCAGGACAAAAATCTTATATAATCAAAATATAGAGTTAAATACAACCCAAAAGATTACATCATTCCTTTACAAAAAGTTACAAAAGCCACTATACAAAATATTACATACAAAAAGAATTACCGGAGGAGATAACAAAAATATAACTCTACTCCTATGTGGCCGACTTGCAGATGTGCAACACGAGCAAACTCCCAAAACCTGCCACCTACATGGGACAAAAACCCGTGCTAAGCGATAACGCTTAGTGGGGAGGAACAAACATAACAGAGCACTAAGCAAGATATTCACATTATCACACACAATTCACTAAACATTAGAGGGCAGAATTATACACACAGTTCAAGAGTCACTATAAGCATATCAGAATTGAAACAGAAAACATGAAGCAATGACCATATTAGATCCATGCAATAATCAGAATACTTTACTAATCACACACTAGACACATAACACGATAGCCTGAATTCAATGGTGGAGGATACGGGAACATTACACGGGAGACCGAAGCCTCAAAAATAGTTTAATACCCGAAGTAGCGCGGAGACCGGAGTCTCAAAACATTTTATCACTACACGGAAGATGACCATCTTGGAGGTCGGCCGCTTCGCCCAAACGGGGCGGACACGAGCAGCTGCACTCACTAACCCTTCTTAAGCATGCATAATTATCCAGTACCTTGACACTTCAGGCTTGACAACTCATTCACTCACACGACAATACACAATCAAAACAAGATTCAACTCAAGACTCAAACATCAAATAAATTCATAACTAAGACACTAGTACAATGATATCACGAGTCATAAGCACAACCATATTTCATGCAATAGTGAGAAATCGTGTAAAGTGGAACAAAAGAAACACATTCAAAAAATAGGGCAAGCAGGAAGGGCCTCTGTCGTGATCGCGACCGTGTCGCGCTCGCGACAGAGCACGGGGTACCTCCTCGCGAGCTCGCGCCAGAAGGCCTACTCGCGATGAAGCACGCTAGGCAGATTCGCGCAACCGAGCTTTGTCGCGCTCGCGACAACATTGCGATCGCGACAGAGACCAGTTCCTTCCTCCTCATGCGCACGCACGACAGCATGCTTGCACGGAGGACTCGGCTACCGAGCTCTCTATCGCGGTCGCGATAGAGCGCTTTTCAACAACAAGGGGCCAAATCCGCACCTTGTCGCGCTCGCGACAGCGTCGCGATCGCGACAGAGCCCAGATTCGCCCAAAATCTGCACTTTTCCTACTCTTTCACACACAACTCTTCATACATGCAAACCACCATACACAAACACTTACCTCAAGCCTCCAGCACATCACAACATAATTCTCAAACCACATAAACACAATTTATACAATAATCAAACATCAATTCTTCCTAGATTCACTCACAACCAAACTCAAGATTCATTAACATAACAAGTTCATATTCCGAAACCATATACTATCCTCACTATATCACTAACATTTCACTATAAATCACTACTTAATTTAAACATGCATTCATCTAACAAAACACTCAAGGTTACAAGTGACATGCAATCACAAAGAAAAATAAAATCGATCCAAGGAGGAAAATAGAGGAAAACGTAATCCACAAACACAGCTCCTAAACACTTATCAAACTAAACTCCCAAACACATAAACACACTTAAAAACGCAGCTCCAAAACACACTCAAATTAGGTTCCCAAACACATACACATACTTAAAACGCAGCTCCCAAACCTGGAAATCGCAGCTTCAAACCGAGCCCCTCACGAGTCCGCTTTCTCTTTTCCCTTGCTCTTTCTTCTAGCTTCCGATTCATGCACA
Source organism: Excoecaria cochinchinensis (assembly GCA_947683425.1). NCBI lineage: Eukaryota > Viridiplantae > Streptophyta > Magnoliopsida > Malpighiales > Euphorbiaceae > Excoecaria > Excoecaria cochinchinensis. The sequence continues at coordinate 4,768,408 of CANTUQ010000020.1, forward strand.
AACCCAATCAAAACTCACTCAAGTCAAACCCAAAATTCCACAATAGAAATCAGAAAAAGAAGGAGAAGAGAAGAACCAAAAAACCAAAGAACTTCAGACCACTTACCTTCAAAACTCCAACTCAAAGCTCAATATTCCTACTCAAGGCTCAAAGAAAACATAAGAGGAAAGGAGATGAGAGCAGCAAAATGGAAATAAGAGAGAGAGAGAACGGGAAAGATGAAGAACAAGGGAAAAATGAGAGCTAGCTTCCGCGGGAAGCTTCATCCATTTTTCCCTCCTCACCTCTCTCTTACTTTTCATTTAATGCTCACCAACCCCTTTGCCACTTGCCACCATCTTAGCAAATCAAGCCTTCCCACTTTGACTTAACCACTTATGGCACCATACTCTACACACACACTAACTTCTCCTACACAAATATCTTCCAATGCACCAAACTCAACTCACACCATAATATTACTCATAACCCACTTAACAACCAAGGCACCAAGCACCAAAACCACACAATAAAATCTCTAAGTCCACTTATATCCTACTCCCATACACTATAAGCACACCAAAACATTTCCTTCACTTAAATTATTACTTAATTAATTAATTCCTTAACAACTAATTCCTTATTATCCAAATTTCATCTTACTCAAATTACGAAAATACCCTTACTTAACCGACTTAACACACGGATTCCGACCAGGCCTTTATTGGGTTGTTACATTATGGGGCAGATCAGAATTGGCAAAGAATAAGAGAAAAGCAGAAATACGATGAAAAGAACTTCATTAAGCTCTATGAAAATGCATTAAATCAAAATCACCTGAGATGAGCTTGGGTTGGCAAAGGAGATCGAAGAGAAAAATTGAGAGAAAATTTTTAAATTGAAGAACAGGGGGGAACAGGGGAGAAGAAAAGAGAAAAGAAGAACAAGCACTGAATTGAAACCACGTTTTAAAAGGTTTGGAATAAAAGCACAACTGTCCTTTTGAAATAAGCTCAGCTGTGTTATTACTCAGTGCTACCTATCGGCATTTTTTAAACGAAAGCACAGTTGTGTTTTCGCGCTTTACCTGACGCTACTGCCCTGATGAAATGTACCTCACGGTGACAACAATTTTAATTGTCACCATGAGATAACTGGTAAATTGCTACTGTCCCACATCTGCACTGCACAATTTTAGCCGCAAAATTTTTGAATTCTCTTATTGTTCTCCCTATTAAATTCCAAAACAATAAACCAAACCAAAACCGATTAAAATAAAAAAAAATTAAAAATCAACAAATTGAACATGAAAAACAACAAATTAACATTCTAACACACCAAAAATTTAAAGAATATTATATTATATAAAAACAAAAAAAAAATTAAAATAAAGATTTAAAAATAAACAACTAAAAAAAATTAAAAACATAAAACACAAAAACACATATAAATTACATAAAATTAAACAGGAAGGGTTAAGAAAAATAAAAGTTCTGGTTTATTGAGTCCCAACTCGACTACTCTCGGGTGGACGAGATTGTGAAGCAAATAATGCTCTTTCCGGTTTTTGCTCCTCATTTTCCCCCATTAGTAAGAGAAAATCATCGAAAGCCACCAAGGTGGGAATTTCCATGTCTTCGATGAAGTATGACTCCACTTTGGGTTCACTATAAACGAACTCTACCGGCTCTTCTAGCCTAAATAGATCCTTCAAATGGTCTGAATTCAGTGCTTCCATTTGAGAATCACACAACTCTTGCTCCTTTGGTGCACTATCCTGCACAGAAAAATTGAATTTAGTTTCCAAACAAACACAAGATTCGTCTTCAACAATGATTGGCTCCTTTTTTCCTTCATGCAACCCATCCTCAAAAATTTCAAAATTCTCATTAAGCTCTATAGGTGCATAACTCATTTCATCACCATCTCTTTGATCAACCGAAGAGACAATTAAAAGCTCCAACTTAGATTCCAAATTTTGGATCTCTAATGCTTGACTTCTTAATAGATTCCCTTGAGCCTTGATCCTCTCCTCTTGATAGTTGATTGTAGCCTGCCACTGCCCTTTTTCCGCATAAAATTGCTTCTCTCTGTAATATATGTAGTCTAGAAGACTTATGATTTTGGCAGAGTTAGACTCTTGTGCTTCCCATTGAGAGTAAGAATCTTCAATGGATGGTGAATAGGTGACTGGTGAAGGTGGATACAATTGTCGTAACTCTTGCATTTCCCTCCTCATATCATTCACTTAAGCTAAGGACCAACTCATAATCTTGAACACTATCTTGCATCATTTTGAAAAGACCTCAAAATTTTCCTGCAAAGATAAACACCAAATTAAAACAAAGAAAAAAAAAATCTCAAACTAACTCAACTAGAGATATAAAACAAACAACACCGTTTTTCCCCAGCAACGGCGCCAAAAACTTGATCGGTGTTCGGCAAGTGTACCAAATCGACAAGTAATAAAGTGGGGTATAGTTAGGACCCCGAGTTATCGTACCCAAGGGAAAAAGGACTGTCACGTTAAATATCTATAAATGAGTGAATTTGAGATATCCCCGGTTTGTTTGGTGGAGAAAACTAAGCTAAGCAAGAAAATAAATTAACAATTAAAAATAAAATTATTCATCAAGAAATTACTCAAGGATGAAATTAGATACTTAGGAAATTCTATCCTCATAAATGTAATTGGAAATTGGTAAAACAATATAAATATGAAATTCTGGACAACCCAACTAAACCCAGGCTTCCCAATCCGGAGTCAGCCACTCTAATTATATGACATCCCAAACCGGAGTCAGCCACATAACTAGCCTATGCACGGGTCTAAAATCCTAAGTTCGATTTATTTTCCTACTACGGAGTCAAATAACCCAGAACCTATCCATTCCTCATATTTCTGAAAATTATAAAACTAACATTTATAAATCAAGCGTCCCATTCCCGAGCAAGGAAAATCGATAGATGCATAGATATAAGAACAGAGCAAAAATAAATAACAACAAAAATTAGATTTGAAATTAATCATCATTCCGGACTAAATCATAATCAAACCCAATAATCATCATAATTGCAGAAAATATACCGAGAGAAATAAAAGAAATCATGAAAATATTCATTAAATCCAAAAATCCAAAATACAAAGTATGATTCAAGAACCCCTAAGAATGAATAACTACTCCAACATCAAGAATATAAACATAAAATATGAAAAATTCAAGTTTAGAATACACCCTTAATGAGAGAGAAAATAGATCTTGAAACCTTTGTTCTTCGACCTTGGAATTCCTTAAATCCCCAAAATATAAAAATAAACTAAATTAATTAAGAACAAAATTGCAATTTAAAATTAAATCTAAGCTAAAACAGTATTTAAAATGAAAATTAAAACCTAAATTAAAATAAAAACACTGTTGAAGAACTAAAAATAAAAACCTAAGTCTACTCCTAATTAGATCTCCCCCCCCCCCCCCCCCCCCCCCCCCCCCCTCGAAGATGCAGCAGCGTTGCTTTTTAATATCTGGAGAAAAGCACAACTGTGCTTTCACAAAGCACAATTATGTTCTTGAGCAACTAGCGCCTCAGCACTGCGTCGTGTGCGCAAACAGGTTGGAAAAAAATGCGAAACACAGCTGTGTTTCTCGCCAAAACACAGTTGTGCTCTTGGGCGAGATAGTACGCGTCGCTCTTCTTCGCGCGTGCCTCCTGCTGCGTAGCACAGCTGTGTTTCTCGCAGAAACACGGTTATGCTTCTGGTGTGATCTTGCTACTGCGCGCATCCTTCAAAAGCACAGCTGTGCTTTGTAAAAGCACGGCTGTGCTTTAGGCAAAATCTGCCCTTTTTCACCCATTGCTTCTAAAATCAACCCCGAACCTTCAATTTAGCTCCGGATTAAAATAAAATGCCTGAAAACATCCCAAAACTTATTAAAAATTATAAAAACATTATAAACTAATAAAATTACAAAAACTAACTAATTAAAATTAAAAATAAATAAATAAAACACATAATTATGCCAAGAATTAACCTAAAATATTAATATAATTGCAACTTATCAGTGCTCTATCCATTTTGCATACATCTCATATTTGCATATGGCATTTTATACATGCATGCACAATCTCTTGTATATATTTTCGCGCACACAACTTTGCAGAAAAAATTCAAACGAAAACTGCCAGGATAATTTTAGCTCAACAGTAGCACTCACTCGTGCTGCAGAAACAAGTCAAGATGACATCTGCACAAATCAAAAATCTCTGAATCCTCTGAGGAGGCAAAACCTCGAAGTCCTTTGAGGAGGCAAACCTCAAAGTCCTCTGAGGAGGCAAAATCTCTAAGTCCTCTGAGGAGGCAAAACCTCGAAGTCCTCTGAGGAGGCAAATCTCAAAGACCTTTGAGGAGGAAAACCTCAAAGTTCTCTGAGGAGGCAAAATCTCTAAGTCCTCTGAGGAGGCAAAATCTGAAAATCCTTTAAGGAGGAAAAATCTCTAAGTCCTCTATGGAGGCAAAACCTCGAAGTCCTCTGAGGAGGCAAATCTCAAAGTCCTCTGAGGAGGTAAAATCTGAAAGTCCTCCGAGGAGGAAAAAAAACCTCAAAGTCCTCTGAGGAGGCAAAATCTGAAAGTCCTCTGAGGAGGCAAAACCTCAAAATCCTCTGAGGAGGCAAAATATTAAAATCCTTTGAGGAGGCAAATCAGAAAGTCCTTTGAGGATGGCCAAATTCCCTAAGTCCTCTGAGGAGGCAGATCTCACACCCCCCCCCCCCCCCCCCGCACTTCATAAGTCTGGAGCAGACTCGATACAACACAGAAAGATGGCAATCGCTCTGCAGTCTAGATGGCGACTTGAGGAGACGATCCCTTTTCGTGGCAGTAGGAAGGTTGCCGCCTCAGGTACGCGCTTCTTTCCTTTCTTCTAAATTTTGGCTCACCTAGGCACCTAAGTTTTAGGTTCCCCAAAATTGGGGGCAACTGTAGACGCCAGGTCCCGAGGCGGTCCAAGATCAGAATTACCCGATGATGAATGTGATACTTGCCACAAGTAACGGTGTTAAAACTGATGTCTTCCTTGTCGAAAATTCCCTTTGTTCCCCTAGAAATTTCGATTCAAAAATTCGCATTTCTATTCTTATTTTTATTCATTTTTATTTTATTTTTTATTTTTTTATTTTTATTTGCCCGCCGCGCAACGCGCGCCCCTTGGGGCGTGCGTCACCAGGCGACGTGTTTCACACGAGGGCATTTTTTGCCTCCTCTTCTGCGTTTCCTGGTCAATTTGCAATCCATTTGTTCCATTTCTTTCACGATTTGGTGCAATTTTTGGGTAAAGAAAAATGAAAGAACAATTTGTCTTTTCCTATTTTGGGTTAATTTAGAGGATCAAATGGAGGTTTGGCCTTCATTTGAAGGGGTGCTGCACCTTTCATAAGAGAAGGGGAGAGAACTTTCTCTAAAGCTTGAAGAGCAGGTGTGGGTTTTTAAGCAAAATATTTAGGAATTTCAAAGCTTGAATTTTTATTTTATTTCAAGAACATTTTAGTTCTCGGATGGATTGAGTCCAGGAAAATCAATTTCCTTTGCTCAATTATCCGCCAAAAATATTTTCGCCAAAAATATTTTCTTGAGTTAACTTATTTTAAGACACAAATTTTCATATTTTCTTCAAGTATTTACCACCGCAAATTCCGACAAGGAGGACAGACCAAAACACTGCCTTTTTCAATCTCCAAAATTCTGAGGGTAAACACTTGGAACCGTTCTCATTCATTTTTTGTATATTATTTATTGTTGTTGTTATTATTATTATTATTATTATTATTATTATTATTATTATTATTATTATTATTATCATCATCATTTTGTTTTACTATTGTCCCTTTCTCCTCACCATTATTGTTATTTTATTATTATTATTATTATTACTATTGTTCTTATTATCATCATTATTATTATTATTATTGTTATTATCATTATTATTATGATTGTTACTATTATCTTTATTGTTACTATTATGTTAACATGAATTATTTTTAATCTGTCTTGCATGTAAACTACTTGGGTATTAAATTAACATATCTTATACCTACTTTGTCTTTATTTGATTAATTTTTAGAATTATTACTAATGTTTTTTTAATATTATTTTTTTTTTCAGTCTGAGATTAAAACATGACTTGCATTATGCGGGCGTACTCGTGACCACCCAGAGGGGTCACACGCGTAGGAAATTGCATCGTTTAGTAAGGCCTTTCCTTTTCCTCCTCTTATTGTTGTGCTTGTTTATAAATAAATATTTCATTTATGCACGCGTGGGATAAAAAAATCACAAAAATATTTTTTTGTAATTAAATCGAAATTTTTACTAATGAAATTGGGACCAATGTCCCTCATTTTAGACAAAGAATGTAAAATGTCACAATAAAACGAAGAGTTAGATTTTCTCTAAAAATGGGATCACTCATCCCGATTTTTCAAGCTAGCAATCAAATAACTCTTCGACCCCTTTTCAAAATAAGCGCGAAGGGACCAATGTTCCTAAACCAAACAAATGTCCCGATTTATGTATGCACTCTTATGTTTGACTTTATTTGTTTATTTTAAATATATATTCATGTATTTTCCTTTAGGCCCTTGTAATTAATTTCGGGGCAACATTATTTAATTTCCATTTGGGATTGTATTCCGTCCTAATTTATATTTTTAATTTTCTTTTATTTGTGGTTGTATTCCGCCCCAATTTTCCTTATAATTGTGTGCTTAATGTGTTTATTGCTTTATTTATCGCTTTCTTTATTGCTTTCCTTTATTGCTTTTGAGTGCTTGCAATGCGCTTTTAATTAAAATGCATTAATCGTATGAGATGATAGATAGAATTTTATGAAATTAAAAACTCATTTATAATTAACCAAGACATAAATAAGAGTGAAGTTTCGAACACCATCTCTGGCTTAGACCAATAGAGGTTAGAGACCTTTCCCAATTTCTTGTAAATTGGGTGGCGACTCCAAGATACCTCAAAGGTGCCTAAAGGTGTCAGAGGCTAGATGATCCTTTCCAATGTTCTATTGGAAAGGATGTATCTAAGATATCTCATAGCATCCAAGATCAAAAAGACGCGAACCAATCCCTCGAGCCCTAAAAGTGGGTCTCGCCTATGAGGGCCTTTGTTAGGTTCGGCGTGCGTCATACTATGAGCAGCCTAATCACAGGGCGGATCAATATTACACCTTCTACCAACACACCACGCATTTTGTAGACTATTATCAAACTTTAAGGGATCGGGTTCAAGACCTCATTGATAGCAAATAAATTACCAATCCAGAGTGCCACAAGAAGTAGGCGAGGAAAAGGAAGGCAATTCGTGAGGAATGATAACAGACAATCGTCTGCAGCATCTGGGTTGACAGGAATGAAAAATGATAGTTATTTAGATGTTTTCTTTTCATTCTAGAACCATTTAATGATGACATTTTTAAATCTGATTTTTATTAAATGAAATGAATGGTTTTGCTTATCTGTGTGATATTTTTTTATGATTTTACTATGCATAATCATGACACATTCATATTTGACATTGGTTCAATTGATGCCATCCCATTTAATATCAAAATATTGGGAACCTAAAGAAAAATCTTAATAGTATCTAATGTGACTCCTGAAGAGAGATTAAAAGAGAGAAAATAAAAAAGATATGAAAAAGTCTTGCTCTGGACCTATGAAGACACGCCGAGAAATGATCATGAAGTCTCCAAACACGCAATGAAAACATATTCCAATCATGGATCAGTCAAGCAAAAACTCAAAAAACTCAAGCCAGAATGGGCAGAAAAGGTTAAAAGAAGGAATCCGCGAGCAGAAAGTAAGGCTAAATCTTCTATCGAAATACAACACCCGACTTGCTTGGTCAACATTATTCAAAATTGTTAAGGAGAGAAGTGCACGCATGGGAGAACTATCAGGATTCAAACAAAGCTTGTCAAGCTTAAAAAAAACAAAAAAAATAAAAAAATAAAAAAAAATAAAAAAAAGAAGAAGAAGAAGAAATGGGAAAAAGAAAGGAAAGTCATCTGGGGGCAAGCTTTATTCAAATCCCGTTAATCTACACACACCCGTACTCTGCCATTCTTCTCGGCTTCTGAAAAGGACCAAAAGTTATTGGCTTACAATGGATACGGATTACTCGAGCTTGGGGATAGATATCTTACGGAAAGTGCACCCTACGGCCACAACCAGACATAGACCCACTATAATTACTATTGCCTACTTCACCAAGTGGGTGGAAGCCGGGTGCTTTAGGAAAGTCGATGCTCGGGATATGGACAAGTTCATCGAAAGAAATCTGATGTGTCATTATAGTCCCCCGCACCACATTGTGTTCAAGGACGGAGGGCAGTTTGTGCCTAAAGCTATGAAGTCGCTCTAGAAGTATGGCATTAAGCATCATAACTACAAGAAAAATAGAATTTCCCGACGGAAATTCCCGACGGAAAATAAGGAATTTCCGTCGGGAAACTAAATTGCCGACGGAAATGCATTCCGTCGGCAATATAGTCGTAGGCAAATTTCCCGACGGAAAAAATTCCGTCGGGAAATTTGCCGACGGAAAATCAATTTCCGTCGGTAATTTTACCGACGGAAATTAAATTTCGTCGGTAAAATTACCGACGAAAAATTTTTTCCATCGGGAATTACCGACGGAAAATGATTTTCCGTCGGCAAATTTCCCGACGGAAATTAAATTTCCGTCGGGAAATTTTAAAAATTAAAAAAAAAATTAAATAATAATAATAACAATACAATTTATAAATAAATAATAATAATAACAATACAATTAACATAAATAAATAATAATAATAACAATACAATTTATAAATAAATAATAATAATAACAATACAATTAACATAAATAAATAATAATAATAATAACAATACAAATAACATAAATAAATAATAATAATAACAATACAAATTATAAATAAATAATAATAATAACAATACAAATTAACATAATAATAATAATAATAATTTAATAATAATAATATGTTGAATAATAATAATAACTAAAATTAACACTAATTAACAATAATAATCATAATATGAAAAATTCTATTAATAAATTTAATAACAATAAAGTTTTAAGAAATATAAATTTAAACAATAATTAAAATTTACCAATATTCATATAACATAAATAAAATAATAATAATATTAATAATAATAATAATTCTTATTATACCCAACAATAATAATAATAATAATAAATAAAAGAGAGAGGCAGATCCGTACCTGGCGCCGGAGGAGGAGGAGAGGTGGTCGGCGGCGACTGGGCAGAGGGCAGAAACGGGGAGAGGAGAGGGAGGAGAGAGAAAGAGAGAGAGAGAGAGAGAGAGAAGGGAAGGGAAGGAGGAGCGGGAAAAGAGGGAGGGAGGGGAGGCCGATCGGCACCGGAGGGAGGGGGAGGGGCGGTGGTCGGCGGCGACTGGGCAGAGGGCAGAAACGGGGAGAGGAGAGGGAGGAGAGGGAGGAGAGAGAGAGAGAGAGAGAGAGAGAGAAAGAGAGAAGGGAAGGAGGAGCGGGAAAAGAGGGAGGGAGGGGAGGGACGGTGCGCCGATCGGCGCCGGAGGGAGGGGGAGGGGCGGTGGTCGGCAGCGGCTGGGCAGAGGGAGGAGAGACGGCGCGAGGAGAGGGAGAAGAGAGAAAGAGAGAGAAGAGAGAGAGAGAGAAAAAAAAGAGGGAAATTTAATTTAATTTAATTTTAGCGACGGAAAGCATCTTCCGTCGCTAAAAAAAGAGAGGGAAATGAAAATTTTGTATTTTTAGCGACGGAAAGCATATTCCGTCGCTAAAAAGAGAGGGAAATTAAATTTTTTTATTTTTAACGACGGAAAGCATCTTCCGTCGCTAAAAAAAAGAGAGGGAAATGGAAATTTTGTATTTTTAGCGACGGAAAGCATATTCCGTCGCTAAAAATAGCGACGGAATATTCAAACCGTCGCTAAATTTAGCGACGGTTTTTTTATACCGTCGCTATTTTAGCGATGGATTTTTATTCCGTCGCTAAAAATACAATTAAGTTTTTTTTTTCAGCGACGGAAAAGAATTTCCGTCGCTATTTTTAGCGACGGTTTATAAAAACCGTCGCAAATATCGGTCGGCAATTTTGGTGGGAAATGTTGGCGCCATTTTTAGCAACGGATTTTATTTTCCGTCGCTATTTACCGACGGAATTTAAATTCCGTCGGTAAATAGCGACGGAAATTAAATTCCGTCGCTAATTAGCGACGGAGCTTAATCTCCGTCGCTATTTAGCGACGGAAATGACTCCGTCGCTAAATTTCCGTCGCTAAATGGATCCGTATTGCCCTCAAGGCCAATGGGGAGGTAGGGGGTGTTAACAAGAATGTCAAGAAGATCTTAGCCAAGATGGTTCAAAACAATTGCAACATGCGAACATGTTAGACAAGAATAGGTCGCGTGCTTATTATCACAATCGAATCTATCAGAAAAGACTTGCTCAATTATTTGGAAAGAAGGTTTGGAAACACTCGCTGGAAAGGAGGCAATTCAGTCTCCAGGCAAATGAAACCAAGCATCCTGGACATACAAGGTAAATTCAGGCCAACATGGGAAGGTTTGTTCTTAAGGGATTGATATCTAAGGGAGCAGCAACTCTAACAGATAGCAAGGGAAGCAAATTCAAAGAACCCGTCAGTATCAACAGACTCGAGAGGTTCCATGGCTAAAGACTAAAAATAATAAAAAAAAAAGAGAATAAATGCCCCGCGGGTTGAAAATCAAAAAAAGCGGCCTTGCTAAAATTTAGCGTCTCGTCAGGGTGAAAACCGGAAAAAGGCACTCTAGGCAAAAAATAGAGGTTTGAGAGAAAATATCCAATCAAGAAAACCCAAGAGGGCTGATTGCAAACAGGAGTTTTGATGCTTTCAAGATCTATTTTGAGATTAAATGTAATTTTACATTCTGAATCTATGTTAAATGCTGATCATGTATGGAGAAATCAGGCTGAAATGCACACAATCTTTGCAAATACATAAAACAAAAGTAGTTCAACTCATGTATTCATCATTTCCTAGTTCTTTTATTAAAAGAGGAATACCGTTCATTATTGAGCATGTGAAATCTAAATGGCTATAATCTGCTTCTGCTCTCACTTTCCAGATGCCTAAGCCGACGGGTCCTATTATTGACGCGGGATTAAACACCCACCAATTAAGCACAATTGTGGAAGAGAAGGTGTAGTCTCTGATCTGCAGTATGATGATTTTTGCAAGCAGCCTTTGCAAGCAACAGTGTCTAGGGGCCATGGTACTTAGGGGTGAAGGCTGAGGATAAGACATCGCCCTGAAAAGATAGAGGACGCCTCATAATATCTTGAATCCCTCCAAACTGTCAAACGCAATCGGCGGCGATATCGAAAGTGGTCTCGTGAAATCCAAACAAGGGGACAGAAAGGAGAGCCAGGGGAACAAGAAGTTGACCCTTCTTCGCCACCTCGTCACCCAATCTAGCAAGACCTCCGTCGGAGGAAGGGGTATAATCGCTACTTGGGGGAAGATGTCTCAGTGAATAATCGCCGATTGCTATAGAAGGAGGCTTTGACAGTAGCTTCAATTTTTCTTGTCGTCGCGCCTGAAAAAAAAAAGACCATTAGAGATGAAATTGTAACTGACTCTTTAAGAAAAAGTTAGGCCAAAGGGCAGGGTGAAAACTTGGAAACAGGCAGTCTGTTCTATAAAAAATGAAATGAATAAAAGCCGCTGGATTGGATTGGGTCCATTCCATGCAAAAGTTAGGCTCAGGGTTGTGTGAAAATTCGGAAAGGACGCATTTCCCGCTAAGAAAAGCTAGTGTGAAAATCCACAAGGGACGCACTACCTTTAATCAATGACTTCAAATGCCTAGAGAGATAAGGCGGTAACACTTCGGGCAATCTCCCTTCGGATGGATGAGGTATAGACTTCCGGCACCTGGAGCAATGAGGCGGTGGTTTTTCAGATGATCTCTTTTTGGGAAGAAGGGGTATAGTGCGAGACATGAGTCAGAATTCTAGGGGGCAAAATGTTGTACCATTCATAGAAAAAGCCACATACGCATTGGCCAAGGGGCCAAGATGCACACCAGACAGGTGTTCTTGAGAGGATCATGGGTCAGAATTCCTAAGCCGAGAAGATGCTCTTCTAGATCCTGGGGGCGTGATCAAGAAGCCGGGCCATACACCCAATGGACCCTTGACCGCCCAGGACATGGCCTATCCATTTTTGCATACATCTCATATCTGCATATGGCATTTTACACATGCATGCATAATCCCTTGCATATATTCCTATGTATAAAGCTTTGCAAGAAAAGTCCAGATGAAGATCGCACGCACAAAAGTAGGTCCAGGACAACTTTAGCTCAATATTAGCACCCACCTGTGCTGGACAACCAAGTCAAGATGAAGTCTGCACAGGTTCCAAAATCTAAAATTCCTCTGAGGAGGTAAAATCTAAAAGTCCTCTAAAGAGGCAAAACCTCAAAGTCCTCTGAGGAGGCAAGATCTCAAAGTCCTCTGAGGAGGCAAAATCTCAAAGTCCTCTGAGGAGGTAAAATTTGAAAGTTGTCTGAGGAGGCAAAATCTAAAAGTCCTCTGAGGAGGCAAAATCTAAAAGTCCTCTGAGGAGGTAAAATCTCAAGTCCTCTGAGGAGCTAAAATCTCAAAGTCCTCTGAGAAGGCAAACCTCAAAGTCCTCTAAGGAGGCAAAATTTGAAAGTCCTCTGAGGAGGCAAAATCTAAAAGTCTTCTGAGCAGGCAAAATCTGAAAGTCTTCTAAGGAGGCAAAATCTAAAAGTCCTCTGAGGAGGCAAGATCTCTAAGTCCTCTGAGGAGGCCAATTCTCTAAGTTCTCTGAGGAGGTAAATCTCACACCCAATGCACTTTGCAAGTCTGGAGCAGGCTCGGTGCAGTTCTTTGAGGAGAACAACCCCCGCGTTCTGTAAGTTTGGAGCAGACTCAGTGCATCACCATTTGAGAATAGCACCTGCACTTCGTCTCGAGAAGAGTTGATGCAACACAGAAAGGTGGCAATCAATTCGCCGTCTAGACGGTGACTTGAGGAGATGATCCCCTTTTCGTGGCAGTAGGAAGGTCGCTGCCTCTGGTACGCGCTTGTGACGCACATCGAACCCAGCAAGGGCCCTCGCTTGAACCTGCTTTTAGGATTCGAGGGACTGGTTTGCATCTTTTTGATCATGGGCACCATGAGACATCTTGGATGCTTCCTTCCCAATAGAACATTAGAAAGGAACATCTAGCCCCACGACGCCTTTAGGCACCTTTGAGGTATCATGGAGTCGCCACCCAATTTACAAGAAATTGGGAAAAGTTTCTAACCTCTTATTGGTCTAGACCAACAATTGGTCTTCAGAACTTCACTCTTATTTATGCTTTGGTTAATTATAAATGAGTTTTTAACTTCCTAAATTCTATCTCTTATCTCACACGATTTATGCGTTTAAATTAAAGGCGCACCATAAGCACATAAAGAAAATAAAAAAAAAAAGCGATAAAGGAAAGATATAGATAAAGCGATAAATGAAAGCGATAAAGGAAAGCGGTAAACACGCAAGCACACATTTACAAGAGAAATTGGGGCGGAATACAACCCCATTAAAAGAAGATAAAAAAGTAAATTGGGACGGAATGCAATCCCAAACGAGAATTAAATAATATTGCCCCAAAAAATTAATTACAAGGGCCCAAAAGAAAATGAACACGAATTTAAATAATTAGACAAAAACAAACATAAGAAAAGCATACATAAATCAGGGCATTCATTTGCTTTAGGAACATCGGTTCCTTCGCGCCTATTTTGAAGAGGGACCGAAGAGTTAATTGATTGTTGAGTTGAAAAACAGGGATGAGTGATCCCATTTTTGGGCAAATTTTTACTCTTCGTTTTATTGTTATGTTTTGCATTCCTTGGCTAAAATGCGGGACATTGGTCCCAATTTTTTTAGTAAAAATTCCAATTTAATTGTACAAGTATTTTTGTGATTTTTTATCACACTCGTGCATAAATAAAATAATTATTCACAAACAAGCACAACACAAAGAGGAGGGAAAGGAAAGATCTCACCGAAACCGACATGGTCCTCGATGCATCGTGACACATCCGGGAGGTCACGGGAATGCCCACTGTAACACCCCGATATCCCCGTTGGAAGGATACTGGAATGTCACGCGGACAAACATATAAACGAATCCAAAGCATACTAATAAATAAAATAAAAGATGAAATATAAAGAAACTTTTAATCATACTATATTAAAACCTTTAACATATATATCAATATCGTTTTACAAAAAGAGGCTCGTAAGCAAATACATATACAAAAATAATTGTTCCTTTACAAAGATTCATTTTGCTATTAACAAGCCATGTACAAAATAACAGCGGAAGACTCAAAAATAACTTCATCCAAAAGACTTCTAGTGGCCGACCTGCAGATGTCTGACTCAAATCCAAACTCGCCACCTGCACGGGAAAAGAGCCCGTGCTAAGCGATAACGCTTAGTGGGGAGGAACAAAACAAATGAACAATATACATATATAACATTTACAACATAAAATAATCTCATCGCAATCTAAACATGCAATAAAGCTATAATTCACAAATCAACGGCATCAAAATCACATGTAAGCATATTTCCATGCTCTCTACTTGCCATGCATAAACATACATTACAAGCAAATAACTACTCAAATGATACTTAGGATTACCGAAATTCTCATCAATCTAAGTACATAGATACAAAGTGCATAATATAACGTTATGCAAGAATTCATGTGCATCATATACTTTTAATCCCGTCAATATGCATCTCAACATATGGAATACAATTTAACATATAGCCTGATTAGTCTGAAAATACTCTTTAGAAGTGGATGCGGTCATTTGGATACTGATAGAACACAGTACCCCAAGCATATAGAGACATGAGTCTCAAACATGTGATTTTCATATAGAGACCGAAGTCTCGCATTAATTTCCATATAGACCCAAATGGGGTCGAAACAAGGATCCAACTAGGACCCGCATGTAACATTTTATCATATAGCAGCTGCACACACACCCTAACCTAAGTAAGCGCTTACTTATCCACCACTATGACTATTCAGGCTTAAAAACACTTCTCCAAAACTCAAATATCATTATCATATCATGAGAATTAAAGACAATGTATAACTCATATATACATGTATATTTATCAAATTCGGAAACATATAAATATGTATATATAAATACAGAAAATAATAAGAACATATAACTCACATTGAAATAATCCATGTTCATGTAAATTATAATCATTTAAATCATGTATATTAATTACTAATCATTAACACAAATCATATTTAATCACTTATTAAATTAAAGAACATATTTGAACTTGATCTAGATTCAAACAGTGGAAAACCCCTTGTATAGAAGCTTAAAAACTTTGCCTTTAGAAAACAGGCAGCAGGGAGGGAAGGCTAGTCACGAGTCACCCAGGCAGTGGTGCCTCGTGACGCTGGCTTCACGCGAACGCCACACAAAATGGAGGCAGTCACGAGTCGTGACCCTCTGTCACGCCACGTGACGCCAGAGAGGAGAGGGAAGGTCATGAGACAAAATCTCGTGACACGCAGGGAAGGCAAGGTCGCGAGGCGTGATGCTCCATCACGTCTCGTGACTTCCCAGGGAAGGAGATCACGGCGTGATGCTCCATCACGTCACGTGACTTCCCAGAGAAGGAGGTCACGGCGTGATGCTCCATCACGTCACGTGAACTTCTTCACACAAACTGATTCTCCTTCTCAAAATCTTAGAATTCCAGAAAATGTAAAAACCCAGAGAAATCGTGAAACAGAGTACAACCCAAAACTCAAATCCCCATTTGTCTAAAACCATTTTTCATGCAATAAATATTCGACTACGTACCTTCAAGTCTCCAGAGCACATTTACAGCAATTTTAATACAAATTATACCATTTTACAATCAAAACAGAAGCAATGCCAGAACATCAACTTCCCAGGAATCCACATTCAAACTCATGTATATTCATCCCATTAACATACACAAAGTTATTCTTTTCTACAGAAATCATATATACACATTACACTTCTCATGCATTTTGATATTCAAACACACACAGAAACAATGTTCATATCAGTACAGCAAACAGGATCCAAACATGAGAAAGGACAGACACTCCCAAACCTGTTACTGAAGTTCAAAATATCCATTGTACTCTTTAATCCACAATCTTTCCTTTTCCCTTCTCTTTCCTCTTATCTTCAGATGCTTGCAAATAAACAAAACCGCATTTCATGAATCGACAAATAAAACCCAATATCCAACCAAAGAGACAGTAATGAACATTCCTTAAGATGGAGAAGATGAAGAACCATACAAAAACTGACAGTCACTTACCTCCTGAAATCTTCAATGCTCAAAACCCTAGCCAATAATGGATGAACACTCATGCAAACAAAAAGAAAGAACAGAGAAAGAAGAGAAATGGAGTGGTTAACGTGAGAGAGAGAGCAAGAGAGAGAACTTTTCGTTTCTAGGAAGCTCAAATTCTCAGACATCTCTTTTCTCTCACCCACATGCACACACTCACAACTCCACCTGGCAAACATGCATCGGTTCACTAATCCATTTATTACTCTTTTACTATTTGCTCCTTATTATTTCCAATAAGTCCTTGTCAAATTACCTTTTACTCATCAATAAAAATCTGCAATTTAAATACTTTTATTTCCTTGCAATTAAATCCTCTTTCACTTGTAACTTACCCAATTGCCTTGACTTACCCTTGTAACAATTACCAAAATATCCATATTTTCCAATTAAAATTGCCAAATCCAATTAGGCCACTTTTGGGGTGTGACACCCACATAATGCAAATCAAAATAAATCTCAGAGAAAAAAAAATAATATTAAGGGTATTAGTAATAATTCTAAAAAAATATTAATCAAGTGAGGATAAAATGAATATTGGGCACAATAATAAATAATGATAATAACAACAATAATAATGATGCAACACAACAAGATAATAATAATAATAATAATAATAATAATAATAATAATAATAATAATAATAATAATAATAATAATAATAATAATAATAATAATAATAATAATAATAATGTCAACAGTGAATAAACATGGAATAGCAATGGCAACAACATAGTATAATGATAACAATATAAAATGATAATGATAATAATGATATAAAACAAATAAATATAATATAATAATAATAATAATAATAATAATAATAATAATAATAATAATAATAATAATAATAATAATAATAATAATAATAATAATAATAATAATAATAATAATAATAATAATAATAATAATAATAATAATAATGTCAACAGTGAATAAACATGGAATAACAATGGCAACAACATAGTATAATGATAACAATATAAAATGATAATGATAATAATGATATAAAACAAATAAATATAATATAATAATAATAATAATAATAATAATAATAATAATAATAATAATAATAATAATAATAATAATAATAATAATAATAATAATAATAATAATAATAATAATAATAATAATGCTAAGAAAACAACATGGTAGCCAAATAATAATAACACTAATGATGATAACAATAACAGCAAAATACAATAATAATAATAATGATGATAATAATGTAGATGGACAACGAAAATGGCAAAATTAAAACAATAAGAAATCAAGTTGAAACCATAGTATGCCAACAGTAATACACACACCAAAAAAATGCTAGAAATGAATTTAGAATAGGGTAATAATAACCGAAAATAAAAATGTTAACAACAATAAATGATATACAAAAATGAATGAGGACGGGTCCAAAAATATTTACTCTCAGAATTTATAGATCAAAAAATAGGATGCCTTGATCCGTCCTCCTTGTCGAATTTATGGTGATAAGTATTTGAAGAAAATCTAAAGATTTGTGTTTTGGCACAAATTAAATCAAAGAAAATATTTTGATGAAAATATTTTTGGTTAAAGCTTGAGCAAAGGAAATTGATTTTCCAATCTCAAGATCATCCGGGAAACTAAAAATGTTCTAAAAAGAAGAAGAAAATTTTAAACTGGCTGCTGTTCTTAATTGAGAGAAAATCAAGTCTCTTTTTCTTTGTAAAAATGCAGCTCCCTTTGAAATGAAGACTAATCTCCCTTTTAATTTTCTGTCTTGGCCAAAAATAGGAAGAGAACAAAAGTGTTTTCATTTTTAGTTAACCGAGAATTGCACAAAAATGTGAAAGAAATGAAAAAAATAGACTGAAAAAACATGAAAAATCGCAGGAAACAGCGACCGCGGCAAAAAATGGCCACATGTGGGGGGGCTTGGGTGCGCACGTTGACTGGGCCTCGCTGGTGAAGTGCGCCCAAGGGGGCGCTCGCGCCCTCAGAGACGTATGCCCCAGCGGGGCGCCCGCGCTCCTGGCAGCGCATGGGCAGCAAGTGCTGAACGCGCGCCCCTCTGCGATCCACGCCCCCTGCGGGGCGCGTGTAGCTGCTGCTGCGCGCAGCCTACACTACGCACGTGCCCGCGCGTAGCCTCCACGATGGGCACGACCCATACTCGTGGCATGCGAAATGAAAAATAATAAAAAAATAAAAATAAAATAAAATAAAAAAAGAAAATAAATATAAATAGTAAAAAGGAATAAAAGAGAGCAAAAGAAACAAATTTTAGCACTAAAAATTTTGGGGGAACAAATGGATTTTTTTTTGACAAGGAGAACATCATTTTCGACACCTTTACATGTGGCAAGTATCACTTTCATCATCGGGTAATTCTGATCTTGGACCGCCTTAGGATCCGGTGTCTACAGTTGTCCCTAATTTTGGGGAACCTAGAACTTGGATCTCTGGGTGAGCCAAAATTCAGAAAAGAAGGGAAGAGACACATACCTCAGGCGGTTGCTTTCCCAGACTAGAAGAGATTGTTGGTGTGTTATCCTTTCTGAGGTGGTGCCCCCTAGAAGGTCTTTGGCTGATCTGAGAGGTCTTCGGTTGGCTGGTGCCCCCTGAGAGGTCTTCGGTCCCCATGAGAGGTCTCTGATTAGCTGGTGGCTCCCTGAGAAGTCTTCAGTTGTTCGCCCCCTGAGAGGTCTTTGGTTTGCTGGCTGCTTCTTGAGAAGTCTTCAATTAATTGCCCCCTGAGAGGTCTTCGGTTAGCTGGCTGCTCCGTGAGAAGTCTTCGATTGATCGCCCCCTGAGAGGTCTTCGGTTAGCTGCTCCCTAAGAAGTCTTCGGTTGATTGTCCCCTGAGAGGTCTTCGGTTAGCTGGTCCCTGAGAAGTGTTCGGTTGATTGCCCCCTGAGAGGTCTTCGGATAGCTGCCCCCTCAGAGGTCTTCGGTTGATCGCCCCCTGAGCGGTCTTCGGTTCGTTGCTCCCTGAGAAGTCTTTGGTTGATTGCCCCCTGAGAGGTCTTCGGTTAGTTGGCTTGGATTGAATTGATGTTTTGATCGATGTTGTCGCTTGCCCTTTCATTGGCGTTGGCATTGATTCTTTCTTTCTGCAAGACTTAGAAAGCAAAATATGCAGGAAAAGTGGTGAGCATGCACGTGAGATGCATATGTATGCAGGAATGCAGGACAAGAATTCTTCTAAGTGGATTTTGGAGGCGACAGCTGGTTTGGTCATAATTTGCAGTAGGATCGGTGCCCCCTGGAATTGCTTTTGAGTTTCATGCCTCTGGGGGATTATGAGGTTCTCCTCCGATAATAACTCATCTGAGTGGATTTAGAGATGACAGCCGGTTTAGTCGTAATTTGCAGTAGGATCGGTGCCCCCTGGAATTGCTTTCGGATTTCATGCCTCTGGGGGATTATGAGGTTCTCCTCCGATACCTGTAGTCATTTTTTGGAGGTAGTGCGCCCCTCGTGGATTTTCACACTAGCTTTTCTTAGCGAAAAATGCGTCCTTTTTGGATTTTCACATAACCATGTGCCTTATTTTTTGCATGGCATGGACCTAAACCAATCAAGCGGCTTTTATTCATTTCACTTTTTTATAGGACAGACAGCCTGTTCCCAGGTTTTCACCCTGCCCTTTGGCCTAACTTTTGTTTAGAGCGCCAGTCACGGTTTTCATCTCTAATGGCCTTTTTTTTGTGCTGTGGCTAAAGTTGTCGTAAAGGATCTTTCAGGTGTAATCGGCATGTATTTGCATCTTAGATCATGGTTGCCTGAGCTTGGTTCTCGTAATGAAGATGGTGTAGGATTGGCTTTACAGTGGGTAGAAAGATGAGTTGATTGAAGTGCCGGAGTGGCGAGAGTGGCAAAGGGTAGTTGGTAACAATGTGCTGGTTTTATGCCGGAACCAGACAACTTTGAGTATGCAAAATGAACTGCTATGGTCATACCAATACATCTTTGCATAAATTAATATATTTCAATCTGATTTCATAACACATGATCACTATTTGGCATTAACTCAGAAAATATGAGACCTTATCTAACCTCGGGATAGATCTTGAGAGCATCAAACTTCTGTTATCAATTAGCCCTCACGGGTTTTCTTGATTGCATATTTTCTCTCTTTTTTATTTTTTATTCTTTATTTAGCCTCTGCCATGGACGCTCCTTCAGTTCATCGGTGTTGATCGAATTCGCTTTTATCTTCGTTAGCCGGAAAGGCTGCTACTTCTGAGAGTGGTTCTTTTTGTATAAAAGTTTTGTTCTTGGCCCTTGTACAGACTGGTTGAGGTGATGGGTTCCTCATTTGGGTATTGGATGTGAAATCTCACACTTGGCTTTTGTCGACTTCGATGGTGCAGTTTCTAAAGTGGCATTCAATGTTTGAGATTGGGGACAGGTTAGGCTTAGTTTTTCAACGGTTGAGATTGGGGACAGGTTAGACTCAGATGATCTGGGGCAAAAATTGTTTTTTTTTTTGCATTTTTTTTTAAAGGTAAAGAGCTATCCTTTTAAGTTTGGCTATAAGGTTCCAAATGGTTAAAGGTCAATCTTGATTAGTTTTGGGGTACAAATTTCAAATGGTTTGGAGGAAAGGGGTCACGCTGTTCAGTTCTGATGTGTTATATTTTCCTCGTGAAGGTCTTGAGTTTTATTCGTCTAACTCCTAATGTAGCTCTTGAAGTTTGATTTTATTTGGCAGCACCATATGCATCCCAAATATTGGGCGTGCAAAGGAATGGCTTTCAAAATTTTGTTCGTCATCATGTTGGCAAGTAGAGGTAGCATTGATCTCAAGAATGTCCTCGTTAATCTTCAGCATGTCATACCTGGTCCAGGCAAAAGCTCTTTTATTTCATTTTTTTTATTTTCTCTCTAAATTATCCTCTCTTCAAGAGTTACATCAGATGCTATCAAGATTTTGTTTGGATTTCCCAAAGTTCCGAGATTAGATGGGGTTATATTAATTGGGTTAATGTAAAAAATGAATGGATGCATCGTGATCATAAGAAATGAAATCATTAGAAATACCATACAAATAAACATAAATTGTTCATCACATTACAATAACTAAACTATCATAAAACGTTCTTGAAGTAAAAAGAAATAAAGCATCTAAAAAAACGTAGTCTTCTCTTCCACCCTCCTGACGAGCGACAGTGACGTACGCATCTGGCCATGACCAATCAAACTCATGGTGGGGGAACTGCATTGTAGCTTGTCTTCTTCTTCTTCTCCCTCTTTTCAGGGTCTGTGATCTATTTAGAGTCTATGAGATCCTGGATCTTACCCCTTAAGATTCGGTAATGGTCTGTTAGGTGCCCAGTGTGTTGATGATAGTCGCAGTATTGATCACTCTTATGCCCCGGATGTCCTTGACTTAAGGCTGGTCTGGGCAGAAATGGTTGCAACTTTCCCTCCTTCATAAGTCTCTCAAACACCTAGGATAGAGGTCGACCCAAGTTAGAAAAGTACCGCTGGCCCTGTTCTGCTCCGGTGGCTGAGACGTCGGCTGTTTTGCCATTTCTGTTATTACTGCTTCCAGCCCCGCCTGATCTGTATCTTGACTGGTTCCCAAAGTTCCTCCTAGCAAAGTTATTTTGGCTGGCTTTCTTTGCTAGTTAGGCCGCCTCAGCCTCCACAACAATTTCTTTGAGCAACTCCCAATCTCTGAACCCCTTGAAGCTGAGCAAGTCCCTCAAGTAAGGGCAGGAATTCCTGATGAACAATCTGATTTGATCAGCGGTGTCGGGTTTTCGCTTCATCTCCATGACCTTATTTCTCCACCTAGTGAGGTACTCGTGGAACGACTCATCACTCTTTTGCTGTAGAAGCTCGAGGTCCTTCAGGGTGACCTCCATTCTAGTGCTGCAGTCGTACTGCTTCATGAATTCGTCAGTCAGAAGGTCCCAGACCTCTTTAGATCTCCTATCCAGCCCATGATACCAGTCCACTGCTGGACCCGCTAGACTGAGGCAGAAATAGTCCACTTTTTGTCTCTTAGTCAGCCCCGTGCCCTTCATTACCAGGGTGTATTGCTTGATGTGTGCAGATGGGTCTGATGTTTCGTTAAACTTCGGCAGCTCAGGCATCCTAAACCTTTGGGGCAGCAGCTCCTCATCCCCCAAATCTCTGTCCTCGGGGTTGATTCCCTTACCAGTTATCGACATGCGGGTGATAGCCTCAATCTGTTGCCTCATTCCCCTCATGGCCTCGTCTTCTACCCTGGGTGCTCTACCCCTCACGACTTGATGGGCTGCTATCTCCTCAACCTCCTCTTCCATTAGAAAATCCTCATTGGGATCAAGGACCCTTGTCCTTCTTGGCTCAGCGAGCACAGCAGCAACTTTAGGCCTATCTATAGGTTGATAAGCAACATTACCCATAATTGGGGCCCCTTTGCCGATAGGAAGCTCAACATTCCCTCGAGGAGGGATTACTGGTGGTTGTGGGGCAACTGGTGGTTGTGCGGCAGGAGGAGGAGCGATTCTTTCAGCCATTGCCCCCAACATTTCCAACACCCTTCGCTCATAATCCTCTAGTCTCTTGGCAAGGTCTTGAGTAGTTGGAGCTCCAGCCTCTTCTGCCATTGAAGATGATTCACTGGTTGTCGAGAGTGACTTAGAATCCCAAACAGGCACTAATTCTAGCAATCCAAAGGGCGAGTTTGTCCTCACTAGCCGACCATCAGAACCCTTGGTCCACTTGGACGAATCTATGATGGCTGAAAGATTGAGATTTTTAGAATGGTGCATGGATGACATATACAATGCATGATCGTGCCATGCAAATGGTCTTTGATGAGTGTGAGATCAATGGATTACCACAATACGATGGGATGCATGGAAGAAATTACATGCAGGATGATATGTACACGTGAAAGAAATAATATACAGATGAAAAGATATATACACGCATAAGAGAAAATATACTATTATTTATATACACACATATTTATTTTATTGACATGCATGAATGACATGCGATGCACGAGCATGTTGTGCAGTATCCATAACCACATGTAAGCAAGATAGATCCTTTCAACCTTATCACTCCCACACACGAGGTCGTGCGGTCTCTTTCCTAGGTGGGCTTCATCTGAGAGTCAACAGGGAACCCATCAGACACATATGGTGCACGGTGGAAAATCGGCAGCATAACAGTCTTATCTAATGTACATACGTATGAGTTTTGGCCATTACATATTTGCACAATTCAATCAAGTTAAGGTGGGCTTACCGGGGCATGAAAGCCTTTGATAAAGGACCACTTAATTTGGTTGATTTTTTTTAATATGTGACAGCCCACATCACAAGCATCGTATTGAGGAGCATACCACCTAGTGGAAGTTTCTATTTGTCATTATATGGGCTTTGGTCGATGGTGATTTTTTAAGTCTACCCAAGCATGGTCCCTGCTAATGGGTCTCGTTCACCATGAGCATAGCAATCGATCGGGTCTCCATTTGATATACATTTAATAGTATGAGGCTTGGACTGGTGATTATCCTCAACACTTCCCTACAATGAGTGAAAGTAGGGTCGTGTTTTGTGAATGCACCGGGGTAGATAGGGGACCAACTAACATAGTTCGAAGGCCCTAAAATGAAGTAATGCAATTTCGAAAAGAGATAGAATTTTAAGTTTTAAAAGCTCAATTATATATCTTAACCAAAACACTTTCAGAGCAAAGTCACAAACCGTCCCTAGTGCAGTCGCCACTGTGACGCGCACCGAACCCAACAAGGGCCCTCGCTTAAACCCGCTTTTAGGATTCGAGGGACTGGTTCGCGTCTTTTTTATCATGGGCACCATGAGACATCTTGGATGCTTCATTCCCAATAGAACATTGGAAAGGAACATATAGCTCCACGATGC
This sequence comes from Excoecaria cochinchinensis, assembly GCA_947683425.1. Taxonomy (NCBI): domain Eukaryota; kingdom Viridiplantae; phylum Streptophyta; class Magnoliopsida; order Malpighiales; family Euphorbiaceae; genus Excoecaria; species Excoecaria cochinchinensis. Next base: position 4,792,770 of record CANTUQ010000020.1, read on the forward strand.
CTTTAGGCACCTTTGAGGTATCATGGAGTCGCCACCCAATTTACAAGAAATTGAGAAAAGTCTCAAACCTCTTATTGGTCTAGACCAGAGATTGGTGTTCGGAACTTCACTCTTATTTATCATTTGGTTAATTATAAATGAGTTTTTAACTTCCTAAATTCTATCTCTTATCTCACATGATTTATGCGTTTAAATTAAAGATGCATCATAAGCACATAAAGAAAATAAAGAAAAGCGGTCAAGGAAAGCGATAAATGAAAGCGATAAAGGAAAGCAGTAAACACGCAAGCACATAATTACAAGAAAAATTGTGGCGAAATACAACCCCATTAAAAGAAGATAAAAAGTAAATTGGGATGGAATACAATCCCAAATGAGAATTAAATAATATTGCCCCAAAAATTAATTACAAGGGCCCAAAAGAAAATGAACACGAATTTAAACAATCAGACAAAAACAAACATAAGCAAAGCATACATAAATCGAGGCAATCATTTGGTTTAGGAATATTGGTTCCTTCGCGCCTATTTTGAAGAGGTACCGAAGAGTTAATTGATTGTTGAGTTGAAAAACCGGGATGAGTGATCCCATTTTTGGGAAAAATTTTACTCTTCATTTTATTGTGATGTTTTGCATTCCTTGGCTAAAACGCGGAACATTGTTCCCAATTTTGTTGGTAAAAATTCCAATTTAATTGTACAAGTATTTTTGTGATTTTTTATCACACGCGTGCATAAATAAAATAATTATTCACAAACAAGCACAACAAAAAGAGGAGGGAAAGGAAAGATCTCACCGAAACCGACATGGTCCTCGATGCATCTTGACCCATCCGGGAGGTCAAGGGAATGCCCACATAATGCAACTCAAAATAAATCTCAGACAGAAAAAAATAATATTAAGGGTATTAGTAATAATTCCAAAAAAACATTAATCAAGTGAGGATAAAATGAATGTTGGGCATAATAATAAATAATGTTAATAACAACAATAATAATGATGCGACACAACAAGATAATAATAATAATAATAATAATAATAATAATAATAATAATAATAATAATAATAATAATAATAATAATGTCAACAGTGAATAAACATGGAATAGTAATGGCAACAACATAGTACAATGATAACAATATAAAATGGTAATGATAATAATGATATAAAACAAATAAATATAATAAAATAATAATAATAATAATAATAATAATAATAATAATAATAATAATAATAATAAGAAAACAACATGGTAAGCAAATAATAATAACACTAATGATGATAACAATAACAACAAAATACAATAATAATAATAATAATAATAGTAATAATAATAATAATAATAATAATAATAATAATAATAATAATAATAATAATAATAATAATAATAATAATGATGATGATAATAATGGAGATGGACAACGAAAATGGCAAAATTAAAACAATACGAAATCAAGTTGAAACCATAGCATGCCAACAGCAATACACACACCAAAAAAATGCTAGAAATGAATTAAGAATAGGGTAATAATAACTGAAAATAAAAATGTTAACAACAATAAATGATATACAAAAATGAATGAGGGCGGGTCCAAAAATGTTTACCCTCAGAATTTATAGATCGAAAAATAGGATGCCTTGAACCGTCCTCCTTGTCGAATTCATGGTGATAAATATTTGAAGAAAATATAAAGATTTTTGTTTTGGCACAAATTAAATCAAAGAAAATATTTTGATGAAAATATTTTTGGTTGAAGCTTGAGCAAAGGAAATTGATTTTCCAAGCTCAAGATCATCCGGGAAACTAAAAATTTTCTAAAATGAAGAAGAAAATTTTAAACTTGCTGCTGCTCTTAGTTGAGAGAAAATCAAGTTTCTTTTTCTTTATAAAAATGTAGCTCCCTTTGAAATGAAGACTAATCTCCCTTTTAATTTTCTATCATGGCCAAAAATAGGAAGAGAACAAAAGTGTTTTCATTTTTAGTTGACCGAGAATTGCACAAAAATGTGAAAGAAACGAAAAAAACAGACTGAAAAAACATCAAAAATCGCAAGAAACAGCGACCGCGGCCAAAAATGACCGCGTGTGTGTGTGTGTGTGTGTGTGGGGGGGGGGGGGGGGGGGGGGCAGGCACGCGTCCCCTCGGCGACGTGCTCCCCTGCGGGGCGCGGGCGCGGCCTCCGCTACGCATGCACCCGCAGGCGCGTGCAGCCTCCGCAACGGGCACGGCCCGTACACTTAGCACACAAAATGAAAAATAATAAAAAAATAAAAATAAAATAAAAGAAAATAAATATAAATAGTAAAAAGGAATAAAAGAGAGCAAAAGAAACAAATTTTCGCACTGAAAATTTTGGAGGAACAAATGGATTTTTTTTTTATAAGGAGAACATCATTTTCGACACCTTTACTTATGGCAAGTATCACTTTCATCATCGGGTAATTCTGATATTAGACCGCCTCAGGACCCGGTGTCTACAGCGCTTTTTTCCTATTTTCTGAATTTTTGCTCACCTTGGCACCTAAGTTCTAGGTTCCCCAAAATTGGGGGCAACTGTAGACAGCGGGTTCCGAGTCGGTCCAAGATCAGGATTACCTGATGATGAAAATAAGGCTTGCTCACAGGTAAATATGTCGAAAATGATGTTTCTCTTATCGAGACATTTTTTTAAAAAAAAATAGATAAATATAAATATAATAAAAAAATTAATTAGAAATATAAAAAGGGTAGAAAGTGTTATTTTTTTATATATAAAAAACTTTTGATTAAAAAAATATTTATTTAAAAAAGGAATTAAATTTGATTAATTAAAAATAATAAAAAAATTAAATTGATTAAAATATTTAAAAAAGGATTTAATCTTAAGAAAAAAAGAGATATGATTTAAAATATACACACACACACACACATATATATATATATATATATATATATATATATATATATATGTAGTGGCCGGGAGGCCGCACATGAAGTGTGTGGCATGCGGCCTCCCATGGGAGGCCGTAGATGGGAGGCCACAAATGACTTGCGGCCCCCATGGGAAGGCCGCATGTCACACGTCTTGCGTGCGGCCTTTCGCAAGGAGGCCGCATGTCGCCCGCCTCGCGTGCGACCTCCTGCGAGGAGGCCGCACCTCTCGTGCGTCGCATGCGGCCCTACACGTGCGGCCACCTCCCTACCCTGTCGCTTTCTCACCTGCAAAACACAGTTTTGGGACCGTAAAAAATCAGTTTTCTTTCATGTTTTAACGATTTTTTGGAGAAATAAAATTAAGAAAGTGACTTTTGTGTTTTTTCCATTCTTGGAGATGAAGAAAATAAATGTAGACTTTATCTTCATTTTAAGAGAGGCTGCTTCCCTGAGTTTTTTCTTTTCTCTTAGGAAAAAAGGAGGCAGCCAAGAGCAAAGAAAAATATCTTCGAAAATGGTTAGAAATTTTATTCTTCTTCTTTCTAAAAATGTTTTATTCTTTATTTGACTTGAGTAAGGAAAATTAATTTGTTTGGCTTGATCACTCCATCAAAATAATTTTTTGGAGTTTTTTTTGTATAAAAAATTTAGATTTCCCTAAACATTTTTGCATTTTGCCACCGCAAACTGGACAAGGGGACGGATTGAGACGTCCTATTTCCGATTTATAAATTATGAGGCTAAACATTCTTTGATCCATTTTAACTATTTTATTTCGTTTCATTTGTCATTATTATTATTATTATTATTATTATTATTATTATTATTTGGTATCCACTTTAGTGTTACTGTTATTATTATTATATTATTATTATTGTTTATATCATTATTATTTATTTGGCTATTATTATTATTATTATTATTATTATTATTATTATTATTATTATTATTTATGGCATTATATTACTACTATTATTTTTATTATTATTTCGCTATTTTTGCCATTTACTTTTACTATTATTATTATTCTTATCATCATGCTCACTGCTATCATTATTAGTTTTTTTGCTATTATTATCATTATTTATTTTGTTATTATCATTTTGTTGTTGCTATTATTATTATTACTATTATTATTATTAATATTGTTATTATATTTGTTGTTGTTGTTGTTGTTGTTATTATTATTATTATTATTGTATTATACTGTTGTCTTTTCCTTTTTTGCTATTGTCATTTTGTTGTTGTTATTATTATTATTATTATTATCATGTTATTATTGTCGACTATGTCTTGCTTTTCTTTTATTTTTATGTGATTAATTTGAACTATTACTAACTTTTTCTACTGTTATTTTTGTTATGTGGGTAAAATGTGATGTTTGTTTTTTTGAGCATTGTCGTGACCACACGGAAGGATCACAACGCGTAGAAGACCACATCGTTTGGGTGAGACCTTTCCTATCCCCTATTTGTGTTTGTGTTTGCTTGTAAATAAAATATTTTATTTTATATGCGTGTAAGATAAAAAATCACAAAAATATTTTCATAACCAAATTGAGATTTTCACTAATAAATTGGGACCAATGTCTTTTATTTTAGCCAAGGAATGTAAAATGTCATGAATTAAAACGAAGAGTTAAATTTTCAAAAAATAGGATAACTCATCCCGGTTTTCAATTCAACAATCAAAATAACTTTTCGATCACTCTTTAAGTGAGCATAAAGGAACCAATGTTCCTAAACCAAATAAATATCCCGATTTATGTATGTCATTTTTTATGCTTGACTTTGTTTGTTTGCTTTAAATTTATGTTCATATATCTTGTGGGCCCTTGTAATTAATTATTTTTGGAGCAATGTTATTTAACTTTTATTTGGGATTGTATTTTGTCTTGATTTCCACTTTAATTCTATTTGGCTTTCTTTAATTTGGAATTGTATTCTATCCTAATTTCTCCTCTGTAATTGGGTGTTTTATGTGTTTACCGCTTTCTTTACCGCTTTTATTTACTGCTTTCGAATGCTTGCAATGTGCTTTTAAATTAAATGCATTAATCATGTGAGATGAGAGATAGAATTTTATGAATCTAAAAACTCATTTATAATTAACCAAGACATAAATAAGAGTGAAATTCCGAACACCATCTCTGGTTTAGACCATGGAGGTTAGATGAACTTTCCCAATTTCTCGTAAATTGGGTGGTGACTCCAAAATACCTCAAAGATGCCTAAAAGTTTCATGGGACTAGTTGAACTTCCCAATATTCTATTGGGTAAAGAATTCCAAAATGTCTCATATTGCCTAAGATCAAAAGACGTGAACCAATCCCTCGAGCCCTAAAAAGGGGTCTCGTCACAGGGGCCTTTCCCAGGTTCGGCGCGCGTCACACACCCCATACCCAAATATGAATTAATTTAATCTAAAAATCATATACAAAAGAATTCGAGATAACCCTCTTAACCCAAGCGTCCCATTTCGGTGCAAGCTACTCTAATTGCATAACGTCCCATTCCGGAGCAAGCCATGCAATTAGCCTAAGCACGGGTCTAAAATCCTAAGTTCGGTTTGCTTTCCCATTCCGGAGCCAAACAACCCAAAACTGATTCATCTCACTCCCCACTCTAGTCATAAAACTATAAATTCCTGCACACCTAGAGTCCCATTCCGGAGCAGTCCAAAATATACAGCAGTCATGATAGAAAAACTGAGTAAAATCATTCATAGCATTCAATCCATACAAGTTCAACAACCAACAGAGATACATGATAACAACCATTCATTAAAACTGAAAAACAACTTGAGAAAATGAATTCCATGAATTAACATTAAGCAACAGTGAGATAAACCATTTATTCATATATATATATATTCAAAATATGTTTAAGATCCATATTATGGTGTAGACACCGTGTCCCGAGGCGGTCCAAGATTAGAATTACACAATGATGAATATGATACTTGCCATAAGTAGAGGTGTTAATAATGATGTTTTTCTTGTCGAAAATCTCCTTGGTTACTCTAAAAATTTTAATTCAAAAATTTTGCATTTTTATTCTTATTTTTATTCCTTTTTATTTTCATTTTCATTTATATTTATATTTTTATTTTCTTTTTTTTTTTTATTTTTATTATTTTATTTGCGTGCGGGCTGCGCTCGAGCGGGAGTGGCGTACGTCGGCGGGCGTGCATGCTGCGGAGGCAGTGCGCTCCTCGCCAGGGGCGCGCCTCGCCTGCCTCCACACGCAGGTATTTTTGCCCCTTGCACGGTCGTTTTTGTTCTGCGTCACCTGCGATTTCCAGTCCCATTTTCCCGCTTCTTTCACATTTTTATGCAATTTTGCTAAACTAAAAATGAAAGCACCTTTTGTCCATTCCAATTTTTGGGTAAGACAGAAAATTAAAATGGGGGCTTGTTCTTCATTTCAAGGGGGCTGGAATTTTTCAAAAAGAAAAAAAGAGAGAGTTTCCTCTCAAACCAAAGGCAGCCGAAGGATTTCAAAAAAAAGAAAATATTCAAATTTCTAAAGTCTAGTTTTTTTCTTCTTCTTTCTTCAAAAATATTTTTCATCTGGGGATTTGATTTAAGTAAGGAAAATCAATTTCCTTTATCTTGGATCATTCCTCTAAAATTATTTTCATAAAATTTCAAGAAACTTAGATCTTTCTTAAGATATTCTTGTGTTTACCACCACAAAAATCGACAAGGAGGACGGATCAAGGCATCCTATTTTTCGATCTATAAATTCTGAGGGTAAACACTTGGAACCATTTTCATTCATTTATTTCCTCTTGTATATTATTTATTGTTATTAGTATTTTTGCCTTTTGCTACTAATACCATGTTTATTGCCTAATATTTTTGAGGTTATTAATATTGCTACTGTTGACATATTCATGTAGCTATTTACTTGATTTTCCTTGTGCTTCTTTTAGTTTAATTTGTGTGGTTTTATTTTGATTGTCTTGGCGCCAGCTCTTTTTTTTCCTTGTTGTTACTATTATTATTATTATTATTATTATTATTATTATTATTATTATTATTATTATTATTACTATGTTATATTTATGTGTTCTATACCACTATCATTATTATTATCATGTTGTTATCATTATATTATGTTATTGCTATTATTACTCCATTTTTGTTTACTGTTGACATCATCATCATCATCATCATTATTATTATTATTATTATTATTATTATTATTATTATTATTATTATTATTATTATTATCATCATCATCATCATCATCATCATCATCATTTCATTTTGCCATCTTTTTTATTATCATCTTTTTTCTTTGGCTTGATTTATTTTAATCCTATTTTGAATGTAGATTGTTTGTTCATTAAATTAATTTGCCCAATATTTATTTCGTCTTTACTTGATTAATTTTAGAATCATCACTAATATTTTTAATATTATTTTTCTGTCTGAGGTTAATTTGAGTTGCATCGTGTGAGCGTTTCGGTGACCTCCCGGGTGGGTCACCACGCTTAGAAGGCCGTTTGTTCAGTGAGATCTTTCCTATCCCCTCTCCTTGTGTCGTGTTTGTTTGCAAGTAAATGTTTTATTTATGCATGCGTGAGATAAAAAGTCACGGAGATATTTCTGTAATAAAATCAAAATTTTCTCTAATAAAATTGGGACCAATGTCCCTCATTTTAGCCAATTAATATAAAATGTCACAATAAAATAAAGAGTTAAATTTTTTCCAAATATGGGATCACTCATTCCGATTTTTCAAACTAGCAATCAATTAACTCTTCGATCCCTCTTCAAAATAAGCGCGAAGGAACCAATGTTCCTAAACCAAACGAATGCCCCGATTTATGTATGTTTTTCTTATGTATGTTTTTGTTTGTTTGCTCAAATTAATGTTCATACATTTTGGGCCCTTGTATCAATTTTGGAGCAATATTATTTAATTTCCATTTTGGATTGTATTCCGTCCCAATTTACATTTTTAGCCCTCTTTCGTTAGGGATTGTATTCTTCCCCAATTTCCCTTGTAATTGTGTGCTTGATGTGTTTACTGAATTCATTATCGCTTTATTTACCGCTTTCTTTACAGTTTTTTATTTATCGCTTTTGAATGCTTGCGATGCGCCTTTTAATTTAAATGCATTAATCGTGTGAGATAAGAGATGGAATTTTAGGAGGTTAAAAACTCATTTATAATTAACTAAAGCATAAATAAGAGTGAAGTTTCGAACACCATCTCTGGTTTAGACCGTAGAGGTTAGATGACCTTTCCCAATTTCTCATAAATTTGGTGGCGACTCCAAAATACCTCAAAGGTGCCTAAAGGTACTATGAGGCTAGATGATCCTTTCCAATGTTCTATTGGGAAGGAGGCATCCAAGATGTCTCATGGCACCCAGATAAAAAAGACGCGAACCAATCCCTCGAATCGTAAAAGTGGGTTCAGCGAGGGCCTTTGCTAGGTTCGGCGCGCGTCACAGTAGCGACTCCACTGGGGATTGTTTGTGACTTTGCTTTGAACGTGTTTTAGTTAAAATATTTAATTGGGTATTTAAAAATTAAAATTCTATCACTTTTCAAAATTTGCATTGCATACATTAGAGCCTTAGAACTATGTTAGTTGGTCCCCTATCTTACCCCGGTGCATTCCCGAAGCACGACCCTACTTTCACTCATTGTAGGGAAGTGTTGAGGATAATCACCAGCCCAAGCCTCGTACTATTAAATATATATCAAATGGAGACCCGATCGGTCGCTATGCTCATGATGAGCTAGACCCATTAGCAGGGACCATGCTTGGGTAGACCTAAAAGATCACCATCGACCAAAGCCCATGTAATGATAAATAAAAACTTCCACTAGGTGATATGCTCCTTAATACGATGCTTGTGATGTGGGCCGTCACGTATTAAATAAAATCAAGCAAATTAAGTGGTTCTTTATCAAAGGCTTTCATATCCCGATAAGCCCACCTTAACTTGATTGAATTGTCCAAATACATAATGGCCAAAACTCATACGTATGTACATTAGATAAGACTGTTATGCTGCCGGTTTTTCACCGTGCACCACACGTGTCTGATTGGTTCCCTGTTAACCCTCAGATGAAGCCCACCTAGGAAAGAGACCGCACAACCTCGTGTGTGGGAGTGATAAGGTTGGAAAGATCTATCTGCTTGCATGTGGTTGTGGATACTGCACAACATGCTCGTGCATCGCATGTCATTCATGCATGTTAATAAAATAAATATGTGTGTATATAAATAATAATATATTTTCTCTCATGCTATGCATGTATATATCTTTTCATCTGCGTATTATTTTTTCGAGTGTACATATCATCATGCGTGTAATTTTTTCCATGCATCCCATCGTATTATGGTAATCCATTGATCTCGCACTCATAAAAGACCATTTGCATAGCACAATCATGCATTGCATATGTCATCCATGCATCATTCTAACAATCTTGATCTTTCAGCCACCATAGATTCATCCAAGTGGACTAGGGGTTCTGACGGTCGGCTAGTGAGGATAGACTCGCACTTTGGGTTGCTGGAACTAGTACCTGTTTGGGATTTTGACTCTCTATAGCTAGCGAATCATCTTCCATGGCAAAAGAAACCGGAGCTTTGACTACTTAAGAACTTGCTAGGAGACTGGAGGACTTTAAAAGGAGGATGTTGGACATGATGGGCACCATGGCCGAAAGGATTGCTCACCCCCTTGCTCCACAAGCACCTGTCGCTCCATAACCACCGGCAGCCTTGCCTCGGGGGCAAGCCGATCCGCCTGCTGGTGGGGAGGCTCCCCTCGCTGGAGTCATTGCCCATCAACTTGTAAATGAGCCTAAAGTTGCTGCTGTGCCCGTTGAGCCAAGAAGGGCAAGGGTCCCAAACCCTGATGAGGATTTCGTAATGGAAGAGGAGGTTGAGGAGATAGCAGCCCATCAAGCAGTGAGGGGTAGAGCACCTAGGGTAGAAAATTAGGCCATGAGGGGAATGAGGCAATAGATTGAGGCTATCACCCGCATGTTGACAGCTGGTAAGGGAATCAACCCCGAGGATAGAGATTTGGGGGATGAAGAGCTGCTGCCCTAAAGGTTTAAGATGCCTGAATTACGAAAGTTTGATGGTACATCGGACCCATCTGCACACATCAAGTAATACACCCTAGTTATGAAGGGCACAGGGTTAATTGTAGACACCGGGTCTTGAGGCAGTCCAGGTCAGAGTTACCCGATGAAGAGATCTACGTTGGTTTCCGGATAAATGGATGGAATTCGGAGGTTTTCGTCTTTCGGTTTCACAAGGATTAAAATCTTTTTCTTTATAGCGTGAGGTTTTGAAAGAGTTTGGGAAATTTTGCTTAAAATTGGAAGTTTTGATCCACAGACAGGATGACCGTCTAAGTAGGGACGCCCGTCTCTACTTATGGTGATCCCCGTCTCTATGCATAGTAGGGACGGCCCGTCTGTAGCTAGGGACGGACACGTGTCTAAGTAGGGACGCCCGTCCCTAGTCCCGCGTTATGGCCCATCTGTAGCTAGGGACGGACACGTGTCTGAGTAGAGATGCTCGTCCCTAGTCCCGCATTTCGGCCCGTCTGTATCAAAATTTCCACGTGTGCCATTAGTAGGGACGCCCGTCGGTAGTTGTAGGGACGCCCGTCGGTAGTGGATCTGATCAGATAACGCCGGATTTCATAAAATTTAATCTCGAATCTTTCAAAATGGGGATAAGTTTTGGTTAAAAATTAAATTTTAAAACTCCTTTTAGAATTCAAACTTTAAATTGATGCTTATCTTATTTTATCTCCAAAAATTCTATAAATTGGGAAGTAAAATTCATTATTGGGGGTTGGAAAATTTACAAATTTTTGTGAGGAAATTGACAAATTTTTTTGTGGAGAAAATTAAAAATTTCTTTCAGGGATTAACTTTTTAGAAAAGGTTTTTTGTGAGCAATTTACCAAAAATCCATAAAATCTCTATTTATTTTCAGAATTTTATTTGATAAAAATTCTTCCAATCAATTGATCTACTCAAATTCTTCTTGCGAATTAAGCCAATTTGAGGTAACGAAATTCATTTGTTTCCATCGATACATTTAATTCAAACACTCGATCGCTATCAAATTTTCAAGAAAGAAAAATACAAATTTTCTTACTTTGATCTGTTTTTATTTGATCCTTGTGGAGCGTGCGGGGACCGAAATCATTCGATATTCACCCAAAAAGGTAAAACCCGAGGGTAAACATTCTGGATTAATACTTGTGTGATTTAATTGACATATATTAATTGTTTTCATTTCTTACCCTTTTTTTTTATCTTTTAACTCATTTCTTTTAAAGTTTTCTATTTTTTTCCTTTTCTTTACTTTATTTACAAATCTCGACACTGACATGTTTATTCCTATGAGTTATTTTCGTACCATTTGCAATTGGAGTTGTAAACGATGGTGGTCGCGCCAATCTGAGGATTTCCATCCGGGTTCTTTCTTTACCCTTGCCTTTTATTCATATTATTATTAAGATTATTTAAATGTCATTAAAGTGAAAAGGGCCAAATATTTTACATTAATTTAAAATTTTTCCTAAATAAAAATGGGACCAATGTCTCAATTTTTTTCTCCATCCAAAATAAAACCATCACATCAAAATTGTTTTATTATAAATATGCATGCGAGGACCAATGTCCTCATTATTAATGAATATCCCGTTTTATGCATGTTTTGTGTTTTATTTAGAACAGGGGTTGTATTCTGCCCCTAGTTTTATTGTAATTTATTTTGAGGATGTTTATTTTAATAATGCTTTATTTATTGCTTTTGACGTGAATGATTGCGCCTTAATTAAATGCATCATGTGGAAAGTTGATGAAACAATAAATTCAAAACTTAATCATAATATTTATCAAGGTACAAATAAATAAGAAGTCCCGAACTCACTCTGATCTTTGGGGCTCAATGAGGCGAGAGGTCTAGGACTTCCAAGACCTCTTGAGTCTCACCAAAAGACTTAAATTTACAATCCTGGGCTCTAGGGGGTAGAGGATGAGGCCTCCAAGATCTCTTTGGTTTGCCCAAGATGGATATGTATGCGCCGTCTTAGGCTCGCTGAGGCTAGATCACCCTTCCCAATGTTCTATTGGGTGGCGACTCCAAGAAACCTCATTGTTGCCCAAAATAGACGCACTTGTAAATACCTTACAAGTTTTATGAACCTCTCCTGATTGCCCTAAAGAGGGCCCTCGGGAGGACACGAGATTCAGCGCGTATTACAGTGGCGACTCCATTGGGGACATACTCGATACTTCGATTCGAAAGTACCTTGATTAAAAATTATAATTGAGTTTTAGTTTAAAAATTTCACCTTCTTTCAAAACTGCATTGCATCACATTAGAGCCTTAGATCTATGCTAGTTTGATCCCTTTTTCAGCCCCGGTGCATTCCTGAAGCACGACTCTACGTTCACTCAATGTAGGGAAGTGTTAAGGATAATCACCAGCCCAAGCCTCCTACCATCATGGTATTTTAAATAGTGACCTAATCGGTCATTACGCTCGTGATGAGCTAGACCCGTTGGCAGGGACCATGCTTGGGTAGCCTTAAAGTAACACCACCTTTGACCAAAGCTCATGTAATGACAATATATACTCTCCCTAGTGGTATGAACCGTAATACCTTGCTTGCTGTATGGATCATTATGTATTGGATAAACCCAGATAACCTGACTGGTCACCTAATCAAAGGCTTTCATGCCCCGATAGGCCCATGTCAACGTACTTGGGCTGCCTAAATACATAACGATCATAATCCATGCGTCTGTGCATCAGTTAGGAGAGGTTATGCTGCCGGGTTTTCATCGTGCACCAAACGTGTCCATCGGATCCCCGGATGATCCATTGGCCAATCCCACCTAAGAAAGAGATTATGACCTCGTGTGCGGGAGTAACAAGGTTGGAAGGACCTATGTGCTTGCATGTAGTTTGTAAATATTGCATAGCACGATCATGCATCTTAGCACGTTCATGCATCATCCTGACCCTTTATGTTTTACAGCCATCATAGATTCGCCTAGGTGGACAAGAGGGTCTCAGGGGCGATTATGCAGAAATCCATTCTTCGAATTACTAGAAAGGGTGGAGTATCTGGACACTTCTTCTGAAACCAGCTACGCTACTTCAGCTCAGTTTTCTTTACCCGAAGAAATGGTAAACTCACCAAGAGGGGCAGATACCATCAGGGAAATGATAGCAGAGGAAGTGGGCCGAAGGCTTGAGGAGTTTGAGAACCGTATGATTACAATGATGGCCACAATGGGCTAGCCAGCGGCCCCGCAGAACCCACCACCTCCTCCTATAAGAAATAATGAAAGGGGGGAGGTCAGAGAAGACCCCTAAGAGGAAATGCGCATGCCACCTGTAAACCTAAGAGCTACTACCTCAGGGGCACAAAGGGGAAGACCAGCCCCAAGGCTAGATGATGATTGGGAAGATGAAGAATATGAGGAGCGTATGTCTGAGAAAGGGAAAGTCCTTCAAACTGAAGAAGCCATCTGGAAGAAGATGGAGGAGAAATTTATAGCAATGACAAGAATGCTAACAAAGGTCCGAGGAATAAACCCGAAGGACAAGGAGTTAGAAGGGGAGGATTTAGTCCCAATGAACTTTAAAATGCCGGATGTTCCAAAGTTTGACGGCACGTCTGACCCCATGGCACACATAAAGCAGTACTCGCTAGTGATGAAGGGCACCACTTTGACAAAAAAATAGAAGATTGAGTACTTTTGCTTGAGTTTGACTGGCCCAGCAGTAGATTGGTACCATAGGCTCAATCGCCGAACCAAGGAGGACTGGAATTTATTGACGGAGGAGTTTTTGAGACAATACGATTACAGTATAAGGATGGAAGTAACCCTGAAGGACCTAGAGCTATTACAGCAGAAGGGAGGTGAGTCCTTCCATGAGTATCTAACCCGGTGGAGGAATCGGGTGATGGAAATGAAGAGGAAACCGGATACTCAGGATCAAATATAGCTATTCATTAAAAATGCGAGCCCGTATTTGAGAGAAGGTTTAAGGATGAAAGGACTGAAGGACTGGGAGTCTCTGAAGGACATCGCCATTGAGGCCGAGGGAGAGTACCTTATTAAGAGAGCAGCCAATGAGAACTATCCCAAAAGGGGTAGCAGTGGCCAGGGGGCGAGTAGGCCAACAGGTTTCGCTAGTGGCGCGATGAAAACTACTGAGGTATCAACTGCTAATGCTACCCCGAGGCATTTTTCCAATCTTGGAAGGTCTTTATCATGGGTGCTGAGAAGACTGATGAAGGAGGGTAAGCTACAGCCTTTACCACCCAGACCTGCAAGAACTCAGGGCGCGCCGGGGCACAAGGATGGTGAGTATTGTGTGTATCATCAGCACACTGGGCATACAACTGATGACTGTAAGACTTTTAGGCACGCAATTCAAGATTTAATTGACTCGAAGTAGATCACAGACCCAGAGAAGAGAGGGGGTCCAAAGAAAGATGGGCACAACAGTATGCCCCTGCCAATGAACATGATCGGGTCCAGTTTGCTCGAAGAGTTTGTGTTAAAGGAATTGTACGGCAATGATATCCACACTGCTATCACAAACCTCAATGAGGGGAGTGTAGAAGGGCTTCCCGCTGCAGTGATCGATTGCTAGTCCACTAATGATAGTGGAACTGGAAATGATGATTCTGAAGTATTTTTTGACCTGTGGAGTTAAGAGGAGGAAGGAGAAGAAGGAAAGAAGAAAGAAGTAGGAGCTGTGACCCAGAGCGGAAGGGTAGCTCCAGAAGTCGGGAAGCCCCAGGAGCCGGTTGAGGGCAGAAAGGGAAAAGAGCCGGAAGAAGATCCGATTATTAAACAACTAAAAAAGACAACGGCTCAGATTTCCATATGGGATCTCTTGAGACAGTCGTCGTCGCATAGGCAAAAGGTGGTAGAGGCTTTGTGCGAAGCAACTGTGGCAATAACTATCTCGCCTACGGAACTTCTGGATATAGTGAAAGGAGGATCAGGAGAAAATGTTATTTTTACCAGTGCTGATTTGCCGGCAGAAGACCGCAACTATAATCGCCCTCTATACATAAGGGCACAGATTAACCGAAAGCACACTGCTTGCGTAATGGTAGATGATGGATCTTCGATAAATGTGTGCCCACAGGTGGCAATGGCAGCTTTTGGGGTGATAGAGGATATGTTAGCCAAATCTGATCTCACCATCACAGCGTATGACAACTCGCATAAACATGCTTTGGGGGGCATTCACGGCAATAGTGAAGACGGGGCCCATAAAGTCAGAAGTGGAGTTTGTGGTACTACCTATACCCGCCAATTTCTCAGCTCTTCTAGGTAGACCATGGTTTCATAAGTTGGGTGGAGTCCCCTCTACACTTCACCAGATGGTAAAGATACCTCATGAGGGCCAGATTGTGACTATAAGGGCTGCACGGGAGAATCAGGTTTCAGTACTGGAGATTGCTAGGCAGCCGTTTAGTGGGTTTCATGTTGCCATGATAGGCAAGGAAGAGCAAAAGGAAGAAAGTCCCCAGGTACTGAATATGATGAAAAAGATGTCGTTTTTCCCTGGCGCAAGACTTGGCAAGAATTCTCAGGGGATGCCAACAGCCGTTACCACCAAGGGCCAAAAGGATAGAAGGGGTCTAGGATACACAGGTGTTGTAGAAAGGGGTAAGAAGTCAAAAATGGACATTCCTCATATCCGAAAGACTTTTGTGCCAGCAACCGCAGCATGTGCCTATATAGGGGAAGATGAACCATAGTTGGTGGATGGAAGATTTGTGCCAGGGTTCGAGGTTTTCAATGATGTCTATGACTGGGACATTGGATCGATCAAGTCAGTAGAGGGCTTTTGGGATGAAGAAATCATGACCAGTAGGACAATTTGGGACCGTGAGATGCCTGAAGAAGTAATGACTGAGAAGATGGTAGCCACCCAGCTGAAGGGGAAAGCAAAGGTAGAGGAAGCCATGCAAGAGTTGATTGGGGAGCCTCCAAAGAGCCGAAGTGATGTAGGACCATCGACCGTTGCAGACACGCCAACAGAGGAGGAAGAGGAAAATAGTTTAGATTTTCTTTTTGCTCCAGAACGTTTCAATGATGTTAATGACAATTTCAATCTTATTAATAAATTGAATGACTTTTCTTACTTGTGTGATATTTCCGATGATTTCGCCATGCATGATCATGATCATTATCCATTCATATTTGATATTGATTCAACTGATGCTACTCCATTTAATCTTAGAACCATAGAAAACCCAAAAGAAATTTTGATAGCATCAAATATAACTCCTGAAGAGCGAGAAAAATTTGAGAGAATCTTAAAAAAATACGAAAAAGTCTTTGCCTTGACCCATGAAGATATGCCAGGAATTGATTGGGAACTTGTAGAGCAGGCTATTCCTACATATCCGGACCACAAGCCCGTTAAACAGAAGCTGAGAAGGCTTAGGCCAGAATGGGCAGATAAAGTGAAGGAGGAGATTCACCAGCAAATCAAAGCCAAATTTCTAGTTGAGGTGCAATATCCAACTTGGTTGGCCAATGTTGTCCCCATAGCCAAAAAGAAAGGCAAGGTAAGGGTATGTGTAGATTATCGGGACTTGAATAAGGCTTGTCCAAAAGATGACTTTCCATTGCCCTATATAGATGTGCTGATAGACAGCGCCGCTGCTTGCGAGATGTATAGCTTTGGAGATGGTTATGCGGGCTACAATCAAATTCTCAATAAAATAATTGATCGAATTAAGATGGCGTTCATTACGGAATGGATGACCTATGCTTATCGAGTAATGCCTTTTGGCCTGAAAAACGTAGGAGCCACTTATTAGAGGATGGCAACAATAATCTTGAATGACTTGATCCATAAAGAAGTGGAGGTGTATGTGGACGACATGATGATCAAGTCAGCCACTAGAGAGGGTTATTTCAAAGCCCTGGAAAAGTTCTTCCTAAGGATAAATAAGTATAATCTGCGGTTAAATCCTAAGAAATGTATCTTTGGTGTTACCTCAGGGAAGCTCCTAGGACATGTGGTTAGCCAGAGGGGTATTGAGTTGACCCAGATAAGGTTAAGGCCATCAGAGAAATGCCAATACCACAGAAGGAAAAGGATGTGAGAAGCTTTCTAGGTAGGTTGCAATACATCAGTAAGTTTATTGCTAAGCTTACTTCAATCGGCGAACTGATCTTCGAACTACTCAGAAAAGACCAACCAATAGTATGGAACGAAAGTTGTCAGAAAGCTTTTGATACTGTCAGAGAGTATCTATTGAATCCACCGGTGTTGAGGCTGCCGCAGCCAGTCAGGCCATTAAGTTTGTATTTGGCTATAGAGGACAGTTTTATAGGCACCATGATGGCCCAGGAGGATGAATTTGGAGTGGAATTTACTGTCTACTACCTTAGCAAGAAGTTCTTGGCCTATGAGGTTAAGTACACAGAAGTTGAAAAGATTTGTCTTGCCGTAATCTGGGCTTCTAAGAAATTGTGGCATTACTTTCATGCCTACAAGGTGCAGGCATTAGCTAAGCAGAATCCTTTAAGGTACTTACAGGAAGCCCCCTCTTTACTCGGGAAAATGGGTAGGTGGTTGTTGTTGCTACAATAATTCGATGTGGAGTATATTACTCGAAAAACAATCAAAGGGCGTGCAGTGGCTGAATTCCTGGCATTACACCTAATCAAAGGAGACTCATATGAGTTTAACTTTCCAGATGAGGATGTGACAGCTATCAGAGTTCAAGGTTGGCAATTGCACTTTGACGGAGCCGTGAATAACAAGGGGGTAGGAGTAGGGATCATTTTAACAACCCCGGATGATGAGAAGCTCCCTTTGGCCAAGAAATTAAGATTCAAAGCTACCAATAATGAAGCCGAGTATGAAGCATGTGCTTTTGGATTGGAGGCGTTGATAGCCTTAGGAGCAAAAAACGTGGAAGTATTTGGTGATTCCTCTCTGGTGATCAATCAAATCCGAGGGGAATGGGCCGTTAAAGAAGAGAGGCTAATGCCAGACATCAAGCACTTGAGAGACCTGAGCAGTCAATTTGAAGTGTGTACATTCCATTTTATTCCAAGGGATGAAAACCAATTAGCCGATGCGCTTGCCACTTTAGTCTCAATGTGGGATAATCCTGAAGGGGTGGTTATGAGGTCAGTTTTGATTTCTAGCTCTGAGAGACCCAGCTTTGAGTCTAAAACAGTCATGGAGATAGAAGTAGTAGATGGGAAGCTGTGGTATTATGATATTAAGAACTATCTAGAGAATACAACGTTTCCAGAGGAAGCTACCGAGAAAGATCAGATAATGATTCGCAAGCTGTCTACTCAGTTCATCTGCATAAATGGAGCGTTATACAAACGACAGGCTGATGGTATCCAATTAAGGTG
Organism: Excoecaria cochinchinensis; assembly: GCA_947683425.1. NCBI lineage: Eukaryota > Viridiplantae > Streptophyta > Magnoliopsida > Malpighiales > Euphorbiaceae > Excoecaria > Excoecaria cochinchinensis. Next base: position 4,811,121 of record CANTUQ010000020.1, read on the forward strand.
TTTGGATGGGAAAGAGGCTAAGAGGGTGATGGAAGAAACACACGCCGGAGTATGCGGGGTCCATATGAACAGGCTGATATTGGCCAAAAAGATTATGAGACAAGGATTCTTCTGGCTCACCATGGATAATGATTGCTCGAAGTATATAAAGCAGTGTCAGCTATGCCAGCAGTATGCAGATTTAAGCCATCTGCCCGTTTCAGAATTACATAATCTGACGTCACCTTGGCCATTCGTAGCTTGGGGGATTGATATTATTGGGGAAATACGCCCCACGGCCTCCAATGGGCATAGATACATCATTGTTTCCATCGACTACTTTACCAAATGGGTAGAAGCTGAGTCCTTCAGGAAAGTTGATGCTCAAGGTATGGCGAAATTCATTGAGAAGAACTTGATATGTAGGTATGGCCTTCCACACCATGTGGTATCTGACAACGGGGTCCAGTTCATGGCCGAAACAAAGAAGTTACTCCAGAAATATGGTATTGAACACCACAAGTCTTCTCCATATCGTCCTCAAGCCAACGGGGCAGTTGAAGCCGCCAACAAGAATGTCAAGAGGATCCTGGCTAAGATGGTCAAGAATTATAAAGATTGGGCGGAAAAGTTGCCTTTTGCATTTTGGGGTTACAGAATAACCATCAGAACTTCAACAGGAGCCACTCCATATTCTTTGGTATATGGGACGAAGGCAGTATTACCGATCGAGGTCGAACTTAAGTCATTGAGGTTGATAATGGAAGCAGAGATTCCGGAGGCCGAATGGGTGCGACAGTGGCTGCAATGCTTGAACATGTTGGATGAGAACAGGTTAAAAGCCTATTATCACAACCAGATCTACCAAAAGAGGCTTGCTAGGTCTTTTGGAAAGAAGGTCAAGAAACATCCATTGAAGGAGGGGGATCTGGAATTCAAATAGATGAGACCAGGTGCACCGGATACTAGAGGAAAGTTTAGACCAACGTGGGAAGGTCCATTTATCCTCAAGAAGCTGCTGTCAAAAGGGGCTGCGATTCTATCGGATAGCGATGGCATTGAATTTAAAGAACCGATCAATATTGATAGACTCAAAAGGTTCCATGGCTAAAGACAGTAAAATCAAAAGAAGAGAACAAAAGCCCCGCAGGTCAAAAATCGAAAAAAGGCAGCCTTGCTAAAATTGGGCGCCTCGTCAGGGTGAAAACCAAAAAAAGGCATCCTGGGCAAAAATTAGAGGCTTGAGAGAAAATATCCAATCATGAAAACCCGAGAGGGCTGATTGGAGATAGGAGTTTGATGTTGTCAAGATTGGTTCCATGAATAAATGTAGTTTTGCATAATTGAATTAGTGTCAAAAAATTGATCATGTATTTTGAAATCGTACTGAAATGTACACAATTCTGTGAAATAAAATAAGACTTGACTTATTCATTTACATCGTTGTCCAATTCTGCTTTAAAAAGAAACATATTGCTCAAAATGCATGCAAAGCTAAACTATGCCCTACTACTACTCTCGCTAGCCAAATGCTTATGTCGTCGTGTTCGGTTATCAGATGATGGGCTAAGTATCCACCTCTTGTACGCGCTAGTAGAGGTAGCTGAATGGTTCCCGAACGGAGGTATGGTAGTCTTCAATGGAAGTTGGCTTCAGAGCTCATGATAGCGGGAGGCAAAAGCTGCAGAAAGGACTCCACCTCGAAAGGATAGAGGGAGTCTTACCACGTCCTGAGTCATTCCAAGTTGACAAGAGCAACGGGCCGTGATGTAGAAGGTTGCCTCACGAAGCCCGCATAGGGGAGCGCATCCTGAAGGCCCATTACTAACTGCACTGGATAAGGGAAGTGAAGAGTGCATGAAGCATATATCCTCATCTGATATCTCACTGAATCTGGTAATGCCTTCGTCAGAGGTTCCAGGTAGGTACAGACGCTGGCAAGGAAGAAAATGCTTCGCTGAGTACTGACTAATGACTCTAGGAGGTGGCTCTGACAGCAGCTTCAATTTCTCTTGTAACCAAATCTGAAAGAAAGAAGCAAGGAAAAATAAAAGCCAAAGAAAATAAGATAAAAGGCAAAGAAAAGCCGCTGGAGTAAGTTGGATTTACTTCAGGCAAAAATTAGGCATAGGGTTGTGTGAAAATCTGAAAGGACGCACTCCCCGCTAAGAAAAGCTAGTGTGAAAATCCACAAGGGACGCGCTACCTTTTAAAATAATGACGTACCTGGAGTAATAAGGGGCTCCCAGAGAATGAAGTGGTAGGCCCGGCACGAACAGAGTCCAAACCTAAGATAGTCTCGGCCAGAATAAGTGGGAAAGGGGTCAGCCCGCGGTGAAAATCGTCCAGAATTCCCAACAGACAAGGGTCTCCGAGCAGCTCCTCTGAAGTCACAACCAGATACTTTATCAGGCAGAAAAGAAAGACGACACTTACGCTGTATGAGGGAAGGTTGGAGAATTCATCCAGTGCTTCAATCAGAGGTTCTAAGGCAAATATGGGGCCCTGAGGAACTAGATGAGCAGCATCAGAAGGAGCTATACTTAAGGACAGAGCAATATCACGAGTTTGAACCAAACCGCAGCGAGGAGCGCAGGGTAAAGCGCTAGGAGGATACCAGCTCCCGATAATAGCAGCAAATTCCTCAGGTAGGGGGCATATTTCCTGATAGGTGAACTTGAAAATGATAAAGCGAGGGTCCCAGAAGTGAGTCACAGCCAAAAGGAGGTTGTAGTCTATTCTGACTCTGCGTAAAAATTTTAGTCCCGAAAGGGGGGCAAGAGTGCTATTTTCCTAAGTTTGAACATCGTCTAGGATACGGTACATTTTGGAAAGAGAAGGAGAATTCATTTCTCTGTGGCTAAGGTCGAAATCGCTAAGGGAAATAAAGAAGGGAAAAGGAAAAACTGAAGAAAGGAACCTGCTATGAAGCTAAAATGAGGTAAAAGGCACGGAATCCAAGAGAATGCTGAATTTTATAGGATTGACCTACCGACGGCTAGCCCGTCCGTCACTCAGACGGTGATCCCGTCTGTAATTATCCACTTGGTAGTCTTTGCATCTGCATATCACGCATTAATTAGGTAATTAATGAGGGTTAAAAGCGGAATCCGGAGAGACGGACGGCATTCCCGTCGGTAGCTGTATAGGCATAAAGCTCGTCGGTACTTAAATCCTATATAAGGATGCAGGTACCGACAGTTCTTTCCTTTTCTTCTATTCACCGACGCTCTTCCCTTCTTTTTCAAATTGCATTTTCCGTTTTTGTCCTTTCGGTTGGTCTCCTTTGCACCAGTGTTTTGTTCTTTCTTCTTCATTGAGTCTCAACTTCCAGGTTAGTAGAATTCTTCTAGTTTTTTTTATTATTTTATGGTGAGTAATTTAATTTTTATTTTTTTGGATTAGTGTAATTAGGGACCTTGTTAACTGAAATTAGTTGCTACTGTTTGATTTAAAATGCCATTGTTTTTTTAATGCTTTAAGCAATAAGTTAACACATAGAATAAAGAATGCGCTATTCTTCGTTTGATACAAAATGCATGGATATATGCTATTTTGAGAACAATTAATGTAACACCCCCTTCGTCGCCCCCGTTGGAAGGACGCCAACGGGCGCGCTACCCAACGCGCACTCGCACAGATATACACATGCACAATGCGGAACCATACATTCATACATAACATACATACGAAAATACGGGATAACTAAATACTTGACTTAACATGCGGGCACAGACTGATCATACAATAACTCACACACACGCAGGCACTAAGCGGAAGCAAAAAGCGAATAATAATACAAAGGAATAACTAATAAATATAATAACGTTTACATATCCCAAAATAATCTCCAGATCAATACATAATTAATTACATATACAATAATACAGAAATACAAATGCTGAAATACAGAAGCTGAACAAAATACAAAACTTCTAACTCCTATGTGGCTGACCTTGCAGATGCGCGACTAGAACATAACCAAACCTGCCACCTGCACGGAAAGAGAACCCGTGCTAAGCGATAAACGCCTAGTGGGGAAAACACTCAAGTAATATGGACGACCATTCACAATGGTTGTCAAGGCATAACACATTCACAAGGCAAAAACGGACATTCATAACACACATATAATCAGGCTTGCATAGAAAGGCACTCCGACACAAACTCACATTCAATTTCATATACTTATGTCGAAAAATAAGCCGAAGCAGACAAACAACATACATGATACAAGTATCGTCATGCTGAACTACATACAATTTCACATGCATATACTTACCAGGGTATCGACATCAGCATCTTACCATTCATAGTGGCATGACATTTAAACGTGCAATTATCATGCCCAATTACTCATACATTATCTAAAAACCCATTCACATGTTATTAGATTACCATGCTATACTGCATCACAGTTATTATAACAAGAACACGAGCTAATTAAACCTACTTTCTGACATGCCATACTACCCACACTAGCCGAACCCAAGGAAATACATCAAAATACCACATTTCCATTGCAAGACTCTTTCACATATAAAATCATGCCAAACTCATAGACACATGACAACACGCCGAAGATACTATAACAGTAGAGACCAAAGGAACATATAGCAAAATATTACATTCAGAGCATACACAAGCTCAAGATCAGATTCGTAAACACTTTAACTTGCCTCATCATTATCCATTAATGCACATATACTTACCGAAGCCAATCCACATGCATTGTAACCCTGATAATACATATGTAATCATTCAATAGTCCAGATTGCCTTATCATGCATACCAATTCACATGCTACTATAATAATTAACAGTACAGAATCACACTCATATACATACTAATTAACCATATCAATCCGTAATTTAAGCTCACATTCGTATACATATTATTTCGTATGCTTATAGCCTAACTAGTCGAATTCACATTCTCTTAAGAATAACAAAATAAAATGTATTCATGGCATTTGAAAGATCATGGTCACAATCATGAACGTTTTAATTTCAGTACTTGTACCCATAACTGATGGCATACGAATACATTTACAATATGATGTACATATATATATGCATACAGATAAATATGTCCAATTCACCTATTTAAGTCACATTCAACCCATTCAGAGGTTCATAATCACATTTGATTACATAACTGATTCACATGTCCAGAATTATGCCCATTCGAATCTCACAATCTCTTGTTCATATTAGACAAAACAAATAGAATACCTGCTGACTCAAAATAGTGGATAACGAGTATACAGACAGTACTTTACGAGTACGAGCCGATACAGACAGTACTTTATGGGTACGAGCCGATAAATCAGATACTTTTAACTTTTACAAAACATTTTCAAATGGGACCTTAAACAAGATCCTTTCACATAAAGGGTTCGCGAGGAACCAAACGGGGACCTGATCGGGGTCCAAACATTCAAAGGGCGCTGCAGCTAAGAGACTCTATTAGGCATGCCTAACTATCCACTAGACTGACTCTTGCAAGTCATGCATAAGCAAAAGCATGTTACAAGTCACATGACATAATTCATTATGCACAATACTGAATTTAACAGTCATATAATTAAGTTCACACTAACCACATGCATCATCCAAATCATGTGTCGATTCACAATATATACAAATATTCATGATATTAATCATACCTCATACAATTCATATTCTGAAGCATACAATAATTCAATCAATCACATTTTAGCACTACTCAATATACTAAAACATGTCAGGAACACATGTGGAATCATATTATGCCAATGATTAATAACGCATAATTTTAATCGTGGAATAATACAATATACTCTTAAGCATGGCATGTTATTTTTAGAGCAGAAACAGACTAAAGATATGCATAACATAATTTACATTAAGATAGAACATGTTCGGGACTAAACAATCAGAAAGTTAGCCTTCATAATTCCTTCGCATTCAAAATATGACATGCAATACAGATCACAACAATAAGCATATCTCAAACCAAACCATACCGTTAAAATCCCACAATCATTTAACAGGATCACTATAATCAAAAACTTATTCCAAAATACCACATATAACTTATCATAGATAACATATTATTAATACCAAATAAATTGGGATAATCAATCATATCAGCAAGGTAATATAGCACACGGTAGAGGAAAATACCATGAAAAGCGTTTGGAAATCATTTTATAAAAACTGGTCGCTCGGGGGAAGAAAAACAGAAGCAAAATAGAAGAGCCGGAAGACCTGAGCAACCGTCACGTCACGTGATGGTTGCTCACGCCTCGTGAGCATCGCTCACGTCGTGTGAGCATCGCTCACGTCGCGTGAGCTGCTCCCTTATTCTTCCCGATATCGCAAACATGCAGAAACTCATCGTTTCCCATAAATTCTTTCTAAAACCTCTCAGAATTCATTCAATCATGCATAAACTCCTACCTTCTCACTCCAATGCATATCACAATATACTCAAGATCAAACTAAACTCAACATTCCAGAAATTAATCAAAACAACCAAAATCAAGCATAACCACATTCAAGTTCCTCAAGAACATAAACCCTAAAATTACAGTAACTTAAATTCTTAAACAAGATTTCTAAAACAAATCCCAAACCTGAAATCTTTAGCTTCAAACCCACACTTCAAACTTCAATCCTCCATCATCTCCTTGCCCTTAAGCTTCCTCTTGTAATCCAAAGCTCTTCAAGCAAACTTCAAGCTCTACCAAGACACCAAGTCACACACAGTCAAGGAAGGGAGAACAAGAAACGGGAAACGAAAAGAAGAAGAGCAAGGAAGAGGAGAGGAGAGAGCAGAACGTGATCTGCTCCTCCCTCTCATTCTTTTTCTTTTTCTTCTTTTCCCACTAATTGACCACCTGCCAAGACACATGGCAGCTTCCTATTGGCTCCAACCAAAATATCTTGCTTTAATACTCTTTAATCTTTTGACAAATTTGCACTTACTCACTTGCATAATTATTTCTTCACAAACTTTAATTATCTTTTCAATTAGGTCCTTATCATCCAAATTCCACATCCACAAATTACCGAAATATCCATCACTTATTCGACTTAACTTGCCAAATCCGACTAGGCCTGATTTGGGGTGTGACAACTCTTCCCTCCTAAAAGAATTTCGTCCTCGAAATTCGCTTATACCGGAAAGAATTCCTAACACTACACCCCAAGGTCTCATTAAACTCATGCACTACAACTTTCAAACTACTCACTTGCTTACACCCATCGCCGTCGCTATACCCTTACATCACTTTCTTATATTCCAAGCAAACACGTTCAGCAAAAATAACCCTTACTCAACTGCACATCAGAAATCAAAGCACAACACTTTCACATATAAACCATTTAACTTTCACTGCCAGCTATACAAATCCTTACTACATCAAAGATGTCCGTCGCACATGCTATTCCCCTTTATGCATAATACCTCTATCAAACTCAAAAATCACATCACCTTCGCTCGTACAAGATTCCGAAACACTCTTTATACTCAACCTTAACCAAACACAGAACACTTTCCTTAACAGCTGCTACGGTTACCATTACCACTCTTAACCTTAATACCACATACTCCATGTACACCCTGTCAGCTTTTCCCTCAGTCAAAACACATATGCAATGTTTCTCATGTATGGTCAAAAGGGATGATGATGCAATGAAAGTACAATGATTTGTGTATGCAGAGTGATGCAATTGATGCTATAATGATGCACTTTGTCCCATCCCCATGATTCAATACGCTTTCATTCAAAAACTTTTTCTGGAGATAGCTGACGGGTATACAGAGTACTACCAAATCCTTAGAAAATCCAAAGACCCTTCTATCTCAAAATACCAAAACAAACTTTACTCGAACATAACGAAATAACTTACCGGAAGGCTCTGCAAACTCTGTCACTTCACTGCGGTGTGCAACAAACCCAATGGCACACGGGTGACTCAAAGCAATTCCTCTATATCTTTACTAGCTTGCCAAATTAGATTTTCACTCATCTCGGGGCAGTCAACTTACCCCAAAAATCCTAATCAACCCATGCACTAACATCCTATCATCGGAAGCAGGACCAGAATCTTCGACCAAAGGATACTCAGAAACACTCTGATCAGCACAACTGGGTTCACACTTTCTGTTGTCTCACCCACATTCGCACTAGGATCAGACTCCATCTAACCAAGACACAAGACACGACACATCTGCATTAGGCCACCACACAAAACTGACTCACATGTAAAGACTCAACACATAACAAACAACACACCCAGAACCATCAAACCTGGGCTCTGATATCACTAACTGTAACACCCCCATCGTCGCCCCCGTTGGAAGGACGCCGACGGGTGCGCTACCCGATGCTCACTCGCACAGATATACACATGCATAATGCGGAAGCATACATTCATACATAACATACATACGAAAATACGGGATAACTAAAAACTTGACTTAACATGCGGGTACAGACTGATCATACAATAACTCACACACACGCAGGCACTAAGCGGAAGCAAAAAGCGAATAATAATACAAAGGAATAACTAATAAATATAATAACGTTTACATATCCAAAAATAATCTCCAGATCAATACATAATTAATTACATATACAATAGTACAAAAATACAAATGCTGAAATACAGAAGCTGAACAAAATACAAAACTTCTAACTCCTATGTGGCCGACCTTGCAGATGCGCGACTAGAACAGAACCAAACCTACCACCTGCACGGGAAGAGAACCCGTGCTAAGCGATAAATGCCTAGTGGGGAAAACACTCAAGCAATATGGACGACCATTCACAATGGTCGTCAAGGCATAACACATTCACAAGGCAAAAACGGACATTCATAACACACATATAATCAGGCTTGCATAGAAAGGCACTCCGACACAAACTCACATTAAATTTCATATACTTATGTCGAAAAATAAGCCGAAGTAGACAAACACCATACATGATACAAGTATTGTCATGCTGAACTACATACAATTTCACATGCATATACTTACGAGGGTATCGGACATCAGCATCTTACCATTCATAGTGGCATGACATTTAAACGTGCAATTATCATACCCAATTACTCATACATTGTCTAAAAACCCATTCACATGTTATAAGATTACCATGCTATACTGCACACAGTTATTATAACAAGAACACGAGCTAATTAAACCTACTTTCTGACATGCCATACTACCCACACTAGCCGAACCCAAGGAAATACATCAAAATACCACATTTCCATTGCAAGACTCTTTCACATATAAAATGTAACACCCCGAAATAGCCCTAGAAGAATGACAGAATTTTTGTTTAAGAAAGATTAGTGTTGTGTGTGTGAGTCCTGTCGCGAGCGCGACAAGTGTCGCGGGCGCGACAGAACCACTCCGGTGTTAGGGTATGTAAATTGGAATTTTTAATTTATGGCTTGTAGGAGAATGACACATGGCTTTGTAGGGAAGTGACAAGTGGCAATAGATTAATTTATGTTAAGAAAGATTAAGAGTTAAGAGAGGAGATTAGGATTAATTAAAAGGAAAAGAAGATAATCATGCATTTAATGGGTTAGATAGCATTTAATAACCTAGTTAATTCTTGGATTTGCTTTGACCAAGTGCCTCTCTCTTTTCTATTCCCGTTGGTTTCTTTTCCTTGGCCATTATTCTTCTTTTCTTTTCCTTTTCCTTGAGTTTCTGCCATTCACTTGCTTTGCCCTTTCTTTCTTCTTCCTTCTTGACATGTTTTGAGTGATTCATTTGGATTAGCTTGGAGAGGGGTTAGTAAAGCTTGATTAGGTCTCCTAAGAAGGTAAGTAATGCTATTTAGTTAGTATTGGTCTTCTTCTTCTATCTTATTTCTGTTTTTGATTTAAAGTAAGAGAGAAGAGTAACTTTGTTATTTTGAATGGTCTGTGTATGGAAGCTGTGGACAAGAGGCCCAATAAAGGCAAAGAGAAGGTCGGAGCCGAGTAGAGAGCGCGGTTCAACTCCTAGAGGTAGGGATCGTGTGCGGTTTTTCTTTTACTTGTTTTGATTGCTTGTTGTGATATATGATGTTTGAATATGCATATGTTGTGGTTATATGAGTGTTAAGTGAGTTGCACATATTTTATAGTTGTGAAGTGTGTTAGGGGTAAAATTCTGTTTAGTTGTTCATAGACCTCTGTGTATTGTATTTGACATAAGTAGATTTACAAGACGTCAATTGTGTTGAATCAAATTGCATCTGAAAGCTAAGATCCGTAGCTAAAAATGTCTAAGAGGGAGCTAGAGCTAATTCTGGCCCTATGATTCTCAAAATGGTTAAAGACCGTAGCATCCCTGTTTGGGTCGGGTGACTTGAACATTATAGGTTGTTTAGATCATAACTCAAGTTGTAGAGGTCCAATTGACTTGAAAATTGTTCCATTTGAAATTAACATCCTAGGGAAGATTTGTTAAGAAGGAAGTTTTGCCAAAAAATGTCGTTTCGATATCGGTTTAGTCTGAATAAAATTGATGTTGTTGGGGTTTTATCTGGATCTCTGCGGCTTTGTCACGAGTGGTGACGACCGTGACGACTCATGACAGAGGAGGCTTGTCACGAGTGGTGACGACCGTGACGACTCATGACTTGTCAAGAGAGGTCTGTCACGAGTGGTGACGACCGTGACGACTCGTGACAGAGGAGGCTTGTCATGAGTGGTGATGACCGTGACGACTCGTGACTTGTCAAGAGAGTCTGTCACGAGTGGTGACAACCGTGACGACTCGTGATAACCTCCACCCCTCTATTTTTACCATTTTATGTGTTTTTCTTCCCGAATTGAACCCGTATTGTGCCCGAACTTTAGGGTAAGTTCCCATTGCATGTCCAACTCATATTTAACCCTATGAAATAAGCATATGAATGTTTCCAATTGACATTATATGTAAATAATAGTATGATATAAGAGTTTGTGAGTGGAACTTAAATGTTACATGCTTTTAGTTGTTGAACATGATTAATAAAGACTGTATATGACTTAAATGCCTCTAAAGTTGATGAGTGCACTTGAATTATAGTTGATGAGTTGTTTTGGAGCCTGATTATCGTTATAGTGGATAGATAAGCATGCTTATAAAGGGCTAGAGTGCAGCTGCTACATGTTGGCCTTAATTGTGCCCAGAGTTCGGAATATCTCGTATATTCCATAGAGTTTGAGTTAATTCTCCATATGTAAGATATTGTAAACAGTATCTAGAGTTACCCGTATCCACCATAAAAGGAATTCAGGCCTCTTGTTATTGTTAGTGTATAATGAACATGAGAATAATGTTACATGATGACTTGTATACAAGTATATGTTTATATGAATTAGAGTACACGATTTATATGATTGTGAAAATATATGCATGAGTTGTTTGAGCATTGCATGTGAAATGTATATTTTACTTGTGACTTCGTAAAGAAGTCCTTTGCATTATTTTTCATCCCCACTAAGCGTTATCGCTTAGCACGGATGTTTATTTCCGTGTAGGTTGACAGGTGCGGACCAGTGAAAGCGTTCATCTGCAAGTGATGGCCACTAGGAGCTTTTTTGTTATACCCTTTTTGTATATTATAGAATTAGGGTTGGTGATGTTTTGAGTAACATCATTATGTACATAGGAAGTATAGTATAAGTGGCATGTAAAAGTTAACTGTTATACATATGTATACCGAAAATGAATATGTAACAAGTATAAAGTTTTTGTATTATGTACAGTTTATATATATGTTATAAGAGCTCATTTTGTTGGGCCCAAATTATTCTTATCTTTTAATATTAATGTTTCCGCTACGGTATATGTACATGTATACGTATGTAGCCGCGTGGCGCCCCGATATTCCTTCAAGGGGGTATGGGGGTGTTACATTTTGTGGTATCAGAGCTCTAGGTTAATTGGTTCAGGACTATAAGATGATAGAGTATAGTACTAGTGTATATGTTTGAGTTGTCTAGAATGTGGCCTAATGCAGATGCTGGTTTTGTAGGGTCTAGATGGAGTCCGACCCGAGTGAGCATGTAGGAGAGACTACAGGCAGTGTGAACCCGATTCGAGTGGATCCACGTGTACAAGCACAAGATAGAGAGGAAAGAGCAAGAGTTGTTCAGGACAACCCGGAGTTGATGCAAGGGTTGGTACAGATCCTAGATAGACTAACAGCTCCAAAGACTCCCTCGGACTTGATAAGAAAGAGAGGAGCTGAAGAGTTCCATGGGACATCTTTGGATCAATCGGAGATAGCGGAATTTTGGCTTGAGAAGACAGGAAGAATCTTGGAGGAGATTATTTGTCCCCAGGATCAGCGAGTAGCTTGCGCCGTGTCATTGCTGCAGGGAGCAGCATATGACTGGTGGAAGTTGGTTTTGAGGAATCCTCAACGGCCCGCGGAGTTAACCTGGGATTTCTTTGTTCAAGAGTTTAAGGACAAGTTTGTAACCAAAGCATATAGAGATGCCAAGTGGAAAGAATTTGTAACTTTTAAGCAGAGGAATATGACTGTTGCAGAATATGATAAAGAGTTTACTCGTTTGAGTAAATATGTACCGAAAGGGATGTTAACGGATGACTTCAGGTGTAGACAATTTGAAGATGGATTGAGAGAGAGCATAAGAGGACCGTTAGCTGCCATGGTTGCTTTACAACCGGTGGGTTATTATCCATTGGTGTTGGCAGCGATGAAAATGGAGGAATCTGAGTTGATAAAGCAAAAGAGAGAGCAGAAAAGAATATTTCCAAGAGAAGATGAGAATGTTGGTGGAGGAGTTAGAGCAGCAAAAAGAGGAAGAGATGGGCAAGCATCGGTACAAGTACCAACTTCGGTTGGAAGTGTGAGACCGCCTACTAGTAGAGGGAGTATGGCCCCAGAATGTGAGCACTGTAATAGACGTCACTGGGGCGAATGTAGAAAGCTCACCGGAGCTTGCTTCAGATGCGGTAGTACGGAGCATCTCCTTGCTCAGTGCCCTAAAACAAGAGAGAGTATGGCATCACAAGTAAGTAAAGACAAAGGCAATGCTTCTGGAAATGTTAGAGGTGGGAGAGGAAGAAATAGAGCTGAGAGACCGCCATCGGAAACAGTCGAGAGGCCGTTTCCTGAGGATCAGCCACGTGTATTTGCCATGACGGCTGAAGATGTGGAGGCATTGATCGGAACTTCTGGTAAGTCCTCCTATTAGTTTATACAGTATATAGTTTGAGTTAGTTGTTCGGTAGCGGGGGAAATTTCGAGGACGAAATTTCTTAAGGGGGAGAGATTTGTAACACCCCGAAATAGCCCTAGAAGAATGACAGAATTTTTGTTTAAGAAAGATTAGTGTTGTGTGTGTGAGTCCTGTCACGAGCGCGACAAGTGTCGCGGGCGCGACAGAACCACTCCGGTGTTAGGGTATGTAAATTGGAATTTTTAATTTATGGCTTGTAGGAGAATGACACATGGCTTTGTAGGGAAGTGACAAGTGGCAATAGATTAATTTATGTTAAGAAAGATTAAGAGTTAAGAGAGGAGATTAGGATTAATTAAAAGGAAAAGAAGATAATCATGCATTTAATGGGTTAGATAGCATTTAATAACCTAGTTAATTCTTGGATTTGCTTTGACCAAGTGCCTCTCTCTTTTCTATTCCCGTTGGTTTCTTTTCCTTGGCCATTATTCTTCTTTTCTTTTCCTTTTCCTTGAGTTTCTGCCATTCACTTGCTTTGCCCTTTCTTTCTTCTTCCTTCTTGACATGTTTTGAGTGATTCATTTGGATTAGCTTGGAGAGGGGTTAGTAAAGCTTGATTAGGTCTCCTAAGAAGGTAAGTAATGCTATTTAGTTAGTATTGGTCTTCTTCTTCTATCTTATTTCTGTTTTTGATTTAAAGTAAGAGAGAAGAGTAACTTTGTTATTTTGAATGGTCTGTGTATGGAAGCTGTGGACAAGAGGCCCAATAAAGGCAAAGAGAAGGTCGGAGCCGAGTAGAGAGCGCGGTTCAACTCCTAGAGGTAGGGATCGTGTGCGGTTTTTCTTTTACTTGTTTTGATTGCTTGTTGTGATATATGATGTTTGAATATGCATATGTTGTGGTTATATGAGTGTTAAGTGAGTTGCACATGTTTTATAGTTGTGAAGTGTGTTAGGGGTAAAATTCTGTTTAGTTGTTCATAGACCTCTGTGTATTGTATTTGACATAAGTAGATTTACAAGACGTCAATTGTGTTGAATCAAATTGCATCTGAAAGCTAAGATCCGTAGCTAAAAATGTCTAAGAGGGAGCTAGAGCTAATTCTGGCCCTATGATTCTCAAAATGGTTAAAGACCGTAGCATCCCTGTTTGGGTCGGGTGACTTGAACATTATAGGTTGTTTAGATCATAACTCAAGTTGTAGAGGTCCAATTGACTTGAAAATTATCCCATTTGAAAGTTAACATTCTAGGGAAGATTTGTTAAGAAGGAAGTTTTGCCAAAAAATGTCGTTTCAATATCGGTTTAGTCTGAATAAAATTGATGTTGTTGGGGTTTTATCTGGATCTCTGTGGCTCTGTCACGAGTGGTGATGACCGTGACGACTCGTGACAGAGGAGGCTTGTCACGAGTGGTGACGACCGTGATGACTCGTGATTTGTCAAGAGAGGTCTGTCACGAGTGGTGACGACCGTGATAACTCGTGACAGAGGAGGCTTGTCACGAGTGGTGACGACCGTGACGACTCGTGACTTGTCAAGAGAGTCTGTCACGAGTGGTGACAACCGTGACGACTCGTGACAACCTCCACCCCTCTATTTTGACCATTTTATGTGTTTTTCTTCCCGAATTGAACCCGTATTGTACCCGAACTTTAGGGTAAGTTCCCATAGCATGTCCAACTCATATTTAACCCTATGAAATAAGCATATGAATGTTTCCAATTGACATTATATGTAAATAATAGTATGATATAAGAGTTTGTGAGTGGAACTTAAATGTTACATGCTTTTAGTTGTTGAACATGATTAATAAAGACTGTATATGACTTAAATGCCTCTAAAGTTGATGAGTGCACTTGAATTATAGTTGATGAGTTGTTTTGGAGCCTGATTACCGTTATAGTGGATAGATAAGCATGCTTATAAAGGGCTAGAGTGCAGCTGCTACATGTTGGCCTTAATTGTGCCCAGAGTTCGGAATATCTCGTATATTCCATAGAGTTTGAGTTAATTCTCCATATGTAAGATACTGTGAACAGTATCCAGAGTTACCCGTATCCACCATGAAAGGAATTCAGGCCTCTTGTTATTGTTAGTGTATAATGAACATGAGAATAATGTTACATGATGACTTGTATACAAGTATATGTTTATATGAATTAGAGTACACGATTTATATGATTGTGAAAATATATGCATGAGTTGTTTGAGCATTGCATGTGAAATGTATATTTTACTTGTGACTTCGTAAAGAAGTCCTTTGCATTATTTTTCATCCCCACTAAGCGTTATCGCTTAGCACGGATGTTTATTTCCGTGTAGGTTGACAGGTGCGGACCAGTGAAAGCGTTCATCTGCAAGTGATGGCCACTAGGAGCTTTTTTGTTATACCCTTTTTGTATAATATAGAATTAGGGTTGGTGATGTTTTGAGTAACATCATTATGTACATAGGAAGTATAGTATAAGTGGCATGTAAAAGTTAACTGTTATACATATGTATACCGAAAATGAATATGTAACAAGTATAAAGTTTTTGTATTATGTACAATTTATATATATGTTATAAGAGCTCATTTTGTTGGGCCCAAATTATTCTTATCTTTTAATATTAATGTTTCCGCTACGGTATATGTACATGTATATGTATGTAGCCGCGTGGCGCCCCGATATTCCTTCCCGGGGGTATGGGGGTGTTACATAAAATCATGCCAAACTCATAGACACATGACAACACGCCGAAGATACTATAACCGTAGAGACCAAAGAAACATATAGCAAAATATTACATTCAGAGCATACACAAGCTCAAGATCAGATTCGTAAACACTTTAACTTGCCTCATCATTATCCATTAATTCACATATACTTACCGAAGCCGATCCACATGCATTGTAACCCTGATAATATATATGTAATCATTTAATAGTCCAGATTGCCTTATCATGCATACCAATTCACATGCTACCATAATAATTAACAGTACAGAATCACACTCATATACATACTAATTAACCATATCAATCCGTAACGTAAGCTCACATTCGTATACATATTATTTCGTATGCTTATAGCCTAACTAGTCGAATTCACATTCTCTTAAGAATAACATAATAAAATGCATTCATGGCATTTGAAAGATCATGGTCACAATCATGAACGTTTTAAATTCAGTACTTATACCCATAACTGATGGCATACGAATACATTTACAATATGATATACATATATATATGCATACAGATAAATATGTCCAATTCACCTGTTTGAGTCACATTTAACCCATTCAGAGGTTCATAATCACATTTGATTATATAACTGATTCACATGTCCAGAATTATGCCCATTCGAATCTCACAATCTCTTGTTCATATTAGACAAAACAAATAGAATACCTGCTGACTCAAAATAGTGGATAACGAGTATACAGACAGTACTTTACGAGTACGAGCCGATACAGACAGTACTTTATGGGTACGAGCCGATAAATCAGATACTTTTAACTTTTACAAAACATTTTCAAATGGGACCTTAAACAAGATCCTTTCACATAAAGGGTTCGCGAGGAACCAAACGGGGACCTGATCGGGGTCCAAACATTCAAAGGGCGCTGCAGCTAAGAGACTCTATTAGGCATGCCTAACTATCCACTAGACTGACTCTTGCAAGTCATGCATAAGCAAAAGCATGTTACAAGTCACATGACATAATTCATTATGCACAATACTGAATTTAACAGTCATATAATTAAGTTCACACTAACCACATGCATCATCCAAATCATGTGTCGATTCACAATATATACAAATATTCATGATATTAATCATACCTCATACAATTCATATTTTGAAGCATACAATAATTCAATCAATCACATTTTAGCACTACTCAATATACTAAAACATGTCAGGAACACATGTGGAATCATATTATGCCAATGATTAATAACGCATAATTTTAATCGTGGAATAATACAATATACTCTTAAGCATGGCATGTTATTTTTAGAGCAGAAACAGACTAAAGATATGCATAACATAATTTACATTAAGATAGAACATGTTCGGGACTAAACAATCAGAAAGTTAGCCTTCATAATTCCTTCGCATTCAAAATATGACATGCAATACAGATCACAACAATAAGCATATCTCAATCCAAACCATACCGTTAAAATCCCACAATTATTTAACAGGATCACTATAATCCAAAACTTATTCAAAAATACCACATATAACTTATCATAGATAACATATTATTAATACCAAATAAATTAGGATAATCAATCATATCAGCAAGGTAATATAGCACACGGTAGAGGAAAATACCATGAAAAGCGTTTGGAAATCATTTTATAAAAACTGGTAACTCGGGGGAAGAAAAACAGAAGCAAAATAGAAGAGCCGGAAGACCTGAGCAACCGTCACGCCGCGTGAGCTGCTCCCTTCTTCTTCCCGATATCGCAAACATGCAGAAACTCCATCGTTTCCCAGAAATTCTTTCTAAAACCTCTCAGAATTCATTCAATCATGCATAAACTCTTACCTTATCACTCCAATGCATATCACAATATACTCAAGATCAAACTAAACTCAACATTCCAGAAATTAATTAAAACAACCAAAATCAAGCATAACCACATTCAAGTTCCTCAAGAACATAAACCCTAAAATTACAGTAACTTAAATTCTCAAACAAGATTTCTAAAACAAATCCCAAACCTGAAATCTTTAGCTTCAAACCCACACTTCAAACTTCAATCCTCCATCATCTCCTTGCCCTTAAGCTTCCTCTTGTAATCCAAAGCTCTTCAAGCAAACTTCAAGCTCTACCAAGACACTAAGTCACACACAGTCAAGGAAGGGAGAACAAGAAACGGGAAACGAAAAGAAGAAGAGCAAGGAAGAGGAGGGGAGAGAGCAGAACGTGATCTGCTCCTCCCTCTCATTCTTTTTCTTTTTCTTCTTTTCCCACTAATTGACCACCTGCCAAGACACATGGCAGCCTCCTATTGGCTCCAACCAAAATATCTTGCTTTAATATTCTTTAATCTTTTGACAAATTTGCACTTACTCACTTGCATAATTATTTCTTCACAAACTTTAATTATCTTTTCAATTAGGTCCTTATCATCCAAATTCCACATGCACAAATTACGGAAATATCCATCACTTATTCGACTTAACTTGCCAAATCCGACTAGGCCCGATTTGGGGTGTGACAATTAATGATAGATGCATATTTATTTTT
Source organism: Excoecaria cochinchinensis (assembly GCA_947683425.1). Classification (NCBI taxonomy): domain Eukaryota; kingdom Viridiplantae; phylum Streptophyta; class Magnoliopsida; order Malpighiales; family Euphorbiaceae; genus Excoecaria; species Excoecaria cochinchinensis. Next base: position 4,829,548 of record CANTUQ010000020.1, read on the forward strand.
ATTGAGTTTTTTTTTTAGATATTCAGGTATGGCCTTAAGAATATATGCGCTTTGAAACAAATACTAAGAATTAGGAAGTAAAGCAAATGTGAGTATGTTGCAATGTTGCCTGGGGCCTGAAGCCTGTCCCTTCTTCTTTCTGTTTTCTCATGCAGGAGGTTGGGCACACCCTTGCCGGGGTGCTGCCCACATTTTTTTTAGCAAGTGTGAATATGTTGCACTGTATATGTTGCACTATTGATTGGGGCCTGAGGCCTGTCTTTTTTTTTTTCTCATGTAGGAAGTTGGGCACACCCTTGCCGGGGTGCTGTCCAATTTTTTTTTATTTTTAATTTTTTTTCGGTTGAGACACGTCCCCGTTGAAATGTTGCCTAAATTTTTATTGTTATTTCCTGAGTAAAGTCCGTTTATGACTATGATACCAAACTAATTGTTTACCTTATTTTCAGGATGCCATCGTGACGCTATGCTCCACACGATCAGCCTGAGCCTTAGCCCCCGGATTGGATGAGTGCCGAGGCCAGACAGAGGTATGCAGTGTTGGCTCAGGTGCAGTTCCGAGCTAGCCGTTTCATTTCTAGGCCGTTCCTTGAGGCTCTAGGGATGGCAGACGAGGTTGATATTCTGATGGCAGGTGAGGGATGGACTGAGTTTCTGACGACTGCTTTCCAGACTCACCTAGAGATAGTTCGGCAGTTTCTTGCTACGTTACAGTATGGGGGGTACCAGAGATCCGACACAGAGGAGGGTGTCATCGAGTTTTGGATCGAGGGCCACCATTATAGTATTACCCATCAGCGATTTTCAGAGGCTATGGGGCTTCCATTCGGGCAGGATGTTATAGTGCCCCATAGAGCAATTAGACGCCACCATTGGGCGGTTATTGCCTTGCCGGGAGTGCCGTATGATCATGATACGGCGAAGAGCACGGTACTCTCATCACAGGCCCTTCGCTATGTTCACAGAGTTTTATCCAGCTCCTATTTGGGACGAGCTGGTAACCTAGGGTCTCTCAACGCCTTTGAGATTTGGAGTTTATGGGCCATGGTGGCAGGCCAACGGCTCAACATCAACCATGAGATTTTGGTTAACCTGGTGAGAGTATCTAGGGGGGCAACCCCTGTAGTGTATGTTGTTGGAGTCATTACTAGACTACTTTTGAGTTTGGGTGTTCGTCCGGATATCCTGAGGCACGCCTTGGATGAGAGCATTTATGTGGACGCTCCCGCAGCTATTACGATGGTTATGATATTACCGATACTGGGTTAGGCCGAGGCGTACAGGCTTCATACTATTCATGAGACCAGACGTGCATTTAGCTTGCCCTCGCTAGAGCCAGTAGAGGAGCAACCTCAGGATCAGCCTCAGATGGAGCAGGAGCCTCCCGAGCACCCACAACACCAGGAGGACCAGCCTCCCCGACATCTAGAGCACCAGGAGGGTCAGCCTCTACAGCCGCAGCACGAGGAGAAGCATCCGGGTACACCTTCTGACATAGGGATTGAGTTCACCATGGATGAGCTATTTGCTACTCCTCCAGGGCAGAGAGTACAGAGTCCTACTCCTCCTCCGCCATCGAGAGTACAGCGGACAGTTCATCGGGCACCTACGAAGTTCAGTCCATATGCTAGAGCAGGGGACCCGGGGGTATCTACTTTTACAGCTCCACCTCCAGAGCCCGGACCAGAGTCAGCTCCCCCTCCATCCTCACCATCGACTCACCCGGCACAGCTAGATTTTTCTGCGATTTTGATCTCTATGTTCTCATCCTTTGAGCATAGACAAGAGGAGAGAGATAGGGCCCTTCTCGGGCAGCTCGGGGAGCGAGATAGAGTCATTTTAAAGTGGCTAGATCAACAGCAGGGTATTATCCAGGAGCAGGGGAGGCTTATTGACTATTTGAGACAGAAGCAGGAGAGACTCGTGGGTCAGCTGAGGCAGGAGATGAGGCCCTCCCAGGATGAGGCGACCCAGAGGATAGATGCATTTATACAGATGGTGGATGAGTCAGTTGAGGCTCTCAGGTTCAGGATCCAGGTCCTAGAGGCTGCTATACCTCCCATCGCCCAGTCCATACGAGAGTTTAGAGAGCAGATAGAGGATAGACTAAGGAGTATGGGGACCACCTCTACATATCAGACCCTCCGCCTGGGCGATGCTTTCAGAGAGTTAGGGGGGTCGTCACTGATATGCTACAGTTCATGACGGTATGTGCACAGCCTTTTCTTGATTAGTATGCTCAGGTCCAGTTCCAGCAGCAGGACCCGGCGAGAGTGTAGCCGTTATCAGTACCAGTGGCTGTACCTCCCAGATACCAGCGGCAGGCCAGAGCCTCGGCTACTCAGCAGGCCAGACAATCAGCCCCTCCTAGTCAGCCACAGCCGGTTCATCTATCAGATGATGATGATGATCCAGAGGAGCCCTCAGATTATATGCCATTATAGACTTGTTCAGTGAGTTCTTCTAGCCTTGTATTTATTCTTTTGATGTAATCACATCTGTATATTGTACAAAATTTAACCTCTTAGTGGAAAAACATTTATGGATAACCTATTAAATTTGCATGTTCTTTCTTCATGATTTAACTTTCTTAAAAAAAGAAAAGAAAAGATAATTGATCATATAGTAAAAAGGATGATAAATAATAAAGGGCAATATAAAAATGTTCATAAATCTACCAATCAAGTTAATTGGCGCGAGAATTAATAAAAATCTCTTACAATACAGGAACATGGTTTACACCAATTTGAAAATGACTAGCAGTCAAAAGGAAGGATAAATAGATCAAACATCATGTCCTTCAAGATCACATTCAATATTAGATAAGAATCAACAGATCAGAATCGTACCTTGCAGATTGAGTGGGGGTTAGCAAGGAAGGTTCGCAAGCCTGAACGGGACTAGTGATATAAATCAGACATCACGCAGGCTGAGATGAGGCTAACAGGGCAGATTAGTCATCGCGCATGCCGAGATGAGGGCAGCGGGGCACACGCGATAGAACGGATCGCAACAGAGGTTGGAGTTAGAGACACTACACCTCACACCGTGCAGGCTGAGATGAGGCTAGCGGGACAGATTAGCCACCGTGCATGCCGAGATGGGGATAGCGGGGCACACGCGTTAGAACGGATCGCAACAGAGGTTGGAGTTAGAGACACTGCACCTCACACTGCGCAGGCTGAGACGAGGCTAGCGGGACAGATTAACCACCGTGCATGCCGAGACGAGGATAGCGGGGTACACGCGATAGATCACCATCCGTACTTTGTAAGTCTGGAGCAGGCTCGGTGCAGCTCAGGAGAGCAACCCTCGCGTTTTGTATGTCTGGAGCAGACTCGGCGCATCACCATCCGCATTTCGTAAGTTTGGAGCAGACTCGGTGAGGCTCAAGAGAGCAACCCTCGCACTTTGTAAGTCTGAAGCAGACTCGGTGCAGCTCAGGAGAGCAACCCTCCCGTTTTGTAAGTATGGAGCAGACTCGGCGCATCACCATCCGCACTTTGTAAGTCTAGAGCAGACTCGGTGCAGCTTAGGAGAGCAACCTTCGCATTTTGTAAGTCTGGAGCAGGCTCAACGCATCGCTACTTCCCCGGCAAAAAGGTAAGGACTGCCTTTGGTATGCGTTTCTTTCCTTTCTTCTCTGAATTTTGGCTCGTCTAGACACTGGTGCACTAGTTTTCCCAAAATTGGGGGCAACTGTAGACACCGGGTCTTGAAGCAGTCCAGGTCAGAGTTACCCGATGAAGAGATCCACGTTGGTTTCCGGATAAATGAATGGAATTCGGAGGTTTTCGTCTTTCGGTTTCACAAGGATTAAAATCTTTTTCTTTATAGCCTGAGGTTTTGAAAGAGTTTGGGAAATTTTGCTTGAAATTGGAAGTTTTGCTCCACAGACGGGATGACCGTCTGTGTAGGGACGCCCATCTCTACTTGGGGTGATCCCCGTCTCTATGCATAGTAGAGACGGCCCGTCTGTAGCTAGGAACGGACACGTGACTGAGTAGGGACGCCTGTCCCTAGTCCCGCGTTACGGCCCGTCTGTAGCTAGGGACAGACACGTGCCTGAGTAGAGATGCCCGTCCCTAGTCCCGCGATTCGGCCCATCTGTATCGAAATTTCCACGCGTGCCCTTAGTAGGGACGCCCGTCGGTAGTTGTAGGGATGCCCGTCGGTAGTGGATCTGATCAGATAACGCTGGATTTGATAAAATTTAATCTCAAATCTTTCAAATGGGGATAAGTTTTGGTTAAAAATTGAATTTTAAAACTCCTTTTAAAATTCAAACTTTAAATTGATGCTTATCTTATTTTATCCCCAAAAATTCTATAAATTGGGAAGTAAAATTCATTATTGGGGGTTGGAAAATTTGACAAATTTTTGTGAGGAAATTGACAAATTTTTTTGTGGAGAAAATTAATAATTTCTTTGAGGGATTAAACTTTTTAAAAAAGGTTTTTTGTGAGCAATTTACCAAAAATCTATAAAATCTCTGTTTATTTTCAGAATTTTATTTGATAAAAATTCTTCCAATCAATTGATCTACTCAAATTCTTCTTGCGAATTAAGCCAATTTGAGGTAACAAAATTCATTCGTTTCCATCAATACATTTAATTCAAACACTCGATCGCTATCAAATTTTCAAGAAACAAAAATACAAATTTTCTTACTTTGATCTATTTTTATTTGATCCTTGTGGAGCGTACCGGGACCAAAATATTCGATATTCACCCAAAAAGGTAAAATCCGAGGGTAAACATGCTGGATTAATACTTGTGTGATTTAATTGACATATATTAATTATTTTCATTTCTTACCCTTTTTTTATCTTTTAACTCATTTCTTTTAAAGTTTTCTATTATTTTCCTTTTCTTTACTTTATTCACAAATCTTGACACTGACATGTTTATTCCTACGAGTTATTTTCTAACCATTTGGAATTGGAGTTGTAAAAGATCGTGGTCGCGCCAATCTGAGGATTTCTATCCTGGTTCTTTCTTTACCCTTGCCTTTTATTCATATTATTATTAAGATTATTTCAATGACGTTAAAGTGAAAAGGGCCAAATATTTTATATTAATTTGAAATTTTTCCTAAATAAAAATGGGACCAATGTCTCAATTTTTTTCTCCATCCAAAATAAAACCATCACATAAAAATTATTTTATTATAAATATGCATGCGAGGACCAATGTCCTCATCATTAATGAATATCCCATTTTATGCATGTTTTGTATTTTATTTAGAATGGGGGTTGTATTTCGCCCCTAGTTTTATTGTAATTTATTTTGAGGATGTTTATTTTAATAATGCTTTATTTATTGCTTTTGACATGAATGATTGCGCCTTAATTAAATGCATCGTATGGAAAGTTGATGAAACAACAAATTCAAAACTTAATCATAATATTGATCAAGGTACAAATAAATGAGAAGTCCCGAACTCACTATGATCTTTAGGGCTTAATGAGGCGAGAGGTCTAGAACTTCCAAGACACCTCTTGAGTCTCACCAAAAGACTTAAATTTACAATCCTAGGCTCCAGGGGCTAGAGGATGAGGCCTCCAAGATCTCTCTGGTTAGCCCAAGATGGATATGTATGCGCTGTCTTAGGCTTGCTGAGGCTAGACGACCCTTCCCAATGTTCTATTGGGTGGTGACTCCAAGAAACCTCATTGTTGCCCAAAATAGATGCACTTGTAAATACCTTACAAGTTTTATGAACCTCTCCTGATCGCCCTAAAGCGGGCCCTCGGGAGGACACGAGGTTCGGCAGGCGTCACTGTGACCAAGAGGCAAAAAGTGGAATATTTCTGCCTTAGTCCAGTGGGTCCGGCAGTGGATTGGTATCATTGGCTGGATAGGAGATCCAAAGAGGACTGGGACCTTCTGACTGATGAATTCATGAAGCAGTACGACTGCAACACTAGAATGGAGGTCATCGTGAAGGACCTCGAGCTTCTGTAGCAAAAAAATGATGGGTCATTCCACAAATACCTTACTAGATGGAGAAATAGTGTCATGGAGATGAGGCAGAAACCCGACACCGCTGACCAGATCAGGCTATTCATCAGGAACTCTTGCCCTTACTTGAGGGATTTGCTTAGCTTCAAAGGGCTCAAAGATTGGGAGTCGCTCAAAGACATTGCTGTAGAGGCTGAGGCAACTTACCTTGCGAAGAAGCCAGCCAAAATAACTTTCTTGGGAGGAATTTTGGAAACCAGTCGGGGTACAAATCAGGCGGAGCTGGAAGCAGTAATGGTAGAAATGGTAAGACAGGCGAGGTTTCAGCCATCGGAACAAAACAGGGCGAGCAGTACTTTTCTAATTTGGGTCGACCTCTATCTTGGGTGTTGGAGAGACTAATGAAGGAGGGCAAGTTGCAACCATTGCTGCCCAGACCAGCCTTAAGTCAAGGACAGCCGGGGCATAAAAGTGATCAATATTGTGCCTACCATCAACACACTGGGCATCTAACAGACCATTGCCGAATTTTGAGGGGCAAGATCCAGGATCTCATTGACTCCAAACAGATCACAGATCCTGAGAAGAGAGAGAAGAAGAAGAAGGCAAGCTATAATGCAGTCCTTCCACCAGATATGTGATTGGGTCTGGCCCACCTGAGTGGCATATCTCGCAAGAGCTACATGAAGACTATTGTTTTTTTGGACGCTTTATTTCTTTTTTAATTCAAGAACTCCTTATGATAGTTTAGTTATTTTAATATGATGGACAATTTTTGCTTATTCGTATGGTGTTTCTATTGATTTCATTTCTTATGATCACGATGCATCCATTCATTTTTTACATTAACCCAATTAATACAACTCCATCTGATCTCGAAACTTTGGGGAATCTAAACAAAATCTTGATAGCATCTGATATAACTCCTGAAGAGAGGTTAATTTTGAGAGGTAACAAACAATAAAAAAAAGAGCCTTTGCCCGGACCAGGATGACATGCTGAAAATTGACAAGGACATTCTTAAGACCATGCTACTTCCACTTGCCAACATGATGACAAGCAGAATTTTGAAAGCCATTCATTTGCATCCACAACATTTAGGACGCATATGGTGCTACCAAATAAAATCAAACTTCAAGAGCTACATTAGGAGTTAGACGAATAAAACTCAGGACCTTCATGAGAAAAATATAACTCTTTAGAACTAAACTGTGTGACCCATTTCCTCCGAACCATTCGAAATGTGTACCCCAAAACCAATTAAGATTGACCCTTAACCATCCGGAACCCTTATAGCTTTTTATCTTTTAGCAAAAAAAAAAAAGAAAAAACCACAATTTTTGCCCCATATCATTCAAGCCTAACCCGTCACCCAATCTCAACCATTGAAAACCATTTCAAAATTTGAACTGCCAAAGCCAATAAAAAAGCAATGTGTAATATTTCACATCCAAGCCCCAAATAAGGAACCCATCACCTTAACCAGTCTGCACAAGGGCCAAGAACAAGACTTTGATACAAAAAGAACCACTTTTAGAAGGAGCAGCTTTCCCGGCTAACGAAGATGGAAGCAAATTCAATCAACACCGATGAACTGAAGGAGGGTCCGTGGCAAAGGCTAACTAGAAAAAAAAACAAAAAAAAATAAAAAAAATAAAAAAGAGAGAAAAAATTCAATCATGAAAACCCACGAGGGCTGATTGATAACAGGAGTTTGATGCTCTCAAGATCTATCCCGAGATTAGATGAGGTCTCATATTTTTCGAGTTAATGCCAAATAGTGATCATGTGTTATGAAATTAGATTGAAATATATGCATTTATGCAAAGATGTTGTAACACCCCAAAACCACCCCAGTAGTTTGAGCTTGTCCGTGTCTGTATGTGTGTATTTGTAAGTGTTACATGTATGTGTTTAATTGGATTATTTATTTAATTTATGTATATTAGTTTGAGAAGAGGAGTTAGGATATAGTATAAGTGGGTGTATGGAAATAAAGTGTGAATAAGGGATAGCTTAATGTGTATGTTAAGGTATGAGAGTAGGGTGTGATTTAGGACATATGTCTTTTGGGAGAGAATGACATGTGGCAAAGAGGATAAGTGGGCATTTATGAGTTTGGTGAGAGAGAGAGAGAGAAGGCAGCCATTTTCCCCTTGTTTTCCCGTTCTTCTTCCTTCCTCACGCCATCTTCTTCGTTTCTTCTTCTTCTTTCTTTGTTCTTCCTTTTTCTTTGCACAATCTTGCTCCCACCTCCTTAATTGAGTAATTAGAGTTGATTAGCTTGGGGATTTTGGAAGCTTAGAGGTGAGTAGGAGTTATTGATGTTTTAGATTCTTTCTCTTCCTCTTCTCTAGGTTTAAATATTTGTAAATTCATTTGTGGGTAGTTGTAAAATTGATCTTGATTGTTATGGGTTTATGGTTCAGAGGAGACTCCTAGACCTGATAAAGGGAAAGGAATCGCAAGCGGAAGCGGAGCTCGCGATTAGGAGCTAAGGAGAGAAGGTTTGGGATTGTTCATCTTTTTGTGCATTTTTGTGATTTGAGTTTGATAAATGTGTTTTTGTTTGATTGGGATTATGAGTTGTGTTGTGATAACTTGAATTGAAATTTGTGTGATATGTGATGTGAAAGAATGAATATTGTTGAAGGATTGATGGGAAATTATGTGAATAGTTATAATTGTTGTCAAAATTGCTGTTTTAGAAATTCTTAGAATTGGACATGTAATAGACTCGATTTAATTGAGATAAATGGTGACAAAGTTGGGTTGTTATTTATGTTATGAGTTGTGAATGCTTGGATTACTGAATTTTGAGTTTTGGAATCAACTTTGGAAGTTTGGAAGTGAATTTTGTGTGAATTCTGCAGAATTTGGGCGTAAGAGCTGAAAAACCCGTGTCTGTCGCGATCGCGACACTGTCGCGAGCGCGACAGAGCGCGGAGGTTTCGGCCCTCGCGTCGGCGCGAGAAGTGTCGCGCCAAAGAACTCGAGGGAGCTCTTTGTCGCGAGCGCGACAGAGTGCTCGAGTTCCGAGCTTGTGCGAGGTTCTCTTCTGTCGCGAGCGCGACAGAAGAGCAATCCCTACGTCCTCTCGCGACCACGAGATCTCTCGCGATCGCGAGACGAGGCGGGGAAGTGTAGCTTGGCTTCTGTCGCGAGCACGACAGTCATCGCGAGCGCGACAGACGTGACTTCCAAATTTGATTTCTTCTCCTTTTTGCTTAATGACTTAAATTCTTTTGCATGCAGTTTTCATTAAGCTTTGACTATCTTTTGCCTAATAATATATACATGTAAACGTGATAAGATTTTGTATAACCTGCTAATGTCGGATAAGTGGATAGTTAGGCATGCCTAATAGAGTTATGTGCCGCTGCAGCTATATGTACGACTTGGACCCTGATCAGGTCCCACGAATGGATCCTCGCGATCCCTCTGTCTGAATCTTTCTTAAGATTCCACGTAATAAGAATTTGGAAACAAAATAAAAAGAATGATTTGATGCCTTCGGGTATCTATATGTATATGTGACGATATCGATACTTTCAAGTATCTATATGTACTCGTTATCCACTCATTGTGATTAAGCATGTGTCATTGTATTTTGTACAAGAATCTTTGGATGAGAATGCTAATATCTGAATTAACTACATAATTGTATTGTTTTCATGCGTTTTCTGTTACCGTCACTGTGAGTGACGGTCATGCATTGTGTGTTTCCCCACTAAGCGATTTCGCTTAGCACGGGTGTTTATCCGTGCAGGTGTGGAAGGTTTTCAATTGCCTCGGGTTGGGCGTGTCGCATCGGGAAGGCCAACGCAATTAGAGTTCTGAAGTTTTATAGTATAGGCTTTCCTTTATTTTTGTAATAGATGTAATGTTTTGTTAGCCCTTTTGAACAGTATATATTGGGCTTTTGTAAATTGTTTCTTTTTGTAATCTGAGGTAATATGTAAAGACCTTCTTTTGGTATATTAATAAAGTATACATTTTGTTCAAAATCATTCTTCTCTGTATTGAAGTTTTTAATTATTTCCGATATGTCGCTCTATATATGTAATGTTTGCATGTTTGTACTAGTGGGGTGTGACACTCCTATCTATCCAGGGAGGCCTCTCCTCCAATCTGTATGGAAGTCTCCTTGGTATAGGTTGGGGTGTGACATTAGGTGGTATCAGAGCTTTTGGTTTAGATGTTACTGGGTTTCAGTGTGTTAGTTAGTTGTTGGAGTTGTGTTGGCCTGATGCGCACTGCGTTTATGTTTTGTAGTTATGGAGTCCGCCCGTGGATCGCTTGAGGGGTCAGCGGAAAGTGCGAATCCCCAAGAGCAGGATCCCTCAGTTTCTGGTCCGGCTCAACCTCCTAGGGGTTATCCTGAGGTGCCTTTGGGACCAATGGAAGCGATGCTTCAGAGTATGACAAGAGTACTTGAAAGAGTAACAGCGCCTAGTGCACCTATTGAAAGGCTAAGAAAGCATGGTGCAGAGGATTTCTTTGGTACTGGTATGGATGAATCTAACAAAGCAGAGATGTGGTTAGAAAAGACAGCCAGAGTACTTAAGGAGATAAGATGCCCACCGGAGCAAGAAGTGGAGTGTGCCTTGTCTTTGTTACAAGGTTCAGCTTATGATTGGTGGAAGTTGGTGACTAGTCAACCGCAAGTTCCTGAACCGATAACATGGGAGTTCTTTGAGGATGAGTTTCAGAATCGGTATGTGACCAAAGCTTATAAGGATGCTAAGTGGGCACAGTTTCTCACTCTTAAGCAAAGAACAATATCTGTGGCTGAGTATGAGGATGAGTTCAATAAGCTTAGTAAATATGCGCCGCCAAGGGTCCTTACAGAAGAGTTTCGATGTCAGCATTTTGAAGCAGGTTTGAATGAGTCTTTGAAGGTGATGTTAATATCATTGATGTCGGCTCCAAATGTAAGGTATTATCAGTTAGTACAAGCAGCCTTGAGGGCGGAGCGTTCTGAGAATATACTGAGAGAAAAGGCTCAAAGAAGAAAGTCTGCAAGAGGTGGTTCTTCTTCAGGCAAGAGAGCGAGGGAATCACAAGGAAACTTTGCTGATGAATCTACAGCTAGTCCGGCCCCTAGAGGGAGAAGACAGGGTTCTTCTAGGGGAGCGGGCTCAGGTAGAGGAGATGGCCCTCCCCGATGTTCTCATTATAATAGACAACATTGGGGTGAATGTCGGTGGTTAACAGGAGGCTGTTTTAAATGTGGCTCTACGGACCATTTACTTGCAAATTGTCCGAACCGACTTGGAGATCCTTCGGGACAACAGGAAGGGAGCCAAGCTGGATCTAATGTACCCCAAGGAAGTCGTAATCGGGGTAGAGGAAGGGGTCGAGGTGGACGGCCTCGTGATAGAGAAGCCTCAGAATCAGTAGATCATCCAGTTCCATCATCTGGTAGAGCTTATGCTATGAAGGCTCGAGAGGAACAGAATGCTCCCGTAGTGATTGCCGGTAAGTTCTCTTTGCTTGATTCTGAAGTCTACGTTTTGATTGACCCGGGCTCTACCCATTCTTATGTGTGTTCTGGTAAGTTGTGGGATAGTTTGGGTAGTGAGGAGAAGATGGAATATGAGATTTGTGTATCCAGTCCGTTGGGTCAGAGTATTATGGTTAATCGGGTGTGTCGGAAGTGTCCTTTAAAGATTCAGGGTACCGAGTTTGTAGTAGATCTGATTTGTTTGCCATTCCATGAGTTTGATATTATTCTGGGAATGGATTGGTTGGATAAGCACCGTGCAGTGGTAGATTGTCATAGGAAAATAATGGTTTTGAAGGATAAAGATCAAATGCCTGTTGTGGTAAAGGGAATTGGAAGCAGTTCTTTGCATAATGTGGTATCAGCTATGAAAGTTAGAAGATTTATCAGGAAGGGATGTGAAGCGTTTGTGGCTGTGGTTTTAGATTCTCGGAGAGGTCAAGTAAAGATTCAAGATATTCCGGTTGTAAGGGATTTTGTAGATGTTTTTCCGGAAGAATTACCGGGATTACCTCCTGAGAGAGAAGTTGAGTTGTCAGTAGAGATTGTTCCAGGTACAGCTCCGATTTCTAAGGTTCCTTACAGAATGGCCCCAGTGGAATTGAAGGAATTAAAGAGTCAGTTGCAAGAGTTATTGGATAAAGGATTCATTCGGCCTAGTGTGTCACCGTGGGGCGCTCCAGTGCTGTTTGTTAAGAAGAAAGATGGAACCCTTCAGATGTGCATTGACTATCGACAGCTCAATAAAGTGACTATTAAGAATAAGTATCCATTGCCAAGGATTGAAGATCTTTTTGATCAGTTGAGAGGAGCTGGGGTATTCTCTAAGATAGATTTGAGGTCAGGTTATTACCAGTTAGGGGTTAAGGAAGCAGATGTGGCTAAGACGGCTTTTCAGACACGTTATGGTCATTATGAATTTTTAGTGATGCCTTTTGGTTTGACCAACGCGCCTGCAGCCTTTATGGATATGATGAACCGAGTTTTCCGACCGTATTTGGACAAGTTTGTTGTGGTATTTATTGATGACATTTTGGTGTACTCTAGAGACCGTAAAGAACATGAGGAACATCTTCGATTAGTATTGCAAACGTTAAGGGATCATCAGCTATATGCGAAACTCAGTAAGTGCGAGTTTTGGTTGAAAGAAGTGGCCTTTCTTGGACATGTGGTGTCAGCGGAAGGTGTGCGGGTTGATTCTAGCAAAATTGAAGCGATTGTTAATTGGATGCCTCCGAAGAATATGCCAGAAGTGAGGAGTTTTCTGGGGTTAGCAGGGTATTACCGACGGTTTGTTCAGGGGTTTTTAGTGATAGCATCTCCTTTAACCAAGTTACTTAGGAAGGATGTCAAGTTTGTATGGACTGAAAAGTGCCAAGCCAGTTTTGATCGTTTAAAGGAATTGTTGGTTAAAGCTCCTGTGCTCACACAGCCAGTTTCGGGTAAGGAATACACTATGTATAGTGATGCTTCGGGAATTGGGTTAGGTTGTGTTTTGATGCAAGGGAATAAAGTAGTAGCTTATGCATCGAGACAGTTGAAGCCTCATGAGCGGAATTACCCGACTCACGATCTGGAGTTGGCAGCGGTAGTGTTTGCGCTTAAGGTTTGGCGACACTACTTGTATGGAGAGACGTGCAGAATTTTCACCGATCACAAGAGTCTCAAGTATTTGTTAACTCAGAAGGAGTTAAATTTGAGACAACGGAGATGGTTAGAGCTTTTCAAGGATTATGATTGTATCATTGACTATCATCCGGGTAAAGCTAATGTGGTGGCGGATGCTCTTAGCAGGAAGTCTTTGTCTGCATTACTGACTAGTTGAGGCAGATGGAGATTTGATTCTGAAGGTGCTCTAATTGCTCAACTTAAAGTTAAGCCAAGTTTGAGATCAGAAATTGCAAAGGCTCAGTTAGATGATCATGTGCTTCAGCGTGTTTGTCAAGCAGTGAAAGAGGGCAAGCAGTCTGAGTACTTATTAGACAGTGAAGGAGTGTTGAGGCACGGTAATCGGTTATGTGTACCTAAGGTGGGTGAATTAAGAAGGAAATTGTTGCAAGAAGCACACTCCTCAGTTTTCACTATGCATCCGGGGGGAGACAAGATGTATCAAGACTTAAAGCAATACTATTGGTGGTCAGGAATGAAAAGAGAGATAACAGAATTTGTTTCAAGGTGTCTTACTTGTCAGCAAGTGAAGACCGAGCATCAAGTGCCATCGGGATTGCTTCATCCCTTACCCATTCCTCAATGGAAATGGGATGACATCACGATGGATTTTGTATCTGGTCTTCCTATGACTCAGCGTAAGCATGATTCTGTATGGGTTATAGTGGATCGTTTGTCGAAGTCTGCGCATTTTCTACCAGTGCGATTGGATTACTCGATGGACAAGCTGACGCAACTTTATGTGGATGAGATAGTTCGATTGCATGGAATTCCGTTATCCATTGTATCAGACCGAGATCCTCGTTTTACATCCAAGTTTTGGAAGGAACTTCAGGTAGCCTTGGGAACACGGTTAAATTTCAGTACTGCTTTCCATCCGCAGACCGATGGTCAATCAGAGAGAGTTATTCAGATTTTAGAAGATATGCTTCGAAGTTGTGCTTTAGAGTTCTCAGGAAGTTGGGATCGGTATGTGTCTTTGATGGAATTCGCTTATAATAACAGTTACCAGGTAAGTATTGGTATGGCCCTTATGAAGCACTATATGGACGGAAATGCAGAACACCAGTGTGTTGGACTGAACTGTCAGAAAAAGCTATGATAGGTCCGGATATAGTGCGGGATACCGAAGAGAAGGTAAGGGTGGTGCAACAGAACTTGAAGGCAGCTAAGGACCGACATCGTTCTTATGCTAATCTGAAGCGTCGGGACATTCAGTATGAAGTAGGTGATAAAGTTTTCTTGAAAGTGTCACCATGGCGTAAGGTTCTCCGTTTTGGCAAGAAAGGCAAGCTAAGTCCACGTTTTATTGGCCCATATGAGATTATAAGGAAAGTAGGTCCAGTGGCATATCAACTAGCTTTGCCTATGGAGTTAGCTAGATTACATGATGTTTTTCATGTATCTATGCTCAGGAGATATCGGTCAGATCCTTCGCATGTGTTACCAGTGCAAGATATTCGGATTCAGTCAGACTTTTCTTTTGATGAAGAACCGAAGAGGATTTTGGATAGAGAAATCAGACAGCTTCGGAATAAACAGATACCGTTAGTTAAAGTTCTATGGCAGCATCATGGTATTGAAGAAGCTACATGGGAACCAGAGGAAGCTATGAGATTATAATACCCTCAGTTATTCGGAACAGGTATGAATTTCGAGGACGAAATTCTGTTAAGTGGGGGAGTATTGTAACACCCCAAAACCACCCCAGTAGTTTGAGCCTGTCCGTGTCTGTATGTGTGTATTTGTAAGTGTTACATGTATGTGTTTAATTGGATTATTTATTTAATTTATGTATATTAGTTTGAGAAGAGGAGTTAGGATATAGTATAAGTGGGTGTATGGAAATAAAGTGTGAATAAGGGATAGCTTAATGTGTATGTTAAGGTATGAGAGTAGGGTGTGATTTAGGACATATGTCTTTTGGGAGAGAATGACATGTGGCAAAGAGGATAAGTGGGCATTTATGAGTTTGGTGAGAGAGAGAGAGAAGGCAGCCATTTTCCCCTTGTTTTCCCGTTCTTCTTCCTTCCTCACGCCATCTTCTTCGTTTCTTCTTCTTCTTTCTTTGTTCTTCCTTTTTCTTTGCACAATCTTGCTCCCACCTCCTTAATTGAGTAATTAGAGTTGATTAGCTTGGGGATTTTGGAAGCTTAGAGGTGAGTAGGAGTTATTGATGTTTTAGATTCTTTCTCTTCCTCTTCTCTAGGTTTAAATATTTGTAAATTCATTTGTGGGTAGTTGTAAAATTGATCTTGATTGTTATGGGTTTATGGTTCAGAGGAGACTCCTAGACCTGATAAAGGGAAAGGAATCGCAAGCGGAAGCGGAGCTCGCGATTAGGAGCTAAGGAGAGAAAGTTTGGGATTGTTCATCTTTTTGTGCATTTTTGTGATTTGAGTTTGATAAATGTGTTTTTGTTTGATTGGGATTATGAGTTGTGTTGTGATAACTTGAATTGAAATTTGTGTGATATGTGATGTGAAAGATTGAATATTGTTGAAGGATTGATGGGAAATTATGTGAATAGTTATAATTGTTGTCAAAATTGCTGTTTAAGAAATTCTAAGAATTGGACATGTAATAGACTCGATTTAATTGAGATAAATGGTGACAAAGTTGGGTTGTTATTTATGTTATGAGTTGTGAATGCTTGGATTACTGAATTTTGAGTTTTGGAATCAACTTTGGAAGTTTGGAAGTGAATTTTGTGTGAATTCTGCAGAATTTGGGCGTAAGAGCTGAAAAACCCGTGTCTGTCGCGATCGCGACACTGTCGCGACCGCGACAGAGCGCGGAGGTTTCGGCCCTCGCGCCGGCGCGAGAAGTGTCACGCCAAAGAACTCGAGGGAGCTCTTTGTCGCGAGCGCGACAGAGTGCTCGAGTTCCGAGCTTGTGCGAGGTTCTCTTCTGTCGCGAGCGCGACAAGCCTCGCGAGCGCGACAGAAGAGCAATCCCTACGTCCTCTCGCGACCACGAGATCTCTCGCGATCGCGAGACGAGGCGGGGAAGTGTAGCTTGGCTTCTGTCGCGAGCGCGACAGTCGTCGCGAGCGCGACAGACGTGACTTCCAAATTTGATTTCTTCTTCTTTTTGCTTAATGACTTAAATTCTTTTGCATGCAGTTTTCATTAAGCTTTGACTATCTTTTGCCTAATAATATATACATGTAAACATGATAAGATTTTGTATAACCTGCTAATGTCGGATAAGTGGATAGTTAGGCATGCCTAATAGAGTTATGTGCCGCTGCAGCTATATGTACGACTTGGACCCTGATCAGGTCCCACGAATGGATCCTCGCGATCCCTCTGTCTGAATCTTTCTTAAGATTCCACGTAATAAGAATTTGGAAACAAAATAAAAAGAATGATTTGATGCCTTCGGGTATCTATATGTATATGTGACGATATCGATACTTTCAAGTATCTATATGTACTCGTTATCCACTCATTGTGATTAAGCAGGTGTCATTGTATTTTGTACAAGAATCTTTGGATGAGAATGCTAATATCTGAATTAACTACATAATTGTATTGTTTTCATGCGTTTTCTGTTACCGTCACTGTGAGTGACGGTCATGCATTGTGTGTTTCCCCACTAAGCGATTTTGCTTAGCACGGGTGTTTATCCGTGCAGGTGTGGAAGGTTTTCAATTGCCTCGGGTTGGGCGTGTCGCATCGGGAAGGCCAACGCAATTAGAGTTCTGAAGTTTTATAGTATAGGCTTTCCTTTATTTTTGTAATAGATGTAATGTTTTGTTAGCCCTTTTGAACAGTATATATTGGGCTTTTGTAAATTGTTTCTTTTTGTAATCTGATGTAATATGTAAAGACCTTCTTTTGGTATATTAATAAAGTATACATTTTGTTCAAAATCATTCTTCTCTGTATTGAAGTTTTTAATTATTTCCGATATGTCGCTCTATATATGTAATGTTTGCATGTTTGTACTAGTGGGGTGTGACACTCCTATCTATCCAGGGAGGCCTCTCCTCCAATCTGTATGGAAGTCTCCTTGGTATAGGTTGGGGTGTGACAGATGTATTGGTATGACCAGAGCAGTTCATTTTGCACACTCAATGTTGTCTGGGTCCGGCATAGAATCAGCACATTTGTACTATCTACACTCTGGTACTTTACCTGCTCAAGCACTTCAATCGACTCATCCAGCCAACAACTATGAGGCTAATTCTATGACACCCTCATGATCGGAATCAAACTCATACAACCATAATCTGAGACATAAGTACACGCTGATCATACCCGAAAGATCTTTGGTAAGAATTTCAGCTACTCTCAATAAAAAAAAAGGCTGTTAGAGATGAAAACCGCAATTGGCGCTCTAA
The DNA here is from genome assembly GCA_947683425.1 of Excoecaria cochinchinensis. NCBI lineage: Eukaryota > Viridiplantae > Streptophyta > Magnoliopsida > Malpighiales > Euphorbiaceae > Excoecaria > Excoecaria cochinchinensis. Next base: position 4,847,034 of record CANTUQ010000020.1, read on the forward strand.
GCAAAAATTAGGCCAAAGGGCAGTGTGAAAACCTGGGAATAGGCAGTCTGTCCTACAAAAAATAAAGTGAATAAAAGCCGCTAGATTGGGTTGGGTCCATTCCAAGCAAAAAATAAGGCACAAGGTTATGTGAAAACCTGAAAAGGACGCATTTCCCGCTAAGAAAAGCTAGTGTCAAAATCCACAAGGGACGCACTATCTTCGAAAAATGACTACAAGTATCAGAGAAGAACCTCATAATCCCCCAGAGCCATAAAATTCAAAAGTAATTCCAGAGTGCATCGATTCTACCGCAAATTGCAATCAAACTGGCTGTCATCTCCAAATCCACTGAGATGAATTCTTGTCCTGCATTCCTGCATACATATGCATCTCACATGCATGCTCACTTTTTTGCAGCATATTTGGCCTTTTAAGTCTTGCAGAAAGAGAGAATCGATGCGAATACTAACAGAAGGCGAGTGACAACATCGATCAAAACACCAATCCAATCCAACTAACCGAAGACCTCTCAGGAGGCAATCAACCGAAGACCTCTCAGGGGGCAGCTAATCGAAGACCTCTCAGGCGGTGATCAACCGAAGACCTCTCAGGGGACGATCAATCAAAGACCTCTCAGGGGGCAGTCGGCCAGCCAAAGACCTCTCGGGGGCACCACCTCAGAAAGGATAACACACCAACAATCTCTTCCAGTCCGAAAAAGCGACTGCCTCAGGTACGTGTCTCTTTCCTTCTTTTCTAAATTTTGGCTCACCCAGGCACCTAAGTTCTAGGTTCCCTAAAATTGGGGGCGACTGTAGACACTAGGCGGTCCAAGATCAGAATTACCCAATGATGAATATGATACTTGCCACAAGTAGAGGTGTCAATAATGATGTTTTTCTTATCGAAAATCTCCTTGGTTACTCTAAAAATTTTAATTCAAAAATTTTGTATTTTTACTCTTATTTTTATTCCTTTTTATTTTTATTTTTATTTTTATTTTTATTTTTATTTTTATTTTCTTTTTTTATTTTTATTATTTTATTCGCGTACCATGCGTGCGGGCCGCGCCTGCGTGGGAGCAGTGTGCTCCTCGCCGAGGGCGAGACGTGTGCCCCTGGGGGGAGCCTCGCCTGCCTCCACACGCTGGCATTTTTACCCCTTGCGCGGTCACTTTCGTTCTGCGTCACCTGCAATTTCCAATCCCATTTTCCCGTTTCTTTCACATTTTTGTGCAATTTTGATAATCTAAAAATGAAAGCACCTTTTGTCCATTCCCATTTTTGGGTAAGACAGAAAATTGAAATCGGGGCTTGTTCTTCATTTCAAGGGGGCTGGAATTTTTCACAAAGAAAAAAAGAGAGAGTTTCCTCTCAAACCAAAGGCAGCCGAACGATTTCAAAAAAAAGAAAATATTCAGATTTTTACAGTCTAGTTTTTTTCTTCTTCTTTCTTCAAAAATATTTTTCATCCAGGGATTTGATTTAAGTAAGGAAAATCAATTTCCTTTGTCTTGGATCATTCCTCTAAAATTATTTTAGATCTTTCTTAAGATATTCTTGTGTTTACTACCACAAAAATTGACTAGGAGGACGGATCAAGGCATCTTATTTTCCGATCTATAAATTCTGAGGGTAAACACTTGGAACCATTTTCATTCATTTATTTCCTCCTGTATATTATTTATTGTTATTAGTATTTTTGCCTTTTGCTACTAATACCATGTCTATTGCCTAATATTTTTGAGGTTATTAATATTGCCACTGTTGACATATTCATGTAGCTATTTACTTGATTTTCCTTGTGCTTCTTTTAGTTTAATTTGTGTGGTTTTATTTTGATTATCTTGCCGCCAGCTCTTTTTCTTCCTTGTTGTTATTACTACTACTACTACTATTATTATTATTATTATTATTATTATTATTATTATTATTATTATTATTATTATCTGTTTATTACTATGTTATATTTATGTGTTTTATACCACTATCATTATTATTGTCATGTTGTTATCATTATATTATGTTATTGCTATTATTACTCCATTTTTGTTTACTGTTGACATCATCATCATCATCATCATCATCATCAACATCATCATCATCATCATCATCATCATCATCATTATTATTATTATTATTATTATTATTATTATTATTATTATTATCATTTCATTTTGCCATCATTGTTATTATCATCTTTTTTCTTTGGCTTGATTTATTTTAATCCTATTTTGCATGTAGATTGTTTGTTCATTAAATTAATTTGCCCAATATTTATTTCATCTTTACTTGATTAATTTTAGAATCATTAGTAATATTTTTAATATTATTTTTCTATCTGAGTTTAATTTGAGTCGCATCGTGTGAGCGATTCGGTGACCTCATGGGTGGGTCACCACGCGTAGAAGGCCGCTTGTTCGGTGAGATCTTTCCTATCACCTCTCCTTGTGTTGTGTTTGTTTGCAAGTAAATGTTTAATTTATGCACGCGTGAGAAAAAAAGTCACGAAGATATTTCTGTAATAAAATCGGAATTTTCACTAATAAAATTGGGACCAATGTCCCTCATTTTAGCCAATTAATATAAAATGTCACAATAAAATGAAGAGTTAAATTTTTCCCAAAAATGGGATCACTTATCCCAGTTTTTCAAACTAGCAATCAATTAACTCTTCGATCCCTCTTCAAAATAAGCGCGAAGGAACCAATGTTCCTTAACCAAACGAATGCCCCGATTTATGTATGTTTTTCTTATGTTTGTTTTTGTTTGTTTGCTCAAATTCATGTTCATACATTTTAGGCCCTTGTAATCAATTTTGGGGCAATATTATTTAATTTCCATTTGGGATTGTATTCCGTCCCAATTTACATTTTTAGCCCTCTTTCATTAGGGGCTGTATTCTGCCCCAATTTCCCTTATAATTGTGTGCTTGATGTGTTTACTGCTTTCTTTATCGCTTTATTTATCGCTTTCTTGACAGTTTTTTATTTATCGCTTTTAAATGCTTGCGATGCGCCTTTTAATTTAAATACATTAATCGTGTGAGATAAGAGATGGAATTTTAGGAGGTTAAAAACTCATTTATAATTAACCAAAGCATAAATAAGAGTGAAGTTCCGAACACCATCTCTGGTTTAGACCGTAGAGGTTAGATTGTGACGCCCATTCCCTAACGACAGACTAGCTCAGCTAATCTTAGTTAGAGAAGGTCGCACACACACACAGGACACATGTGGAAACTGAATAATAAAATTTCATCACACACTATCTTAATTCATGCATCACATGCCAACTACTATTATTCACACGCCTTAGCTATTCATATGACACACATACATGTGGGAGGTTACATCCATGATTACTACATTATTACATGCCTTTACATATTCAAAATACATATTAACCATATAAAACTTATACAAAAGTCCCCAAATAACAACCCCCAAACCTACACTATACACTTTCTATTGTTGACCGTACCAAAATGCGGGGGACGTCCTTCAGTCACCTCTCGTCCGTACCTGCACGGATTAGAGTAAATCCATGCTAAGCGATAACGCTTAGTGGGGAACTCATATATATAGCAATTAATTAGCACACATCAGAAACATCATACATTACCTGCTAGTAGACATGCCAGAACATTCATTATTAAAGCACGTACCATTTCAAGCATAGTTTTATCCATTACTATATTCAATCATAAAGCATCAATCACTTATTTACATATCCATGCCACATACTTTCTTGTATCACAGTCACTTCTATTTATTATTTAATTAATCAGTTAGCCTGCAATTCAATGACGCGGATAACGGGTATTGCATCGGTACCTCCTAGGTACCCAGAATCTCATCGAGATCACTTTTACACATTAGTACCTTCTGGTACTTTTCATCATTCCACAATTAACTGAATCCAGCAAGGATATTCGCATTCTGATTCCCATGGAATCAGACACATTTAACGCATGGGGCTGCAGCACTGAACCCTATAGGCATGCCTAACTATCCACTACTTGACTCGCAGGCTTAAGTTATTAACAAATTATTCAATTCACTTTTCACTTTATACATTTGCATTAGCACATAGCTAACATTTCACTTGCATATTCAGTATGCTTTTAAATTCAATCTTCTCGTATAATATTCACATAATTGATCATATTCAGAAATCACCATGTTTGTATGCATTTGTAGGTCACTTAACACACATACAATACTTACTCATGTTGTCCTTCATTTCAGCTCAAAGCCTTGCCATTTGAATGGCCAAACACATTAGGATCATATTGCCAAAGCAGGGTGGGTCACGGTCACAATGAATTTCATTGTCACCGTGACATATTGAAGTCCAAAACAGAATGCAAACTGGGGGCATGTCACGGTCACAATCAATTTCATTGTCACCGTGATGTGTTCCCAACTCTCGGCAGAATGCAACCTGAGGGTATGTCACGGTCACAATGAATTCCATTGTCACCGTGACATATTCCCATTTGCAAAACAGAATGCCTTCCTGGGTAGGTCACGGTCACAATGAATTCCATTGTCACCGTGACATACCAAATTCCTCTAGGCAGAATTGAACTCAGCATATGTCACGGTCACAATCAATTTCATTGTCACCGTGACCTATGCAAAAATACCAAAAACACAAATGTGTTTATCACTAGCACGGCTGTGCTTTTTCAGTCCAATTCTCCTTTTTCGCCTAGACTTCAAATCTCCTTCTTATTTATTTGGCAATCAACCCAATACAACAACCACACAATCAATAGCACATACCTGATTTTCCCTTCTTGTTTGGCATTCAATAAAAGCACAAATCATAATCATTCTCAAGCACTTTATCACAATCATATTGCTACTATAATCATACAATTTAGCATTACATAATTCATGCTCAAACTTCAATTTCACATGTCTTGCAATTATGTTCAAAACTCTATTTAACCAACACTAATCACATAATCACACAATTAGGGTTTGTTCCCAAACCTCGTCGCCTTAGCTCCTAATTACGACGGACGCTCGGTTCTCCAATTACAGCTTTTCCCTTATCTCTTTTCACTGCTTCAGCTAGCAAAACCAACACAAATTCCAGAATTAAACACAATCCATCAATCCTCACTCCAAACCAAATCAAAACCAAGAAGAAGAGTAGAAGATGAGAATAAGCACACTTAACCACTTACCTCTTAGGTTTAACCCTTAATTCATGAGCAACTAAACATCAATATACTTACTCTTCCTTAGCACTCACTCTCACGCAAGAAGAAAAGAGAAGAACACAGAAATTACTAGGTTACCCAAATGAAACCCTTCTCTTCCCTTAACCCACTCTTGCATGCAAAGGTGTAGGTGGCACACCCTTACTAAGCCACACGGAAACCACTCACCAAAATCTGCCTCCACTATCCAATTTCTTACATTATTATATTCCTAATTAAAGCATCATTAAACAACTAATCAACCATTAGCTTAATGTGACTCAATTACTCATTAGCCACTAAACAATTCCTCTTTCTTCAATTAAGTCCAATCCTACACTTCAATTACACTTTCACCCCAATTAGACCAAATACGACTAGGGTACAATTCCGGCCATAACAACTCTCCACTCCTTAAAGAATTTCGTCCTCGAAATTCATACCTGAATGGAACAGTTGTGGATGCTGCTCACGCATAGCCGCTTCTGGTTCCCAAGTTGCTTCTTCAACACCATGGTGCTGCCAGAGCACTTTTACAAGTGGTACCTGCTTGTTCCGAAGTTGTCTTACTTCTTTTGCTAAGATCACTATTGGCTTTTCATCATAAGTGAAATCTGACTGCACTTCCACTTCTGGTAGAGATAGCACATGGGAATCATCTGGCCTATATCTTCTTAATATAGACACATGGAACACATCATGTAGCTTAGCCAAAGTCGGAGGCAAAGCCAACCGATAAGCTACAAAACCTACTCTTTCAAGCGCTTCATATGGCCCAATAAACCTTGGACTCAGTTTCCCTTTCTTACCAAATCGCAGTACCTTCTTCCAAGGAGACACTTTCAGAAACACTTTATCACCTACACTGAACTCAATATCTCTTCTCTTCAAATCAACATACGACTTCTGTCTGTCACTTGCTGCCTTCAATCTTTGCTGTATGATCTTAGCTTTCTCTTCTGTATCACGAACCAAATCTGGCCCTATGACTCTGCTTTCATTCAATTCTATCCAGCAAATCGGTGAACGACATTTCCTTCCATACAAAACTTCATACGGTGCCATACCAATACTGGTCTGATAACTGTTGTTATAAGCAAATTCCATAAGTGGAAGATACCTATCCCAACTCTTAGAGAAATCCAAAACACACGCTCGCATCAAATCTTCCAAAACCTGAATAATTCTTTCCGACTGTCCATCAGTCTGTGGATGGAAAGCAGTACTAAAATTCAATTTCGTACCCAACGCTGCCTGTAAGCTCCTCCAAAATTTAGAAGTGAATATGGGATCCCTATCAGAAACAATAGACAAAGGTATCCCATGCAATCGAACAATTTCTCTTACATACAATTCAGCCAACTTCTCCATAGAATAATCCATCCGAACATGTATAAAGTGAGCTAATTTCGAAAACCTGTCTACGATAACCCATACTGCATCTTGTTGTCTTGAAGTCAGAGGCAAACCCGATACAAAATCCATCGTAATATTATCCCACTTCCATTGGGGAATAGGGAGTGGATGCAACATTCCATGGGGCACTTGATGCTCCGCTTTAACTTGTTGACAGACAAGACACTTAGACACATATTCCACTACATCCTTCTTCATCCTTGGCCACCAATACAACTGTTTCATATCTTGATACATCTTGTTTCCACCTGGATGAATAGTGAAAACTGTATTATGAGCCTCGTGCATCAATCTCTTCCTTAATTCTTTATCGTTGGCCACACACATTCTATTCTTATACAGCAGTATTCCATCTTCATTCACTGAATAGTCAGTCTTATCCATATCACCAACTGACAGCAGAACTTGTTGCAATCTCCCATCACTTCTCTGAGCAACTATTAACTCATCTTTCAGAACCGGTCTTGCTTTCAACTGTGCTAATAAAGCTCCATCTGCAGAAAACCTCCACTCAATCCGCTTTAACTGTAATGCTGAAATTGACTTCCTACTCAAAGCATCGGCCACTACGTTAGCTTTTCCCGAATGATAATCCACAATACAATCATAATCTTTAAACAACTCGAGCCACCTTCGCTGTCTCAGATCCAGTTCCTTCTGTGTAAGCAGATATTTCAAACTCTTGTGATCCGTGTAAATTCTACACTTCTCACCATACAAGTAATGTCGCCAAATCTTTAAAGCAAACACTACTGCAGCCAATTCCAAATCATGAGTCGGATAATTCTGCTCATGCGGTTTCAATTGCCTTGACGCATACGCTATCACCTTCCCCTCTTGCATCAATACATAACCCAATCCGACACCTGAAGCATCGGTATACAACACATACTCTTTACCAGTCATAGGCTGTGTAAGAATCGGTGCTTCTACTAACATCTTCTTCAACTGATCGAAACTTGCTTGACATCTTTCAGACCACTCATATTTCACTCCTTTACGTAACAATCTTGTCAATGGTGAAGCTATTACTGAAAATCCTTTCACAAACCTTCTGTAGTATCCAGCCAACCCTAAGAAACTGCGAATCTCTAACACATTCTTAGGCGGTTTCCAATTCATAATTGCTTCTATCTTAGTTGGATCCACTTTAACTCCTTCAGATGAGATCACATAACCCAGAAATGATACCTCTTTGAGCCAGAACTCACACTTACTGAGTTTGGCATACAACTGATGTTCTTGCAAAGTCCGAAGTACAACTCTCAAATGCTGTTCATGTTCCTTTTCATCTCTTGAATATACCAAAATATCATCTATGAACACAACCACAAACTGATCCAAGTACGGTCTGAACACCCGATTCATTAAATCCATGAATGCAGCTGGCGCATTGGTTAACCCGAATGGCATTACTAGAAATTCATAATGCCCATAATGAGTTCTAAACGCGGTCTTAGGTACATCTTCCTTCTTCACTTGCAACTGATAATACCCTGAATGCAAGTCAATCTTTGAGAATACACCGGCTCCCCTTAACTGATCAAACAAGTCTTTAATCCGTGGTAAAGGATATCGATTCTTTACTGTCACTTTATTCAACTGTCGATAATCGATACACATTCTCATTGTACCATCTTTCTTTTTAACAAACAACACTGGTGCTCCCCAAGGGGAAACACTAGGTCTAATAAAACCCCTGTTCAGTAATTCTTGCAACTGCTCCTTCAATTCCTTCAACTCAGTTGGAGCCATTCTATACGGTGCCTTCGATACCGGTACAGTTCCTGGTACCACGTCAATTGATAACTCAACTTCTCTTATTGGTGGTACACCACTCAATTCTTTAGGAAACACGTCAGGAAACTCTCTGACTATTGGTATCTCTTGCATCTTTACCTGTTCTCTCTTACTATCTAATACCAGGGCCAAATAAGCTTCACATCCTTTTCTCATACACCGACAGGTTTGCATAGCAGATATCACATTCACAAGAGGATTAGTGCACACTCCTCTCACTGTCGCTCTGTTTCCCTTACCATCAGAGAGTATAACCATTTTCTTCTTACACTTAACATCTGCATCATACTTAGTTAACCAATCCATACCCAGAATCAAATCAAACTCATCGAACGGTAGCTCAATCAAATCCGTTGGAAACATTATACCTTGAACGTCTAATGCACAGTTTCTATATACTCTGCTTTTTCTGACTCATCTAACCTTGTTCCATGAAATTCCTCCAAACCATGCTTCCTCAAAGATTCTATTGGGGCTCTTGGCGCCATCATACGTTCCATCACTCTCGCCATATCTTGTGTCATTTTCATCATGGCTTCCATAGGCCCAAATGGAATCTCATTCCTATAGCCAACCGATCCAGACTGCCCAGATCCTGTCACCTCAGCTTCACGAGGATTCACACTTTCAATAAGATTCCTCTCCAGTATGCCTTCCAGAATCCATCTTACTACACAAATTAACAAGGTCTTCCGCATTAGGTCAACAACTATGCACATCTTATCTACCCAATTCCCAGAAAAGACTCAACCTAGGCTCTGATACCACAACTTGTGACGCCCATTCCCTAACGACAGACTAGCTCAGCTAATCTTAGTTAGAGAAGGTCGCACACACACACAGGACACATGCGGAAACTGAATAATAAAATTTCATCACACACTATCTTAATTCATGCATCACATGCCAACTACTATTATTCACACGCCTTAGCTATTCATATGACACACATACATGTGGGAGGTTACATCCATGATTACTACATTATTACATGCCTTTACATATTCAAAATACATATTAACCATATAAAACTTATACAAAAGGCCCCAAATAACAACCCCCAAACCTACACTATACACTTTCTATTGTTGACCGTACCAAAATGCGGGGGACGTCCTTCAGTCACCTCTCGTCCGTACCTGCACGGATTAGAGTAAATCCATGCTAAGCGATAACGCTTAGTGGGGAACTCATATATATAGCAATTAATTAGCACACATCAGAAACATCATACATTACCTGCTAGTAGACATGCCAGAACATTCATTATTAAAGCACGTACCATTTCAAGCATAGTTTTATCCATTACTATATTCAATCATAAAGCATCAATCACTTATTTACATATCCATACCACATACTTTCTTGTATCATAGTCACTTCTATTTATTATTTAATTAATCAGTTAGACTGCAATTCAATGACGCGGATAACGGGTATCGCATCGGTACCTCCTAGGTACCCAGAATCTCATCGAGATCACTTTTACACATTAGTACCTTCTGGTACTTTTCATCATTCCACAATTAACTGAATCCAGCAAGGATATTCGCATTCTGATTCCCATGGAATCAGACACATTTAACGCATGGGGCTGCAGCACTGAACCCTATAGGCATGCCTAACTATCCACTACTTGACTCGCAGGCTTAAGTTATTAACAAATTATTCAATTCACTTTTCACTTTATACATTTGCATTAGCACATAGCTAACATTTCACTTGCATATTCAGTATGCTTTCAAATTCAATCTTCTTGTATAATATTCACATAACTGATCATATTCAGAAATCACCATGTTTGTATGCATTTGTAGGTCACTTAACACACATACAATACTTACTCATGTTGTCCTTCATTTCAGCTCAAAGCCTTGCCATTTGAATGGCCAAACACATTAGGATCATATTGCCAAAACAGGGTGGGTCACGGTCACAATGAATTTCATTGTCACCGTGACATATTGAAGTCCAAAACAGAATGCAAACTGGGGGCATGTCACGGTCACAATCAATTTCATTGTCACCGTGATGTGTTCCCAACTCTCGGCAGAATGCAACCTGAGGGTATGTCACGGTCACAATGAATTCCATTGTCACTGTGACATATTCCCATTTGCAAAACAGAATGCCTTCCTGGGTAGGTCACGGTCACAATGAATTCCATTGTCACCGTGACATACCAAATTTCTCTAGGCAGAATTGAACTCAGCATATGTCACGGTCACAATCAATTTCATTGTCACCGTGACCTATGCAAAAATACCAAAAACACAAATGTGTTTATCACTAGCACGGCTGTGCTTTTTCAGTCCAATTCTCCTTTTTTGCCTAGACTTCAAATCTCCTTCTTATTTGTTTGGCAATCAACCCAATACAACAACCACACAATCAATAGCACATACCTGACTTTCCCTTCTTGTTTGGCATTCAATAAAAGCACAAATCATAATCATTCTCAAGCACTTTATCACAATCATATTGCTACTATAATCATACAATTTAGCATTACATAATTCATGCTCAAACTTCAATTTCACATGTCTTGCAATTATGTTTAAAACTCTATTTAACCAACACTAATCACATAATCACACAATTAGGGTTTGTTCCCAAACCTCGTCGCCTTAGCTCCTAATTACGACGGACGCTCGGTTCTCCAATTACAGCTTTTCCCTTATCTCTTTTCACTGCTTCAGCTAGCAAAACCAACACAAATTCCAGAATTGAACACAATCCATCAATCCTCACTCCAAACCAAATCAAAACCAAGAAGAAGAGTAGAAGATGAGAATAAGCACACTTAACCACTTACCTCTTAGGTTTAACCCTTAATTCATGAGCAACTAAACATCAATATGCTTACTCTTCCTTAGCACTCACTCTCACGCAAGAAGAAAAGAGAAGAACACAGAAATTACTAGGTTACCCAAATGAAACCCTTCTCTTCCCTTAACCCACTCTTGCATGCAAAGGTGTAGGTGGCACACCCTTACTAAGCCACACGGAAACCACTCACCAAAATCTGCCTCCACTATCCAATTTCTTACATTATTATATTCCTAATTAAAGCATCATTAAACAACTAATCAACCATTAGCTTAATGTGACTCAATTACTCATTAGCCACTAAACAATTCCTTTTTCTTCAATTAAGTCCAATCCTACACTTCAATTACACTTTCACCCCAATTAGACCAAATACGACTAGGGTACAATTCCGGCCATGACATAGATGACCTTTCCCAATTTCTTGTAAATTGGGTGGCGACTCCAAAATACCTCAAAGGTGCCTAAAGGTACCATGAGGCTAGATAATCCTTTCCAATGTTCTATTAGGAAGGAGGCATTCAAGGTGTCTCATGGCACCCAAGATCAAAAAGACGTGAACTAATCCCTCGAATCCTAAAAGCGGGTTCAATGAGGGCCTTTGCTAGGTTCGACGCGCGTCAAACATATGTTGTAACAACCCAAAAAGGGCCTGGTTGGAATTTTCATGGTAAGTCGGTAAATTAAGGGTATTTCCGTAATTTGAGTAAGAGAAAATTTGGATGATAAGGACTTTAGTGCAAAGAATTTAATTAAGTGAAGCAGAGAAATTATTAAGTGTGCTTATAGTGTATGGTGTTAGGATGTAAGTGGGTTAAGGGATTTTATTGTGTGGTTTATGTGTGTTTGGTGCCTTGGATGTAAGTGGTTTATAAGGAATATTATGGTGTGAGTCAAGTTTGGTGCCATGGAGATATTTATGTAAGAGATGGTTGTGTGTATTTTGTGTATGGTGTAACACCCCAAATCGGGCCTAGTCGGAATCGGCAAACTAAGTCGGTTAAGTGAAGGGTATTTCGATAATTTATGCATGAGTAATATGGATAATAAGGCTTTAGTTGTTAAGAAATTAATTAAATAAAATAATTAAAGGAATTATTATGGTGTGATAGTAGTGTATGGTAGTAGGATGTTAATGGGCTAAGAGATTTCATTGAGTGGTTTATGAGCATGGTGCCTTGGAGATATTTGCATAAAAGAAATAGTTATCAAATGGATTATGGGTATGGAACTAAGATGTAGGATATTTTTATGAGTAGTGATTTAGTGTGTGTATGTTTATGGTGACTTGAATTGAAAGTCAAAGTGAGGAGGCTATCTAGTGTGTAGGTTTGTGTATGGTGTATGTGTTAGTGGTTATGCCCTAGGCCAAGCATTTGGACCTTGATGTAATCATTACTTTTTCATTTATATAATGGTTTTCTTCGTATTGATATTATTGGCATGTTACATTATTGTAATGTTTATGAATAACAACGTTATTCATGTTGTCCCTAGTCATTTATCAATAAAGGGCATAAAGATAATTAAGACTAGTATAGATTTGCATTGATAATCATGGGATGATTATATATGTTGATATAAATCAAATCTATATGTACTTGCTAGAGAACAAAGTACTGGATAGACCCACTATAAGATCACTTCATGGGTTAATGTCATAAGTGTTCTTATAATAGATATATTATTGAATCCTTGACCTGAGGTTATCATAGTTTCCTACATAAGGATCATTATGTTTTGACATAATCAAACGTTATCTTTAATCGGATAATTATAAAGTTTATGATCGGACATAATGAGAATTATGCGGAGGAAAGTGAATAATCAAGATGGAATTTGTCCCTCTCTTATGAGAGAGATATCTATTGGGCCCCTCGATAAGTAGGACTGTAAAATGCATGGCCGTGCTCAAATGAATTGATAGTGTGATCAATGTCATTTGAATTTATCAGTCTACTTGGTCATCGAGAAATTATATGTTTGAACAATTTAAGTTTGACATGGACCATGACTTATGTTCGAACAAGATATCGTGTGACAAAAGGATAATAACATGTTCTATTGCAAGGTTAAAATCGGACTAACGATATTTATATTATTTGGGTAGTCATAATGTCTTGCTAGAGACCAATTATGACTTGTGGGCTTTTATGGGATTAGGTCCACTGCCAACATAATATAAACCTATTGGGTCACACACCAAGAGCAAAATGAACAGAATGGATTTTATTGGGTTATTTCGGAATAAAATATAAATATAGGTATTTATATTTAATTTCGAAATTACATATTTATATATATATATTTATACATATAAATATCTCTTATTTTGAATATGAGATAATAATATGTATTAATATATTATTTCTTATTATTTAGAATAATAAATAAATAAATATATATATATATATAAATATATGTATATATATATATATATATTATATCTTAATTTTGAATTAAGAGATAATATCATTATTTATCTTTTCCTAAGAGGAAAAAGATTTGAAATATATATACAATTATATATGGGATATATGTAGTAAAGGAGTTTAACCCTAAATAAAACACAAATCACGTTATTAAGAATAACAGGGATTAGTGTGGCTGCAATCTTTCTTCCTTGAAAAAACGAAAGAAAAGAAACAGAGCCAGTTTTCTCTATTTAGAAAGAAAGAAAAGAAAACACAGCCATCGTTATTCTTAGAGAAAGAAAGTAAAGAAAATCCATTCGCATTCAAGGGAGCTAGCACCCCTGCGATTTTTGATCTTTTGTTCGTTCGTGTGGATACCGATAGAGGACGTTCGCGTAAAGGCAGCGTCTTCAGTTCGCATTCAAAGGAGTTATTTCGTTCTAAAGGTTAGTAATTCAATCTCTTCCTTTTTGAATCAATCGAAAATACTTGGATCCTGTTTCGGGTTTCGAATTTTCCGTTGCGTTTAATGTGATTTAATTCCGTAGAAACCCAACAGTATGGGTATATGAAGTCAAGATAATTATGAGTGAGAGCCAATAAAATGGTGCCAAATGGGCTTGTAATATTATGATAAGTGGACCTATAGAAAGTGGACAAGTGGCATTGGGTAGGTGTGCATTTAGTGTGAAAAGAAAGACAAAGTGAAAGAAGGAAGAGTCCACGTTTGCTTCCTTTCATTCTTCCCGATTTTTCCCATTTCCTTTTCTTGTCTTCCCTTTCTTTGTTCCACCTCTTGGTTTTGAGTGAATTAGAAGTGATTTAGTGGAGATTGGAAGCAAGATTGTTAAGGTAAGTAAGGGTTTTAGGGTTCTTATGTTTAAGTTCTTTTCTTTTTCTAGTTTTATTTAAGTTATGGTTTAAATTAAGAATTATGGGTTTGTTTGTGCAAGTAATTGGTGATAAGAAGAATCAAAGTAAAGGAAAAGAGAAGATTTAAAGCTTGAAGAGAACCACTATTGTGCAACAAGAGGTTTGGGACTGGATTCCTTTAATTGAGTTTTATTTGGTTTTTCCCCTAAATTCTTATTGAGCTATGAATATATAATTGTATATGATTTCCAGTAAATTGAGTGAATAAGATGATTCTTATGCATGTATTTGTTTGGGTAAATGTATTAATAATGCATGGAGTGGCTTAAGTTGAAGGTATGTGAGAATTGGAAGTGAAGTGTGTTATTGGGGTAAACCCTGTTTCGTTCTCATCTGACCCTTGTGCAATGTTTTGGTCATAAGTGGAGTTTTAGAACTCCAAATGATGCGATTCTTGAACCTTTAGAACCATGAATTCCATTATTTTAAATGTCTCCGAAATAGCCTTGGACGAATTCTCGCTCTAAGACATCGAAAAATTGATTACAAATGTAGTGTCCCTGTTGTGTCAGGTTGTTTGACCAGTATGGGTTGTGGAGTGAATATCTGGAGTTGTAACTGTCCAATTGATGTGAAACTTGTTTCATTTGAAAGCCAGGACGTAGGAGAACATTTGTTAAGAAGACCACTTTTCCTAAAAACGAGGTTTAGAGGTCGATTTTCGAGATACTAGTTTATAGTAGAAAGCAGTCCGTTTTGGTAGCTGAGGCGACTCCAAGAAACCTCCTTGTTGCCCAATATAGACGCACTTGTAAATACCTTACAAGTTTTAATGAATCCCATCCCGATCGCCCTAAAGAGGGCCCTCGGGAGGCCATGGGGTTCGGCGCACGTCACAGTGGCGACTCCACTGGGGACATACTCGAGACTTCGATTCGAAAGTACCTTGATTAAAAATTATAATTGTGTTTTGGTTTAAAAATTTCACCTTCTTTCAAAGCTACATTGCATCGCATTAGAGCCTTAGATTTATGCTAGTTTGGTCCCTTTTTTCAGCCTTGGTGAGTTCCCGAAGCGCGACGCTACGTTCACTCAATGTAGGGAAGTGTTAGGGATAATCACCAGCCCAAGCCTCGTACCATCATGGTATATTAAATGGTGACCCAATCAGTCATTACGATCGTGATGAGCTAGACCCGTTGGTAGGGACCATGCTTGGGTAGCCCTAAAGCAACACCACCTTTGACCAAATCTCATGTAATGGCAATAGATACTTCCCCTAGGTGGTATGAACCGTAATGCCTTGCTTGCTATATGGATCATTTTGTATTGGAAAAATCCAAATAATCTGATTGGTCACCTAATCAAAGGCTTTCATGCCCTAATAGGCCCATGTCAACTTATTCGGGCTGCCTAAATACATTATGGTCAAAAACCCATGCGTATGCACATTAGCTAAGAGAGGTTATACTGTCGATTGTTCACCGTGCACCATGCGCATCCATCGGGTTCCCTGTTAACCCATGGATCAACCCCACCTAGGACAGAGACCACACGACCTCGTGTGTGGGGGTAATAAAGTTGGAAGGATCTATCTGCTTGCATGTGGTTATGGATGATGCATTGCATATTCATGTCAGTCATGCACAAATAAATTTCTGTATTTCTCCTATATGTATACATCCTTTTCTTTGCATATAATTATTACATGTACATATTATTGTAACACCCCGCCATCCCCGTTGGAAGGATACCGGAGTGCCACGCGGGCAAACACAAATAATCATATACATTTACACATGTATAAATAAATAAAAGAAAACCAAATGAGATTTAAAGAAACCTTTAATCATTTAATCAGAAAATTCCTGTAACATATATATATCAAGTCCTTATACATATATCATATTTATATCGTTTTTACAAAAAGAGGCTCGTATGCAATTACATGTACAAAAAGAATACTTGTTCCTTTCAAAAGATTCATTTTACTAATTACAAGCCATATACAAAAGTAATTACAGCGGAAGACTTCAAAATATAACAACTTCATCCAAAAAGACTCCTAGTGGCCGACCTGCAGATATCTGACTCTGAACTGCACTCGCCACCTGCACGGGAAAAGAGCCCGTGCTAAGCGATAACGCTTAGTGGGGAGGAACAAAACAAAATAACAATATACAATATAACATATGTGCAACAACACTATAATCAATATACAAGGTACATATCATCAAGTTATACAGGAATTCATATGCATCATATTCATTTAATCTTGTTAATAAACATCTCAACCTATACAATACATATACACATATAAACACGTAGCCTGATTAGTCTGGTATAAACCTAAGAAGTGGATACGGTCATTTGGATACTGATAGAACACAGTATCCCAAGCATATAGAGACATGAGTCTCAAACATGTAATTTTCATATAGAGACCGAGGTCTCGCTTTATTTCCATATAGATCCTAACAGGATCGAAACAAGGATCCAAACGGACCCGCATATAACATTTTTATCATATAGCAGCTGCACACACACACTGACCTAAGTAAGCGCTTACTTATCCACTACTATGACTTATACAGGCTTAAATGATACAACTCAACAATTCATATATCAAATCATGAGAATTTTATTAAATACTAGCTTATAACTCATGTATACTTGTATAATAACCAAATTCAGAAACATATAAACATATAAATATCAATACTGAAGGTAATAAAGACATATAGCTCACATTGAATTAATCCATGTCAAATAAATTATTAATCATGTATTTAAAACCCAATATTATACAATTATTAAATGCAAATCAAATTTTAAATCCAAACATTTGTCATGTAATGCAAAAACCCATGAAATCAGAAGTTAACACTTTACTTTAGAAAAACTGGGCATAGGTAGAGGCTGGTCACGTCGTGACCTCCAGTCACGCCATGACTCCAGCTTCACGCGAGCGCCAGACAATCTCGTGACGCAGGCTTCACGCGAGCGCCAAACGAGAACAACAGGCAGTCACGGCGTGACCACCAGTCACGTCGCGTGACGCCTGTGAGAGGAGAGGGAGAAAAGTCACGAGATCTGTGTCGTGACACGCAGGAAGAGGAAGTAGATCACGGCGTGATGAGGCCTCACGTCACGTGATCTCTTCCCTCACTTCTGCTTCTTCCTTTCTACCCAGAGAAGGGGATCACGGCGTGATGCCCCGTCACGTCACGTGACCTTCCACATGGAAGAGGTCACGGCGTGACGCTCCATCACGTCGCGTGATCTTCTTCTCACACTCCCTCATCTTCTCCAAACCAATGCTCAAAATTTCCCAGAAAAACGTGAAAACCAGAAAGTCCAGAAAACAGAGCACTCTCCAAATTCAAAACCCCATTTGTCTAAAACCATTTTTCATGCAAAAATCATTCATACACGTACCTTTAAGTCTTCTGAACACCATTACAGCAATTTCACTCACAAATTCACAATATCATGTATTTCCAGTAACAAACAGAGAGTCACAAACAACCCAGAATTTCACACTCAAAACCTTGCATGTTCATCTCATTTACGTCCTTTTCTACAGACATCATTTATACACATTGTATTTCTCATACATTTCAATAATCAAAAACACATTAACAATGTTCAAAGCAACACAGTAACAGGATCCAAACAAGAAATAACAGACACTCCCAAACCTGTATCGAAGTTCAAAAAGTCCACTGTATCCTCTTCAATCCACAACCTTGCCCTTTCCCTTCTCCTTCCTTTTATCCTCAGGAGCTTGCAAACAGATTAAAACCACAGTCAAAAATCCAAAAACAGAATCTCAAAGTAACTCAAAGGAGAAGAAGAACCACCCGAAACCATAACCTCTTACCTTCTGTAGCTTCTTTTCCTAACAAAACCCTAGTTCCTCAACAGCAATACTCACATGCAGATAATAGAAAGAACAGAAAAATGAAGAAAAGCCAGAATGTGCTTCGCGTGAGAGAGAACCAGAAAAGGAAGAGAAAACCTTTTTCAGTTCTTTGTTTTCCAACTAACTAAATTTTCTCAGGCTTTTCCTTTCCCTCTCCACGTGCACATCCTCCTTCCACATGGCACACATGCTCAAAAGTCACAATCCCACTAATTCCTCTCTTTTACAATTTAATCCTCATAACTCTAATAGGTCCCTATTAATTTCTTTTTACTCACCTGAATAAAATCTGCATTCTAATTAAATCCCATCTAGCAATTAAATCCTCTTTCCTTGTATAAATTACCCAATTACCTTTAATTGTCCAATTAAAATCACTAATTTCCAATTAGGCCACTTATGGGGTGTGACAACTCACCCCTCCTTAAGAAAATTTCGTCCTCGAAATTTCCTTGCTTACCGAATACAACTCAAATATCAAAATCCGAAACGAGACAAAACTGAACATGTAAACACTTACCCGAAGGACCCGCTGTACCCGTCGCATCTCTAGCAATCATAGCATACCCTCTATATTGATTATGATCCTCAGTAGCACCAGGTCGCTGCACTGTTTCTGATGGTGCTCTCGGAGCTCGACTTCCTTCACGATTGCTTTGAATAACATTGGATTTCCGGCTTTCTTGTTGATTCTGGTTCTCTTGTCGACTAGGGCAAAAGGCAAATCGATGTTCCATGCTCCCACACTTGAAACAAGCGCCAGTAATCTTCCGACATGTACCCCAATGGTACCTATGACAGTGCTCACATTCTGGTGCTCGATTTCCTTTACTACCATGTGGGGCTACACTCTCCACCTGTGAAGGCATCTGAACACTCCCTCTAGATCCTTGCTCAACTGGTGTACCCTTTGCTTTCTTAGTACTCACATTTCCCCCTTTTGGTGCTCTTCTCTTCTGTGCCATTTTCTGCTTGATCTCTTCAGATTCCTCTAATCTCATAGCCGCTGCTACAATCTGGTAATACCCAACTGGCTGCAAGACAATCATCGCAGACAAAGGGCCTCTGAATACCTCACGCAATCCCTCTAAAAAGTGCCTACATCTGAACTCATCTGTCAACAACTGCTCGGGCACATACTTACTCAACCTATTAAACTCCTTATCGTACTCACTGACAGTCATTCCCCTTTGCTTCAAGCTAATGAACTCTCTCCATTTCGCTTCTTGGTATGCCTTTGTTATATACTTTTGCTCAAACTCTTTCTTAAAATACTCCCATGTCAGTTCGGCGGGTCGCTGAGGATTCCTCAACACAAGTTCCCACCAATCGTAGGCTGGTCCCTGAAGCAACGATATAGCACAAGAAGCTCTCTGATCAGCAGGACATCTAATCTCTTGCAAAATCCTGTCCACTCTCTTCAACCAAAACTCAGCTATATCAGACTCATCTAAAGCAGTCCCATGAAAATCCTCTGCTCCTCTCTTTCTTAACAACTCAGTTGGAGCCTTAGGTGCAGTCAACCTATCAACCACTTGTAATAACCCTTGAACTAACGCTGGATCCAAACCAATTCCTCTATTTGCACCCCCAGCTGGTGCAGGTTCCGGTGCAGGCCTATCCTGTCTAACTGGATCATCTCTTCTAACTGGATTCTCTCTAGGACCCCCATTATAACTGCTCATAGTGTCGCCCATATACTCACTTGGATCCGACTCCATACAGACACTACAAAACAAAAGACATCTGCATTAGGCCACTAAACAAAACTGACTCTCATGCATAGACTCGACTCTATACTCAAACAATCACAACATAACCCAGAACCACCAAACCTGGGCTCTGATACCAAGCTGTAACACCCCGCCATCCCCGTTGGAAGGATACCGGAGTGCCACGCGGGCAAACACAAATAATCATATACATTTACACATGTATAAATAAATAAAAGAAAACCAAATGAGATTTAAAGAAACCTTTAATCATTTAATCAGAAAATTCCTGTAACATATATATATCAAGTCCTTATACATATATCATATTTATATCGTTTTTACAAAAAGAGGCTCGTATGCAATTACATGTACAAAAAGAATACTTGTTCCTTTCAAAAGATTCATTTTACTAATTACAAGCCATATACAAAAGTAATTACAGCGGAAGACTTCAAAATATAACAACTTCATCCAAAAAGACTCCTAGTGGCCGACCTGCAGATATCTGACTCTGAACTGCACTCGCCACCTGCACGGGAAAAGAGCCCGTGCTAAGCGATAACGCTTAGTGGGGAGGAACAAAACAAAATAACAATATACAATATAACATATGTGCAACAACACTATAATCAATATACAAGGTACATATCATCAAGTTATACAGGAATTCATATGCATCATATTCATTTAATCTTGTTAATAAACATCTCAACCTATACAATACATATACACATATAAACACGTAGCCTGATTAGTCTGGTATAAACCTAAGAAGTGGATACGGTCATTTGGATACTGATAGAACACAGTATCCCAAGCATATAGAGACATGAGTCTCAAACATGTAATTTTCATATAGAGACCGAGGTCTCGCTTTATTTCCATATAGATCCTAACAGGATCGAAACAAGGATCCAAACGGACCCGCATATAACATTTTTATCATATAGCAGCTGCACACACACACTGACCTAAGTAAGCGCTTACTTATCCACTACTATGACTTATACAGGCTTAAATGATACAACTCAACAATTCATATATCAAATCATGAGAATTTTATTAAATACTAGCTTATAACTCATGTATACTTGTATAATAACCAAATTCAGAAACATATAAACATATAAATATCTATACTGAAGGTAATAAAGACATATAGCTCACATTGAATTAATCCATGTCAAATAAATTATTAATCATGTATTTAAAACCCAATATTATACAATTATTAAATGCAAATCAAATTTTAAATCCAAACATTTGTCATGTAATGCAAAAACCCATGAAATCAGAAGTTAACACTTTACTTTAGAAAAACTGGGCATAGGTAGAGGCTGGTCACGTCGTGACCTCCAGTCACGCCATGACTCCAGCTTCACGCGAGCGCCAGACAATCTCGTGACGCAGGCTTCACGCGAGCGCCAAACGAGAACAACAGGCAGTCACGGCGTGACCACCAGTCACGTCGCGTGACGCCTGTGAGAGGAGAGGGAGAAAAGTCACGAGATCTGTGTCGTGACACGCAGGAAGAGGAAGTAGATCACGGCGTGATGAGGCCTCACGTCACGTGATCTCTTCCCTCACTTCTGCTTCTTCCTTTCTACCCAGAGAAGGGGATCACGGCGTGATGCCCCGTCACGTCACGTGACCTTCCACATGGAAGAGGTCACGGCGTGACGCTCCATCACGTCGCGTGATCTTCTTCTCACACTCCCTCATCTTCTCCAAACCAATGCTCAAAATTTCCCAGAAAAACGTGAAAACCAGAAAGTCCAGAAAACAGAGCACTCTCCAAATTCAAAACCCCATTTGTCTAAAACCATTTTTCATGCAAAAATCATTCATACACGTACCTTTAAGTCTTCTGAACACCATTACAGCAATTTCACTCACAAATTCACAATATCATGTATTTCCAGTAACAAACAGAGAGTCACAAACAACCCAGAATTTCACACTCAAAACCTTGCATGTTCATCTCATTTACGTCCTTTTCTACAGACATCATTTATACACATTGTATTTCTCATACATTTCAATAATCAAAAACACATTAACAATGTTCAAAGCAACACAGTAACAGGATCCAAACAAGAAATAACAGACACTCCCAAACCTGTATCGAAGTTCAAAAAGTCCACTGTATCCTCTTCAATCCACAACCTTGCCCTTTCCCTTCTCCTTCCTTTTATCCTCAGGAGCTTGCAAACAGATTAAAACCACAGTCAAAAATCCAAAAACAGAATCTCAAAGTAACTCAAAGGAGAAGAAGAACCACCCGAAACCATAACCTCTTACCTTCTGTAGCTTCTTTTCCTAACAAAACCCTAGTTCCTCAACAGCAATACTCACATGCAGATAATAGAAAGAACAGAAAAATGAAGAAAAGCCAGAATGTGCTTCGCGTGAGAGAGAACCAGAAAAGGAAGAGAAAACCTTTTTCAGTTCTTTGTTTTCCAACTAACTAAATTTTCTCAGGCTTTTCCTTTCCCTCTCCACGTGCACATCCTCCTTCCACATGGCACACATGCTCAAAAGTCACAATCCCACTAATTCCTCTCTTTTACAATTTAATCCTCATAACTCTAATAGGTCCCTATTAATTTCTTTTTACTCACCTGAATAAAATCTGCATTCTAATTAAATCCCATCTAGCAATTAAATCCTCTTTCCTTGTATAAATTACCCAATTACCTTTAATTGTCCAATTAAAATCACTAATTTCCAATTAGGCCACTTATGGGGTGTGACAATTATCCTGTGTATAGTTTTTTAAATGTTTCACATGTATCATTGTAATCTCTTTTAGTCAATGTATACCATTTGTTGCACAGCACGATCATGCATTGCATATTATTCATACATTATTCTAACTCC
This sequence comes from Excoecaria cochinchinensis, assembly GCA_947683425.1. Classification (NCBI taxonomy): domain Eukaryota; kingdom Viridiplantae; phylum Streptophyta; class Magnoliopsida; order Malpighiales; family Euphorbiaceae; genus Excoecaria; species Excoecaria cochinchinensis. Next base: position 4,870,082 of record CANTUQ010000020.1, read on the forward strand.
TCGATTTTTAGCCATTATAGACCATTTACTTAGGTGGTTATGTAACACCCCAAATCGGGCTTGTCGGAATCGGCAAGCTAAGTCGGTTAAGTGAAGGGTATTTCGGTAATTTATGTATGAGTAATATGGATAATAAGGATTTATTTGCTAAGAAATTAATTAAATAAGTTAAGTGAAGGAATTAATATGGTGTGTTAGTGGTGTATGGTAGTAGGATGTTAATGGGCTAAGAGATTTCATTGAATGATTTATGAGCATGGTACCTTGGATGAAAAGTGGGTTATCAGAAATGTTAGGGTGTGACTTAGGTTTGGTAACATGGAGATATTATTGTAGGAGGTACTTGTGTGTGTTTGGTGTATGGTGCATGTATGAGTAAGTCAAAGTGGGATTGAAGACTATGACATGTGTACCAATAGGAAGTGGACAAGTGGAGTTGGGTAGGTGTGCTTTTAATGTGAAAGAAAGACTAAGTGTTAGGGGAAAAGAGTTCCCGTTTTTGCTCTCTCATTCTCGCTATTCCCTATTTTCTTTTCACTTTCTTCCCTTTCTTTGCTCAATCTCTTGGTTTAGAGTGAATTATAAGTGATTTGGTGGAGTAGGAAGTAAGATTGTTAAGGTAAGTTGGGGTTTTAGGGGTTCCTACGGTTGGGTTCTCCTTCTCCTCTTTTTATTTCTTTTGATTTTGTGTGAGTTAGGGTTTTGGATTAAAAGTAATTTCTGGGTTTTTGGTTTGTGCAAGTTGGTGGTAACAAGAGGAAGCTCAAGGGCAAGGAAAAGATTGTAGATAGAAGCTAGAAAGTGACTTTGGATCTTTGATTTCCAGGTTTGGGAAATTTTATTGTATATATATGAATTTTTGTTTATATATTCATGTATGATATAAGTTCTTGATTGTGTGGTTGATGATAGATGATGATGGTAGTGAGTTTTGGTTTAAATTGCTCAATTGTGCATGTGAATAGGTTTTTGGGTGAAACTGGGTTGGAATGCACTTGACCTCTCTTCAGTAATTAGGCTGTATTGTCAGTTTTAGAACTCCAAATCATGCGATTCTTGAACCTTTAGAATCATGAATTCTATTACTTTAAAAGTCTTATAAATAGCCTTGGACAAATGCTTGCTCTAAGACCCTGAATTTTGGATAACACCGTAGTGTCTCTTTTTATGACGGGTTGTTTGACCAGTATAGGTTTTGGACTTCATATCTCGAGTTCTAGATGTCCAATTGACCTGAAACTTATTCCATTTGAAATTTAAGACGTAGGAGAACATTTGTTAAGAAGAACACTTTTCCTAAAAATGAGGTTTAGAGGTCGGTTTTCACGATGCTATTTTGTAGTAAAAAGCAGTCTGCTATGGTAGCTGAGGCGAGCTTCTGTCGCGAGCGCGACAAGGGTCGCGACCTCGCGACAGAAAAACATATTTTGAGTCTTTTCTTCTCTATTTTTGAGTATAGGGTTGACCCGGATCAATCCTGTACCTTTCCCATCAGTTATTATGCTTGTTTAGGGTAATTAAATGGCTAGATAAGTAATTATCGTCGGGAAAAACTTAGGAGTATGATTAAGATTGGTGATTTAGCTAGTAAATAATATTAGATACAACTTTGTAAAGAATAAGGATTAATATGTGTTGATCTCTTGAGTAACCTAAGCATGATATATCATATGTTCTAATGCATTTAACATAGGTGCAATTGGGATGAATGACGAATAATGTTGTTATTATAGATTGTGTATATGGATATTGTTAATGGCATGTTTTATTGAAATACTTGATACGAATGTTGGATTTATATTGTCAATGATGTGTGCCTAGCTGGAGATGAGGTAAGAGACCTTTGGATGTGTTTCGTGTGTTTGTGGGTGAGTTTGAGGAAGGAAAGATCTTGCAAAATTCTGCAGATTTTCGGAATCATGACTCTGTCGCGATCGCGACACTGTCGCGAGCGCGACAGAGACCGGTGATTTTGATGCTGCGCCGTCGCGAGCACGCGACGTTGTCGCGACCCCGTGACCGTAATAGCTTGTCTGCTCTCTGTCGCGAGCGCGACAACCGTCGCGATCGCGACAGAGCATATTGTTGGCCTGTGCTATCGCGAGCACGCGACTTGTCGCGACCCCGCGATAGCAATGCTTGCCCTCTGTTGCGATCGCGACAACATCGCGAGCGCGGCAGAGCCGGGCCCTTCTCTCCTTCCAGCGATCGCGAAGTCCGTCGCGCGTGCGCAGCGAAGAGACTATGGTCTCTATCGCGAGTGCGATAGGGATCACGAGCGCGACAGATGTATTGTGTGGAATGAGTTTTCTTTGGTGATTCCAATGTTTGAATTCCGAACTTGTGATGCCTTTAGGTGTATTCTTTGACTATTTTATAAAGTATTTTAATATAATTGAATGTATTATGCATATCTATACTTATGATCTCTTTCTAAGATTATTATGTTATGCTTAAGTGTAAATTGTATGATGCATGACTGACTTTATGAACTTATTCATATGTCTCACCTATTGCTGATTATGTACAATGATATAAATTATGTGATTTGAAATATAATTCGTATGATGCATGACCTGCGAGAGTCAGTCTAGTGGATAGTTAGGCATGCCTAATAGAGTCTATGTATGTGTAGCTGCAGCACCCCTTTGAACGATTTGGACCCTGATCAGGTCCCCGAATGGTTCCTCGTGAACCCCTATTATGTGTATGTGTATGGATCTTGTTTAAGGTCCTGTTCAATGAAATATTGCCTTCCGACTTGTACCTGTATGGTACATTATATTATGTGTTCGATTCGTACCCGTAAGGTACCATTCAGTACTCGTTATCCACTATTTTTAGTCAGCAGGTATTTCGTTTGCTTTATCTGATATGAACATGAGAATATGATATCCGAATGTATAAGATTTCGGTCATATGAACCAGTTATGAATATAAGAATGTGAGATCAGTATGAGTATAATTTTGGGAGATGTGAATGTGCTTACAAATCTTCGAGTGGGCTTAATGTAACTCTAACCTGCATATTGTACTTTTGTCCTTATCTGTAAATGATCTTGTATATAGTATGTGTGATTGAAGTCGGTATGACATATAATGTTGACACTACATTTCTGTATAGTAATGTGATAAATTAACATGTATATTAGAATGTGTTTACGTTCTGGCATGATAATTGGGTGTGTTAATCATATGAGTATATGATCGCAGTTAGGAACATTTGAGTGCGTGGCTATTGTATAAAACATGTATAATTATCTGTTAGGACTGGATGCATTCGCTGTTGTGTATGTGTTATACTTGGGCGACCGTTGTGAATGGCCGTCTATATTTTCTGTATATTTTCCCCACTAAGCGTTATCGCTTAGCACGGGCTCTTTTCCCCGTGCAGGTGGCAGGTTTTCTTTTGTTCGAGTCGCGCATCTGCAGAGTCGGCCACATAGAAGCTAGAAGTTTTGTATCTTGTTCAGCTTTTGTAATTTGGAATTTTCGTATATCTGTGTAATATGTATATGTAATAATAAGTAAAGATTCTGATGTAATATTTTAAGCTATGTAAATATTTACATACTTATGTATCGTTCTTACTAGGTTTCTGTTGTATGATTATAAGTATGCATGTGTGTATGTTTTCTCTTAGTGTATGCGCCTTGGCATAATATGTACGTTCAACTTTCTCTCAAAGTTTTTAATTATCATGGATATGTCATTCTATTTATGTGATGTTTACTTGTTTTCTCTAGTGGGATGTGACACTCCTATCTATCTTGGATTCTTCTTCCTCTAATCCGAATAGAAGTCTCCATAGTATAGGTTGGGGTGTGACATTAGGTGGTATCAGAGCGCGGTTTGACGATTCTGGTTGTCTTATTTGTTTGAGTATCGAGTCTTTGTATGTTATTTATTTTGTGTCGAGTCCTTGTTTGAGCGTCCGTTTTGTGTTGTGGCCTAATGTAGATGTGTCTTGTTCTGTGTGTGTTGTGTTAGATGGAGTCCGACCCTAGTGAGAAGATGGGCGAGATGGCAGATAGTGTGAACCCAGTTAGTGTTGATCAGAATGTTTCCGAGCGTCCTCTGGCTAGGGATTCTGGTTCTGTTTCCGATGATAGGGCACTAGTGCGAGGATTAGTTCGTATTTTGGATAGGTTGACTACCCCTCATGTTCCTCAAGATTTCGCCTGGAAGGGACTTCAAAAGAGAAAAATGTCGAGTAACGAGGTACCAGCGGGTAAAAAGATTCGAGAAGTTCCGGTATGCCAATTCTGTCAGAAGCAACATTGGGGTCCTTGTCGGAAGCTCACTGGAGCTTGCTTCCGATGTGGCAGTAAAGCCCATCAGCTTGCCAATTGTCCGAAGTCAAGGGAGAATCTAGCTAGGCAAGCTAGGAAGGATATGGAGGAATTGCTTAGAACCATTCGTGGCCCAACAAGGCTTGTTGAGCACCGTAGTGTAGTGACAGAGTCTGTAGAACCTTCTAGTAAGTTTTATTTTAAGGTGTTTGAGTAAAGTTGTTTTAGTAATCTGAGGTAGAAGGGTATTTAGATTCCATAAGGTTTTGGTAGTACTCTATATACCTGTCAGCTATCTCCAGAAAAGTATTTGAATAAAAGCATATTAAATCATGGGGATGGGACTAAATGCATCATTACAACATTACTTGCATTTCCTCAGCATCATTCTGCATACATGAGCCATCTCATTTTCATTGCATCATCATCCCTTTTGATCATACATGAAAAACATTTGTATATGTGTTTTGATTGAGAGAAAGCTGACAGGGTGTACGTGTACTATTTGCTATTAGGAACAAGAGTAGTAGTGATAAGTATAAGCAAGTAAGTGGATAGAATTGTCAACTTCTGTATAAGATGATTAAATAATAGGTACTGTAAGATTGATGTGATGGTTTAAAAGTGAAAACCAAATTGTGACTAGTGATACTAGTAATTTAGGAGGAAATGTTATAGTCATTTTGATCAAGGAAAGAGTATAGTGAATGCGTGAACGATTCTGTATTTAAAAGACGAGAAGTGTTATGAGGAAGGAGTTAAGTGAAAAGATTGACATAATAGTGATAGAATGCAAACGATTTGTAACTCAAAATTATGGAGATGTTTATTTTAGTGAGAAGGATTTCTACTATATGTCCCGGTACTAGTAAAAATGATTTGGATAGTATAATGTTAATGTGTGAATGTTAGTAATAAAGATTTTGAAATTCAGAAAATCGGATATAAGTGAATTTCGAGGACGAAATTCTCTTAAGGATGGTAGATTTGTAACACCCCAAATCGGGCCTAGTCGGAATCGGCAAGCTAAGTCGGTTAAGTGAAGGGTATTTCGGTAATTTATGTATGAGTAATATGGATAATAAGGATTTATTTGCTAAGAAATTAATTAAATAAGTTAAGTGAAGGAATTAATATAGTGTGTTAGTGGTGTATGGTAGTAGGATGTTAATGGGCTAAGAGATTTCATTGAATGATTTATGAGCATGGTACCTTGGATGAAAAGTGGGTTATAAGAAATGTTAGGGTGTGACTTAGGTTTGGTAACATGGAGATATTATTGTAGGAGGTACTTGTGTGTGTTTGGTGTATGGTGCATGTATGAGTAAGTCAAAGTGGGATTGAAGATTATGACATGTGTACCAATAGGAAGTGGACAAGTGGAGTTGGGTAGGTGTGCTTTTAATGTGAAAGAAAGACTAAGTGTTAGGGGAAAAGAGTTCCCGTTTTTGCTCTCTCATTCTCCCTATTCCCTATTTTCTTTTCACTTTCTTCCCTTTCTTTGCTCAATCTCTTGGTTTAGAGTGAATTATAAGTGATTTGGTGGAGTGGGAAGTAAGATTGTTAAGGTAAGTTGGGGTTTTAGGGGTTCCTACGGTTGGGTTCTCCTTCTCCTCTTTTTATTTCTTTTGATTTTGTGTGATTTAGGGTTTTGGATTAAAAGTAATTTCTGGGTTTTTGGTTTGTGCAAGTTGGTGGTAACAAGAGGAAGCTCAAGTGCAAGGAAAAGATTGTAGATAGAAGCTAGAAAGTGACTTTGGATCTTCGATTTCCAGGTTTGGGAAATTTTATTGTATATATATGAATTTTTGTTTATATATTCATGTATGATATAAGTTCTTGATTGTGTGGTTGATGATAGATGATGATGGTAGTGAGTTTTGGTTTAAATTGCTCAATTGTGCATGTGAATAGGTTTTTGGGTGAAACTGGGTTGGAATGCACTTGACCTCTCTTCAGTAATTAGGCTGTATTGTCAGTTTTAGAACTCCAAATCATGCGATTCTTGAACCTTTAGAATCATGAATTCTATTACTTTAAAAGTCTTATAAATAGCCTTGGACAAATGCTTGCTCTAAGACCCTGAATTTTGGATAACACCGTAGTGTCTCTTTTTATGACGGGTTGTTTGACCAGTATAGGTTTTGGACTTCATATCTCTAGTTCTAGATGTCCAATTGACCTGAAACTTATTCCATTTGAAATTTAAGACGTAGGAGAACATTTGTTAAGAAGAACACTTTTCCTAAAAATGAGGTTTAGAGGTCGGTTTTCACGATGCTATTTTGTAGTAAAAAGCAGTCTGCTATGGTAGCTGAGGCGAGCTTCTGTCGCGAGCGCGACAAGGGTCACGACCTCGCGATAGAAAAACATATTTTGAGTCTTTTCTTCTCTATTTTTGAGTATAGGGTTGACCCGGATCAATCCTGTACCTTTCCCATCAGTTATTATGCTTGTTTAGGGTAATTAAATGGCTAGATAAGTAATTATCGTCGGGAAAAACTTAGGAGTATGATTAAGATTGGTGATTTAGCTAGTAAATAATATTAGATACAACTTTGTAAAGAATAAGGATTAATATGTGTTGATCTCTTGAGTAACCTAAGCATGATATTTCATATGTTTGAATGCATTTAACATAGGTGCAATTGAGATGAATGACGAATAATGTTGTTATTATAGATTGTGTATATGGATATTGTTAATGGCATGTTTTATTGAAATACTTGATACGAATGTTGGATTTATATTGTCAATGATGTGTGCCTGGCTGGAGATGAGGTAAGAGACCTTTGGATGTGTTTCGTGTGTTTGTGGGTGAGTTTGAGGAAGGAAAGATCTTGCAAAATTCTGCAGATTTTCGGAATCATGACTCTGTCGCGAGTGCGACAGAGACCGGTGATTTTGATGCTGCGCCGTCGCGAACACGCGACGTTGTCGCGACCCCGCGACCGTAATAGCTTGTCTGCTCTCTGTCGCGATCGCGACAGAGCATATTGTTGGCCTGTGCTATCGCGAGCACGCGACTTATCGCGACCCCACGATAGCAATGCTTGCCCTCTGTCGCGAGCGATACAGAGCCGGGCCCTTCTCTCCTTCCCGCGATCGCGAAGTCCGTCGCGCGTGCGCAGCGAAGAGACTATGGTCTCTATCGCGAGTGCGACAGGGATCGCGAGCGCGACAGATGTATTGTGTTGAATGAGTTTTCTTTGGTGATTCCAATGTTTGAATTCCGAACTTGTGATGCCTTTAGGTGTATTCTTTGACTATTTTATGAAGTATTTTAATATAATTGAATGTATTATGCATATCTATACTTATGATCTCTTTCTAAGATTATTATGTTATGCTTAAGTGTAAATTGTATGATGCATGACTGACTTTATGAACTTATTCATATGTCTCACCTATTGCTGATTATGTACAATGATATAAATTATGTGATTTGAAATATAATTCGTATGATGCATGACCTGCGAGAGTCAGTCTAGTGGATAGTTAGGCATGCCTAATAGAGTCTATGTATGTGTAGCTGCAGCGCCCCTTTGAACGATTTGGACCCTGATCAGGTCCCCGAATGGTTCCTCGCGAACCCCTATTATGTGTATGTGTATGGATCTTGTTTAAGGTCCTATTCAATGAAATATTGCCTTCCGACTTGTACCTGTATGGTACATTATATTATGTGTTCGATTCGTACCCGTAAGGTACCATTCAGTACTCGTTATCCACTATTTTGAGTCAGCAGGTATTTCGTTTGCTTTATCTGATATGAACATGAGAATATGATATCCGAATGTATAAGATTTCGGTCATATGAACCAGTTATGAATATAAGAATGTGAGATCAGTATGAGTATAATTTTGGGAGATGTGAATGTGCTTACAAATCTTCGAGTGGGCTTAATGTAACTCTAACCTGCATATTGTACTTTTGTCCTTATCTGTAAATGATCTTGTATATAGTATGTGTGATTGAAGTCGGTATGACATATAATGTTGACACTACATTTCTGTATAGTAATGTGATAAATTAACATGTATATTAGAATGTGTTTACGTTCTGGCATGATAATTGGTTGTGTTAATCATATGAGTATATGATCGCAGTTAAGAACATTTGAGTGCGTGGCTATTGTATAAAACATGTATAATTATCTGTTAGGACTGGATGCATTCGCTGTTGTGTATGTGTTATACTTGGGCGACCGTTGTGAATGGCCGTCTATATTTTCTGTATATTTTCCCCACTAAGCGTTATCGCTTAGCACGGGCTCTTTTCCCCGTGCAGGTGGCAGGTTTTCTTTTGTTCGAGTCGTGCATCTGCAGAGTCGGCCACATAGAAGCTAGAAGTTTTGTATCTTGTTCAGCTTTTGTAATTTGGAATTTTCGTATATCTGTGTAATATGTATATGTAATAATAAGTAAAGATTCTGATGTAATATTTTAAGCTATGTAAATATTTACATACTTATGTATCGTTCTTACTAGGTTTCTGTTGTATGATTATAAGTATGCATGTGTGTATGTTTTCTCTTAGTGTATGCGCCTTGGCATGATATGTACGTTCAGCTTTCTCTCAAAGTTTTTAATTATCATGGATATGTCATTCTATTTATGTGATGTTTACTTGTTTTCTCTAGTGGGATGTGACACTCCTATCTATCTTGGATTCTTCTTCCTCTAATCCGAATAGAAGTCTCTATAGTATAGGTTGGGGTGTGACAGGTTAGGGGATCCCAATAGTTGTCTAAGTAGCGATCAGAGTTCACGGGGGCTGACAAAGTTTTAGCGTTCTTACCTGAGCATCTAAAGGCATTAGAAATGGCTGGCCCTTCACAACAGAATGAAGAGACTCGTGCCCTAATTGCCCAGGAGTTGGATAGAAGGTTCAAGGAGCTTGAAACAAAGATGCTGGCAATGTTCAAAGAAAGGATGGATGCCATGGCGCTTGTTCTGCAAGCTCAGCTTATGGCAACAACTCTCAACCAAGGAAAGCCGGCCATAATTGAGAAGGCTCATATAGCGACAGCTCCAGTACCTCCTTTTCCTTTTGAGACTAGAGGTAAGAGATCACTTGATTCCCCGATTGAGCAAGGATGAAATAGGAGGCCTACTTTAGAACATGGCATTATGTTCGAGGAGGATGAAGAGCCTGCAATAATGCGTACTCCTAAAGATGAAAGCTCAGGAGACCTTGGCAATAGTAAGGCTGCAGAAATCCTAGCCACTAGAAAAAATCAGCCCCACCTCACTATCTCGGGTAGGCCATTATCTTGGCATTTTAGCCGTCTCGTCAAGAAAGAGAAGTTATAACCCTTGCCAGCTAGGCCTGCCCCAAGTCAAGGAAAGCCTACGCATAGAACGGACTGGTTTTGTGTATATCACCAGTACGCAGGGCATAGGACAGACTATTGTTGCCCTCTGAGAGATCGCATTCAAGAGCTGATGCCAGGCCCAGAAAGGAAGAGATTATAGAAGCGTCAACCAAGGAAGTAAAGCAAAGGCATTTTTCTAATTTGGGCAGATCTTTGTCCTGGGTCCTCAAGAGGCTAATGAAGGAGGGGATATTACAGCCATTGCCAGCTAGGCCTGCCAGAAGCCAGGGACAGCTCGATCATAAAGGGGATGAGTATTGCGCCTTCCACTAGCACACCGGGCATGCCACAGATGATTGCAAGACCTTGAGACATGCTATTCAAGATTTGATTGACTCCCACCAGATTTTCGACCCAGAAAAGCGAGAGGGAAAGAATAAGATAGACTAAGGGCCTAAGTGGAAAGGCAGGAGGGGCCCTAAAATTTATTATGGACCGTCGGCAACAATACCTGCATCGGTAGAGAGAGGAAGATGATAGTTTAGACTTTCCTTCTTAGTTCTGAACTTTTGTTTAATAATGATTAATGACATTTTTTAGTTTTATTAATAAATCGAATAATTTCCTTCACTTTTGTGATGTTATTTTCAATGATTTCATTATGCATAGTCATAATCCATTTATATTTGACATTAGCTCGATTGATGCTACTCTATTTATTCTTGGAACCTTGAAAATCTTGATGGCATCTGACATAACTCTTGAAGAGTGAGAAAATTTGAGAGAATTAAAATAAAATATAAAAAAGTCTTTGCCTGGACCTATGAAGATATGCCAGGAATTGATTGAGAAGTCGTAGAGCACGTTATTCCTACATATCTAGATCATAAACCTGTTAAACAGAAACTGAGAAAGCTTAGGCCGGAATGGGCAGATAAAGTAAAAGAGGAGATTCGCCAAGTTGAGGTGCAGTATCCAACTTGGTTGGCCAATGTTGTCCCCTAACTAAAAAGAATGGCAAGGTAAGGGTATGTGTAGATTATCGGGACTTAACTAAGGCCTGTCCAAAAGATAACTTTCCATTGCCCCATATAGATGTGTTGATAGACAGCGTCGCTGCTTGCGAGATGAATAGCTATAGAAGATGGTTCTGTAGGCGCCATGATGGCCCAAGAGGATGAATTCGGAGTGGAATTTGCTATTTACTACCTTAGTAAGAAGTTCTTGGCTTATGAGATTAAGTATACAGAAGTAGAAAAGATCTATCTTGCGGTAATTTGGGCCTTTAAGAAGTTGAGATACTACTTTTCACTCCTACAAGGTACAGGCGGTAGCGAAGCAGGATCCTTGAGATACTTGCAGGAGGCTCCATCGTTACATGGAAAAATGGGTAAGTAGTTGTTACTGCTACAAGAGTTTGACATAAAGTACGTTACTCGAAAAACTATCAAAGGGTGTGCAGTGGCAGAATTCCTAGCAGAACACCCAATTTAAAGAGACTCATATGAGTTTAACTTTCCAGATGAGGATGTGACAGTCATCGGAGTTTAGGGATGGCAACTGCACTTTGATGGGGCTATGAACAATAAGGGGATTGGAGTAGGAGTCATTCTGACCACTCCGGATAATGAGAAACTCCCTTTGGCAAAGAAACTGAGGTTCAAAGCTACCAATAATGAAGCCGAGTATGAAGCATGTACTTTTGGGTTGGAAGCGTTAATAGCCTTAAGGGCAAAGAAAGTGGAAGTGTTTGGTGATTCATCCCTGGTGATCAATCAAATTCGAGGCGAATGGGCTGTTAAAGAAGAAAGGCTAATGCCGTACATTAAGCACTTGAGAGACCTGAGTAGTTAGCTTGAAGTGGGTACATTCCATTTCATTCCAAGCGACGAAAATTAGTTAGCCGACGCTCTTGGCACTTCATTGTCAATGTGGGACAATCCAGAAAGGGTAGTTGTGAGGCCGGTTTTGATTCCTAGCTCTGAGAGACCTAGCTTTGAATCTAAATCATTCATGAAAACAAGAGTAGCGGATGGGAAGCCATGGTATTATGACATTATGAACTATCTAGAGAATGCGACATTTCCAGAGGAAGCTACTGAGAAGGATCAGAGAATGATTCGCAAATTATCCACTCAGTTCATCTGCATAAATGGAGCGTTGTACAAACGATAGGCTGATGGTATCCAGTTTAGGTGTTTGGATGAGAAAGAGCCCAAGAGGGTGATGGAAGAAACACACGCCGGAGTATGCGGAGCCCACATGAACGGGCTGACATTGGCCAAAAAGATTATAAGACAAGGATTCTTCTGGCTCACCATGGATAACGATTGCTTGAAGTATGTAAAGCAATGTCAGCTATGCCAGCAGTATGCAGATTTAAGGCACCTGCCCATTTCGGAATTGCACAATTTGACATCACCTTGGCCCATCGCAGCTTGGGGGATTGATATTATTGGAAAGATACCCCCCACGGCCTCTAATGGGCATAGATACATCATTTGTTGCCATCGACTACTTTACTAAATGGGTAGAAGCTGAGTCCTTCAGGAAAGTTGATGCTCGGGATATGGCAAAATTCATAGAGAAGAACTTGATATGTAGGTATGGCCCCACATCATGTGGAGTCTGACAATAGGGTCCAGTTCATAGCCGAAACGAAGAAGTTACTCCAGAGGTATGGTATTGAGCACCACAAGTCTTCTCCATATCGTCCTCAAGCCAACGGGGCAGTTGAAGCCGCCAACAAGAATGTCAAGAAGATCCTGGCTAAGATGGTCCAGAATTATAAAGATTGGGCGAAAAAGTTACCTTTTGCATTGTGGGGTTACAGAACGACCACCAGAACATCTATAGGAGCCACACCGTACTCTTTGGTGTATGGAACAGAGGCGGTATTGCCAGTCGAAGTTGAACTCAAGTCACTAAGAGTGGTCACGGAAGCTCAGATCCTAGAAGCTGAATGGGTACAATAACTGTTGCAGCACTTAAACATGTTGGATGAGAACAGATTGAGAGCCTATTACCATAACCAAAGAATAGGCTCGCTAGATCCTTTGGAAAGAAAGTCAAGAAGCATCCCCTGAAGGAAGGGGACTTGGTGTTAAAGCAGATGAGACCAGGTGCGCCTGATATCAGAGGAAAGTTCAGACCAACGTGGGAAGGACCATTTGTCCTCAAGAAGCTGTAATCAAAAGGAGCTACAATTCTGTCAGATAGCGATGGTAACGAATTCAAAGAACCGATCAACATTGATAGACTTAAAAGGTTCCATGGCTAAAGATAATAAAATCAAAAGAAGAGAATAAAAGCCCCGAGGGTCGAAAACCAAAAAAAGGCGGCCTTGCTAAAATTGGGCACCTCGTCAGGGTGAAAACCGAAAAAAGGCATCCTGGGCAAAAATTAGAGGCATGAGAGAAAATATCCAATCAAGAAAACCCGAGAGGGCTGATTGGTCACAGGAGTTGATGCTATCAAGATTTGGCTCTGTGAATGAATGTAGTTTGGCATTCTTGAATTAGTGTTAAATGGTGATCATGTATATTGAAATCATACTGAAACGGGCACACTGTTGTGAAATGAAATAAAACTAAATTCATTCATTGATATTATTTCCTAGTTCTGTTCTAAAAAGGAACATATTGCTTAAAATCCATACAAATCTGAACTAGACGTTACTACTGCTCTCGCCGGCCGGGCGCCTTAGTGGCCAGGTCCTATTATCAACTACGGGGCTAGGAGTCCATCCTCTATATGCACTGGTAGAAGTTACAGAATGATTCCCAGAAAAAGGGTATAGTAGTTTTCTCTAGTAATTCAGTCCAAAGATCATGATACTGAGAAGCAAACGTTGAAGACAAGACCCTGCCTCGAAAGAATAGGGAATGTCTCACTACACCGTTAATCCCTCTGAATTATCAAGCACAATAGGTGGTAGAGTAAAAGGCAGCCTCATGAAGCCTTAAGGAACCCGATCCTCATCTGCTACCTCACCCAATCTAGCAACACATTCATCAAGGGAGGCCATGAAATGCAACTGATGCCTAGAGAGAAATACCTCAGAGAATAACTGTTGATTACCGTAGGAAGAGGCTTTGATAGTAGCTTCAACTTTTCTTGTAGCTGTACCAGAAGGGCAAGAGAGTCTAAAAAAAAGAAAAAAAAAAGAAGGCCGTTAGAGATGAAAACCGTGACTGGCTCTCTAAGCAAACGTTAGGCCAAAGGGCAGGGTGAAAACCTGGGAACAAGCAATTTGTCCTTCAAAAAAATGAAATGAATAAAAGCCGTTTGAGTGGTTTGGGTCCATTCCAGGAAAAAATTAGGCATAGGGTTATGTGAAAATCCCTAAAGGGACGCATTTCCCACTAAGAAAAGCTAGTGTGAAAATCCATAAGGGACGCACTACCTTTAAAACAATGATTTTTTATGCCTGGACCGATAAGGCGGCATCACTCTGAATGATTCACCTTTAGGCAGATAATGCATAATGCAGATCTTAATTCAGAGTCCTGTGGGGGTAAAGTGCTCATTGACCGGGGGGCAAAGATACGTACGGGTCAGTTCTCCTTGAAAAGATTATGGGTCAGAGTCCGTAAAGTCAAGGCAACGCTTTTCTACATCCTTGGGGGCATCAGACAACGTGAGCAGCTGAGCAGCACCCTCAACGAATCCCTTAACCACCTGGGATGTGGTCTATTCATTTTGCATATCACATGCATGTCATGTGCATTCAGTCTTTTACATGTATAGATATGCACACACAATTCTTGTACATTAATCCTTTGCACGTGTTTCTTATATATAGTTTTGTATGTATACTTGACACACATTATTCCATACGCACACACAATCTTTTGTATATGTTGTTGTGTACATAACTCAGAAGGATAGGTCCGAATAGACCTCATGAGCAAGGATGATCCAAAGGACGGATTCAGCTCAACACATGGTCGGCCACTGTATCCGGCGTAAAATCAGGTGAATAGGTATAGAGGGGGTGGAATGCCCAGAAGGACAAGCCTATCCAGACACACCATGCTCAGGGCAATCCGGAATCACACAAATCTGTAGAAAATAAGATTCTTTGAGAAGCCGAACTATCCACACATACTATAGTCGGAGGCAAATCAGACACAAAAGTGAGCTAAGGTACAGTTTTGAATCTACATCGATGCTCATCCATGCCGAACAATCAGGATCAAGATAAAGTCCTCACGAGAATGGAATCTCAACAACCCGCTCCTAAGAAGAAATTTAAGAGAGCAAGCCGACTCATGCACACCATGTCAGGAGCAATAAGGACCTGCTCCTAAGAGGGAAAAGAAGAAGCCTTTCTCATGCACACCATGCTGGGAGCAAACAGGTAAGTTTATCTGTCATAATATGTATGCTAACACACCTCACACAATCCGGATTCAAATGTATGTATATTGCACACAAATGATTCCACACACGTGTATAGTGTTTTGTATATATACATGGCTCACATGAAGGATCTGAATAGACCTCGTGCTTGAAGATGATCCAAGAGATGAGTTCAGTTTAACATTGTCAGATTCATGCCATGCCGAGAGCCACCAGGTAAGTTTTCTTGTTATAAGAGGCACACTCATATCATGCAAATATACATGAATACAAATCCTCAAACACAAACAACACAAAAAAAAAAAAATACAAATTCTCAAACAAAACAAGACAAAACAAAAGACATTTTCAAGGCCTTGAAAATCCAATATACTGTAAATACATTCAAAATGTAAAAGTCAAAAACAAAACAAGGAAAAAACAGAAACGAAAATGAAAACAAAATAGAAAAATCATCCGCCTGCAGGCAAACAACAAAATTTCCAATCTAATTTGTTCTTTGAGAAAACTTAAATCTTTTTCCGCCCCGGAGGCTCAACATCAAATTCTCTCACCCTCTTGAGAAGTATACAGGTCTTTTCAACAAGGAGGCTGCATTGGAGATGATAGAGGAATCGATATCTGGCATGTCACAGTCAGTACAATCAAGAAAATGGGGAACAACTAACTGTCCTTCATGGGGCACACATCTGACAACGCTCCCAACAGGTATGTACTTCCACAAGTAAATATCTCTTTTATATACCCTACACATTTGCTTTGCCCTTTTTGTAGTAAAAAAGAAGAGGTTCAGGATAAGCGCCTGCAAAGAAAATGACAAACAAGTCACTAAACCGACCTAAGGGGGTTAGCAGATCAGAATATTGAACTAGCCGGATGTCGTTTAGTAGATCAGACATTGTACTAGCTGGATGGGGGTTAGCAGATCAGACATTGAAATAGCCGGATGGAGATAGGATGTTACACGGATTGGTTGGAGGTTACCAAGGTTGTGCTGTGTAAGCCCAGAAGCGGTTACCAAGACAAAACGTTCAATCACATGCGATGGAACATATCGCAAATAGAGGTTGTAGTCAGAGAGTACTGCATCTCGCAGACACCGCGCATGCCGAGATGAGGAAAGCGGGGCACACGCGATAGAACGGATCATCACTTTGTAAGTCTGGAGCAGACTCGGTGCAGCTCAGGAGAGCAACCCTCGCGTTTTGTAAGTCTGGAGCAGACTCGGCACATCACCATCCGCACTTTGTAAGTCTGGAGCAGACTCGGTGCAGCTCAGGAGAGCAATCCTCGCGTTTTGTAAGTCTAGAGCAGACTCGGCGCATTACCATCCGCACTTTGTAAGTCTGGAGTAGACTCGGTGCAGCTCAAGAGAGCAACCCTCGTGTTTTGTAAGTCTGGAGCAGACTCGACACATCGCTACTTCCCCAGCAAAAAGGTAAGGGCTGCCTCAGGTACGTATCTCTTTCCTTCTTCTCTGAATTTTGGCACATCTAGGCACTAGTGCACAAGTTTCCCCAAAATTGGGGGCAACTGTAGACACCGGGTCCTGAGGCAGCCCAGATCAGAGTTACCCAATGATGATAAGATGCCTTATCACAGGCAAAGAAGTTGAAAGTGGTGATTTCCTGTTTAAATTTGCATTTTAGAGTGAAAAAGTAATAATAATAATAATAATAATAATAATAAATATTTTAAAAATTAGTTTTGAAAAATGGGGGCTTGAAATTACAATATTTTTAGTTAAATTAGAAAATAAAAAAAAATCTGCTTGAAAAGCACGACTGTGCTTCTTTGAAAGCACGGCTGTGCGGTGCAGCGCGCGCGAAAGCACAGCTGTGCTTCTTTGAAAGCACTGCTGTGCTTTGCGCTGCACTGCGTGTAGCGCGCACGAAAGCACAGCTGTGCTTCTTTGAAAGCACGGCTGTGCTTTGCGTGCAGCGCGCACAGCCACGCCAAATTGCCCTTTTTTCGCCCCAAAACTGATTTTTTCCGATTTTTTTCCACAAAATTCAATTTTTTATCACCTTTTTAAGGGATTTTAAGGTTTTTTTTTAATTTTTAAAATTTAAAATTGTTAATATCTGATTGTATTAATTTTTATCCCTTTTATTAGTATTATTTTCTTCATATAAAAAGAATAAGATGAAAACCTAAATGAGGGGGAATTCTTTTGGGGATTTTTCTAGGGTTTTTTCTCTTCATCTTTTTCTCTTCTTCTTCTTAATTTCTCTAAGAAAAATTCCAGATTTTCCCCCAACAAAAAAATTGAGTTCATCTTTTTAATTCTTTTTTCCAATAGAATTTCTTTTAAACACTTTTTAGAAGAAGATTTATTGATGCAATTGAATTTTGAGGCAAACATAATAATTGTTTGCTCTTAAAATTCATTTTTTTAATTTGTTATTTGTTTTCAATTAAACTTTTTCAAGGTTTTTATTATTTTGAATATTTTTTTTGATGAACAATGGATTTTTGGGGCAAAACAAATAATTGTTTGTTCCTAAAATCGATTTTTTCATTTGATTTTCTAAAAAATAATTTTTTCTCATAAATGATTTTTTTCTTTGGAACAAACAAAATAATTGTTTGTTCTTGACATTATTTTTATTCTTTTAATCAATAAAAATCATTCTTTTGGCAAAGAAATTAATTCTTTTTTTTTAAAGAATTGTTGATTTTTTTTTTCTTGGAATGAAATTCCAACATTTTTATTATTCAATTCTAATCTTGCAAATCAAGAACAAGGAAATCAATCATCTTTTTACCTTCATCGAATCCGAAACTCTGAGGGTAAACATTCCGGGCTTGTTCTTCTTATTCTTTTTGTTCATATTTAATTTATTCATGTTCATTCTTATTATTTTCAGTCATTCATTTATTTATTTTGTTTATGTTTAATTTATTACGATGTATATTTTTATTATTATTCTCATTCATTTATTTTATTCATGTGAATATTGATTTCTTTTATTTTTAGCATGTAATTAAATTAATTCATTCATCATTATTTTTAACATGTAATTAAATTAATTCATTCATCATTATTTTTAACATGTAATTAAATTAATTCATTTTGATTGATCTTTTTGCAATATAAATGGTTTATATCATTTGTGAACATATTTAATTAATCATGTCATTTATTTAATCATTTTTTTATTCTTTTCCATTGTCATTATCATATGTTTAATATTTTGTTCACTTATTTATTTTCATTATTATCATGTTCATATTTTTACACATTAATTAATTAACATGTTGTATTTTATTCCAATTACATCTTTTAATCCACTTATTATTCATAACACATTTTTCTCATTTATTTTAAATTGATAACATTTTAATTGATTTATGATTTTGGTATCATTTCATTTTATCTCATTTTATTTTATCTTATCATTTATTTTATATTTAATTGATTTTAATTGATTCAATTACTAACATTATTTTTATTTGTGTTTTATTTTATTTCACATCTCATTTTTTGCTTGGGTATTTTTGCGAGCACACGGGGAGATCCAAGAAGCTCGTTCGGGTTACATATTTATTTTCTTCGTTTGTAATATTTATTTATTTTGGCTTTTTCATTTGTTTTTGCCATGTAATTTTCTTGTAAAATTATTTATTTAGGCCCGCTAGAAAGAAAGTCACTAAACGTTTTTTTTATTAATTAATTTGAAATTTTTTCTAAATAAAAATGGGACCAATGTCTCAATTTTCTCTATCCAAAATAAAATCATCACTTCAAAATTATTTTGTAATAAATATGCATGTGAGGACCAATGTCCTCATCATTAATGAATACCCCGATTTATGCATGATTTGTATTTTATTTACAATGGGGGTTGTATTTCGCCCCTAGTTTTATTGTAATTTATTTTGAGAATGTTTATTTTAATAATGCTTTACTTATTGCTTTTGACGTGAATGATTGCGCCTTAATTAAATGCATCGTGTGGAAAGTTGGTGAAACAATGAATTCAAAACTTAATCATAATATTGATCAAGGTATAAATAAATGAGAAGTCCTGAACTCACTCTGGTCTTTGGGGCTCAATGAGGCGAGAGGTCTAGGACTTCCAAGACACCTCTTGAGTTCCACCAAAAGACTTAAATTTACAAATCCTAGGCTCCAGGGGGTAGAGGCTGAGACCTCTAAGATCTCTCTGGCTTACCTAAGATGGACATGTATGCACCGTCTTAGGCTCGCTGAGGCTAGACGACCCTTCCCAATGTTCTATTGGGTGGCGACTCCAAGAAACCTCCTTGTTGCCCAATATAGACGCACTTGTAAATACCTTGCAAGTTTTAATGAATCACATCCCGATCGCCCTAAAGTGGGCCCTCGGGAGGCCACGGGGTTCGGCGCGCGTCACAAGAAGATAAAACTAAAGCATATGCATAAATCAATCCACACAAAGCATTCACATGATTATTAGGGATTCAAGGCATCCCTTAATAAGAAAAGGAACTACTCACTCATGATTGAAATAAAAACTGAATTAAATAGAGAGAAGTTGATATTACCCATTTGAGATCTAAAAATGAAATTCTTACAATAATAAAAAATGACGTTCTTCAAACTAAATCAGCTAATAAGACTTCCAAAATGAATGATAAATTCTCCAATCCCCAAATTCTCCAAATCAATCCAAACTGAATAATTAACTGTAAAATATATGAAAAATCTCAACTTAGGTTGCAGAGAAAAAAATAATATCTGACTTCCGTTCCAAAAAATCCCCCTTAATGTCTAACCTCAGCCCCTATATAACAGTTAAAGTCAAACGGTGGCATGACAATCTTTGATTTTGTGCAGATTTTATTCACATGCATGATTTATGGGTTACATGGTTGTATGATAAGCTCTCACCGCAGTGTAACTGAATACTGATGACAGTTGTTTGAAATATTTTTGGTTTACACGGCGATATGGAAGGTCCTTACCGCCGTGTAAACCGCTTTCGGTCAGCCTCTTTGAATTTTTGCTCCCATGTACAGCGCCTTTAATCATGCTTCACACGACGGTGAGAGAAGTCCTTACCGCCGTGTAGCCTCCTACGTAACTCAAAGTCCCGATGTTCATGGCAGTAAGACAGCTCCTTACCGCCGTCTGATGTTCTTCTGCTGCCCTTTGATACTTTTGATCTTACACGGCGGTATGGAACATTCTCACTGCCGTGTAAGCTACCTAAAACACCAAAAATAACATTAAAAACTCACTTTAGTGTACCAAATAAAATCTAATAATACTTCAACAAAAACACATTGAAATAGGGACTTCTAAACTTAAAAGTGAGCTAAAAATTCACATAAAAGAACAACATAAAATTGAACTTATCAAATTCCCCACACTTAGCTTTTGCTAGCCCTCGAGTAAAATACCTCTTCAATTCCAGTTTTCTAAATTTTCAAGCAAGAAACCAGAAATTCAAATCACAAAGACAACACTTAGCAAATTCCACTTGAGAGAAATTCTTACTCAAACAAAATTCAAATGAAGATAATACAAATAAATTTCCAGCGTGTGTGTGTGCAAGGGCCAAAACCAAAGTTTTAATAAGTTTCAAAATTAAAATTTCCAGCACCAATCAATCAATGACCAAATAAGTTAGTGCACGAATGCACTTCTGGTTTTTCAATTGAAACACTAGAAACACCATAGGCCTCTCCTTTGGTACCGGAACCCGAAGGTCATCTCCACTAAACAATTCAAGATATAAACATGATCATTAGGTCTTAAACAGGTTGTAATGCAAGGTTAAAGGTGTGATGGCTATAAGAAAAATCAGAATAGTTTAACAATAAGGAAGCAGCCACTCCTACCCAATCCTTTCATGATATTTTTTTATTCAAAGCTAACAGAACTCCTCCTACGCTCTTCCCCTTTTAAAAGATGCGATATAAATTTCTTAAACTTTGATGAATAATTTCAAGACGAGAACAAGAAACACAATTTTATTGAATCCTTAATAACTGAATACGAAACACAATAGAATTTTAAATTTTTTTTTTGAGAAGATAAACTACCCCACACTTGAATATTTCAGTAACTTATAATCAGCTACAAATTTCATACCAAATCACAAAGGGCATTATCTTCATTTTCTTTTCTTTCCAACTTATTAAAACATTCAGTCTAACTTGTTCTCTTGCCAATTAAATTGAAACTCATTCACACCACCACATGAACTCAATCACCCAAACTTCCTAACAGCAACCCCCCATAATCCTAGAGTGGCCAGCTCTCCTATAAGGGTAAGCTAAAGGCATTTAATGGTAACAATAAGTTGTGCAAACAAGAAAATTCTCGAATTACGCATTTAGCATACTCAATTAGGCTCAAAATTGGCTAACAAGGGTAATTAATTCCATCGGTAAGAGAAAGTTTATTTAAAGGGACATAACAAAGAAAGATGCCTAAGTCATGTCAAAATTCATGCCTTAATCATTATATCGTTTCGAAGGGCAATGAGGAAGGTTCTAGTGCTCTAAAGACTTCCTGATCAAAATATTTCATGGATGGTTTTTCTTGACTTGTAAAAACTGGCCTAAGTGCAAAATATTGGAAATTTTAATTGTATGCTCTACTTTGAAAAGTGCTAGGAGGAAAAACTCTTAAACAAAACTTACTCTCTTGCTAACTAAATGCTTTAAATAAGTTATTCAAGTTTGAAAATTAAGCTAGAATAACAAATTAAGGGCTTACTAAACTAATCATGAGAGAAATCAACCAGCTCAAACCAAACAACTCAAATAATTAAAACGAGAAAACACACAGCATGACACAAAGCATAACTAAGGCAAAAATAAAGTGCAGAAATGTAAATAAATCCAACACATATAACTAAAATACTAAAGTAATACTAAAGGTTAGACACATTTCAGTTATAATGTCACAACAAGTTTTAATTCCCCACCCCACACTTAAGAACTTATTGTCCCCAGCAAGTAATCTAACTAAAAAGAAATCAAAAGTAAGAAGTACTGAAGTAACAAAATGTAAGATTAGAAAAACTCCCAGAAACTTTTTTCACTGTTGCGGAGGTGGTGGTGGAGGAAAGCGATCCATCTTGGTACGGTAAAAATGCTCCTGCTCCTGCGGAGAAAGCGCCACTAAACGCTCCAGCCGCGCCAAACTCTGTGCTTGCATGGCTAACTGCTGCTCATGCATGTCCAACTGTTGCTCATGCATGTCCAACTGCCCAATAATGTGAACATGATCAGTACGGGTATCCTCCATAAAACTAGCCCACTGATCGAGTCGAGAATTAATCTGAGCTTGAGCAGTCTGCAAGGCCTCTAACTGCTCAATAATCTGCGATAAGTCATAGGTTGGCATTGCTGGGGCGGGTGCAGCAGCAGCACCCCCAGCCTCCTCTTGCTGCTCCTCCTCTTCTTCAGCTCCTTCTACCATTAATTGGACTCGACCTCTTTCATTGAGTCTCAAATACTCATCCCGGGTTGACAATCGGACTTGATGGTGAAAATGATGGTCATCCATAATGATCTTAAGATTCTTCAGCATTCTGAAATCCATGATACTGCTAGCTCCCAAATCTGATCCTAAAGAGGGGTGTCTTACTCTCTTAGCTAGAACAGAGACTATCCACCCTATTTCAATCTTTTTAACTTTCTTGGGATTTCCCTGCAGATCCTTAAACTTTTTCCGTAGAAAATAAGCGCCATTCAATCGAATCTTATGGATCATGCAGTGTAAAAATAAAGCCTCTGCCTGGTTCACAACTCCAGCTGCTTCTATATGTCCATAAAAAGAAAAAGCAAAAAATCTATGCAAGATTCTCAATGCATGGTCCCAAAGGTGATGCGTCTTGGACAGTCCAGTAACATATTGCATGGCCGTGACTGGATCGCGAATTGTGGCCCAAGTTGACTGTTTATCCAAGTCTGGAAGATGCCGGACACCATCCACCGGGAAACCAAGAGCATCTGAAAACTCATTAAAAGTCATCGTATACTTTCTCTTGTTTAACCAAAATGTCACCTCCCCAGGGTCTTCCTCGTCTTCATTATCAATCTTGCAATTTACGGTTGCAAGGAAATCCCGAGTCAACTTCGGATGAACTCGCTCATTTTTTTGAAAAAATTCTGTCCACCCTATTCCTGCAATCAACTCATCAATTTCTTTCCTAATCCCCAGCTCCCTTAAGGATTCAAAATCAAGAAATGTTGAGGGCAGGTATGTTGCATCTGTAAGACAATTGTAAGCAGTGTGGCACCTAGTTGGGACCCAAGAGGGTACAGAGCTATCCCTCACTTGAGAAGACGATGCCTGGTCCATTCTAGATCTTTTAGGAGCCACTGCATCAGTAGATAAACACAATTAGAGGGAGGAAAACAATGACTTAAATTTGTAACAAAAGCAGTAGGCTAGCAGGAATTAAGTTAAAAGCAATGTGCAGAAACATTGAGAAATTAATGCTACAGAGATAAACTTCAAGAATGACAAATGCCAATACTTTTTACAATAATGCACCATCAGGTTTCCTTAGCAGGAAATGGAACATAAATAAATATAATGGAAAGAATTAAAGCATTCTCACTGCATTACCATACTGCCATATTATTCTTGCGTAAACACCAATTCAAAGGTTAATCATAGCCTGAGACAAATATATTGCATGGTATATGGAGGCCAAAAGATTCACCACTGTTGATAGTAAGATATGTGACTGAGAGAAAAAATGAGATATAATACTCATTCAGGCAAATCGTCAAACACCTGGTGGCCACAGATTTTTGCATATAAAACAAGCACCTCTTATGCATTTGTTACCCCCAATTCATCCATGTTATCACACAACAACCCAACAATTAACAAGAAAACACAAATTTCATCCATTTATTACAGAAAGAAATGAGAAAAAAGAAGAATGTAAATACCTAACACCAGCAACTGATAGAAAGAGGAAAGAAGGAAGGAAACTTACTTGGGTTGAAGGAGTGCAGACAAAATGTGCAAAAGATGTTCTTGAAACGTGATTCAACCAAGTGAAAATAAGGAATTTCAAAAATTTTGGATTTTCGGGTAGAGAGAGACGAGAGAGAGAATTTTGGTGTTTCAAAATTGCCAAAAAGAAATTGGCGATTGTGGATTTTAAAAATAGGGTTTTTCTCTTTACACGAATGTATGAAGATACCATACCGCCGTGTAAAATGCCACTGGAACCAGTTATTTTTAAATCACGATTTACACGGCAGTATGAGTGCCTGTCACCGTCGTGTAAAATGCTACTGGAATCAGGTATTTTTAATGCCCGATTTACACGGCGGTATGATGAACTCTCACCGCCGTGTAAAATGAATTTTTAAGAGAGAAAAATTCCTGAAACAAGCAACAAGTACACCAAGCACTCCACAACATTATACACTATCCCTAAAACCGATTTTTGACCACTAAATGAAAAGAAAATTTTCCTGAAACTGAAAAGAACTGGAACTATATATAAAAAAATCAAACAAAAGAGAATAGAGTTAGAAATTATTTTAGTTCTGATTTTTGAGTCTTCAGCTCGACTTTGAAGTTACCTTATTCCTCCTCTAGGATAATAACCACTGCTGCAACTTCAGCGTGGTTCTCAAAATATGGTTTTAAGCGATGACCGTTTGCCTTATATTATGCACTCCCGGATTGCTTTCGGATTGTTATGGCTCCAAATTTTTCAACCCTTACAACTTCAAAAGGCCCTTTCCACCTTGATTTTAACTTCTCGGGAAACAATCTTAACCTGCTGTCATACAATAGCACTTTCATTCCAGGCATGAATTCCTTCCTGATTAGCTTTCGATCATGCCATTTTTTTTGTGTTGTCTTTGTATTTTTGAGCACGATCATACGCCCAAAACCTGAGTTCCTCTAGCTCGTTCAGCTGTAAAGACCTGCACTTCCCTGCACTTTCAAGGTCAAAATTTAAGAATTTTGTAGCCCAATATGCCTTATGCTCTAGTTCCACTGGGAGATGACATGATTTTCCAAACATTAACCCAAAGGGGGACATCCCTATCGGTGTCTTAAATGATGTCTTATAAGCCCATAAAGCGTCATCCAACTTAAGGTACCAATCTTTTCTAGATGCATTGACCGTCTTTTCTAAAATGGCCTTTAACTCCCGATTTGACACTTCAACCTGACCATTAGCTTGAGCATGATAAGGGGTAGTGACCTTATGCCTAACTCCAAATTTTTTCAATAAAGTCTTAAATTGGTGGTTAATGAAATGCTTACCACCATCGCTAATAATGGCTCTCGAGGCTCCATACCGAGTGAATATATTTTTTCTCAAAAAATCTAAAACAACCTTCGCATCACAAGTTCTAGTGGCTACAGCTTCTACCCATTTACTCACATAGTCAACTGCCACCAGAATATATTCAAATCTGTATGAAACCGAAAAAGGTCCCATAAAGTCAATTCCCCACACATCAAAAAGTTCAACCTCAAGCATATTAGTCAAGGGCATCTCATCTCTCTTAGAAATATTGCCTACCTTTTGGCACCTATCACAAGTTTTCACAAAATTTTGGACATTTTTAAACATAGTAGGCCAATGAAAACCAGAAGATATAATTTTTGATACTATTCTATTTGGCCCATGGTGCCCACCAGCTTCCCCACTGTGACAAGCTGTGATAATCTCACCTGTCTCTTCCTCTGAGACACACCTTGTTAGCACTTGATCAGCACATAAGCGGAATAGGTACGGGTCATCCCAAATGTAATGTTTAAGATCAGCCTTCAACTTCTTCCTTTATTGCCACGTGAAGTCCTTTGGCACGAATCCTCCTGCAAGAAAATTAGCTATATTAGCAAACCAGGGAACAGAAAGCTCACTTGCAAACAGAGCACATATATGTTCATCAGGGAATAAATCTGAAATCTCCCCTTTCTCAATGTGTTCATTCTCCAGTCTTGACAAGTGATCCGCTACAAAATTCTCTGCTCCCTTTTTATCTTTGATTTCCAAGTCGAATTCTTGCAATAGGAACACCCATCTGATCAATCTCGGCTTAGATTCCTTTTTGGCAAACAAATGTCTCAAAGCCGCATGGTCCGACCACACCACGATTTTTTCACCCAACAAATACGTTCTGAACTTCTCAAAAGCATAAATGATTGCAAGAAGTTCCTTCTCAGTTGTGGTGTAGTTAACTTGAGCTCCTGTCAAAATATGACTTGCATAGTAAACCGCACAAAATACCTTATCCTGCCGCTGTCCAAGCACTGCCCCAACTGCAAAGTCACTAGCATAACACATTAATTCAAATGGAAAATTCCAATCCGGAGATATAATCACCGGGGCTAAAATGAGCCTTTGCTTCAAAGTTTCAAAAGCTAGCATGCATTCACTATCAAAATTAAAAACAACATCTTTTATAAGCAAATTGGACAAAGGCTTAGCAATTTTCAAAAAATCTTTGATAAAACGACGGTAAAATCCTGCATGTCCTAAGAAACTTCTAATGCCTTTCACACTAGTTGGGGGTGGTAACTTTTCTATTACCTCTACCTTGGCTTTGTCAACCTCTATCGCCTTCTCAGAAATTTTGTGCCTAAGCACAATGCCCTCTCTCACCATAAAATGGCACTTTTCCCAATTCAGTACTAAATTAGTTTCCTTACATCTCTTTAACACCAAATTCATATGCCTTAGACAGCTCTCAAAATCACTCCCATAAATGGTAAAGTCGTCCATAAATACCTCCATAAATTTTTCTATGAATTCATGAAATATCGCCATCATGCATTGCTGAAACGTAGCCGGTGCATACCTGAAGGGCATCCTCCTATATGCAAACGTGCCATAAGGGCAGGTAAAAGTTGTTTTCTCTTGATCTTCAGGGGCTATAGGAATTTGCAAATATCCAGAGTACCCATCTAAAAAGCAATAAAACTTATTCCCTGCTAACCTTTCTAACATTTGATCAATAAATGGTAATGGAAAATGATCTTTTCTGGTGGCATTATTCAATCTTCTATAATCAATACAGACTCTCCAACCCGTAACTGTACGAGTTGGAATTAACTCATCTAGCTCATTCCTTACCACTGTCATTCCCCCTTTCTTGGGGACACATTGCACTGGACTAACCCATCTGCTGTCGGAAATAGGATAGATTATACCTGAATCGAGGAGCTTAAGTACCTCCTTCTTTACCACTTCTTGCATGGCCGGATTAAGTCTCCTTTGTGGCTGAGCTACTGGTTTGCACTCTTCCTCCATGAGGATTCGGTGGGTGCAGTATCTTGGATTTATTCCCTTCAAGTCTGATGTTTCCCATCCAATGGCTTTCTTGTGTTTTTTCAGCACCTCCAGCAGCATTTTCTCCTCATCACCTGACAATAAAGAAGAAATGATTACCGTTTTTTTTTTCATTCTCCAGAAATACATATTTTAAATGAGAAGGAAGAGGTTTAAGTTCAGAATTTGACTCCCCCTTTTTTGGATCAGGTTCTTCTTGCTGTTCTTCCTCTACAACTGCTATCTCTTTTCTCTCCATCTCATCTTCCAATTTGTCATCATCCAATGAATGCACTACAATTTCATCCAGTGGATCAGCTACTAACACATTTTCCTGAGTTTCCTCCACACATTTATCTATTGCATCCACAAAATAAATAGATTCCTCCATATCCTTCAATGTGTATTTTGAGCTTTGTTCATATCCACCACTAGCTTTTCATCATTGAATCGTAGGGTGACCGTTTGACCATGTGCATCGATCAAAGCCTTTGCTGTGTTTAAAAATGGCCTCCCCACTATAAGTGGTATCTTATGGTCTTCCTCCATCTCCATTACTATAAAATCCACCGGGAAAATGAATTTTCCAACTTTCACTAGCAGATCCTCTATCACTCCCTTAGGTCTCCTTACTGATCTATCTGCAAGTTGAAGCCTCATGCCCATCTCCTTGAGCTCTCCAAGATTAAGTTTTCTGCAAATAGAATATGGCATCAGATTTATGCTAGCACCTAAATCACATAGAGCACTCCCATAAAAATTTTCACTTATTTCACATGGTAACGTAAAACTACCTGGATCCTCCAATTTTTCAAAAATCTTATTCATTATTAAAGCGCTACAATTTTCTGTAAGTTGCACAGTTCCATGCCCTTCTAATTTCTTTTTATTTGAGCACAATTCTTTCATAAATTTTGTATAATTGGGCATGCGAGCTAAGGCCTCTGCAAATGGTAGGTTAATGTGCAGTTTCTTAAATATTTCTAAAAATCTAGCCAATTGCTCATTTTTCTTTTCCTTTCTGGCCACAGCAGGAAATGGCAACCTATTAATATCAAGATCCTCTGCTTTGGGATTCACCAGACTTTTACCTTTATCAATTATAGGAGCATTTTCATCTACTTCCAATATAGAGTTAGAATTACTTACCCTTCGTGTAGGCTCCCCCTTACCTGAAGATGGTGAAGATGTTTTACCTTGGTCTTTGCTTTGTGTTACCTCCTTGCCACTCCTCAATGTAATTGCATTTGCCTCTTCCTTGGGATTACAATCCACATTTGAAGGAAAAGTTCCTGGTTATCTATTCGATATTGAAGTTGCAAGTTGGCCCAATTGCGTTTCCAAGTTCCTCATGGACGCATCTTGATTCCGGTTCCACTATTCTTATGATTTCCACCTTGCTTCTTGATTTGCCATAAATTGTTACTGGCTGTTCACAAACTGTTGTTGACTGTTCATGAAGCTAGCTAACATATCTTCCAAATTCGGCTTCTTTTCTTGTACAGGTGGCATTGGTTGATAACCCGGTGGGTGATAAGCTTGAGAATGGGATTGGTTTGAGCCCTGCCCTTAGTGATATGGTGGATAGGGGTTTTGATAATTGTTGGGGGGTTGCGGTTGGTATGACTGGTTGTGGTTATGATGGTTGTTTTGGTTGAAAGGGGCTCTTGGTTGTGGTTGGGAAGATGAAGCATTATGATTTCCATCCCTCCAAGAGAAGTTAGGGTGGTTCCTCCAACCTGGGTTATAGGTGTTGCTGTAAGGATCATTCCTGCGGTAATCTCCTACAGCATTTACATCTCCCATTACTCCACCTTCTTGACTATATTGACCGCTTTCATACTGCCCACTCTCTGTAGAGACTGAGGACACATTTTGGACCTTCAATCAACTTATTTCCTTCTGCATTGATTCTATATGTGCCTTTAGCATTGATACTTCATCCACATTATGTATTCCTTGCCTTTTTGGGATTGCTCTAGGAGTAGCCAATTAAGCATCATTTGCTGCAATCTCATCCAACATAAGAAAAGCTTCTTCTGGTAGCCTATTCAAAAAGGAACCTCCTGATGATGCATCCAAAAGTGACCTTGTCTGTGGGGTAAGTCCAGCATAGAATAAAGTCATCAATTGATGTACAGCTATCTCATGGTGCGGACAGCTTCTCAATAATCTCCTAAATCTCTCCCAAGCCTCATGAAAAGGCTCTTCATTCATCTGAGCAAATCCCATAATACTGTTACGAATTCTTGTGGTCTTGGTAGGAGGAAAAATCTCATTAAGAATTTCTCTTGTAGTTGCTCCCATGATCTTATTGATTGACTGGGTAACATCTGCAACCAATCCCTTGCTTTTCCAATCAAAGTAAATGGAAATAATTTCAACCTTATTGCATCAGAAGTGACACCCTGGATATGAACTGTGTCACTGACCTCCAAAAATATATCTAATTGCTATGCAGGATCTTCCAATTCTGATCCTGAAAACTGGTTTCTTTGTACCATAGTAATGGTTGCTGGTTCAAGTTCAAATTGCATTCCCCTTGGCAACAAAATTATCCTGTGATCCTCATTCCATCTTGTTACAGCATAGTCTCTTATTGTCCTCTGCCTTGGGACTTCTTCTCCATAATTACCCGGCATCTCTTCTTGTGCTCGTGGCACTTGTTCATTCTCTGGAGGAAATTCATCAATAGGGAGAGGATTATTTTCCATGTTGTTATCTCTGTTGGCTCTCCTGCGTTGATGCAAAGTCCTCTTGATTTCAGGGTCGTAGGGTGCTACTTTTTCTTGCCTCAATCTGCTTATACACCACAACTACCTGAAAAGAATAATAAATAATAAAATAAGAAAAATAAAAACACATTCAAATAAAAATCAAAACTTACTAACAACGCCAGTCCCCGGCAACGGCGCCAAAAATTTGACGCGACCTCAACAAGTGTACTGAATCTGCAAGTAATACAGTGGGGTAATTTTAAGACCCCGAGTTATCGTATCCAAGGGACTGAATTGTGTAAGCGTTGATAAATAAATGTATGCTAAAGAATTCCCAATTGTTGAGAGTGATAAGTTATGTAATGCAAAATTAAGACAAATAACTGATGAAATAATTAATTCAACGACGTTAAAATAATCAATTTTAATAAAGAATTGATAAAATGATTAACAGATCTTGCTAAGGAATACCCATTCTCCCCATAATACCATGTAAATGCTTAAACATAATAATTTCATATGCAATTCAGTGAACAACCTAGCCTATACCCTAGCCTGCCTTTCGGATCCAGCTTCTCTAAAACATGTACCTAACATCCCGGATTCAGCACATAAATTAGTAATCAAAACAGGTCTTAAGTCTTGAGCTTAGATGGTCCTACCATCCCGGATTCAGAGATCAAAACTCAATTATCTCCCACCATTCAGAACCTATTTGTAACACCCCCTACGTCCCTGTTGCAAGGACGCGGGTGTGCTACCGACGTTCACTCACACAGATGCACTCATACTCAAAGCGGAAGCATACAATTACACAAAAACACGGGGAAATTAAAAACTTACCTTGAGAAGCAAAGCTGGACATACATTAACTCACACACACGCAGGCACTAAGCAGAAACATATACACATTCATACATATGATCATTCAGCGGAAGCATAAGGCGAAAGATAAAATGAAGGAATAACTGAAAACTTAATTACAATAAGATCCTTACATAATCAAATACATAAGCAAAAGGATATAAATATTATAGAATCCGAAATACAGAAGCTAAAAACAAGGTAATAAAATACTTCTAACTCCCATGTGGCAGACCTTGCAGATGCTCGACTCGGACCGAACCAAAACCTGCCACCTACACGGGAAAAGAACCCGTGCTAAGCGATAACGCTTAGTGGGGAGGAACAAAGACAATCAATGCAAAACAAATATACATACATCATCATGCAGAATTACATATAAACTCGTATGCAAACACTTACCGGTTCCACCAAAGTATCAGATATCAGAAAGCGAATCATGCAAAAACACAAATAATAAAAACACGCAGCCGCCATACCAAAATACCCATATACCAACCAAAAACTGATTCACACGCAAAGCAACTATCATATAAAGACGCACCCATAATCACACAAGGTCACTAGAGGTCAGAACATACAACTATCATGCCATAGCGCACACACACTAGCCGAGAACCGACTGACAAGGTCAAAGCACAACACTTTTGCTGCGCCACTCTAATACATAAAATATCATGCCGAAAACACTCCAATAGCAGAGACCGAAGAAATAATCACATAACATCACATTCATAACATCACCATGCAGGAAGTACAGTTAAATCTTACATACTTACAGCCACAACTGATCCGATTCACATGCTTATATACAATAAAACCATGCTTGAGTCACATACGTAAATACATTAGTCGAATCACATTCAAAGCATTCTAAACTTATAACACATCACATGACAAGTGTGGATAATGGTGTCAGATATAAAATTATGCTTGAAATATAAAGACATACATTTCGAAGCTCATATCCACGTTCATATACATATAAACTGTTTCCTCAAATCATTATCATGCTCATTCGGATGTCACATTCTTACAGTTATTTCAAAGGAAAACAAAACAACAAAGCACCTGCTAACTCACAATAGTGGATAATGAGTATACGGACAGTACTTTATGGGTATGAACCGGCCAAAGGGTACCTTACAGGTACGAATCAAAAACCATTTAATTTTATCACATTCGAAACATTTTCTGAGGGGGATCTTAAACAAGATCCAAACACATTAAAAAGGATCGCGAGGATCCGAACACATTAAAAGGGTTCGCGAGGAACCAAACGGGGACCTGATCAGGGTCCAAACGTCCAAAGGTGCTGCAGCTAAAGAGACTCTATTAGGCATGCCTAACTATCCACTAGACTGACTCTCACAGGTCATGCGTAACACAAATCATGTCTCACATCATGGCGCATAATTTAACATATCACCTTCATAGTATTCAAAACACTGTCCATGCATAATATATACAATTATATTAATATACTTCATAAAATAGTCCAAGTATAAACCTAAAGGCATCACAAGTTCGGAATTCAAACATTAGAATCACAAAAGAAAACTCAATTTTGAAACCAGGAAGTGTCGCGGTCGCGACGAATGTCGCGCTTGCGACAGAGGCGTCTTGGCCCAGGTTGCGATCACGGCAACCTTCGTGATCTCGCAAGAGAACAATACACATCTCACTGTCGCGCTCGCGACAGAGAGCTGCTAGCCCAATCTATCGCACTTGTTCTCGAGAGCGTGCTCGCGACAAAGGAATACCCAAATCAGATCGGCGGCCAAGCGCTCTGTCGCGCTCGCGATAGAGGCTCTGCTGCACGGCTCGACAGCGAGCTCGGACACGTGCGAGGGCTGTATTCGCCGGGCTCTGTTGCGACCTCACGACAATGTCGCGCTCGCGACAGAGTCGAGAATTCCAACCCTTACACGAGAAATCTGAAGAAAAACCCAACTTCACCAACCAAACATCAAAACATCCATTTACCTCATCTCCAGCAAGCCACACATCATTGACAACATAAAACACAAAATCCATACCAAGAATTCCAAATAAATTATACCACTAACAATATCCATACACACAATCTACGATATCAGCACTATTCATCATTCATCTCAATCGTACCCATGTTAATATGCATTCATATATATGGTACATCATGCTTAGGTTACTCATGAGATCAACACATATTAATACTCATCTATATGCCATCCTTCACAGAGTCATATCTATTATTATTTACTAGTTAGATCACCAATCTTAATCATACTCATAAGTTTTCCCAAAGACAACTACTTATAAAATCATTTAATTACCCTAAACGTGCATAATAAGATGAGGGGAAAGGTAGGGGATTGATCCGGGTCAACCATGGGCTCAAAAATAAAGAAGAAAAGGCTTATACAAGTTTTTCTGTCGTTAGGTCGCGACCCTGTTGCGCTCGCGACAGAGGCTCACCTAAGATACCTTAAAAGACTGCTTTACGTATCTAACTTGTGTTGCCTAAACCAACCTCTAAACCTCATTTTTAGCCAAAAATTCCTTCTTAACAAATCGTCCCTAGGATGTTAACGTTCAAATGCAACAAATTTCAGATCAAAAAGACATCTATAACTCCAGATATAATCTCAACAACCCATACTATTCAAAAAACCCGAATAGAGACACTATGGTTTTATCCAAATTTCAGGGTCTTAGAACAAGAATTTGCCCAAGGTTATTTCTGCGACATTTAAAGGCCTGGAAATTATGGTTCTAATGGCTTAAGAATCACATGATTAAGAGGTCTAAAACTCCACTTCTGACAAAAATAATACAAGGATGTCAGATGAGAACTGAACCGAATTGCCAAAATCACCATAAAACATCAAATTAAAGGAAAATCCCAAACTCATGCATTTTAATACCAGCCCTCATATACATTTATCTCAATCAATAACATGGATTACTAACACATTTACCCAAATTAATTCATGCATAAACTCATATCAAAGCACTCAAATTTCTGGAAAACAAACACAAATACACATTCATGATCCAAGGAGAATTAGGCAAAGACAACTCAAACTCAAATATAGAAATCAAAGCTCCCAAACACTTGCACCCACTCAAAACACACTCCCAAACCTAGAATTGAAGCTTCACTTCAGCCCTCTCACGATCTCACCTTCTCTTTCCCTTTCCTCTTTCTTCCTTCTTCCGATTCTTGTACAAAACCCAGCCAAAACACAAAATCAAACCATGAGAACCCCAATCAAAACCCATAAAACGCAGGAGAAGAATAAGAAGAAGAAGAAGCCATAAAAATCCATGATCTTACCTCTTGATTCCCACTCAAAACTCAAGAAAACACAAGGAAGGGGAGATGGAAGCAGAAAATGGGAGTGAGAGAGAAAGAGAGGGACGGAAAAATGGAAGCAAGGAAATGAGGGTAGCTTCCACGGGAAGCTTCACAAATTTCTGCCCTCCCTACCACTCTCTTCCCTTTTCCAATTAATGCTCACCAACCCCATGCCATGTGTCACCATCCTAAAGGTTCCATCATCCCATCTTTAACTTATTTGCTCTAGTTACCATACACAAAACACACCGAAACAACTCTAATAATAATATCTCCATGGCACCATACTCAACTCACACCATAACATTACTTAAAAACTAACTTACATCCAAGGCACCATACCTACAAACCCACACTATAAAACCTCTTAACCCACTTATATCCTACTTCCACGCACCACATGCACACCAAATAATTTCCTCCACTTTACTTAACTAATAAATACTTTGCAATTAAGTCCTTATTATCCAATCCTCCTCATGCACAAATTATTGAAATACCCTTAAATTCCCGACTTAGCATGCAAATTCCGACCAGGCCTGTTTTGGGTTATTACAAATCTCTCCCCCTTAAGAAATTTCGTCCTCGAAATTTCCCCGCTAAACACTTGCATCCAGACACCCCAAATAAACAAAATTGGCTTAAACAAAAACTTACAACACATACTTACCGGAAGGCTCTGCAGACTCAATCACTTCTATGCGGTTAGTGACAGATACTCTAGCTGAATCCTTGGAGGCATCTAACTTCCCGACTGATTCCGATGATGCTCGCGTAGGTCGAAGCAACTCCTCCACATCTTTTCTAGCCTGCTGAGCTAGATTCTCACTCATCTTCTTAGGACAATCGACTATCTGATGTTGTAAGCTGCCACATCGGAAACAGGCTCCAGTCATCAGTCGACACAAAACCCGATGTCGCTTCTGACAATGCTGACATATCAGCGGTACCCACTTCTTCTTACACTTATCCCAATGTTGCTTTTGATATTGTTAACATATCGATGCCTCTCGAATCCTTTTCCCTGCTGGCACTTCTCTACCCGATCCTTTTCTCTTCTGAGGTACATTTCGAACAAATTCTTGAGAAACATGAGGAGCAGTCAATCTATCCAAAATTCGAATCAACCCTTGCACTAATGTCCTATCATCAGAAGCAGGACCAGAATTTCCAATAGAAGGATGCTCAGAAACACTATAATCAGCTACAACTGGGTTCACACATTCTGTTGTCTTGCCCACATTCTCACTCGGATCAGACTCCATCTAGACACGACACAAGACAAGATACATCTGCATTAGGCCACGACACGAAACCGACTCTCATGCAAAGACTCAACACATAACAAATAAGTTAACCAGAACCGCGCTCTGATAGCACTAAATGTAACACCCCCTACGTCCCTGTTGGAAGGACGTGGGTGTGCTATCGATGCTCACTCACACAGATGCACTCATACTCAAAGCAGAAGCATACAATTATACAAAAACATGGGGAAATTAAAAACTTACCTTGAGAAGCAAAACTGGACATACATTAACTCACACACACGCAGGCACTAAGCAGAAACATATACACATGCATACATATGATCATTCAGCGGAAGCATAAAGCGAAAGATAAAATGAAGGAATAACTGAAAACTTAATTACAATAAGATCCTTACATAATCAAATACATAAGCAAAAGGCTACAAATATTACAGAATCCGAAATATAAAAGCTGAAAACAAGGTAATAAAACACTTCTAACTCCTACGTGGCCGACCTTGCAGATGCTCGACTCGGACCGAACCAAAACCTGCCAACTACAAGAGAAAAGAACCCGTGCTAAGCGATAACGCTTAGTGGGGAGGAACAAAGACAATCGATATAAAACAAATATACATACATCATCGTGCAGAATTACATATAAACTCATATGCAATCACTTACCGGTTCCACCAAAGTATCAGATATCAGAAAGCGAATCATGCGAAAACACAAATAATAAAAACACGCAGCCGCCATACCAAAATACCCATATACCAACCAAAAGCTGATTCACACGCAATGCAACTATCATATAAAGGCACACCAGAATCACGCAAGGTCACTAGAGGTCAAAACATACAACTATCATGCCATAGCGCACACACACTAGCCGAGAACCGACTGACAAGGTCAAAGCACAACACTTTCGCTGCGCAACTCTAATACATAAAATATCATGCCGAAAACACTCCAATATCAGAGACCGAAGAAATAATCACATTCATAACATCACCATGCGGGAAGTACAGTTAAATCTTACATACTTACAGCCACAACTGATCCGATTTACATGCTTATATACAATAAAACCATGCTTGAGTCACATACGTAAATACATTAGTCGAATCACATTCAAAGCATTCTGAAACTTATAACACATCACATGACAAGTGCGGATAATGGTGTCAGATATAAAATCATGCTTGCAATATAAAGTCATACATTCCGAAGCTCATAACCACGTTCATATACATATAAACTGTTTCCTCAAATCATTATCATGCTCATTCGGATGTCCAACTCTTATAGTTATTTCAAAGAAAAAAAAAACAACAAAGCACCTGCTGACTCACAATAGTGGATAACGAGAATACGGACAGTACTTTACGGGTACGAACCGGCCAAAGGGTACCTTACGGGTACGAATATAAATAATTTAATTTTATCACATTCGAAACATTTTCTGAGGGGGATCTTAAACAAGATCCAAACACATTAAAAAGGATTGCGAGGATCTGAACACATTAAAAGGGTTCGCGAGGAACCAAATGGGGACCTGATCAGGGTCCAAACGTCCAAAGGTAGTATAGCTAAAGAGACTCTATTAGGCATGCCTAACTATCCACTAGACTGACTCTCGCAGGTCATGCGTAACACAAATCATGTCTCACATCATGGTGCATAATTTAACATATCACATTCATATAATTCATAACATTGTCCATGCATAATACATCCAATTATATTAATATACTTCATAAAATAGTCCAAGTATAAACCTAAAGGCATCACAAGTTCGGAATTCAAACATTGGAATCACAAAAGAAAACTCAATTTGGAAACCAGGGAGTGTCGCGATCGCGACAGAGGTGTCTTGGCCCAGGTAGCGATCACGGCAACCTTCGAGATCTCGCGAGGGAACAATACACATCTCACTGTCGCGAGCTGCTAGCCCAATCTATCGCGCTCGCAATAGAGGAACGCCAAAATCAGATCGGCGGCCAAGCACTCTGTCGCGCTCGCAATAGAGGCTCTGCTGCACGACTCAGCAGCGAGCTCAGACGCGTGCGAGGGCTACTTTCATCGGGCTCTATCGCGACCTCGCGACAGAGTCGTGAATTCCAACCCTTACACGAGAAATCTAAAGAAAAACCCAACTTCACCAACCAAACATCAAAACATCCACTTACCTCATCTCCAGCAAGCCACACATCATTGACATCATAAAACACAACATCCATACCAAGAATTCCAAATAAATCATACCACTAACAATATCCATATACACAATCTACGATATTAGCACTATTCATCATTCATCTCAATCGCACCCATGTTAATATGCATTCATATATATGGTACATCATGCTTAGGTTACTCATGAGATCAACACATATTAATACTCATCCATATACCATCCTTCACAAAGTTATATCTATTATTATTTACTAGTTAAATCACCAATCTTAATCATACTCATAAGTTTTCCCAAAGATAACCACTTATAAAATCATTTAATTACCCTAAACATGCATAATAAGCTGAGAGGAAAGGTAGGGGATTGATCCGGGTCAACCATGGGCTTAAAAATAAAGAAGAAAAGGCTTATACAAGTTTTTCTATCGCGAGGTCGAGACCCTGTCGCGCTCGCGACAGAGGCTCACCTCAGATACCTTAAAAGAATGCTTTACGCCCCTGACTTTTGTTGCCTAAACCAACCTCTAAACCTCATTTTTATCCAAAACTTCCTTCTTAAAAAATATTCCCTAGCATGTTAACGTTCCAATGCGACAAATTTCAGATTCAAAGGACATCTATATCTCCAGATATGATCTCAACAACCCATACTGTTCAAATAACCCGACACAAATAGAGACACTACGGTTTTATCCAAATTTTAGGGTCTTACAGCAAGAATTTGCCCAAGGTTATTTCTGCGACATTTAAAGGCATGGAAATTTTGGTTCTAATGGCTTAAGAATCACAAGATTAAGAGGTCGAAAACTTCACTTAAGATAAAAACAATACACGGAGGTCATATGAGAACTGAACAAAATTGCCAAAATCACCATAAAACATCAAATTCAAAGAAAATCCCAAACTCATGCATTTCAATACCAACCCTCATATACATTAATCTCAATCAATAACATGGATTACTAACACATTTACCCAAATTAATTCATGCATAAACTCATATCAAAGCACTCAAATTTCTGGAAAACAAACATAAATACACATTCATGATCCAAGGATAATTAGGCAAAGACAACTCAAACTCAAATGTAGAAATCAAAGCTCCCAAACACTTGCACGCACTCAAAACACACTCCCAAACCTGGAATTGAAGCTTCACTTCGGCCCTCCCACGATCTCACCTTCTCTTTCCCTTTCCTCTTTCTTCCTTCTTCCGATTCTTATACAAAACCCAGCCAAAACACAAAATCAAACCATGAGAACCCCAATCAAAACCCATAAAACTTAGGAGAAGAATAAGAAGAAGAAGAAGCCATAAAAATCCATGATCTTACCTCTTGATTCCCACTCAAAACTCAAGAAAAAACAAGGAAGGGGAGATGGAAGCAGAAAATGGGAGTGAGAGAGAAAGAGAGGGACGGAAAAATGGAAGCAAGGAGATGAGGGTAGCTTCCACGGAAGCTTCACAAATTTCTGCCCTCCCTACCTCTCTCTTCCCTTTTCCAATTAATGCTCACCAACCCCATGCCATGTGTCACCATCCTAAAGATTCCATCATCCCATCTTTAACTTATTTGCTCTGGTTACCATACACAAAACACACCCAAACAACTCTTATAATAATATCTCCATGGCACCATACTCAACTCACACCATAACATTTCTTAAAAACCCACTTACATCCAAGGTATCATACCTACAAACCGACACTGTAAAACCTCTTAACCCACTTATATCCTACTTCCATGCACCACATGCACACCAAATAATTTCCTTCACTTTACTTAACTAATACATACTTTGCAATTAAGTCCTTATTATCCAATCCTCCTCATGCACAAATTACTGAAATACCCTTAAATTCCCGACTTAGCATGCAAATTCTGACCAGGCCTATTTTGGGTTATTACACTATTAAAATAGAAGTCCACAGATTTAACTACCATCCCGGATTCATCAAATCAATGAAAAAGGATAGAAATAGAACATAGTATGTATAAGTGCATAAAACGAATTACAATAAAAGATTATCACGGTAGATCAATCTCAAACTTGCATTAATTTCAATAACAACAGATTAATTTAGAGAAGATAAAACTGAAGCATATGCATAAATCAATCCACACAAAGCATTCACATGGTTATTAGGGATTCAAGGCATCCCTTAACAAGAAAAGGAACTACTCACTCATGATTGAAATAAAAACTGAATTAAATAGAGAGAAGTTGATATTACCCATTTGAGATTTGAAAATGAAATTCTTACAATAATAAAAAATTATGTTCTTCAAACTAAATCAGCTAATAAGACTTCCAAAATGAATGATAAATTCTCCAATTCCCAAATTCTCTAGATCAATCCAAACTGAATAATTAATTGTAAAATATATGAAAAATCTCAACTTAGGTTGCAGAGAAAAAAATAATATCTGACTTTCGTTCTAAAAGATCCCCCTTAATGTCTAACTTCAGCCCTTATATAACAGTTAAAGTCAAACGGTGGCATGATAATCTTTGATTTTGTGCAGATTTTATTCACATGCATGATTTCCGGGTTACACGGCGGTATGAGAAGCTCTCACCGCCGTGTAACTGAATACTGATGACAGTTCTTTGAAATATTTTTGGTTTACACGGTGGTATGGAAGGTCCTTATCACCGTGTAAATGACTTTCGGTCAGCCTCTTTGAATTTTTGCTCCCATGTACAGTGCCTTTAATCATACTTCACACGGCGGTGAGAGAAGTCCTTACCGCCATGTAGCCTCCTACGTAACTCAAAGTCCCGATGTACACGGCGGTAAGACAGCTCCTTACTGCCATGTGATGTTCTTCTGCTGCCCTTTAATACTTTTGATCTTACACGGCGGTATGGAACTTTCTCACCACCATGTAAGCTACCTAAAACACCAAAAACAACATTAAAAACTCACTTTAGTGTACCAAATAAAATCTAATAATACTTCAACAAAAACACACTGAAATAGGGACTTCTAAACTTAAAAGTGAGCTAAAAATTCACATAAAAGAACAACATAAAATTGAACTTATCAGTACACCTCCGTACACTCGTTATCCACTATTGTGAGTCAGCAGGTATTTGATTTGTCTGCTTTGTCTGATATGATTATAAGAATGTGATTATACGTTTTGGAATGCTATGATAGTGATTCTAATATAATGTGTATACGTATGTGACTCAAGTATGTTTATATTATGTATGATTATATCCGCATATGTCATATCGTATGTGTGCCTTGGCGACCATTGTGAATGGCCATCCACTCTTTTGTTGTGTTTCTCCCGCTAATTGTTTATCGCTTAGCATGATGCTTTATCTTTACAGGTGGTTTGTTGTTATAAGTATAAGAATGCGAACATTATGCTTATAAAATGTGAATTCGTTCGGTTATGACTAGAGGTATGTTAATATAATTATGATTATGAACTCTCAAATGTTATGAATGTAGTGTCATGTTATATGTGTAACACCCCTTATCCATACTCAGGCGATCCCATCCGATAAGGAGTGAGATGCTGTAGGAGTAAAGGTGCCACCACACAGATACATAATACACATACACTCATCCATAAACATACATAACAAAATACAAGGTAAATTAAAACTTTACAAGACCATTCATAAAAGCTGATCATGCATTAATATAATAGAAGCATTACATTACTGTTCTGATCAACTGAGAGATATAAAAGATAATTACAATTCCCAAAATTACATATACAAAAGCGGAAGCTATTAAAAAATCATAAGAGAGTTCTATACAAAAAGAATCATAAAGCTACAGAAATAAGCCCTATACTAAGACCCTGCTGTGTTGGCTTTGATGACGAAGACTCTCCCAAAAGCGATTCCTTCCGCACCTGCACGGGTAAACACACCGTGCTAAGCGATAAATGCTTAGTGGGGAAACAAACATATAGCATAAGGACAACCATTCACAACAGTCGTCAAGGCAGTTCACATGCGTATTTCATTTACAAACGAATTAGGGCATGACAATAATAATAAACTCATGCTCACATACATAAAGCCATTCATCAGAAGATTCATAACAATAATCATATTCTCATAACAGATTACATTTTCACCATTGAATCCATAAGGATAACATATGTTTCCCATATAACGATTCATACAAAACACCTGCTGACCCGAGGGAGTGGATAACGAGTATACGGACAGTACTTTACGGGTACGAGCCGATACGGACAGTACTTTACGGGTACGAGCTGATAAAACAAATTTTCATTTAACTTTTACAAAACATTACAAAGGGGATCTTAAACAAGATCCTTTCGGATAAGGGTTCGCGAGGAACCATTCGAGGACCTGATCGGGGTCCAAACAAAAAACAGAAGCTGCAGCAAAGACTCTATTAGGCATGCCTAACTATCCACTTACTAGACTCTAGCAGGTCATACATAAGCCAATCCATCCATTTCATAGCTTCCAAATCATCATCATCCAATGAACATAATCATACCATAGTTACACTAGCATATTATTTATAGAATACCAAGCATAAATCTCATAACTGCTAAAGAAAACTGACGTTCAAGTCACAAGGAATGAAAGAAAACTCATTCAGCAAACAGGGGATTGTCGCGCTCGCGATGCCTGTCGCGCTCGCGACAGAGACCAAAGTCTCTTCGCTGCACGCGCACGATGGATTTCGCGACCGCGAGGAGGACGGAAGGGCCAGGCTCTGTCGCGCTCATGATATTCGTCGCAATCGCGACAGAGGACGATTGATGCTGTCGCGGGCTTGCGATGGGTCGCATGCTCGCGGTAGCACTTAGCCAACAATACGCTCTGTCGTGATCACGATAGTCGTCGCGGTCGCGACAAAGAGTACTCAACACTTCGGCTGTCGCGGGCTCGCAACAGATGTCGCGTGTTCGCGACGGCGAAGCTCCCAACACCGCTCTCTGTCGCGATCGCGACAGCGTCGGGACTTCGAAAATCTGCAGAAATTCTGCAGATTTTCCTCTTCCAAATCCTCCTCCAACCATTCAAAAATCAATCCAAGGTTACTTACCTCAAATCCAGCCATCCACAAGCATCAACAACCATAATACGACATTTATTAACAATAAATTGCATACAATCCATTAATTTACACACTCAATTCCAAGAATCAATCAAAAACCCAATTTAAGCATCAAACCACATCCATTCTAAAATTATCCTAATTAACTCATGCCTTTGCAAGATCCACATTTCAAAGAAAATACCCATATCATATACCTCAAAATAAAGAACATCTAACAACCTAATTCCATGAAATCATCAAAACACATATACGAACATATTCACATGCAAAAGCAAGAATTCCCAAACCTTCAAAATCCTTAGCTCCTAGTGCTTAGTTCCACTAGATCCAGCAACTTCCTTGCCCTTAGGATCCCGGGGAGGCTCAACTAGGAACAAAATAACACAACACACAAACACAAAACCCAAAATTCA
The DNA here is from genome assembly GCA_947683425.1 of Excoecaria cochinchinensis. Classification (NCBI taxonomy): domain Eukaryota; kingdom Viridiplantae; phylum Streptophyta; class Magnoliopsida; order Malpighiales; family Euphorbiaceae; genus Excoecaria; species Excoecaria cochinchinensis. Next base: position 4,913,179 of record CANTUQ010000020.1, read on the forward strand.
ACCCAATTCCGAAAATAAGAAAAAGAGAAGAAGATGGAGAATCAAATGAAGAAAATGAGAATAAATGTAGTAGATTTACCTTTAAAATGCTAAGCAATGATCAATTTCCACCACTAGAGGCTTGAATCTAAGCTAGGGCACTTAAGAGAGTGCAAAGGAGGAGGAAGAAGAAGGAGAAGAAGGAAAAACGGGAATGTGTTTTCAAAAATCAGATTTTTTTCCTTTTCACCTTTTTCTCTTTCCCACTTTACACATGTCAATCATCTAGTGGAGGAGATTGCTCACTCACACCCTAACCTAGTGCATCACATACACACAATGAGACACTCTAATAATGCATCCTACATAAGTGTGAGCAACACACACAAGATTCTCCCAAATCATACACACCCTACACAAGTGCAAATGCATACACACAATTAATCCACTAGTGCATATCCTACTATGGTGCACTCATGCACACACAAATCTATCTCAACTAATTAGCACCATAGTGCCAAACACACACACCCGCACCAGAAAAACCCCAATTCATGCAATATTACCAAAATGCCCTTATTACACATAACTTATGCAAATGTACACACATACATATACTCGGCTCATTCAACTAGGGGGCAAACGGGGTGTGACAACTCTCCCCTACTAACAGGAATTTCGTCCTCGAAATTCTCACCTGAACTGAATAATTGCGGATACTGCAATCTCATTGACTCCTCCGGCTCCCAAGTTGCTTCCTCAACCCCATGGTGATTCCATAAAACCTTGACCAAAGGAATCTGCTTATTCCTCAACTGTCTTACTTCTCGCTCTAGGATAGCTCTAGGTTCCTCATCGTAGGAAAAATTTGACTGTACTTGAACTTCTTGAATCGACAGAACATGGGAAGGATCTGATCTATACCGACGGAGCATCGAAACGTGAAACACATCATGAAACTTTGACAGTTCCATCGGTAAAGCTAGTCTGTAGGCCACTGGACCAACTCTTGCCAACACCTCATACGGACCAATAAAGCGAGGACTAAGCTTCCCTTTCTTTCCAAACCGAAGTACTTTTCTCCAAGGAGACACTTTAAGTAAAACCTTGCCCCCAACTTCAAATTGTACATCCTTTCTCTTCAGGTTGGCATAAGACTTCTGTCGATCCTTGGCCACTTTCAGATTCCGCTGCACAACTCTGATCTTTTCTTCAGTATCTCTAACTAGATCTGGCCTAATCACTGACCTCTCAGATAACTCTGTCAAACTGGAGTCCGACACTGACGTCCATATAGAGCCTCATATGGTGACATACCAATACTTGACTAGAAACTATTATTGTAGGCAAATTCCATCAATGATACATACTTGTCCCAACTACCCGGAAAGTCCAAAACACAAGCCCTCATCATATCCTCTAAGATCTGAATCACACGCTCGGACTGACCATCTGTCTGAGGATGGAACGTTGTACTGAACTTCAGCTTGGTACCCAAAGCTCGCTGCAATTCTTTCCAGAACATGGATGTGAACCTTGGGTCTCTATCAGAAACTATAGACAAAGGCACTCCATGCAATCGCACTATCTCATCCACATAAATACTGGCCAATCTATTCATTGGATAATCCATCTTAACCGGCAAAAAGTGAGCAGACTTCGTGAGTCGATCTACAACAACCCACACAGAATCATGCTTCCTCTGAGTCAATGGCAATCCGGAGACAAAATCCATGGCGATCTCATCCCATTTCCACGCAGGAATGGACAAGGGCGTGAGCAATCCAGAAGGAACCTGGTGCTCAGCCTTAACCTGCTGACAAGTCAGGCACTTGGATACAAAGTCCACTATATCCCTCTTCATACCGGATCACCAAAAGAACTGCTTCAAATCCCGATACATCTTCACACTGCCAGGATGCATGGTGAAAACTGAACTATGTGCCTCATCCAAAATCTGTCTTCTTAACTCTTCACTATCCGGTACACACAAACGGTTTCCCAACAGGAGAACCCCATCCTGAACCGAAAACTCTGACTGCTTGCCCAAACTGACTTCTTACACAATCCGCTGAAGCTTCTCATCAACCCTCTGAGCATCAATTATCTGCTGTCTTAAAGTAGGCTTGACCCTCAACTGAGCTATCATAGCCCCATCTGAGCCAAACCTCCATCTGAACCGTCTCAAAAACAAGGCCAAAACTGAATTCCTACTCAACGCATCTGCGAATACATTGGCCTTACTCGGATGGTAATCCACAATGCAATCGTAGTCCTTAAACAGCTCTAACCAACGACGTTGCCTCATGTTCAATTCCTTCTGAGTCAGAAAATACTTCAAACTCTTGTGGTCCGTAAAGATCCTACACTTCTCTCCGTAGAGATAATGACGCCAAATCATCAAAGCGAAGACAACTGCTGCTAACTCCAAATCATGCGTCGGATAGTTCCTCTCATACGGCTTCAGTTGCCGAGAAGCATAAGCTACAACCTTACCTTCCTGCATCAAAACGCATCCCAAACCGACACCTGAAGCGTCACTATACATAACAAACTCCTTACCCGAAGTGGGTTGAGTTAGTATAGGAGCTTCAACTAACAACTGCTTCAACTTCTAAAAATAGGCTTGACACTTATCTGACCATTCGAACTTAACTCCTTTCCTCAATAACCTGGTCATCGGAGCAGCTATCACTGAAAAACCCTTAACGAACCGACGGTAATAACCCGCCAGACCAAGGAAACTCCTCACTTCCTGGATATTCCTAGGTGCTTTCCAATCCACTATCGCCTCAATCTTGGTTGGATCCACTTGGATACCCTTAGCTGAAACTATATGTCCCAAAAACGACACTTCCCAAAGCCAAAAATCACACTTACTCAACTTAGCAAACAGCCGATGCTCTCTCAAAATTTGCAAAACTAACCAAAGATGCTCTTCATGCTCGGTCTCATCCTTGGAAAACACCGAAATGCCATCTATAAACACCACTACAAACCGGTCTAAGTATGGCCTAAACACTCTATTCATCAAATCCATGAATGCCGCTGGAGCATTAGTCAAACCAAACGGCATAACAAGGAACTCATAATGGCCATACCGAGTCCGAAAAGCAGTCTTAACCACATCCTCGTCCTTAACACGAAGCTGATAATACCCAGATTGAAGATCAATCTTGGAAATCACACCCGCACCTTGAAGCTGATCAAAAAAATCCTCAACTCTGGGCAACGGATACTTATTCTTTACTGTGACCTTACTAATCTGCCTGTAGTCGATACACATCCTCAAGGACCCATCCTTTTTCTTAACAAACAGAACTGGAGCTCCCCAAGGAGATATGCTGGGTCGAATAAACCCCTTATCCAATAGCTCTTGCAGTTGAGTTTTAAGTTCTCTCAACTCCACAGGAGCCATCCGATAAGGTGCTTTCGATACCGGTGTGGTACCCGGCATAATCTCTATGGCTAGCTCAACTTCCCTCTCTGGAGGCAAACCAGGCAAGTCACTCGGAAAAACATCACTAAACTCTCGGACAATAGGGATGTCCTCAATCCTAACTTGATCCCTCTTGGAATCCAAAACCACAGCCAGAAAAGCCTCACAACCTTTTCTCATAAACCTCTTGACTTGAATCGCAGAAATCACATTGTGCATGGAACTCGCACCCAAACCCTTGACAAACACTGGAACTCGGTTCCTATCCCGAAGTACGAAGGTCTTCCTATGACAATCAACCACAACTCTATGCTTACTCAACCAATCCATACCCAAAATCAAATCATACTCTCTGAAGGGTAACTCTATCAAATCCACAGGGAACTCAACACCCTCAACCATCAACGGACAATTCCTATAAACTCTACTCACATTGACACTATGCCCTAATGGATTGGTCACACATATCTCATAGTCTAACTGTTCTACCACATGAAACTTATCAACAAACTTATGCGTGCACAAATATGAGTGTGTGGAACCAGGGTCTATTAGAGCATATAATTCAGTGTCATGGAGTAGGAACTTACCAGCAATCACATCAGGGGCATCCTGCTCCTCTCTGGCTCTAACTGCATAAGCTCTAGCTTCCATTGGGGGAGGACGTTCAATTGTCTCAGAACCAGCTCCATCTCTAGGTCGACCGCCTCGACCCCTACCTCGACCTCTACCTCTCGCAGCCTGCAAAACATTCGATCCAACTCTGCTAGCTCCTCCCTGAGGACCCGAATCTTCACTCATCTGAGGGCAATTAGCCACATGGTGCTCGGTGCTCCCACACCTGAAACACCCACCAGTGAGCCACCTACACTCACCCCGGTGAGCCTTACCACAATTCTCACAAACTGGAATAGCATCAGACCGACCACCTCTACCAGATCCAGATAATGCAGCTGAACCTTGCCTTCTCCCTCTGGTAGCCGAACCAGCAGATGGTTCATCTTGCGAGTTCCTAGACCTCTTACCCGAAGATGAGGAAACACCACCTCTAGCAGAACTCCGGCGCCGAGCTCTCTCTCTAATCAAAGTTTTCGCCTTCTCTGCCCTCAAAGTAGCCTCAGCAATCTGATAATAATGTACTCCTGGCATACACATCAAAGAAACTAAAGCGATCTTCAAAGAATCATTCAACCCGGCCTTAAAGTGCTTGCATCTGAAATCATCCATCATAACCCCACGCGGAGCATAACGAGACAACTGGTTAAACTCCTTCTCATAATCCGCAACCGACAAGGCCCTTTGCCTCAAACTCAGAAACTGCGCCCACCTTGCGTCCTTATATGCCTGAGTCACATACTTCTTAGTAAACTGCTCATCAAAGAAATCCCATGTCAAAGGATCAGGCATCTGAGGTTGCCTACTCACCAACTCCCACCATTCGTATGCTGGACCTTGAAGCAAAGCCACAGTACACTCAGCTTGCTGATCGAGAGGACACCTGACTTCCCTAAGAGCTCTCTTAACCTTATCAAGCCACTTCTCCGCTATCTCAGACTCATCAAGTCCGGCCCCATAAAAATCTTCCACACCAGCTCTTCTCAGACTCACTATTGGAGCTTTCGGGGCAGTCACCCTTTCCAAAACCCGAGCCATGTCCTGATGCAATCTGAGCATCGCCTCAAAAGGCATGGCAGCGGCCTCGGGCTGGACCCTAGCACGTTGAGCCGACACCGAAACTGAGACAGACGGATCTACCGCTGGAGGGTTCACACTTTCAGCGGACTCCTCGAGCGCACCGTGAGCAGAATCAGAATTCATCTAACAAGCAAGAGGACAACCGTATCAGCCAACACAGCCCTAGACATAGACATATGCACATATAACATCATGTAAACAATCACCCAGAAACGCCTAAATCGGGGCTCTGATGCCACAACTTGTAACACCCCTTACCCATACTCAGGCGATCCCATCCGATAAGGAGTGAGATGCCGTAGGAGTAAAGGTGCCACCACACAGATACATAATACACATACACTCATCCATAAACATACATAACAAAATACAAGGTAAATTAAAACTTTACAAGACCATTCATAAAAGCTGATCATGCATTAATATAATAGAAGCATTACATTACTGTTCTGATCAACTGAGAGATATAAAAGATAATTACTGTAACACCCCCATCGCCGTCCCCGTTGGAAGGACGCCGATGGACGCCCTACCCGACGCTCACTCATACAGATATGCACATGCACAACACGGAAGCATACTTTACTATATAACATACATACAGAAATACTGGTTAATTAAAACTTGACTTAACATGCAATAACTTACGCACACGCAAACACTAAGCTGAAGCATACACAGAAGCATACATATGACCATTCAACGGAAGCATAAGCGAAATAATAGAACGAAGGAGTAACAGAAAACGTAATTACAAAAAGATCCTTACATGACCAAATACGTAAATACAATACTAAAGAAAGACAAAAGCTGAAGTACAGGAGCTGAACAAAATACAGAGCTTCTAACTCCTACGTGGCCGACCTTGCAGAAGCGCGACTCGAACAGAACCAAACCTGCCACCTGCACGGAAAGGAAATCCGTGCTAAGTGATAAACGCTTAGTGGGGAGAACACACAAGAATATGGACGGCCATTCACACTGGTCGCCGAGGCATAACACATTCAAATGACAAATGCGGATATTCATAACAAATATGATCATGCTGACATAGTAAAGGCATTCATTCGATAACTCACATCCATAATATATACTCATGTCCAGAATAGGCCAAATCAGACATAAAACAATACACGATACAAGTATCATCATGCAGAACTACATACTAGATTACATTCATAAACCTACAATGGTAACAAATATCAGCATCTTACCGTGCGGAGTCACATACGCTTTACACATGCAATTGACATAACTAAGTACCCATGCCTGAACTGACAACCCAATCATCATGTTGAGAATGCTAGCTAAACAACGTACTTTGACATACTAAACCCACACACTAGTCAAAAATCCAAGGTACAACATTTAGAGCATCACAATACCGCTGCGCAACTCTAATATATTAAGTATCAAGCAAAAACACTCTGATAGCGGAGACTGAAGGCATAACCACATAGCATTACATTCATATCATCATTATGCAGAAAGTACAGTTAATCATTACATGCTTACCATCACAACTGCTTCGGTTCACATGTTAATATATAACAAAACCACGCTTAAGTCATATACTTAAATACATCAATCGAATCATTTCAAAGCATTCAGAAACTTATAACAAATTACATGACAAGTACGGATAATCATGTTAGATATAAAAAAATATGCTTACATAAAACAAACATACATTCTAAAGCCCATAGACACATCCATATACATATAAACTGATTCCTGAAATCCTTATCATGCTCAAACGGATATCACATTCTGATAGTTATTTTAAAGTAACACAACCAATAAAGTACCTGCTGACTCATAATAGTGGATAACGAGTGTACAGACAGTACTTTCTGGGTACGAGCCGATTACAGACAGTACATTACGGGTACGAATCGATTAAACCATTATACTTTAACTTTCACAGATATTTTCAAAAGGGACCTTAAACAAGATCCAATACAGAAAAGGGTTCGCGAGGAACCAAACGGGGACCTGATCGGGGTCCAAACAGAACTATGGACTGCAGCTAACAGACTCTATTAGGCATGCCTAACTATCCACTAGACTGACTCTCGCATGTCATGCATAAAACAATTCACTCTTCGAATCGCATAACGCATAAATATATATACATCATGCATAAACTAGAGAATGATAGACATATAAATATGCTCATAAAGTTGGTCATATATCATACAATTCTCATTGCAAAACATAATACAGTCAACACCTTTTAACATTAAACAATGTTCTAAAGCATGACAAGAATCAGGTATAGAAACATTATCTTGCCAATGATTATCAATACAAAATCCTAATCATGCGTTAGGTGAAGATAACTAAGTATAAATCATGCATAATCCAAATTACATTTAACATAACACAATGAGTCCAAGGCTAAAGCATAACAATGCATTCAGACATTAACCATATTATTCAAATAAATATAGAATAGCATAATATCAATCATACCTCATTCAAGTCATATTCTGGAGCATGCAAAAATTCCATCAATCATATTTTAGCAATCCTCATCATACTAAAGCATGTCATGAGCACATGTGGAATCATATTATGCCAATGACCAAAGACGCATCATCTTAATCGGGGAAAGTTACAACATAATCTTAAGCATGGCAAATTATTCCTAAAGAAGAAATAGACTAAAGATATGCTTAACATAATTTTCATTAAGACAGAACATGTTTGAAACTAAACAGTCAGAAAGTTAACCTTCATAAATCCTTCGCATTCGAAATATGACATGCAATAAAGATCACAACAATAGGCATATCTCAATCCAAACCATACAGTTAAAATCCCACAGTCATATAACAGGATCACTGTAATCCGAAACTTATTCCAAAATACCACATATAACTTATCATAGATAACATATTATTAATACCAAACAAATTGGGATAATAAATCATATCAGTAAGGTAGTATAGCACACAATAAAGGAAAATACCATTAAGAAGCGTTTGGAAATCATTTTATAAAAACTGGTCGCTTGGGGAAAGAAAAACAGAAGCAAAACAGAAGAGTCGGGCGACCTGAGTGACACGATCTCAGCAAGTATACTGATTCGACAAGTAATATAATGGAGTAAAATTATGACTCTGAGTTATCGTACCCAAGGAACTGAACACGCAAGTTATGAAAATTAAATGTATGCTAAAGAATTCCCAATTAATTGATTTGATTAAATTAACTAAACTAAAACTAATAAATTAATCAACTGCTGTAATGATTAAGCAAAAACAAATTAAGATGACAGTAAAACTAACAAAGATAAAAGTAAATAAAAACGAGAAAAGTTATCAAATTATAAAGGCGTTGCTCAAGTTCACTCATCCACCCCTTACCCAAATATGAATAAAATCCACCTATGAATCTTATATGAAAGAAATCGGGATAACCCTCTTAACCCAAGCGTCCCATTCCGGAGTAAGCTATTCTAATCGCATAACGTCCCATTCCGGAGCAAGTCATACAACTAGCCTAAACACGGGTCTAAAATCCTAGGTTTGGTTTGCTTTCCCATTCCGTAGTCAAACATCCCAAAACCTCATTATTTCGCTCATCACTCAAATCTTAAATCATAGAATCCTGTCCATTTAGATTCCCATTCCGGAGTAGTCTAAACACCACAGCAAACATGATAGAAAATTCTGAGAATAAAATACATTCATGGCATCCAATTAATAAATTCAATAACCAACATAGACATATGGAATAAATCATTTATCACAATTGGAAATTGAACTGAAAAACTAAAATCCATAAACAAGCAATAAACACCAGCAAAATAAACCAATCTTTCATACATAAACTCAATAGATGTTCATAATTCACATCTTAGGTATAGGAGATTCAGAGATCCCCCGAACAACTAAACGACTACTCACAATCCATTACAAAATCAAAAGAGTAAAAGAAAGAATAAACCCTGAAATTCATTGAGAAAATTCTGGTTGAATTGCTCGATCTTCGATCTCTTTCTTCAAATCTTCAATGGAGAAAATAACTAAAATTCTGGAAAAACTAACTAAGAACTAGCAAAACTCTTGAAATTGAACTATGCAACTAAAACAAATTAATCTCAATTACTAATCGAAAATCAAAAGCAAGAACGAAAATTTAAGTTTAGGACCGCAGAAAATCTCTCAAAATCTCAGCTGCAAAAACTAATAACAAAAACTCACTAAAAAAATCGGAACCCTAGCCAAATAGAAAGCTACGAATTTATACTTCCAGAGGGGTCACGGTGACAATGGATTTGGTTGCCACCGTGACCCCTCGGGAATTTCAAATCCTTTTGCGCACAGGAGATTGGTCACGGTGACAATGAATTTCATTGTCACCGTGAGGTCTTCACAGTTTAGCTTCTGCCCACAATTTAATTATCTCACGGTCACAACGAAATCCATTGTGACCGTGAGGTACATGCTGCCTCGATTCTGCCTTGCTAAATTGACATGTCACGGTAACAATGAAGTTTGGTTGCCACCGTGAGGTCTTCAACTTTAGCATTCTGCCCATTTGATAATTATGTCACGGTCACAACCATTTTCATTGTGACCGTGACCCATGCGACTTCCAATCTGCCTGCAATCTCCTTATGTCACGGTCACAACCAATTCATTGTGACCGTGACCTCTTGGGCAAAAACCTACAAAGGCACTTTATTAACATCAAAATGCTTTCTAAAATGAATCAAAACTTAAATTTGGCTAAAATTAACAAAATTAACATAAAAGAAACATAAATTAACATTAAACACTACTAAACACTAAAAAATCACACTAAAACACTATGAAAACTAAACACTATATTGAAGTTATCAAAATACCCCACACTTAGATTTTGCTCGTCCTCGAGTAAATGAATTATCCAAATTCCTGAAATTTCAAACTCTGACTCAGAATATGAAAACTTAACAACAATCATAGCACCAAGTAGAAGGGTCTTAGCTACAAATTCTCAAATCAATTTATATCAAGTAATTTCACACGTGTGTGTGCTAGGCTCAAAACCAATTTTCTCTTTTCAAAACAAAACAACCAATGCATTCCAGTAATTGAGCAAAGAATTTAAATATGCAAATGAATTCGCATATAGGTTTCGCGCTTAAAACTCAGGATAATCATACACCTCTCCTTTAGCACCGGAACCACAAGGGTCATCTCCACTTAAACAACTCAAACCAAGAATAGAATCAAAAGGACTTATTCCAGGGTTGTAATGTTAGGTTAAGGTATTGGCTAACAAGAAAAGTTAAAGAATTCAAACAAAGAATTTGCCACTTTACCTAAAATTCAACTAACCAAACTGAACAACATTGTCCAGATCCTACCTTCAATTCACCCATAATTTCCAATGTTGTCTACTTCTCCATACATAATATGCATTGAACTCAACAACAACAAAATGATGAATTTCCCTTTTAATTCACTTTTAAATCCAATTCCGTAATTATGAGTATATCTTTCTCTACTCAAAGGTACCCCACACTTGAATTTTTCTATATTCAATAAATCAAAATTGACCAATAGAAACCACAGAACTCATCAAACTTTCATCATCAATTTTTTCTTTTTTTTTTTTTTTTTTTTTTTTTTTTTTCTCTCTGGGGTACCCAAAGTCTAGAATTTCTTATACCCATCTAATGAGGGAAAGTTTAACATCATACTAAATAATGCCCACAAAATTCAACAATTCTTCTCACACTTCCACTATTCCAACAATAGATACTCTTATTCAACTTTCAATGATATTCCAACCCAATCCTAGAGTGGCCAATTCTTAGAAACGGGTAGGCAAAAGCATTTAGGCTAAATGGTAAAATAATAGTGTAACAAGAAAATTTCGTAGTACGCTTTTAGCATACTAAATCAGCTCAACGGGGCTAGCAATGGAAATAACATAAACAGGTAGGTCTAAAGCTTTTTAAAAGTGGCTATCAAAGAACAAATTGCCTTAATCATGTCCTAAACTTGTTTAAATTATTATCATGTTTCGAAGGGTGATGAGGAAGGTTCTAATTATCCTACCATTCCTTCACTCAAAAAACTCTTACGCACCGGATTTTTTCCAAATTTTTACAAACAAGCCTATAGTGCATAAAAGATTGGAAATCACAAGATATATGACCGATTGAGATTCTATTTGTTTCTAAAACTTCCAACTACTCGTATGCCAAGATCAGTTTTTAAGATATACTATTCTCCAATTACAGTTCAAAACATTCACAACAGGAATAACTGAGGTTAAGCTAAACTAAGATAAGGATATTTAAGCAACTGTAATAAAGTGCAAATAAACTAAAACAGAACTAATCGTGCATATGGCTGTTAATTACATATATAATGCAAAAATTAATGTCTCCTACCCCCCACATACAAAACTTGCTGTCCCCAGCAAGTAATAATATTACAGATCAAAAATAAAATAAAAATAAAATAAACAAAAGTCAAAACAAAAGAGAAAGGTTCTCCCTGATCATAGATCGGATGGTGGTGGCGGTGGGGCAAAATGTGCATCAAATCTGGACGTCAAAGACGCCAATCCATAAAGCACTTGCTCCATCTGAGAATGGAGCTCAGTCTGGGTAGCGGAGATACTATCCATCCGTTCCATCAGAGCGTCATATTGCGCTTGCCCAAACTGATTGGGTGCTTGTGCAGGGGGATCCTGCGGCTCAGCCTCTTCACCTGCCTCTTCACCAGCCTCCTGTGGCAGTCCACCTAGACCCCTCTCCACCCCTTGCAGATATTCATCTCTGGTCGACAACCGGTATCCATCTGCGGTGGTGGCATCCTTGACTATCACTTTCATATTTCGCAGCATCTTATCATCAATGACTGAAATCGATGAGAGAATTTTTCCCCTGCCAAAATCATGATGAACCCGCTTTGCAATCAAAGTCACAAAACCTCCCAACCCTACTTTCCTGACCTTCCTCGGGTGCCACTGCATTTCTTCTAATTTGTGCCAGAAATGGGTAGCACCATTGATCCGAACACCCCTTACCATGCAGGCAAGAAAAAGGGCTTCGGGCAGGTTTACCTGACCTGCGGAGTCTACATGGCTCAGAAGAGACAGGGAGAAGAAGCGGTGGATTATTCGCAATGTGTGATCAGCCAAATGATGAGCCTTGGTCTTCCCCGAGACATACATGGTGGCAGTGGCGGGGTCTCTGATAGTAGCCCAAGCAGCGTCTTTATCATAGTCGTCAAAAGCATCTTGGGTGCGTGGTGGAAAACCCATAATTTCTGAAAATTCCTGGAAAGACATGTTATATTGCGTTCCCTCTAACCAAAATGAGACTTTACCTGGGTCCTGGGCTGGGTTGCGACCGGGTGTACAAGTGACTGTGGATATGAAATCTCTGGTCAAGTTCGGGTAGACTTTCTCTTTGATTGAGAAGACCTGTTCCCACCCGATGTTCGCAATTAGGTGCTGCACTTGATCTTTTATCCTGAGCTTCTGCAGCAAGTCGAAGTCCAAATAGGTGGTGGGAACGTAGGTGCATTTGGTGAATAGAGCATAAACTTCTTTCTTTGGGACCGGTACCCACTTAGGGACCTTTGAAATATCCACGGATTGTGAGCTTGGGGGTGAGCTGATGGAGCCAGAAGCAGATGTTGTGCTCTTTCTTTTGGGAGCCACTACAGAACATAGAAAAATGCAAGTTAAATAGCATGAGCTGGCATCAACAGCAATGTATTTGAAAAATACAGCATACGGGGAAATTGATGCTAACTTTTGGGGCAATCTCCTAATTCCAATTGAATAACATAAAAGATACACGAATGCAAGTAGAATTTAAATGAACAGAAGCTTAATTCAGCAAAATATGTGAGCAATTGCAGTCTTAAACCCACAAAATGCATATTAAAGTTTAAGAGAATTCGAGCTTCTGTCAACAGGCAAAATTGATGAATGGGAACACACTCTCATTCGAACAATATTGCGAAAGAATCTTGGCATTTCACATGGCATGAATTGGAGAAAAACAAGAAAAGCATTCATTCAAACATTCCGTCGAACACCTGGTATGCAGATAGTTATATGACCAACTTGAAGATCATAGATCATACTAACAACCCATAATTTCAAAAACCATGCATTACAACACAGAGTAAGCAATTAAAACCCAGCAATTTGCATTATGAACCAAGAATTTTAAGAGAAATTTCAAGTTAAATCATCCACACACCCATTTGCCCTAACATTCCAACTCAACTCGTTCATGGATTTAGTATCAGAGATTTAAATTGAGGATGAAGATAAGAATTTAGAATACCCCCCAACATAAATTCAAAGCTTAAACAGAAATCAATCCTCAGTGGGGAGAAACAAAGAGATTTCTAACATACCGCTATTGTAACTACAAGAACAGGGAAAAGAACAACACGAAAAGAAACTAAATGCAAAATTAGAAAGAGAAATAAAAGAAGAAAAAAAATCGAATTACTTACTTGTTGTAGGTTGGCAGAAATCGGAGCCTAAAAGAAAGATTGGTTGTTCGAAAAACAGATGAAGTGGAAGATTGAAAAGTTTGAGAGTGCGATGTGCGGGTGAGTGAGAAATAAAACATGAAAATCTGGCATTTTAAAACATTTTTTCGTTGGCCACGGTCACAATGAGTTTCATTGTGACCGTGACATATACTAAATTTGCAATCCAGAATTGAATCGCCATGGGGTCACGGTGACGATGAGTTTCATTGTCACCGTGACATAACCAAATTTGAAAACAGAATGTAACTCACCATACCTCACGGTGACAATGAAATTCATTGTTACCGTGACATGTGCACTACTCAAAACAGAATGTAACTTACCTGATGGTCACGGTCACAATGAATTTCATTGTGACCGTGACATGTGCATCACCCAGAATCCAGAATGCATCCTCCTTTGGCCACGATCACAATGAAATTCATTGTGACCGTGGACACCTGCACACTTGCACAAATTCATCAATTTCTCTAAATCTCTTTATACAATTGCTTTGAACCTTCTCCAACAAACATAATTTCTCTTCTAAACCTAAAATTTACAAAATGAAACAAGATTAAATTCCTAGACAAACTACCATTCAATGATACAAATAAATGAAGATAAAAAATAGTTCTGCATTTCACAAGTCCGCAGCTGGACTTTTAAAACCGTCAAGGATCTATAAGAGTGACGATCGTGGAAGCATTATCAAACGAAGATGTAAAATAAGGCTTCACACGATGTCCATTTAACTTGAATTCTGTCTCACCCCTCGGGTGTTTCAGCGTTACCACTCCAAACTTGTTCACAGCCACTACTTGATATGGTCCCTTCCACCTCGACTTCAACTTACCAGGGAATAATCGCAGCCTACTGTCATAAAGAAGTACATGCATCCCAGGCACAACTTCCTTCCGAACTAACTTCCGATCATGCCGCTTCTTGGTGATGTCCTTGTATTTGGTGGCATGATCATAAGCCCAGAATCGGTGCTCCTCAAGTTCATTCAGCTGCAAAGACCTGCACTTTCCTGCATTCTCAAGGTCAAAATTTAGAAATTTCGTAGCCCAATAGGCTTTATGTTCTAATTCCACCGGAAGATGACAGGACTTCCCATAAACCAGCCTAAAGGGGGACATCCCTATTGGCGTCTTGAAAGCAGTCCTATAGGCCCATAGAGCTTCGTCTAACCTAAGGTACCAATCTTTCCTAGAGGAATTTACCGTTTTTTCTAAAATGGCCTTTAATTCCCTATTTGACACTTCTACTTGACCATTAGCCTGAGCATGATATGGGGTTGTGACTTTATGCCTAACGCCAAATTTCTTTAATAGGGCATTGAATTGGTGATTAACAAAATGTTTACCACCATCGCTTATAATGGCTCTAGGAGCTCCATAACGGGTAAAAATATTTTTTCTTAAAAATTCTAACACAATTCGTGCATCACAAGTCCTAGTAGCTACAGCTTCGACCCATTTACTAACATAATCCACTGCTACCAGAATGTATTCAAACCCGTATGAAACCGGAAAAGGTCCCATGAAATCTATTCCCCAAACATCGAATAATTCAACCTCAAGCACATTTGTTAAGGGCATCTCATCACGTTTGGATATATTTCCTACTCTTTGGCATCTATCACAACTTTTCACATAATATTGGACATCTTTAAACATTGTTGGCCAATAAAAACCAGAAGATAGAATTTTCATTACCGTTCTATTCGGCCCATGATGTCCACCAGCTTCTCCACTGTGACAAGCTGTGATGATTGCACTGGTCTCTGCATCTGAGATACACCGTCTTAACACTTGGTCAGCGCATAATTTGAAAATGTAGGGATCATCCCATATGTAGTGTCTTGCATCCGCACGCAATTTCTTCTTTTGCTGCCATGAAAAATCCTTTGGCATAAAGCCCCCTGCAAGAAAATTAGCAATATTAGCAAACCAAGGTACAGAATTTTCACAGGAAAATACAGCACAAATATGCTCATCGGGAAATAAATCTAAAATTTCCCCTTTTTCAATACGATCATTTTCCAATCGGGACAGATGATCTGCCACAAAATTCTCAGCGCCCTTCTTATCCTTGATTTGCAAATCGAATTCCTGCAACAAAAGTACCCATCGAATCAGCCTTGGTTTTGATTCCTTCTTTGCGAATAAATGCCTCAAGGCTGCATGATCCGACCACACCACCACTTTTGCACCCAGCAAATACGGCCTGAACTTTTCAAACGCATATACTATCGCGAGAAGTTCTTTCTCTGTGGTGGTATAATTTACCTGTGCTCCTGTCAAAGTGTGACTAGCATAATATATGGCATAAAAAATCTTATCTCTTCGTTGTCCAAGCACTGCCCCTATTGCAAAGTCACTAGCATCACACATTAGTTCGAACGGCAAATTCCAATCCGGAGATATAATCACCGGAGCTGAAATAAGTCGTTTCTTTAAAGTTTCAAATGCTAACATACATGCACTGTCAAAAACAAAAGGAGCATCTTTCATAAGTAAATTAGATAAGGGTTTTGCGATTTTTGAAAAATCTTTAATAAAACGCCTGTAAAACCCTGCATGTCCTAAAAAACTTCTTATGCCCTTGACATTTGTCGGAGGTGGTAATTTTTCAATTACTTCAACTTTGGCCTTATCTACCTCTATCCCATTCTCTGAAATTTTCTGTCCCAGCACTATGCCCTCTCTTACCATAAAATGGCATTTTTCCCAATTCAATACCAGGTTAGTCTTTTCACACCTCCCTAGTACTAGATCAAGATGCTGTAAACAGCTCTCAAAATCAGCCCCATATATGGTGAAATCATCCATGAATACTTCCATAAATTTTTCTATAAAATCATGGAAAATGGCCATCATACACCGCTGAAACGTAGCCGGTGCATTACATAACCCAAAAGGCATTCTCCTATATGCAAATGTGCCGTATGGGCAGGTAAAGGTCGTTTTCTCCTGATCCTCAGGGTCTATTGGAATCTGCATATATCCCGAATACCCATCTAAAAAACAGTAAAACCTATTACCCGCTAACCTTTCTAACATTTGGTCAATAAAAGGCAAAGGGAAATGGTCCTTCCTAGTGGCATTATTTAACCGCCTAAAATCAATGCAGACTCTCCAACCCGTAACTGTACGAGTTGGAATTAACTCATCTAGTTCATTCTTTACCACCGTCATTCCCCCTTTTTTAGGCACACATTGCACAGGACTCACCCACTTACTGTCAGAGATAGGATAGATAATACCTGAGTCTAGGAGTTTAAGTACCTCCTTCTTTACTACCTCTTGCATGACTGGATTGAGTCGCCGTTGAGGCTGAGCTACCGGCTTGCACTCCTCTTCCATTGGGATCCTATGTGTACAGTAGCTTGGGTCAATCCCCTTCAAATCTGAGGTCCTCCAGCCAATGGCTCCCTTGTGCTTTTTCAGCACCTCTAGCAGCATCGTCTCTTCTGCACCTGACAACAAAGAAGAAATGATTACTGGTTTACTCTCATTTTCTAAAAACACATATTTCAAGTGAGAGGGAAGAGGTTTAAGTTCAGAATTTGAATCCCCCTCTTTAGGATCAATTTTCTCCTTTTTGTCTTCTATCTCCACACTTGCTATCTCTTGTCCCCTCATCTCTTCTTCACATTCTTCTTCCTCCACTGAATGTAATAGACACTTATTTTCTAAATCAGCTCTCAATTCTTTTTCTTGCACTTCCTCCACACAATCATCTATTACATCCATAAAATATACATACTCTTTCACATCACCTGATGGGTATTTTTGAGCCTTATTCATATCTACCACCAACTCCTCACCCTTAAACCTTAGGGTAACCGTTTGACCATGAACGTCTATCAACGCCTTGGCGGTATTTAAAAATGGCCTCCCCACAATCAATGGCACCTTGTGGTCTTCTTCCATCTCCATTACCACAAAATCCACTGGAAAAATAAATTTCCCCACCTTCACTAGCAGATCCTCAATCACTCCCTTTGGTCTCCTCACGGACCTGTCTGCTAGTTGGAGTCGCATTCCTGTCTCCCTAAGCTCTCCAAGATTCAGCTTCCTGCATATCGAATAAGGCATTAAGTTTATGCTTGCACCTAGATCACATAAAGCATTACCGTAAAAATCTTCACCAATAACACAAGGAAGAGTAAAGCTACCTGGATCTTCCAGTTTCTCAGGAATCTTGTTCATAATAATGGCACTGCAATTTTCTGTTAGTTGTACAGTCTCATGCCCTTCTAATTTCTTTTTATTAGAACAGAGTTCTTTCATGAATTTAGCATAGTTAGGCATATGAGCTAGAGCTTCAGCAAATGGTAAATTTATGTGCAGTTTCTTAAACATCTCTAGAAACCTAGCTTTTTGCTCATTTTTCTTTTCCTGTCTAGCAATAGCAGGAAATGGCAGTTTATTAATGTCAAGATCCTCTAACTTAGGATTCACTATACTCTTTCCCTTGTCACTTTTAAGAGCATTTTCTTTAACTTCTAACTTAGAGTTAGAGTTACTTACCGTCCGTGTCGGCTCCTCCTTTTCTGATAAAAGATCTTTACCTTGATCCTCTCTCGGTTCCACTTCCTTTCCACTCCTCAATGTAATTGCCTTAGCCTCCTCTTTTGGATTCCGGTCTACATTTGAAGGAAATGTTCCTGGTTGCCTCTGGGACACAGAATTTGCAAGCTGTCCCACTTGAGTTTCCAAATTTCTTATGGAGGCATCCTGGTTCCGGTTCCACTGCTCTTGAGACTTCCATCTAGATTCTTGATTTACCATGAATTGCTGTTGGTTATTCATAAACTGCTGTTGACTGTTAATGAATGTAGCCAACATGTCTTCCAGATTTGGCTTTCTCTCTTGAACAGGTGGCCTGGGTTGATAACCCGGTGGGTGGTACTGCTGCCCTTGGTTCTGAGGAGGTGGATATGGTGGTTGATATGGCTGCCCGTGGTTTTGATGGATGTTTTGGTTAAAGGGAGCTCTTACTTGCGGATTAGAGGATGAAGCATTTGGGATTCCATCTTTCCAGGAGAAATTTGGATGACTTCTCCATCCCGGGTTATAAGTGTTACTGTAAGGGTCATTCCTTCTGAAATCTCCCACAGCATTGACATCACCCATTGATCCTCCACTTTCTTGCCCACCTTGCTCCTGTTCATACCATCCACTCTCTTGGCCCACAGCAGCTATATTCTGCACTTTTAAACTACTCATCTCCTTCCTCATAGATTCCATCTGTGCCTTCAGCATCGATACCTCATCCACAGCATGTATCCCCTGTCTTCTCGGAACTGCTCTAGGATTAGACCATTGAGCATCATTAGCTGCCATTTCATCCAGTAATTGAAAAGCTTCCTCTGGTAACCTATTCATAAATGACCCTCCTGATGAAGCATCTAATAAGGATCTTGTCTGTGGTGTAACCCCAGAATAAAAGGTGGTCATCAAATGGTAAATTGCTATCTCATGATGTGGACAGCTTCTCAACAGTCTTCTAAACCTTTCCCAGGCTTCATGAAAGGGCTCCTCACCCATCTGACTAAAGCCTAATATACTATTTCTTATGTTCGCAGTTTTCGTGGGAGGGAAGAATCTCATCAAAAATTTTTCTTGCAACTGCTCCCATGATCTAATTGACTGTCTTGGTAGCATTTGCAGCCATTCACGAGCTTTTCCAATCAGTGTAAAAGGGAACAGCTTTAATCTTACCGCGTCAGATGACACTCCAGGAATTTGAACCGTATCACTGATCTCTAAGAAAATGTCCAAATGTTGTGCAGGATCTTCGACATCTGCACCCGAAAACTGATTTCGCTGTACCATACCGATGGTGGCTGGTTTAAGTTCAAATTGCACTCCCCTGGGCAGCACAATTGTTCTATTATCTTCATTCCATCTAGGCACCGCATAGTCCCTAATTGTCCTCTGCCTAGGAATCTCTTCTCTATTATGCCCCGGATTCTGGTTTTGTGCCCTCAGCACTTGTTCATTTCCAGGAGGAATTTCACCAATAGGAAGCGGATTTTCGTCCATGTTATTAATCCTATTGGCTCTTAATTGTTGGTGTAAAGTCCTCTCGATTTCAGGATCGTAAGGTGCTATTTGTTCTTGTCTTCTTCTGCTCATACACCCTCAACAACCACCTGAAAAGAATAATGAATAAATAAAAATAAGATAAAATAAAATAAAATAACAATAAAAACACACACAAATAATGATCAAGACTTAAAACAACGCCAGTCCCCGGCAACGGCGCCAAAAACTTGACACGATCTCAGCAAGTATACTGATTCGACAAGTAATATAATGGAGTAAAATTATGACTCTGAGTTATCGTACCCAAGGAACTGAACACGCAAGTTATGAAAATTAAATGTATGCTAAAGAATTCCCAATTAATTGATTTGATTAAATTAACTAAACTAAAACTAATAAATTAATCAACTGCTGTAATGATTAAGCAAAAACAAATTAAGATGACAGTAAAACTAACAAAGATAAAAGTAAATAAAAACGAGAAAAGTTATCAAATTATAAAGGCGTTGCTCAAGTTCACTCATCCACCCCTTACCCAAATATGAATAAAATCCACCTATGAATCTTATATGAAAGAAATCGGGATAACCCTCTTAACCCAAGCGTCCCATTCCGGAGTAAGCTATTCTAATCGCATAACGTCCCATTCCGGAGCAAGTCATACAACTAGCCTAAACACGGGTCTAAAATCCTAGGTTTGGTTTGCTTTCCCATTCCGTAGTCAAATATCCCAAAACCTCATTATTTCGCTCATCACTCAAATCTTAAATCATAGAATCCTGTCCATTTAGATTCCCATTCCGGAGTAGTCTAAACACCACAGCAAACATGATAGAAAATTCTGAGAATAAAATACATTCATGGCATCCAATTAATAAATTCAATAACCAACATAGACATATGGAATAAATCATTTATCACAATTGGAAATTGAACTGAAAAACTAAAATCCATAAACAAGCAATAAACACCAGCAAAATAAACCAATCTTTCATACATAAACTCAATAGATGTTCATAATTCACATCTTAGGTATAGGAGATTCAGAGATCCCCCGAACAACTAAACGACTACTCACAATCCATTACAAAATCAAAAGAGTAAAAGAAAGAATAAACCCTGAAATTCATTGAGAAAATTCTGGTTGAATTGCTCGATCTTCGATCTCTTTCTTCAAATCTTCAATGGAGAAAATAACTAAAATTCTGGAAAAACTAACTAAGAACTAGCAAAACTCTTGAAATTGAACTATGCAACTAAAACAAATTAATCTCAATTACTAATCGAAAATCAAAAGCAAGAACGAAAATTTAAGTTTAGGACCGCAGAAAATCTCTCAAAATCTCAGCTGCAAAAACTAATAACAAAAACTCACTAAAAAAATCGGAACCCTAGCCAAATAGAAAGCTACGAATTTATACTTCCAGAGGGGTCACGGTGACAATGGATTTGGTTGCCACCGTGACCCCTCGGGAATTTCAAATCCTTTTGCGCACAGGAGATTGGTCACGGTGACAATGAATTTCATTGTCACCGTGAGGTCTTCACAGTTTAGCTTCTGCCCACAATTTAATTATCTCACGGTCACAACGAAATCCATTGTGACCGTGAGGTACATGCTGCCTCGATTCTGCCTTGCTAAATTGACATGTCACGGTAACAATGAAGTTTGGTTGCCACCGTGAGGTCTTCAACTTTAGCATTCTGCCCATTTGATAATTATGTCACGGTCACAACCATTTTCATTGTGACCGTGACCCATGCGACTTCCAATCTGCCTGCAATCTCCTTATGTCACGGTCACAACCAATTCATTGTGACCGTGACCTCTTGGGCAAAAACCTACAAAGGCACTTTATTAACATCAAAATGCTTTCTAAAATGAATCAAAACTTAAATTTGGCTAAAATTAACAAAATTAACATAAAAGAAACATAAATTAACATTAAACACTACTAAACACTAAAAAATCACACTAAAACACTATGAAAACTAAACACTATATTGAAGTTATCACTGAGCAACCTTCACGTCACGTGAATGTTGCTCATGTCGCGTGAGCATAGCTCACCTAGCGTAAGCATGGCTCACGTTGCGTGAGCATAGCTCACGCCTCGTGAACATTGCTCACGTCGCGTGAGCATAGCTCACGTAGCGTGAGCATTGCTCACCTAGCGTGAGCATGGCTCACGTCACGTGAGCATAGCTCACGTAGCGTGAGCCGCCTCCTACTTCTTCCCCGCTATCGCAAACATGCAGATTTTCCATCGTTACCCAGAAATTCTCTCTAAAACCTCTCAGAAATCATTCAATCATGCATAAACTCTTACCTTAATACTCAAATGCATATCACAACATACTCAAGATCAAACTAAACTCAACATTCCAGAAATTAATCAAAATAAACAAAATCAAGCATAACCACATTCACATTCCTCAAGAGTATAAACCCTAAAATACAGTAAGTTCAAAACCTAAACTCAGTAACTTCAATTCACTCCCTATCATGCATTACTAACACATTTACTCACGTAATCATGCATACACATTTCAAAACACAGCAATTTCCAGAAATTAGGCAATGCAACCACATTATAACCTAAGTGAGAAAAAGGGCAGAGACAATCAATTTGATCACAATCTGAAATTGAAGAACACAGAAGCTCTCAAGCATTGCATGCATTCAAAACACACTCCCAAACCTGGAAATGATGATCCAAAATCACGTTTCAAGATCAATCCTCAATCCTTTACTTGTCCTTAACCTTCTTCTTGCAATCCAAAGCTTGTACAAACAAGAATCCACAGTTACTCTTCAAAACCCTAACTCAACCAAAAACCAAGAGAAGAGCAACAACAACAACATGCAGGAAACAAAAATTCCAACTCACCTCTTTAAGCAAAACACACTTCAAGCCAAGCACAACTCCAAGCCAAAGAGAACGAAAGGAAAAGCAAAGAAGGAAGAGGAGAAGAAGAACAGGAGGCGTGAGAGGAGAGAACGAACGGGAATGATATATGTGTTCCCTCTCTCTTCCTCTTTCCTTTCTTCTATTCTTCATTCAATGCCCACCTAACAAACCCACATGGCAGCTCCCAATAGGACCATAAAATCCACTTAAACTATTCCAAATCAATTAATGCTCTTTAGTCCTTAAACAAATAACACTTCACTCACTTACACATTTCTTTCCTTACAAACTTAATTATCTTTTCAATTAGGTCCTTAACACTCCAACTTTCTCAAGCACAAATTACTGAAATACCCTTCCGATCCCGACTTAGCATGCACAATCCGACCAGGGCTATTTTGGGGTGTGACAATTACAATTCCCAAAATTACATATACAAAAGCGGAAGCTATTACAAAATCATAAGAGAGTTCCATACAAAAAGAATCATAAAGCTACAGAAATAAGCCCTATACTAAGACCCTGCTGTGTTGGCTTTGATGGCGAAGACTCTCCCAAAAGCGATTCCTTCCGCACCTGCACGGGTAAACACACCGTGCTAAGCGATAAACGCTTAGTGGGGAAACAAACATATAGCATAAGGACAACCATTCACAACGGTCGTCAAGGCAGTTCACATGCGTATTTCATTTACAAACGAATCAGGGCATGACAATAATAATATACTCATGCTCACATACATAAAGCCATTCATCAGAAAATTCATAACAATAATCATATTCTCATAACAGATTACATTTTCACCATTGAATCCATAAGGATAACATATGTTTCCCATATAACGATTCATACAAAACACCTGCTGACTCGAGGGAGTGGATAACGAGTATACGGACAGTACTTTAAGGGTACGAGCCGATACGGACAGTACTTTACAGGTACGAGCCGATAAAATAAATTTTCATTTAACTTTTACAAAACATTACAAAGGGGATCTTAAACAAGATCCTTTCGGATAAGGGTTCGCGAGGAACCATTTGAGGACCTGATCAGGGTCCAAACAGAAAATAGAAGCTGCAGCAAAGACTCTATTAGGCATGC
Organism: Excoecaria cochinchinensis; assembly: GCA_947683425.1. Taxonomy (NCBI): domain Eukaryota; kingdom Viridiplantae; phylum Streptophyta; class Magnoliopsida; order Malpighiales; family Euphorbiaceae; genus Excoecaria; species Excoecaria cochinchinensis. The sequence continues at coordinate 4,936,877 of CANTUQ010000020.1, forward strand.
CTAACTATCCACTTACTAGACTCTAGCAGGTCATACATAAGCCAATCCATCCATTTCATAGCTTCCAAATCATCATCATCCAATGAACATAATCATACCATAGTTACACTAGCATATTATTTATAGAATACCAAGCATAAATCTCATAACTGCTAAAGAAAACTGAAGTTCAAGCCACAAGGAATGAAAGAAAACTCATTCAGCAAACAGGGGACTGTCGCGCTCGCGATGCCTGTCGCGCTCGCGATAGAGAACAAAGTCTCTTCGCTGCATGCGCACGACGAATTTTGTGACCGCGAGAAGGACGAAAGGGCCAGGCTCTGTCGCGCTCGCGACGTTCATCGCGATCGCGACAGAGGACGATTGATGCTGTCGCGGGCTCGCGAAGGGTTGCAAGCTCGCGGTAGCACTTGGCCAACAATACGCTCTGTCGCGATCGCGACAGAGAGTACTCAACACTTCGGCTGTCGCAGGCTCGCGACGGCAAAGCTCCCAACACCGCTCTCTGTCGCGATCGCGACAGCGTCGGGACTTCGAAAATCTGCAGAAATTCTGCAGATTTTCCTCTTCAAAATCCTCCTCCAACCACTCAAAACTCAATCCAAGGTTACTTACCTCAAATCCAGCCATCCACAAGCATCAACAACCATAATACGACATTTATTAACAATATATTGCATACAATCCATTAATTTACACACTCAATTCCAAGAATCAATCAAAAACCCAATTTAAGCATCAAACCACATCCATTCTAAAATTACCCTAATTAACTCATGCCTTTGCAAGATCCACATTTCAAAGTAAATACCCATATCATATACCTCAAAATAAAGAACATCTAATAACCTAATTCCATGAAATCATCAAAACACATATATGAACATATTCACATGCAAAAGCAAGAATTCCCAAACCTTCAAAATCCTTAGCTCCTAGTGCTTAGTTCCACTAGATCCAGCAACTTCCTTGCCCTTAGGATCCCGGGGAGGCTCAACTAGGAACAAAATAACACAACACACAAACACAAAACCCAAAACTTCAACCCAATTCCGAAAATAAGAAAAAGAGAAGAAGATGGAGAATCAAATGAAGAAAATGAGAATAAATGCAGTAGATTTACCTTTAAAATGCTAAGCAATGATCAATTTCCACCACTAGAGGCTTGAATCTAAGCTAGGGCACTTAAGAGAGTGCAAAGGAGGAAGAAGAAGAAGGAGAAGAAGGAAAAACGGGAATGGGTTTTAAAAAATCTGATTTTTTTCCTTTTCACCTTTTTCTCTTTTCCACTTTACACATGTCAATCATCTAGTGGAGGAGATTGCTCACTCACACCCTAACCTAGTGCATCACATACACACAATGAGACACTCTAATAATGCATCCTACATATGTGTGAGCAACACACACAAGATTCTCCCAAATCATACACACCCTACACAAGTGCAAATGCATACACACAATTAATCCACTAGTGCATATCCTACTATAGTGCACTCATGCACACACAAATCTATCTCAATTAATTAGCACCATAGTGCCAAACACACACACCCGCACCAGAAAAACCCCAATTCATGCAATATTACCAAAATGCCCTTATTACACATAACTCATGCAAATGTACACACATACATATACTCGGCTCATTCAACTAGGGGGCAAACGGGGTGTGACAATATGTTTCTCGGGCTTCTGTTATCGTAGTGATTTCGGCATGTTGGCATGTGTTTGCATTTTATTGTATGCTAATATATGTATTAGTATCGTTATGCGGAAGTGCTGTACAATTGATCTTGTGCATCAGTTTCGGCTAATGTATGTGCATTTTGTACCATAGCTGCATGTTGTGTAATTAGTGATTATGTTATGATATGTCTATGATGATTTTGGTATGCTATGCATGATATCTCGTGGATTGCCTCGGTAAGTATTTCTGTATGTGTACGCACCTATATTTGCATGACTTGTTGAATTTCTGTAAAGTGTTATTGTTCCTTTTTAACCTTGTGTATCGGTTTGCGGTTAGTGTTTCGATATTACTATATAATAACTGCTTATTTAGATATCTTAGTGTTCGCGCATTTTGTATCCTCTGATTCTGACATTGTAGTGAACCTGGTATATGTATGCAATTTATATGTATTGTGCATGATTATAGTCGTTTATTACATGGTGTCATTCTATTTTGTTCCTCCCCACTAAGCGTTATCGCTTAGCACGGGTTCTTTTCCCGTGTAGGTGGCAGGTTTTTGGTTTTCGCTCGAGTTGCGCATCTGTAGGGTCGGCTACGTAGGAGTTTCAAGTGTTTTGTTATATTTTTGTTTTCAGCTCCTGTATTTTGAATTATGTATTTCTGTATCTGTTTGTATATGTAATTATATGATAAGATATGAAGGTAGTAATTGGAGATGTAATTATTTTGTTTACTAGTTGTGTTCAGGCTATTCTCGTAATGAATGTTGTTATATAAATGCATGATGCTGATGTTTATTTAAAGTTTTTATTTTCGCTGTATTTATATATATTATGATGTATGAATGTATGCTTTGTATCGATCTGTTTGGTGTGACACCCTTGCTCCTATTGTATCTCACTCCGAGCCGGATGGATTGGCCTACATAGGGGTAGGGGGTGTTACAGTTTTTGGTATCAGAGCGCCGATTTGGCAGTTTTGGTTCCCTTTGTTTGTATGCGTGTCGAGTCCTTACATGCGAGTCAGTTTTGTGTCGTGGCCTAATGCAGATGTGTCTTGTGTCGTGTCTAGATGGAGTCTGATTCGAGTGAGAATGTGGGCGAGATAATATATTGTGTGAACTCGGTTAGAGCTAATCAGGATGTTTTTGAGCGTCCTTCAGTTGAAGATTCTGGTCCTATTTCCAATGATAGGATATTAGTGCAAGGGTTTATTCGGGTTTTGGATAGATTGACTACTCCTCGAGCTCCTCAAGATTTTGTTCGGAAGATACCTCAAAAGAGAAAATTATCGGGTAGAGAAGTGCCAGCGGGGAAAAGGATTCGGGAGGCACCAATAAATCAACATTGTTAGAAGTAACACTGGGGCAAGTGTAAGAAGATTAGGGGACTGCCAACATGTCAGTACTGTCAGAAGCAACATCGAGGCTTGTGTCGAATGATAACTGGAGCTTGTTTCAGATGTGGCAGCAAGGAACACCAAATTGTTGATTGTCCTAAGATGAGTGGGAATCTAGCTTGACAAGTTAGAAAGAATGTGGAGGAAATGCTTAAAGCTACGCGAGCATCATCAGAATCAGTCACAAAGTTAGATTCCTCTGAGGATTTAGCCAGAGTATCTGTCACGAACCGCATAGAAGTGATTAAGTCCGCAGAGGCTTCCTTTAGGTTTGTGTTGTTAAGCTTTTATTTATTTTTGGTTTGGGTTGTTTGGATAAGTTGTTAGCAAGGAAATTTCGAGGAAAAAATTTCTTTAAGGGAGAGAGATTATAACAACCCAAAATGGGCCTAGTTGGGATTTTAAGGATAATTCGATAATTTGTGCATGTGGAAATTTGAGTATTGAGGACCCAATTGAAAAGATAATTTAAGTTGATAAGGAAATAATTTTCTTTAGTGAGTGAAGTGTAATTGACAAGGGTTTAATTGGAGTTTGCCAAGGACCAGGTGTGATATAAGCCAAGATAACTTTATTGGGACCAATAGGATTCTGCCATGTAGACTTGGTTGGTGTGTGTAATTAATGTGGAAAAAGAAGAAAAGGAGAAAGGAAGAGAGAGATTTGGGAGCTTTATCTTTGTTATGTTTGGTTTGGTTTTGTTTGGAAGTTTGGGAGTTTTTGTCTCTGTCCTTCTCTCTCCTTGGATCAAGTCTATGTGTGTAGGGTTTGATTTTTGGAATTTTGCATCACTTGGTATGTGCATATGCATGAATTAGTTTGGATACTTGTGTTAGTAATGCATAATTAGTGATAGAGATAAATGTATATGCGGTTTTGTAGTGAAAATGCATGAGGTTGGGAAATTTCTTTGAATTGGATGTTAATGGTGATTTTAGGGTTTTGCATGATTCTCTGGAAATATGACGTTTATTTGGCTTAAGTTGGTATAAATGATATGGGTTTTAGTTTGATTTGAGTTATGATGCATGATTGTTGAGTTATTGGAGCAATTGTTAGTTTGATAGAATTTACTGTTGAATTTTTTGATTTTCTATTGTTGAGATTTTGATTTGTGAAATCCATGATTGGATTGTGATAATTGATGGAAAAGTTGTGTTTTATGTTGTTTGTGATTCATGGAAGGTTTATTGGAGGTACGATTGAGTTTGGATTTCATTTGGGTGAAAATGGTTTTGATTTGATTTTTTTTGGTTTTTCATGCGTTTCTGTTGAGAACTGAAGGTCATGACTCTATCGCGAGCGCGACAGAGACATGAAATCCAGCTCTCGCGTGTGGACTGTGCTGAGGGCAGAGGGTTGATTCACGAGTAGTGAATGAGGATCATGACTAGTGACTGAGAATCACGAGTCGTGATTGATATTCACTACTCGTGAATGATTCTTCTCAGTTGTGAACCACGTTCACGAGTAGTGAACGTGATTCACGACTCGTGAAGCTTGCTCACGAGTCGTGAGCAAGGCTCACGAGTCATGAATGAGGCTTACGAGTCGTGAGTGAGGCTCACGACCTAGACAATGCTCACGAGTCGTAAGCAACCTTCATGACTCGTGAAGGTTGCTCAGGACTCGTGTCCATGGCATTCTGTCGCGAGCGCGACTTTGTCGCGATTGCGACAAAGATTCCATTCTGCCCTATTTTCTCTCATGTGTTCTGTTTCCTAAAAATGGATTTCAAATGCCTTTTTCATGGCTTTTTCCTCTACTGTATGCTATGGTACCTTGCCCATATGTGTAATGACCATGATTTCGTCTTGATAAATAATATCTTTCCATGATAATTATATGCTGTGTTTTGGACATGAATAGTGCTGAGATTTGAATTTTGTAAATTGATATTGTTCTTAGAATGATTTAATTGAAATTCTTGGCATAAATATTGTATTATATGTTAGAAATGATGGTTTGGTTGCTGGAAATGAGGTAAGTGGAAGTTTGAATTGAGTGTGTGTGTGTTTGGGATTGATGGAAGTGAATTTCTGCAGTTTTTCCGTGCAAGTGCTGCAAATCACGACATTATCGCGAGCTCGCGATAGAGCTCGGTGATAGCAGTCCTTGCACGCATCCGAGCTTCTGCCGAGCGAACAGCAGAGCCTCTGTCATGAGCGCGACATTCGTCGCGAGCACGACAGAGCACTCGGCTGCCGAGCTATTTTGGACCCCTTTATCACGAGCATGCTCTTGTGCGTGAGTGCGACAGATCGGGCTAGCAGCTCACTGTCCCAAGCGTGATGCCTGTCACGAGCGCAACAGTGAGATGTGTGTATTTTCCTCCTGAGATCGCGAAGGTTGCTGCAATCGCGACCTGGGGCAAGTCGCCTCTGTTGCGAGCGCGACATCCGTCACGAGCGCGACACTCCCTGATTCCAAATTGAGTTTTATTTTGTACTTTTGATGTGTAGTTTTGAACCTATGATTCTTTTGGATTTTATGCATGATTGATATGATGAATTATACGTTTATGAACCAATGAATGATATATGAACAATTTGGTGAGTATCATGAAATGAGTTTGATGTATTATGCAAGCTTAAGATTTCCGACCCTTGCTATGAATAATATGCTATGCTTAAGTGTGATTGGTGTTATGCATGACCTACGAGAGTTAGTCTAGTGGATAGTTAGGCATGCCTAATAGAGTCTCTTTAGCTATAACACCTTTGGACGTTTGCACCTCGATCAGGTCCCCCGTTTGGTTCTTCGCGAACCCTTTTAATGTGTTCGGATCCTCGCGATCCTTTTTAATGTGTTTGGATCTTATTTAAGATCCCCTCAGTAAAATATTTTTAAATGTGATAAAAATTAAATGGTTTTCGATTCGTACCCGTAAGGTACCCCTTTGGCCGATTCGTACCCTTAAGGTATGCCTCCGTACCCTGCCTTCTACCCCTCGTGGCTGAACCAGATGATGACTGATCTTGCAGATCTCTTGCTCTCTTACCCGAAGACTAAGAAGAAGAACCACCCCAAGATGGATTCCTTCTTTGAGCTCTCTCTCTCAGTACTGACTCTGACCTTTCAGCCTTCATAGCAGCATCTGTAATCTGATAGTAGCTCACCCTGGCGTGCTCATCAAGGAGATCAAAGCTACTCTCAAGGACTCATTTAACCCAGCCTCAAAATGCTTGCATCGAAAATCATCTGTCATGACCCCTTGCGGCACATATCGGGACAACCGATTAAACTCTTTCTTATAGTCCGAGACCGACATAGCCCTTTGCTTCAAATTCAGAAACTGTGCCCATCTTGCATCCTTGTAAGTCTAAGTTACGTACTTCTGCGTGAATTCCTCAACAAAGAACTCCCAGGTAATAGGATCGGGCAACTGAGGTTGTTTACACACCAGCTCCCACCATTCGTACGCCGATCCTTGAAGCAAGGCCACAGCACATTCTGCTTGCAGATTCGGAGGACACCTCACTTCTCTCAAAGCCCTCTTCACCTTATCTAGCCACCTCTCTGCTAACTCTGATTCATCCAACCCTGTTCTATAAAAGTCTTCGGCCCTAGCTTTTCTTAAGTTCTCCATAGGAGGCCTGGGGGCAGCCACTCTCTCCAAGACCCTCGCCATGTCCTGTGACAGCCTGAACATGGCTTCAAAAGGCATGGCAGCGGCCTCGGGCTGGACCCTAGCTGGTTGAGCCGACACCTTAATAGAAGGATCCCTAGCTTGAGGGTTCACACTTTCAGCGGACTCCTCAAGCGATCCACGAGCAGAATTAGAAGCCATCAAAGCAAACAAGGAAAACTGCATCAGCCAACACAGCCCTAGACATATACGCATCTATACACAGCATCACGTTAACAGCACCCAGAAACGCCTAAACCGGGCTCTGATACCACAACTTGTAACACCCCCTACTCATGCGTAGGCGATCCCATCCGATAAGGAGTGAGATGCCGTATGGGTAAAGGTGTCACCACGTAGATACAGTATATACATATATACTGAAATACAAGGTAATTAAAATTTTACAAAACAGTTCATGAAAGAAGCTGATCATGCATTAATATAACGAAAAACCTTACATTATTGTATTATCAACTTACAGGTACAAAAGATAATTACATATCCAAAATTATACTTATACATATGCGGAAGCTATTACAAATCTCACATAAGAGAGTTCTATATAAAAATAATCATCAAACTACAAAATTAAGCCCTACATTAAAACCCAGCAATGTTGGTTTGGCTGCGATGACTCTCCCAAGGCAGACTCCTTCCACACCTGCACGGGTAACACACCGTGCTAAGCGATAAACGCTTAGTGGGAAAACACACAAATGAAAATGGATATCCATTTACAATGGTCGTCAAGCATAACACATACTGATGGCATAATCAGAAATACACATTAGATATAAATATGAACAAGCAAACATATAGAGTCATGCATTTGATATTACATAACTGCCTTCATATTATCTCATTAATATACATATTTAAATAATACATTCTCATAATTGTCAAAACAATTCAAAGCAATTAATCACCTGCTGACTTAAGGTAGTGGATAACGAGTGAACGGACAGTACTTTACGGGTACGAACCGATTACGGACAGTACTATACGGGTACGAATCGAAAACCATCTTACTTTATCATTTGCAAAATGTTTTATTAAGGGATCTTAAACAAGATCCAAACACATTAAAGGGTTCACAAGGAACCAAATGGGGACCTGATCAGGGTCCAAACTGAACTGAGGCTGCAGCTATAAGACTCTATTAGGCATGCCTAACTATCCACTAAACTGACTCTTGCAGGCTAAAATTATACAGTTAACGCCCATTGTTTGATTATAACAAGCAAAGAATTCACATACTTTAATAATCAGTACATGTAAACATCATCCATCTTACTAGTATAAAGCTCTTATTAACTGCCATTGTGTGATGAAATCAATAATTTAACACTCCTATATCATCCTGAACAAATAAGGTTTTATTGCAAAAATAGGGTATGTCACGGTCACAACCAAATTGGTTGTCACCGTGACATACCAAAACTCTCGGCAGAATGCAAGTTTGGGGTACCTCACGGTCACAACCAAAATGGTTGTCACCGTGACATACCATGGAAACCAAACAGAAGCAAAAGTCTGGACACCTCACAGTCACAACAAAAATGGTTGTCACCGTGACATGTCCAGAATCTAGAACAGAAGCAAAATCTTGACACCTCACGGTCACAACAAAAATGGTTGTCACCGTGACATGTCCAAAACTCACGGCAGATTGCATCTGGTGCATGCCTCATGGTCACAACCAAAATTGTTGTCACCGTGACCCATGCCCAGATGCGATACCATCGAGCCAAAATCACCTCATTTCCAGGACAAAACCAAAGCTTCTCATTCCAACCAATTCTCCTCACTCAAACTACATTATTAAACCATCTAACCTCATTACATCATACCAATATAAGATCCTACTCATGAATTCTCAAACCAACATCAAGTTACACATTCTATCTCATCACTATTCATACCATAACTCTATCAGTTGCATAATTGGTTCAATAACTCACAATCAAGGTTTCATGCATAATAAGAGTCAAAACCTATAACATAATACCCAGCAAAAACATCAGGAACACCACATTTTCCAGAAATTCATTCAGGAACAAAATCACCAAAAATGCACAAATCACAAAACTCCCAAACCTGAATCTCCTTAGCTCCTAATGCTTAGATCCAATAGTTCCAACCTTCTCTTTGCCCTTTGGCTCCCGAGGAGGCTCAACTAAGCATCAAACCACAAGAACACACAAAACACAACCCTAAATCAAAACCCAAACCAGCAGAAGTCGAAAAGATGAAGAAGAGGAAGAACAAGATGGAAAATGCAGAAAACTTACTAATTAAATGAAAGATGTGATCAATTCCCACTACCAAGAGCTTGATTCCAAGCTAGGGCAAACTAAAGAGTGAAGAAGAGGAAGAAGACCAGTAGAGGGAGGAGAGGAACGGGAAAAGAGATAGGAAAAATATGATTTCCTTTTTCCTTTCCTCCTTTTACTTACTACATGTATACATCACACACACACACACACAATGCACTTCCACTTAAACATACTCTATTATGCTACACTCATGCACATGAAATCACACTCAATTCACTCACACCCTATAACCATGTGAGCAAGCACACCCTAGCACAATCCTACTAGGACACATATAAATAGCATGCACACACCCACGTGCTAACAGAACCTATAAACATGCACTTTTACCAAAATGCCCCTCATGGCATGCCATAACAAACACAAATGGACACCCTACACATGGCTCATTCTACTAGGGGGCATACGGGGTGTGACAACTCTCCCCCACTAATAAGAATTTTGTCCTCGAAATTCTTACTTGAACTGAAAAAATGCGGATACTGAACTCTCATGGACTCTTCTGGTTCCCAAGTTGCTTCCTCAACCCCATGATGACTCCATAACACTTTGACTAGCGGAATCTGCTTGCTTCTCAGCTGTCTCACTTCCCGGGCTAGAATAGCTCTTGGTTATTCATCATAAGAGAAATCAGGTTGAACTTGCACATCTTGCACTGACAGAACGTGTGACGGATCCGATCGGTATCGACGAAGCTTTGAAACATGGAACACATCGTGCAATCTTGACAACTCCATCGGTAAAGCCAACCTATAGGCCACCGGACCAACTCTGGCCAAAACCTCATACGGACCAATGAAGCGAGGACTGAGCTTCCCCTTCTTTCCGAACCGAAGAACTTTCCTCCAAGGCGACACCTTAAGGAAAACCTTGTCCCCAACTTCCAACTGCACATCCCTTCTCTTCAAATTGGCATAAGACTTTTGCCGATCCTTAGCTGCTTTCAAATTTCACTGCACGACTCTGATCTTTTCCTCTGTATCCCTAACCAGTTTTGGCCCAATCATCGATCGCTCGCATAGCTCAGTCCAACAAATCGGAGTCCTACACTGCCGACCATAAAAAGCTTCATACGGTGCCATACTGATGCTCGACTGATAACTGTTATTGTAGGTAAACTCCATAAGTGTCACATATCGGTCCCAACTACCCGGAAAATCCAAGGCACAAGCCCTCAACATATCTTCCAAGATCTGTATGACTCGCTCGGACTGACCATATGTCTGAGGATGGAATGTTGTACTGAAGTTCAACTTGGTACCCAAAGCTCTTTGCAAAACCTTCCAAAACTTAGATGTAAACCTTGGATCCCTATCTGAAACTATAGACACCGGCACTCTATGCAACCGAGCTACCTCATCCACATAGATACTGGCCAACCTATCCATCGGATAATCCACTCTCACTGGTAAGAAGTGAGCTGACTTCGTAAGCCGATCCACTATCACCCAAATTGAGTCATGCTTATTCTGAGTCAAAGGCAACCCGAAAACAAAATCCGTAGTGATGTCATCCCATTTCCTTTCGGGGACGGATAAAGGTGTGAGCAATCCCGAAGGAACTTGGTGCTCAGCCTTTACCTGTTAACATGTCAGGCACTTGGACACAAAATCCACTATGTCTCTTTTCATATCGGACCACCAATAGAACTGTTTCATGTCCCTGAACATCTTCTCACTACCAGGATGTATAGTAAAAAGTGTACTATGCGCCTCACTCAACAGCTGTCTTCTTAACTCCTCATTCCCCGACACACACAAATGGTTTCTATACAAAAGAACCCCATCTTGAACTGAAAACTCTGACTGCCTGCCCAAACTAACCTCTTGGTCAATTTGCTGCAGCCTTTCATCATCCCTCTAAGCATCAACTATCCTCTGTCCCAAGTTGGGCTTCACTCTCAACTGAGCCATCAAAGCCCCATCTAAACCAAATCTCCATCTAAACTGCCTCAGAAATAAAGCAGAAACCGACTTCCAACTCAAAGCATCCGCGACTACATTGGCCTTACTCGGATGGTAATCCACAATGCAGTCGTAATCCTTAAACAACTCGAGCCAACGATGCTGTCTCATATTCAATTCCTTCTGCGTGAGGAGATACTTTAAACTCTTGTGATCCGTAAATATCCTACATCCCTCCCCATACAGATAATGGCGCCAAATCTTCAAAGTAAAGATCACCGCCGCCAATTCCAAATCATGAGTCGGATAATTCCTCTCGTACGGCTTCAGCTGCCGAGATGCATAAGCCACAACCTTACCTTCCTGCATCAGTACACACCCAAGACCGACACTCGAAGCATCACTATACATGACAAACTCCTTACTCGAGATGGGTTGAGTCAGTATAGGAGCTTCAACTAGCAACTTCTTCAACTGCTCAAAATAAGCCTGACATCTTTCTGACCACTCAAACCTAACTCCTTTTCTCAACAACCTGGTCATCGGAGCGGCAATCACTGAGAAACCTTTAACAAACCGACGGTAATAACCCGTCAAACCAAGGAAACTCCGCACTTCCTGAACGTTCCTAGGCGCTTTCCAATCAACTATCGCCTCAATCTTAGCTGAATCTACTTGGATACCCTTAGCTGGAATTATATGACCCAAAAACGACACTTCTCGAAGCCAAAAATCACACTTGCTAAGCTTAGCAAATAGTCGATGATCTCTCAAAACTTGCAAAACTAACCGAAGATGCTCCTCGTGCTCATTCTCGTCCTTGGAATACACCAAGATTTTATCTATAAACACCACCACAAACCGGTCTAAGTATGGCCTAAACACTCTGTTCATCAAATCCATAAATGCCGCTGGAGCATTGGTCAAACCAAACGGCATGACAAGGAACTCATAATGGCCATACCGAGGCTGAAATGCAGTCTTAACCACATCCTTATCCTGAACCCGAAGCTGATAATACCCCGACCGAAGATCTATCTTGGAAAACACACCTGCACCCCGAAGCTGATCAAACAAATCCTCGACTCTAGGCAGCGAATACTTATTCTTCACTGTAACCTTATTGATCTGCCTGTAGTTGATACACATCCTCTAGGATCCATCCTTTTTCTTAACAAACAAAACCGGAGCTCCCCATGGAGATATGCTGGGTCGAATAATCCCCTTATCCAATAGCTCTTGTAGTTGAGTATTAAGTTCTCTCAACTCTACATGAGCCATATGATAAGGTGCTTTCGATATAGGTGTGGTACCTGGCATGATCTCTATGGCTAACTCAACTTCTCTCTCTGGAGGCAACCCAGGCAAATCACTCGGGAAAACATCACTAAACTCCCGCACCATAGGGATATCCTCAATCCTTACTTGATCCCTCTTGGAATCCAAAACCACAGCTTGGAAAGCCTCGCAACCTTTCCTAATAAATCTCTTGGCTTGCATCGCTGATATCACATTTTTCACAGAACTAGCACCCAAACCTCTTACAAACACTAGAAAGTTGTTTCTATCCCGAAGCACAAAGGTCTTCCTATGGCAATCAACCACAGCCCGATGCTTACCCAACCAGTCCATTCCCAAAATCAGATCAAACTCTTTGAAAGGCAACTCTATCAAGTCCGCAGGAAACTCAACTCCCTCAAACAACAGGGGACAATTCCTATAAACTCTACTCACGTTGACACTATGCCCTAATGGATTGGTCACACATATCTCATAGTCTAATTGATATACCATATGCAACTTATCAATAATCTTATCCGTGCACAAATATGAGTGTGTGGAACCAGGGTCTATTAGAGCATACAATTCAGTGTCATGGAGTAGGAACTTACCAGCAATCACATCAGGGGCATCCTGCTCCTCTCTAGCTCTCATAGCATAAGCTCTGGCTGCGACTGGTGGAGGGCGCTCAACTGTCTCCGAAACAGCTCCATCTCTAGGTCGACCGCCTCGACCTCTACCTCGTCCCCTACCACGGGCAGCCTATGTAGCATTTGATCCAACTCCGCTAGCCCCTCTCTGTGGACCTGAATCCTCACTCAACTGTGAACAATTAGCTAGACGGTGCTCGGTGCTTCCACATCTAAAACACCCACCAGTGAGACACCTACACTCACCCCGGTGAGCCTTACTGCAGTGCAAACAAATAGGTATAGCCTCAGATCTATCACCCTTGCCAGAACCAGACACAGCTGCCGAACCCTGCCTTTTACCACTCGTAGCTAAACCGGATGATGACTGATCTTGCAGATCTCTTACTCTCTTACCTGAAGACGAAGAAGAAGAACCACCCCGAGATGGATTCCTTCTCTGAGCTCTCTCTCTCAGTACTGACTCTGACCTTTCAGCCCTCATAACAGCATCTGCAATCTGATAGTAGCTCACCCCTGGCGTGCTCATCAAGGAGATCAAAGCTACTCTCAAGGACTCATTTAACCCAGCCTCAAAATGCTTGCATCTAAAATCATCTGTCATGACCCCTTACGGAGCATATCGGGACAACTGATTAAACTCTTTCTCATAGTCCGAGACCGACATAGCCCTTTGCTTCAAACTCAGAAACTGTGCCCATCTCGCATCCTTGTAAGTCTGAGTTACGTACTTCTTCGTGAATTCCTCAACAAAGAACTCCCAGGTAACAGGATCGGGCACCTGAGGTTGTTTACAGACCAGCTCCCACCATTCGTGCGCCGATCCTTGAAGCAAGGCCACAACACATTCTGCTTGCAGATCCGGAGGACACCTCACTTCTCTCAAAGCCCTTTTCACCTTATCTAGCCACCTCTCTGCTAACTCTGATTCGTCCAACCCTGTTCCATAAAAGTCTTCGGCCCCAGCTTTTCTTAAGTTCTCCATGGGAGGCCTGGGGGCAACCACTCTCTCCAAGACCCTCGCCATGTCCTGTGACAGCCTGAACATGGCTTCAAAAGGCATAGCAGCGGCCTCGGGCTGGACCCTAGCAGGTTGAGCCAACACCGTAACAGAAGGATCCCTAGCTTGAGGGTTCACACTTTCAGCGGACCCCTTAAGAGATCCACGAGCAGAATTAGAAGCCATCTAAGCAAACAAGGAAAACCGCATCAGCCAACACAACCCTAGACATATACGCATCTATGCACAACATCACGTTAACAGCACCCAGAAATACCTAAACCGGGCTCTGATACCACAACTTGTAACACCCCTACTCATACGTAGGCGATCCCATCCGATAAGGAGTGAGATGCCGTATGGGTAAAGGTGTCACCACGTAGATACAGGATATACATACATACTGAAATACAAGGTAATTAAAATTTTACAAAACCATTCATGAAAGAAGCTTATCATGCATTAATATAACGGAAAACCTTACATTACTGTATTATCAACTTACAGGTACAAAAGATAATTACCTATCCAAAATTATACTTATACATATGCGGAAGCTATTACAAATCTGACATAAGAGAGTTCTATACAAAAAGAATCATCAAACTATAAAATTAAGCCCTACATTAAAACCCAGCTGTGTTGGTTTGGCTACGACGACTCTCCCGAGGCAGACTCCTTCCACACCTGCACGGGTAACACACCGTGCTAAGCGATAAACGCTTAGTGGGGAAACACACATATGAAAATGGACGGCCATTCACAATGGTCGTCAAGCATAACACATACTGATGGCATAATCAGAAATACACATTAGATATAAATATGAACAAGCAAACATATAGAGTCATGCATTTGATATTAAATAACTGCCTTCATATAATCTCATTAATATACATATTTGGATAATACATTCTCATAATTGTCAAAACAATTCAAAGCAATTAATCACCTGCTGACTCAAGGTAGTGGATAACGAGTGAACGGACAGTACTTTACTGGTATGAATCAATTACGGACAGTACCATACGGGTACGAATCGAAAACCATCTTACTTTATCATTTGCAAAACGTTTTATTAAGGGATCTTAAACAAGATCCAAACACATTAAAGGGTTCGCGAGGAACCAAACGGGGACCTGATGGGATCCAAACTGAACTGAGGCTGCAGCTATAAGACTCTATTAGGCATGCCTAACTATCCACTAAACTGACTCTTGCAGGCTAAAATTATACAGTTAACGTCCATTGTTCGATTATAACAAGCAAATAATTCACATACTTTGATAATCAATACATGTAAACATCATCCATCTTACTAGTATAAAGCTCTTATTAACTGCCATTGTGCGATGAAATCAATAATTTAACACTCCTACATCATCTTGAACAAATAAGGTTTTATTGCAAAAATAGGGTATGTCACGGTCACAACCAAATTGGTTGTCACCTTGACATACCAAAACTCTCGGCAGAATGCAAGTTTGGGGTACCTCACGGTCACAACCAAAATGGTTTTCACCATGACATACCAAGGAAACCAAACTAAAGCAAAAGTCTAGACACCTCACGGTCACAACCAAAATGGTTGTCACCGTGATATATCTAGAATCTAGAACAGAAGCAAAATCTGGACACCTCACGGTAACAACCAAAATGGTTGTCACCATGACATGTCCAAAACTCACGGCATAATGCATCTGGTGCATGCCTTACAGTCACAACCAAAATGGTTGTCATCGTGACCCATGCCCAGATGCGATACCATCGAGCCAAAATCACCTCTTTTCCAGGACAAAACAAAAGCTTCTCATTCCAACCAATTCTCCTCACTCAAACTACATTATTAAACCATCTAACCTCATTACATCATACCAATATAAGATCCTACTCATGAATTCTCAAACCAACATCAAGTTACACATTCTATCTCATCACTATTCATACCATAACTCTATCAATTGCATAATTGGTTCAATAACTCACAATCAAGGTTTCATGCATAATAAGAGTCAAAACCTATAACATAATACCCAGCAAAAACATCAAGAACACCACATTTTCCAGAAATTCATTCAAGAACAAAATCACCAAAAATGCACAAATCACAAAACTCCCAAACCTGAATCTCCTTAGCTCCTAATGCTTAGATCCACTAGATCCAACCTTCTCTTTGCCCTTTGGCTCACGAGGAGGCTCAACTAAGCATCAAACCACAAGAACACACAAAACACAACCCTAAATCAAAACCCAAACCAGCTAGAAGTAGAAAAGATGAAGAAGAGGAAGAACAAGATGGAAAATGCACAACACTTACTAATTAAATGCAAGATGTGATCAATTCCCACTACCAAGAGCTTGATTCCAGGCTAGGGCAAACTAAAGAGTGAAGAAGAGCAGTAGAGGGAGGAGAGGAACAGGAAAAGAGATAGGAAAATTTTGATTTCCTTTTTCCTTTCCTTCTTTTACTTACTCTTATTCAACCCTAGACACATGGCATCTCTCTAGTGGTGGAAATTAACCACTCACACACTACATGTATACATCACACACACACATAATGCACTCCCACTTAAACATACTCTATTATGCTACACTTATGCACATGAAATCACACTCAATTCACTCACACCCTATAACCATGTGAGCAAGCACACCCTAGCACAATCCTACTAGGACATATATAAATACCATGCACACACCCACGTGCTAATAGAACCCATAAACATGCACTTTTACCAAAATGCCCCTCATAGCACGCCAAAACAAACACAAATGCACACCCTACACATGGCTCATTCTACTAGGTGGCAGACGGGGTGTGACATACCCAATTTTACTGAGGTAGAATTGAACCCAAGCATACCTCATGGTCACAACCAATGTGGTTGCCACCGTGACCTATGCAAGGTCTCTCCAATTAAACATTCAATTCTCATTTCCTTTTAAGGACTTCAACCCATTTTCCTTTTTAGCAATTAAACCAATTTATCAACCACATACTCAATTGGCACATACCTGATTTCCTATCTTGACATTGGCATCCATTTATAGCATAAATCACAATCATTCTCATCATATACACTATATACACATTCTCAAGCAACTTTATCACAAAGCATATCACTACAATAATCATTTAACCTTGTGTTACATAATTCATGCTTAAAGACCACAATTGCATATACACATATAATTCCTACCAAACTTCTATTCAATCAATGCAAATCACATAGTTAGACAACTAGGGTTTGTTCCCAAACCTCGTCGCCTTAGCTCCTAATTCGTTGCACGCTCGGCTCTCCGATCACGGCTTTTCCTTTATCCCTCTTCAATTCTTTAGCTATCAATACAATTTCAATTTCCAGGATTAAGCTCAATCCATAACTTCTCATCCTCAATTCAATCAAACCAAATTAAGAAGATGAGGAGAAGAAGAGAATACCATAACTTAGTACTTACCTTTCAAGCTTAACAACTTAGCCCTTAATTATTGCTCCAATTAACTATATGCATGCACCCACTTAACCAACTCTCATCTTCACTAACAGAAAGAAAGAAGAAGAACACAACCAAAATGTAGAAATGAGGAATGAAGCCAACCAACACTCACCTCTCAATCCTCTAGACAAATGCATGCAAAGGTGGAGGTGGCTTGTTCTCAAGGAGCCACACGGATTCCACTCACAAAATCTACCTCCACTAACTGATTTCTTACATTATATTATTCTTAATTAACCCTCCACTAGCTTAACTAATCAGCCATCAATCCATTCCTAACTTAATCTTATATAATCATCAATTAGCCACTTAACTTTCCTTTACATTCCAATTAAGTCCTTCCTTCGTTTCAATTTAGTCCGAGCTTCACATTCATTTCACACACATGCCAAAATAAGTCAATACTACTAGGGTACATTTCCGGCCATGACACTACAGGTGCTTTGTTGTTATAAGTATAAGAATGCGAACGTTATGCTTATAAAATGTGAATTCGTTCGGTTATGACTAGAGGTATGTGAATATGATTGTGATTATGAACTCTTGAATGTTATGATTGTAGTGTCATGTTATATGTTTCTTGGGCTTCTATTATCGTAGTGATTTTGGCATGTTGGCATGTGTTTGCATTTTATTGTATGCTAATATACGTATTAGTATCGTGATGCGGGAGTGTTGTGCAATTGATCTTGTGCATCAGTTCTAGCTAATGTATGTGCATTTTATACCATAGCTACATGTTGGGTAATTAGTGATTATGTTATGATATGTCTATGATGATTTTTGTATACTATGCAAGATATCTTGCGGATTGCCTCGGTAAGTATTTCTGTATGTGTACGCACCTATATTTGCATGACTTATTGAATTTCTGTAAAGTGTTATGGTTCCTTTTTAACCTTGTGTATCAGTTTGCGGTTAGTGTTTCGATATTATTATATAATAACTGCTTGTTTAGATATCTTAGTGTTTGCGTATTTTGCATCCTCTGATTCTGACATTTTAGTGAACCTGGTATATGCATGCAATTTATATGTATTATGCATGATTATAGTCATTTATTACATGGTGTCCTTCTGTTTTGTTCCTCCCCACTAAGCGTTATCACTTAGCATGGGTTCTTTTCCCGTGTAGGTGGCAGGTTTTTGGTTTTCGCTCGAGTTACGCATCTGCAGGGTCGGCTATATAGGAGTTTCAAGTGTTTTGTTATATTTTTGTTTTCAGCTCATGTATTTTGAATTATTTATTTCTGTATCTATTTGTATATGTAATTATATGATAAGATCTGAAGGTAGTAATTGGAGATGTAATTATTTTGTTTACCAGTTGTGTTCAGGCTATTCTCGTAATGAATGTTGTTATATAAATGCATGATGATGATGTTTATTTAAAGTTTTTATTTCCGCTGTATTTATGTATATTATGATGTATGAATGTATGCTTTGTATCGATCTGTTTGGTGTGACACCTTTGCTCCTACGACATCTCACTCTAAGCCAGATGGGTTGGCCTACGTAGGGGTAGGGGGTGTTAGAGTTTCTGCCTCCACCCGTCGGTCAACCCAGGGATGCCCGTCGCTCGCACGCCATGGGCCGTCCCTGGGCCTTTCCTTCTCCCTTTCCTCCTTTTCTTCCACCACTTATTTTCTTACTATTTTTCTTTTATAATTCTTCATGGTTTTTTTTACATAATTTATTTTTTGTCTATTATTTTGGGCTAATTGTGGCACTAACATCATCTTTATCTTTGTGAGTTTCATTGATTTATTTGGTGGATTTGGGGTTATATTAAATTGAGGACGCTGTAATGATCTGAGAATCTTCAATCAGGTTCATTCTTTTACCCTTATCCCTTTTTTATCTTATGTATTATTACTGTAAACATTATTTCATTCCGCTAATACATGAAAATGGTCAAATATTTATAGTAATTGAATTGGGATTTTCATTAACAAACTGAGGACCAATGTCCTATTTTTCAGCAAATAACACTACAAGAAAATATGAAAATAGCAATCGAATTTATTCTGTTGCTAAATAGCAACGGAATTATGTTTCCATTGCTAAAATTGCTTAAACTTTGCAGATTAGCAAGGGAAATATATTTAATTATCTTCCGTCGCTAAAAGTGAAGGAAATTTTTAGCGCCAAAATTTAGCCACGAAAATTAGCAACAGAATCACTAACCATTGCTAAAAAGGCGCTAATAGATGGGGAAAAATTTTGGAATGAAAAATAGCAACAGAAAATAATTTTCGTTGCAATTTAGCAATGGAATTATTATTCGGTTGCAATTTAGCAACGGAAAATAATTTTCATTCCTAAAATTGCAACCGAATTTATTTTCTATTGCTATTTAATAAGCCTTAAAAAAATTAGGTTCTAAAATAGGTACGGAATTATTATTCAGATGTAATTTAGCAACGAAAAATAATTTTCATTGCTAAAATTGCAACCGAATTTAGTTTTTGTTGCTAAATAATAAGTTTTAAAAAAATTGGGTTCTAAAATAGCAACGAAATTATTATTTGGTTGTAATTTAGCAACGAAAAATAATTTCCATTGCTAAAATTACAACAGCCTTAAAAAAATTAGGTTCTAAAATAGCAACAGAATTATTATTCGGTTGCAATTTAGCAATGAAAAATAATTTCCGTTGCTAAAATTGCAACCGAATTTAGTTTTCGTTGCTAAATAATAAGTTTTAAAAAAATTGGGTTCTAAAATAGCAACGAAATTATTATTTGGTTCCAATTTAGTAACGAAAAATAATTTCCGTTGCTAAAATTGCAACCGAATTTAGTTTTCGTTGCTAAATAATAAGCCTTAAAAAAACTGGATTCTAAAATAGCTACAGAATTATTATTTGGTTGCAATTTAGCAACGGAAAATAATTTCCGTTGCTAAAATTGCAACCGAATTTAGTTTCCATTTCTAAATAATAAGTCTTAAATAAATTGGGTTCTAAAATAGCAACGGAATTATTATTCGATTGCAATTTTAGCAATGGAAATAAAATTTTGTTGCAAATTTAGTAACGGAGTCTAATATCCGTTGCTAAAATTGCAAGGAGGTGAAAGAAAATTTGGGATCAAAAATAGGAAAGGAATAAATATTCCGTTGCTAAAGTAACCGAATATAGTTTCTATTGCTATATTAGAACCCAATTTGCCTTGGATATAAATAATACCTTCCCTCTCCCTCTCCCTCTCCCTCTCCGTCTACACAGATAAGTAATTTTTTTTTCTTTTTCATTTATGGTTCTCTTTCTCTGCACCATTATTATATCCTTTTTAATTCATCTCTTTAGATCTCCTCCTCTTCTTTTATTTTTCTAGGGTTTCTTTACTGCCAACATTGTTTAGTTCCTAGGTCTCTGGAGTTACCAACCAATAAGAGGACAAGAAACCTAACGATTAATCGGCTCACATCAATCTCAAGGTTAAAGGCCATGTTTGATTTACTTCTCTCTTCGTTTCTTCTTCAAAATTACATGCTCTTTTTGTGTTTTCGAAGCTAAAAGTTTTGTTGTTTCTCTTGTTTTTAGCTTATTATTTGTATAGTGGGATTTGATTCAGTGTTGAAATTGAAATTTTAAAATTAACATGATTAGGGTTTTTGATTTGGGTCATCAAGTTTGTTTAATTGGATGATCACAACATCCACGCTCTCTCTTTAGGTTCCCATACTCATATATATATATATCATTTTCTGCAAGAATTATCAGAGGTTTGATCATTATAATTTGAAAAGATTTTGCTTTTCGCAGGTGAAGGAATGGCAGCGATTCCTGTCATTAGACTGTGTGTTCAATGCATGCCTGATTTTAGCATCTTGATGACTAGTACGACCTTGTCTGCATTGTGAGATTTAGCTTCCAATTCTGTTTCTCTTTTTCTTGTAGAATAATTAAACTAATATTTGGAGGTTGTAATTTTATTGAGGAAAAATAACTTACTGTTGTGTTTCAATTTTATTCAATTAATCATTGAAATTATCTTATGATAACGAAAATTCAATATCGTTTGATGATCCCCTTCTGTTTAATTTATGGTTTCATTTCTTGAGTAGTGAAGTTATAAAGAATTAGCTTCCAAGTGGTGTCTTGTATCAGGTACTTATCTGGACGTTCATTTCTTGATGTTGAAGTTTGAAGACCATGATTATCACTTTGTTCTCTTATGTTGTATTCTAATTTTATAATTGATCTAGTTATCCTCTCTTGATACTCCCCACTTGTAAAAATAACAACGATAATAATGAGACTGAATTGAATTTGCTTCAGTTACTAAATTATTATAGTTTCTTGATTACTAGTAACATTATTTTAAGAGTAATGATATGGAAGATTGATATAGAGAAAATGATGTTTTTATTTGACTAATATGATCCATCAACTAAGTGTTCCATTGCTTTGTGCATTTATTTTTTTCTACTTGGACTTCTCCATGCACTTGCTCTCACTTGTTTGCCTATATGATTGTATGTTCCTATTCCACACTAATTGGAAGGATTTTTAAAATTTTTTTTTATAAGCATGGGACATGTTGGGCATGCAATTATATTTCCCTGTTCATTTTGAAAGTATGTCTTGTTATGCTAGATACACTGTGTGCTTAAGCCTTAAACATGTGAATCCAGCTTATAGGTCAATTAATTTTGGCAAGTGTAGATAAAAGAGGTTGAGCTATGTAAATCAAGGCCAAACCACAAAAATGGAGCTGATGCAGAGTGGAACCAGCTGAAGTCATTTTAACAGTATGTTCATCAGTACATTTTAATTTTGATCTCACCCCTTATGCACTTGAATTTTAGATCTATAATAAATTGGTAATAATGTGGTGTGGATTCAAACAGATTAATCTTTGAATATCCATCACTCTTCATCATCCACTTGTAATAATTTCCTCATTTTCTACTGCCGGTTACAGCTCTTGCTCTTTATTATGCTTCTTGCTATATTATGTCTTGCTAAAAAATGATGACAAAATATTCAACTGGACCCATACCCTTTGGGTCAATTAGTGGAAGCTTCTTCCAATCCTTTTCTACCACGTTGCCTACCCATAAACTTTTATATTCATGATCTTTGTCCATCACTCTTCATCATCCACTTGTAATAATTTCCTCATTTTCTGCTGCCGGTTACTGCTCTTGCTCTTTATTATGCTTCTTGCTATATTATGTCTTGCTCGAAAATGATGACAAAATATTCAACCGGACCCATACCCTTTGGGTCAATTAGTGGAAGCTTCTTCCAATCCTTTTCTACCACGTTGCCTACCCATAAACTTTTATATTCACCATCTTTGTTATTGGATTTTGCAAGTTAGCTTTGTTTGGTTTTTAAAATCATGCCTAAATGCCAATATTTGAGTTGAAATTATCAAATTGTCAACTCTATCCATTTGGTTTTTATACAATTTGTTCATTATTTATATATTCAAAGTGAACCTTTATATTAATGGAATAATAATGAATGGTTAATTATCCAACACAAAAGCTATTATATGAAAATAACTAATAATTTCTAAAAATCTATTAGAATAGAGCTTAGCAGTTTTTACTGAATAGTTATGACCAACGATAGCAATATCTATAGATGTGGCAATCATAGACTTCATTGTAGATATTTAAGTCAATTTTTTTAAACTTTTTATGCAAATGAACCATATCAAACTAAATTAGACTCCTCGTCAAAGTTAAATTATTCGCTGCTAAGAGAAATGCATTTTTTTCTTTTAAATTTGGCAAAATTTGTGACGCCCCCCGCTGCCGCCCCCATTGGAAGGGCACCGTCGGGCGCGCCACCCGACGCTCACTCACAACATACATACATGCGCTAAGCGGAAGCATTCACTAAAAACATTAATAAAGGCAGGACATAAATCTTATATAATCAAAATATAGAGTTAAATACAAACCCAAAAGATTACATCATTCTTTTACAAAAAGTTACAAAAGCCACTATACAAAAATATTACATACAAAAAGAATTATAGGAGGAGATAACAAAAATATAACTCTACTCTTATGTGGCCGACTTGCAGATGCGCAACACGAGCAAACTTCCAAAACCTGCCACCTATACGGGACAAAAACCCGTGCTAAGCAATAACGCTTAGTGGGGAGGAACAAACATAACAGAGCATTAAGCAAGATATTCACATTATCATACATAATTCACTAAACATTAGAGGGCAGAAATATATATACAATTCAAGAGTCACTATAAGCATATCAGAATTGAAACAGAAAACATGAAGCAATGATCATATTAGATTCATGCAATAATCAGAATACTTTACTAATCACACACTAGACACATAACACGATAGCCTGAATTCAATGGTGAAGGATACGGGAATATTACACGAGAGACCGAAACCTCAAAAACAGTTTAATACCCGAAGGTAGCGCGGGAGACCGGAGTCTTAAAATATTTTATCACTACACGGAAGTTGACCATCTCGAAGGTCGGCCGCTTCGCCCAAATGGGGGGAACACGGGCAGCTGCACTCACTAACCCTTCTTAAGCATGCTTAATTATCCAGTACCTTAACACTTCAGGCTCGACAACTCATTCACTCACACGACAATACACAATCAAAACAAGATTCAACTCAAAACTCAAACATCAAATCAATTCATAACTAAGACACTAGTACAATGATATCACGAGTCATAAGCACAACTATATTTCATGCAATAGTGAGAAACCGTGCAAAGTGGAAGAAAAGAAGCACATTCAGAAAACAGGGCAAGCAGGAAGGGCCTCTATCGCGATTGCGACAGTATCGCGCTCGCGACAGAGCACGGGGCACCTCCTCGCGAGCTCGCGCCAGAAGGCCTGCTCGCGACGAAGCCCACTAGGCAGATTCCCGCAACCGAGCTCTGTCGCAGTCGCGACAGAGACGAGTTCCTTCCTCCTCGCGTGCACGCATGACAGCATGCTCGCGCAGAGGACTTGGCTACCGAGCTCTCTATCGCGGTCACGACAATGTCGCGATCGCGACAGACCGCTTTTCAAGAACAAGGGGCCAAATCCGCACTCTGTCGCGCTCGCGACAGAGCCCAGATTCGCCCAAAATCTGCACTTTTCATACTCTTTCACACACAACTCTTCATACATGCAAACAAACATACACAAACACTTACCTCAAGCCTCCAGCACATCACAGCATAATTCTCAAGCCACATAAACACAATTTATACAATAATCAAACATCAATTCATCAAGAATTTACTCAGACCAACTCAAGATTCATTAACATAACATGCTCAAGTTCCAAAAACACATACTATCCTCACTATATCACTAACATTTCACTATAAATCACTACTTAATTTAAACATGCATTCATCTAACAAAACACTCCAGATTACAAGTGACATGCAATCACAAAAATAGAATTGATCCAAGGAGAAATTAGGGGAAAAACGTAATCCACAAACACAGCTCCCAAACACTTATCAAATTAAACTCCCAAACACATACACACACTTAAAAACGCAGCTCCCAAACACACTCAAATTAGGCTCCCAAACCTGGAAATCGCAGCTTCAAACCGAGCCCCTCACGAGTCCGCTTTCTCTTTTCCCTTACTCTTTCTTCTAGCTTCCGATTCTTGCACAAACCCAATCAAAACTCACTGAAGTCAAACCCAAATTCCACAATCAAAATCAGAAAAGAATGAGAAGAGAAGAACCAAAAAACCAAAGAACTCCAGACCACTTACCTTCAAAACTCCAACTCAAAGCTCAAGGTTCCCACTCGAGGCTCAAAGAAAACATAAGAGGAAAGGAGATGAGAGCAGCAAAATGGAAATAAGAGAGAGAGAGAGAACGAGAAAGATGAAGAACAAGGGAAAATGAGAGCTAGCTTCCACGGGAAGCTTCATCCATTTTTCCCTCCTCACCTCTCTCTTACTTTTCATTTAATGCTCACCAACCCCTTTGCCACTTGTCACCATCTTAGCAAATCAAGCCTTCCCACTTTGACTTAACCACTTATGGCACCATACTCTACACACACACTAACTTCTCCTACATAAATATCTTCCAATGCACCAAACTCAACTCACACCATAATATTACTCATAACCCACTTAACAACTAAGGCACCATGCTCCAAAACCACACAATAAAATCTCTAAGTCCACTTATATCCTACTCCCATACACTATAAGCACACCATATCATTTCCTTCACTTAAATTATTACTTAATTAATTAATTATTTCCTTAACAACTAATTCCTTATTATCCAAATTTTTCTCTTACTCAAATTACGAAAATACCCTTACTTAACCGACTTAACACACGGATTTCGACCAGGCCCTTTTTGGGTTGTTACAAAATTATTATTTTGAGGTCTCATTGAATTTCCATTCCATTAAGCTCATTAAATTCTAGCTTTTGTTTTATTATTTAACAAAATCTAATTTACTTTATCATACCTAACATTAATGTGTTGTGATTATTGTATCTTTATTAATATGTACGATTGTGACAGAGAGCGGGCATTTTCCCATATAGGTTGCAGGTTTAGTTTGAAGTCATGCGTCTGCAGGTCGGCCACTAAGAGTCGGAGCTTCATGAGAGTTATTTTGGTTTTTGATATGTATTACATTTTGTAATGTATAGATTTGATATCCATATTAGATACCCTTGGATATGTATATAGTATATTTTGTACATGCTTTAGGGTTGCTTTTGTAAATTTTTAATATTGATTATTTATGACATGTAATCTAAATGCAATTGTTCATAGTGAAAGTGTTTACATTATATTATCAATAAGAATATGTTCTTAAATTTTATTATGAATTTGGATTATATTTATTTATAAATAAATAAATTGATTAAAAATAAAACATTATGTCAAGCTAGCATAATTTTACAATTTCTGATGTTAAAAATAGCAACAGAAGAAAATTCCATTGCTATTTTTAGCAACAGAATTGTTATTCGATTGCTATAACTAGCAACGAAAAATGAATTTGGTTGCTAAAAATAGCAATCGAAAGTTTTATACTGTTGGTAAATATAGCAACAAAAATTATATTCCGTTGCTAATTTACCAACGGAAAAATCAATTCTATTAGTAATGTTGACCAATTCACCGAATGTATGTTGGTTAAATTTAGCAACAAAGTTTAAATTCCGTTGCTAAATTTAGCAACAAAATTTAAATTCCGTTGCTAAATTTAGCAACAAAATATAGTTTCGGTTGCTAAAAAATACCCATCGTCAATATTGCAACTGAATTTTCCATTGCTATTTTCGGTTGCTAATTTTGATTAGCAACTGAAATTCATCAAATTCGGTTGCTAATTTCTGTTGATATTTGATAATTTTCTTGTAGTGTAAAATTGACGCTTTAAATCGTTTTGTAAATGGGCATGCGAGGACCGATGTCCGCATTCTTAACGAATATCCCGATTTATGTATGATTCACATGTTATTTACAAATGGAGGTTGTATTCCGCCCCAAGTTTTATTGTAATTTATTTTATTTTGAGCTTGCTCATATTTACCGCTTTCCTTGTATGACCAACGTGCACTTTAGTTAACTGCATTAAGTCGAATGAGAAATAGGATGAAACGCTAAATTCAAAACTCAATTATAACTTTGATCAAGGTATGAATAAATGGGAAGTCCCGAACTTTCTCTGGTCTTAGGCTCAATGAGGTTAGAGGACCATCCTAGTGTTTCATTGGGGTGGGGTCTCTAAAATATCTCTTGTTGCCCAAAAAGGCCCAATTTGCATAGTCCTAGGCTCCACGAGGTTAGAGGACCATCCTAATATTCTATTGGGGTGGGGCCTCCAAAATATCTCTGCCTTGCCCAAAATGGATGCATATGCATTGTCTTAGGCTCACTGAGGCTAAATGACCTTTCCCAATGTTCTATTGGGTGGTGACTCCAAGAAACCTCCTTGTTGCCAAAAATAGATGCACTTGTAATTTCTTACAAGTTTTCACGAACCTCTCTCAAAAGTCCAAAAAACGGGCATTTGGGGCACCACGGGGTTCGGCGCGTGTCACAGACATCATGGGGGAAGCGTGTCCTACGGTCTCCAATAGACATAAGTTCACCATAGTTGCTATCACCTACTTCACCAAGTGGGTAGAAGCCGAGTCCTTGAAGAAAGTCGACGCTCGGGGATATAGACAAGTTCATCGAAAGGAATCTGATAATGGGGTGCAATTTATGGCTAAAACTAGAAAGCTACTGTAGAAGTATGGCTTTGAGCATCATAAGTTTTCATCATATTGCCCGCAATCTGATGGGGCAGTAGAGGCTACTAATGAGAATGTCAAGGATATTTTGGTCGAGATAGTTCAGAACTTTAAGGATTGGGCAGATAAGTTTCCTTTTGCACTTTGGAGTTAGAGAACCACCGTTAGAACCTCTACAAGAGCCATGCTTTATTCCTTGGTATATGGGACAACAATAGTATTGCCTGTTGAAGTAGAACTCAAGTCTTCAAGGGTAGTCACGAAAGCTCAAATTTCAGAAAATAATTGGGACCAACAACGATTGCTACAGCCAAACACGCTAGATGAGAACAGATTGCGAGCCTATTATTACAGCCAGATCTACCAGAAAAGGGTTGCTCGATCATTCAAAAACATTCAGAAGGCAATCGCTAAAATAGGGAGATTTAATCCTTAAGCAAATGAGACTGAGTGTTCCAGACATACGAGGGAAGGTCCATTTGTTCTTAAAAAGTTTGTTATCTAAGGAGGCAGCGATTTGGATAGACAGTGATGAGAAAGACTTCAAGGAACCAGTCAATGAAAAGAAGAGAATAAAAGTCCCACAAGTCAAAAATCGAAAAAAGGCAGCCTTGCTAAAAATGGGCACTTCGTCAAGGTGAAAACCGAAAAAGGGCACCCTAGATAAAAATTAGAGGCTTAAGACAAAATGTCTAATCAAGAAAACCCGAGAGGCCTAATTGGAGACAGGAGTTTGATGCTTACAAGATCTACTCTGAGATTAGATGTAGTTTTGCATTTTGAATCTATGTTAGATGATGATCTTGTATAGAGAAATTATACTGAAATGTACATAATCTTTACAAATGTATGAAACGAAGGCAATTCAACTCATATGTTCATTATATTCTAGTTCCTTTATAAAAAGAGAAATGTTGTTCATTACTGAATGCACCTAATCTAAATAACTATGTTTTACTACTGCTCTTGCCAGCCAGATGCCTAAGTTGATAGGTCTTGTTATCAACTGCGGGACAAAGCACCTACCTCTTGAATGCATTAGTGGGAGTAAAAGAACAATCCCCGATAGATAATATAATAGTCTTCACCGGCAGCTTGCCCAGAGGCTATGGTATATAGAGGTAAAAGCCAAAGATAAATGTCAACTTTAAAAAGATACAGGATGTCTCACTGTATCTTGACTCCCCGAACTTTTTAGTACAACGGGCAGTAATGTAAAAGGTAGCCTCATGAAGCCCACACCCAATCTAGTAACACATTCATCAGGAGAGGCAAAGGAATACAACTGCTATCTGGGAGGAAGCTGTGACACGTGTCGAGCCCCTGGGGGCCCCGAAGACCCGCCTATAGGGCGTTCGGGAGAGGTTCGTGATAACTTATAAGAGATTTTACAAGGGCATCTATTTTGGGCAACAAGGAGGTGTTTTGGAGTCGCCACCTAATAGAACATTAGGAAAGGTCATCTAGCCTCACTGAGCCTAAGACAACGCATGTGTGTCTATTTTTGGCAATCAGAGATATTTTGAACACCTCCTTCCAATAGGACATTGGAAGGATCATCTAATCTCGTGAAGCCTAAGACGATGCATAAACGTATAATTTGGATAAGTAAGAGATATTTTGGACACCTTTTTCCAATAAAATATTGGAAAGATCATCTAATCTCATGGAGCCTAAGACAATGCAAATTGGGCCTATTTTTGGCAACAAGAGATATTTTAGAGACTCCAACCCAATAGAACATTGAGACGGTCCTCTAACCTCGTTGAACCTAATACCAAAGATGGTTCAGGACTTCCCATTTATTCACACCTTGGTTAAGTTAAAGTTGAGTTTTGAATTTAACATTTCACTCCTTTTCTCATACAAGTTAATGCATTTAATTAAAGCACAAATCATTCATGTAATAAAAGCAATAAATGAAAATGGTAAATAGAAGCAAGATTAAAATAAGATAAATGAAAATCTAATAAATTAAAACAAAACTAGGGGCAAAATACAACCCCCATTGTAAATGAGCATAAAAGGGGAACATACACAAAGCGGGATGTTCATTGAGGATGAGGACATTGGTCCTCGCATGCCTATTTATAAAAAAATAACTTTAAAGTGTCAATTTTATTTGATGAGAGAAATAGGACATTGGTCCCTATTTTATTAGTTGAAATTTGAATTTAATTAATATAAATATTTAACCATTTTCATGTGTTAGCGGGATAAAATAATATTTACAATAATGATACATGAGACAAAAAGGGATAAGGGTAAAAGAATAAACCCGAGTGAAGATTCTCAGATCATTGTAGTATCCTCCATTTTTAATAACCCAAAGCCATCAAATAAAGCAACAAAACTCACAAAAATAAAAATCATGCTAATACCACAATTAAGATAAAATACATGTGAAAAATAAACAATGATAAAAATCCATGAATAATTATCATAAAAATAATGAGAAAAATAAGTGGCAAAAGATGGTAAGGAAATGAAGCGGGAAAGGCCCAGGGACGGCCCATGGCACTCGAGCGACGGGCGTTCCTGGGCCGACTGATGGGTGGAGGCAAAATCCCTTGACGGCCCGTCACTCGGCTAAGCGATGGCCATCGGTGGAGCTTCTGCCCTATGGTTGTCTCAGACTTAGAAAAAGAAGAAAATCAAATAAAAAAAACTTTTATTTTAAACAAAATGAGATTTTATGGGTAAAATCAATATGAGATGATTAAATGTAATGGAGATTGGTCCAAAATCTTTACCCTCAGAATATTACCTCTGAAGGTGAATATCGCATGATTTTTGTTTCTCGAGTTCTATAAGGATTGATCAATGATGTGTAGTTCTAGGAGATTTTTGGCTACAAAAATTGTGTTTTCGAAAACAAATCAAGAAAAGAAAATTATATTTTTTCTTTCTCGACGTTTTGGAGGTAATTGTGGATGCTAAAAAGGGCTAGATCGGATAGAAATGAATTAGTCTCGTTCTCCTGAATTTGCCCTAATTCGAAGAATATTTGATAAAAATCTGACGAAAAATAAAGAATTGTTAATCTTTTGTTTTGTAAAAACTGCTAACCCTAAATAACGAGCTCCTATCTCCTATTTATAGGTTTAGGAAAATAATTCAAATAAATTCAAATTTAGAATTTAAATTTTGAAAAGATTTCTGAAATCAAAATCAAATCCGAATGATTTTCAGAATATTCTAAAAATCAAATCCAAAATTTGATTTTATTTGAAAAGATTTAGAAGATATAAGAAATCTAGGAAAATATATTTGAAAAGATAAAAAAATCTTGGAAATATATTTTATATCTTTTAAAAAATCTGGAAAATCTCGTTAGATCCTGCGGCAATTCAACGACCAATGGGCGTCGGTGATTGGGGCACGCTTGGTCTTTTGGGAGATGGAACACTTCCGAGAGACAGAGGCTGAAAGATAACCGTCGATCGCGAGAAGTAAGCGTCTCTCGCACGAGTGATGGGCATTACTCAACGCGAGAGACGGTCTTCGCAAAACTCACAACGGTCGGCGCTCGTCGCGAGAGACGGGCCTCTCGCACGAGTGATGGGCATCACTCCAGCAAGAGGCAGGCCCGTTCCACACGAGCGACGCTCGTACGAGAGGGGGTTATCCTTGGAGACGAGCGACGGCCATCCCTCTTACCATCGGTGGACCAAAATCTTGATTTTAAGAATAGGAATTCCTCCTGACGACCAGAAACCCCCTACCACCAAGAAAAATCCTCAATCCTTGTAAAATCGAAGAATGAAAACTCACAACTTTCATCCATTTGCTTGAAAACAGACATTGATATCTTCATAGGGTAACTCTGATCTGGATTACCTCAGGAACTGGTGTCTACAGAAATGTCTCAGTAAACAACTGCCGATTACTCTAGAAGGGGGCTCTGATAGTAGCTTTAACTTTTCTTGAAGTCATACCCTTCAAAAAAAATAAAATAAAATAAGGTTGTTAGAGATGAAAACTGTAATTTGCTCTCTAAGTAAAAGTTAGGCCAAAAGTCAGGGTGAAAACCTGGAAACAGGCAGTCTGTCCTACAAAAAAATAAAATGAGTAAAAGCTACAGGAATGGGTTAAGTCCATTTCAAGCAAAAAAATAGGCACAGATTTATGTGAAAATCCCCAAAGGGATGCATTTCTCGTAAACAAAAAGCTAGTATAATAATCCACAAGGGACACACTACCTTCAAACAATGACTCCTGATGCCTGGAGCGATAAGGTGGTCTGAATAGCTTCCCTTCAGGCAGATAGTGCACAATATCAGACATGGGTCAGAGTCCTGGGGGCAAAACTATAACATCCCGAATTACACCCTAGTAGGATTAGCGGTGTTAATTCTGAATTTGTATGAGTTTAAGTATAATTGAGGACTTATTTGAGTGGATTTATTAGTTGTTGAGGGAAGAAAGGACTTGAGGGACTTAAGTGAGAATTTGCCATGGATTTGAAGTGGAATTTGGCTTGAGTGGGACACTTGTCAAGTGTGAGGCAAGTGGCAAGATGTGGGAGTGCCACCTAGGATTAGTGCATGCTTTATAAGAGGATTTAGTGGATTTTTTTGTCCCTTTTGGGTTTTGCATGCAGTTTCCTTCTCTCTCTTGTTCCTCTTCCTCATGTTTTCTGCCCTTCATCTCTTCTTTCTTTGATTGTGTGGCTTGTGGGTTATTTTTGCTACTTAATTGGATTAATTGAAGAGTTTAATCAAGGATTAAAGTTGAGAGGTAAGTGTATTTGGGTTTGAATTTCTGCTTCTACCCTTTTCTTTGTGGTTTATTGTTTGAGAATTTGGATTAAGGGATTGTGTTTTATTTGCGTATTGCAAGAAGCTGAGGATAGAAAAAGGATTGAAAAGGCAAGGACAAGGTCTGAATTTGGGTATTTTGGCTGCTCTAAGAGGTTTGGGATCGTGTGCTCTTTAGTTGTGATTGTGTATTCGATGCATGTTTTGATATGGATGAGTTTTGGTTATATGCATGTGTTTTTAGTTAAGGTTGATGATTTTAGACTCTGTTTTGAGCATAGATGTTGTGCATGTTTTGTTTTGTGCATTTGAGAGGCTTGTGTTCTTGTTGGGATGGGTTGTGGTGCAGTTAGCAAAGCTGTGTCTTGGCAATTCTATATAGGTCACGGTGACAACCATGTGGTTGTGACCGTGAGGTATGCAAGAAATGCTTCTGCCTGGAAAGTGTGTGGTATGTCAAAGTGGTTGTGACCGTGAGATACCTAGGGTTGCTTTCTGCCTGAAAAGTGTGTGGTATATCACGGTGACAACCAAAGTGGTTGTGACTGTGAGATACCCATGTTACTTTCTACCCCATTCAGTGTGAGGTATATCACGGTGGCAACCAAGTGGTTGTGACCGTGAGGTACCCTAGTTTGCATTCTGTTTTGTATTTATGGTATGTCACGGTGACAACCAGAATGGTTGTGACCGTGAGGTACCCTGTTTTGCACTTTGAATAATTGTTCATATATAAATGTTATGCATGGGTATGAGTATCATTTTAACCTTGTATAACATCATTCGATGAGGGTTGTGACATGCTAAATGCTATGTTTTAGTATGGAAATTAGTGTTGTATTGGTTATGTATCTTCATGCATTTTTAGCTTATGTTTTGCATTTTCTTATATATTTGCAAAAGCTATGTGATGATTTTTCTTGACTAGTACATGAGTAGTTTTGTTTGTATCCTTGATGGGATACTTAGTGACATGTTGAGTGTATGATATTGTGATTGAATGTTTTCTAGACTAATCGGTCAAGGTAGTAGATAGATAAGCATGCTTATTAAGGGCTAGAGTTTTGCAGCTGCTCCCGTCGACCCACATGTGTTAAAGTTTTAGACTTCGGTCTTCTGAAAACTAGACTTTGGTCTTCTGTATTTAAGCTTTTAGACTTCGGTCTTCTGATACTGCTCGCTAATATTCTGTTACCCGTATCCACCATCATCATGATCTCAGGATATCGTTGTGTTGTATACTGGTACTTGAGTAATAAGTAATTTTGTATTGGTTGTATGTTCTATTACTCCTAAATGTCAGCAATTATTATTTCTTCCAGATCTGCTTTGACTTTGAGTATTGTACTTTCATGCTTGCTATGTATATGATTAGCTTATGTATTTTGATTCGACTATCTTTTCCTGCTATGCATGTGTTATGTTTTGCTATGACTTCTTTGGAAGTCCTTTGCTTCTGTTCATCCCCACTAAGCATTATCGTTTAGCACGGATGTTTATTTTTGTGTAGGTTTGTAGGTTCTGTTCTGAGCGAGAGTCCCCAATCTGCTGGCCAATAGGAGTTGTCCTTGAAGTGATTCTTTTGTATTAGTTAGACTATTCCTTTTGTATAGGACTCTTGTATAGCGTTTTGTAAACGTTTTGTAATGCATGTAATTTTGATTTTTGATGATGTAGTGATTTTGTATAGGTATACTTTATAAGTTCTAAAATGCAAGTATATACATACATATATACATACATACATATATACATATATATATATATATATATATATATATATATGTGTGTGTGTGTGTGTGTGTTGTTCCCGAATGCTTCCGCTTATGTTCTATTTTATAAGCTTCCGCTTTAGTTATTTACATGTATGTATGTGTTTTTCGTGTGTGATATCCCGATATTCCTCCCGGGGGGTGTTGGGGTGTTACAAGTTGTAGTATCAGAGCCAGGCTAGCTGATTCTAGTCTATAAGATGTTTAGATGTGTGTGAGTCTGTCTAGAGTCGTGGCCTAATGCAGATGTTGTCTTGTGTAGAGTTTAGATGGAGTTTGATCCCAGTGAAGAGATAGGTGAGACGGTGGGTAGTATTAATCCTGCGAGGGTTAATCAGCCAGCATAAGAGAGACCTCGGGCTGAAGGTTTGGGTCCAGCTTATGGTGATCCGGTACTGATGTAAGGAATGATGCAACTGATTGAGAGGTTAACTACCCCTAAGGCCCCAACTGATTTGATTAGAAGGAGAGGGGCAGAGGAATTTAGTGGTACGACTTTGGATCAGACCGATATAGCCGTGTATTGGTTAGAGAAGATGGGCAGAATTCTGCAAGAGATAAACTGCCCATTGGATCAGAGGGTTAATTGTGCAGTGTCCCTTTTACAAGGTCCGGCTTATGATTGGTGGAACTTGGTGTTAAGGAACCCCCAACAACCTACAGAGATGACATGGGATTACTTTGTGTAAGAGTTTGAGAAGAGATATGTGACTAAAGCTTACCAAGAGGCAAAGTGGAAGGAATTCGTAAGTTTGGGGCAGAAAGGTTTGTCAGTAAGTGATTATGAGAAGGAATTCAGTAGGTTAAGTAAATATGTTCTAGATTTGTTGCTAACCGAGGAATTCAAGTGTCGCCAGTTTGAAGACGGGTTAAGAGAGAGTATCAGGGGTCCTCTTTCAATGATGGTTGTCATGCATTCGGTAGGGTACTACCAATTAGTTTCGGCAGTGATGAAATTGGAAGAGTCAGAAGTGATTAAGAAGCATAAGGAACTTAAGAGAAAATCAAATCATAGTGGTGTACCGAGTGTTAAGAAGTTGCGAGAAGCTGCAAGTAGGCAGGTTACCCGAGGATCAGGTTGTAAGCCGGTATCGAAGGATAGTGTTTTGGCACCATCAAGTAAGGGAAGTACAGTGCCCAAGTGTGAGCATTGTGATACGTTCCATTGGGGCACTTGTAGGAGTCTTTCTGGAGCATGTTTCCGATGTGGCAACATGGAGCATATGCTGGCCAATTGCCCGGTTTTGAGGGAAGGTTCAGTTCAGCCGGAAAGTAACGGTAACATGGGAGTGACTGGATTTGTTAGAGGAGGTAGACGAAGAGGGCAGACAGTGCAAGCACCATCGGAGACGGTTGAGAAATCGATACCTTCGGGTGGTCCAGCTCGGTGCTTCGCCATGATTAGAGAAAAAGAAGATGCGCAGGTGGGTCCTTCTGGTAAGTTCCTAATTGATTAAAGTTTGATTGATATGAGTTCTGTTATTGTAAGTGTATTGTTATCTGTTTGGTATCGGGTGAAATTTCGAGGACAAAATTTCTTAAGGAGGAAAGAATTGTAACATCTCGAATTACACCCTAGTAGAATTAGTGGTGTTAATTCTTAATTTGTATAAGTATAATTGAGGACATATTTGAGTGGATTTATTAGTTGTTGAGGGAAGAAAGAACTTGAGGGACTTAAGTGAGAATTTGCCATGGACTTGAGACAAATTAAGCAATTGTTTGTTCTTATAAAATTCAATTTTCTTACTTGCTTCTTTTAATTATTTTTTCAATTAACTTTTTCAAAGATTTCACATTGAACTATTTTTTGATGAAAAATTGATTTTGGGGCAAACAAAAATAATTGTTTGTTCTTAAAATCCAACTTTTTCATTTGATTTTCTAAAAAACGAGATTTTTTTTTAACAATTATTTTTTTAGAAAAGCAAAAATAATTATTTTGTTCTTGAGAATATTTTTATTTGTTTTATCAATAAATATCCTTGAGACAAAGAAATCAATTATTTGTTGTTAAGAATTTTTTATCTTCTTCCTTTGTTATTTTTTTTCAACAAGATTTTCTCCCTTGGAATAAAATTCCAATTTTTATCTCTAATTTTGGGGATCAAAAACAAGGAAATCAATCATATTTTTTCTTGCATCAAATCCAAATTCTGAGGGTAAACATTCTGGATCCGCTCTCATATGTTTATTGGTTATTTGCTTGTTTTTTTTTTATTTATTGTATTATTTTTATTTCTCGCTTTCAATTAATTGATTAACATGAATATTTTAGATCTATTATTTATTTATTTGTTTGATGTGATTTTTTCAATGGTTTTTTTCTCTTTATCAACTTTATTTATTTATTTATTCAATTGTATATATATTTGTGTTATCTAATTTATTTAATCAATTTATTTATTTATTCAATTTCTTATTTTGTTTATTTATTTATTTATTTTATTCAATTGTTTTTATTTCTCACTCACAATTATTTAGATCTTTAAATCTATTGTGTATACATTTATTTTATTTGATTTTAGACATAGATTTAACATTTTTGCTAACCATTTTTTATTCTTTATCATTTTACTTGATCATCCATCTTTCTTTTTATTGTCATTATTATTTTTACTATTATTATTATTATTATTTTATTCTATTATTTATTGTTATTGTTATTATCATCGTTGTTATTATCATATTTATTATTATTTCATGTTTTTATGTATTAATATATTAACATGTTGTTTTATTTACTTCAATCATATCATTTAATTCCCTTGTTATTCAAAATGCATTTTTTTTATTTATTTTAATTTATTAACATTTTAATTTATTTGTCATTTTTGATGTCATCTTATTTTTATTTTATTTTAATTTCTTAATTATCATTTCATGTGTTTAATTGATTTTTCTTGATTACATCACTAACATTAATTTCATTTGTGTTTGTTTTTTATTCCAACACTTATTTTCTTTGCTTGGGCATTCTCGCGAGCACACGGGGAAATCCAGGAGACTCATTTGGTTTGAACTTTCATTTTATTATTTATATTATTTTTTTATTTGGATTTTTAATTTTTTTTACCATGTAATTTTTAATAAAATTATTTATTTATACACATTTAAAAGAAAATCACAAAAATGTTTCTATTAATTAACTTGGAATTTTTTCTAAAAAAATGGGACCAATGTCCTAGTTTTTCCATCCAAACAAGCCATCACCTTTAACACTTTTTCCTTTAAGTATGCATGCGATAACCAATATCCTCATCCTTAATAAATACCCCGTTTTCTGCATGATTTACATTTCATTTACAATGGGGATTGTATTTTGCCCCTAGTTTTGTTATAATTTATTGGGCTTCATTTACCTTATTTTAACCTTGTTTTTATTTACCGCTTTCATTACATGATTGACTTGTGCCTTAATTATTGTATTGAAACGAATGAGAAAATGAATGAAATCTTAAATTAAAAACTCAATCATAATTTAATTAAGGTATGAATAAATAGGAAGTTCTGAACCATCTCTGGTCTTAGGCTCAATGACATTAGAGGACCATCTAATTGTCCTATTAGGGTGGGGTCTCCAAAATATCTCTTGTTGCCCAAAATAGGCCCAATTTACATGGTCTTAGGCTCCACGAGATTGGATGATCCTTCCAATGTTCTATTAGAAGAAGATGTCCAAAATATCTCTAGCTTGACCAAAATAGATGTATATGTATCATCTTAGGCTTCACGAGATTAAATGATCCTTCCAGTGTTCTATTGGAAGGAGGTGTCCAAAATATCTCTGATTGCCCAAAATAGACACACATGTGTTGTCTTAGGATCAGTGAGGCTAGACGACCTTTCCCAATATTTTATTAGGTGGTGACTCCAAAGTACCACTTTTTTTCCCAAAATATATGCCCTTGTAATTCCTTACAAGTTTCATGAACCTCTCTCGAACACCCTAAAAGCGAGTTTTCAGGGCACACAGAGTTCGGCGCACGTCACACCAAACTTTGACTAAATTTTTAAAAATAGTTATTGAGCTCAAAAGGGCATAATGTGGGAAATATAAAGGCATAAAATAATTTTTTATAATTTTTGACAGTATTAGATTGGTGTTTTACGGCAGAATCGAAAAGGTTTGAATCGGATCGATTTAAGTGAACCGGGTGCCAAATGGACTCCGATTGAGATAAAATTTTGTAGAAAGTCTGTTTTATATGTTTTAAGCATGATGGAATTAGCTAGGGGTGAAAATGAGTTAAGGAACACATAGATGCTTAGAAATAGTGGAATTTGACCGAAAAACTGAAGTTTTGGTTCAAATCGGTTGGACCACTTTGGTATAAATACCCCTTAAGACCAGATTTCTCTAGAGAAATTCCTAGAGAAATTGTCCTTCTCCTCCACTTCCTTTGTCTGAATTGGTTTTTCCATCTTATTCCTCAATTTTCTTCATTTCTCTTCCAATATTTCCTAACATCTAAGCCTCCTAAACAAAGTTAAACTCTCTAGAATCTGGTTATGGTGATTGGAGTCCATTTGGAGTGCTAGAAGTGGAAAATTTTATGTGTCAAACTTAGGTATGTAAAGTTGATATTTTTAAATTTGTTTAAATAGGTATATTAGGATGTCTAGAGTATGTTTATGAAATTTTATTACATAAAGGAAGCAAATTTATGGTGATTTCTTTGATGTTTATATTCAATCACTATTGGAGCATAAGGAAAGTGATGGTGTTTTAAGGAGCCATGGCTATGAAAGGATGTTTAAGATGTGGAGAACAAGAAAATAAGGTTAGTGGATACAATATCCTCCTTTTTCTATGTTAAAAGTATGATTTTTAGTTATATTTAAACATAAAGTATGTGAAATATGCATGTTTAATTAAATCAAACCATATTTTCATGGTTAAAAAAGTTAGAAATGAGATTTTAAATGATTAAAATTAAAAGATAAAACTTTGATGATGTGGGTATAGTTTGGCTGAATGGTATGTCCATGGTTTTTCATGGTATATCATGATGTTATGTCATTTTAATAATGCATATATGATGTTTGAAATGAGATTGAGTTAATAGAATGAATGAGAGAAAGAAAAATAATCATAATGGATGTTGAACACATAGGCCGAATGGTATAAGTATGTAAAAAATGTGATTTTAATGTGATTTAATGGTATGACTATGTTAATGGACATGTAAATTAACTAAATGAATAATAAAGGTGATAAAAAAAATTTATGATGGATGTGTAACATGATGGCCGAGTGGTATACATGTGTATATCATGGTATATTATAATGGTCTAATGATTTTAATATTATAAAATGAATAAAGAATTAAAAAAATTGGTATATGTGAATTTACCTAAAATTTAAGAAGAATAATTATGCAAATTAAAGTTTGATTTTACAATATGTTTATATTAAAAATGATAGATTGTGTATATTGAAGTGAACTTATGGTATGAATGAAGTTTATATTGAATATTGAGTGAATTGAAATGGAATTGATGGAAAAAGAATGAAAATGAAGTGAAACTGTAATGTATTACTTGATATTGTGGAATTTATCTCATTTGATACGTGAAGTGGAAAAAAATGAATTGAATAATGATTGTGCCTTGCCCTTAGTGATCTGGTAGTAAATATAGTTCAGGATATAGATGGCTAGCCATAGAGATATCAGTATATACTGCGGTGGCAAGTCATGGTGACTTGTAATTGTAGACTAATGATGGTCTACTTACAAATGACAGTGTAGTGTAAAGTGTAAGTGTAGTGACGTCGGAGTGTAATTTGGCCCCCTAGTGGCCACTTCGAGTATGGTGACGTCGGAGTGTAATTTGGCCCCCTAGTGGCCACTCCGAGTGTAGTGACGTTGGAGTGTAATTCGGCACCCTAATGCAACTCCAACACTGTTGAAGTGTAATTTGGCCCCCAAGTGGTCACCTTGGTAGGTTAGGGTAATAGAGCCAAGTCGCGCATATCCAATCTAGTGAATCCTACTAGATGGTAATAGGGGCAAAGTAAAAAAAATGGATTAAAACAAGATTGTTTGAGAATGCAGTGAAAAAGGGATAAATAATTACATGGTTATATATGCAATTAAGTGATAAGATAAGATAAGTGTTAAGAATAGATAAAGATAAGATAAAAATAAAGATAAAATAAGATAAGGATAAGATAAGATAAGATATGGATAAGATAAGATAAGGACTAAAAAGAAATTTGACTTGAAAATAGTAATTTAAGGACTAAAACATAATTTACTATGAAAGTCATTATTTGAGGGACTAGTTGATAAATTATAAGTTAAGAAGTGAATAAATATGAAAGTTTAATTAATTAATGGCATAAATGTAAATAAAAGTAAAAAGAAGGGCAATATTATAATTTGATTAAATTTTAGGGGCAAAGCAGTAATTATGTGTAAAAGTAAGTTAATAAGTGAAATTTGATAGAAAAGTGAAGTTAAAATTTTAATTGTGTAAAAGGATGTAAAGTTTAGGGACTAAAGTGTAATTTGACATGCAAATGTTAATTTAAGGACTAATTTGTAATTTGTAAATCAAATGATGATTTAAGTGAGTGATAGGAGTAATTAATGATATAGTGATAACATAAAGAACGTACAAGGACCCAACTATAATTTTACAAATGTATGGTAAGTTAAAGGACTTAGATGTAATTAATGAAGTCAATATTGATTAGAACTCTAATTGAATTAGAACTTTAAATGAATTAGAAGTCAATTTGGATTAGAACTCTAAATAAATTAGAAGTCAATATAGATTAGAACTCTAATTGGATTAGAATTCAAGGTGAATTAGAATTTAAATTTGATAATTAATTAAATTATTTATGGATGTATTGATTAAGGAAAATAATGATAGTATAATGTGAATATTTTAGATAATAAAATAATGGGTTAAATAATTAAATGAACTAAATTAGTGGCATTTGTGTAAATATGCAGAAGTTCAAGGACCTAAGTGTAAATATGCTATAGTTTAGGGACTAAATTATAAATATGCCGTATTTGAAGGACCAAATCGCAAATATAGATTTTAAATAAAGGATTTAATGGTGATAATGAATATTATTACATGTATATGGTTAAATGAAATATATATTAGTTTATTTTACTTTGGGCTAAATGGTAAACTGTGCGTTAAATAAGAAAAATAGGTTAATTATTGGCATTACGGTAAATAAATGAAAAAGTGAAGGATAAACTGTAAATTAGTTGAAGCCTAGAGGCTAAAATGTAATTTTTCAATAATAATGTAAAATAAAGGATTAAAAGGTAATAGTTAAAAAAAATTGATGTACATATAGTTTAAATGAAAATATGCTTTATTTAATTAGTATAGTGGAAAATTTAGGATATGTATCAACCACTGGGCATTCCAAATGCTCAGCGCGTAGTATTGTTACTGCATGTAGGTTATAGAAAGAAAGGAAGTGATGTGGCTGATGTTACTGATGATCAAAAGAATTTTCGGGACAACAAGGATAATCATATAGGCATGGCATATATACGACTACAATGGATGAACATGAGGTTATACAAGTTAAGTATAATATAGTGTATTAGTGTAATTATTACGTTATTGTATATGTATGAATGTGGTTGTAGAAAAAAAAATTCTACTGAATCTATTGAGTGCATTACAGTGTATTTTAGTGCAGTGTTGTGACATCTGCTATCCATATCTTTTACGGGTATATGGGTGTTACAGCGTTAAGTGGATCTCAATATACATATTCCATCATTAGCAAATCCTGTTCAGTTATAACAGCTTCGCAAAACAATCTTATAACGCACCACATTCACATTCTTTTATCGCATACAATTCACATTGTCCATTGTTATTTAATCATTCATTAATTGCCTTGCCTATAATTCAAAGAAGCGGATAACGGGTATCGTATCAGTACTTGAGAGTACCATGATCACTTTTGTATCTGAAGATACAAACTTTCGCATCAGTACCCATAGGTACAGAAATAATAAGTAATATATAATTAAGCACTTAGTGAACCCTAGAAGGATTCAATAGGCATTAGGGATTCCCAAAGGAATCAAATGCTTTGGTTGCAACACTTAGACCCTATAGGCATGCTTATTTATCCACTACTCGACTTGCAGGCTAAATTATTTATCCAATTATTGTTCAATTACTAGCATAGTATAAAATTATTTAATCTCAATAGGCAATATCAAATCACTTAAT
This sequence comes from Excoecaria cochinchinensis, assembly GCA_947683425.1. NCBI lineage: Eukaryota > Viridiplantae > Streptophyta > Magnoliopsida > Malpighiales > Euphorbiaceae > Excoecaria > Excoecaria cochinchinensis. Next base: position 4,979,278 of record CANTUQ010000020.1, read on the forward strand.
AACTTGCTTACACATATGCCTTATTTCACAATCCACACATCATCACACATGTATTCACATGGTATAACACATCTATAATTTCCATATGCATAATCATACATTAGTCAAACAAATTAGTTTAACCAAAATTGGTCAACTATAAAGTCTTCATAACACATAGGTGTGTCGCGCTCGTGACAGACTCAAGCATTCCCTTCTGTCGCGCTCATGACACAAGTCGCGCCCGTGACAAAACCAACCGATCACTTCTGTCATGCTCGTGGCAATGCTCGTGCGCACGATTGAACTTAGCTTAACATCTTTGCTCATTGGAGCATTCTGTCGCTCTCGTGACAGAACCTGAACTACATGTTCAAAGCTCCAATCCACAAACCTCTTTCTCATGCACTTTACCAAAACCACACTAATGACTTCCAAAACCCATCCTAACATCATCTTCTGCCATCAAGGCCTTCTAACCAATTATTTATCTACATGTTAAGTCTACAATGGCATAATTCTCATTATTTTTGGTCTTAAGATTAAGGAGTTATGGCCAATGGAACACCTCTTGCTCCAAAGGCACTCCTACAGGATTTAACTACACTTATAAGGCATTATTGAAGACCTTAGAGTCCTCAATTCAACATGAGCATTTCTAACACATTTCTATGCACATCTCTTAAGAACCTAATTCCTTTAGTTTCATTCATTTTATAGTTATACAATTCAAGTTATAATTCAAACAATTCTAGTAGGTCAATTTACCCTACAAGGCTAGTTTTACACTATTAAGCTACTCAAGCTTAAAATCAACTAAAATGGAATATCCAATATTCCCAACTCATACAAAACCACCCTAATATACAAATAGACACCTTGGCTTGAACAATATCTCATTAAGCAACAAATCATTCACAATTTGCATAGCAATTCCACAATTCTTCCAAAATGGAAATACCTGCTAGGTCAAGTCATAGCAACAAATTAGCTCATCACATAGCATAAATACATATATTTTCATCTCAATTAAATACACAATTCAAGCATGCATTTCAGAGTTTCTACATAATCAATTTACACACATAAAATAGAGTTTCTCAAACCTCACTATTCTTTGCTCCATTAAGTGTAACACCCCAAAACCGCCTTGGTAGTCTGAGCCTGTCTGAGTCTGAATGTGCCTGTTTGTATCTATGTATGCATATTTTGATGTTTTATGCATGTTGATTTATTTAAGTGTATGTGCTTGTGTAAGTGTTATGTGAGGAGAGGAGTGTGCTAGTGTGTGTGAATAGGATAAGGAAATAGGATGTGAGTAAGTGAGGATAGTTGTGTGTAAGTAAGAGTATGGGAGTAGCGTATGCATGTGGAATTTCTTCCTATGGGAGAATAACACATGGCGGGTAGATAAGGATGTATTAATAAGTTAAGAGAGAGAGAGAACAGCTGTAATCAATTGGGTTTTCTTTCTCTTCCCGTTGCCTTCCCCTCTCTCACGCCAATTTCACTTTCTTGTTCCTTTTCTTCTTCTTTCCTTCTCCTTCCTTGCACATATCTGCTCTTCTCTTCTTCCTTGCGTAATTAAATTGCTGGGTTTGTTTCTTCTAAGTTTAAAAGAGGAGCTTCCTAGAACATCTAAAGGAAAAGAAAAAGCGAGTGGAAGCGGAGCTCACAGCTAGGAGCAAAGGAAACCAGGTTTGGGAACATTTGTATGATTTGTGTTTTGAATGGATATTGATGACTATTATTATTGTGAAATTGATAAACTATGTGAGTGGAATTGTATGTGTAGGATGTGAATATGGATAATTTGAAGTGAATTGTTCCAGATATGAATTATAGAGTTTGGGTTTGTTGTATGAAATTCTTTGGGAATAAGATATTGTTTTGAGAATTTTAAGTTGAAACTTGTAATTGTTTGATTTGAGAAGGTTAATTGATGTGTATGTTAGGATGTAAGTGAAGAAGAACAAATAAAGTGAAGTGTTGTGTTTGGGTTGTAATTTTGGGGTCGTTTTGCTGGGGATTATCGCAACAGGGCATGGGTCACGGTGGCAACCAATTTGGTTACCACCGTGAGGTCTGTTCGGGTTGCATTCTGCCCAGGAGTTTGGTATGTCACGGTGGCAATGGAATTGATTACCACCGTGACCTACATTTGAATTACATTCTGTTTTGGGTTTTGGTATGTCACGGTGGCAATGGATTTGGTTACCACCGTGACCTACCCCAAAGTTACATTCTGTTTTGAGGTTTTGGTATGTCACGGTGGCAATGGATTTGGTTACCACCGTGACCTACCTCAGGTTTACATTCTGTTTTGGGTGGTAGTATGTCACGGTGGCAATGAATTTGGTTACCACTGTGACCTACCTTTGATTTGCATTCTGTTTTGAGGCTTTGGTATGTCACGGTGGCAATGAAATTGGTTACTACCACCGTGACCTACCCTATTTTTTTTGTAATGAATGCTTATTTGTTAAATGTAAAGTTTGAGTATGGAAGTAATGATTTTTGTATAACCGGTAACATTGAATTAACGCTTCGTTCAGATAAGATACAGAGTGTTTCTGAATAATAGATGATGTCAGAATGAATTATAGATTTAAATTGTGTGAAGTTAGCCTGCAAACCAAATAAGTGGATAGTTAGGCATGCCTAATAGAGTTATGTGTAGCTGCAGCCATGTGTACGATTTGGACCCTGATAAGGTCCCCGAATGGATCTCAGTGATCTTTCTGTTGAATCTTAACTAAGATTCTATGTGAAAATATTTTTGGAACAAAATAATGAAAAGAATACTTCGAGGCCTTTGGGCGTCTATGTGTTATAAAATGATACTGTTACCTTCGGGTATCTATGTGTACTCGTTATCCACAGTTTTGAGGGTGTAGGTGATGTCGTGGTTACCAGTATGAACTTGTATGATTGATATGTTGAAATAAATTTCTTATAGTATACAAATATGAATTGTGTACATGATAATGAATAATTGGATTTATTTCTTGTGATATTAAACTGTGATTATGCCATTAACATATGCTTTACATGTTAACCCCACTGTGAGTGGTGGTATTGCATTTTGTGTTCCCCACTAAGCGATTTCGCTTAGCACGGGTGTTTTATCCGTGCAGGTGTGGAGGTTTGTGGTTGTGCGCGGTTGGGGTGTGCTGCATCAGGAAGGCCATCACAACTAGGGGTCGAAGTCTTAGTACAGGCTTTCTTTTTTTTTTTTGTAATCGATGTAATATTTTTGTGTGCCCTCAGAGATGGTATTCTATGGGCCTTTGTATATGAAATCTTTTGTAATATGTAAAGCCTTTGTTTATGAATATATATATAATAGAAGTGAAAAAAATTTACCCTATTCAGTACCGCTGTGTTTCTCTTTTATGAGTATCATGTTATCTGCTATCTGCTGTGAAACTTACGTATATAGGTATGTATGTGTGTTGTGACACTCCTATCTATCGGGACACTTCTACCTCCACAGGGGTAGAAGTCTCCATGGTATAGGTAGGGGTGTGACATTTGGTGGTATCAGAGCTGTTGGTTTGAATGTTTCTGGGTTTAGGTATGTTAGTGAGTCTGTTAGAGTTGTGTTGGCCTGATGCGCATTGCGTCTATGTTTTGTAGTTGATGGAGTCCTCGCATGGGACGCCAGACGGTTCAGCTGGGAGTGTGAATCCTCCTGAGCGAGAGCCATCAGTAGGGGGTCCGGCTCAGCCTCCTAGGGGCCAACCTGAAGTGCCTATGGTTCCGTTAGAGGCAATGCTTAAGGTGTCTCAAGATATGGCTAGAATGTTTGAAAGAGTGACTGCACCGGTAGCACCTATCGAGAAGTTGAGAAAGCACGGGGCTGAGGATTTCTTTGGTACGGGTTTGGATGAATCCGATCAAGCAGAGATGTGGATTGAAAAAGTAAAGAGAGTGTTAAGGGAGATTAAGTGCCCACCTGACCAAGAAGTGGAATGCGCCGAGTCTTTGTTGCAAGGCTCAGCTTATGACTGGTGGCGACTAGTGACTAGTCAACCCCAAATTCCTGAACCTAAGACTTGGGAATTCTTTGAGAATGAATTTCAAGATCGGTTTGTAACTAAGGCTTACAAGGATGTTAAGTGGGCACAATTTCTCAGTCTGAAGCAACGGACGATGTCAGTGGCTGAATATGAGAATGAGTTCACTAAGCTTAGTAAGTATGCACCGCCAAGGGTCCTTACGGAGGAGTTCAGGTGTCAACACTTTGAGTTGGGTTTAAATGAATCTTTGAAAGCGATGTTAGTTTCTCAGATGTCGGCCCCGAATGTGAGATATTATCGGTTGGTTCAAGCAGCCTTGAGGGCGGAGCGTTCAGAGTATATTTTGAGAGAGAAAGCTCAGAGAAAGAAGGCTTCTAGGGGTGGATCTTCTTCTGGTAAGAGACCAAGAGAGTCACAAGGAAGACCTATGGATGAGTCTACTTCTAGTCCGGCCTTTAGAGGAAGAAGACAGGGTTCTTCTAGGGGATCGGGCGTTGGTAGAAGTGATGTTGCTCCCCGATGTGGCCATTGTAATAAATTACATTGGGGCGAGTGTAGATGGTTAACTGGAGGTTGTTTTAGATGTGGTTCCACGGACCACTTTCTTGCGAATTGTCCTTATCGATATGAGAGTCCTTCAGGACAACAAGAAGTTAGTCAAGCTGGGTCTAATTTACCTCAGAACAGTCGTTATAGAGGTAGAGGTAGGGGTCGTGGTGGACGGCCTCGAGAGAGAGAACCCTCGGAATCAGTGGATCGTCCCGTCCCTACGTCTGGAAGGGCTTATGCTATGAAGGCCCGAGAGGAACAGAATGCTCCAGAAGTGATTGCGGGTAAGTTTTCTTTGCTTGATTCTGAAGTTTATGTTTTGATTGACCCGGGTTCAACCCATTCTTATGTATGCTCTAATAAGATATGGGATAGTTTAGGAACCAAGGAAAGGTTGGAATATGATATATGTGTGTCTAGCCCGTTGGGACAAAGTGTTATGGTAAATCAAGTGTGTCGGGCATGTCCTTTAAAGATACAGAGTATGGAGTTTGCTGCGGATTTTATCTGTTTACCATTCCATGAGTTTGATATCATTCTAGGTATGGATTGGTTAGATAAGCACCGAGCCGTAGTGGATTGTCATAGAAAGGTGATGGTTTTGAATAGTAAGGGTCAACCGCCTGTGTTGGTAAAGGGTATTGGGAGCAGCTCTTTACATAATGTGATTTCGGCCATGAAAGCAAGAAGGTTTATTAGAAAGGGATGTGAAGCATTCTTGGCATTGGTACTAGATTCTCGAAGGGGACAAATGAAGATTCAGGACATTCCGGTGGTTAGAGATTTTGTAGATGTTTTTCCTGAAGAATTACTAGGGCTACTGTAGACACCGGGTCCCGAGGCGGTCCAAGATCAGAATTACCCGATGATGAAACAAAAGACCGACTTACGGCAAGAAAAGTGAGAATCGACCGTTCCCTTGTCAAGATCATGTTTTTTTCGAAAAATAATTTTAAAATATATATTTTAGGGATTAAAATTTAAAATGGGAAAAAATATTAATATTGTGTCAAAATTAAAAATAAAAAAAATAAAAAATAAAAAATAAAAAATTTTCGCGAGTGCCACTGCGGCGGCGCGGGGCCGCCTGCGCGGCAGGTTGCCCCAGCGCGCGGGGGCGCCTGCGAGGCAGGCCGCCCCAGCGCGCAGGGGCGCCTGCGCGCGAGGCGGGGCGCTCCGCGCGCCCCCCCTGCGCGCAGGGGCGGGCGCTCCGCGCGACCACCCTGCGCGCGAGGCGGGGTGCTCCGCGCGCCCCCCTGCGCGCAGGGGCGGGCGCTCCGCGCGACCCCCCTGCGCGCGGTGCGGGGCGCTCCGCGCGCCCCCCCTGCGCGCGAGACCTGCTGCCTCGCGCGACCCCCCTGCGCGCGAGGCAGCTGCCTCGCGCGACCTGCCTGAGCGAGGCAGGCTGCGCGCGGCAGCCTGCCGCGCGCGGTGCCAAGGCACCACGCGCAGCGCTCCGCGCGCCCTTGGCTCCTCCACGCGACCTGTTTCGCCTGTCCGTTTTTTGCGCTGTTTTCAGTCTGATTTTCTGATTTTTTCAGTTTCCGTTGTTTCACCATTTTATGTTATTTTAGATTAACTAAAAAGGAAGGTTTTTTTTGTCCCTTGCCATTTTTGGCCAAGACAGAATTAAATGAGGAATTTGCCCTCATTTTTGGGAGGACGGCAGATTAATTCAAGGTTTTTTCTTTGGCTTTTCCTCTCAACTTTTTTGCACTCTCCAGGAAGCTCTCCTTGCTTCTTGAAAATTCTTCAAAAATTCTTCAAGCTCTCTTTTAAAAATCTTAGTTTTTCCATCACAAAACACTTAATCTTGGGTTGATTTGAGCAAGAAAAATTAATTTTCTTTGTTCCTTCATCCCACAAAAAATATTTTTCTCAACATAATTTGTTTAGAACACAGATTTTATATTTATTTCAAATATTATTATCATCAAAAAAAATATATTCGACAAGGAAATCGATCGAGACATCCTATTTCCAATCTCAAAAATTCAGAGGGTAAACATTCTTGGACTTGTTCTCATCTGTTTATTTGATTTTTATTTGTTCACATTTTTCTTTATTTTATATAATTCTTATTCTATTGTCATTTTTATTCTATAAAATAAACATGTTTTATATGTCGTATTAAGATGTTAAATTTATTATTATTTCATCATTATCATTATTTGCTAAATCCTATTTTATGTTAATGCATTATTTAGTTGCAATGCTTTGATTTTTTATGCTCATCCTCCATTATTATTATTATTAGTTGGTTAATATAGATATTGTCAAGTTGTGTCGTTTCCCTATTTCCACATACGGTTGTCATCCTTCTTTTGTTAAACCTTGCATTATTATTATTATTATTATTATTATTATTATTATTATTATTATTATTATTATTATTATTATTATTATTATTATTATTATTGTTACCATTATTATTATTTTGCCATTATGCCATGACTATTTGTTGTAATTTTATTGTTGTCATTATATTATGTTGTTATTGTTTTTTTATGCCATGACTCTTAACTATCGGCATCATTATTACCACATTTATCATCGTTATATTTTATGTTTTGCGCTCGCTTGATTAATTCACTTAGAACTCTTACTAATATTTTTGATGCTATAATTTTTGTATGAGTTTTAATCTGAGTCGGACCTTGTGAGCGCCGCGCGACTCCCCGGATGGGTCGCGACGCGTGGACGGACGCTCCATTTCGGTGAGATCTCTCTAATTATCTATCTTTATGTCGTGCTATTTGTAAATGTATATTTTATTCGTGCACGTGTGTGATAAAAAATCACAAAAACATTTTTATAATTAAATTGGGGATTTTCACTAATAAAACCGGGACCAATGTCCCTTATTTTAGCCAGACAATAAAATCATCATAATTAAAACGAAGAGTCAATTTTCGGTAAAATGGGATCACTCATCCCGGTTTTTCAATTCAAGCAATCAAAAATGACTCTTCGGACCCTCTTTAAATTAAACACGAAGGAACCAATGTTCCTGAATTTCGAACAAGTGCGAAGGAATCGATGTTCCTAAAATAATGTCCCGATTTATGCATGTCTTTTTTATTTTCTTGTGTGAGTGTTTAAATTTAGGTGCATTATTTTCCTTTGGGCCCTTGTAATTAATTTTGGGGCAACCTTATTTATTTTGGGGTTGTATTCCGCCCCCATTTGTATTCTTAATTTCCTTTTATTGGGGTTGTATTCCGCCCCTATTTCCCTTGTAATTGAGTGCTTGGGTGTTTACCGCTTTCTTTATTTACTTTGCTTATCGCTTTTATTTATTTTCTTTACGTGCTTTCAATGCGCTATCTAGTTTAAATGCATCAATCGCGTGAGATGAGAGATATAATCTTAAGAAGTTAAAAATCCATTTATAATTAACCAAAGCATGAATAAGAGGGAAGTTCCGGACACCATAACTCTGGTTTAGACCGTTAGAGGTGAGAAACCTTTTCCTAATTTCTTGCAAATTGGGTGGCGACTCCAAATACCTCAAAAGGTGCCTTTAGGCGTCAAAAGGCTAGGTTATTCTCCCCAATGTTCTGTTGGGAGGGATACACCGATGATGCCTCATGGCGCCCATGATCAAGAGACGCGAACCTTTCATACCTCGAATCCTAAAGCGGATTCAAAGCGAGGGCCCTTGCTGGGTACGATTCGGGTTCGGCGCGCGTCACAGTGGCGACTCCACTGGGGACTTGATGTTTGAGACTTCACTCCGAAGGTGCTTTGGTTAAAGTATAATTGGGTTTTTAAAACTTAAAATTCTATCTCTCGCCAAAATTGCATCATATCATTTTAGAGCCTTAGACTTACGCTAGTTGGTCCCTATCTTACCTCGGTGCGTTCCCGAAGCACGACCCTACTTTCACTCATTGTAGGGAAGTGTTAAGGATAATCACCAGCCCAAGCCTTGTACCTTTTGGTATATCAAAATGGAAACCCAATCGGTCGTTATGCTCGTGATAAGCTAGACCCGTTGGCGCGAACCATGCTTGGGTAGCCTAAAGAAAATCACCCTGACTAAAGCTCATCTAATGGCAAATAGAAACTTCCACTAGGTGGTATGCTCCTTAATACAATGCTTGTGATATGGGCCGTCACGTGTTAAACAAAATCAAGCAAGTTAAGTGGTCCTTTATCAAAGGCTTCCATGCCCCGGTGAGCCCACCTTAACTTGATTGAAATTGTCCAAACACGTAATGGCCAAAACTCATACGCCTGCGCATTAGATTAGAGCTGTTATGCTGCCGGCTTTTCGCCGTGCCCTCTGCGCGTTCATAGGGTCCCCTGTTGACCCATGGACTAAGCCCACCTAGGAAAGAGACCACATTGCCCCGTGTGCGGGAGGAATAAGGTTGGAAGGGTCTATTTGCTTGCATGTGATTGTGGATGCTGCATCAACACGACCATGCATTCTTAATGCCATCCATGCATCATGCTAACGAATTGGGTTTTTTCAGCCATCATAGATCCATTTGAGTGGTCCAGAGATCCTAGCGGGAGGTTGGTCAGAAATCAAGTAGTTGAGCAGTCAAGTCTGGCATCAGCTTCGGGTTCAGATTGGGATAGAAACTCAGATTCTTATTCAGAACAATCCTCCGGATCAGTAATGGCAGAATTACCGCAAGATTCGGGTGCTGTAACAACACAAGACTTGGACAAGAGGTTCGAAGATTTTGAAAGAAAGATTTTGGCCATGATGGGGAACTTCGTCGCCCAAATGACACCACACGCTGGACAGCCATCTGGAGCTCCAACTGTGGACCCGGTCGAAACACCTGTTGTGGAGACCACCATACCAACCACTACTGTGCCACAGCCAATTACCGAGCCTAGAGTGGCGGCACCAGTGGAGCAACAGAGGGTGAGGATCCCAGACCCGAGGGATGATTTCTTAGGAGAGGAGGAAGATGAGCCAGTAGTCCCTCAAGCTGTGAAGTGTAAAGTTCCTAAGTTAGAGGATGATGTGATGCGGAAGATGGAGGAAAGAATGGAGGCCATCGCACGAATGGTATCGGTCGGAAAGGGGGTCATCCCCGAAGATGTAGACTTGGGTGAGGAGGAGCTGCTGCCTCAGAGATTTAAGATGCCAGATTTACCAAAGTTTGATGGCACGTCTGATCCTTCGGCCCATCTTAAGCAGTATGCCTTAATCATGAAAGGCACTGGTCTTACCAAGAAGCAAAAGGTGGAGTACTTCTGCCTTAGTTTGACAGGGTCAGCGGTTGATTGGTACCATGGCTTAGACAGGAGGTCGAAAGAAGATTGGGATCTGCTTACAAGTGAGTTCATGAGGCAGTACGACTGCAGCACCCGCATGGAAGTGACGTTGAAAGACCTAGAGCTCCTGCAACAAAAGTCTAGTGAATCTTTCCATGACTACCTTACGCGGTGGAGGAATCGCGTTATGGAAATGAAGAGGAAGCCCGATACCTCGGACCAAATCAGACTGTTTATCAAAAATGCAAGCCCATACTTGAGGGAGGGGCTTAAGATGAAAGGGCTCAAGGATTGGGAATCCTTAAAAGACATAGCAATCGAAGCTGAAGCGGAATACTTGGCAAAGAAGGCCAATAATGACAGTTTTGCTCGGAAGAACTTCGGGACCCAAGGGGGAAATAGGTCTGGTGGCGCCGGAAGCAGCAGTAACAGAGTGGGCAGAACAGCGGAAGTTTCAGCCACTGACATGAACCAGAGACACTATTCAAATTTGGGAAGACCATTGTCCTGGGTCCTAGAACGATTAATGAAAGAGGGAAAACTCCAGCCATTGCCAGCCAGACAAGCTAAGACTTATGGCCAGCCAAATCATAGGGGGGATCAATACTGTGCTTTCCACCAGCACACCGGTCACCTCACTGACTCCTGCAGAACTTTAAGGGATCGGGTCCAAGATCTCATTGACAGTAAGCAGATCTCCGACCCTGAAAAGAGGGAAAAGAAGAAGAATACCGGGTATAACGCCGTTCCTCCCCCAGTCTTTATGATAGGATCAAGCTTGCCCGAATGGTATGTGTTGAGGGACCTCTACGGCAATGACTACATGGCTATCGTCCGCCCCGAACAGGGAGTCAATAGGGAGAGACCCCAGGTCAATATGATAGAATGTTGGGACACGACCAGTGAAAGTGAGATTGAAGAAGCCGATGGGCCAGAGGGTCTATGGAGTTCTGGGGGTGAAGAAGAAGTGCAAGAAGTGCAAGCAGTGACCCGCAGTGGGAGAGTGGTGCCAGAGGTTGAGAGGCAGCAGGATCCAGTGCCTCCGAGTGAAGAGCGAGAAACGGAAGAGAATCAGATCCTAAAGCAACTAAAGAAAACGACAGCACAAATATCCATCTGGGACCTATTGAGGCAATCCCCGAGCCACAGGCAGAAGCTAGTTGAAGCCTTATGTGAATCGACAGTCGCCACCACTATCTCACCCTCCGAGTTATTGGGCATTGTGAAAGGGGGATCTGAAGAAAACATAGTCTACACCGAAGCCGACTTGCCAGTCGAGGGTCGTAATCACAATCGCCCCCTGTATATCCGAGCTCAGGTCAATGGTAAACACACGGCCTGTGTTATGGTGGATGATGGGTCCTCCATTAATGTGTGCCCGCTAGTGGCGTTACCTTCACTAGGATTGAATGAGAGCATGTTGAGTGAATCCGATCTGACCATCACCGCTTATGACAACTCGAGAAGGCAAGCTTCTGGGACTTTTAAGGCACAAGTCAAGACCGGGCCAGTTGAGATAGAAGCTGAGTTTGTTGTTCTGCCGATACCGGCTAACTTCGCGGTGCTGTTGGGAAGGCCTTGGTTTCACAAGTTAGGAGGGGTTCCATCTACGCTCCATCAAATGATCAAGATTCCCCATGAAGGCCAGATCGTTACTATTAAAGCGGCTAGTGACAATCAAGTGTCGGTGTTAGGGATTTCCAATCAACCCTTCAGCGGGTTTCACGTGGCTATGGTGAATGAGGAAGACGGGACAGTGGTAAGTCCCCAAGTTGTCAATATGATGAAGAAGATGAGCTTTCTCCCCGGGGTGGGTTTGGGTAAAAGCTCACAAGGGATCCAGGCGCCCATCAGCACAAGGGGGCAAAAGGATAGGAAAGGTTTGGGCTACGTCACTGATGCCAAGAGAAGCAAACCTGAGAAAAAGCCTGCGGAAGTGCCGCACATTTTGGAGACTTTTGTACCGGCTGCATCGGCATGCGCTTACTGTGGGGAGGCAGAGCCTCAGTGGATTAGTGGCAAGATCACCCCAGGTTTTGAAATCTTCAATGATGTGTTTGACTGGTCCGAGGGAATGGTCAAGGCGGTGGAAGCCTTCTGGGATGAGGAAATCTTCAATCAGAGTCTAGCATGGGATCGAGAGGTTCCCGAGGAGATTGTCACTGAAAGTCTGTTGGCCACCCAGGTGAAGGGCAAGGAGAAAGTAGAAGATGAAGAGGCAGCACCAGAGTTGGGGGATGTGAAGATCGTCGACGACGAGGGGCCATCGACCTCAGAGCCAGCACCAGTGGGAGATGATAATGATAGCTTTGCTGATGTACTTTTTATTCCCGAACTATTTGACAATTCTGTCTGTAATTCTGAGTACTTTAATAATATGAATGACTTTGCTTACTTGTGCGATGTTTCTCATGATTTCATTATGCATGATCACGAGCATGAATCATTTATATTTGACATTAACTCAACCAATACCACCACATTTAATCTCGGGACTTTGGACAATCCAAAGGAAATCTTGATAGCATCCGACGTAACTCTTGAGGAAAGGATAAAATTTGAGAGAATTTTGAAAAAATATGAAAGAGTTTTCGCCTGGACTTATGAGGATATGCCAGGGATTGATCGGGCAGTTGCCGAACACATTATTCCGACCTACCCAGAGTGCAAGCCGGTCAAGCAGAATCTCAGAAGGCTGAGACCAGAATGGGCAGAAAAGGTAAAGGAAGAAGTGCACAAACAGATCGAAGCCAGGTTTCTGGTAGAGGTCCAATATCCAACATGGTTAGCTAACGTTGTCCCCGTAGCCAAGAAGGATGGGAAAGTCCGAGTGTGCGTTGATTACCGAGACCTGAATAAAGCCTGCCCGAAAGATGACTTTCCCCTACCCCATATTGATGTACTAGTGGATAGCGCAGCCGCCTGTATGATGTACAGCTTCGTGGACGGGTACGCGGGATACAACCAAATCCTTAACAAGATTGTGGATCGAATCAAGACAGCTTTCATCACAGAATGGGGAACGTTCGCCTACCGAGTAATGCCTTTTGGGTTGAAGAATGCCGGAGCAACGTACCAAAGGATGGCTACCAAGATCTTGGATGACTTGATCCACAAGGAAGTCGAAGTGTATGTCGATGATATGATGATCAAGTCAGCAACTCGAGAAGGACATTTCGAGGCCTTGGAAAAGTTCTTTCAGAGGATCGACAAGTATAACCTTCGCCTTAATCCTAAGAAGTGCATTTTCGGAGTTACTTCTGGTAAGTTGCTAGGCCATGTGGTGAGCCAAAGGGGAATAGAAGTGGACCCTGATAAAATCAAGGCAATCAGAGAAATGCCAGCGCCCCAAAAGGAAAAGGAAGTTCGGAGTTTTCTGGGCAAATTGCAATACATCAGTAGGTTCATTTCCAAGCTCGCTTCAGTGTGCGAACCAATTTTCAAGCTCCTCAGGAAGAATCAGCCAGTCAGGTGGAACGACGACTGCCAAAAGGCTTTTGATGTCATTAAGGATTACCTCCAGAATCCCCCAGTGCTACGACCGCCGCGGCCTGCTAAGCCACTAATCCTTTACCTAGCAATAGAGGAAAGTTCTGTAGGAGCCATGATGGCCCAAGAGGATGAATTCGGGGTCGAATTTGCGGTTTACTACCTCAGCAAGAAATTCCTCCCTTATGAAGCCAAGTACGTCGAAGTGGAGAAGATTTGTCTGGCCGTGATCTGGGCGTCAAAGAAACTTAGACACTACTTCCACTCTTATAAAGTGCAGGCAGTCGCCAAACAGAACCCTCTCCGTTACCTTCAGGAAGCACCCTCATTGTTAGGGAAAATGGGAAGATGGTTGATATTGCTACAAGAATTTGACGTGGAATACATTACTAGAAAGACCATTAAAGGTCGAGCAGTGGCCGAGTTTCTTGCTGACCATCCAATTGAAGGAGACCAGCTATTGTATGAATTCCCCGACGAAAACGTGGTAGCCATCACCGTGCAGAAGTGGCAGATGTATTTTGATGGGGCAGTAAATAGCAAGGGAGCTGGAACAGGAGTGATTCTAGTAACCCCAGACGGAGAGAAGCTTCCATTAGCCAAGAAACTAAGGTACAGAGCCACCAATAACGAAGCAGAGTATGAAGCCTGCATCTTTGGGTTAGAAGCGCTCTCAGCCGTGGGGGCAAAAACAGTAGAGGTCTTCGGGGACTCATCCTTAGTAATCCACCAAGTCAGGGGTGAATGGGCCGTCAAGGAAGAGCGACTGTTGCCATATGCAAAGTGCTTGAAAGAACTTAGTGGCCGGTTTGAAATTTGCACTTTTAACTACGTGCCTCGAGATGAGAACCAATTGGCAGATGCCCTGGCTACCTTAGTATCCATGTGGGATAACCCGGAAGGAATAGTTATGAAGCCTGTGCTCATTTCCAGTTCGAGCAAGCCATACTTTGAGACCGAACAAGTCGGGGATGTTGAAACTACTGATGGAAAGCCATGGTACTATGATGTCCTGAATTATTTGGAGAGGTCAATATTCCCAGAAGAAGCCACTGAAAAAGACCAAAGGCTAATCCGCAAACTGTCCGCTCAATTCATCAGTGTAGATGGGGTGTTGTACAAGAGACAAGCCGATGGCATGCAACTCAGATGTTTAGATGAAAAAGAGGCTAAAAAGGTTATGGAAGAAACCCATGCAGGGGTCTGTGGGGCCCATATGAATGGTCTGGCCCTAGCAAAGAAAATAATGCGGCAAGGATTCTTCTGGTTAACAATGGATACAGATTGCTCTAAATATGTGAAGGAGTGCCAATTATGCCAGCAGTATGCTAATCTGAGACACCTGCCAGTGTCGGAATTGTGCAACCTGACGTCTCCGTGGCCATTTGCCGCATGGGGGATTGACATAATAGGAGAGATACACCCGACAGCCTCTAACGGGCACAGATTCATTGTGGTCGCCATTGATTACTTTACCAAGTGGGTTGAAGCTGAATCCTTCAAGAAATTAGGCGCCCGGGAAATGGCCAGGTTCATCGAGCGACACTTGATCTGTAGGTACGGTCTCCCCCATCACATCGTGTCGGATAATGGGGTACAGTTCCAAGCTGAGACTAAACAGATGCTCAAGAAGTACGCCATCCAACACCATAAGTCCTCTCCATACCGACCACAGGCCAACGGGGCGGTCGAGGCGGCTAATAAGAACGTGAAGAAGATATTGGCTAAGATGGTGCAAACCTATAAAGACTGGGCCGAGAAATTGCCATTCGCTCTATGGGGCTACAGGACCACCGCCAGAACTTCCACAGGGGTTACCCCTTTCTCCCTGGTTTACGGGACGGAAGCAGTCCTACCGGTAGAAATAGAACTCCAGTCATTGAGGGTGGTGACAGAAACTCAGCTACCAGAAGCCGAATGGGCACAGCAGAGACTGCTACAGTTGAACCTATTGGACGAAGATAGGATGCGGGCATACTACCACAACCAGATCTACCAGAAAAGGCTAGCCCGCTCGTTTGGGAAGAAGGTAAGAAAGCACCCATTGAAGGAAGGAGACCTAGTCTTCAAACAAATGAGGCCGGGGGTTCCGGATTTTCGAGGCAAGTTCAGGCCAACTTGGGAAGGGCCCTTCGTTCTGAAGAAGCTTTTGTCTAAAGGAGCTGCGATCCTGACAGATAGTGATGGGAATGAATTCAGAGAGCCGGTCAACGTCGACAGATTGAAAAGATTCCACGGCTGAAAAAAAAAAAAAAAAAAAAAAAAAGGTAATAAAACAAAAAGAAAAAAAAAGAGAAAAATGTTCAATCAAGAAAACCCGAGAGGGCTGATTGATAACAGGAGTTGTGATGCTTTTGAGATCTATCTCGAGATTAGATGTGGTCTGGTATCTTGAGGCCTAATGTCAAATGATGATCATGTATAATGAAATCGCACGAGAAACGTGCACATGGATGCAATTATGCACTCAGAGAAGTTCTTTTATCCAATAAATGTCCATAGTTCTTTTTAGACGAGTAATATGTCACTGCTGTCACTTCCCATTCGAATGAGCACAATTTATCCGTGCAACCGACAGAAATTTTATTAAAAAAAAAAGTAATAATAAAAATAAGGCCGTTAGAGATGAAAACCGTGACTGGCGCTCTAAGCAAAAGTTAGGCCAAAGGGCAGGGTGAAAACCTGGCGACAGGCAGTCTGCCCTACTAAAAAAAAAAAAAAAAAAAAAAAAAAAAAAAAAAAAAAGATGAAATAAATAAAAGCCGCTGGATTGGGTTGGGTCCATTCTAGGCAAAAAAATAAGGCACGGGGTTATGTGAAAATCCGACAGGGACGCATCTCCCGCTAAGAAAAGCTAGTGTGAAAATCCACAAGGGACGCACTACCTTTAAAACAATGACGCTTGGAGTGATAAGGCAGCATTACCTTGGGCAACCCCTTTTAAGCAAAGGCACACATCGGGCAATCCCCCCTGAAAAGCTATGAGTCAGAGTTTCTAAAGCAGGACATCGCCTTCAGGCGCTTGGGGGCATAAGCAACCACATGAAGCCATGAGTCGCTGCGGCAAAAGTTATCGCACCTCGACCACTGGGCCACTCAGATGAACGGTGTCACCTGCATTTCGCATGACATATGCATATGCACGTGCATAACTTACCTTTGCATACAAATCTCTTTTGTTGTCGCAGGAAAGTCTGGCGCCTTCACACACCGACAAGCTAGTGTTTATCAGTCGCTCAGCCGTGGTTTCACACACCGACAAGCTGGTGTTCTATCAATCACGTTCTCCAAAGTCTGGCGCCTTCACACACCGACAAGCTGGTGTTTATCAGTCGCTCAGCCGTGGTTTCACACACCGACAAGCTGGTGTTCTATCAATCACGTTCTCCAAGGTCTGGCGCCTTCACACACCGACAAGCTGGTGTTTATCAGTCACTCAGCCGTGGTTTCACACACCGACAAGCTGGTGTTCTATCAATCACGTTCTCCAAAGTCTGGCACCTTCACACACCGACAAGCTGGTGTTTATCAGTCGTTCAGCCGTGGTTTCACACACCGACAAGCTGGTGTTCTATCAATCACGTTCTCCAAAGTCTGGCGCCTTCACACACCGACAAGCTGGTGTTTATCAGTCGCTCAGCCGTGGTTTCACACACCGACAAGCTGGTGTTCTATCAATCACGTTCTTCGAAGTCTGGCGCCTTCACACACCGACAAGCTGGTGTTTATCAGTCGCTCAGCCATTGGTCTCATGTCGACAAGCTGACGTTCCTCAATCATGTGACCGGAGTAGTCCTATGATGCCGACAAGCTGGCAAAATCAAGTTTCGGAAAGCGACCGCCTCAGGTACGCATCTCTTCCCTTCTTTTCTGAATTTTGGTTCACTTAGGCGCCTGCGTTCTAAGTTCCCCAAAATTGGGGGCAACTGTAGACACCGGGTCCCGAGGCGGTCCAAGATCAGAATTACCCGATGATGAAACAAAAGACCGACTTACGGCAAGAAAAGTGAGAATCGACCGTTCCCTTGTCAAGATCATGTTTTTTTCGAAAAATAATTTTAAAATATATATTTTAGGGATTAAAATTTAAAATGGGAAAAAATATTAATATTGTGTCAAAATTAAAAATAAAATAAAAAAAAAATAATAATAATTTTCGCGAGTGCCACTGCGGCGGCGCGGGGCCGCCTGCGCGGCAGGCTGCCCCAGCGCGCGGGGGCGCCTGCGAGGCAGGCCGCCCCAGCGCGCAGGGGCGCTCCGCGCGCCCCCCCTGCGCGCAGGGGCGGGCGCTCCGCGCGACCCCCCTGCGCGCGAGGCTGGGTTCTCCGCGCGCCCCCCTGCGCGCAGGGGCGGGCGCTCCGCGCGACCCCCCTGCGCGCGGTGCGGGGCGCTCCGCGCGCCCCCCCCCCCCCCTGCGCGCAGGGGCGGGCGCTCCGCGCGACCCCCCTGCGCGCGGTGCGGGGCGCTCCGCGCGCCCCCCCTGCGCGCAGGGGCGGGCGCTCCGCGCGCCCCCCCTGCGCGCGAGACCTGCTGCCTCGCGCGACCCCCCTGCGCGCGAGGCAGCTGCCTCGCGCGACCTGCCTGCGCGAGGCAGGCTGCGCGCGGCAGCCTGCCGCGCGCGGTGCCAAGGCACCACGCGCAGCGCTCCGCGCGCCCTTGGCTCCTCCACGCGACCTGTTTCGCCTGTCCGTTTTTTGCGCTGTTTTCAGTCTGATTTTCTGATTTTTTCAGTTTCCGTTGTTTCACCATTTTATGTTATTTTAGATTAACTAAAAAGGAAGGTTTTTTTTGTCCCTTGCCATTTTTGGCCAAGACAGAATTAAATGAGGAATTTGCCCGCATTTTTGGGAGGACGGCAGATTAATTCAAGGTTTTTTCTTTGGCTTTTCCTCTCAACTTTTTTGCACTCTCCAGGAAGCTCTCCTTGCTTCTTGAAAATTCTTCAAAAATTCTTCAAGCTCTCTTTTAAAAATCTTAGTTTTTCCATCACAAAACACTTAATCTTGGGTTGATTTGAGCAAGAAAAATTAATTTTCTTTGTTCCTTCATCCCACAAAAAATATTTTTCTCAACATAATTTGTTTAGAACACAGATTTTATATTTATTTCAAATATTATTATCATCAAAAAAAATATATTCGACAAGGAAATCGATCGAGACATCCTATTTCCAATCTCAAAAATTCAGAGGGTAAACATTCTTGGACTTGTTCTCATCTGTTTATTTGATTTTTATTTGTTCACATTTTTCTTTATTTTATATAATTCTTATTCTATTGTCATTTTTATTCTATAAAATAAACATGTTTTATATGTCGTATTAAGATGTTAAATTTATTATTATTTCATCATTATCATTATTTGCTAAATCCTATTTTATGTTAATGCATTATTTAGTTGCAATGCTTTGATTTTTTATGCTCATCCTCCATTATTATTATTATTAGTTGGTTAATATAGATATTGTCAAGTTGTGTCGTTTCCCTATTTCCACATACGGTTGTCATCCTTCTTTTGTTAAACCTTGCATTATTATTATTATTATTATTATTATTATTATTATTATTATTATTATTATTATTATTATTATTATTATTATTATTATTATTATTATTATTATTATTATTATTATTGTTACCATTATTATTATTTTGCCATTATGCCATGACTATTTGTTGTAATTTTATTGTTGTCATTATATTATGTTGTTATTGTTTTTTTATGCCATGACTCTTAACTATCGGCATCATTATTACCACATTTATCATCGTTATATTTTATGTTTTGCGCTCGCTTGATTAATTCACTTAGAACTCTTACTAATATTTTTGATGCTATAATTTTTGTATGAGTTTTAATCTGAGTCGGACCTTGTGAGCGCCGCGCGACTCCCCGGATGGGTCGCGACGCGTGGACGGACGCTCCATTTCGGTGAGATCTCTCTAATTATCTATCTTTATGTCGTGCTATTTGTAAATGTATATTTTATTCGTGCACGTGTGTGATAAAAAATCACAAAAACATTTTTATAATTAAATTGGGGATTTTCACTAATAAAACCGGGACCAATGTCCCTTATTTTAGCCAGACAATAAAATCATCATAATTAAAACGAAGAGTCAATTTTCGGTAAAATGGGATCACTCATCCCGGTTTTTCAATTCAAGCAATCAAAAATGACTCTTCGGACCCTCTTTAAATTAAACACGAAGGAACCAATGTTCCTGAATTTCGAACAAGTGCGAAGGAATCGATGTTCCTAAAATAATGTCCCGATTTATGCATGTCTTTTTTATTTTCTTGTGTGAGTGTTTAAATTTAGGTGCATTATTTTCCTTTGGGCCCTTGTAATTAATTTTGGGGCAACCTTATTTATTTTGGGGTTGTATTCCGCCCCCATTTGTATTCTTAATTTCCTTTTATTGGGGTTGTATTCCGCCCCTATTTCCCTTGTAATTGAGTGCTTGGGTGTTTACCGCTTTCTTTATTTACTTTGCTTCTCGCTTTTATTTATTTTCTTTACGTGCTTTCAATGCGCTATCTAGTTTAAATGCATCAATCGCGTGAGATGAGAGATATAATCTTAAGAAGTTAAAAATCCATTTATAATTAACCAAAGCATGAATAAGAGGGAAGTTCCGGACACCATAACTCTGGTTTAGACCGTTAGAGGTGAGAAACCTTTTCCTAATTTCTTGCAAATTGGGTGGCGACTCCAAATACCTCAAAAGGTGCCTTTAGGCGTCAAAAGGCTAGGTTATTCTCCCCAATGTTCTGTTGGGAGGGATACACCGATGATGCCTCATGGCGCCCATGATCAAGAGACGCGAACCTTTCATACCTCGAATCCTAAAGCGGATTCAAAGCGAGGGCCCTTGCTGGGTACGATTCGGGTTCGGCGCGCGTCACAGCTACCTCCTGAAAGAGAAGTTGAACTGTCAGTAGAGATTGTGCCTGGGACAGCTCCAGTTTCTAAGGCTCCCTACCGAATGGCCCCAGTGGAATTAAAAGAGTTGAAGAGTCAGTTGCAAGAATTGTTAGATAGGGTTTATTCGGCCCAGTGTGTCCCCGTGGGGTGCTCCAGTGTTATTTGTCAAGAAAAAGGATGGAACGTTACGGATGTGTATTGATTACAGACAAATTAACAAGGTGACTGTTAAAAATAAGTATCCCTTACCAAGGATTGAGGATCTCTTTGATCAGTTGCGAGGAGCTGGAGTGTTTTCTAAGATAGACCTGAGATCGGGTTATTACCAGTTGAGGGTAAAAGAGGTAGATGTGGCGAAGACGGCTTTCCGGACGCGTTATGGTCATTATGAATTCCTGGTAATGCCTTTTGGATTGACTAATGCGCCGGCGGCCTTTATGGACTTAATGAATAGAGTTTTTCGACCGTACTTGGTCAAGTTTGTAGTGGTGTTCATCGACGATATTTTAGTGTACTCGAGAAATAGGAAGGAGCATGAGGAACACCTTCGGTTGGTATTGCAAATGCTAAGGAATCATCAGCTTTTTGCAAAGCTCAGCAAATGTGAGTTTTGGTTAAAGGAAGTGGCTTTTCTCGGACATGTAGTTTCAGAGGATGGTATACGAGTTGATCCGAGTAAGATTGAAGCAATTGTTAATTGGATGCCCCCGAAGAATGTGCCTGAGGTTAGAAGTTTTCTGGGTTTGGCAGGTTATTATCGACGCTTTGTTAAGGGATTCTCAGTTTTAGCCTCTCCGTTGACTAGACTACTTCGGAAGGAAGTTAAGTTTGTGTGGTCTGAAAAGTGTCAAGCCAGTTTTGATCAGTTGAAAGAGATGTTAGTTAAAGCTCCTGTGCTTACACAATCGGTTTCGGGTAAGGAATTTAACATGTACAGTGATGCTTCCGGGATTGGTTTGGGTTGTGTCTTAATGCAAGAAGGCAAAGTTGTAGCCTATGCGTCGAGACAGTTGAAGCCTCATGAGCAGAACTATCCGACTCACGATTTGGAGTTAGCAGCAGTAGTTTTTGCACTTAAGGTGTGGCGGCATTATTTATATGGGGAAACCTGCCGGATTTTTACCGACCACAAGAGTCTCAAGTATTTGATGACACAAAAAGAATTGAATTTGAGACAACGAAGATGGTTAGAGCTATTTAAAGACTATGATTGTATCATTGAGTACCATCCGGGCAAGGCTAATGTGGTGGCAGATGCCCTCAGTAGGAAATCTATGTCTGCATTGCTCACTAGTCGAGGTAGATGGAGGTTTGATTCTGAAGGTGCTTTAGTTGCTCGGCTTAAAGTGAAGCCCAGTCTGCGGCAAGAGATTGAAAAGGCTCAGTTAGATGATCATGTACTACAGCGGGTATGTCAAGCAGTGAAAGATGGTAAGCAGTCTGAGTATCGGATTGATAGTAATGGAGTGCTTAGGCATGGAGACCGTTTGTGTGTACCCGATGTGGGCGAGTTAAGGAAAAAGCTGTTACAAGAGGCTCATTCATCGCTCTTCACTATGCATCCGGGAGGTGACAAGATGTACAAGGATCTTAAGCAATTTTATTGGTGGCCAAGCATGAAAAGAAGTATAACGGAATTTGTTTCAAGATGTCTTACGTGTCAGCAAGTGAAAACTGAACATCAAGTACCATCGGGATTACTTCATCCTTTACCCATTCCTCAGTGGAAGTGGGATGATATCACGATGGATTTTGCATCTGGTCTACCAATGACACAGCGTAAGCACGATGCTGTGTGGGTTATAGTGGATCGGTTATCCAAGTCAGCGCACTTTTTACCAGTTCGGGTGGATTACTCTATGGATAAGTTGGCGGAGCTTTATGTGAATGAAATAGTTAGGCTTCATGGGATTCCGCTATCCATTGTTTCTGATCGAGATCCCCGTTTTACGTCAAAGTTTTGGAAAGAACTACAAGCAGCGTTAGGAACTCGGTTAAGCTTCAGCACTGCATTCCATCCGCAGACAGATGGACAATCAGAAAGAGTTATTCAGATATTAGAAGATATGCTCCGGGGTTGTGTTTTAGAGTTCTCAGGTAACTGGGATCGGTATGTGTCTTTGATGGAATTTGCGTATAATAACAGTTATCAGGT
Organism: Excoecaria cochinchinensis; assembly: GCA_947683425.1. Lineage (NCBI taxonomy): Eukaryota > Viridiplantae > Streptophyta > Magnoliopsida > Malpighiales > Euphorbiaceae > Excoecaria > Excoecaria cochinchinensis. The sequence goes on from CANTUQ010000020.1 coordinate 5,001,641, forward strand.
GAGCATTGGTATGGCCCCTTACGAGGTATTGTATGGACGGAAATGCAGGACACTAGTATGTTGGACTGAACTGTCAGAAAAAGCTATGATAGGTCCGGATATAGTGCGGGATACCGAAGAAAAAGTAAGGGTGGTGCAACAGAACTTGAAAGCAGCTAAAGACCGACAGCGTTCTTACGCTAACCTGAAGTGCAGAGATATTCAATATGAAGTGGGTGATAAGGTTTTCTTGAAAGTGTCACCGTGGCGAAAGGTTCTCCGTTTTGGAAAGAAAGGCAAGTTAAGTCCGCGCTTTATTGGACCATTTGAGATCCTAAGAAAAGTAGGTCCAGTAGCGTATCAATTATCTTTACCTATGGAGCTAGCTAGACTACATGATGTTTTCCATGTATCTATGCTTCGGAGATATCGGTCAGACCCTTCACATGTGTTATCAGTGCAAGATATCCGGGTTCAGTCAAACTATTCTTATGATGAAGAACCGAAAGGAATTTTGGATAAGGAAACCAGACAGCTCCGGAATAAACAGACACCATTAGTTAAAGTTCTGTGGCGGTATCATGGTATTGAAGAAGCTACATGGGAACCGGAAGAAGCTATGAGGTTACAGTACCCTCAGTTATTTGAAGCAGGTAAGAATTTCGAGGACGAAATTGTGTTAAGTGGGGGAGTTTTGTAACACCCCAAAACCACCTTGGTAGTCTGAGCCTGTCTAAGTTTGAATGTGCCTGTCTGTATCTATGTATGCATATTTTGATGTTTTATGCATGTTGATTTATTTAAGTGTATGTGCTTGTGTAAGTGTTATGTGAGGAGAGGAGTGTGCTAGTGTGTGTGAATAGGATAAGGAAATAGGATGTGAGTAAGTGAGGATAGTTGTGTGTAAGTAAGAGTATGGGAGTAGGGTATGCATGTGGAATTTCTTCCTATGGGAGAATAACACCTGGCAGGTAGATAAGGATGTATTAATAAGTTAAGAGAGAGAGAGAACAGCTGTAATCAATTGGGTTTTCTTTCTCTTCCCGTTGCCTTCCCCTCTCTCACGCCAATTTCACTTTCTTGTTCCTTTTCTTCTTCTTTACTTCTCCTTCCTTGCACATATCTGCTCTTCTCTTCTTCCTTGGGTAATTAAATTGCTGGGTTTGTTTCTTCTAAGTTTAAAAGAGGAGCTTCCTAGAACATCTAAAGGAAAAGAAAAAGCGAGTGGAAGCGGAGCTCACAGCTAGGAGCAAAGGAAACCAGGTTTGGGAACGTTTGTATGATTTGTGTTTTGAATGGATATTGATGACTATTATTATTGTGAAATTGATAAACTATGTGAGTGGAATTGTATGTGTAGGATGTGAATATGGATAATTTGAAGTGAATTGTTCCAGATATGAATTATAGAGTTTGGGTTTGTTGTATGAAATTCTTTGGGAATAAGATATTGTTTTGAGAATTTTAAGTTGAAACTTGTAATTGTTTGATTTGAGAAGGTTAATTGATGTGTATGTTAGGATGTAAGTGAAGAAGAACAAATAAAGTGAAGTGTTGTGTTTGGGTTGCAATTTTGGGGTCGTTTTGCTGGGGATTATCGCAACAGGGCATGGGTCACGGTGGCAACCAATTTGGTTACCACCGTGAGGTCTGTTCGGATTGCATTCTGCCCAGGAGTTTGGTATGTCATGGTGGCAATGGAATTGATTACCACCGTGACCTACATTTGAATTACATTCTGTTTTGGGTTTTGGTATGTCACGGTGGCAATGGATTTGGTTACCACCGTGACCTACCCAAAAGTTACATTCTGTTTTGAGGTTTTGGTATGTCACGGTGGCAATGGATTTGGTTACCACCGTGACCTACCTCAGGTTTACATTCTGTTTTGGGTGGTAGTATGTCACGGTGGCAATGAATTTGGTTACCACCATGACCTACCTTTGATTTGCATTCTGTTTTGAGGCTTTGGTATGTCACGGTGGCAATGAAATTGGTTACCACCGTGACCTACCCTATTTTTTTTGTAATGAATGCTTATTTGTTAAATGTAAAGTTTGAGTATGGAAGTAATGATTTTTGTATAACCGGTAACATTGAATTAACGCTTCGTTCAGATAAGATACAGAGTGTTTCTGAATAATAGATGATGTCAGAATGAATTATAGATTTAAATTGTGTGAAGTTAGCCTGCAAACCAAATAAGTGGATAGTTAGGCATGCCTAATAGAGTTATGTGTAGCTGCAGCCATGTGTACGATTTGGACCCTGATCAGGTCCCCGAATGGATCTCAGTGATCTTTCTGTTGAATCTTAACTAAGATTCTATGTGAAAATATTTTTGGAACAAAATAATGAAAAGAATACTTCGAGGCCTTTGGGCGTCTATGTGTTATAAAATGATACTGATACCTTCGGGTATCTATGTGTACTCGTTATCCACAGTTTTGAGGGTGCAGGTGATGTCGTGGTTACCAGTATGAACTTGTATGATTGATATGTTGAAATAAATTTCTTATAGTATACAAATATGAATTGTGTACATGATAATGAATAATTGGATTTATTTCTTGTGATATTAAACTGTGATTATGCCATTAACATATGCTTTACATGTTAACCCCACTGTGACTGGTGGTATTGCATTCTGCGTTCCCCACTAAGCGATTTCTCTTAGCACGGGTGTTTTATCCGTGCAGGTGTGGAGGTTTGTGGTTGTGCGCGGTTGGGGCGTGCTGCATCAGGAAGGCCATCACAACTAGGGGTTGAAGTCTTAGTACATGCTTTCTTTTTTTTTTTTGTAATCGATGTAATATTTTTGTGTGCCCTCAGAGATGGTATTCTATGGGCCTTTGTATATGAAATCTTTTGTAATATGTACAGCCTTTGTTTATGAATATATATATAATAGAAGTGAAAAAAATTTACCCTATTCAGTACCGCTGTGTTTCTCTTTTATGAGTATCATGTTATCTGCTATCTGCTGTGAAACTTACGTATATAGGTATGTATGTGTGTTGTGACACTCCTATCTATCGGGACACTTCTACCTCCACAGGGGTAGAAGTCTCCATGGTATAGGTAGGGGTGTGACATTAAGCTCACTTGGCACGTAGTTCTCCTAGTTTCTCCTTTCCTTTATCCTTTCTCGGTTCAACCTCTACATCCACATCCAATTTCAAAAATTGGATTTAAGATCAATTTCCAACTCAAATCAAAAAGAAAAGGGAGAAGAAGAAGAACAATCTAAATACTACACTTACCTTGATTATATGAATACACAACCCCACCTCTTGATTTAACCAGTAAAAATTCAGTGGATTCTATCTAAAGAAAAGAGAAAATGAAAGAAGAAGAAGAAGAACAAGGAAAAGAGAGTGAGCCGATCAACATGCAGAATTCCTTCTAGCTATCTCTCATCAAAAGCTTATATTGTATGGGAGAAGCTGAGGTGGCAAGGGTAGAAAGTGACACCCGAAATTCCACTATCTTCCCCTTAAACATGATTAGATTAAGTTAATCACACTTAACACAAATTAATCCTCCACTTAACTTAATCATGCACAAATACTTTATGGACACTAAACTTATTTTCTTTTATGTAATTAGGTCCTCAATGTCAATTACACTTAAATCCAAAATTAGTAAACTCAAATTAAACTTACTCAATTACCCTAATTAGATCAAATTACTACTAGAGTATATTTCAGGCCATTACAGAACTTCATGTTCAAAGCTCCACTCCACAAACCTCTATTTCATGCACTTTGCAATCACCATACAAATGACTTCCAAAACCCATCCTAAAATCATTTTCTGCCATCATGGCCTTCTAACTATATGTTCACCTACATGTTAATATTATAATGGCACAATTCTCATTATAATAGGACTTAAGATTAAGGAGTTATGGCCAATGGAACACCACTTCCTCCAAAAGCTCTCCTACAGGATTTAACTATTTTTGTGTACACTTTTGAAGACTTTAAAGTCCCCAATTCAACAGAGCTATCTCTAACATAATTACAGGTATAGGTCTAAGGATTCTAATCCCATTACCCTTATTCATTCTAGAGTTATAGAACTCAAGTTGTGACACAATAATTCCAGTAGGTCAAAATACCCTATAAGACCAATTTTACCCTATCAAGCTATTCAGCTTGAACTCACTAAATTGGAACATTCAATACTCCAAACTCACACAAAACTATCCTGAAATACCCATAGACACCTTGACATGATCAATTCCACATTAAGAATCCAATTATTCACAATTTCATAGCAATTTCTCAAATCTCTTAAAACAGGATTGCATGCTTAGGCAAACAAACTCATGGCAATCAAATTAGCTCAATTAACTCATTACTTAAATTTAGTTCATCACATTATATAATTACACATTTTCTACTCAATTGAACACACAAAACAACATGCATTTTTAGAGTTTTTATACAATCAATTTAACACACAAAAATAGAGTTTCCCAAACCTCAATATGTAATGGCTCGATTTGTACCCTAGTAGGAATGTAACCTAATTGGGGTATTCGGGGTAAGTGTGAACTGAGATTATTAATGTTGGACCTAAAAGCAGTGAAAAATGTGGACTTAATTGCAAATAATAAATAAGTTTGGTGGCTGAAAAGTAATTGGGCAAGATTAAGTTTAAGTAAGACGGATTAAGTGAAAATAGGGTTTAATTAAAGTTAATTGAATTAAGGATAAAATAGTGGAAAAATCCAGGTGTTAGTATGTGCCATTACCACCTTGCCTTTTTCATGCAATATAATGGTTTTGAGGAGAGAGAACTCCCATTTTCTGTAGTGCCTCGATCGAGCTCTCTGTTGCTCCTATTATTCTCTTTTCTTCATCTTTAGTCTCCTGTTCTTTGATTTTGGCTGGGTTGAATTTTGATGGTGGAATTATGTTAAGATGAGTTTTGAGTTGGTTGATTGAATTGAATTTCGAATAGTTAATGTAAGTATGGTTTTAGATGGTTACTGTTCTTCTTCTTCTTCTTCTCCTACTTCTTTGTGTAATGATTAAGTAGTAATCCCTTTATTTAAATTCTAGAAATTTGATTATGCATGTGGTGGTGGCTATGAGAAAAGAAAAGGGAAAGAAGAGGGTTGGTGATCAAGGTGCCAAGTGAACACTTTGGAGCTAAGGAAATTGAGGTTTGGGAAATTTGTGTATTAATGCATTTTTAATGTTTAACTTCTTGTTTTGAATTATACATGGAATGTTTGTGTTGAATTGTTGTGATGGTTTTGATAGATTTGATAATTTGGGCATGTTGAGTTTCTAAGGGAAACTCTGCACAAATTTAGCTAGACCTCTATTGATTGTTTTTGCCATAAGTTAAGTTAGGAAATTCCATATTGAATTAAACTAGGGCCATTAGAAATATAAGACACATACCTATAAATATCATAGAAATATCCATCAGCAAATTCTAGATCTAAGACCCCTAAAAGTGGCCAAAACAGAGGTGTCTCTATTTTGGCGGGTTCAATAGAATAGTGTAGGTTTTCTAGATCATATCTGACATTTTAGATGTCTAAATGACCTGAAATTTTTCTTATTAGAAACTTGACATCATAGGGAACAATTTTTAAGAGAAAGTTTTTCCTAAATATGAGTTTTAGAGGTTAGTTTAGGCGGTTCAAGTTTGAGATGAAAAGCATTCTTGATATTCTGATTTTGTGGGACACTTAAGATGCTTTTGTCACGAGCGTGTCCTAGGTCGTGAGCACAAAAGAACATGATATTTGATGGATTTTCTTCTTATTTGGGACCTCTAGACTGGTATGAAACATTTCCCATCAATACCCTCTCCTGTTTTGTATATTTTGGTGTGTTTTTACTCCCGAAACACACCTGAACTTCACCGGAACATTTCAGAACTTATCCGACACATGTTTAGAGTCTTGTAAAGAGTAAATGAATGGTTGTCACTTAGGAATACATGTGACTAAGGTACTTTAAGTGTAACTAAATTCCATAGGAGGGCTTTTGAAACAATTGGCATTTTATTGGCCATAACTCCTTAATTTCAAGTCTAATTCTAATGAGATTTATGCCATTAATTTATAGATGAACATTTGACCAAAGTCCATGATGGCTGATAGTGATGTTATGTTGGTTTTAGTAGTCAAAAAAATGGATTTTGGATAAGTTTTTGAAAGAGGTATGTGTAGTGGAGCTTTGTACATAAAGTTCAGCCACTATCGCGAGCGCGATAGGGGTCGCGGGCATGACAGTGTGCTTTGATGAGTATAGATGTGAGATTGAACTATGTCGCGAGCAAGGGCATTGCTGCGAGAGCGGCCGAAGGGATTTTTGAGGTCTGTCACGAGCGCGACAGAGTCTCAAGCTAGAATATTTTCTAAATGTCCTATTCCATGTAAATTGTGATATTTACCTGTGAATAACTATGCATATGAAAGTTATAGATGTGCTAATTCAAGTAAACATATGTATATTGAAGAGTGTGTTTGTTAATAAACCTACATGAGTGTACAATATTAAATGACATGTTAATGCCTAACATAATTATATGGAAAATGATAAGTATGAATATATATATGATTCATGCAAGGTTATGCATATTGAGGAATGAGCTTGTGTAGTGAAATATATATATGTGTGTATGTGCAAGATAACATATGTTATGATGTTAGTTATGTTGGTGTATTAATGTGACTGATGGTTTTGAGTTTATGAATTGCTGATTTATAAGGAGACCAACAGTGTGGCAAATCAGGTGAGTATGTGACTATGAATATACGTATGTATACTATTTGTGTGAATTAAATGATGGAGTGGGAGATTAATAAAAATAAGCTATATGCGTATGAAAGTGAATAGTGTTAAAACTATATGATATTTATTTGACACAGTTAGGCAAAGATTTATAACATCTGAGTTCGAATTAAGTAATTGAGTCAGTTGTCTAGCCTGCAAGTTGAGTCGTGAATAGATAGGCATGTCTATAGGGTCTAAAGTGTTGTAGCCAAAAGCGAGTGATATTTATTAACCGGCCCCGTTTGGGTCAGGGGTAATCCTGGAATAGGTTCCCAAAAAGCGAGTGATTGTGTTTGTCTTTATTTAAAGGTATCTACGGATACCAGATGCGATTGAATATTTCTGTACCTATGGGTACTAATACGATTGAATATTTTTGTACCTACGGGTACTAATGTGATTGAATATTTCTGTACCTAAGGGTACTAATGCGGTTGAATATTTCTGTACCTACGGGTACTAATGCGATTGAATATTTTAGTATCTACAGATACTAGCTTATAGGTATCTACAAATATCAGAGTGGTAACCCGTTATCTACTACTATAGAAACGCAGGCAATTTAGGAAATAGTTAACAAATAATTGATTGATTGACAACTTGGTGTGTTATGTGAATTTGGGAATGTATACCATTGTTAGGTTAAGGTGCAAGTAATGTGAATTTGTGATTATAATTTGATAAGGATATGTTCTATATATATATTGGTATTAATAATTATTAATGTATAATGTGAGTTTGATACTTAATGGGTACAAAAAGTGGTAACAGGTAAGCTATGATTTGACAAGTATGATAATGACTATAAACTCTATATGATTGATGAGCGTGTGATATTATTAGGGATTGAATATAAGTATACATTGATCGGATTTGTATTCATAATATGTTGAGGGTGTTTATACATATGCATGTGCTTATAGTTATTTTAACATATATGAACTTATATATGTGATGCATGTAAAAGATAAGAGTTATGGGCTTAAAATGAATTAATAGAGAGATACCAAAATGAGCAAATGAATATATGTGAATTCAGGATACAAAGTAAAGAATTATATAATGGCTTAAGGATAATGATAGTTGCTGGTATGTAATTGTGGATGAGTGCAGTAGTAGTAATGAATCAAATTATCTATATATATATATATGTTGCTTGAGCTTGTGATTTGGATTGATGATCACTGTTAGTGTTCATCCATATTTTATTATTTCCCCACTAAGCATTATTGCTTAGCATGGATATTTTATCCATGTAGGTATCTAAAGATAACGTTTTGGAAGATAATCCTGCCTCGCCAATGGTCAACACATAGGAATCACTGTATATGTAGGTTATTTTGTAATAGTATGAAATGTGTATTTATAGATGGCATATGTAAGGGAACTAAAGTTTTTGTATCAAGAAGTTGTATATTTGTAAAGCGAAAACTGATATAAGACTTTAAGTGTTTTGTAATGTAAAGTATGGATTTTCAGAGTATAATTGAGTGTTGCTTTCGAAATGTAATCGAACATTGCATGTTAATAAATTTTATTTGTAATAACCCCAATACTGGGTTAGTCATAAATAGTATTTTTTAATAGTGAATAGTGCTTTCGGGGTGAATAGTACTTCCCAAAATGAAAAAAATATTTTATTAGATCATTGGATAGAGCTCGTCAATACGAGTCCATAGGCACAAATTTCGTGTCAATCAGAGATCAAACGAGTCCGGAATGGCTGAAATAGTAAACAAAGTATTTATTTCGGTGAAAAGTGGACCCAGGTGGAACCCACTGAAAAGTAAAGTAAAAGTGGGCCCAAATGGGACCCACTAAATAGTAAAAGTGGGGCTAGGTGGGGCATATTGAATAGTAAATATGGGACCATGATGACATCAGTAATGTCATGATGATGAATAGTAATTGTATCCCCTAAAGTGTAACATCATCATTGACTGGGTCCTATTGAATAGTGATAGCATTTTTGACTGGTCTGTGAATAATAACTGTGGGACCCACAAAATAATGACTCCGAATTGAATAGTACTTCAAAATATTTTATTTCACCATCAGAAAGAGCATGAAAAATGTAGTAAAATGGTGTAATCTGGTGTAAAAATGAGGTCAAATAGGCTTCCAAAAGTCAGTCTGAAGTTTCTCTGGTTTCGGGTCAATTAAACCAAGGTTTAATTGAACTTTGACTGAATTTTTATAAATAGTTAGAGTGGATAAAATGGTCTACTGTACGAGGATAAAAGGCTTTGAATAATTTTTAGAAATTTTTGACAGCATTAAAATTGTATTTTACCACTACAAGAAATTTTACTTTTTGTGATAAATTTTTTAATAACGTATAAAATTTCGCCACTAGTTATAACTTACAACGACATATTTTTTAAAACGTCACCATACTATTTATTACTATGATAAAATTATCTTGCATCATTTTATGTTTTAATTTTCGTCACTAAAAGATAAATTTTGTAACGAAAAATATATTCATCATGATTTTTTAAGGAGGAAAAATTTTTCACCATTTTTTTGGACAAAAAAAAATTTAATGATAAAATAATAACTTATTGCAACGTATAAAATCATCACAAAATATTTATTTTTTGTGATGAATTATTTTTTTCATAATTAAATAAATTAGTGACAATAAAATCATTTCGTTACAAATAAGATATGGATATAAAAATATTTTCTAATTATTTTTTTCGAAAAATTTTAGTTTAAAAAATAATTTTTTTATGACAAATAAATGTGTCACAAAAAATGAGTATACTGTGATGAGGTACAATTTCGTCGCCTTTGATATAGAGGAAAAATTTTCAACCTTTTTCTTTTGGTGGGAAAAAATATAACTAAAAAAATAACTATTTGCGACACAAAAATTTATCGCGAAATACTTATTTTTTTGTGGCATAAATTATATTTGTCACAATTTAATGAATTAGTGATGATAAAATTATTTCATCACAATATTTTTTTTATGACAAATAAATATGTTACAAAAATGAAATATATTATGACGAAATACAATTTCGTTACCAATACAATCAATTTATTACAATAATAATTTTCCGTAATAGTTGGTTGTAATGTTAATAAATGACAAATAAATTATGTCATAAAAATAATTGAATTTATGACAAACAAATATGCCACAAAAAATGAATATATTGTGGCCAAATATAAGTTTATTATTATAATATGACCAGTTTATGCGACCATAATATTTTATCACAATCGACTGTAATAAAAATGTATTATAGTTAAATCTGATGCAGAACATATTGCGAAATGTTTTTTGGACCGGCTCGACCGGCAGAAAAATCAAAAATTTTGAGGGGTCATGTAATGTCCCCAAATATTGTAAACTGATAAAATGGGAATGTAAATAGAAATTTATTTATTTAAAGAATAAACGGGACATGTTGTATGAAGTAGTGGGTTAAAATTTTATGAGAAATTTAATTTAAATGTGTTTACGAGTTCTATTTCATATTATTTTGGATAGTAATTTCTACTGTGGCCCTCAAAAGCATTTTATGCATGTATCGATATTGGATATGGTTTTTGACTGAGCTTAGCGAATCTAGTTTGGCCAATGGAGCACTGTGTTGTGTATTTCTTGACTGAAACAAGTGATTCTGGTGTAATTTTAATTTTCTTAGCAATGTTGTTCAAAAAATGTGTAGGTTCATTTGATATCTACTATAGTGATGGAACAACATCTAGAAAAAGCATCTGAAAACAAAGAAAAATATTTGTGGTCTGTTACTACCATGCATGAGAAACATAAATTACATCAAGTGGTGGCTCAGCTTAAGGGAGTAAAAGGCAGAGTTGTGTAATGGACGAGTATCAAACTCTTGGAAAAAGTCCAAATGGGGTTATTTTATTAATTTATTCAGAGAGAGGGAGGGAGGAAATGAGTATTCTTTCTTCAGTTGAAATTGGGACATAAGATAAAAATATTAATGTTAAGATGCAGGACTTGAATATGGTTTTGGTGCAAGGCAAACAAGTTCAAAAGGCAAAGAAACTGTTCTTTCTGGAGAATCTTTAGTACACAAGTTACTATAAGACTATTCTTCTAAGATTCCCTGTCTCAAAGATAATGAATAGCTACTTGATTCCCATTACATTCTAGTAGTTTATATGCCTTGTATAACTAACCTGCTCTGTATTGGTTTATTATATTTTTAGGTTTAACCAATTTGGAGAGTGTAAATTTGTCATTCACTATGATTACGGATGGTGGCATAATAAAATTGTCTGGATTGTCATCTCTTAAATCGCTTAATCTTTATGCACGTCAAATTACGGATAGTGGACTCGCAGCCCGGACAACTAAGTATATTTGTTGGAATTAAAATTTACTACCCTAGTTAATGCACATCTCATATTTGTGATGCATATAAGGTTATTTTGTATAGATTATGGTTGGAAGGAATGGGAGCTGAAGACTCTTTCCTATGATTATGAGTTTTAAAACTGTATCTACCAAACTCTTTGTGTTACAGCCTGAATGCTTTAGCTTTTTCTCTCAAATATGATTGTCCTCTTTATTAATATTGTCCTCTTTTTTATAACTGGACATTGATTTTATTTGCGGATCCTTCAAGATTCTGGCTTACTCACGAGATATCTTTTGTGAGATTGCATACTAGTTTCTGGACTAGGATTTCATTATGTCAGCAAGGTTATTTACTTCTCATTTTTGAATTATGGATTAGGATATTTTAATTTCTTTTTGCATTAAGTAGTATCTTTTTATTTAATTGACCATTTGTTTAAATAAATAATTTATATTAGTTGATTGACAATTTTTTTTATAAAGTTAATTGATTTATAATATTTAATTTAAAATGTCATTTTTAGTGCAATGTATATATAACAAGTATATTTGTCACAATTTATTGACTTGTTAGTTCATAAATGATAATATAATGTTCATAATTACAATATTTATATTCTCATAAAAAAGTGTTATTTAATGACAATAAAAAAATTATCGCTAAAATTTTCTTTTTGTAACAACCATTTTTATTTATATTTATGTCACTAATTTGTACAATAATATAACGGATTATATTCATCATTAATATATATTAATTTAATGACGATATCATTTATCGTTTATCGTCACTTAAAGTATTAGATTTAGTGACGATATAAATTATTTTATGATGAAAATTATATTTATTTGTGACGATAATTACGTATCCAATATTTAATAGTTTTAATATAAGTAGAGTTTCGTCATTAAAAATACTTAATTTCGTGACGAATTTTAAATTTGCTACAAAAAATATTAATCTTTTATGACGATAAACAATATAATGTGACGAAATATAATTTTATTTATGACATAATTTTTATCATAAAAAGTAAGAAATAAAGATGATGATAATCATTTTCGTCACAAAAAATGATACTTACGATGACAAATAACTAAACTGTCGCGAAAACTTTTATGTTATGCGACTACCGTTACGTTCTCTGTGACGATAAAAATTCATCACCTTATATTTTCAGCGATAAAAATGGATTTTTTCAGGACAATTTTTTGCGTCATAAAAGGTGTAATTTCTTGTAGTGACGGCAAAATCGAATTGAACCAAATTGGACCGGTTTAAGTGAACTGAACCCCAAACGGATTTTGAATGAGCTGCAATTTTGCAGAGACACTAATTTTAATATAATAAGATTGATGGAATTGGTTGGGAGTGAAAATGAATTCAGGAACATTTATTTTCACCAAAACAGTGGAAAATGACTCGAAAAATAGAAATCGGACCAAATCGGTTCAACCACTTTGGTTAGACCTAGTTGGGTCCAATTGGACCCATATGAATACACCTAAAAATCTAGAAATTCCCTTGGATTCCATTTCACTTCATCCTTCTTCTTCCTCATCTTTGGCTGAATTCTTCTCTCTCACTTCTCTCTCATTTTTCTTTCATTTTTTCTTCAATTCACCTCAAGATCAAACCTCCCTAACATAATTTAGCTCATCTAGAATCCATTGATGGTCTCAGAATTTCATTTGGAAAAGTAAATGTGGGTGAAGTCTAGACTTGAAGTTTAGGTGTAAAATTGAGGTAAGAGATTTAAGTATTTTTAATTTGGTTTTAAGGTTCATAAAGGTAATATAGGATGTGAATGAGAGGTTTATTAAGTTTATTTGATGAAAGAAAATTTGGGTTTGATTAAATTTTATTTTTTATGTTTGGACATAATTATGTCCAATAGGTGAAGTAACCTCCAATTAAGCTAAGGGCAAGAAAAAGGAAAATTGAGGAGTATATTTCAAGGATCTAAGGTTTGTGATTGCAAATTCCACTTAATTCCATGGTAAAAATATAGACTTAGATTATGTTTGTGAATAAAGTATGTGATTTATGCATGTTTAATTTAAATTAACATGATATTCATGCTTAGGGATGTTAAAAATGATGGTGTGGATAATTAAATTGAAGAAATAAATTTTGTGTTAAAAGTTCCTTCTTTGGCCAAATGGTATTCATGTGATTTTCATGTGTTTTCATGATGTTTTATGTATATTTATGATAGATCTATGGTATTTGGCATGTGAACTAATGTATGGTATGTGTTAGAGCATGTGAAAACATTAAGAGCCATTTGATGTATGTATGGCCGAATGTATTGCATGTGTAAAGTCATGATTTTTATGTGTTTTCATGGAAATTGATTGTATGCTAATGTTATACATCATGAAATCGGCCTAATTAAATGATAAAATTGATAAAAAGAATTAATGTAATTAAATTGGTATGTGGGCCGTATACATGTATGTATGTATGCACGTGTACCATGATGAAATAATAAATTTACATGACATGTGATGATGTAATGATGATAATCACATGTGAAATTATGAAATGGTATGAAAAAGAATAAAATATTATGATGATATACCATGAAAAATAAGTATGTTATATTAATAATGTGAAAAATAAAATAATATTGCCCTATGTAGTGATCTGGTAGTCAAGTCTAGTTCAGAATATGTTGACATGCCATAGGGACATAAGACCACGGGTATGAGCATGACGTCTCACTTTTTAGTAGGCCAATGATGGTCCTACTTTTGTATCTGAATATTTGAATATCTGAATTGTACTGTTCTGTATTAAAAGACAGTGGTGGTCCCACAGGACTCCGCTGGTATTTCTGTGAACTTTTATAGTTCACGTCTCGTTTATCCTGTATATAGTGTCTGCCAGTGTGTTACAAGAGCAAAATTGTAAAAATAAGATTAACATGGTTAAAATATGATTAAAATGACATTTATGTGGAAAAAGGGCATAAATGGAATTATATAAAAAGTTTGAGGTCAAAATAGTAATTTTGTGCATATGTGTGTTAAAAATAATTAATAAGGGTAAAAATGTAAATAAATGGTTAAATATGAAAATTAGCCACTTTATATGGGTAAAAATTTAATTTGGCATGAAAATAATAATTAGAGGGTAAAACTGTAATTTGGCATATGAATTAACGATAAAATTGTAATGTTAGAGAAATTAATTAAAATAGTGGCAAAATTATAATTTTAGTAAAAATAATTGAACTAGTGGCATAATGGTAATATAATGAAATTAAAATAAACTAATGGCATTTTTGTCATTTTGAAAAAGTTTAAGGGTATAAATGAATTAATTCTATAAGTTAAGGGTAAAATGGTAATAAAATTATTTATGTGAATTAATTGTATAATTGCCCCAATTATGTAATTTAAAAATAATTACATGTAATATTGCAGGCGTAGTTGGGAATTAAATTAAATATGTTTATTTATGAATATTAAATGATAGTATTTGTGAATATTATTATGCACGAAAAATTAAATTAAGTAGAAATTTATGGAATTGCAATCACCACTGAGCATATTTAATGCTCAGCACGTAGTTTTGTTTGACTGTGTGTAGATACTCCGTAAGATTTTTGGAGCAGAGCATACCTCACACTTTGGAAGTGGTATGGAAGATATTAATTGGAACATTTAAGTATATTAAGAAGTTTGGCATGTATGTGTCTTATAATATTACTTTTGGGTTTTGGACTGTAATAGATTTTATAACTGTGTCTAGTATATTGTGATTGGCATGCCTAATAATTGGTAGAAATTAAGTTAATATAATTGGTAAAGAAAAATGTAGGTTTTCAAGTTAAAAGAAAACTGACTAAATGAATAGTAACTTAGACAGTTATAAGTGAGTCGACATAATTGATAACGAATTAAAAATAGTAATTTTTAAGTTTATTGATTAATTAAATAATTGTTAATAGACTTAAGTAAATTGTCTTTGCCATAAGGTACTATTAACGTATACGGTACTATTCATATATATAGTACTAGTAAAAAAAAAATTTTCCGGTTTTAATTAATTGTCTATTTAATAACCTGAATAGTTTAATTAGGTTAATCAGATAATAAAGTATTAGAGTGTATGTTAGTTCAGTGCGGTGGCACTCGGTATCCGTATCACATATGGGTATAGGGCACTATAAGTAGTGGTATCAGAGTTCGGTTTAGGTGGTTCTAAGATCAGAGTGGGTCAATGGGATTAGTATAAGTACATGTACATGCCAACTAATTTTTGGACAGTATAGTTATGTGAGGCTAATGTATGCTTGCTCCTTGTGTTAGATCGCGAGTATGGCTTTAGATGAAGGTCGTCGTGATAGTGATGAGGAGAGTGACGCATCATTTAGTATGAGTCGATCGAGGTCATCTAGTCATCAGGCTACTCCATCGATTGTTCCTCCTCCTCAGCAACAGTCTGAGTTTATGAACATGATGGCAAATTTCTATCGATTTATGCAATCTCAGCAGTAGCAACGGGGTCCTGAACAGCAGTTAGCTCCACCTAGACGGAGACCGAATTTGGAAAAGATTAAGAGATTGGGAGCGAAGGATTTTTATGGTCGCGATCCTTTGACTCCAGTTTAGGCAGAGGGGTGGTTGTTTAAGCTCAAGCGTATGTTTGAGACCACTCAGAGTCCGCCAGATGAGATGCTTCAGGGAGCAATGGCTTTGCTTTAGGGTCCAGCTTATACGTGGTGGAGTTCTGTTCGTAAACACACTCCAGCCGATCAGGTTAATTGGGGGTTTTTCCAGACTCAATTTAGGAAAAAATATGTCTGTTCTGAGTATAAATCTGCTATGCAAGATGCATTCTGGAGGCTCAGACAGGGAAGTAAGTCAGTTGCTGAGTAAAAGAGAGAGTTTGAGCGACTCAGTGCCTATCTGGATGATGAGTCCATGACCGGGCAGAAGTTGTGCCATAGATTAGAAAGAAGTCTGCATAATAATATCAGATTGGCTTTGGGTTCTCAGAGGTATATGGATATGAGGTCCTTGGTTGAAGCAGCTCTCAGAGCAGAGATGATTATGTCGAAAAAGGCTGATAGACAGTCCCGTTTCAAACAAAAGAGGAAACCGGGTCAATTTTTTTATGCAGCTAGATAGAGTAAGAAGTTTAGAGGGCCTCCTCATTCACAGAGCTGTGCATCAGCAGCACCTGTTACTCTTCAGAGGAACCCAATCGACAGCAGTGCCCCAGTCACATCAGTAGCCAGTACACCCAGGAGTAGAGTACGAGATCCAGTTCCACAGTGCCTTCATTGTAAGAAGTTTCATCCGGGCGAGTGCAGATATATGAACAGGGCTTGTTTCAGATGTGGGTCCCGGGAAAATCAGATCAAAGATTGTCCTGAGGCCCAACCTTCCACTGCAGCATCACCAGCTTTGGGTGGAGGGTCAGTCCCTCGGAGAGGACATGGTAGGGGAGCAGCTCCTCCGCAGGCAGTTTCAGGCCCTTCGTACAACCACCTCAGGGTCGTACCACTGGACGTCATTATGCTGTTAGAGCCCGTGAACAGGATGATGCTCTAGATGTCATTGTTGCTAAATTCTCATTGCTTTCTCATTCATTTTATGCTTTGATTGATCATAGTTCTACGTATTCCTATATTAGTACTGCTATTGCTAGAGATAAAGGGTTGCATGACAGTCGGTTAGACCAGGATATTTTAGTGAGTAATCCTTTGGGGTATAGTGTAGTGGTGAATAAAGTATATCGAGATTGTCCGGTTAGTGCTCAGAGTTTTGTGTTTTCTGCTGATTTGATTGACCTTCCGTTCCTAGAGTTTGACGTGATTTTGGGTATGGACTGGTTATCCACTCAGCAGGCCACTGCTGACTGTAAGAGGAAGAGAGTAACTTTAAGAACTGCAGACAATCAGGAGATTGTCATCGTGGGTGAGAGATCAGATTTTCTTTCTGATGTGATTTCAGCTACAATAGCTAAGAGACTTATTAGAAAAGGGTGTGTAGCCTACTTATGCTATGCAATGGAGACTAAAAAGGATGAACTTAAGGCTTCAGATGTGCCCACAGTTTGGGAGTTTCAGGATGTTTTCCCTAAAGAACTTCCAGGTCTGCCACCTGATAGAGAGTTAGAGTTGACCATCGACCTAGTACCTAGTACTGTACCTATCTCTATTACTCCTTACAGAATGGCACCTTCAGAACTCAGAGAATTGAAGATTCAGTTGCAAGAATTATTTGATAAAGGCTTCATCAGACCGAGTGTTTCACCTTGGGGAGCACCAATCCTCTTTGTGAAATAGAAGGATGGATCACTTCGGTTATGTATTGACTGTAGACAGCTGAATAAAGTCACCATCAAGAACAAGTATCCACTGTCTCGGATTGATGATTTGTTTGATTAGTTGAAAGGTGCGGGCGTGTTTTCCAAGATTGACTTAAGATCGGGCTACCATTAGCTAAAGATTAAAGAGTCAGATGTGCCTAAGTCAGCTTTCCGCACCAAATACGGTCATTATGAGTTCATGGTCATACCTTTTGGATTGACAAATCCTCCTATAGCTTTTATGGATCAGATGAATAGGGTTTTCCACCCTTACTTGGACCAGTTTGTGGTTGTTTTTATCGATGATATTTTGGTGTATTCGAAGACTCCTTGTCGTGTTCCAGATTCACTTGTCGTGACCTTTTTTTGTGTTGTTTGAGCTGTATTTTCTATCTGTCCATTTGGATCGTGCATTTAGCACGACTCGCATCCCCGGTAGCCTTCACGACTCGTGCATTCCTGCATGAGTCGTGAAGGCCTTGCACGAGTCTTGCACCCACCGATTCCCATTTCCATCTTTGCATGTTTCTTTTCTTACATTACATTTTCATGTTTTGGGCCAATCTACAGTAACTTTTGCCTTTTTCTTTGCCTTTTTTTTTCATGATTTTGCATGGCTTCTCTTCCTCTTTTGCGTGAATCTTTCATTTATTTGGTCATTTTGCATGATTATCATTGTTCTTATTTTGCATAGTTTTCATACGTGGGCCCCTTGCATGTGTATATTTTTATTTTATTTCTTATTTTGCTGTTATATAATTTTTTAGTTATTTGTCTATGTTACTTCATTATTTTATTATTATTATTATTTGGCTTGATTTATTATTATTATTATTATTATTATTATTATTATTATTATTATTATTTTGTATTAATGAATTTCTCATTATCGTTAGGTAGTTATTGTTATTATTTAATTATAACTATTATTCTTGTTAATTCAATTTGTTAAATTCCATTTCTGCATGTATCCTCTATGTCTTGTGCCATTGCTATAGTAATTTTATCTTATTATTTCATTATTATTATTATTTAGTTTGGACAACTATTTCTCCATTCTTTTAGCCATTGTATACCATTTGTTGCATTACATATTATTTATGCATCATTCTAACTCTTTAATCTTTCAGCCATCAAAGACCCCTTTCCTAGTTGGTTAGGGTTCCGACAGCCACATTATCGGAGGGTTTTGATTGAGCAACCAGAATCAAAGTCAAAGAGCAATTAACAGGCATTCAGAAAATCTTCATGTAACACCCCAACCAACACCCCCGTTGGAAGGGCACCGGCGGGCGCGCCACACGACGCTCACTCGCGACGCGACGGAACAAATAGCGGAAGCATACATGCGCTAAGCGGAAGCATTCACAATCAATAAGAGAAATCATAGAAAATATACCACATTGCCATTAAAATAGAATTCAAAAACTATACACAATAGCTCACAAGATTTCTTTAAAGATTCATTACAAAAATTTACATAAGCCACTAACAAGAGAATACATATACAAAACGAATTACAGGAGGAGACAAACTAAATAACTCGACTCCTATGTGGCCAGCCTGCAGATGCGCGACACGAGCAACTCCCAAAATCCTTCACGCTACCTGCACGGGATAAAAGCCCGTGCTAAGCGATAACGCTTAGTGGGGAGAAACAAACACAACAGAGCACTATACACGAAAACATGCACTAATTTTCATAAAACAATAAGAATCAGAGTACAGATATATAAATATATAATCAGGATAAATAGTACATAACACTGAATCAATACACTACTCAGAGTCACACAATAGTCAGAACACTTCGCTAAACCAATACCAAACAGTTCACACAATAGCCTGAAATCAATGGTGGAGGATACGAGAACACGGCACGGGAGACCGAAGCCTCAAAAACACTTTAATACCCGAAGGTAGCGCGGGAGACCGGAGTCTCAAAACATTTTATCACTACACGAAAATGACCATCTCGGAGGTCGACCGCTTCGCCCAAACGGGGCGGACAGAACAGCTGTAAACTAACCCTTCTTAAGCATGCTTAATTATCCTATACCTTGACACTTCAGGCTCGACAACACACTCTCACATGACATTAGACAAACAAGACAATGTTCAAATGTAACCCTTTCATAAAAGCTGATCAACTGACAGATGCCAAAAGATGAATACAAAACCCAGAATACATAGTATCACGTGCTAAAAATCATAAATAAACATTCATAAAACATGCATAACAGAACGGATTTTATTGCAAAACAGGGTAGGTCACGGTGGTAATCAGATTGGTTGCCACCGTGACATACCAGAGATCCTTGGCAGAAAGCAAGTCTGGGGTACCTCACGGTGGTAACCAAAATGGTTGTCACCGTGACATACCAAGCAGTCAGACAGAATCAAAAGTTTGGATACCTCACGGTGGTAACAAGATTGATTGCCACCGTGACATACCAAAGAAGCCAGACAGAATCAAAAGTTTGGATACCTCACGGTGGTAACAAGATTGGTTGCCACCGTGACATACCAAACTTCATGGCAGAATGCATCTGGTTCGTGGCTCACGGTGGTAACCAGATTGGTTGCCACCGTGACCCATGCCCAGATGGGATTCCTCAGGGCAATTTCCAGGTCTTTCAAGCCAAAATCTCACAACCTTCACTTCAATCAAGCAATTTCACACTCCAATAACAATGGGAACTCAATCCAAACATCAAAGAATCATATCATCAATAAATCTTACTCATGAATTCTAAGAGCAACATCACTACATAGAAGCATAAAATGAGTTCTAAACACCACAAGCTAAACTCAACCAAATACCAACCCATGGCATATAAAAACCATATAAACATAACACAATCAACAACTTCCAGAATATCTCATAAACACATAATTTTACACACATTCACAATTAGGCAAAAATCCCAAACAAACACTCAAGAATACACTCCCAAACCTGGAAAACGAAGCTTCGAACCGAGTTCCTCACGAATCCACTATATCCTTGCCCTTGCTCTTCCTTCTCTCTTCCGATTCTTGCACAAAAACCCAGCCACAAACACTTAAATCGAAACCAAACACAAACCAAAAACCAATCCAAAGAACACCAATTAAATAAGGGGACCTCAATCCAAACTCAAACACTTACCTTCAACACTTCCAGCTCAAACCTTCAAAGATCCCACCCAAAACTCCAAGAAAACACAAGAGGAAAGAGATGAGAGTAGAAAATGAAAGCAAGAGAGAGGGGAGGACGGAAATGAAGAGGAGAAGGAAGAAATGAGCTAGCTTCCACGGGAAGCTAGGCAATTTCTGCCCTTCCCTTCTCTCTCTCTTACTTTACATTAATTGCTCACCAACTCATGCCACTTGTCACAATCTTAGGGAATCAAGCCAATCCATCTAAACTCATTCACTCTTGGCACCATACACTAACCACACACAAGCCTAATTACACAAATATCTTCTATGCACCATACTACACTCACACCATAATAAAACCTTATGTCCACTTACACCCTACAACCCTACACCACAAGCACACACTAAAAATTCCCTTTACTTCACTTAACACTTAATTAATTAATTCCTTTAACACAAAATTCTTAAATGTCCAAAATTCTTTTTACCCAAATTACGAAAATACCCTCACTTATCCGACTTAAAGCACAGATTCCGACCAGGCCCTATTTGGGTTGTTACAAATCACTCCCCCTTAAGAAATTTCGTCCTCGAAATTTCCCCGCTAATCACTTAATTCCAGACAACCCAAAACTCAAACCAAAAAGAACATAAACTAATATGCAACTTACCAGAAGGTCCCGCTCGATTTGCTATATCACCTACTTGCATCGCATAAACTCTTGGACGCGGAGGCACTCCTTCTGATGGCTTCTGCACTGTCTCTGATGGCGCTTGATAATGACGGCCGCTTCCCCTACCACTCTGGTTCCCTCTGGATCGCTGACCACTCACTCTACTCTCGGGTCCATCATGAAGCTCTCGCCGATCCGGACAATTCGCCACCATGTGCTCTTGACTGCCACATCTGAAACACGCTCCAGAGAGCCTCCTACACACGCCCCAATGGCGCTTATGACAATTCTCGCACTCCGGAATCACACCTCCCTTGCTAGAGGGTGGCGCTACACTATCGACTTCGGAACGTACCGGAACTGAATTCTTCTCACTTTGGCCACTCGGAACTCCTCTCGACTTCTTGCCACTACTGAACCCACCATCCGGTGCTTTCCTCTTGCTCTCAACCTTCTGCTTGATCACCTCGGATTCCTCCAACTTCATTGCCGCTGCCACAAGCTGATAATACCCCACTGGTTGCAAGACTGACATTGCCAACAAAGGACCTCTGAATGCTTCACACAGTCCCTCTAGGAAATGCCTACTTCTAAACTCATCCGTCAACAAAGCTTCAGGTACGTACTTGCTCAACCGGCTGAATTCCTTATCATACTCGCTCACTGTCATACCTCGCTGCCTCAGACTGATAAACTCTCTCCACTTAGCTTCCTGATAAGCCTTCATCACATATTTCTGCTCAAATTCTTGCTTGAAGAATTCCCAGGCCAACACGGCTGGTCGCTGAGGATTTCGCATCACCAATTCCCACCAATCATACGCCGACCCCTGAAGCAACGACACTGCACAAAGTGCCCTCTGATCTGCGGGACATCTTATCTCTTGTAAAATCCGACCTACCCTCTTAAGCCAAAACTCGGCAACATCAGATTGGTCCAAAGCAGTTCCATGGAAATCCTCGGCTCCTCTTTTCCTTAACAACTCAGTCGGAGCCTTAGGAGCAGTCAGCCTCTCTACCAACTGAAGTAACCCTTGCACTAGGACCGGATTCTCTTGACCAAAACCCATACCAGGAATCTCCTCTTGCTGACGCTGCGGAGCAGGTTGCTCACCTCTCACTACACTCGCACTGCCAACTGTCTCACCCACTTGCTCACTTGGATCAGACTCCATCTAGACACTACACGAGACAAGGCACATCTGCATTAGGCCGCGACACAAAACTGACTCACATGCAAAGACTCAACACATAACAAATAGAGGCAACCAGAATCGCCTAAACCGGCGCTCTGATACCACAACCTGTAACACCCCAACTAACACCCCCGTTGGAAGGGCACCGGCGGGCGCGCCACACGATGCTCACTCGCGACGCGACGGAACAAACAGCGAAAGCATACATGTGCTAAGCGGAAGCATTCACAATCAATAAGAGAAATCATAGAAAATATACCACATTGCCATTAAAATAGAATTCAAAAACTATACACAATAGCTCACAAGATTTCTTTAAAGATTCATTACAAAAATTTACATAAGCCACTAACAAGAGAATACATATACAAAACGAATTACAGGAGGAGACAAACTAAATAACTCGACTCCTATGTGGCCAGCCTGTAGATGCGCGACACGAGCAACTCCCAAAATCCTTCACGCTACCTGCACGGGATAAAAGCCCGTGCTAAGCGATAACGCTTAGTGGGGAGAAACAAACACAACAGAGCACTATACACGAAAACATGCACTAATTTTCATAAAACAATAAGAATCAGAGTACAGATATATAAATATATAATCAGGATAAATAGTACATAACACTGAATCAATACACTACTCAGAGTCACACAATAGTCAGAACACTTCGCTAAACCAATACCAAACAGTTCACACAATAGCCTGAAATCAATGGTGGAGGATACGGGAACACGGCACGGGAGACCGAAGCCTCAAAAACACTTTAATACCCGAAGGTAGCGCGGGAGACCGGAGTCTCAAAACATTTTATCACTACACGAAAATGACCATCTCGGAGGTCGACCGCTTCGCCCAAATGGGGCGGACAGAACAGTTGTAAACTAACCCTTCTTAAGCATGCTTAATTATCCTATACCTTGACACTTCAGGCTCGACAACACACTCTCACATGACATTAAACAAACAAGACAATGTTCAAATGTAACCCTTTCATAAAAGCTGATCAACTGACAGATGCCAAAAGATGAATACAAAACCCAGAATACATAGTATCACGTGCTAAAAATCATAAATAAACATTCATAAAACATGCATAACAGAACGGATTTTATTGCAAAACAGGGTAGGTCACGGTGGTAATCAGATTGGTTGCCACCGTGACATACCAGAGATCCTTGGCAGAAAGCAAGTCTGGGGTACCTCACGGTGGTAACCAAAATGGTTGTCACCGTGAGATACCAAGCAGTCAGACAGAATCAAAAGTTTGGATACCTCACGGTGGTAACAAGATTGATTGCCACCGTGACATACCAAAGCAGCCAGACAGAATCAAAAGTTTGGATACCTCACGGTGGTAACAAGATTGGTTGCCACCGTGACATACCAAACTTCATGGCAGAATGCATCTGGTTCGTGGCTCACGGTGGTAACCAGATTGGTTGCCACCGTGACCCATGCCCAGATGGGATTCGTCAGGGCAATTTCCAGGTCTTTCAAGCCAAAATCTCACAACCTTCACTACAATCAAGCAATTTCACACTCCAATAACAATGGGAACTCAATCCAAACATCAAAGAATCATATGATCAATAAATCTTACTCATGAATTCTAAGAGCAACATCACTACATAGAAGCATAAAATGAGTTCTAAACACCACAAGCTAAACTCAACCAAATACCAACCCATGGCATATAAAAACCATATAAACATAACACAATCAACAACTTCCAGAATATCTCATAAACACATAATTTTACACACATTCACAATTAGGCAAAAATCCCAAACAAACACTCAAGAATACACTCCCAAACCTGGAAAACGAAGCTTCGAACCGAGTTCCTCACGAATCCACTATATCCTTGCCCTTGCTCTTCCTTCTCTCTTCCGATTCTTGCACAAAAACCCAGCCACAAACACTTAAATCGAAACCAAACACAAACCAAAAACCAATCCAAAGAACACCAATTAAATAAGGGGACCTCAATCCAAACTCAAACACTTACCTTCAACACTTCCAGCTCAAACCTTCAAAGATCCCACCCAAAACTCCAAGAAAACACAAGAGGAAAGAGATGAGAGTAGAAAATGAAAGCAAGAGAGAGGGGAGGACGGAAATGAAGAGGAGAAGGAAGAAATGAGCTAGCTTCCACGGGAAGCTAGGCAATTTCTGCCCTTCCCTTCTCTCTCTCTTACTTTACATTAATTGCTCACCAACTCATGCCACTTGTCACAATCTTAGGGAATCAAGCCAATCCATCTAATCTCATTCACTCTTGGCACCATACACTAACCACACACAAGCCTAATTACACAAATATCTTCTATGCACCATACTACACTCACACCATAATAAAACCTTATGTCCACTTACACCCTACAACCCTACACCACAAGCACACACTAAAAATTCCCTTTACTTCACTTAACACTTAATTAATTAATTCCTTTAACACAAAATTCTTAAATGTCCAAAATTCTTTTTACCCAAATTACGAAAATACCCTCACTTATCCGACTTAAAGCACAGATTCCGACTAGGCCCTATTTGGGTTGTTACAAATCACTCCCCCTTAAGAAATTTCGTCCTCGAAATTTCCCCGCTAATCACTTAATTCCAGACAACCCAAAACTCAAACCGAAAAGAACATAAACTAATATGCAACTTACCAGAAGGTCCCGCTCGATTTGCTATATCACCTACTTGCATCGCATAAACTCTTGGACGCGGAGGCACTCCTTCTGATGGCTTCTGCACTGTCTCTGATGGCGCTTGATAATGACGGCCGCTTCCCCTACCACTCTGGTTCCCTCTGGATCGCTGACCACTCACTCTACTCTCGGGTCCATCATGAAGCTCTCGCCGATCCGGACAATTCGCCACCATGTGCTCTTGGTTGCCACATCTGAAACACGCTCCAGAGAGCCTCCTACACACGCCCCAATGGCGCTTATGACAATTCTCGCACTCCGGAATCACACCTCCCTTGCTAGAGGGTGGCGCTACACTATCGACTTCGGAACGTACCGGAACTGAATTCTTCTCACTTTGGCCACTCGGAACTCCTCTCGACTTCTTGCCACTACTGAACCCACCATCCGGTGCTTTCCTCTTGCTCTCAACCTTCTGCTTGATCACTTCGGATTCCTCCAACTTCATTGCCGCTGCCACAAGCTGATAATACCCCACTAGTTGCAAGACTGACATTGCCGACAAAGGACCTCTGAATGCTTCACACAGTCCCTCTAGGAAATGCCTACTTCTAAACTCATCCGTCAACAAAGCTTCAGGTACGTACTTGCTCAACCGGCTGAATTCCTTATCATACTCGCTCACTGTCATACCTCGCTGCCTCAGACTGATAAACTCTCTCCACTTAGCTTCCTGATAAGCCTTCGTCACATATTTCTGCTCAAATTCTTGCTTGAAGAATTCCCAGGCCAACACGGCTGGTCGCTGAGGATTTCGCATCACCAATTCCCACCAATCATACGCCGACCCCTGAAGCAACGACACTGCACAAAGTGCCCTCTGATCTGCGGGACATCTTATCTCTTGTAAAATCCGACCTACCCTCTTAAGCCAAAACTCGGCAACATCAGATTGGTCCAAAGCAGTTCCATGGAAATCCTCGGCTCCTCTTTTCCTTAACAACTCAGTCGGAGCCTTAGGAGCAGTCAGCCTCTCTACCAACTGAAGTAACCCTTGCACTAGGACCGGATTCTCTTGACTAAAACCCATACCAGGAATCTCCTCTTGCTGACGCTGCGGAGCAGGTTGCTCACCTCTCACTACACTCGCACTGCCAACTGTCTCACCCACTTGCTCACTTGGATCAGACTCCATCTAGACACTACACGAGACAAGGCACATCTGCATTAGGCCACGACACAAAACTGACTCACATGCAAAGACTCAACACATAACAAATAGAGGCAACCAGAACCGCCTAAACCGGCGCTCTGATACCACAACCTGTAACACCCCAACTAACACCCCCGTTGGAAGGGCACCGGCGGGGGCGCCACACGACGCTCACTCGCGACGCGATGGAACAAACAGCGGAAGCATACATGCGCTAAGCGGAAGCACTCACAATCAATAAGAGAAATCATAGAAAATATACCACATTGCCATTAAAATAGAATTCAAAAACTATACACAATAGCTCACAAGATTTCTTTAAAGATTCATTACAAAAATTTACATAAGCCACTAACAAGAGAATACATATACAAAACGAATTACAGGAGGAGACAAACTAAATAACTCGACTCCTATGTGGCCAGCCTGCAGATGCGCGACACGAGCAACTCCCAAAATCCTTCACGCTACCTGCACGGGATAAAAGCCCGTGCTAAGCGATAACGCTTAGTGGGGAGAAACAAACACAACAGAGCACTATACACGAAAACATGCACTAATTTTCATAAAACAATAAGAATCAGAGTACAGATATATAAATATATAATCAGGATAAATAGTACATAACACTGAATCAATACACTACTCAGAGTCACACAATAGTCAGAACACTTCGCTAAACCAATACCAAACAGTTCACACAATAGCCTGAAATCAATGGTGGAGGATACGGGAACACGGCACGGGAGACCGAAGCCTCAAAAACACTTTAATACCCGAAGGTAGCGCGGGAGACCGGAGTCTCAAAACATTTTATCACTACACGAAAATGACCATCTCGGAGGTCGACCGCTTCGCCCAAACGGGGCGGACAGAACAGCTGTAAACTAACCCTTCTTAAGCATGCTTAATTATCCTATACCTTGACACTTCAGGCTCGACAACACACTCTCACATGACATTAGACAAACAAGACAATGTTCAAATGTAACCCTTTCATAAAAGCTGATCAACTGATAGATGCCAAAAGATGAATACAAAACCCAGAATACATAGTATCACGTGCTAAAAATCATAAATAAACATTCATAAAACATGCATAACAGAACGAATTTTATTGCAAAACAGGGTAGGTCACGGTGGTAATCAGATTGGTTGCCACCATGACATACCAGAGATCCTTGGCAGAAAGCAAGTCTGGGGTACCTCACGGTGGTAACCAAAATGGTTGTCACCATGACATACCAAGCAGTTAGACAGAATCAAAAGTTTGGATACCTCACGGTGGTAACAAGATTGATTGCCACCGTGACATACCAAAGCAGCCAGACAGAATCAAAAGTTTGGATACCTCACGGTGGTAACAAGATTGGTTGCCACCGTGACATACCAAACTTCACGGCAGAATGCATCTGGTTCGTGGCTCACGGAGGTAACCAGATTGGTTGCCACCGTGACCCATGCCCAGATGGGATTCCTCAGGGCAATTTCCAGGTCTTTCAAGCCAAAATCTCATAACCTTCACTTCAATCAAGCAATTTCACACTCCAATAACAATGGGAACTCAATCCAAACATCAAAGAATCATATGATCAATAAATCTTACTCATGAATTCTAAGAGCAACATCACTACATAGAAGCATAAAATGAGTTCTAAACACCACAAGCTAAACTCAACCAAATACCAACCCATGGCATATAAAAACCATATAAACATAACACAATCAACAACTTCCAGAATATCTCATAAACACATAATTTTACTGTAACACCCCCACCGTCGCCCCCGTTGGAAGGGCACCGGCGGGCGCGCTACCCGACGCTCACTCACATACATGCACGCATACACTAAGCAAAAACATACGTTCATGCAAAAACACGGGAAATTAAAAACTTATCTTGAGAAGCAAAACTGGACATGCATTAACTCACACACACGCAGGCACTAAGCCTAAACATATACACATGCATACATATGATCATTCAACGGAAGCATAAAGCGGAGGAATAACTGAAAACTTAATTACAATAAGATCCTTACATAATCAAAAGGCTACAAATTACAAAAAATCAAAATACAGAAGTTGAACAGAATAACAAAACGCTTCTAACTCCTATGTGGCCGACCTTGCAGATGCACGACTCGAACCGAACCAAACCTGCCACCTGCACGGGAAAAGAGCCCGTGCTAAGCGATAAACGCTTAGTGGGGAGAACACACAAGCAATATGGACGACCATTCACAATGGTCGCCAGAACAAATTACATACACAATGGCATATACAAATAATCACAATAGATGGATAAATAAGTCTGTATAGGAAAGCCAGGCATTCGGAAGTTTATATACACATACGACTATCATGCCAAGGACTCATGCATTTAACGGAAAACCCCTTTCACATGCAATACAATTATCATATTGTAACGCACCCAACTATCATGCCGAAAACATTATCTACCTAAACATATTTTTGTCATGTCATACACACACTAGCCAAAACCCAAGGGACAACATCCAAAGCACCACACTTCAGCTGCGCAACTCTAATACATAAAAGAACATGCCAATATTCCGCAGTCACTACACTGGCATAAACTCAGGAAGCATATATCATAGCACTAGTTTCAAAGTAATCAAGAGGTCAAGATTACAATCTCAAACATGTCAATTTACATACTTAACATTACAACTGATCTGATTCACATACGTATATACAAAAGTCAAATTACATTAAAATCATTCTAAAACTTATAACACATCACATGGCAAGTGCGGATAATGGTGTCAGATATAAAAATCATACTTACATAATACAGACATACATTCCCAAGCCAAGAGTCACGTTCTTATACATAGAAACTGATTCCTCAAATCATTATCATGTTCATTCGGAGGTCACATTCTCTTGTTCATATTAGGCAAAACAAACAGAATACCTGCTGACTCAAAATAGTGGATAACGAGTATACAGAAAGTACTTTACGGGTACAAGCCGATTACGGAAAGTACCTTACGGGTACAAATCGAAAACCGTTTCTATTTTCATTCACAAACATTTTTCGGAAGGACCTTAAACAAGATCCAAACAAAATAAAGGGGTTCGCGAGGAACCAAACGGGGACCTGATCGGGGTCCAAACGATAACGGAAGCTGCAGCGGAAGACTCTTTTAGGCATGCCTAACTATCCACTAGACTGACTCTCGCAGGTCGTGCATAATACAGTTCATATTTCAAGTCACATAACTTATATAATTATGCATAATCAGCAATAGGTGAGACATATGAATAAGTTCATAAAGTTAATCATGCATCATACAATTTACACTTAAGCATAACAAAATAATCTTACAGAGAGGTCATAAGTATAGATATGCATCATACATCAAATTATATTATCATACCTCATAAATTAGTCAAAGTATAAACCTAAAGGCATCACAAGTTCGGAAATTAGGCATTGGAATCACCAAGAAAACTCATTCAGCACAACACATCTGTCGCGCTCGCGATGCCTGTCGCGCTCGCGACAAAGACCATAGTCTCTTCGCTGCGTGCGCGCGACGGACTTCGCGATCGCGGGAAAGAGAGAAGAGCCCGGCTCTGTCGCGCTCGCGACGTTGTCGCGATCGCGACAGAGAGTAAGCATTGCTATCGCGGGGTCGCGACAAGTCGCGTGCTCGCGATAGCACAGGCCACAATGTGCTCTGTCGCGATCGCGACAGTTGTCGCGCTCGCGACAGAGAGCACACAAGCTATTGCTATCGCGGGCTCGCGACAGCGTCACGTGCTCGCGATGGCACAACAATCGGATCACCGGTCTCTGTCGCGCTCGCGACAGTGTCGCGATCGCGACAGAGTCATGATTCCTAAAATTTACAGAATTCTGCAGAATCTTTCCTTCCTCATACTCACCTACAAACACACGAAACATAACCGAAGGTCTCTAACCTCATCTCCAGCAAGCCGCACATCATTGACAACATAAACACAACATCCGTATCAAGAATTTCGATAAAACATACCACTAACAATATTCATATACACAATCTATAACAACAACATTATTCACCATTCGTCTCAATCGCACCCATGTTACATGCATTCAAACATGTGATACATCATGCTTAGGTTACTCATAAGATTAACACATATTAATCCTCATCCTTCACAAAGTTATATCTATCATTATTTACTAGCTAAAACACCAATCTTAATCATACTCCTAAGTTTCTCCCAAAGATAACTACTTATACAGCCATTTAATTACCCTAAACATGCATAAAAAGCTGAGGGGAAGGTACGGGATTGATCCGAATAAATCGAGGGCTCAAAAATGAAGAAATAAAGGCTAGAATAGGTTTTTCTGTCGCGAGGTCGCGACCCTTGTCGCGATCGCGACAGACGCTCGATTCAGAACCCGCAGAAGACTGTTTAACGCCCCAGATTTGCATTGCCTAAACTAACCTCTAAACCTCATTTTTAGCCAAAACTTCCTTCTTAACAAATGTTCCCTAGGATGTTACCGTTCATATGCAATAAATTTCAGGTCAAAAGGACACCTATAACGCCAGATAAGATCTCCACAACCCAAACTGTTCAAACAACCCGACACAACAGGGACACTACATTTAAAATCAATTTTTCGATGTCTTAGAGCGAGAATTAGTCCAAGGCTATTTCTGAGACATTTAAAGGAATGGGAATCATGGTTCTAATGGATCAAGAATCACTCGATTTAGATCTCTATAGCTACACCTATGACAAAAACAATGCACAGAGGTCAAATAAAAATGGAACAAAATTGCCAAACTCATGCTTTTCAAAACCAACCCTCACATACATTCCTCTCATTCAATAACATGGATTATTAACACATTTACTCAACTTCATTCATGTATAAACTCATATCAAAGCAATCAAATTTCCAGAAAGCAAACAACAATACAAACATGATCCAAGGAGAAAATAGGCAAAAGACAACTCAAACACAAATGAAGAAATCAAAGCTCCCAAACCTCTTGTAGACCAAAAACCCAGTTGATCTTCACTCTTGAGCCTTCTCCTTGCCTTTGTTCTTCTTCTTGTCACTCAAAACTTGCACATACCAAAACTCACAAATTACCCATCCAAACTTTAAATTCCCAAAATCAAAAGCAACTAGAAGAAGAAGAAGATCCAAACACAATAATCCAAAATCTAACCACATACCTTCTTAATCTTGCTCTTCAAACACTACCAAATCAGCTCCAACTCACACAACCAAGAGAGGAAACGCAAGAAATGGGAAAGGAGAGAAGAAGAGAAAGAACGGGAGAGAGAGGAGAGAAACCCACGTGAAAATCTGCTCTCCCTCTCATTCTTCTTTTCCTTTAATTCTTTTCCCATTAATTGCCCACCTACCAAGCCACTTGTCAACTTCCTATAGGACCAAACATCCACTCACTTGACTTTTCCACTAAAAGCACCATACACAAACCACACACAACCATGTCTTGAATAAATATCTTTAAGGCACCAAACACCACTCACACCATATAATTCCTTAAAACCCACTTACATCCTACTCCCATACATTACAAGCACACACTAGATTAATCACAATTAACATACCCTACATCCATACACCACCTGCACACCTTAATATTTCTCCTCTTAACATACTTAATTAATTTCCTTGCACAAAATCCTTAATATCCAAATTTTCCTCTTACACAAATTACGGAAATACCCTTAATACCCCGACTTATCGCGCAAAATTCCGACTAGGCCCTTCTTGGGGTGTTACAAATCTCTCCCCCTTAAGAAATTTCGTCCTCGAAATTTCCCCGCTAATCACTTACATAGGCAATTTCTTAACAAATCTTCAAATCGCTAACACTCATATCATACGATTCTCAAAACAAATACACTTCACACCAACCACATAGAGTATCTCAATTCTAACACCTCGAATTCCCTCGATACACATATCGCTAATGCCCAAGACACACATAGGATCTTAACTCTTTCACTAACATACAATTCCTTAACACCCTTCTCTTCTCGATTCTAACCTCGAACACTTCACACTTCTAAATGCACTACACTCTTATCCATACACTTCTTCCTAACATCAATCAATCAAAGTATATCCTGTCAGCTTTTCTCAATGAAACACATACAATGATGCTTTTCATAAACGGATGAGGGATGCGGATGAAATGGCTATGTAATGATTTATGTATGCAAGTTGATGAGAAGATGTAACGTGAGTTATAATAATGCACTTTTTCCCATCCCCATGCTTCTCTATGCTTATGTTCATTTGATTCAAAGGGAATAGCTGACAGGTATACAAAGTCACACCTCAAATTCACCTTATTCACATAGTCTTATATCACTCACTACCACTGACATCTCACTAATCCTTCATCCAAACACTACACAACTGCATCTGCAATAGGCCACGACACTAAACAGACTCGCATACAAAGACTCGACACTCAAACAATCACATAGACCAGAACCGACTAAACCGGTGCTCTGATACCACAACTTGTAACACCCCCACCGTCGCCCCCGTTGGAAGGGCACCGGCGGGCGCGCTACCCGACGCTCACTCACATACATGCACGCATACACTAAGCAAAAACATACGTTCATGCAAAAACACGGGAAATTAAAAACTTATCTTGAGAAGCAAAACTGGACATGCATTAACTCACACACACGCAGGCACTAAGCCTAAACATATACACATGCATACATATGATCATTCAACGGAAGCATAAAGCGGAGGAATAACTGAAAACTTAATTACAATAAGATCCTTACATAATCAAAAGGCTACAAATTATAAAAAATCAAAATACAGAAGTTGAACAGAATAACAAAACGCTTCTAACTCCTATGTGGCCGACCTTGCAGATGCACGACTCGAACCGAACCAAACCTGCCACCTGCACGGGAAAAGAGCCCGTGCTAAGCGATAAACGCTTAGTGGGGAGAACACACAAGCAATATGGACGACCATTCACAATGGTCGCCAGAACAAATTACATACACAATGGCATATACAAATAATCACAATAGATGGATAAATAAGTCTGTATAGGAAAGCCAGGCATTCGGAAGTTTATATACACATACGACTATCATGCCAAGGACTCATGCATTTAACGGAAAACCCCTTTCACATGCAATACAATTATCATATTGTAACGCACCCAACTATCATGCCGAAAACATTATCTACCTAAACATATTTTTGTCATGTCATACACACACTAGCCAAAACCCAAGGGACAACATCCAAAGCACCACACTTCAGCTGCGCAACTCTAATACATAAAAGAACATGCCAATATTCCGCAGTCACTACACTGGCATAAACTCAGGAAGCATATATCATAGCACTAGTTTCAAAGTAATCAAGAGGTCAAGATTACAATCTCAAACATGTCAATTTACATACTTAACATTACAACTGATCTGATTCACATACGTATATACAAAAGTCAAATTACATTAAAATCATTCTAAAACTTATAACACATCACATGGCAAGTGCGGATAATGGTGTCAGATATAAAAATCATACTTACATAATACAGACATACATTCCCAAGCCAAGAGTCACGTTCTTATACATAGAAACTGATTCCTCAAATCATTATCATGTTCATTCGGAGGTCACATTCTCTTGTTCATATTAGGCAAAACAAACAGAATACCTGCTGACTCAAAATAGTGGATAACGAGTATACAGAAAGTACTTTACGGGTACAAGCCGATTACGGAAAGTACCTTACGGGTACAAATCGAAAACCGTTTCTATTTTCATTCACAAACATTTTTCGGAAGGACCTTAAACAAGATCCAAACACAATAAAGGGGTTCGCGAGGAACCAAACGGGGACCTGATCGGGGTCCAAACGATAACGGAAGCTGCAGCGGAAGACTCTTTTAGGCATGCCTAACTATCCACTAGACTGACTCTCGCAGGTCATGCATAATACAGTTCATATTTCAAGTCACATAACTTATATAATTATGCATAATCAGCAATAGGTGAGACATATGAATAAGTTCATAAAGTTAATCATGCATCATACAATTTACACTTAAGCATAACAAAATAATCTTACAGAGAGGTCATAAGTATAGATATGCATCATACATCAAATTATATTATCATACCTCATAAATTAGTCAAAGTATAAACCTAAAGGCATCACAAGTTCGGAAATTAGGCATTGGAATCACCAAGAAAACTCATTCAGCACAACACATCTGTCGCGCTCGCGACAAAGACCATAGTCTCTTCGCTGCGTGCGCGCGACGGACTTCGCGATCGCGGGAAGGAGAGAAGAGCCCGGCTCTGTCGCGCTCGCGACGTTGTCGCGATCGCGACAGAGAGTAAGCATTGCTATCGCGGGGTCGCGACAAGTCGCGTGCTCGCGATAGCACAGGCCACAATGTGCTCTGTCGCGATCGCGACAGTTGTCGCGCTCGCGACAGAGAGCACACAAGCTATTGCTATCGCGGGCTCGCGACAGCGTCACGTGCTCGCGATGGCACAACAATCGGATCACCGGTCTCTGTCGCGCTCGCGACAGTGTCGCGATCGCGACAGAGTCATGATTCCTAAAATTTACAGAATTCTGCAGAATCTTTCCTTCCTCATACTCACCTACAAACACACGAAACATAACCGAAGGTCTCTAACCTCATCTCCAGCAAGCCACACATCATTGACAACATAAACACAACATCCGTATCAAGAATTTCGATAAAACATACCACTAACAATATTCATATACACAATCTATAACAACAACATTATTCACCATTCGTCTCAATCGTACCCATGTTACATGCATTCAAACATGTGATACATCATGCTTAGGTTACTCATAAGATTAACACATATTAATCCTCATCCTTCACAAAGTTATATCTATCATTATTTACTAGCTAAAACACCAATCTTAATCATACTCCTAAGTTTCTCCCAAAGATAACTACTTATACAGCCATTTAATTACCCTAAACATGCATAAAAAGCTGAGGGGAAGGTACGGGATTGATCCGAATAAATCGAGGGCTCAAAAATGAAGAAATAAAGGCTAGAATAGGTTTTTCTGTCGCGAGGTCGCGACCCTTGTCGCGATCGCGACAGACGCTCGATTCAGAACCCGCAGAAGACTGTTTAACGCCCCAGATTTGCATTGCCTAAACTAACCTCTAAACCTCATTTTTAGCCAAAACTTCCTTCTTAACAAATGTTCCCTAGGATGTTACCGTTCACATGCAATAAATTTCAGGTCAAAAGGACACCTATAACTCCAGATAAGATCTCCACAACCCAAACTGTTCAAACAACCCGACACAACAGGGACACTACATTTAAAATCAATTTTTCGATGTCTTAGAGCGAGAATTAGTCCAAGGCTATTTCTGAGACATTTAAAGGAATGGGAATCATGGTTCTAATGGATCAAGAATCACTCGATTTAGATCTCTATAGCTACACCTATGACAAAAACAATGCACAGAGGTCAAATAAAAATGGAACAGAATTGCCAAACTCATGCTTTTCAAAACCAACCCTCACATACATTCCTCTCATTCAATAACATGGATTATTAACACATTTACTCAACTTCATTCATGTATAAACTCATATCAAAGCAATCAAATTTCCAGAAAGCAAACAACAATACAAACATGATCCAAGGAGAAAATAGGCAAAAGACAACTCAAACACAAATGAAGAAATCAAAGCTCCCAAACCTCTTGTAGACCAAAAACCCAGTTGATCTTCACTCTTGAGCCTTCTCCTTGCCTTTGTTCTTCTTCTTGTCACTCAAAACTTGCACATACCAAAACTCACAAATTACCCATCCAAACTTTAAATTCCCAAAATCAAAAGCAACTAGAAGAAGAAGAAGATCCAAACACAATAATCCAAAATCTAACCACATACCTTCTTAATCTTGCTCTTCAAACACTACCAAATCAGCTCCAACTCACACAACCAAGAGAGGAAACGCAAGAAATGGGAAAGGAGAGAAGAAGAGAAAGAACGGGAGAGAGAGGAGAGAAACCCACGTGAAAATCTGCTCTCCCTCTCATTCTTCTTTTCCTTTAATTCTTTTCCCATTAATTGCCCACCTACCAAGCCACTTGTCAACTTCCTATAGGACCAAACATCCACTCACTTGACTTTTCCACTAAAAGCACCATACACAAACCACACACAACCATGTCTTGAATAAATATCTTTAAGGCACCAAACACCACTCACACCATATAATTCCTTAAAACCCACTTACATCCTACTCCCATACATTACAAGCACACACTAGATTAATCACAATTAACATACCCTACATCCATACACCACCTGCACACCTTAATATTTCTCCTCTTAACATACTTAATTAATTTCCTTGCACAAAATCCTTAATATCCAAATTTTCCTCTTACACAAATTACGGAAATACCCTTAATACCCCGACTTATCGCGCAAAATTCCGACTAGGCCCTTCTTGGGGTGTTACATTTACACACATTCACAATTAGGCAAAAATCCCAAACAAACACTCAAGAATACACTCCCAAACCTGGAAAAGGAAGCTTCGAACCGAGTTCCTCACGAATCCACTATATCCTTGCCCTTGCTCTTCCTTCTCTCTTCCGATTCTTGCACAAAAACCCAGCCACAAACACTTAAATCGAAACCAAACACAAACCAAAAACCAATCCAAAGAACACCAATTAAATAAGGGGACCTCAATCCAAACTCAAACACTTACCTTCAACACTTCCAGCTCAAACCTTCAAAGATCCCACCCAAAACTCCAAGAAAACACAAGAGGAAAGAGATGAGAGTAGAAAATGAAAGCAAGAGAGAGGGGAGGACGAAAATGAAGAGGAGAAGGAAGAAATGAGCTAGCTTCCACGGGAAGCTAGGCAATTTCTGCCCTTCCCTTCTCTCTCTTTTACTTTACATTAATTGCTCACCAACTCATGCCACTTGTCACAATCTTAGGGAATCAAGCCAATCCATCTAAACTCATTCACTCTTGGCACCATACACTAACCACACACAAGCCTAATTACACAAATATCTTCTATGCACCATACTACACTCACACCATAATAAAACCTTATGTCCACTTACACCCTACAACCCTACACCACAAGCACACACTAAAAATTCCCTTTACTTCACTTAACACTTAATTAATTAATTCCTTTAACACAAAATTCTTAAATGTCCAAAATTCTTTTTACCCAAATTACGAAAATACCCTCACTTATCTGACTTAAAGCACAGATTCTGACCAGGCCCTATTTGGGTTGTTACACTTCAGAAATGGCCAATTCATCGAGAGAGACAGATACAACACGAGCCATGATTGTCGAAGAAGTGGGCAGACGGCTTGAAGAATTTGAGAACAGAATGATGGCCATGATGGCGACAATGGCCCAGCCTACTCCACAAAATTCGATGCCTCGCCCCATGAGATAAAATGAACTAGAGGAGGTTAGAGAGGATCCACTAGAAGAGATACGTCCACCACTAGTAGACTTAAGGGCTGCCATGTCAGGAGGGCAAAAGAGAGGAGTAGTTCACAGATTGGAAGATGATCTTGACGAGGATGACTATGAGGAGCCAATGTCAGTAAGGGGGAAGGTGCCATAGACCGAAGAAGTCATCTGGAAGAAGATGGAAGAGAAGTTTGAGGCTATACCCAGAATGCTAACTAGGGGGTAAGGGATGAACCTCGAAGATAAGGAGCTGGAGGGAGAAGATTTGATCCCAATGAACTTTAAGATGTCGGACGTCCCCAAATTTGATGTCACTTCCGATCCCACTGTACACATAAAGCAGTACTCTCCGGTGATGAAGGGTACTACTTTAACGAAGAGATAGAAAATTGAATACTTCTGTCTGAGCTTAACTGGCCCAGCAATGGATTGGTATCATGGGCCAGATCGGAGGATAAAGGAGGACTGGGACTTGCTGATAGAGGAATTTCTCAGATAATATAATTGTAGCACGAGAATGGAGGTGACTGTCAAACCCCAAATCAGGCTTGGTCGGAATTGGCACATTAACTCGGGAATTCAAGGGTACTTCAGTAATTTGTGCTTGCGAAAAATTGGTTAATAAGGATTTAATGGCAAAGTAATTAATTAAGTAGGTTGTAAAGGGAAATGTTAGAGTGTTCTTGTAGTGTATGGGAGTAGGATATAAGTTGATTAAGGGGTTTTATAGTGTGGGTTGTATTTATGGTGCCTTGATTGTAAGTGGGTTTTCAGGAATGATATGGTGTGAGTGGTGTTTGGTGCCTTGAAGATATTTATTCAAGACATGGTTGTGTGTGGTTTGTGTATGGTGCTTAGAGTGGAAAAGTCAAGTGAGTGGATGTTTGGCCCAATAGGAGAGGGACAAGTGGCTTGGTAGGTGGGCAATTAATGGGAAAAGAATTAAAGGAAAAGAAGAAAGAGAGGGAGAGCAGATTTCACGTTGGGGCTCCCTCCTCTCTCTCCCGCTCTTCCTCTTCTTCTCTTCTTTCCCGTTTGTTGCGTTTCCTCTCTTGTTTGTGTGGGTTGGAGCTGGTTTTGGAAGTGTTTGAGAGCAAGATTGAAGAGGTAAGTGGTTAGATTTTGGATGTTGTGTTTGGATTTTTGATTTTCTTCTTCTTTGGTTCTGTTTAAGTTAAGGTTTGTGGAAGAGTAATTGTGGGTTTTGGTTTTGTGCAAGCTTTGGGTTTCAAGAGAAAGCTCAAGGGTAAAGAGAAGGTGAAGATTGGGTCTTGAATTTACAAAGAAATCAGGTTTGGGAGCTTTGATTTATGAATTGGAATCTATGAGTTGTTGTGCCCTAATTCTCACTTAAGATGTAAATGAGTTTGTATTGTTTAAATATCTGAAATTTGAGTGTTTTGGTATGTGTAAATGTATGATTGATACGGGTAATTGAGTTAGTAATGCATGATTAAGATTAAATTGAAGGTATGTGAGTTTGGTAAATGTAATACTTTGTATGTAAATGTGTTTGAGCATGTGTTCTTGATAATTTCCGAAATTTTGATTGTGATATGTCCTTGATGAAGTATGTATGTTATGGGTTTTTGTCCGGGTAGAGTAATTTTTGCATGAGCTTGAGAGTATTGTAGTGATTTTTAGACTTGATGTTGTTTTTGCTTAAATTTGTGGGTATTGCAAATTATTGGTATTGTTAGTTTGAATTGATGTTTAGTATGAAATTAATGGTTGATAAATGTTATTATGTGGTTATTGATGTTGATGTTGATGGATGGCTGGAATTGAGGTAAGAGAACATTTGAATGTGATTTGTGTGTTAAGGGTGTGTTTTGGAAGAGGGAGAATTCGGCAGAATTCGTGAATCCTGACTCTGTCGCGATTGCGACACCTGTCGTGAGCACGACAGAGACCGGTGATCTCGGCCTTTGCTATCGCAAGCTCGTGACAGCTAAAGTTAAGATGCTCTCTGTCGCGAGCGCGACAGAGCGCAATGTTGGCACGTGCTGTCGCGAGCCCGCGACAGCCAAAGTTGATGTGCTCTCTGTCACGATCGTGAAATCGTTGCGACCGTGACAGAGCCTGGCTTTCTTCTCCTTCCCGCGATCGTAAAGCCCATCGCGCGCACGCTGCGAAGCGACTATGGTCTCTGTCGAGAGCGCGACAGTTTATTTGTGCTGAATGAATTTCCCTTGGCGTACGTATGTGGTTTTGAACTCCAAGTTTCTTTTGAGTTCCTTTAGGTCTTATATCTATTGATTTATGAGTTATGCGAATGCGAATCTACGATATGAATATGCTTATATGTGTGTGTGTATATATATATATATGTATGTATGTATGCATTTTAGAATATTATAAGATGAATGGATTGGATTGTGCATGGTTTATACTTAGTTATCCTCATCTATCGCATGATTAGGATGTTGTATTGATAATCACTGGCATGTTAGTGTTTCTATGCTTAACTCTGATATGCTTTGGATTTCTGAATGATGTTAAAGTGTGTTGATTGTACTATATTATATACTTCGCAATATGAATTGTATGAGGCATGATTGACATTATGAACTTATGTATATGTCTACTATACTCTAATTAATGCATGTGGAATTATATTGTGTGACTCGAACATGAATTGTATTACGCATGACCTGCTAGAGTCAGTCAGTGGATAGTTAGGCATGCCTAATAGAGTTTTGTTAGCTGCAGCCCCTTTGTACGTTTAGACCCTGATCAGGTCCCCCATTTGGTTCCTCGCGAACCCTTTTATGTGTATGGATCTTGCTTAAGATCCCCCATTGTGAAAGTGTTTTTAAAAAAAAAAGAAAGAAGAAAAGTGAATTTATGTGGTTTCGTTGATTCGTACCCGTAAGGTACGCCCGATCGTGCCAGCGAGGCACTGTCTGATTTCTCGTTATCCACTATTTTGAGTCAGCAGGTATTTTATTCGCTTTGTCTGATATGAATATGAGATTATGATAACCGTTTGGTGAAGATTTCAGTAATATGAATCAGCTATCTTTTTGAATGTGATCATGGAAGTTTGAATGGTTTGAATATGACTCAAGTATGCATTTGTATATGCTTACCGCCTATATTGTATTGTGAATGTGTCTAATTGAGTGGTTGAGATGTAAGCATGCGAACTAGTATGTATAAGTACACTGGCTTGCATCATTGTATACTATGGTTAAATGTGTGAATGAGTATTTGTCATATTGAGATGCAATGCATGTGGATCGACGTTCGGTAAGTGTATGTGCCATAATGTAACGATATGCTATATGTTCCTATAAACTCAGTTATCGCAGTGTTTTTAATATTTTGTTGTGTGCTTGCAATTCACGGCATGATATTGTATGGATTAGAGTTGTGCAGTGGAAGTGTGGTGGTTTGATGCTATACACTGGGTTTTTATTTAGTGTAGGAATCTTGTGACATGATAAGTATGTTTTAGTACCTGTTAAGGATGCATGACGGTTGGGTGTAGTTTTGCTTGGTAATTGTGTTGCATGTGAGCGTGTTCCGCTATGATATGGGTACCTTGGTATGATATGTGCATGTGTAATATTTTTAAGAGTTTATGCATGGGGAAGTGTTGCTATTCGATACCTCGGCGAAACCGGTAAGTTTAATGCATGTGATATTGTATGTAGTTCTGCATGATGATATTTGTATTATGTATGGTATTGCTTTTGCCTTGGCTTATTTTGACATAAGTATATGGATATGAATGCCTTTGCTATGTAAGTCAGATTATATATGTGTTATGAATATCCGCATTTGCCATTTGAATGTGTTATGCCTTGGCGACCATCGTGAATGGCCGTCCATATTACTTGTGTGTTCTCCCCACTAAGCGTTATCGCTTAGCACGGGCTCTCTTCCCGTACAGGTGGCAGGTTGTGTTCGGATCGAGTCGCGCACATGCAAGGTCGGCCACATAGGAGTTAGCAGTGTTTTGTTATTTTGTTTCAGTTTCTGTATTTCGAATTCTATAATTTCATAGCCTTTTTGTTATGTATTTGTATATGTAAGGATCTTATTGTAATTAAGTTTTCCGTTAAATGAGCCTTTTGTCTTATTGTTCACTTTATGCTTCCGCTGAGTGGTCTTATGTATACATGTGTTTATGTTTCCGCTTAGTGCTCGCGTGTGTG
This sequence comes from Excoecaria cochinchinensis, assembly GCA_947683425.1. Classification (NCBI taxonomy): domain Eukaryota; kingdom Viridiplantae; phylum Streptophyta; class Magnoliopsida; order Malpighiales; family Euphorbiaceae; genus Excoecaria; species Excoecaria cochinchinensis. The sequence continues at coordinate 5,043,692 of CANTUQ010000020.1, forward strand.
TTTGAGTTATTGCATGATTAGTCTGTGCCCGCAAGGTAAGTCAAGTTTTTTAATTACCCGTATTTTTGTATGTATGTTTATGCTTGTATGCATGCTTCCGCGTAATGAATGCGTGTATCCGTGTGTGAGTGCGTCGGGTAGCACGCCCGCCGGTGTCCTTCCAACGAGGGCGGCGGTGGGGGCGTTACAGTTAGTGGTATCAGAGCGCGGTTTAGCGGTTCTGGTTGCTTTTGTTTGTTTGAGTGTCAAGTCTTGGTATGCTATTTGGTTTGTGTCGTGTGTTTGCATGCGAGTCGGTTTGTGTCGTGGCCTAATGCAGATGTGTTGTGTCTTATGTGGTGATTAGATGGAGTCCGATCCTAGTGAGAATTTGGGCGAGACAATGGAAAGTGTGAACCCTGTTGTAGCTGATCAGAGTGTTTGCGAGCATCTTTTGGTTGGAAATCCCGGTCTTACTTCCGATGATAGGACATTAGTGCATGGGCTGGTTCGGATTTTTGATAGGTTGACTGCTCCTCGGATTCCTCAGGATTCTGTCCGGAGGGTGCCTCAGAAAAGAAAGGTGTTTAGTGGATAAGTGTCCACGGGAAAAAGAATTCAAGAACCTCCGATGTGTCATCAATGTCAACAGCAACATGAGGGAAAGTGTAGGAAGAAGTGGGTACCGCCAGTATGTAAACACTGCCAAAAGCGATATCAGGGCCGATGTTGGAAGCTCTCGGGTGCTTATTTCAGGTGTGGCAGCATGGAACATCAGATTGCTGATTGTCCTAAGATGAGGGAGAATCTAGCTCATCAAGCTAGGAAAGATGTGGAGGAATTGCTTCGAGCTGCCCGTGTGCCCTCGGGTTTTATTGCGCACCGCAGTGAAGCAGAAGAGTCTGCAGCGCCTTCCGATAAGTATTCTTTTGATATGTTTGAGTAAAGTTTGTTTGGTATATTTGGATGCAAGGATCTTTGGATTTTGTGAGGTTTTGGTAGTACTTTGTATACCTGTCAGCTATCCCCAGAAAAAGTTTTTGGAACGAAAGCATATTGAATCATGGGGTTGGGACAAAGTGCATCATTATAGCATCAATTGCATCATTCTGCATACATGAGTCATCTTAATCTCATCACATCATCACCCCTTTGACCATACATGAAAAGCATTGCATATGTGTTTTGACTGAGGGAAAGCTGACATGGTATACATAGAGTATTGGGTTTGGAAGTGGAATAGAGATTATTTTGCTGAAAGTGTTTGGTTCGGATATAAGAAGGTGATCTAAGAGTTGAATGATGAGGATAAGTGTAAACAAGCGAGTAGTTTGGAAATGAAATGTGCGAGTTCTTGGCAACTTGGATCGTTGGGTTGTGAATCTTTCTGATGTGGGTGAATTTCGAGGACGAAATTCTTTTAGGAGGGAAGAGTTGTCACACCCCAAATCAGGCTTGGTCGGAATTGGCACGTTAACTCGGGAATTCAAGGGTACTTCAATAATTTGTGCTTGCGAAAAATTGGATAATAAGGATTTAATGGCAAAGTAATTAATTAAGTAAGTTGTAAAGGGAAATGTTAGAGTGTGCTTGTAGTGTATGGGAGTAGGATATAAGTGGATTAAGGGTTTTATAGTGTGGGTTGTATGTATGGTGCCTTGGATGTAAGTGGGTTTTAAGGAATGATATGGTGTGAGTGGTGTTTGGTGCCTTGAAGATATTTATTCAAGACATGGTTGTGTGTGGTTTGTGTATGGTGCTTAGAGTGGAAATGTCAAGTGAGTTGATGTTTGGCCCAATAAGAGAGGGACAAGTGGCTTGGTAGGTGGGCAATTAATGGGAAAAGAGTTAAAGGAAAAGAAGAAAGAGAGGGAGAGCAGATTTCACGTTGGGGCTCCCTCCTCTCTCTCCCGTTCTTCCTCTTCTTCTCTTCTTTCCCGTTTGTTGCGTTTCCTCTCTTGTTTGTGTGGGTTGGAGCTGGTTTTGGAAGTGTTTGAGAACAAGATTGAAGAGGTAAGTGGTTAGATTTTGGATGTTGTGTTTGGATTTTGGATTTTCTTCTTCTTTGGTTTTGTTTAAGTTAAGGTTTGTGGAAGAGTAATTGTGGGTTTTGATTTTGTGCAAGCTTTGGGTTTCAAGAGAAAGCTCAAGGGTAAAGAGAAGGTGAAGATTGGGTCTTGAAGTTACAAAGAAATCAGGTTTGGGAGATTTGATTTATGAATTGGAATCTATGAGTTGTTGTGCCCTAATTCTCACTTAAGATGTAAATGAGTTTGTATTGTTTAAATCTCTGAAATTTGAGTGTTTTGGTATGTGTAAATATGTGATTGATACGGGTAAATGAGTTAGTAATGCATGATTAAGATTAAATTGAAGGTATGTGAGTTTGGTAAATGTAATGCTTTGTATGTAAATGTGTTTGAGCATGTGTTCTTGATAATTTCTGGAATTTTGATTGTGATATGTCCTTGATGAAGTATGTATGTTATGGGTTTTTGTCCGGGTAGAGTAATTTTTGCATGAGCTTGAGAGTATTGTAGTGATTTTTAAACTTGATGTGGTTTTTGCTTAAATTTGTGGGTATTGCAAATTATTGGTATTGTTAGTTTGAATTGATGTTTAGTATGAAATTAATGGTTGATAAATGTTATTATATGGTTATTGATGTTGATGTTGATGGATGGCTGGAATTGAGGTAAGAGAACATTTGAATGTGATTTGTGTGTTAAGGGTGTGTTTTGGAAGAGGGAGAATTCTGCAGAATTTGTGAATCCCGACTCTATCGCGATCGCTACACCAGTCGCGAGCACGACAGAGACCGGTGATCTCGGCCTTTGCTATCGCGAGCTCGCGACCGCTAAAGTTAAGATGCTCTTTGTCGCGAGCGCGACATCGTCGCGATCGCAACATAGCGCAATGTTTGCATGTGTTATCGCGAGCCCGCGACAGCCAAAGTTGATGTGCTCTCTGTCGCGAGCGCGAAAGAGCCCAGCTTTCTTCTCCTTCCCACGATCGCGAAGCCCGTCGCGCGTACTCTGCGAAGCGACTATGGTCTCTGTCGCGATCATGACAGTTTATTTGTGCTGAATGAGTTTCCCTTGGCGTACGTATCTAGTTTTGAACTCCAAGTTTCTTTTGAGTTCCTTTAAGTCTTATATCTATTGATTTATGAGTTATGCGAATGCGAATCTACGATATGAATATGCTTATATGTGTGTGTGTGTGTGTGTGTGTATATATATATATATATATATATATATGTATTCATTTTAGAATATAATAGGATGAATGGATTGGATTGTGCATGGTTTATACTTAGTTATCCTCATCTATCGCATGATTAGGATGTTGTATTGATAATCACTGGCATGTTAGTGTTTCTATGCTTAACTCTGATATGCTTTGGATTTCTGAATAATGTTAAAGTGTGTTGATTGTACTACATTATATACTTCGCAATATGAATTGTATGAGGCATGATTGACATTATGAACTTATGTATATATCTACTATACTCTGATTAATGCATGTCGAATTATATTGTGTGACTCGAACATGAATTGTATTACGCATGACCTGCTAGAGTCAGTCAGTGGTTAGTTAGGCATGCCTAATAGAGTTTTGTTAGCTGCAAACCCTTTGTACGTTTGGACCCTGATCAGGTCCCCCGTTTGGTTCCTCGCGAACCCTTTTATGTGTATGGATCTTGCTTAAGATCCCCCATTGTGAAAGTATTTTAAAAAAAAAAGAAAGAAGAAAAGCGAATTTATGTGGTTTCGTCGATTCGTACCCGTAAGGTGCGCCCGATCGTGCCAGCGAGGCACTGTCTGATTTCTCGTTATCCACTATTTTGAGTCAGCAGGTATTTTATTCGCTTTGTCTGATATGAATATGAGATTATGATAACCGTTTGGTTAAGATTTCAGTAATATGAATCAACTATCTTTTTGAATGTGATCATGGAAGTTTGAATGGTTTGAATATGACTCAAGTATGCATTTGTATATGCTTATCGCTTATATTGTATTGTGAACGTGTCAAATTGAGTGGTTGAGATGTAAGCAAGCGAACTAGTATGTATAAGTACACTGGCTTGCATCATTGTATACTATGGTTAAATGTGTGAATGAGTATTTGTCATATTGAGATGCAATGCATGTGGATCGACGTTCGGTAAGTGCATGTGCAATAATTTAACGATATGCTATATGTTCCTATGAACTCAGTTATTGCAGTGTTTTTAATATGTTGTTGTGTGTTTGTAATTCACGGCATGATATTGTATGGATTAGAGTTGTGCAGTGGAAGTGTGGTGGTTTGATGCTATACACTGGGTTTTTATTTAGATTAGGAATCTTGTGACATGATAAGTATGTTTTAGTACCTCTTAAGGATGCATGACGGTTAGGTGTAGTTTTGCTTGGTAATTGTGTTGCATGTGAGCGGGTTCCGCTATGATATGGATACCTTGGTATGATATGTGCATGTGTAATATTTTTAAGAGTTTATGCATGGGGAAGTGTTGCTATTTGATACCTCGGCGAAACCGGTAAGTTTAATGCATGTGATATTGTATGTAGTTCTGCGTGATGATATTTGTATTACGTATGGTATTGCTTTTGCCTTGGCTTATTTTGACATAAGTATATGGATATGAATGCCTTTGCTATGCAAGTCTGATTATATATGTGTTATGAATATCCGCATTTGCCATTTGAATGTGTTATGCCTTGGCAACCATTGTGAATGGACGTCCATATTACTTGTGTGTTCTCCCCACTAAGCGTTATCGCTTAGCACGGGCTCTCTTCCCGTGCAGGTGGCACGTTGTGTTCGGATCGAGTCGCGCATCTGCAAGGTCGGCCACATAGGAGTTAGCAGTGTTTTGTTATTTTGTTTCAGTTTCTGTATTTCGAATTCTGTAATTTCGTAGCCTTTTTCTTATGTATTTGTATATGTAAGGATCTTATTGTAATTAAGTTTTCCATTAAATGAGCCTTTTATCTTATCGTTCACTTTATGCTTCCGCTGAGTGGTCTTATGTATACATGTGTTTATGTTTTCGCTTAGTGCTTGCGTGTGTGTGAGTTATTGCATGATTAGTCTGTGCCCGCAAGGTAAGTCAAGTTTTTTAATTACCCGTATTTTGGTATGTATGTTTATGCTTGTATGCATGCTTCCGCGTAACGAATGCGTGTATCCGTGTGTGAGTGCGTCGGGTAGTGCTCCCGCCGGTGTCCTTCCAATGGGGGCGGCGGCGGGGGCATTACAGTTAGTGGAATCAGAGCGCGGTTTAGCGGTTCTGGTTGCTTTTGTTTGTTTGAGTGTCAAGTCTTGGTATGCTTTTTAGTTTGTGTCGTGTGTTTGCATGCGAGTCGGTTTGTGTCATGGCCTAATGCAGATGTGTCGTGTCTTGTGTGGTGTTTAGATGGAGTCCTATCCTAGTGAGAATTTGGGCGAGACAATGGAAAGTGTGAACCCTGTTGTAGCTGATCAGAGTGTTTCCGAGCATCTTTTGGTTTGAAATCCCGGTCTTACTTCCGATGATAGGACATTAGTGTAAGGGCTGGTTCGGATTTTGGATAGGTTGACTGCTCCTCGAATTCCTCAGGATTCTGTCCGGAGGGTGCCTCAGAAAAGAAAGGTGTTTAGTGGAGAAGTGTCCACGGGAAAATTAATGCAAGAACCTCCGATGTGTTATCAATGTCAGAAGCAATATGAGGGAAAGTGTAGGAAGAAGTGGGTAGCGCCAGTATGTAGATACTGCCAAAAGCGACATCAGGGCCGATGTCGGAAGCTCTCGGGTACTTATTTCAGGTGTGGCAGCATGGAACATCAGATTGCTGATTGTCCTAAGATGAAGGAGAATCTAGCTCATCAAGCTAGGAAAGATGTGGAGGAATTGCTTCGAGCTGCCCGTGTGCCCTCGGGTTTTGTTGCGCACCGCAGTGAAGCAGAGGAGTCTGCAGCGCCTTCCGGTAAGTATTCTTTTGATATGTTTGAGTAAAGTTTGTTTGGTATCTTTGGATGCAAGGATGTTTGGATTTTGTGAGGTTTTGGTAGTAATCTGTATACCTGTCAGCTATCCCCAGAAAATTTTTTTGGAATGAAAGCATATTGAATCATGGGGTTGGGACAAAGTGCATCATTATAGCATCAATTGCATCATTCTGCATACATGAGTCATCTTAATCTCATCACATCATCACCCATTTGACCATACATGAATAGCATTGCATATGTGTTTTGACTGAGGGAAAGCTAACATGGTATACATAGAGTATTGGGTTTGGAAGTGGAATAGAGATTATTTTGCTGAAAGTGTTTGATTCGGATATAAGAAGGTGATCTAAGAGTTGAATGATGAGGATAAGTGTAAACAAGCGAGTAGTTTGGAAATGAAGTGTGCGAGTTGTTGGCAACTTGGATCGTTGGGTTGTGAATCTTTCCGATGTGAGTGAATTTCGAGGACGAAATTCTTTTAGGAGGGAAGAGTTGTCACACCCCAAATCAGGCCTGGTCAGAATTGGCACGTTAACTCGGGAATTCAAGGGTACTTCAGTAATTTGTGCTTGCAGAAAATTGGATAATAAGGATTTAATGGCAAAGTAATTAATTAAGTAGGTTGTAAAGGGAAATGTTAGAGTGTGCTTGTAGTGTATGGGAGTAGGATATAAGTTGATTAAGGGGTTTTATAGTGTGGGTTGTATGTATGGTGCCTTAGATGTAAGTGGGTTTTAAGGAATGATATGGTGTGAGTGGTGTTTGGTGCCTTGAAGATATTTATTCAAGACATGGTTGTGTGTGGTTTGTGTATGGTGTTTAGTGTGGAAAAGTCAAGTGAGTGGATGTTTGGCCTAATAGGAGAGGGACAAGTGGCTTGGTAGGTGGGCAATTAATGGGAAAAGAGTTAAAGGAAAAGAAGAGAGAGAGGGAGAGCAGATTTCACGTTGGGGCTCCCTCCTCTCTCTCTCGTTCTTCCTCTTCTTCTCTTCTTTCCCATTTGTTGCGTTTCCTCTCTTGTTTGTGTGGGTTGGAGCTGGTTTTGGAAGTGTTTGAGAGCAAGATTGAAGAGGTAAGTGGTTAGATTTTGGATGTTGTGTTTGGATTTTGGATTTTCTTCTTCTTTGGTTTTGTTTAAGTTAAGGTTTGTGGAAGAGTAACTGTGGGTTTTTGTTTTGTGCAAGCTTTGGGTTTCAAGAGAAAGCTCAAGGGTAAAGAGAAGGTGAATATTGGGTCTTGAAGTTGCAAAGAAATCAGGTTTGGGAGCTTTGATTTATGAATTGGAATCTATGAGTTGTTGTGCCCTAATTCTTACTTAAGATGTAAATGAGTTTGTATTGTTTATATCTCTGAAATTTGAGTGTTTTTGTATGTGTAAATGCATGATTGATACGGGTATATGAGTTTGTAATGTATGATTAAGATTAAATTGAAGGTATGTGAGTTTGGTAAATGTAATGCTTTGTATGTAAATGTGTTTGACCATGTGTTCTTGATAATTTCCGGAATTTTGATTGTGATATGTCCTTGATGAAGTTTGTATGTTATGGGTTTTTGTCCGGGTAGAGTAATTTTTGCATGAGCTTGAGAGTATAGTAGTGATTTTTAGACTTGATGTGGTTTTTGCTTAAATTTGTGGGTATTGCAAATTATTGGTATTGTTAGTTTGAATTGATGTTTAGTATGAAATTAATGGTTGATAAATGTTATTATGTGGTTATTGATGTTGATGGCTGGCTGGAATTGAGGTAAGAAAACATTTGAATGAGATTTGTGTGTTAAGGGTGTGTTTTGGAAGAGGTAGAATTCTGCAGAATTTGTGAATCTCGACTCTGTCTCGATCGCGACACCTGTCGCGAGCGCGACAGAGACCGGTGATCTCGGCCTGTGCTGTCGCGAGCTCGCGATAGCCAAAGTTAAGCTGCTCTCTCTCGCGAGCACGACATCGTCGCGATCGCGACAGAGCGCAATGTTGGCATGTGCTGTCGCGAGCCCGCGACAGCCAAAGTTGATGTGGTCTCTGTCGCGATCGCGACATCATCGCGAGCGCGACAGAGCCCGGCTTTCTTCTCCTTCCCGCGATCGCGAAGCCTGTTGCGCGCACGCTGCGAAGCGACTATGGTCTCTGTCGCGAGCGCAACAGTTTATTTGTGCTGAATGAGTTTCCCTTGGCGTACGTATGTGGTTTTGAACTCCAAGTTTCTTTTGAGTTCCTTTAAGTCTTATATCTATTGATTTATGAGTTATGCGAATGCGAATCTACGATATGAATATGCTTATATGTGTGTGTGTATATATATATATATATGTATGCATTTTAGAATATTATAGGATGAATGGATTGGATTGTGCATGGTTTATACTTAGTTATCCTCATCTATCGCATGATTAGGATGTTGTATTGATAATCACTGGCATGTTAGTGTTTCTATGCTTAACTCTGATATGCTTTGGATTTCTGAATAATGTTAAAGTTTGTTGATTGTACTATATTATATACTTCGCAATATAAATTGTATGAGGCATGATTGACATTATGAACTTATGTATATGTCTACTATACTCTGATTAATGCATGTCAAATTATATTGTGTGACTCGAACATGAATTGTATTACGCATGACCTGCTAGTGTCAGTAAGTGGATAGTTAGGCATGCCTAATAGAGTTTTGTTAGCTGCAGCCCCTTTGTACGTTTGGACCCTAATCAGGTCCCCCGTTTGGTTCCTCACGAACCCTTTTATATGTATGGATCTTGCTTAAGATCCCCCATTGTGAAAGTGTTTTTTTAAAAAAAAAAGAAAGAAGAAAAGTGAATTTATGTGGTTTCATCGATTCGTACCCGTAAGGTGCGCCCGATCGTGCCAGCGAGGAACTGTCTGATTTCTCGTAATCCACTATTTTGAGTCAGCAGGTATTTTATTCGCTTTGTCTGATATGAATATGAGATTATGATAACCGTTTGGTTAAGATTTCAGTAATATGAATCAGCTATCTTTCTGAATGTGATCATGGAAGTTTGAATGGTTTGAATATGACTCAAGTATGCATTTGTATATGCTTATCGCCTATATTGTATTGTGAATGTGTCTAATTGAGTGGTTGAGATGTAAGCATGCAAACTAGTATGTATAAGTACACTGGCTTGCATCATTGTATACTATGGTTAAATGTGTGAATGAGTATTTGTCATATTGAGATGCAATGCATGTGGATCGATGTTCGGTAAGTGCATGTGCCATAACGTAACGATATGCTATATGTTCCTATGAACTCAGTTATCGCAGAGTTTTTAATATGTTGTTGTGTGTTTGCAATTCACGGCATGATATTGTATGGATTAGAGTTGTGCAGTGGAAGTGTGGTGGTTTGATGCTATACACTGGGTTTTTATTTTGTGTAGGAATCTTGTGACATGATAAGTATGTTTTAGTACCTCTTAAGGATGCATGTCGGTTGGGTGTAGTTTTGCTTGGTAATTGTGTTGCTTGTGAGCGGGTTCCGCTATGATATGGATACCTTGGTATGATATGTGCATGTGTAATATTTTTAAGAGTTTATGCATGGGGAAGTGTTGCTATTCGATACCTTGGCGAAACCGATAAGTTTAATGCATGTGATATTGTATGTAGTTCTGCATGATGATATTTGTATTATGTATGGTATTGCTTTTGCCTTGGCTTATTTTGACATAAGTATATGGATATGAATGCCTTTGCTATGAAAGTCTGATTATATATGTGTTATGAATATATGCATTTGCCATTTGAATGTGTTATGCCTTGGCGACCATTGTTAATGGCTGTCCATATTACTTGTGTGTTCTCCCCACTAAGCGTTATCGCTTAGCACGGGCTCTCTTCCCGTGCAGGTGGCAGGTTGTGTTCGGATCGAGTCGCGCATCTGCAAGGTCGGCCACATAGGAGTTAGCAGTGTTTTATTATTTTGTTTCAGTTTCTGTATTTCGAATTATGTACTTTCGTAGCCTTTTTCTTATGTATTTGTATATGTAAGGATCTTATTGTAATTAAGTTTTCCGTTAAATGAGCCTTTTGTCTTATCGTTCACTTTATGCTTCCGCTGAGTGGTCTTATGTATACATGTGTTTATGTTTCCGCTTAGTGCTTGCGTGTGTGTGTGAGTTATTGCATGATTAGTCTGTGCCCGCAAGGTAAGTCAAGTCTTTTAATTACCCGTATTTTTGTATGTATGTTTATGCTTGTATGCATGCTTCCGCGTAACGAATGCGTGTATCCATGTGTGAGTGCGTCGGGTAGCGCGCCCGCCGGCGTCCTTCCAACGGGGGCGGCGGTGGGGGCGTTACAGTTACCCTAAAAGATTTGGAACTGCTGCAGGAGAAGTCAGGGAATTATTCCATGAGTACTTGACTCGATGGAGGAATCGAGTAATGGAGATGAAGAGGAAGCCTGATACCTCATATCATATCAGGTTATTTATTAGGAATGCTAGTCCATATTTAAGAGAAGGGCTAAAAATGATGGGACTCAAATACTGGGAGTCACTTAAGGACATAGCCATCGAAGCTGAGGCTGAGCATTTGGATAAAATGGCTAGATCTGCAAATCTAGCCTTGGGCAAGAACAAGGGAAGCAGCAGTGATAACGGGGGTAATGATAGGGCAGCAGAAGTCTCAGCCACAAGAATGACTCCTAAACACCTCACTATCTCAGGCAGGCCATTATCTTGGCACTTCACTCGTCTCATCAAGGAAGGGAAGTTACAACCCTTGCCAGCTGGGCCTAGGAAAGCCTAGGCACATAACAGATTGGTACTGTGCGTATCACCAGTACACAGGGCATAGAACAGACTATTGTCGTCCTCTAAGGGATCACATTCAAGAATTGGTGCCTGGCCTGGAGGAAGAAAGAAAGAATTAGAGTTGTTATAATACCTTTCTTTTTTTAAAAGTGTATTCCTGAACTATGCACTTGTTTCTCTTTTCTATTTTAATAATATGGGCTTTTCTTATATATACATTATCATATCTTATCGCATCGAGCATAAATGATAATCATCATTAAGGCATTGGGTTAAACACTGTTTCATTCACTTTCAATAAATATTAATCTCTGTTGCATCCAATTTGACTCCTGAAGTGAGATAAAATTTGAGAGAATAAAAGAAAAAAGGAAAAAAAAGAGAAAAAAAAAGTCTGAAGAAGTCTTTGCCTAGACCTATGAAGACGTGCCGGGAGATGATCATGAAGTCGTCAAGCACACCATTCCTACATACTCTGATCATGGACCAGTGAAGCAGAAGCTCAGAAAACCCAGGCTGAAAGGGGCAGAAAAGGTCAAAAGGAGGAATCTACAAGCTGAGATGAAGCTGAATTCTTTATACAACACCCGGCTTGGTTAGCGTCATCCTAATAATCAAGAAGAGCGAAAAAGTATGAGCTATCAGGATTTGAACAAAGCTTATCCAAAAAAAAAAAGAGAGAAACAAAAAAAAAAGAACAAAAGAAAAAGAACAAAAGGAAAGGAACAAGAAAAAGAACAAAAGAAAAAAGAACAAAAAAAAATAAAAAAATAAAATACAAAAAAAAAGAGAGAGAAGGAAAGCCATCCTGGGGGCAAGCTTTGTTTAAATCCCGTTGATCTACACATGCCCGTACCTTGTCATTCTTCTTGGCTACCAAAAAAGGACCAAAACACTAATTAACAAATCGTCTACGGGGTGTACTATACAAACAACAAATCGATAACATTCAGTTGAGATGCATGGACGAGAAAGGAGCTAAGAGGGTCATGGAAGAAATTCATGCCAGAATTTGTACAGGCTATATGAACGGTTTAATGCTAGCAGAAAAGATCAAGAGACAAGGATTAGGCAGAGAAATGACCCTTTTGCACTTCAAGGCTAGAGAGCCACCATTGGAACCTCTATAAGAGTCACCTATTATTCCTCGACACAGGGGGCAAAAGTAGTATGGCCGATAGATGTAAAGCTCAAATCTTTAAGGACGGTCATGGAAGCCCAGATTTTGAAATCCGATAAGACGCAGCAACGGCAGTAGCAGTTAAGCTAGTCAGACAAGGACAGGTCATGAGAATACTGCCGTAGTCAGATCCATCAAAAAATACTCTGCTCGATCATTCGGGAAGGAAGTCAGAAAGCATCCGATGAAATAGGGAGATTTAGTCTTCAAGCAAATAAGACCAAATGTTCCAGACAAATGAGGTAAATTTAAGCCGATGTGAGAAGGCCCTTTTGCTCTTCAAAGATTGTTATCCAAGACAGCAGTAATGGACAACAATGAAGATAATTTCAAAGAACCGGTCAACATTGATAGACTCGAGAGGGTCCAGGGATAAGGACTAAAAAAAATCAAAAGAAGAGAACAAAAGCCTCGCGGGTCGAAAATCGAAAAAAGGCAGCCTTGCTAAAAATAGGCATCTCGTTAAGGTGAAAACCGAAAAAAGACACCCTGGACAAAAATTAGAGGCTTGAGAGAAAATGATCAATCAAGAAAACCCGAGAGGGCTGATTGATAACAGGAGTAGGATTCGCCTAAGGTGTTACTCATTGAGATTGAATAAAACTAGTGTTTTTGTATCACATGTCTAGTTGTGGTCATTTTTATTGTTATATGGTGCATAGAGATAGAAATGCATGCATAAGCTAGGCGTAAACATGCAATTAAACGGTTAAGAGAAACCTGCTGCAGGCATAAGGACATATGCTGGAGCAATTCTCAAGGCAGTAATAACAATTTTTTGTGACAAATCTTCCTCCTTCTCTTAAAAAAAAAAAAAGAAGCCGTTAGAGATGAAAACCTTGACTGGCTCTCTAAGCAAAAGTTAGGCCAAAGGGCAGGGTGAAAACCTGAAAACAGGCAATCTGTCCTTCAAAAGAAATGAATAAAACTGCTGGAGTGGGTTGGGTCCATTCCAAGCAAAAAAAAAAAATTAGGCAAAGGGTTATGTGAAATGCCCAAATGGACACATTTCTCGCTAAGAAAAGCTAGTGTGAAAATCCACAAGGGATGCACTACCTTTAAAACAATGACTATTAATGCCTGGAGCAATAAGGCGGCATTACTCTGAATGACTTTTGTGAGCACCGTGTCCCGGAGCGGTCCGGATCAGAGATTACCCTATGATGAAATCGGTATTCGAGCCTGTACAAACGATTTGGATTTGGAGGCTTTAGTCCCATGTTCCACGAGAAATGAGTCTTTTTACCTTTCGTAGGCAGAAAGGGGGGGGGGGGGTGTGACGCGCGCCGGATCCCGAGCGCCGCCCTTTCGGACCGCCCGCACGTGGGCGATCGGGGCATTTGCAGGTCCGTTGACAGCTTGCGATGAATCGCAAGTGCTTCTATGTTGAGCAACACGGAGGTTTCATGGAGTCGCCACCCAATAGAACATTGGGAAAGTTTCTCTCGCCTCGGAGAGCCTAAGACTGCGCTTGGTATCCATTTTGGGCCAGCCAGAGGGATCATGGAAGGTGAACTCCTCACCGTAAGGAGCCTAGGATTAGCGCTAGAGCCTCGTGACTCAAGAAGTATCTTGAAGGATGACCTCTAACCTCTTGAGCCCAAAGACCAGAGCTGGGTCCGGGATTTCTCATCTATTTCTACCTCAATTATTTTATGATCAAATTTTAATATCATTAATTCGCTCTCTCTCCACACTATGCAGTTTGATTAAAAGGCGCATTTATTCACATCTTGAAAGCGATAAATGATCAAATAGATAATGAAAGCAATAGATTACAATAATACAAGGAGCGGAATACAACTCCCTTTTGTAAATGTGCGGATCATGCATAAATCGGGGCATTGCTTATTTTGAGGACTTTGGTCCTCGCATGCATCGTTATTAAAATTGGGGATTTTTATTTGTGATGATCTTTATTGGATAAAAATGGGGCTTTGGACCCTTTTGCATTTTACATAAAACCTCATTTTATTTAAGTATAAAACATTGAGTCATTTTTATACATCAACGGGATATGAAAGGAGTACATCCATACATATAAAATGATCAATAAAAAAACAAATGAAGGAAATACTTAGGAAGATTAAGAAACTAAACCGGATGAAGTCCTCCAAATATGGTAGGCAGCCGCTCCAACTAGGGATAGTCCAAGAGAAATAGTATACACTCATAGAAAGTTAAGAGAGGTTATTATACATAAAATTAACATATAAGAAGTCAAGGAGACTTGAAAGAGATGAAAAACGACTTAAAAGGATGGAGACAGAACCCACCGACGGCCTTCCTTAGCTGACCGACGGGCATCGGTTAAGGTAACTGACATGTCCGTCTGTCACTCAAGGAGGGGCATCTGTAGGTGGGTGACCGACGGGCGTCGGTGATAAAGATGACCCGTCGGTCACCACTGTCTTCGAAAAACAGAACGGAAAGAGAAAAAAAGGACCTTTTCAAAGTCAAAAAAGTGGATTTTATCCAAAAGGGAGATAAGAGAGTCAAGATAAAAGAAAAAAAATTAATGACAGATATAAAAAAAAATCTACAAAATGAAATAAATATGAGATGAAATGGAGGAAGAATCCGGAATATTTACCCTCAGATAATCGCTTTGGGTGAGATTTTCGTGGTGATTAGAGCCTCGCGCGTTCCCCAAGAAGCCAAAGATGAAGGATTAAAGAGAGAGAATGAACTATTTCTTCTTCAACCCTTCAAAAGGTCGATTTTGGAGTCAAAATCTAAGGAAAACTAATTAGTTTTAGTTCCTTTTGATTGATTTGACCCTTCATCAGATAGATTTCTTTTGTAAATGTGTTTTGTTGGAAGAGAGAGAAAATTTGCTTGAAATTGGGCAGAGTTTCCTCCTTTAAAAATTTTTCCAACCCTTTTCAAGTGAAAATACGGAGCTTTTATAGCCAGGGACGACCGACGGACGTCGGTGTATAAGGGCGGGCGTCGGAAGAATCCTTCTGACACAAGGATTCATTCGACGGCCCTGCCACATCCACCGACGGGCGTCGGAAGGGTTGCGTGCTCCGGGAAACCAGGCGGCGTTCTGACAGGGGGCGGTAACTTTCCGACGGGCGTCAAAAAAATACCCCAGACTCAGAGCGACGGGTTGACTTCACAGACGGGCTGGCCGTCTGTGGAGGGCAAAAAAAAATCCTTTTGCCTTGAAAAAACCTCTGTTTTTCTCTCCCTCTGCCTAGGAATGATAAAAACCTCACTTCTCATGGAACGCGAGACTAAAACCTCCAAATCTAGCCTCTTATACAGGCTCGGACACTGATTTCATCATAGGGTAACCTCTGATCCGAACCACTCCGGGACACGGTGCTCACAGTTGCCCCCAGTTTTGGAGCAACTAGTGCACAAGCGCCTAGATAAGCCAAAACTCAGAGAAAGGTTAGAAAGGAAGCGCACCTGCGACGGCTTTTCATCCTCCATGCCTTTTGCCGGGTGGATCTCGTCTTGATCCCCTCGGCGATCCGAAGATATTTCCATCGGTCTTCTCTCGACCTGTAAGTATTTGGTGAGATGCGACATGCTCTGGCTGCAACCTCGATCTAGTGAAGTGTGGTATGCTCTGACCGCGACTTTGATCTGGTGAGATGTAGCATGCTTTGGCTACATTCTCGGTGTTGTGAAGAGCAGTGTTTCTTCAACTGCAGCTTCGATCTGTGAGATGCAGCATGCTTCGGCTACAATCTCGATATGGTGAAGTGCGGTATGCTTGGATCACAGCTTCGATCTGTGAGATGTAGCAAGCTTTGGCTACGATCTCGATCTGGTGAAGTGCGGTATGCTTTGACCACGACTTTGATCTGGTGAGATGTAGCATGCTTTGGCTACAATCTCGATTTTGGTGAAGTGCGGTATGCTTTGACCGCGACTTCGATCTGTGAGATGTAGCATGCTTTGGCTACAATCTCGATTTGGTGAAGTGAGGTATGCTTTGACCACGACTTTGATCTGGTGAGATGAGGAAACCCCGCCGGGTTCCTTGTTCCAAAAGAGATCTTTTTAATCGATGTCTATGTTCAGATCGGTATTCCTCTGTACTTGTGTGATAAAAGATTTTGTTAGCTCGTGCTTGAGTGGTCATCTTTTAACCTGTCTATTGATGGCGTGATCTTGCTTTAATTGCTATGCCATGTTCATTTTTCATTCATTTTTTTCTTATTGAGCTGTCATTGATCATCATTTTTTTTTTGTTTTTTGTTTTTGTTATGTTGTCATTTTTATCGACATATAAGTAAATATGAGAACATACACTTTCTGTGATGTGATTAAACAATCAAATGATCATGTGATAATGAGGCAAAAGTATTCACTAGAAATGTCATTTTTGTACAGTGCATATACAAAATATAAATATACAAAAGATACAAAAATAACTCCCTGAAGATTAGAGAGGTGTGTAGTCTGAGGGCTCATCGGGATCATCGTCATCCGATATGTGCACAGTCCCTGGCGGAGGTGGAGGTGGAGCTGGTTGAGCTGTGGAGGGTCCTGCCTCGTGATCATGGGCCCGGCTGAAACGGATCTGAGCATAGCCATCCAAGAAGGGCTGGGTACAGGTGCTCATAAACCCTAAGGTCTCAGAAACCTTGTCTCCCAACTTCTTGAAGGCTTGGCTCAACTGAATGGTCTGCTCGCTGGCGGCCTTTCTCCTCTGCTCCAGGCTCTGCTCCATCTGCTCTCTAAACTCCCTCATGGTCTGAGAAAGAGGTGGGAGAATCCCCTCTATCGCCTGGATGCGGGATCTCAGAGAGTCAAGTGACTCATCAATCATCTGCAGGGTCATGTCAACCCTCTGAGACGCCTGGTCCTGTGACGTCCTCAAATCATGAGCGAACTGCTGTCTCAACTCCCTCTAGCCCTGAGCGATCTGCTCAATCAGCCTCATCTGCTCTCCTCTGAAAGCCTCCAGGATCCGAGCCTGCTCATCCCTAAAGGCATCCATGGCCCGAGTCTGCTCCCGAGTCGTATGCTCCATGTAGCCGGCCTGCTCTCGGGCCATGCGCTCCACCGACTGGGATTGCTCCTGAATGGCAGCCTGCTGGCGATCTAACCTCTCATGGATAGCCCTGTCCCTCTCATCCTGTCGCCACTCCAAGGCTATAAACATGGAAGTGAGGAGCTGAGAGAAGTCCGGCTGCACAGGCTGCTGCGGTGCTGGCTCCGGTGGTGGTGCCGAGGAGGTGGAATGCCCCTGGGTCGCCTCGGGAGTACGGATGGTATCTCTCGGAGGGCCCGTGGATAGACCTCTATACCCTGGCGCTCGGTGATGGGACTGGAGTCAGCGCTCTGGATGCCGGTGAAGCGGCAAAGAGGTCGTCCATCGTGATCTCGAAGTCAAAGTCCGAGGGGGTCCTAGGTGGCTTCCTACTGCTGTGGTGGAGGCACCGTCTGCGGCTGAGGAGGCTACGGAGGCTGATGCTCCGGCTGAGGCTGGGGGCTCTGGTTGAGGCTCGGGCTGTGGAGGCTGCTCCTCCGGGTGCTCCGGGTGGTCTGGATCTGCACCCAAGGGTGGAAGCGAGAACAGCTGCCGGGTCTCATGAATGGTCAACACCCTGTAGGCCTCTGCCTGGCCTAAAATCGGGGAGATCATCCCCATCTGTACTGCCGCTGCGGCGTCTACATGGATCCCCTCCGGCAAGGGTCCTCTCAACCTCTCGGGGTTAACCCCCAACCTCAAAAGCAAACGGGTGATGACTCCTCCTACCATCACCACCGGCGTCAATCCTCTGCCGACTCCTGGTCAAGTTTGGCCAAGATCTCGTGGCTAATGTTAAGATGTTGGCCTGCCACCATGGCCCAGAGGCTCCAGATCTCAGCCGCGTTAAGCGACCCTGGATTACCAACCCGATCGAGGTACAAACTGGAAAGCACTCTGTGCAAATACCGGAGTGCTTGAGACACCAATACGGTGCTCTTCACTGTATCGTGATCATACAACACTCCCGGTAGGGCAATAGCCGCCCAATGGGGGCGCCTAATAGCTCGCCGCGGGATCTCGACCCCCTCCTCCGTAGGGGAGCCCCATAGCCTGAGCAAATCTCTACCTAGTGATACTGAAGTTATCGCCGTCGAACCAGAACTGAACCACCCCTGGGTCGGTGTCTGCGCTCTGAAAACCGGTGGTAGCGAAGAGTGGCCAGGACCTGGCGAGTAGCCTCTGGAAACGTCTGGCAGGAGGGCTAAAGAAACTCTGTCCCACCCAGTACCCTCGGCAAGTAGATCGAACTCTGGGGCCAACCCTAGGGCCTCTAGAAATGGGCGGGACACAAAACGACTGGCCCGAAACTCTACCTGAGCCAACGCTTTATACCTCTGAGCGGACTCATCATCCATCCAATCCGGAGCTACGAGCTCGGGCTGGGCCTACGGCGCTCTACGTCTAGGAGGCATCCTGCAAAAGGGAAGAGATTAAATATCGGAAATTTGGCAAAACAAACATTTTTTAAACTTATTTCCAAGTCGAAGGTAAATTTAGGCCTCACCGGGGCAATAGCAGCCCAAAACAAGATAAAAAAAATTGATAAGGATACAAAAAAATGAGAAGAGCAAATATCCAGCCTAAGGAAGTATCTTAAAGTGGCTCGCACGCAACATGGCAAAAGCAAACATGCAACTAGCGTGAAAATAATTAACGTGAATAAGAATGGGCCTTCTAGGTCCTAGGGTATACATTATACATGAAAATATTCAATTCTTGAATAAATGATAAGAATTTGGGCAGCACCCCGGCAGGGGTATGCCCAACCTCCTGCATGAAAAGGCAAAAACATAGGTGTAGACACCGGGTTCCATGGCGGTCCAAGATCAGGATTACCCGATGATGAAATAGAAGACCGATTTTCGGCAAGAAATGTGAGAATCGATCGTTCCCTTGTCAAAGATGTGTTTTTTCGGAAAATAATTAAAAATATATATTTTTGGGGAAATTAAAATTAAAATGGAGTAAAAAAAATATATATATTAATTTTGTGTCAAATTTTTTTTTTTTTTTAAAAAAAAAGGGGGGTCGCGAAGGCATCCTGCGGCAGCGCGGGGCTGCTTTGCGCGGCAGGCTGCCCCAGCGCGCAAGGCAGACGCCTCGCGCGCAGGCCCCCTGCGCGCGAGGCTGGGGACGCCGCGCGCCCCCCTGCGCGCGAGGCAAGGGGCCTCGCGCCCCAGCCCCCCCCCCCCCCCCCCCCCCCCCCCCCCCCCCCCCGCGCGGCGGGGGGCGGGGGGCGCCGCGCGACCCCCCTGCGCGCGAGGCTGCTGCCTGCCGCGCGCGGTGCGGGGGCACCACGCGCGCAGCAGGCTGCTGCCGCGCGCGCCCTTGCCCTCTCCGCGCGACCTCTTGGTCTTCGCCTGTCTGTTTTTTTTTCGCTGTTTTCAGTCTGAATGTTCTCGGTCTGACATTTCTATGGTTTCACCATTTTTATGATATTTTTGATTAACTAAAAATAAAGGATATCTTGTCCCTTGCCATTTTTGGCCAAGGCAAGATTAAATGGGGATTTTGCCCCTCATTTTTGGACGGCAACTAATTCCAAGCTTTTCTCTCTCAATTTTTTTCCAGCAACTAGCTCTTTGGCTTTCTTTTTCTCTTCTTTCTCAAGTTTTAATCTTGATTTGATCTTCAAAAGATACACAATCCATTTTATTGAGTGATTTGGGCTTGGAAAATTAATTTCCCTTTTGCTCAAATCATCCACCAAAATATTTTCATCAAAATATTTTCCTGATATTATTTCAAAATATTAATTTCTACATTTTCTTCAAGTGTTTATCACCACAAATCCGACAAGGAAAATCGATCGGGACACCGTTTCCCCAATCTAAAAATTCTGAGGGTAAACATTCCTGGACTTGTTCTCTTTTATTTTTCTTGTACATTATTTATTGTTGTTAAAATTATTTTTGTTACTATTATCATGTCTATTATTTACTTTTAGCATTTTAATGTGTTAATATACTTATTATTATTATTACTATTATTATTATTATTATTTTGTAGTCTAATTTGTGTTTCCCTTTTTATTAGCTTTATTCTTGGTATTTGTCGTTATCTTCTTTCTTTCCTTCTTCTTCTTATTATTATTATTATTATTTTTACTATGTCGTTGCCTCATTTGCATTAGTATATATATTGTTATTGTTTGCAATATCACCATCCTATTATCACTATTATTACTATTATAGTGGTTGTTATTAACTTATTTTCCGTTTTCTACATCCATTATTATTATTATTATTATTATTATTATTATTATTATCATCATATGGTTTTATTGTGATTATTATGTCTACTATTTATCTTATTTATTGTTGTATTGTTATTTACTGTTGATAATTTGATTTATTTTGTTGCATTGCTATCATTGTTATTATTATTATATTTATTATTTGTTTGATTAATTCACTTTGAATATTTACTAATATTTTGATATTAATTTTTGTATGAGTTTAACTTGAATCGAGTTGTTTGGGTGTCGCCGCGACTCCCCGGATGGGTCGCGACACGTAGGCGGACACTCCGGTTTGGTGAGATCTTTCTTAACCCTCTCTTTATGTGTTACGTATTTATTTGTAAATATTTATTTTATTTGTGTACGCGTGCGATAAAAAATCACAAAAATATCTCCATAATTAAATCAGAATTTTCAATAATAAAATTGGGACCAATGTCCCTTATTTTAGCCCAACCATAAAAACATCACAACTAAAATGAAGAGTCAATTTTCAATAAAATGGGATCATTCATCCTGGTTTTCTCCAAACAAACCAAAACGACTCTTCAAACCCTCTTTAAATTAAAACGAAGGAACCAATGTTCCTAATTTTCGAACAAGTGCGAAGGAACCAATGTTCCTTAAATAATGCCTCGATTTATGTATGGTCTTTTATCTTGATCTTACGTGAGTGTTTAAAGTTATGTACATTATTTTCCTTTGGGCCCTTGTAATTAATTTTTGGGGCAACATTATTTATCTTTTGGGGATTGTATTCCGTCCCACTTACATCTTTAACCTCCTTTTATTGGGGTTGTATTCTGCCTCTATTTCTATTGTAATTGCGTGCTTGCGTGTTTACCGCTTCCATTTATTGCTTTTTCTATCTATTGCTTTATCGCTTTTATTTACTTCCTTCACGTGCTTGAAATGCGCTTTTACTTTTAATGCATCGCTCGTGTGAGATGAGAGATATAATTTTAAGAATTTAAAAACCCATTCATGATTAACCAAAGCATAAATAAGAGGGAAGTTCCGGACACCATATCTTTGGTTTAGACCAATAGAGGTGAGAAACCTTTTCCCAATTTCTTGCAAATTGGGTGGCGACTCCAAATACCTCAAAGGTGCCTTTAGGCGTCAATAGGCTAGGTTATTCTCCCCAATGTTCTATTGAGAGGAGTATACCGATGATGTCTCATGGCGCCCATGATCAAAAGATGCGAACCTTCATACCTCGAATCCTAAAGCGGATTCAAAGCGAGGGCCCTTGCTGGGTTATTTCGGGTTCGGCGCGCGTCACAGTGGCGACTCCGCTGGGGACTTTATGTTTGAGACTTCACTCCGAAAGTGCTTTGGTTAAAATTTATAATTGGGTTTTTGAAACTTAAAATTCTATCTCTTTTCGAAAATTGCATCATATCATTTTAGAGCCTTAGACTTACGCTAGTTGGTCCCTATCTTACCCCGGTGCGTTCCCGAAGCACGACCCTACTTTCACTCATTGTGGGGAAGTGTTAAGGATAATCACCAGCCCAAGCCTTGTACCTTTTGGTATATCAAAATGGAGACCCGATCGGTCGTTATGCTCGTGATGAGTTAGACCCGTTGGCGCGAACCATGCTTGGGTAGCCTAAAGAAAATCACCCTGACTAAAGCCCATGTAATGGCAAATAGAAACTTCCCTAGGTGGTATGCTCCTTAATATGATGCTTGTGGTATGGGTCGTCATGTATTAAACGAAATCAACCAATTTAAGTGGTCTTTTATCAAAGGCTTTCATGCCCCAGTAAGCCCACCTTAACTTGATTGAATTGTCCAAATACGTGAATGGCCAAAACTCATACGCGTGTACATTAGACTAAAGCTGTTATGCTGCCGGCTTTTCGCCGTGCACGTTGCGCGTTCATAGGGTCCCCTGTTGACCCATGAACTAAGCCCACCTAGGAAAGAGACCACATTGCCCCGTGTGCGGGAGTAATAAGGTTGGAAGGGTCTGTTTGCTTGCATGTGGTTGTGGATGCTGCATCAACACGGCCATGCATTCTTAATGCCATCCATGCATCATGCTAATGAATTGGATTTTTTCAGCCATCATAGATCCATTTGAGTGGTCCAGAGATCCTAGCGGGAGGTTGGTCAGAAATCAAGTAGTTGAGCCATCAAGTTTGGCATCAGCATCGGGTTCAGATTGGGATAGAAACTCAGACTCTTATTCAGAGCAATCCTCCGGATCAGTAATGGCAGAATTATCGCAAGATTCGGGTGCTGTAACAACACAGGACTTGGACAAGAGATTCGAAGACTTTGAAAGGAAAATGCTTGCTATGATGGGGAACTTTGTCGCCCAGATGATGCCACACGCTGGACAACCGTCTGGAGCTCCAGCTGTTGACCCGGTCGAAGCACCTGTTGTGGAGACCACTATACCAACTACCACTGTACCATAGCCAGTCACTGAACCTAGAGCGGCGGCACCAGTTGAGCAACCGAGGGTGAGAATTCCAGATCCAAGGGATGATTTCTTAGGGGAAGAGGAAGATGAGCCAGTAGTTCCCCAAGCGGTGAGGTGCAAAGCTCCTAAGCTAGAGGATGATGTGGTGAGGAAGATGGAGGAAAGAATGGAGGCCATCGCACGAATGGTGTCGGTCGGAAAGGGGGTTATCCCCGAAGATGTAGACTTGGGTGAGGAGGAGCTGCTGCCTCAGAGATTTAAGATGCCAGATTTACCAAAGTTTGATGGCACGTCTGACCCTTCGGCCCATCTTAAACAATATGCCTTGATCATGAAGGGCACAGGTCTTACCAGGAAGCAAAAAATGGAGTACTTCTGCCTTAGTTTGACGGGGTCAGCGGTTGATTGGTACCACGGTTTGGACAGGAGGTCGAAAGAAGATTGGGTTTTGCTTACAAGTGATTTTATGAGGCAGTACGACTGCAGCACCCGCATGGAAGTGACGTTAAAAGACCTCGAGCTCCTGCAACAAAAGTCTGGTGAATCTTTCCATTATTACCTTACGCGGTGGAGGAATCGCATTATGGAGATGAAAAGGAAGCCCGATACCTTAGACCAAATCAGACTATTTATCAAAAATGCAAGCCTATACTTGAGGGAGGGGCTTAAGATGAAAGGGCTCAAGGATTGGGAATCCTTAAAAGACATAGCAATTGAAGCTGAATCGGAGTACTTGGCAAGGAAAGCCAATAATGACAGTTTTTCTTGGAAGAACTTTGGGAACCAAGGCGGGAATAGGTCGAGTGGCGCCGGAAACAGCAGTAACAGAGTGGGCAAAACAGCGGAAGTTTCAGCCACGGATGCGAACCAGAGGCACTATTCAAATTTGGGAAGACCATTATCCTGGGTCCTAGAAAGATTAATGAAAGAGGGAAAACTTCAGCCATTGCCAGCTAGACAAGCTAAGACCTACGGCCAGCCGAACCATAGAGGGGACCAATACTGTGCTTTCCACCAGCACACTGGTCACCTCACTGACTCTTGCAGAACTTTAAGGGATCGGGTCCAAGATCTTATTGATAGTAAGCAGATCTCTGACCCTGAAAAGAGGGAAAAGAAGAAGAATACCGGATATAACGCCGTTCCTCCTCCAGTCTTCATAATAGGGTCAAGCTTGCCAGAATGGTATGTGCTGAGGGATCTCTACGGCAATGACTACATGGCTATCGTCCGCCCCGGACAGGAAGTCAATAGGGAGAAGCCCCAAGTCAACATGATAGAATGTTGGGACTCAGCCAGTGAAGGTGAGGCTGAAGAGGCCGACGAGCCGAAGGATGTATGGAACTCTGGGGGTGAAGAAGACAAAGTGTAAGAGGTATAGGTTGTTACTCGCAGCGGAAGAGTGGTGCCGGAAATTGAGAAGCAACAGGACCCGATGCCTCCGACGGTGGAGCAAGAAATGGAAGAGAATCAGATCCTGAAGCAACTAAAGAAGACGACAGCACAAATATCTATCTGGGACCTATTGAGGCAATCCCCGAGCCACAGGCAGAAGCTAGTTGAAGCCTTATGTGAATCGACAGTCGCCACCACTATCTCACCCTCCGAGTTATTGGGCATTGTGAAGGGGGGATCTGAAGAAAACATAGTCTACACCGAAGCCGACTTGCCAGTCGAGGGTCGTAATCACAATCGCCCTCTATATATCCGAGCTCAAATCAATGGTAAACACACGGCCTGTGTCATGGTGGATGATGGGTCCTCCATTAATGTGTGCCCACTGGTGGCGCTACCTTCACTTGGATTGAATGAGAGCATGTTGAGTGAATCTGATCTGACTATCACTGCTTATGACAACTCGAGAAGGCAAGCTGCTGGGACTTTTAAAGCTCAAGTCAAGACCGGTCCAGTTGAGATAGAGGCTGAGTTTGTGGTCCTGCCAATACCGGCTAACTTTGCAGTGCTGCTTGGAAGACCTTGGTTTCACAAGTTGGGGGGGGGGGGGTTCCATCTACGCTCCATCAAATGATTAAGATTCCCCATGAAGGCCAGATTGTAACAATTAAAGCAGCTAGTGATAATCAAGTGTCAGTGCTCGAAATTTCCAATCAACCCTTCAGTGGTTTCCACGTGGCTATGGTGAATGATGAAGATGAGTCGGGGGTAAGCCCCCAAGTTGTCAATATGATGAAAAGGATGAGCTTTCTCCCCGGGGCTGGTTTGGGTAAGAGCTCACAAGGGATTCAAGAGCCCGTCGCCACAAGGGGGCAAAAGGATAGGCGAGGTTTGGGCTACGCTGTTGATGCCAAGAAGAACAAGCCCGCAAGGAAGCCCGCGGAAGTGCCGCACATTTTGGAGACTTTTGTACCGGCTGCATCGGTGTGTGCCTACTGTGGGGAGGCAGAGCCTCAGTGGATTGATGGCAAGATCACCCCGGGTTTTGAAATATTCAATGATGTGTTTGACTGGCCCGAGGGGATGGTCAAGACGGTGGAAGCCTTCTGGGATGAGGAAATCTTCAATCAGACTCTAGCATGGGACCGAGAAGTTCCCGAGGAAGTTATCACCAAAAGCCTGCTGGCTGCTCAATCAAAGGGTAAAGAGAAGATGGAAGACGGAGCGGCAGTGCCAGAATTGAAGAGTTTGAATGCAGCTGAGGTTCAAGATGAGGGGTCGTCGGCTTCAGCACCAGCACCAGTGGAAGATGATAATGATAGCTTTGCTGATGTACTTTTTATTCCCGAACTATTTGACAATTCTGTCTGTATTTCTGAGTACTTTAATAATATGAATGACTTTGCTTACTTGTGCGATGTTTCTCATGATTTCATTATGCATAATCACGAGCATGAATCATTTATATTTGACATTAACTCAACCAATACCACCTCATTTAATCTCGGGACTTTGGAAAATCCAAAGGAAATCTTGATAGCATCCGACGTAACGCTTGAGGAAAGGATAAAATTTGAGAGAATTTTGAAAAAATATGAAAGAGTCTTCGCCTGGACCAATGAAGATATGCCAGGGATTGATCGGACAGTTGCCGAACACGCCATTCCGACCTACCCAGAGTGCAAGCCGGTCAAACAGAAGCTCAGAAGACTGAGACCAGAATGGGCAGAAAAGGTAAAGGAAGAGGTGCACAAGCAGATCGAAGCCAAGTTCCTAGTAGAGGTCCAATACCCCACGTGGTTAGCCAATGTGGTCCCCGTGGTCAAGAAGGATGGGAGAGTCCGAGTGTGTGTTGACTACCGAGACCTGAATAAAGCCTGCCCGAAAGACGACTTTCCCTTTCCCCATATTGATGTACTAGTGGATAGCGCGGCTGCTTGTATGATGTACAGCTTTGTGGATGGGTACGCGGGATACAACAAATCCTTAACAGGATTGTGGATCGAATCAAGACAGCTTTCATCACAGAATGGGGGACATTCGCTTACCGAGTGATGCCTTTTGGGTTAAAGAATGCTGGAGCGACATACCAAAGGATGGCTACTAAGATCTTGGATGACTTGATCCACAAGGAGGTCGAAGTGTATGTCGATGATATGATGATCAAGTCGGCAACTCGAGAAGGACATTTCGAGGCCTTGGAAAAGTTCTTTCAGAAGATCGACAAGTATAATCTTCGCCTCAATCCTAAGAAATGCATTTTCGGAGTCACCTCGGGTAAGCTGTTAGGCCATGTGGTAAGCCAAAGGGGAATAGAAGTGGACCCTGATAAAATCAAGGCAATCAGAGAAATGCCAGCGCCCCAAAAGGAAAAGGAAGTTCAGAGTTTTCTGGGCAAATTGCAGTACATCAGTAGGTTCATTTCCAAGCTCGCTTCAGTATGCGAACCAATTTTTAAGCTCCTCAGGAAGAATCAGCCAGTCAGGTGGAACGACGACTGCCAGAAAGCTTTTGATGTCATTAAGGATTATCTCCAACATCCCCCAGTACTACGACCGCCACGGCCTGTTAAACCTTTGATTCTCTACCTAGCAATAGAGGAAAATTATGTAGGAGCCATGATGGCCCAAGAGGATGAATTCGGGGTCGAATTTGCGGTTTACTACCTCAGCAAGAAATTCCTCCCTTATGAAGCCAAGTATGTTGAAGTGGAAAAGATCTTCCTGGCAGTAATCTGGGCATCAAAGAAACTGAGGCATTACTTTCATTCCTACAAAGTGCAGGCTGTTGCCAAGCAAAATCCCCTTCGATACCTGCAACAGGCACCCTCTTTACTAGGGAAAATGGGAAGATGGTTGATATTGCTACAAGAGATCGACGTGGAATACATTACTAGAAAGACCATTAAAGGTCGAGCAGTGGCCGAGTTTCTTGCTGACCATCCAATTGAAGGAGACCAGCTATTGTATGAATTCCCCGACGAAAACGTGGTAGCCATCACCGTGCAGAAGTGGCAGATGTATTTTGATGGGGCAGTAAATAGCAAGGGACCCGGAACAGGAGTGATTCTAGTAACCCCAGACGGAGAGAAGCTTCCCTTAGCCAAGAAACTAAGGTACAGAGCCACCAATAACGAGGCTGAGTATGAAGCCTGCATCTTTGGGTTAGAAGCGCTCTCAGCCGTGGGGGCAAAAGTAGTAGAGGTCTTCGGGGACTCATCCTTAGTAATCCACCAAGTCAGGGGTGAATGGGCCATCAAGGAAGGGCGGCTGTTGCCATATGCAAAGTGCTTGAAAGAACTTAGTGGCTGGTTTGAAATTTGCACTTTTAACTACGTGCCCCGAGATGAGAACCAATTGGCAGATGCCCTAGCTACCTTGGTATCCATGTGGGATAACCCCGAAGGAATAGTTATGAAGCCCGTGCTCATTTCCAGTTCGAGCAAGCCATACTTTGAGACCGAGCAAGTCGGGGATGTTGAAATTACTGATGGAAAGCCATGGTACTATGATGTCCAGAATTATTTAGAGAGGTCAATATTCCCGGAAGAAGCCACTAAAAAGGACCAAAGGCTAATCCGCAAACTGTCCACTCAATTCATCAGTGTAGATGGGGTGTTGTACAAGAGACAAGCCGATGGCATACAACTCAGATGTTTAGATGAAAAAGAGGCCAAAAGGGTTGTGGAGGAAACCCATGCAGGGGTTTGTGGGGCCCATATGAATGGTCTGGCCCTAGCAAAGAAAATAATGCGACAAGGTTTCTTCTGGTTAACAATGGATACAGATTGCTCTAAATATGTGAAGGAGTGCCAATTATGCCAGCAATATGCTAATTTGAGACACCTGCCGGTGTCGGAATTGTGCAACCTGACGTCTCCGTGGCCATTTGCCGCATGGGGGATTGACATAATAGGGGAGATACACCCGACAGCCTCTAATGGGCACAGGTTCATTGTAGTCGCCATTGATTACTTTACCAAGTGGGTTGAGGCTAAATCCTTCAAGAAATTAGGCGGCCGGGAAATGGACAGGTTCATAGAGCGACATTTGATCTGTAGGTACGGTCTCCCTCATCACATCGTGTCAGATAATGGGGTACAGTTCCAAGCTGAGACTAAGCAGATGCTCAAGAAGTACGCCATCTAACACCATAAGTCCTCTCCATACTGACCACAGGCCAACGGGGCGGTCGAGGCAGCTAATAAGAACATCAAGAAGATATTGGCTAAGATGGTGCAAACCTATAAAGACTGGGCCGAGAAATTGCCATTCGCACTATGGGGCTACAGGACCACCGCCAGAACTTCCACAGGGGTTACCCCTTTCTCCTTGGTTTACGGGACGGAAGCAGTTCTACCAGTAGAAATAGAACTCCAGTCATTGAGGGTGGTGACAGAAACTCAGCTACCAGAAGCCGAATGGGCCCAGCAGCGGCTACTACAGTTGAACCTATTGGACGAAGATAGGATGCGGGCATACTACCACAACCAGATCTACAAGAAAAGGCTAGCCCGCTCATTTGGGAAAAAAGTAAGAAAGCACCCATTGAAGGAAGGAGACCTAGTCTTGAAACAAATGAGGCCAGGGGTTCCGGATTTTCGAGGCAAGTTCAGGCCAACTTGGGAAGGACCCTTCGTTCTGAAGAAGCTTTTGTCTAAAGGAGCTGCGATCCTGACAGATAGTGATGGGAATGAATTCAAGGAGCTGGTCAACGTCGACAGATTGAAAAGATTCCACGGCTGAAGACAAAAAAAAAAAAAGAGAGAGAGAGAAAAATGTTCAATCAAGAAAACCCGAGAGGGCTGATTGATAACAGGAGTGTGATGCTTTTGAGATCTATCTCGAGATTAGATGTGGTCTGGTATCTTGGGGCCTAATGTCAAATGATGATCATGTGTAATGAAATCACACGAGAAACGTGTACATGTATGCAATTATGCACTCAGAAAAGTTCTTTTATCCAATGAATGTCCATAGTTCTTTTCAGACGAGTAATATGTCACTGCTGTCACTTCCCATTCGAATGAGCACAATTTATCCATGCAACCGATAGAAATTTTATTAAAATATAAATATATATATATAAATAATAATAAAAATAAGGCCGTTAGAGATGAAAACCGTGACTGGCGCTCTAAGCAAAAGTTAGGCCAAAGGGCAGAGTGAAAACCTGGTAACAGGAAGTCTGCCCTACAAAAAAATGAAATAAATAAAAGCCACTGGATTGGGTTGGGTCCATTCCAGGCAAAAATAAGGCACAGGGTTATATGAAAATCCGACAAGGACGCATCTCCCGCTAAGAAAAGCTAGTGTGAAAATCCATGAGGGACGCACTACCTTTAAAACAATGACGCTTGGAGTGATAAGGCAGCATTACCTTGGGCAACCCCTTTCAAGCAAAGACACACATCGGGCAATCCTCCCTCAAGAATTATGAGTCACAGTCCATAAAGCAGGACATCGCTTACAGACGCTTGGGGGCATGAGCGACCACACGGAGCCATGAGTCGCTTCGGCAGAAGTTATCGCACCTCGACCCCTAGACCACTCAGATGAATGGTGTCACCTGCATCCTGCATGACATATGCATATGCACGTGCATAACTTACCCTTGCATACAAGTTTGTTGTTTCTACAGGAAAGTCTGGCGCCTTCACACACCGACAAGCTGGTGTTTATCAGTCGCTCAGCCGTGGTTTCACACGCCGACAAGCTGGTGTTCTATCAATCACGTTCTTCCAAGTCTGGCGCCTTCACACACCGACAAGCTGGTGTTTATCAGTCGCTCAGCCGTGGTTTCACACACCGACAAGCTGGTGTTCTATCAATCACGTTCTCCAAAGTCTGGCGCCTTCACACACCGACAAGCTGGTGTCTATCAGTCGCTCAGCCGTGGTTTTACACGCCGACAAGCTGGTGTTCTATCAATCACATTCTTCCAAGTCTGGCGCCTTCACACACCGACAAGC
The DNA here is from genome assembly GCA_947683425.1 of Excoecaria cochinchinensis. Classification (NCBI taxonomy): domain Eukaryota; kingdom Viridiplantae; phylum Streptophyta; class Magnoliopsida; order Malpighiales; family Euphorbiaceae; genus Excoecaria; species Excoecaria cochinchinensis. The sequence goes on from CANTUQ010000020.1 coordinate 5,073,675, forward strand.
TGGTGTCTATCAGTCGCTCAGCCGTGGTTTTACACGCCGACAAGCTGGTGTTCTATCAATCACGTTCTTCCAAGTCTGGCCCCTTCACACACCGACAAGCTGGCATTCTATCAACCATGTTCTTAAAAGTTTGACGCCTTCACGCACCGACAAACTGGTGTTTATCAGTCGCTCAGCCATGGTTTCACGTCGACAAGCTGACGTTCCTCAATCATGTAACCAGTAGTAATCCTATGATGCCGACAAGCTGGCAAGACCAAGTCCCGGACAGCGACCGCCTCAGGTACGCATCTCTCCCTCTCTTTTCTGAATTTTGGCTCACTTAGGCACCTAGGTTCTAAGTTTCCCCAAAATTGGGGGCAACTGTAGACACCGGGTTCCAGGGCGGTCCAAGATCAGGATTACCCAATGATGAAATAGAAGACCGATTTTCGGCAAGAAATGTGAGAATCGATCGTTCCCTCGTCAAAGATGTGTTTTTCGGAAAATAATAAAAAATATATATTTTTGGGGAAATTAAAATTAAAATGGAGTAAAAAAATATATATATTAATTTTGTGTTAAAATTTTAAATAAAAAAAAGGGGGTCGCGAAGGCCGCCTGCGGCAGCCTCGCGCGCAGCCCCTGCGCGCGAGGCGGGGGGCGCCGCGCGCAGCCCCTGCGCGCGAGTCGGGGGGCCTCGCACGTAGCCCCCTGCGCGCGAGGCAGGCTGCCTCGCGCGCACCCCTTAGCGCGAGGCAGCTGCCTGCCGCGCGCGGTGCGGGGGCACCACGCGCGCAGCAGGCTGCTGCCGCGCGCGCCCTTGCCCTCTCCGCGCGACCTCTTGGTCTTCGCTTGTCCGTTTTTTTTCGCTGTTTTCAGTCTGAATTTTCTCAGTCTGACATTTCTATGGTTTCACCATTTTATGATATTTTTGATTAACTAAAAATAAAGGATATCTTGTCCCTTGCCATTTTTGGCCAAGGCAAGATTAAATGGGGATTTTGCCCCTCATTTTTGGACGGCAACTAATTCCATGCTTTTCTCTCTCAATTTTTTTTCCAGCAACTAGCTCTTTGGCTTTCTTTTTCTCTTCTTTCTCAAGTTTTAATCTTGATTTGATCTTCAAAAAATACACAATCCATTTTATTGAGTGATTTGGGCTTGGAAAATTAATTTCCTTTTGCTCAAATCATACACCAAAATATTTTCATCAAAATATTTTCCTGATATTATTTTAAAATATTAATTTTTTCATTTTCTTTAAGTGTTTATCACCACAAATCCGACAAGGAAAATCGATCGGGACACCGTTTCCCCAATCTAAAAATTCTGAGGGTAAACATTCCTGGACTTGTTCTCTTTTATTTTTCTTGTACATTATTTATTGTTGTTAAAATTATTTTTGTTACTATTATCATGTCTATTATTTACTTTTAGCATTTTAATGTGTTAATATACTTATTATTATTATTACTATTATTATTATTATTATTTTGTAGTCTAATTTGTGTTTCCCTTTTTATTAGCTTTATTCTTGGTATTTGCCGTTATCTTCTTTCTTTCCTTCTTATTATTATTATTATTATTATTATTATTATTATTATTATTATTATTATTATTATTATTATTATTATTATTATTATTTTTACTATGTCGTTGCCTCATTTGCATTAGTATATATATTGTTATTGTTTGCATTATCACCATCCTATTATCACTATTATTACTATTATAGAGGTTGTTATTAACTTATTTTCCGTTTTCTACATCCATTATTATTATTATTATTATTATTATTATTATTATTATTATTATTATTATTATTATTATTATTATTATTATTATTATTATTATTATTATTATTATTATTATTATTATTATTATTATCATTATCATATGGTTTTATTGTGATTATTATGTCTACTATTTATCTTATTTATTGTTGTATTGTTATTTACTGTTGATAATTTGATTTATTTTGTTGCATTGCTATCATTGTTATTATTATTATATTTATTATTTGTTTGATTAATTCACTTTGAATATTTACTAATATTTTGATATTAATTTTTGTATGAGTTTAACTTGAATCGAGTTGTTTGGGTGTCGCCGCGACTCCCCGGATGGGTCGCGACACGTAGGCGGACACTCCGGTTTGGTGAGATCTTTCTTAACCCTCTCTTTATGTGTTACGTATTTATTTGTAAATATTTATTTTATTTGTGTACGCGTGCGATAAAAAATCACAAAAATATCTCCATAATTAAATCAGAATTTTCAATAATAAAATTGGGACCAATGTCCCTTATTTTAGCCCAACCATAAAAACATCACAACTAAAATGAAGAGTCAATTTTCAATAAAATGGGATCATTCATCCTGGTTTTCTCCAAACAAACCAAAACGACTCTTCAAACCCTCTTTAAATTAAAACGAAGGAACCAATGTTCCTAATTTTCGAACAAGTGCGAAGAACCAATGTTCCTTAAATAATGCCCCGATTTATGTATGGTCTTTTATCTTGATCTTGCGTGAGTGTTTAAAGTTATGTACATTATTTTCCTTTGGGCCCTTGTAATTAATTTTTGGGGCAACATTATTTATCTTTTGGGGATTGTATTCCGTCCCACTTACATCTTTAACCTCCTTTTATTGGGGTTGTATTCTGCCCCTATTTCTATTGTAATTGCATGCTTGCGTGTTTACCGCTTTCATTTATCGCTTTTTCTATCTATTGCTTTATCGCTTTTATTTACTTCCTTCACGTGCTTGAAATGCGCTTTTACTTTTAATGCATCGCTCGTGTGAGATGAGAGATATAATTTTAAGAATTTAAAAACCCATTCATGATTAAACAAAGCATAAATAAGAGGGAAGTTCCGGACACCATATCTCTGGTTTAGACCAATAGAGGTGAGAAACCTTTTCCCAATTTCTTGCAAATTGGGTGGCGACTCCAAATACCTCAAAGGTGCCTTTAGGCATCAATAGGCTAGGTTATTCTCCCCAATGTTCTATTGAGAGGAGTATACCGATGATGTCTCATGGCGCCCATGATCAAAAGACGCGAACCTTCATACCTCGAATCCTAAAGCGGATTCAAAGCGAGGGCCCTTGCTGGGTTGTTTCGGGTTCGGCGCGCGTCACAATAGGCCTTAGGCCTCAACAATAATACACGCATGTAAATGGGGCGTACCCCGGCAAGAATGTGTCCCCAACAACACAAAATAATGGCCTCAGGCCGCAAAAGCAATATATTCACATAATGGTGTGCTAAAGAGATGTAGTTCTAAAGCACCAAAATTATAGAAAAATTCTATTTCTATGTGATCATGCAGAATTCAGGTTTAATTGCACTAATAAATAAAAAAAAATGGGCAGCATTCCCCCTAAATTCCTAAAGTATTTGGAATTTTCTAAAGTTGAAAGGAGAAGAAATGAATTAATGAATTAAATAAAACTCAAAAGAAAGTAATTATTTACTTACTTGTAGTCGCAGGAAGTGTAGAAACTGGAGAAAATATAAATATCAAAGCGCCAGGTGAGTAGAAAATGCGAAAATATGAAGAAATCGCGAAAAAGATGAAGAAATGCTTGAGAAAACGCCAAAAAACGTAAAGAAAAACGGTTTGGGAGAAGAAATGAAAGGGACAGTAGCGTTTACACCGTCTGTCACTCGCCCTTATATAAAATTTCTTGACCGAAGGGCAGGGTGTCTGTACAAGCGATAGACGGGCTGGCCGTCTGTCATGCAATAAATGCGAGTTAATGCGCGTGATGAATGCAATGCTAACGTATGCGTGTGCCAAGTGGGTGAAAATCGACCAGAACCTCGTCCTGGCGGTGACCCATTTCTGGAACCCCTAGTTTCGCATCTTCCAGTTCACCTATCAGGAACTGTGCCCTTTGCCTGAAGAGTTAGCTTCAATTCTGGGAGCCTGGTTCCCTCCTAGCGCTCTGCCTTGCGTCCCTCGCTGTGGCTTATTCCAGACCTGGGACGTAGCCATGGCTCTGGGCATACCTCCTTCCGAGGCCATCCGGCTGATTTCCCCGGGCTCTTCCTTTTCCTTGGGGCCATTGATCGAGGCTCTGGATCAGTTCACTGACATCCCCACATATCGGGTAAGCATTACATTCTTATTCTGCATGGTGAACTTCCTTACTGTTGTTCCAGGAGGTTTGACAGGTGACTCCCGTCTGTTCGGAATCTTGAGCGACTTTCATCTGGGACTGTCACCCCTACCACTTGTCCTGGCTGAAACCATTCTGGGTTTGGACGCTGTGAGCTCTGGGTCAACTACAACCTTTACCGGCAGCCCCTTATTGCTCCAGGTACGTCATTATTTTAAAGGTAGTGCGTCCCTTATGGATTTTCACACTAGCTTTTTTTAGCAGGAGGTGCGTCCTTTCGGATTTTCACACAACCCTGCGCCTTATTTTTGCCTGAAGTAAATCCTACTTACTCCAGCGGCTTTTCTCTATTTTTTTTTCAGATCTGGCTGTAGGAGAAACTGAAAATGCTGTCTGAACCACCCCCCGAGTCACTCCACAGTACCCGTTGAGCCATTTCCTGCCGCGTCGACAACTGTATGGGTGTGTCACCGCTGGTGAAGGCATTACCAGGTTTGGCGAGCTATCAGATGACGACATCAACTTCACGTCTGCTTGGCTCCCATTGTTTCATGTGGTCATTGATGGGCCATCGGGCTACGTTCCCCTCTGCGGCCTCCGTCAGGCCACCTTCTGCATCACCTCCCGATGTACACGACAGCTCGGGATGACCCAGGAAGTAGTGAGGGTTCCCCTGTCCTTCCAAGGAAGAGCTCTCTCGGCTGCGTTTGCTTCTCGATATCATGAGCTGTGGGGTAGACTACTCGTAAAGACTGTTATCCCGAGGTTCGGCAATCATTCCGTGTCTTCGACTAACGAGTACAAGAAGTGGATCCTCAGTCTAGCATCTGATAACAGAACTCGAGGGCTCAAGCATCTGGTCAGCGAGAGCAGCAGCAGGACTTAGCTTAGCCTTACATATGTATTTTTATTTGTGCTACATTTATTTTTAATGCAGAACTGAGAAATGACAAAAATGAAAAGAATAATATTCATCCTATTTCACAAATTTGTGTATATTTTCATGTAATTTCAGCATACATGATCAGTTTTGGCATTTACTCAGCTACTTACGCGCTGTTAATACATGAAACCAAATTTTAACAGCATCAACTCCTGTTACCGATCGGCCCTCTCGGGTTTTCACGATTGGACATTTTCTCTCATGCCTCTAACTTTTGCACAGGATGCCTTTTTCGGTTTTCACCCTGTCGAGGCGCCCAATTTTAGCACAGCCACCTTTTTTCAGTTTTTGACTTGCAGGGCATTTTATTCTCTTCTTTTTTATTTTGGTCTTTATCTGTGGAACCTTTTGAGTCTGTCGACATTGATCGGCTCTTTGAATTCGTTGCCATCGCTATCTGATAAAAAGGCCGCTCCTTTCGACAACAGCCTTTTAAGGATGAAAGGTCCCTCCCAGGTGGGTCTGAATTTACCCCTGATATCCGGTGCCCCTAGTCTCATTTGCTTAAAGACTAAATCTCCTTCCTTCAAAGGGTGCTTCTTAACCTTCTTCCCAAACGACCTGGCAAGTCTCTTCTGATAGAATTGGTTATGGTAATAGGCCCTCAGCCTACTCTCATCCAACATATTTAGGTGTTGCAACCGCTGCCGCGCCCACTCAGCTTCTGGAATTTGGGCCTCCATAACCACCCTTAATGATTTGAGCTCTATCTCCACTGGTAATACTGCTTCTGTCCCATATACCAGAGAGTACGGTGTAGCCCCTGTAGAAGTTCTGACAGCTATCCTATAAACCCAAAGGGCGAATGGCAACTTTTCCGCCCAATCCTTATAGTTCTGCACCATTTTGGCCAGGATTCTCTTGACGTTCTTATTGGCGGCTTCCACTGCCCCATTAGCTTGAGGGCGATACGGGGAAGACCTATGATGCTCAATTCCGTACTTCCGAAGTAGCCCCTTCGTTTCTGCCATAAATTGGACCCCATTGTCAGACACCACATGATGAGGGAGACCATATCTGCATATCAGGTTCTTCTCAATGAACTTGGCCATATCTCGAGCGTCCACCTTCTTAAAAGATTCAGCTTCTACCCATTTGGTAAAATAGTCGATGGCAACTATGATAAACCTGTGTCCATTGGAGGCCGTGGGACGTATCTCTCCTATGATGTCTATCCCCCACGCTGCAAATGGCCAAGGCGACGTCAAACTGTGCAGCTCTGACACTGGTAGGTGCCTTAAATCAGCATACTGTTAACACAAATGGCATTGTTTTACATGCTTTGAACAGTCCGCATCCATGGTCAGCCAGTAGAACCCCTGTCTCATAATTTTCTTTGCTAGCATCAAGCCATTCATGTGGGCCCCGCACACCCCGGCATGGGTCTCCTCCATTACCTTCTTGGCCTCCTTTTCGTCTAAGCACCTTAATTGGACACCGTCGGCTTGTCGCTTATACAACATCCCATCTATACAGATGAACTGAGTGGACAATCTGCGCACTAGCTTCTGATCTTTCTCTGTGGATTCTTTCGGGAATGTCTCATTTTCCATGTAATTTCTGATATCATAGTACCAAGGTTTTCCGTCAGTGGCCTCAACATCCATCACCTGCTCATATTCAAAGCAGGGCCTCTGTGAACTCGAAATCAGCACCGGCTTCATTCTCATCCCTTATGGGTTGTCCCACATGGACACTAATGTTGCAAGTGCATCGGCTAATTGATTTTCGTCTCTCGGGATAAAATGGAAAGTACAAGCTTCGAGCTGGCCGCTTAGCATACGGAGGTGTCTCACATACGGAACCAGTCTTTCCTCTTTAACGGACCATTCCCCGCGAACTTGATGAATCACCAGAGACGAGTCTCCAAAAACTTTTGCAGACTTTGCCCTCAAGGCCAGGAGAGCCTCTAATCCGTAGATGCATGCCTCGTACTCAGACTCATTATTAGTAACTTTATACCTCAGTTTCTTAGCCAGTGATAACTTTTCCCCTTCCAGAGTTACCAAAATGACACCTACGCCTGCCCCTTTGCTATTAACGGCCCCATCGAAATACATCTGCCACCCCTGGACTGTAATGGCCATGACGTCCTCATCTGGGAAATTGTACTCAACCTGTTCTCCTTCTATAGGGTGATTAGCTAGGAATTCGGCTACAGCTCTCCCTTTGATAGTTTTCCTAGTGATATACTCTACATCGAATTCTTGGAGCAGTATCAACCACCTACCCATCTTCCTGAGTAAAGAAGGCGCTTGTTGTAGGTATCTCAAAGGATTCTGTTTAGCAACTGCCTGCACTTTGAATGAATGAAAGTAGTGCCTCAGCTTTTTGGAGGCCCAGATTACCGTCAAGCAAATCTTCTCTACCTCAGCATATTTTATCTCATATGCCAGGAATTTCTTGCTGAGGTAATAAATTGCAAATTCCACCCCAAAATCATCTTCTTGAGCCATCATGGCGCCCACTGAACTGTCCTCTATGACCAGATATAAAATTAGCGGCTTGGAGTGACATGGAGGTCTTAAAACTGGTGGATTCAGGAGATAATCTTTGATGGTATCAAAAGCTAACTGACAGTCGCTGTTCCACACTACCGGCTGATTTTTCCGGAGGAGCTTGAAAATGGGCTCGCTTACCGACGTTAACTTGGCGATGAATCTGCTTACATACTGTAGCTTGCCCAAGAAACCCCTTACATCCTTCTCTTTCTGTGGCGCAGGCATCTCCCTGATAGCCTTCACTTTGTCCGGATCAATTTCTATTCCCCTCTGACTGACGACATGTCCCAATAGCTTTCCTGAAGTCACTCCGAAGATGCACTTCTTGGGGTTAAGTCGCAGATTATACTTGTCGATCCGGGTGAAGAACTTTTCCAGGGCTTCAAAGTGTCCCTCTCGGGTGGCTGATTTGACCATCATGTCATCAACATATACTTCTACTTCTTTATGGATCAGGTCACTTAAGATCTTGGTCGCCATCCTCTGGTAAGTGGCCCCTGCATTCTTTAGGCCAAAAGGCATGACTCTGTAGGCATAGGTTCCCCACTCTGTGATGAAAGCGGTTTTGACCCGATCAGCTAATTTGTTCAGGATTTGGTTGTATCCCACATATCCATCTCCAAAGCTATACATCGCGCAGCTGGCGGCGCTGTCTATCAATACATCGATATGGGGTAGTGGAAAATCATCTTTAGGGCAAGCTTTGTTAAGATCTCGATAATCCACACATACCCTGACCTTTCCGTTCTTCTTTGCTACAGGGACCACATTTGCCAGCCATGTAGGATACTGCACTTCCACGAGGAACTTGGCTTCAATCTGCTGTTGAATTTCCTCTTTAACCTTGTCAGCCCATTCTGGTCTGAGCCTTCTCAACTTTTGTTTCACAGGCTTGTAATCCGGATAAGTTGGGATAGCATGATCTGCCAGTTCCCGGTCAATTCCCGGCATGTCCTCATAGGTCCAGGCAAAGACCTTTTCATGTTTTCTTATTATTCTCTCAAAATTTTTTCTCTCCTCAGGAGTTATGTTTGATGCTATTAGAATTTCTCTCGGATTTTCCGAGCTCCCAAGATTAAAAAGCATTGTATCAGTGGAATCAATGTCAAAAATTGATGGAACATGATCATATTCATGCCTGTTGAAATTGTTAGAAACATCGCACAAGTAAGAGAAATCGTTTATCTTATTAATAATATTATAGTTATCATTTACATCATAAAAGAGTTCTGGAATAAAAAGACAGTCTAAGCTAGAGTCTTCTTCTGCCACTCCCGATGTTGATGCTATTGCAGCTTGTTCACTAGCTTCCTGATTCAGCAGAGGCCCCTCAGGCGTGTCGGGGGAAATCCTCAAATCTCCCATTTTCAGCCCTAATTCTGCTATCTTCTGCTTCTCTTTCAACTTGGCAGTTATTATCTTCTTAGTGATAACCTCTTCAGGCTCGTATCTATCCCAAGTGAAACCCTGAGTCATGCCCTCCTCATCCCAGAAGTCTTCAGCAGTCTTGACGAACGCGACATGCCAGTCATACACATCATTAAAGATCTCGAAGCCAGGGACAATCCTCCCATCTACGCATTGCGGCGCGTCTTCACCAGTATATGCACAAACTGAGGATGCTGGCATAAAGCTCTCTGAAATGTGGGGGATCTTGTCTGTCATCCTCTTCTTGCCGAAGCCACCTCTATACCCCAGGCCTTTCCGGTTCTTCTGCCCTCGAGTGGTGATTGTGGTCTGCAGTCCTTGGGAGTTTCTGCCTTAACCCGCCCCTGGAAGATAATGCATCTTCTTCATCATATTAACCACAGCTGGGCTATCCACTGACCCGCACTCTTCTCTTATCATGGACACGTGGAAGCCACTAAACGGCTGATTGGCTATTTCCAGCGCTGAGACCTGGTTTTCCCTAGCCGCTCTAATAGTCACCACCTCCCCTTCGTGTGGGAATTTTATCATCTGATGCAGTGTGGATGGCACTCCCCCTAATTTATGAAACCAGGGTCTCCCAAGCAAAGCTGAGAAGTTAGCGGGTATGGGCAGAACTACAAATTCAACCTCCACTTCAATAGGTCCCGTCTTGACCAAAGCCTTAAAGGTTCCTGAGGCTTGCCTCCTAGAGTTGTCATAAGCCGTGATAGTCAGATCTGATCCACTGAGCATATCCTCGTTTAAACCAAAAGCTTGCAAAGCTATCAAAGGGCACACATTGATAGAAGACCCGTCGTCCACCATAACGCAAGCGGTGTGCTTACCGTTAATTTGGGCCTTGATGTACAGGGGTCGGTTGTGGTTGCGGCCTTCAACAGGTAGATCGGCATCAGAGAAGACCAATCTCTCCTCGGATCCTCCCTTAATTAAACCCAACAGCTCTTACGGGGAGATAGTGGTGGTGACCGTGGCCTCAACCAAAGCTTCTACTACCTTCTGTCGATGAGAGGGGGATTGCCTTAATAGATCCCATATGGATATTTGAGCTGCAGTTTTCTTCAACTGTCTGACAATCTGATTCTCCTCTGGCTCTTTCTCTGCTGATGGCTGCACTGGCTCAGGTAGCCTCGTAATCTTGGGAATCACTCTTCCACTCCTTGTTACGGCCCCTATCTCTCCTTCGTCCCCATCGGAGCCCCACAAATCAAGGTTCAATCCTTCTTTAGTCTCGGCTTCTCCACCGCTTTCACTGCTAGACCAGCAATCCAGGGTCACTACAACCTCCTTCCCCTCTCCATTTTTGGGATAACCAGCAGCAAACTTCTCTCTTCCATACAGATCCTGTAGCACGTACCACTCTGGCAAGCTAGATCCGATCATGAACATGGGTGGTGGTACGGCATTATAGCCGGGCTTCCTCTCAGTTTCCCTCTTCTCAGGGTCAGAGATTTGCTTGCTATCAATCAAGTCTTGGATAGAGTGTCGGAGTGCTGTGCATTTATCCGTGATACGGCCTGAGTGCTGGTGAAGCGCACAGAATTCATTATCTTTGTGTCCAGGCTTCCCTTGTGTCAAAGCTGGTCTAGGAGCTAAGGGCTGCAATTTTCCCTCCTTCACTAACCTCCTCAAGACCCAGGATAATGGTCTCCCCAAGTTCGAAAACTTCCTCTGGGTGGTTACCTCAGTAGCAGACACTTCCCCCATTCTTCTAGTGCTGTTACTGGGACCCGCCGGCCTGCTAGTTCCTTGACCGGGGCTAGCCCTCTTGGCGAAATTGTCATTGTTAGCTTTCCGAACCAAGAATTCCCCCTCTGCTTCGATGGCTATATCTTTGAGAGATTCCCAGTCCTTTAACCCCTTCATCCTCAATCCCTCCTTCAAGTACGGGCTTGCGTTCTTAATGAATAGACGAATCTGATCCGGGGTGTCAGGCTTTCGGCGCATCTCCATTACTCGGTTCTGCCATCTGGTAAGATAATCATGGAAAGACTCCTCGGTCTTCTACTGAAGTAGCTCAAGATCTTTCAGAGTCACCTCCATTCTGGTATTACAGTCATATTGCTTCAAAAACTCTTCAGTGAGCAGATCCCAATCTTCTTTAGTGCGGCGGTCAAGGCCATGATACTAGTTAATGGCATGAGAGGTTAGACTCAGACAAAAGTATTCTACTTTCTGCTTCTTGGATAACGTGGTCCCTTTCATGACCAGAGAATATTGCTTCACATGTGCGGTCGGGTCAGAAGTACCATCAAATTTCGGCACATCCGGTATTTTGAAGTTATAAGGGATCGGATCCTCTCCATCCAACTCGCTATCCTCCGGATTCATCCCACGAGCTCTGCCTATCATACGAGCCATAGCCTCAAACCTCTCTTCCATTTTCTTCAGAATAAAGTCATCAGCTCGAGGTGCCTTCCCCTTCTCAGATACCATGCTCACCCAATCATCCTCGATATCTCTACCGTCATCAATTCTCAGCGCAGGCCTTCTTCCCTGATCTCCCGAGGCCACTGATCTTAACTCTACCGGGGGCGGCCTAACGGGCTCTTCTCGCCTTTCAACCCTTTCTTCCTCAGGCTCATTCTGTCTCACTGGAGGAGGAGGAGGATTCTGTGGAGCATTTTGCTGTGCGAAGGTGGCCAACATGTTCATTATCCTACCCTCGAATTCCTCAAAACGGCGGCCCACTTCTTCCGCAATCATGGCCCTGGTGGCATCTTCCCCCTAGGCGAGTTTGCCATCTGAGATACTGTACCACTGATTTCTGATAAGACTTCTGGTAGACCCTCTCTATCTAACAGTTCGGGAATAGGAACTTGGATCAGTCGTCCTGTTGGTGATCTAGTCCACCTGGGCAGATCTATAATGGCTGCAGGGACAAAAAATTAGGCATGATGCATGAAATGCAGGTATAATGCATGGTCGTGATATGCAACACTTACAGAGCACAAGCAAGCAAGTAGGTCCTTCCGCCCTTATTTCTCCCACACACGTGGTCGTGCAGTCTCTTTCCTAGGTGGGATTAGCCCAAGGGTCAACAAGGGGCCCAATGGGCGCGCATGGTGCGCGGCGAAAAACCGGCAGCATGACACTCTTATGCTAATGTACAAGCGGATGGATAATGATCGTCACATATTTGGACGTTCCATAAATTTTGACGTGGCCCTACCGGGGCATGATAGCCTTTGGTTAGGTTACCAAGCGAGACATCTGGACTCACCCAGTACATGAGGATCCATACAGCAAGCATGGAATTAAGGTTCATTTCACCTGTGGAAAGTAACTACAGCCATTACATGAGCTTTGGACAAGGGAGATGTTGCTTTAAGGCTACCCAAGCATGATCCCTGCCGACGGGTCTAGCTCATCACGAGCGTAACGACCGATCGGGTCACCATTTTGATATACCATTGAGGTACGCGGCTTGGGCTGGTGATTATCCTTAACACTTCCCCAAATTGAGTGAAAATGAGGAGGTGCTTCAGGAACGCACCGGGGCTAAAAGAGGGACCAAACTAGCGTATTCTAAGGCTCTAATGATATGCAAATCCAAACTTGAGAGAAAGTGAATTCATGAATTAAATTTTAATCATAAATGTTAAAAGAGGTATTTTCGAATCAAAATCTCGAACCATAAACGTCCCCAGTGGAGTCGTCACTGTGATGCGCGCCGGATCCCGTGCGCCGCCCTTTCGGACCGCCCGCACATGGGTGATCGAGGCATTTGCAGGTCCGTTGACAGCTTGCGATGAATCGCAAGTGCGTCTATGTTGAGCAACACGGAGATTTCATGGAGTCGCCACCCAATAGAACATTGGGAAAGTTTATCTCGCCTCGGAGAGCCTAAGACTGCGCTTGGTATCCATTTTGGGCCAGCCAGAGGGATCATGGAAGGTGAACTCCTCACCGTAAGGAGCCTAGGATTAGCGCTAGAGCCTCGTGACTCAAGAAGTATCTTGAAGGATGACCTCTAACCTCTTGAGCCCAAAGACCAGAGCTGGGTCCGGGATTTCTCATCTATTTCTACCTCAATTATTTTATGACCAAATTTTAATATCATTAATTTGCTCTCTCTCCACACTATGCAGTTTGATTAAAAGGCGCATTTATTCACATCTTGAAAGCGATAAATGATCAAATAGATAATGAAAGCAATAGATTACAATAATACAAGGAGCGGAATACAACTCCCTTTTGTAAATGTGCGGATCATGCATAAATCGGGGCATTGCTTATTTTGAGGACTTTGGTCCTCGCATGCATCGTTATTAAAATTGGGGATTTTTATTTGTGATGATCTTTATTGGATAAAAATGGGGCTTTGGACCCTTTTGCATTTTACATAAAACCTCATTTTATTTAAGTATAAAACATTGAGTCATTTTTATACATCAACGGGATATGAAAGGAGTACATCCATACATATAAAATGATCAATAAATAAACAAATGAAGGAAATACTTAGGAAGATTAAGAAACTAAACCGGATGAAGTCCTCCAAATATGGTAGGCAGCCGCTCCAACTCGGGATAGTCCAAGAGAAATAGTATACACTCATAGAAAGTTAAGAGAGGTTATTATACATAAAATTAACATATAAGAAGTCAAGGAGACTTGAAAGAGATGAAAAATGACTTAAAAGGATGGAGACAGAACCCACCGACGGCCTTCCTTAGCTGACCGACGGGCGTCAAGATAAAAGAAAAAAAATAATGACAGATATAAAAAAAAAATCTACAAAATGAAATAAATATGAGATGAAATGGAGGAAGAATCCGGAATATTTACCCTCAGATAATCGCTTTGGGTGAGATTTTCGTGGTGATTAGAGCCTCGCGCGTTCCCCAAGAAGCCAAAGATGAAGGATTAAAGAGATAGAATGAACTATTTCTTCTTCAACCCTTCAAAAGGTCGATTTTTGAGTCAAAATCTAAGGAAAACTAATTAGTTTTAGTTCCTTTTGATTGATTTGACCCTTGATCAGATAGATTTCTTTTGTAAATGTGTTTTGTTGGAAGAGAGAGAAAATTTGCTTGAAATTGGGTAGAGTTTCCTCCTTCGAAAATTTTTCCAACCCTTTTTAAGTGAAAATCCAGAGCTTTTATAGCCAGGGACGACCGACGGGCGTTGGTGTATAAGGGCGGGCGTCGGAAGAATCCTTCTGACACAAGGATTCACATCTAACTACCAAAATTGATTCCAAACCTCAAAATTCAGCAATCCAAGCATTCACAACTCATAACATAAATAAAAACCCAACTTTATCACCATTTATCTCAATTAAATCAAGTCAATTACATGTCCAAATCTAAGAATTTCCAAAACAGCAATTTTGACAACAATTACAACTATTCACATAATTTCCCATAAATCCTTCAACAAAATTCATTCTCTAGTATTTCATAACATGCTTAATGTAATTTAAACTACAATAGCACAACTTATAACCTCAATCAAAACAAAAATACATTCATTAAACTCAATTCACAAAAATGCACAAAAAGATGAACAATCCCAAACCTTCTCTCCTTAGCTCCTAATCGCGAGCTCCGCTCCCGCTAGCGATTTCTTTCCCTTTCGCTGGTCTAGGAGCCTCCTCTGAATCACAAACCCACAACAACCATGATCAATTCTAAAAGAACCCACATACAAATATATATACACACCTAATCCTAGAGAAGAGGAAGAAGAATCTAAAACATCCATAACCCTGACTCACCTTTAAACCTCAAAAATCACAAGCTAAGCAATTCAATCTACTCAAGGGAAAGGAGAGGGAGCAAGATCGGGCTAAGAGAAAGGAAAAACAAAGAAGAAGAGAGAAGAAAGAAGAAAATGGCGTGAGGAAGAAAGAAGAACGGGAATCAAAGGGAAGAAGAGCTGCTTTTCTCTCTCACTCACCAACCCATTAAATTCTAACCCATCCACTTTGCCACATGTCACCCTTCCCATAAGACACATGTCCCATATCACACCCTACTCCCATACTTTACTATATACACTAATTCATCTCTTATTCATACTTTAATTCTATACATCCACTCATACCATAGCCTAACTCCTCTTCTCAAATTAATATACATAAATTAAATAAATAATCCAAATAAACACATACATGTAACACATACAAATACACACATACAGACACAGACAGGCTCAAACTACTGGGGTGGTTTTTGGGTGTTACAATACTCCCCCACTTAACAGAATTTCGTCCTCGAAATTCTTACCTGTTCCAAATAATTGAGGGTATTGTAATCTCATAGCTTGTTCTGGTTCCCATGTAGCTTCTTCAATACCGTGATGCTGCCATAGAACTTTGACTAACGGTATCTGCTTATTCCGAAGCTGTCTGATTTCCCTATCCAAAATCCTTTTTGGTTCTTCATCAAAAGAAAAGTCTGACTGTATCCGAATATCTTGCACTGGTAACACATGCGAAGGATCTGACCGATATCTCCAAAGCATAGACACATAAAAAACATCATGTAATCTAGCCAACTCCAAAGGCAAAGCTAATTGATGTGCTACTGGACCTACTTTCCTTAGAATCTCATATGGGCCAATAAAGCGTGGACTTAGTTTGCCTTTCTTTCCAAAACGGAGAACCTTATGCCACGGTGACACTTTCAAGAAAACTTTATCACCCACTTCATACTGAATATCTCTGCGCTTCAGATTAGCATAAGAACGCTGTCGGTCCTTAGCTGCTTTCAAGTTCTGTTGCACAACCCTCACTTTCTCTTCGGTATCCCGCACTAACTCTGGACCTATCATAGCTTTTTCTGACAGTTCAGTCCAATATACTGGTGTTCTACATTTTCGCCCATACAGTGCTTCATAAGGGGCCATACCAATACTCACCTGATAGCTGTTATTATATGCGAATTCCATCAAAGACACATACCGATCCCAACTTCCTGAGAACTCTAAAACACAACCCCGGAGCATATCTTCTAAAACCTGAATAACCCTCTCTGACGGACCATCAGTCTGCGGATGGAAAGCAGTACTGAAATTTAACCGTGTTCCCAAGGCTACCTGAAGTTCCTTCCAAAACTTGGATGTAAAACGGGGATCTCGGTCTGATACAATGGATAACGGAATCCCATGCAATCGAACTATCTCATTCACATAAAGTTCTGCCAACTTGTCCATCGAATAATCCACTCGCACTGGTAGAAAATGTGCGGATTTCGACAATCGATCTACTATAACCCATACAGAATCATGCTTACGCTGAGTCATAGGAAGACCAGATACAAAATCCATCGTGATGTCATCCCACTTCCATTGAGGAATGGGTAAGGGATGAAGCAATCCCGATGGCACTTGATGCTCGGTTTTTACTTGCTGACAGGTAAGACACCTTGAAACAAATTCTGTTATATCTCTTTTCATTCCTGGCCACCAATAAAATTGCTTCAAATCTTGATACATCTTGTCTCCACCAGGATGCATAGTGAAGACTGAGGAATGAGCTTCTTGCAATAGCTTCTTTCTTAACTCACCCACATTAGGTACACATAACCGCTTACCGTGCCTAAGCACTCCTTCACTGTCTAATAAGTACTCAGACTGCTTGCCCTCTTTCACTGCTTGAGAAACACGCTGAAGCACATGATCATCTAACTGAGCCTTTGCAATTTCTGATCTCAAACTTGGCTTAACTTTAAGTCGAGCAATTAGAGCACCTTTAGAATCAAATCTCCATCTGCCTCGACTAGTCAGTAACATAGACAAAGACTTCCTACTAAGAGCATCCGCCACCACGTTAGCTTTACCCGGATGATAGTCAATGATACAATCATAATCCTTGAAGAGTTCTAACCATCCCCGCTATCTCAAATTCAACTCCTTCTGAGTTAACAAATACTTGAGACTCTTGTGATCGGTAAAGATTCTGCACGTTTCTCCATACAAGTAGTGTCGCCAAACTTTAAGCGCAAACACTACCGCTGCCAACTCCAAATCATGAGTCGGGTAATTCCGCTCATGAGGCTTCAACTGTCTCGATGCATAAGCTACTACTTTATTCCCTTGCATCAAAACACAACCTAACCCAATTCCCGAAGCATCACTGTACATAGTGTACTCTTTACCCGAAACTGGCTGTGTGAGCACAGGAGCTTTAACCAATAACTCTTTTAACCGATCAAAACTGGCTTGACACTTCTCAGTCCATACAAACTTAACATCCTTCCGAAGTAGCTTGGTCAAAGGGGATGCTAACACTGAGAACCCCTGAACAAACCGTCGGTAATACCCTGCTAAACCCAGAAAACTTCTCACTTCTGGCACATTCTTCGGAGGCATCCAATTAACAATTGCTTCAATTTTGCTAGGATCAACCCGTACACCTTCTGCTGACACCACATGTCCAAGGAAAGCTACTTCTTTCAACCAAAACTTAGACTTACTGAGTTTCGCATACAGCTGATGATCTCTTAACATTTGCAATACCAGTTTAAGATGTTCTTTATGTTCTTTGCGGTCTCTAGAGTACACCAAAATGTCATCAATAAATACCACCACAAACTTGTCCAGATACGTCGGAAAACTCGGTTCATCAGATCCATAAAGGCTGCAGGCGCGTTGGTCAAACCAAAAGGCATCACTAAAAATTCATAATGACCATAACGCGTCCGGAAAGCCGTCTTAGCCACATCTGCTTCCTTAACCCCTAACTGGTAATAGCCTGACCTCAAATCTATCTTAGAGAATACCCCAGCTCCTCTCAACTAATCAAACAGGTCTTCAATCCTCGGCAATGGATACTTATTCTTAATAGTCACTTTATTAAGCTGTCGATAGTCAATGCACATCCGAAGGGTTCCATCTTTCTTCTTAACAAACAGCACTGGAGCGCCCCACGGTGACACACTAGGCCGGATGAACCCTTTATCTAATAGCTCTTGTAATTGACTTTTCAATTCCTTCAATTCCATTGGAGCCATTCTGTAAGGAGCCTTAGAAATCGGAGCTGTACCTGGAATAATCTCTACTGACAATTCAACTTCTCTCTCAGGAGGTAATCCCGGTAATTCTTCCGGAAAAACATCTACAAAATCTATTACAACCGGAATGTCTTGAATCTTAACCTGACCTCTCCGAGAATCCAAAACCACAGCCAAAAATGCTTCACATCCTTTCCTGATAAATCTTCTGGCTTTCATAGCTGATACCACATTATGCAAAGAACTACTTCCAATTCCCTTTACCACAACAGGCATTTGATCTTTATCCCTCAAAACCATTACTTTCCTATGACAGTCCACTACCGCTCGATGCTTATCCAACCAATCCATTCCCAGAATAATATCAAACTCATGGAAAGGTAAACAAATCAAATCCACTACAAACTCTGTACCCTGAATCTTTAAAGGACACTTCCGACATACACGATTAACCATAATACTCTGACCCAACGGACTGGATACACAAATCTCATATTCCATCTTCTCCTCACTACCCAAACTATCCCACAACTTACCAGAACACACATAAGAATGGGTAGAGCCCGGGTCAATCAAAACATAAACTTCAGAATCAAGCAAAGAAAACTTACCGGCAATCACTTCAGGAGCATTCTGTTCCTTTCGGGCTTTCATGGCATAGGCCCTACCAGACGATGGCACAGGGCGATCTACTGATTCTGAGGCTTCTCTATCACGAGGCCGTCCACCTCGACCCCTTCCTCTACCCCTAATACGACTTCCTTGGGGTACATTAGATCCAGCTCGGCTCCCTTCCTGTTGTCCCGAAGGATCTCCAAATCGGTTCGGACAATTTGCAAGTAAATGGTCCGTAGAACCACATCTAAAACAACCTCCTGTTAACCACCGACACTCACCCCAATGTTGTTTACTACAATGTTTACATCGAGGAGGGCCATCTCCTCTACCTGAGCCCGCTCCCCTGGAAGAACCCCGTCTCCTCCCTCTAGGGGCCGGACTAGCTACAGACTCATCAGCAAAGTTTCCTTGCGATTCCCTTGATCTCTTGCCTGAAGAAGAGCCACCTCTTGCAGACTTTCTTCTTTGAGCCTTTTCTCTCATTATAATCTCAGAACGCTCCGCCCTCAAGGCTGCTTGAACCAACTGATAATACCTCACATTTGGAGCCGACATCAATGAAATTAACATCACCTTTAAAGATTCATTCAAGCCTGATTCAAAATGCTGACATCTGAACTCTTCTGTAAGGACCCTTGGCGGTGCATACTTACTGAGCTTATTGAACTCATCCTCATACTCAGCCACAGACATCATTCTTTGCTTAAAAGTGAGAAACTGTGCCCACTTGGCATCCTTATAAGCTTTGGTCACATACCGGTTCTGAAACTCACCTTCGAAGAACTCCCACGTAATCGGTTCAGGAACCTGCGGTTGACTAACCACCAATCTCCACCAATCATAAGTTGAACCTTGTAACAAAGACAAGGCACACTCCACTTCTTGCTCTGGTGGGCATCTTATCTCCCTAAGTACTCTGGATGTCTTCTCTAACCACATCTCTGCTTTATAAGATTCATCTATGCTAGTACCAAAGAAATTCTCTGCACCATGCTTTCTTAACCTCTCAATAGGTGCACTTGGCGCTGTTACCCTTTCAAGTACCCATGTCATACTCTGAAGCATCGCTTCCATTGGTCCCAAAGGCACCTCAGGATACCCCTAGGAGGTTGAGCCGGACCAGAAACTGAGGGATCCTGCTCTTGGGGATTCGTACTTTCCGCTGACCCCTCAAGCGATCCACGAGCGGACTCCATAACTACAAAACATAAACGCAGTGCGCATCAGGCCAACACAACTCCCACACTAACTAACACATTGAAACTCAGTAACATCTAAACCAATAGCTCTGATACCACCTAATGTCACACCCCAACCTATAACATGGACACTTCTACCCGTGATTAGAGCGAGAAGGACCCACGATAGATAGGAGCGTTACACCCCACTAGTACAAACATGTAAACATCACATTTAGAATCATATATCCAGTATAAATAAAAACTTTAATAGAAAGAAGAGGGATACAGAACAAAACGGATACTTTTATTAATATACAAAAAGAAAGTCTTTACATGTTACAATAGGTTACAAAAAGAACCAATATACAAAAGCCCAAAATACATTGTTCAAAAGGGCTAACAAAACATTACATCTATTACAAAAAAAATAAAGGAAAGCCTATACTATAAAACTTCAGAACTCTAATTGCGTTGGCCTTCCAGATGCGACACGCCCAGACCATGCTTATCAAAACCTTCCACACCTGCACGGATAAACACCCGTGCCAAGCGAAATCGCTTAGTGGGGAAACACAAATGCATAACCGCCACTCACAGTGACGACAACAAAAAGCACATGACAATGATACAATTACAGATATGAAATCATACATAGTTAGTTCAGATATTTGCATTCTCATCCAAAGATTCTTATACAAAACACAATGACACCTGCTTAATCATAATGAGTGGATAACGAGTACACATAGATACTTAAGAGTATCGGTTCCACATAATAGACACATAGATACCCGAAGGTATCAAACATTCTTTTTATTTTATTTCCAAATTGATTTCACATAGAATCTTAAGAAAGATTCAAACAGAGGGATCGCGAGGATCCAATCGGGGGACCTGATCAGGGTCCAAATCGTACACATAGCTGCAGCAACACATAACTCTATTAGGCATGCCTAACTATCCACTTATCCGACATTAGCAGGTTATGCAAAATCTTATCACATTTATATTTATATTATTCAGGCAAAAGATAGTCAAAGCTTAATGAAAACTGCATGCAAAAGAATTTAAGTCATCAAGCAAAAAGGAGAAGAAATCAAATTTGGAAGTCACGTCTGTCGCGCTCGCGACGACTGTCGCGCTCGCGACAGAAGCCAAGCTACACCTCCCCGCCTCATCTCGCGATCGCGACAGATCTCGTGGTCGCGAGAGGATGTAGGGACTGCTCTTCTGTCGCGCTCGCGAGGATTGTCGCGCTCGCGACAGAAGAGAGCCTTGCACAAGTTCGGAGCTCGAGCACTCTGTCGCGCTCGCGACAGTTATCGCGCTCGCGACAGAGAGCTCCATCGAGTTCCTTGGCGCGACATCTCTCGCGCCGGCGCGAGGGTTGAAACCTCCGCATTCTGTCGCGCTCGCGACAGTGTCGCAATCGCGACAGACACGGGTTTTTCAGCTCTTACGCCAAAAATCTGCAGAAGTCACACAAAATTCACATCCAACTTCCAAAATTGATTCCAAACCTCAAAATTCAGCAATCCAAGCATTCACAACTCATAACATAAATAAAAACCCAACTTTATCACCATTTATCTCAATTAAATTAAGTCAATTACATGTCCACTTCTAAGAATTTCCAAAACAACAATTTTGACAACAATTACAACTATTCACATAATTTCCCATAAATCCTTCAACAAAATTCATTCTCTAGTATTTCATAACATGCTTAATGTAATTTAAACTACAATAGCACAACTTATAACCTCAATCAAAACAAAAACACATTCATTAAACTCAATTCACAAAAATGCACAAAAAGATGAACAATCCCAAACCTTCTCTCCTTAGCTCCTAATCGCGAGCTCCGCTCCCGCTAGCGATTTCTTTCCCTTTCGCTGGTCTAGGAGCCTCCTCTGAATCACAAACCCACAACAACCATGATTAATTCTAAAAGAACCCACATACAAATATATATACAAACCTAATCCTAGAGAAGAGGAAGAAGAATCTAAAACATCCATAACCCTGACTCACCTTTAAACCTCAAAAATCACAAGCTAAGCAATTCAATCTACTCAAGGGAAAGGAGAGGGAGCAAGATCGGGCCAAGAGAAAGGAAAAACAAAGAAGAAGAGAGAAGAAAGAAGAAAATGGCGTGAGGAAGAAAGAAGAACGGGAATCAAAGGGAAGAAGAGCTGCTTTTCTCTCTCACTCACCAACCCATTAAATGCTAACCCATCCACTTTGCCACATGTCACCCTTCCCATAAGACACATGTCCCATATCACACCCTACTCCAATACTTTACTATATACACTAATTCATCTCTTATTTATACTTTAATTCTATACATCCACTCATACCATAGCCTAACTCCTCTTCTCAAATTAATATACATAAATTAAATAAATAATCCAATTAAACACATACATGTAACACATACAAATACACACATACAGACACAGACAGGCTCAAACTACTGGGGTGGTTTTGGGGTGTTACACTCCAAATCTACAGCAGCGCCTCTATCAGTCCTCCTCTCTGCAGCATCAACATCAGCAGCTTGCCTCGTCCTCATCCGAGGAGTCATGAGCATCAGCTGCTGAGGCTGATTCACGTACCCTTTCATGGGGCACACTTGGTCCAGCCATACTTGGTTCAGCCCTACTAGGTCCACCTGCACATCGATCAACAAACCTTGGGGGCCAAGCTCCCTTGGTTAAAATATTAGCTCTGCGCAAATAAACAACATCCAGCAAAGGAATTGATTCATTTTCATCCATTGCAAAATTATTCAAATCACCCATACACCCCAAAATAATGCCCGTCACCATATGGCACATTCCCACTGATTTACTACGCGCGATAGAGGCATGGTAAAGACCATCTAAAATGAAATCAATGGAGTCAGGGGTTTTACGGGATTGCAATAAATCTAAAACAAACAAATCCTTTGTTTGCACCTTAGTACTCTCTACCCTCCCATGCATAGCATGACAAAGAAATTTGTGAAAGAGCATCAATGCATTGTCTTTAATTTGCCTGTTAGTGGAATTTTTATTATTAAATCGTTCTATGCTAGACAGTCTATTCCACACAGGTGAAGGCTGAAATATATGGGAGTCAAATCTTTTTCCATTTAATGGGAAACCAAACCAAGTATGCAAATCATTATAGCTAAAAGTATGATTTCTGCCCCGATGTCTAAATTTCATGGAGTCCCTACCTTTATCCACATAATCCAAGGTGACAAAAAATTCTACTGCCCAGTCTTTTCTTACAGGTAAGGAGAAAGTAATAAATTTTCCCCAATTCATATATTGAAGAAAATTATTAATCTGATCATGCAAACCCATAGTTTGTAAAATAGCAAAATCAAGAGCCCACATACCTACATACGTTTTCTTAGCAAAATAAAGGAATTTTTCACCCTCCTCATCAGAATAAATGGGAAAAGGGCAGTCGTACCTGTTTTGAAATACCATTGAAGCAGTAGTTGGTTCCTCGTCCTGATTGCTGGATTCCCCCATAGGTCGCTTCCCCTTACTCTTGTCTCCACGTGCTTTGTTCTTACCATCTTTAAACCGTTTATCACTTGATGAACAAAATAAGAATAAAATGAACTAAAAGAGGAAGAACAGGAACTATAGAAGAGGAATTATGCGATTTGCGTGAAGAAGTTGGGGAAGTTAGAGAGAATCGTGATGAAGATGTTGAGAGAGAAAAGGAAAAAAAAAATAAAGAGAAGAAAACAGAAAAGGCAAGAGAAATTAGAAAGGAAGAGTAATTAGGGTAGATAAAAAGGGATTTAGGAAATAAATGTGATCCCAACGGTTGATTTGACCAAAAATTTCGAATCCCGCGTTCTGTCGCGACATCGTCGCGATCGCGACAGAAGCAAAATGAAAAATTTTAAACATCGCGATATACGTCACGTCATTGCGACAATTTATTCCCGCTCTCCATCGCGATATTGCGACAGAAAGGAAATTGAAAAACCAAAAATTTTCTGTCGCGGTGATACTCACCGTCGCGCCGTCGCGATGAAGTCTAAAATACCCTTTCCTCTTTCTGTCGCGCTCGCGACAGAAAGGAATTTTAAAAATCACATTTTCTTTTCCTTCCAAAAACGTCACACGAAGGTATATAAAATAAACTTACATATTAAAAACATCTGTGGAACAAAAAGAATAACATTAGTACATATAAATATCACACATATAATAAAACAACTAATTAAAAAGAAAAATAAAACCAAGTAACCATCAAACCATTTTTAAGGAAAGAAATGAAACCTCCCTTCCATGAAATGTTTCCTCCAAATACACTTTACATCTTTGACCATTGGCTTTAAATAACTCCCCTTTTTCATTTTTTAGCTCTAAAAACCCTTGATCAAAAACTTGGGTGACTTCAAAGGGTCCACTCCATCTAGATCTTAATTTTCCCGGGAAGAGTTTCAATTTAGAATTATACAATAGAACCTTGTCCCCAATATTAAAATTTTTTATCCGTATGTGTGCATCATGCCATTTTTTAGTCCTTTCTTTATAGATTTTTGCATTTTCAAAAGCAAGAAATCTCAATTCATCTAGCTCATTTAACTGTAAACTTCTTTTGACACTTGCATCTTTAGGATCATAATTCAAAGTTCTAATGGCCCAATATGCTTTGTGCTCTAATTCCACAGGTAAATGACACGCTTTTCCATAAACCATCCTATATGGTGTCATACCAATTGGAGCTTTGAATGCAATGCGATATGCCCACAAAGCATCATCTAATTTATGTGCCCAATCCTTCCTAGAAGTAGAGACTGTTTTTTCTAATGTCCACTTTAACTCCCTATTGGACACTTCCACTTGACCACTTGTTTGTGGGTGATATGGTGTAGCTACCCTATGATGAACACCATATTTATGTAATAATGAATCAAAAGAACGGTTAATGAAATGCTTACCTCCATCACTTATGATGGCTCTTGGCACTCCAAATCTTGAGAAAAGCTTCTTCAAAAATTTAATCACCACCTTTGAATCATTGGTAGGTGTGGCTTTGGCTTCAACCCATTTTGATACATAATCAACCCCAACCAAAATGTAGTTTTGACCAAAAGAAGTAGGGAAGGGACCCATGAAGTTAATCCCCCACACATCAAACACTTCAACTTCCAATATGTTGTTCAAAGGCATCTCATCTCTTTTCCCAATATTACCAGCCCTTTGACATTTATCACATGTGGCTACATACATCTTTGCATCATGAAATAAAGTTGGCCAATAAAATCCACATTCAAGCACTCTAGATGCAGTTTCATTTGCACCATTATGACCCGAATATAATGCAGCATGACAATGCATCAAGATGTTTTGATAATCCTCCTCACATACACGACGACGAATTATACCATCCCCACCTATCTTAAATAAGTAAGGTTCTTCCCAAAGTTAATTTTTAACATCACTAAAGAATTTCTTCTTTTGTTGCCATGTCAAATTTTCAGGTACAATTCCAGCAGCAAGATAGTTAGCAAAATCAGCATACCAAGGTACATGCATATTCAAAATTGACATCAAGGCTTCATCTGGAAATGTTTCATTAATTTCAATACCATTACCTAAAGTTTGTTCATTGTTTTCTAACCTAGACAAATGGTGAGCAACAAGATTTTCACTTCCCTTTTTATCTTTAATTATAAGGTCAAACTCTTGCAATAACAATACCCAACGAATCAACCTAGGTTTAGCATCTTTCTTTGCAAATAAATACCTTAATGCAGCATGATCAGTATAGATTATGACTTTAGATCCCAACAAGTAAGATCTAAACTTGTCACATGCATACACCACAGCTAACATTTCTTTTTCAGTTGTTGTATAATTAACTTGAGGAGGAGACAAAGTATGACTAGCATAATATATCACATGCAAATTCTTACCATGTCTTTGGCCTAATACACAACCCACAGCAAGATCACTTGCATCACACATAATCTCAAATGGCAATTCCCAATTAGGAGCAGCAATAATAGGAGCACTTATAAGGGCCTTCTTCAAAGTTTCAAAAGCATGCATACATTCTTTAGAAAATTCAAAAGAAACATCCTTAACTAGCAAATTAGTTAAAGGTTTAGCAATTAAAGAAAAATCCTTTATAAATCTTCTATAAAATCCAGCATGTCCAAGAAAAGATCTTACCCCCTTAACTGCAGTGGGTGGAGGTAACTTCTCAATTAATTCAGTTTTTGCTCTATCAACCTCAATACCCCTACTTGAAATTTTGTGCCCTAATACTATCCCTTCATCTACCATAAAATGGCATTTCTCCCAATTAAGAACCAAGTTAGTTTCTTCACACCTAGCCAATACTTTGTCTAAATTTTGTAAATAAAGCTCAAATGAATCCCCATATACAGAAAAGTCATCCATAAAGACTTCCATTATATCCTCTATCATGTCTCCAAAAATTGAAGTCATACATCTTTGAAATGTGGCTGGGGCATTACAAAGCCCAAAAGGCATTCGCCTATAAGCAAAAGTTCCATAAGGACAAGTAAATGTAGTTTTCTCTTGGTCACTAGGATAGATAAAAATTTGGAAATACCCTGAATATCCATCAAGAAAACAGTAATGAGAATGGCCAACAATTCTTTCAAGCATTTGGTCAATGAATGGTAAAGGAAAATGATCCTTTCTAGTGGCCAAATTAAGCTTCCTATAATCTATACACACCCTCCAACCTGTGGTGGTTCTAGTTGGAATTAAATCTCCATTCTCATTCCTCACTACTGTCATACCCCCCTTCTTTGGAACACAATGTATTGGACTCACCCAATCACTATCCGAAATGGGATAAATGATTCCAGCATCAAGCAATTTAATAACTTCCTTTTTTACTACCTCTTTCATATGAGGATTAAGCCTTCTTTGTCTATCAACCTTTGGTTGATAGTCATCTTCCATATTTATCCTATGCATGACAACATTAGGACTAATACCCTTCAAATCAGATATTTGCCATCCAATACTTTTTATCCTTTTTCTAACAACTTCTAATAATGCATGCTCTTGTTCTTTATTGAGTTTATTAGAAATAATAATAGGCAAAGTATGATTAGATCCAAGAAAGGCGTACCTCAAATGATTTGGTAGCTCCTTTAGATCAACATTTGGAGGACTTTCGATTGAAGGTGGCAAAGGTGCTTCATTACGATAAAGAGGTTCACTTCTAAAGCTTTCTTGCTCTACCTCTTCATGAACTTCCTCTTCCATTGGGACTTCCTCTTCATCTGCATTTTCTAATACTTCCACAACACACGCATCAATGACATCTATTTTCATGCATACATTTTCATCCATTGGGTATTTTAGTGCCTTATCCATGTGATATTCAACACTATCATCCCCTACTCTTAAGACTAATGTGCCCTCATAGACATCAACTAAAGCCCTTCCAGTCCTCATGAAAGGTCTACCCAATATTAAGGGACATTTCTCATCATATGCAAAATCTAAAATGACAAAATCAGCGGGCAAAATAAATTTATCCACTTTTACAAGCACATCTTCAACTATTCCATATGGTTTCTTAATAGATTGATCAGCTAATTGCAACACCATGGAAGTAGGTTTAACATAATCTGTAACACCCCCAACGTCCCCATTGGAAGGACGCCGGAGAGCGCTACCCGATGCTCACTCACAAATAAGCACACATACACTATGCGGAAGCATACATTTATCTAAAACACGGGGAAATTAAAAACTTATCTTGAGAAGCAAAACTGGACATATACGTTAACTCACACCCACGCAGGCACTAAGCAGAAACATATACACATGTATACATATGATCATTAAGCGGAAGCTTAAAGCGGAAGACAAAACGAAGGAATAACTGAAAGCTTAATTACAAATACCATAATACAGAAACACAAAAGCTGAAATACATAAGCTGAACAAATTACAAAACTTCTAACTCCTATGTGGCCGACCTTGCAGATGCGCGACTCGATCCGAACACAACCTGCCACCTGCACGGGAAAAGAGCCCGTGCTAAGCGATAAACGCTTAGTGGGGAGAACACACAAGTAATATGGACGACCATTCACAATGATCATTAAGGCATAACACGTACACAAATGACATATGCAAATAATCACAACAGATGGATATACAATCCTGCATATGAAAGCCATGCATTTGGAAGTTCATATTCACATGCAATACAATTATCAGGCAGTAACGAACCCAATTATCATGCCGAGAACACTAGGTATCAAAACATATTTTTATCATGCCACAAGGCGCATACACAAAATGAAACCCAGGGCATAGCATCAAACCACCACACTTCCACTGCGCAACTCTAAACCATACAATATCATGTTATGAACTGCAAACATATAACAACGTACCGAAGACACCACGGTGACTGAGTTCAAAGGAACATATAGCATATCATTAAATTATGGCACATGCTCTTACCGGACGTCGACCCACATGCATTGCATCATAATAGTACATATACTCATTCACATATTTAACCTTAACATTCAATGATTCAAATCAGCGTACTTATACATATTAGTTCACATGCTTACAATTCTAACCAATGAAATCAAACATATTCCCAATACGATATATATATATATATACGGGAAAACAGATACAAAATACATATTGAATCACATTCGGCCCACTCAGGAATTCATAATCTTATTCAGAAAGATGGCTGATTCACATTACTGAAATCTTACCATTCAGTTATCATATTCTCATATTCATATCAGACAAAGCGAACAGAATACCTGCTGACTCAAAATAGTGGATAACGAGTATACAGAAAGTACTTTACGGGTACAAGCCGATTACAGAAAGTACCTTACGGGTACAAATCGCAAACTATTTTACTTTTCATTCATAGACATTTTTATGGGGGATCTTAAACAAGATCCAACCGCATTATAGAAAGTTTGCGAAGAACCAAACGGGGACCTGATCGGGGTCCAAACGGAAACGAAACAGAAGCTGCAGCAAAGACTCTATTAGGCATGCCTAACTATCCACTAGACTGACTCTTGCAGGCGGAGAATTACACAGTTAATGGCCGTAGTTTAATTACGACAAGCAGAGAATTCACATTCTATGATAATCAGAACATACATACTTATAGCTCAAAACACATGGTATTGCGTGCTAAAAATCCATAATTAAACATTCCTAAAATGTGCGTGATAAAAAGGATTTTATTGCACAAATAGGGCAGGTCACGGTGGTAATCAGATTGGTTGCCACCGTGACATACCAGGGATCCTTGGCAGAATGTATGTCTTGGGTACCTCACAGTGGTAACGAAATGGGTTGCCACCGTGACATACCCAGACCTCAAAACAGAAAGTATCTATGGGGTACCTCACGGTGGTAACGAAATGGGTTGCCACCGTGACATACCCACTGCCCAGACAGAATCTAAAGTTTGGATACCTCACGGTGGTGACCAGATTGGTTGCCACCGTGACATATTCAAACTCTAGGCAGAATACATTTGGTTCATGGCTCACGGTGGTAACTAAGTTGGTTGCCTCCGTGACCCACACACAGATGCGATTCCTGAAGGCAAACTTCCCGATTTTCAAGCCCAAAATCCCACAATTCACACATCAAAAAGCATAGTCTCACCTCAATAATAAAATTAAACCATTCAAATATCATTAAATCAGTCATGCATCATACAATTCATATTGCAAAGCGTATAATATAATTCATGCCAACACACTATACCCAATTCTTTATTCTATAGCACCAGGGTCAAGTAGGGGAACATTATTATGCCAATATTTAACAATGCAAAGTCTTAATCATGCAATGATACAATTTACACTTAAGCATAGCATGATATTCTTAGAGGAGGATCATAAGTTCAGATATGCATAATACCTTTCACATCCAATATTACATGTTCAAGATGAACAACCATGAAATTGGCATTCATAACTCACTCAATTTCAGATGGCGATATACGATACCACCCACAACAACTAACATTAATAAATCATATCAAGCAACCCCAATTCATTCGATATCCTTTAAATGTGTATAACTTAATCATGTTACACATGCTCATACAGATTAAGGTATTACAACCCTTAAATGTCATTTAACTGGACTAGATTCTAATCATACAATTACACCTAATTATTTCATTCGTTTGTATTAATCTTAATCCTATTCATGTTTATTTTCCAAGTGAAAACTATTATTATACTCATTTAATAGTCCTAAACATGCATTGGATGGATCCTAGGAAGTTCCGGTGCAAAACGGGTGCAATTCGGGAAGAAAAACACATAAAGTGGTCAAGACAGAAGGGGTCACGGTGGTAATGAATTTGGTTACCACCGTGAGGTCCCAAACTAAGCATTCTGTCCAGGAATTACATATGTCACGGTGGTAATGAATTTGGTTACCACCGTGACCTACCAAAAACTTGCAAAACAGAAGCTACGATTCAGGACTGCTTCACAACTCACTTTTGTTCAGCCTAAACGGACATCTAAATGACATTTTTAGGCAAACATTCCTTCTTAACATTTATTTATTAGGATGTTAAGTTTACCATAGGACAAATTTCAGGTAATTTGGACATCTAAAACTCCAGATATGAGCTAAACAATCCACTCTGTTCCAGTGACCCGACCCAACCAGAAACACTTCAGATTTTAACTTATTCAAGGGTCTTAGAGCCAGAACGGGCTCCTGGTCCTTTAGAGATAATTTTAGATCTATGTCTTAGCTTTCAAATGGAACTGAAATTACTCATTTTGGAGGTCTATAACGCGACCTATGACAAAAACAATGCACACAGGTCTGGCAAAAACTAAACAGAATTTCCCCAACATCATACTTTACACACCAAAAATTATATGAACAGTCTAACACATCCAAGAAATTATGCAAAATTATCTAATACATAATCATGCATCATTTATACATCAAAATCATATAACACATAGCTCCCAAACCTGATTTCTCCGAAGCTTCAAAAACCCCATAATCACCTTCTCTTTGCCCTTCTCTCTTTCTTCCTTCCTCCAATTCTAGTACAAAGCCCAGCCAAAACACAAAATCAAACCAAAGAAGAAGAAGAAGAAGAAACAAAAATCCAAATACAAGAACCCTAACTTACCTCTTCAATTTAGCTCCAAACCCAAACAAAATCACCTTAAGCAAAGCACAATCCAAGCCAAAAGAGAAGAAGAGGAAAATGAGAGAGGGAGGGCAACGGGAATTGTAAATTTCTGTGTTCTCTCTCTCTCTTTCCCTTCTTTTCTTACTTACTCATCAATGCCCACCAACCAATGCCACATGGCAAGCTCCTATTGGACCACAATTCCCACTTTTGACTTATTCCTCCTTGCACCATACACCATCCACACATTAACAATCTCTTATAATAATATCTCCAAGGTACCATACTCAACTCACACTATAACTTTTCTTAAAAACCCACTTACATCCTACTCCCATACACTACAAGCACACACTAGATTAATCCCAAATAACATACCCTACATCCATACATCACCTGCACACCTTATAATTTTCCCCTCTTAACATAATTAATTAATTACTTTGCACTTAAGTCCTTATTATCCAATTTCCTCATGAACAAAATTACCAAAATGCTCTTCACTTATCCGACTTAGCTAGTCAAATCCGACTAGGCCCGATTTGGGGTGTGATATAATCTAAACCCAACTTTTTAAAGATAGAATAAGGCATGAGATTAATACTTGCCCCCAAATCACATAAGCACTTAGGAAACTCTTTATCCCCTAAGGTACATGGAATGGTGAAACTACCATTATCTTTAAGTTTCGTAGGCAAATTATTTGTGATTATAGAACTACATGCTTCAGTCAATGCAATAGTGGATATATCCTCCCAACTTCTTTTCTTAGAAATTAATTCTTTAAGAAATTTTGCATAGTTAGGAATTTGTGATATGGCCTCAATAAAATTCAAATTTATGTGCAAATGCTTTAATTTATCAATAAAAGATTGAAATTGCTTATCTTGGTTTTGTCTCTTTAGGCATTGCGGAAACGGTGGACAAGGTTGAAATGCCTTAGGAATATTTTCCTTAGAAGCCCCTTCTGTCGCGACCGTGACAGGCGTCGCGGTCGCGACAGAAGGCTCTCCTCCTGCTGTCGCGCTCACATCTGGTATCGCGCCTGGTGTCGCGCCTACAACATTGGTCAGCTTCTCCTCTGTCGCGACCGCGACAGGTGTCGCGCTCGCGACAGAAGAGTCATTCTTCATTTTATTGGCCTGAAATTCTCCATTCTTGTTAGTAATAACAAATTCATTGGTGTAAGATTTACCTGACCTCAAATTGATGGCTTTTAGATGTTCCCTTGGATTTTCCTACGTATTACTTGGTAAAGTACCTTGTAATCTTGAGGGTAAAGCCTTTGCTAATTGCCCAATTTGCACTTCTAGGTTGTGAATGGATGAGGGTTGATTCTTTGTGATTTGATCAAACTTATTTTCCAGCCTCTTTTGGTTCTCCTCTTGTGAGTTAAATTTCATATTAATCCCCTCTAAGAACCTATCCATTTTAACCACCAAGGCCTCAAACCTATATTGAGGTGGTTGAAAATTTACTCCTTTATTTTGATTACTATTATTACCCCATGAAAAATTGTGATGGTTCCTCCATCCAGGGTTATATGTATTGGAAAATGGGTTACCTCTTCCTTGCCCTTGAATAAAACTAACTTGCTCCTTCGCACTATTTATGCCTAAATTACATACCTCACTTGGATGTCCTTGTTGTCCACAAATATTGCATCTATTTGGTTGACTACTTCCCATACCCATATTATTGAGTTTGTGAGTCAATGCTTCCACTTGAGCTTCCAATGCAACCACTGAATCTAGTGCATGAACTCCTCTCACATTAGTAGAATTTGAATCTCTACTTCTCTCGGTAGGCCACATGCAGTTGTTCATGGACATCTCCTCCAATAATTCAAACGCCGCTTCAGTAGTTTTTCTCATTAAAGAACCTCCAGTAGTAGCATCAATAGTCCCTCTTGTGGTAGGGTTAACTCCATTATAGAATGTTTGCATCAACAGCTCTCTTGGCAAGTTATGGTGTGGACATATCCTTTGCAATTCCTTGAATCTTTCCCAAGCCTCATATAATGATTCATTATCATTTTGAACAAATGTAGTAATATCCTTTATGATTTTTGTAGTTTTGGCCAATGGAAAATATTTTGATAAAAATGCTTGGGCCAATTGTTCCCAAGTAGTTATAGATCCTCTTGTTAGGGAATTCAACCAAGCTTTTGCTTTATCCTTCAAAGTGAATAGAAAAAGCCTAAGCTTGATTGCATCAGCCGAAACCCCATTTATCTTAAAGGTATCACATATTTCAAGGAAGTTGGCTAAATGAGCATTTGGATCCTCATTTGCCAAACCATAGAATTGAATACTATTTTGAATCATTTGTAATAATGAAGGCTTAATTTCAAATTGATTGGCATTTACCGTGGGTCTTACCACTCCTTGTTGAGCACCACTCAAAGCAGGTGTGGCAAAGTCCATAAGTCTTGGTGGATTTTCTTCAGCCATGATAATTGATCTCCTATTTTTGTTCTTCTTTCTATTTGACTTCCGGTTACTTGACAAGAATCTTTCAATTTCAGGATTTAAAGGCTCAAGTTCTTCTAAAGAACTCCTTGTACTAGGCATGAACTTTCAAAATCCTGTAAAAACCAAAAACAAAACACAAAATTAATTTAAACACACAAACAAATTAAAACAAATAAAATATTGTAATCCAAAATCATAAATCAATTTTCACAATGGCAAACAACCGTTCCCCGGCAACGGCGCCAAAAACTTGTTGAGCATTTTCTATAGATGCTAATTATACCGCAAGTATACGGTGTACCGCAATAGTACTTAAGATGTCGATCCCACGAGGAAAGTTTTTACACACTATTACTAATTGATTTTAATCTTGTTTACAATGATTAATTAATGGAAAAGTTATTTTAAACTAATCTAATATGTAAACTACTTAAACCGAATTTATGAGAATCCAAGAAGATAGAAAAGATTAATGATGCTAAGTATAAAGATGGAATTTGAATTAATTGTTCTTAATGATTTTAACATTCTTATCTTGCAAGCCAAGTTGAATAAATTTTGCTACTTACTTTCTCAATATAAATAGGACTGCCTAAAACATACACATATAAGTCTAATTCCAAACTTTCATTTAAGAACTAGATTATTATACATGCAAATCTTAAGAATAAAGCACAACCTATAACAACCATTTCAATATTATGATTTCTCAAACAATATCTTGATGATGAATTTCCAATTAGATAAAAGAAAGAATTTATTTCTCAATTAAACTCAAACTTATAATGATCATAAATAATGTACTAATGAGAAATTCTACAAGTAAGAACACTTAAATTAATATGAACAATAAAATACTTGATATTAACATCCAAATTCAGAATTTACATCACAAAAATACAAAGAAGAATTAAAAGATAAGAATTGAAGAAGGAGATTTCTCAACCCTTTTCAAATCACCAATTGTAGTCCTCTTCCTTGTAGACTATCTTCTCTTCAACACATAAATTCACTTAAGTAAAAACTAAAGAAAACTACTCTAACTTACAGAAAAATAATATTCAAATGTTCAAATCTCTCTTTCTATATCTAAATTACAGTTAAAAACAGAATTTATAATGTCAGCTCATGCCCCTTCAGATGCCCTTCTACAAAGGTTGTAATAGTTGGTGGAAAGGTGCAACTCTTAAAGTTCAAATTTGAACTTTAGTGTCTAACGGATCCTTCTGTCGCGATCGCGACAGAACACGCCTTCATTTTCGCTCGCCTTTCCTCGCATGTGCCTTCTCCGCGCCCTGTCGCGACCTCACGACTCCTTCCCTTGGTCGCGACAGCTTCTCTTTTCTTGTTTTTCCCTTCTTTCTCTCTTCTTCCCTTAGCGCGCTCTATCGCGCTCGTGCCGCCTATCGCGATCGCGACAAAGGCTTTTTGCCTTGGCTCATTTCTTCTTCTTTTTTCCATTTTCTCCATATTTTCTCCATTTGCCTCCTACATACAAAACTTAGCAAAACACATAAAACATACCTAATTCCAACAAATAAAAACACCCAAAACATTACTTATAACCACAAAATATAGTTTAATTATGAGCTATTTAAGCTCATATCAATGGTCAAGTCGACCACCCGAGAGGGCCATTTTGAAGCTCTAGAGAAGTTCTTCACTAGGATTGATAAATACAACCTGCGACTTAACCCCAAGAAGTGTATCTTCGTAGTGATTTTAGGGAATCTGTTTGGACATGTCATCAGCCAGAGGGGAATAGAAATTGACCCGGACAAGGTAAAGGCCATCAGGGAGATGCCAGTGCCGCAAAAGGAGAAAGATGCAAGGAGTTTCCTGGGCAAGCTGCAGTATATCAG
Organism: Excoecaria cochinchinensis; assembly: GCA_947683425.1. Lineage (NCBI taxonomy): Eukaryota > Viridiplantae > Streptophyta > Magnoliopsida > Malpighiales > Euphorbiaceae > Excoecaria > Excoecaria cochinchinensis. Next base: position 5,108,945 of record CANTUQ010000020.1, read on the forward strand.
CCGATTCATTTCCAAGCTCACTTCGATATGCGAGCCCATTTTTAAGCTGTTCAGAAAGAATCAGCCTGTGGTCTGGAACAAAGACTGCCAGAAAGCCTTTGATAGCATCAGGGAATATCTGTTGAATTCGCTAGTGTTGAGGCCGCCGCAACTAGTCAAATCGCTTATCCTGTATCTGGCAGTGGAAGGCAGTTCTGTGGGTGCCATGGTGGCTCAGGAGGATAAATTTGGAGTGGAATTCACAATTTATTACCTCAGCAAGAAGTTCCTAGCTTATGATAGAAAATATGCTGAGGTAGAGAAGATCTGCCTCGCAGTGATTTGGGCATTAAAGAAGCTGAGGCATTATTTCCATTCACACAGAGTTCAGGCAGTGGCCAAGCAGAATCCGTTGAGATATTTGCAAGAAGCGCAGTCTTTGCTTGGTAAGATGGGGAGGTGGCTGCTTTTGCTACAGGAGTTTGATGTTGAATACATCACTCGCAAAACTATTAAAGGGCGAGCCGTAGCCAAATTTCTTGCTGAGCATCCTATTCAAGGGGACACCCCCGAGTTCACCTTTCCTGATGAGAGCATAGTCGCGATTTCTATCCAAGGATGGCAGTTACACTTTGACGGGCAGTGAATAACAAGGGAGCCGGAGTTGGAATTATTTTGATGACCCCAGATAACGAGAAACTCCCTCTAGCCAAGAAGCTGAGGTACAAAGCAACCAACAATGAAGCCGAATATAAAACATGCACTTTCGGGTTAGAAGCTTTAGCTGCTTTGGGGGCAAAGAATGTAGAAGTCTTTGGTGACTCGTCCTTGGTGATTAACCAGATTCGTGGTGAGTGGGCTGTAAAAGAGGAGCAGCTGGTACCCTATGTTGAATATTTGAAAGAGATATGTGGATGGTTTGAAACCTGCACTTTCCACTTCGTGCCAAGAGATGAGAACCGTCTAGCTGATGCGTTGGCAACCCTAGTGTCAATGTGGGATAATCCTGAGGGGGTAGCTATGAAACCAGTGCTGATTTCGAGTTCTGAGAAGCCCAGTTTTGAGATCAAGCCAATAATGGAAGTAGAAGTGGTGGATGGAAAACCATGGTACTTTGACATTATGAATTATTTGGAAAATGCTAGGTTTCAAGAGGAAGTTACCGAGAAAGACTAGAGAATGATTCGGAAGCTATCTACTCAGTTCATATCCTTGGAAGGAGTGTTGTACAAAAGACAGGCAGACGGGATTCAGCTAAGGTGCTTGAATGAGAAAGAAGCCCGCAAGGTGATGAAGGAGACCCATGCAGGCGTCTGTTGGGCTCACATGAACGGTTTAACTCTGGCAAAGAAGATCATGAGGCAAGGCTTCTATTGGCTTACGATGGACAATGACTGCTCAAAGTATGTCAAGCAATTCCAGTTATGCCAACAGTATGCAGATTTGAGACACCTGCCAGTATCAGAGCTACACAACCTGACATCGCCTTGGCCTTTCGCTGCTTGGGGGATAGATATCGTTGGAGAGATTCGCCCTACGGCATCTAACAGACATATATACATCATAGTCGCAATTGACTATTTTACCAAATGGGTAGAGGCAGAATCCTTCAAAAAGATTGATGCAAGGGATATGGCCAAGTTCATAGAGAGAAATTTGATCTGCAGATATGGCCTCCCTCACCACATAGTGTCTGACAATGGGGTACAATTCATGGGGGAAACCAGAAAGCTCCTTGAGAAGTATGGTATCAAGCACCATAGATCCTCCCCCTACCGACCACAAGCTAACGGGGCAGTAGAGGCCACCAATAAAAATGTGAAGAGGATCCTATCCAAGATTGTCCAAACTTACAAAGATTGGGCAGAGAAGCTACCCTTCGTACTGTAGGGATATAGGACAACTATAAGGACATCTACAGGTGCCACGCCATATTCTCTAGTATACGGGACAGAGGAAGTATTGCCAGTTGAGATAGAGCTTCGATCGTTAAGGGTGATTATGGAAGCACAAATTTCGGAGGCTGAATGGGCACGATAGAGACAACAACATTTAAACTTACTCGATGAGAGTAGGCTGAAGGCTTATTATCACAATCAAATCTACCAGAAGAGGTTGTCCAGGACATTTGGGAAGAAGGTGAGAAAGCATCCGCTGAAGGAAGGTGACTTAGTGTTTAAGCAGATGAGACCAGGTCTATCGGATATTAGAGGAAAATTTAGACCAACCTGGGAGGAGCCGTATATCCTTAAAAAGCAGTTGTCCAAAGGAGCTGCAATCTTATCGGATAGCGACGGAAATGAATTCAAAGAACCGATCAATGTTGATAGACTCAAAAGGTTCCATGGCTAAAGACCAAAATAAAAAGAAGAGAATAAAATGCCCTGCAGGTTGAAAACCGAAAAAAGGCGGCCGTGCTAAAATTGGGCACGTCGATATGGCGAAAACCGAAAAAATGCATCTTGTGCAAAAATAAGAGGCACGAGAGAAAATGTGCAATCGTGAAAACCCGAGAGGGCCGATTGGTAACAGGAGTTGATGCTGTTAAAATTTGGTTTCATGTGTTAATAGGGCGTACACAGTCGAGTTAATGTCAAAACTAATCATGTATGCTGAAATTACATGGAAATGTACACAATTTCGTGAAATAAAACAAATATTATTCTTTTCATTTTCGTTATTTTCTAGTTTTGCATTAAAAAGAAATGTAACACCAAAAGAAATACACGTACGAGCTAAGCTAAGTCCTGCTACTGCTCTCGCCAACCAGATGCTTGAGCCCTCGTGTCCTATTATCGGATGCTGGACTAAGGACCCATTTCTTATACTCGCTGGTTGAGGCCACAGAGTGATCGCCAAACCTCAGAATAACAGTCTTCACTGGTAGCTTGCTCCACAGCTCATGATACCGAGAAGAAAGGCAACAGAAAGAGCTCCTCCCCGAAAAGATAAGGGAACTCTCACCACATCCTGGGTCATCCCGAGCTGATGCGCACATCGAGAAGTGATGCAGAAGGTGGCTTGACGGAGCCCACAGAGGGGTACACACCCCGACGGCCCATCAGTGACCACAAGAGACAGTGGGAGCCAGGCAGACGTGAAACTGATATCATCATCTGACAGCTTGCCAAATCTGGTAATGCCTTCACCAGCAGTAACACACTCACATAGTCGTCGACGCGGAAGGAAGTGGCTCGGCAAGTACTGTGGAATGATTCGAGGAGGTGGCTCAGATAGCATCCTCAATTTCTCTTGCAGCCAAATCTTAAAAAAAAAAGCTGCTGGAGTAAGTAGGGTTTACTTTAGGCAAAAGTAAGGCAAAGGGTTGTGTGAAAATCCGAAAGGACGCACCTCCCGCTAAGAAAATCTAGTGTAAAAATCCATAAGGGATGCACTACCTTTAAAATAATAACGTACCTGGAGCAATAAGGAGCTACCGGTGAAAGTAGTGGTGGATCCAGAGCTCACGGAGTCCAAGCCAAGAATGGTTTCAGCTAAAATGAGTGGGAAGGGTGATGATCCTCGATGGAAGTCGCTCAGAATCCCGAACAGGCGAGGGTCGCCTGTCAAACCCCCTGGAACAACAGTGAGAAAGTTCGTTATGCAAAATAGAAATATGATGCTTACCCGGTATGTAGGGACACCAGTGAACCGATCTAGAGCCTCGATCAGTAACTCCAAAGTAAAGGGAGAGCCCGGAGAAACCAGCCGGACGGCCTCAGAAGGGGGTATGCCGAGAGCCATAGCTATATCTCGAGTCTGGAGTAGACCGCAGCGAGGGATGCAAGGTAGAACATTAGGAGGGTACCAGGCTCCAAGAATGGCAGCTAACTCCTCAGATAGGGGGCACAACTCCTGATAGGTGAACTGAAAGACGTAAAACCGGGGGTTCCAGAAGTGAGTCGCCGCTAGAAGAAGGTTCTGGTCAACTTTAACCCGACGCAGATATTTTAGCCCAGACAGGGAAGACAGGGCGCCTTTTTCCCAAGTGTGCTTGTCATCTAGGATGCGGTGCATTTTTTGGGAAAGAGAGGAAGACATTTTGAGAAGAATGAGGGGCTCAAGATGTTGGGAAAATGAAGAGACACAAAAAAGGCAAAATTTTTGGAGAAATTTATAGAGAAACGCCACCGATGGCCTACCCGTCTCTCAAAAGAGACGGCCTGCCCGTCGGTAAAAATCCACCTGGCAGATGCATACGTCAGCATAGCATTAATCACGAGCATTAAATGCGCATTAATCACGAGCATTAAATGTGCATTAATTGGGGAATGGGGAACGACAGACGGGCAGCCTGTCGGTCGCTCCTAGCGACGGGCAGCCCGTCGGTCATGAAACTCTATATAAGGGCGAGTGACAGACGGACCAAGGGCTGCTGTCCTTTTAACTCTCCCTCTCAAAATAGTTTTTTTTTTGCATTTTTTTCTACATTTTCAAGTATTTCTTCTCCTTTTTCTTGCAATTTCTTTATCTTTTCGCGTTCTTCACCCACCGGACGCTCGAACGCTCATTTTTCTTCAGTTTTTCTACACTTTTCGCGACTGCAAGTAAGTAAAATAACTACTTTACCTTTTAATTTAATTTATTTCTTCTTCTTCTAGCCTCAAGAATGCTTAGGATGCTTTAGATGCTTTAAATATCTAGGGAGGATGCTGCCCGTTTTTTGTAGTAACTTTTGGTGCAATTAATCTGAGCCTTTGCATGATCACATAGAAATAAGACTTTTCTATATCCTTGTCACCTTAGAAACAAGCTTTCTAGCGCATATATTGTGTTGTTGGGGGCACATCCTTGCCGGGGTGCGTCCCATTTATATATATTGTTGTTGAGGCCTGAGGCCTGTTTTGATGCCTTTTTATGCAGGAGGTTGGGCACACCCTTGCCGTGGTGCTGCCCAAATTTTCTTTTTTATTCTAAAATTAAATATTTTTATGTATAATGCATGTCTTGGGGCCTGATAAGCCCACTTTCATTCGCTTTCAAAATATCTTTTTTTTACGCCAAAGTGGGGCACACCCTTGTCGGGGCGGTGCCCATTTTCACTAATCTTTAATTTTTTCTATGCCAGTTGCATGTTTTTCTGCTTTTGATATGTGCGAAGCATGCTGGGCAACATCCCTCGATGGGATGTTGCCCATTCTTTGTATCTATTTTATTTCACCTCGTAGTCGGGCTGCTATTGCCCGAATGAGGCCTCAATGGGCTTTCATTTTGAAAACGAGTTTAATAACGCCTATTTCGTCAAAGTTTTCGTTATCTGACATTTCTTTTGCAGGATGCCGCCTAAGCGTAGAGCACCACAGGCCCAGCCCGAGGTCGAGGTTCCGGTTTGGATGGACGGCGAGTCAGCCTAGATATACAGAGCATTATCTCAGGTGGAGATCCGGGCTAGCCGCTTTGTGTCTCGACCGTTCCTAGAGGCCCTATGGATGGCCCCGGAGGTCGATATGCTTATCGAGGGCACCGGATGGACCGAGTTCCTTGAGCCTGCTTTCCAGACCTTCCCTGAGGCTACCCGACAGGTGCTAGCCACCCTGCGATACAGCAGTTTTCAGAGATCAGATACAGAGCCGGGAGTGGTACAGTTCTTATTCGACGGCCAGCATTTCAGCATCAGCAGGCGGAGGTTTGCCGAGGCCATGGGGCTTCCCAGAGAGGAGGGGGTCGAGATCCCACAGGGAGCGGTGAGACACACCCACTGGGCGGCCATTGCCTTACCAGGAGTGCTGTATGACCATGATACAGCGAAGAGCACCGTACTGGTGTCTCAGGTACTCCGGTACCTGCACAGAGTGCTATCTAGCTCGTACCTCGGTCGGGCTGGTAATCCAGGATCGCTTAACGCGGCCGAGATCTAGAGCCTCTGGGCTATGGTGGCAGGCCAGTGCCTCAACGTTAGCCTTGAGATCTTGGCTAACCTGATCAGAGTTGGCAGAGGACTGACGCCCGTGGTAATAGTAGGGGGAGTCATCACTCGTCTGCTTTTGGGGTTAAGAGTCACCCCGGATAGGCTGAGAGGACCCCTGGACGAGGGGATACATGTGGATGCCTCCGCAGCAGTACAGATGGGGATGATTTCACAGCTGTCAGGGCAGGCAGAGGCCTTCAGATTGTTATCTATCCACGAGACCAGGCGGGTCTTCTCGCTTCCACCCTTGGGTCCAGACCCATAATAGCCAGAGCAGCAGCCTCCTCAGCCTGAGCTAGAGCAGCACCCTCCTCAGCCTCCTCAGTCGCGGACTCATCCGCAGCCGCAGCTCGAGCAGGAGCCGCCCCGGACTCCATTGGATTTCGACGTGGAGTTCACCATGGACGAGTTGTTCGGTTCTTCACCGGCGTCCAGGGTACCGACTCCTGCTCCGTCACCGAGCACCAGGGTGCAGAGGTCTACTTTCAGGCCCCTCGAGAGGTATCACCCATACTTCTGGGGTGACCCGGGGCCATCTTCCTCCACGGCCCCATCGCCAGAGCCAGCACAGCAGCAGCCAGCACAGCCTGACTTCTCCCAGCTCCTCACTACTTTGTTCGCAGCCTTTGAGAGACGACAGGATGAGAGAGACAGAGCTCTGCAGGAGAGGTTAGACCGTCAGCAGGCTGCTATTCAGGAGCAGTCTCGAATGATAGAGCGATTGGCCCAGGAGCAGGCCGGCTTTATTGAGCACACTGTACGAGAGCAGGCTCAGGTCGTGGAGGCCTTCAGGGACGAGCAGGCGAGGCTGGTAGAGCAGATTGTCCAGGGCCAGAGGGAGCTTAGGCAGCAGCTCACTCATGATCTAAGGACGTCCTAGGATTAGGCGTCTCGGAGAGTTGATATGACTTTACAGATGATCGATGAGTCACTCGACTCCCTGAGATCCCGGGTTCAGGTGATAGAGGGGATCCTTCCTCCCTTGTCCCAGACCATGAGGGAGTTTAGGGAGCAGACGGAGCTGCGCCTAGACAAGATGAGGAGGGCCACCGGCTAGCAGACTACTCAGATGAGCTAGGCATTCAAGAAGTTAGGAGGCACAGTCTCGGAGACTTTGGAGTTCATGAGGACTTGCACCCATCCCTTCTTGGATGGCTACGCTCAGATCAGGTTTAGACAGACCCATGATGCTGGGGCAGGACCTTCTACGGCTCAGCCTCCACCTCCGACACAGCCAGCTCCACCTCCACCTCAGCCAGGGACAGTGCATATATCAGACGACGAGGATCCCGACGAGGAGCCCTCCGACTACGCACCCTTCTGATGTTCAGGGAGTCATTTTTTGTATTTTTGTACATTTTCACTTTGTATATACATTTTACAAAAGTGGGTATTTCTAGTGAAAAACTTTTATCTTCAGTTTTGTGCATTCATTCAGTTATTTATGATTCATTCATATTACAGATAAGTGTATGTTTTCACATTTGCTCATATTCCAAAATGAATATGACATAACAAACGAAAAGGAGAATAATAACAACAGATAACCAAGATTGGAAAAATGACAACTTAATAAAATGAAAAAAGAATGTGAATGAAACATGACATGGTAAATAAAGCAAAACCACATCATTCATAGACATGTTAAAAGATAACAATTCAAACATGAATTAACAAAACCTTTTATCATACAGGTACAGAGAAACATTGATCCAAACACAAGCATCGATCAAAAGTCTGAACATGGGCGCCTAAGATTCATGTCTTCTTGGAAAAGGGAACCCAGCGAGGTCTCCTCTTCCACAAAATCAAGATTACGGTCAGAGAGTACCTTATCTCACAGTTCACACAGTAGTCAAAGAGCACTACGTACCTTGCAGATCGGATGGGGGTTAGCAGGGGAACTTCACAATTGGAGTTACAGTTAGAGAACACTGCTCTTCACCTCTAGACTGTGGTTAGAAAACACCGCTTCTCACCAATCGGAGTTGCAGTTAGAGAAACACTGCTCTTCACCTATAGACTGTGCGTATAAAACACCGCTTCTAACCAACAAAAGTTGCAGTTAGAGAAACACTGCTCTTCACATCGAGTTTGTAGTCAGAAGGTACTACATCTCCTCAACACTGCGCAAGCCGAGATGAGGCCAGTAGAAGTGAAAGCTGCGGTTAGAGAAACACTGCTCTTAATATTAAGGTTGTCGCTAGAGAATGCTACATCTCACCAACACCTACAGGTCGAGACGAGACCGATAGGGATATCTTCACCTACCGAACAGACTGAGATGAGGTCTACCCGGTAAAAGGCACGGAAGGTAAGAACTGCCATAGGTACGCTTTCTTCCTTTCTGTCCTTTCTCTGAGTTTTGGCTCATCTAGGCGCTTGTGCACTAGTTTTCCCAAAACTGGGGGCAACTGTGAGCACCGTGTCCCGGAGCGGTCTGGATCAGAGATTACCCTATGATGAAATCGGTATCCGAGCTTGTACAAACGGTTTGGATTCGGAGGCTTTAGTCTCATGTTCCACGAGAAATGAGTCTTTTTACCTTTTGTAGGCAGAAAGGGGGGGAAACGGGGAGTTTTAATGTCCAAAAAAAAGGTATATTTTCCTCGACGGATGGCCAGCCCGTCGGACAGGTGGCAGGACCGATGAATCCTTGTGTCTGAAGGATTCTTCCGACTCCCGTTGGTCAAAATGGCAGGGCCGTTGGATGTATCCGTGTGTTAGTAGGGACTGTGCATATATCAGACGACGAGGATCCCGACGAGGAGCCCTCTGACTACGCACCCTTTTGATGTTCGGGGAGTCATTTTTTGTATTTTTGTACATTTTCACTTTGTATATACATTGTACAAAAGTGGGTATTTCTAGTGAAAAACTTTTGTCTTCAGTTTTGTGCATTCATTCAGTTATTTATGATTCATTCATATTACAGATAAGTGTATGTTTTCACATTTGCTCATATTCCAAAATGAATATGACATAACAAACGAAAGGGAGAATAATAACAACAGATAACCAAGATTGGAAAAATGACAACTTAATAAAATGAAAAAAGAATGTAAATGAAACATGACATGGTAAATAAAGCAAAACCACATCATTCATAGACGTGTTAAAAGATAACAATTCAAACATGAATTAACAAAACCTTTTATCACACAGGTACAGAGAAACATTGATCCGAACACAAGCATCGATCAAAAGTCCAAACATGGGCGCCTAAGATTCATGTCTTCTTGGAAAAGGGAACCCAGTGAGGTCTCCTCTTCCACAAAATCAAGATTACGGTCAGACAGTACCTTATCTCACAGTTCACGCAGTAGTCAGAGAGCACTACGTACCTTGTAGATCGGATGGGGGTTAGCAGGGGAACTTCACAATCGGAGTTGCAGTTAGAGAACACTGCTCTTCACCTCGAGACTGTGGTTAGAAAACACCGCTTCTCACCGATCGGAGTTGCAGTTAGAGAAACACTGCTCTTCACCTTGAGACTGTGGTTAGAAAACACCGCTTCTCACCAACAGAAGTTGCAGTTAGAGAAACACTGCTCTTCACATCGAGTTTGTAGTCAGAAGGTACTACATCTCCTCAACACTGCGCAAGCCGAGACGAGGCCAGCAGAAGTGGAAGCTGCGGTTAGAGAAACACTGCTCTTCACATCGAGGTCGTCGCTAGAGAATGCTACATCTCACCAACACCTACAGGTCGAGACGAGACCGATAGGGATATCTTCACCTACCGAAAAGACTGAGATAAGGTCTACCCGGTAAAAAGCACGGAAGGTAAGAACCGCCATAGGTACGCTTTCTTCCTTTCTGTCCTTTCTCTGAGTTTTGGCTCGTCTAGGCGCTTGTGCACTAGTTTCCCCAAAACTGGGGGCAACTGTGAGCACCGTGTCCCGGAGCGGTCCGGATCAGAGATTACCCTATGATGAAATCGGTATCCGAGCCTGTACAAACGGTTTGCATTCGGAGGCTTTAGTCCCATGTTCCACGAGAAACGAGTCTTTTTACATTTTGTGGGCAGAAAGGGGGGGAAACGGGGAGTTTTAATGTCCAAAAAAAAGGTATGTTTTCCTCGACGGACGGCAAGCTCGTCGGTCGGAGGTCAGCCCGTCGGACAGGTGGCAGGACCAATGAATCCTTGTGTCAGAAGGATTCATCCGACGCCCGTCAGTCAAAATGGCAGGGCCATCGGATGTATCCTTGTGTCAGTAGGATTCTTCCGACGCCCGTCGATCGTGCCTGGCCTATATAAGCTTTGAATTTTCTCATAAAAAGGGTTGGAAAAATTTCTAAAGGGAAAACTCTGCCAAAATTCGTGTGTGTTTTCTCTCTCTTCCAACAAACACATTTCTAAAAGATTTAATCGATTCAAGAATCAAACCATTAAAAGGAACTAAATTTAATTGGTTTTTCCTGAGGTTTTGATTCCAAAAATTTATTTTTTAGAAAAATCAAGAAGGAAACAAGCTATTTTCCTCATTCTTGATTTTTATCTTATTTTCTCGTGGAGCGTGCTGGGAGCCATACAACAACAAAGAATCAAACCAAAAAGGTTATTCTGAGGGTAAATATTCCGGACCCTTTTTTGTCTTTTTTTTAGCTTCATTTTCGATATTATCTTTGCTTTTGCCCTTATTTTCATTTCTCGCTATTATTCTTCTTGAATTTGTGTAAAACTTGTTTTTTTTTTTATTTTTGAAAAGCTTCTATTTTCTGGGACAGAGGTGACCGACGGGTCATCTGCTATGATCGACGCCCGTCGGACGCCTTTGAGCATAACTCATCGGTCACCCCCACAGACGGCTTCTTTCGAGTGAGCGATAAGGATATGGGTCATCTTGACCGACGTCCGCCAGTCATTCAACATAGCCCGTCGATGGGCCCTGTCCCACATTTTTAATCTTTTTCTTCTTTTTCCTCTTTGTTCTCTCAAATTTTTATGTTTATTTATAACTTTTCTTCTTTATTTTAACATCCCTTTGACTTGTTTTGTGAGAATATGTTTCCGTTTCTTGGACTGGGTGGAGCTTAAGGGAGCCCTCACGCATTTGGAAAGTTCGTCTGGTTTAGTTCCCTATCTTCCTATTTTATACATATTTCATGTATTTATTTATTTCTTCTCCTATATATGACAAAATTATTGTATTTTTCGCTAATGTAAAAATCGGCCAAACGTTTTATATTTAATAAACTGAATTCTTCATAAAATCAAGGATCCAATGTCCTATTCCTTATCCAATAAAATCCTCACAATAAAAATGTCCATTTTAATAATGTTGCATGAGGGGACCAAAGTCCTCAAAATAAGCAATGCCCCGATTTGTGTATGTATCGCACATTTATAAAAGGGAGTTGTATTCCGCTCATTGTGTTATTGTAATTTATCGCTTTCATTATTTGTACATTTACCGCTTTCCAAATGTGAATAAATGCGCTTTGATTCAATTGCATCGTGTGGAGAGAGAGCGAATTAACGAATATTAAAATTTGATCATAAAATAATCAAGGTAGAAATAGATGAGAAGTCCCGAACCCGGCTCTGGTCTTTTGGCTCAAAGAGGCGAGAAGTCTATCCGATCACTCATTGGAACTATGACCTCCAAGACACCTCTTGTGTCACGAGACTTTGACGTTATTCCTAGGCTCCTTAGGGCGAGAGGTTTACCCTCCAAGACCCCTTTGGCTGGCCCAAAATGGATACTAAGCGCAGTCTTAGGCTCTCCGAGGCAAGAGAAACTTTCCCAATGTTTTATTGGGTGGCGACTCCATGAAACACTACAAGAAAATTGACTTTTAACGACCAAAATTTAACGAAGGGATAAAAATCCGGTCGTTAAAATATACAAATAACGAAGGGAAATTAATCCGGTCGTTAGTTCTTAAATTTTATTGTTATATAACGAGTGGATTAAATCCGGTCGTTAAAACAATAAAAATTCGGTCGTTAAAATATACAAATAACAAAGGGAAATTAATCCGGTTGTTAGTTGTTAAATTTTATTATTATATAGCAAAGGAATTAAATCCGGTCGTTAATGGTGTGAATTAGTGGGAATTATGAGAAGTAGAAAAAGAAAAGAGAGGGAAAGTCACGAAAGGGAGGCAAAACGGGAAAGAGACCGAGGAAGAGAAAGAGAGAGAGAGAGGGGGAGGGAGAGAGACGGCGGAGCATGGCGGAAGGGGCGAGGAGGCTGGCGACCGTCAACGACGAGCAACCGGCTCCTCGTAATGCCGATCTCGGCGTCTTATTTCCCATCGCGACGTCGCCATTTCAGGAGAGCGGGAGGAAAACGGGGAGCTTCTTCTGTTTTTTCCGGCCACCTCCGGCAGCGAACGACGACACAAATTGCACGACGGGACTCCTGGAGGGCAGGCGAATCTTCCGGTACTCATGGGTGGTCCTCAATCGCCGGCGATGAGCAGATCGCCGTTGGGAAGAACCGAGTTCTCCGACGTCGATTCCGGCGAAATGAAGGGCAGTCATGGCGCGTGACCACCGGAAAAGCAACCCCGATGCTTTGAGCTTCCTTTCGGTGGTTTCGGTGCCTCCGGTGGAGCTCCGGCGAGACTCCGGCGACGGTGAAGGGACTAAAAATAGCAGAAAAAATTGTAAGTGGCAGATATTAAGTTGTTTGCCGAATTGCTAAATGGTTCAATTGGATCAAGTTCTTGTCTTTGGCATTTGTAATTGGTGTTACCTGTTGAGACATCCTAATTGTGCTTTTTTGCTTATCTATCGACCAGTTTTTCACTTAGTATGCTCTTCAATTTGTGTTCAGTTTGATCTCAGCAGATACTTAGTTATTTGCCTAATTGCTGTGTACTTAAATTGGATAAAGTTCTTGTTGTTGGCATTTGTGATTAGTGTTCGCTCTAGAGACATCTTGTTACTGCGTCTTGTATAGTCTTTTCTCAGCAAACATAAAGTTGTAATTGGATATCTATGTTTGTGTAATGTTGTATGAGGTGATTGAATATCTATGTTAGTATTTTGTATATTCTGATATGGATGGGCTATAAGTTGACATTGGTTATATTACATTTATTTCTTTTTCTCTCTCTCTACATCTGAGTTCAGTATTAGTTAATTGGATATCTATGTTTGTGTAATGTTGTATGAGGTGATTGAATATCTATGTTAGTATTTTGTATATTCTGATATGGATGGGCTATAAGTTGACATTGGTTATATTACATTTATTTCTTTTTCTCTCTCTACATCTGAGTTCAGTATTAGTTATTTTCCTCCTTTTTCTGTTTTTTATTATTGCTGTCTCAATGCTACAATTAGTGTCCACTCACTATTTCCAGGAATTGCAAACTTCTGGTTAATGGTTTTAGTTGCATTAGTGATTCTGTTGCCCGTATCATTTTGCTTCTAATATGTAGATGTGGTATCAATCTATTTACATACTTCAAAATTTATGCATTGTCAAGCAAAATATGATATCTATGAGGCACTCTATGTTTTAACTCTTATTCATTGTTGAGCTAATTTTGATATCTTATAAAGCACTGTATGCCACACTTTTTTTTTTGTACATGCTCAATCACCCACATTTAATTGAACCTTTTTTTTCATGTAGTGTAAGCTTTCCTGTCAAAATTGCAGGTAATTTGAAGCTAATTGCAGAATATTTTCAGAGCAGTGAAACCTTTGGTGGTCCATCTAGAGATTGGATTGGTATATATGAAGAATGTGCCAAGTAAGTCACAAGCAGCTATTTTTTGTTATATTAGATTTTGGGGATTATAATTATGGAACATTTACCATAAAGCAACTGGTGGCAGCCACCTATGCCCCCTTGCAATTGTGCCTGATATTTTTCATGTTTATGTTAAAACCTGACATTTATGTTGGTCTCCATTTTATATAGATCTGTGCTATTACATACTAAGTTTTTAAGTTAATTCAATACATTATGGTGAAGCAGAATTTTTTACTCTATTCATTTTGGTATTTGAACTTGTATTTTACTCTATTCATTTTGGTCTTCATCTTGGTTTTAGGATTTTGTATCAAGAGATTGATTACATAAACGAAGGAAAAAATGCTGACAGGTTCCGCCGAGTTTTTCGGAATATAAAGTGGGTTCGAATACCTGTATGTTTCTTGCTTCTAGCTTTTCTAGCTTTTTCTCATTAAATTTTTTTCCCTAGCACCTCCTTTTATGCAATCATGAAATTTAATTGATTGGAATTTGTACTGCGCATGTTCTTACTCTAAAATCAATTTTGTCCCTTGAAGCTGGTATTTTGGGATTATACTGCCACAAAAGTACTGACACTGGAGTATGTACCAGGTTTCTACTTAAACTAATGTATCTGTTTAACTTGTACATGCTTCTCCTTATAATATACACTGGAGTATGTACCAGGTTCGTGCAGTTTTTCTTGGATAATTTATTGAGCCAGACACCTGATCAGCAGCAGACTTTTGCTGCAATTGGTGAGGTAAGGAAACCTAAAGAATAAATGAGTACCTGCATGAAAATGCTACTGATATTACAGTCATGTGCATGGTGCATTACTCTATGTTTGGACAGTGAACTGAATTGGAAACGAAGGAAAATTATTGGTTTACCTCATACACAGGAGTACTTTAAATTTTATTCTACATTAGATAGGAAAAATAAATTAAAAAAAAAAACTTTTGCTATTTATTCTTGTTGGGCTATGGAGAAAGGAACATTGCTTTTCCCTAGCTGGAGATTTGTCCATTAAAACAAAAGAAATGACACCTTTAGCCCCTGATCAATTGATATGATCCTTTCGTGACTTATGATTGATAAACCAGAAATGTTTGTTAACTCCTCGTTCTTTGTTTAGGATTTATTTGCAATAGCTCTGGATCAACCTTTTCGGTTTCCATCAACCTTTACATTTGTTCTAAGAGCATTTTCAACACTTGAAGGTTCTCTCTCTCTTACCATCTACCCACTTTATGCTGATTTTGTTCTGCTGAAGTGATAACTACAGTTATATCACCATATTGCTCTTTCCTTGATTTTACTTTCTTACAGGTATTGGCTACACTTTCATCCGAACTTTTCATTTATCAAGATTGCGGCCCCTTATGCGCAGGTTTTCATGTCAGCCTGGCTCCTTCAATCATAAGAAATCTCTCCAATTGGTGACTTATACAATTACACTTGATGGACTTTGGATATTTTGAAGTGTATATATAATTACACTAGTTTGTTGGGAGATTTTGAATAATTAAGGTAAATTATATTTTAAATTAAAAATATTAAATTATTTGGCCTTTTGATTTATTGGCTTTGTGCATGAATTTTAATTATAAATTTATGTTTTAAATTCTACAGGTTTTACAAAACAATGGACAATGAAGATATAAGGTTCATTATGCATTCTTCTAGAATTTTCTAGGTGAATAGAGAATGATATAGATAGGGGCTGTTTGTATATTTTATACTTGTATATGATACAATGTCAACCAATTTCGAAATATCGATATATTTTGTATCTGATATTTTGCAATATATGAAAAAACTATTTATTATAATTTTGGATATGTATATGTGCGTGAATGATGTGTACAGGTAATAGCCAAATAAAATATTTTATTTATAGTGAATACAGCGAAAGAAAAAACTTGTCGATAAAAAATATCTTCAACTACCAAAAATTCTTTCGTTGAAAGCGAATAACATTAGCAAAGGGAAAATTCGATCGGTAAAACAGTATTTTTAATGACAGGAAAGGTTAAAAAGTGAATATAATTAACGAAATAAAAATTCGGTCACTACAATTAGCGAAGGGAAAATTCGGTCGCTAAAAGGTATCTTTAACGACCGGAAATCCGTTCGTTGAAATTGAATACAATTAACGAAGGGAAAATCCGGTCGCTAAAAGGTATCTTTAACGACCGGAAATCCCTTCGTTAAAAGTGAATATAATTAGCGAACGGAAAATCCGGTCGCTAAAAATCCCTTTTTAACGACCGGAAATATTACGGTCGTTAAAGACATTAACGACCGGATGCAAAATCCGGTCGTCTATACCTTTAACGAAGGGGCTTTTACCGACCGGATTTTTCAGTCGTTAAAAGTTTTTAACGACTGGATTTTAACTTTTAACGACCGGATTTCCCTTCGTTAAAGAGCATTTTTCTTGTAGTGAAACCTCCTTGTTGCCCAAAATAGACGCACTCGTAAATATCTTTACAAGTTGCCGAACGAATCCTCAATTGCCCGATCGCCCTCAAGCGGGCGATCAAAGGGGCGGCCGGGGGGTCTGGTGCGCGTCACAACTTTCCTTTAGGCAGAACTTAATTTAGAGTCCTTGGGGCAAAATCATCATTGACTGGGGGACAAAGATACGCACGGGTCAGTTCTCTTTGAAAAGATTATGGGTTAGAGTCCGTACAGCCAAGACAATGCTTTTTTAGATCCTTGGGGGCATCGAACAATGTGAGCAGCCGAGCAGTACCCTCAATGAATCCTTTAACAACCTGGGATGTGGTCTATCCATTTTTGCATATCACATTCATCTCACATGCATTCAATCCTTTATGCGTATAGATATGCACACACAACTCTTGTACATTAATCCTTTGCTCGTGTCTTATGTATATAGCTTTATGTGTACATTTCACACACATTACGCACACACAATCTTTTGTACATACTTTTCTGCCAATAACTTTATAGGGAAAAGGCCGAACCAAAGGACGACTTTGGCAAGATGAATTCAAGATAAAGCCCACGTAAGTCGAAATCATGTAAGCCCATGAAGGGATTATCTTTAAGACCCTTTTTAAGGCATTATCAGTCTCTTCGGAGGATTATCTTTAAGACCTTTTTTAAGGCATTCTCAGTCTCTTTGGAGCATTATCTTTAAGACCTTTTTTAAGGCATTCTCAGTCTCTTCGGAGCATTACCTGTAAGACATTTTTTAAGGCATTATCAGTCTCTTCGGAGCATTATCTTTAAGACCTTTTGAAGGCATTCTAAGTCTCTTCGGAGCATTATATTTAAGACCTTTTTTAAGGCATTATCAGTCTCTTCGGAGCATTATCTTTAAGACCTTTTTTAAGGCATTCTCAGTCTCTTTGGAGCATTATCTTTAAGACCTTTTTTAAGAAATTCTCAGTCTTTTCGGAGTATTATCTTTAGGTCCTTTTGTTAAGGCATTGTCAGCCTCTTCGAAGCATTATCTTTAAGTCCTTTTCTTAAGGCATTTCAAATCTTTTCCAAGACATTCTCAGTCTCTTCGGAGCATTAAGTTATTTTCAAAAAAATGTCCCAAATCCCTTCAATCCAAGGTGATCTAAGAGATAGGTTTAGCTCAACATTGTCAAGTACTATCCAGAAAAGCAAGCCTATTCATGCATGCCATGTCGAGGGCAATCAAGTAAGTTTCTCTATCATAAGAGGCACGTTCACACACATCACACAAAGTGTACAAAATTCAAATTCAAATGTACAAAGAATGCAAACTCTCAAACAAAAAGAACAAAAACAAATCAAAAAATAAACGAGCAAAAAAAAAAAAAAGCGGAAGATATTTTTAAGGCCTTGAAATCTAATATGCTGTAAAAATTCAAATACATTCAAAATGTAAAAATCCCAAAAATTTACAAGAAAGAAAAGACAAAAAAAAAAAAATCCAAAAATCATGTTACGAGATGCCAAAGACATTGAAACTTATCCACTTGCAGGTAAGCAACGAAACTTCCAATCTAATTTTACTCTGAGAAAGCTCAAATCTATTTTCCTCTCTGGAGGCTCAACATCAAATTATCTCACCCTCTTGAGAAGTATGCAGGTCTTTTCAACAAGGAGGCTACATTGGAAATGATAGCGGAATCGATATCTAGCATGTCACAATCGGTAAGGGATATCTAAGAGGATGATATTCCGCAAACTATTTTCCAGGGGAAAAACCAACCATCCTTAGAGGGGCACCCATTTGACATCAGCCCCAACAGGTATGTGCTGCCATAAGTATGCATCTCTTCTGTGACATGTGCTGAACCCCGGGGCAGCCAAAATTGCCCGCCTTCAGGGCAATCGGGAGAGGTTCATGAAAACTTGTAAGAAATTATAAGTCCGTCCATTTTGGGCAACAAGGAGGTTTTTTAGAGTTGCCACCCAATAGAACATTGGGAAAGGTCATCTAGCCTCAGTGAGCCTAAGACAGCACTGTTATGTCCATTATAGGCAAGCCGGAGGTGTCTTGGAGGCTTCCATCCAAATGATAGGATGGTCCTCTAGCCTCACACTTGGGCAAACCAGAGATGTCTTGAAGAATTCAACCCTAATAGAACATTAGGATGGCCCTCTCGCCTCGTGGCGCCTAGGACTGTGTAATTTTGAGCCTTTTACGGGATACAAGAGGTGTCTTGGAGGCCCTATCCCAACAGAACATTGAGATGGCCCTCTCGCCTCGTTGAACCCAAAGACAAGAGAAGGTTCGGGACTTCCCATTTATTCATACCTTAGTTAGGTTTATAGTTGAGTTTTTAATTTATCGTTTCATCCCATGTCTCATTCAATTTAATGCAATTAAATTAAAGCATCGATTGTCCATTCAGGGAAAGCGATAAATAAATAAAGCATAAACAAAGTAAAGTGCATGAAAATAAATTACAATAAAACTAGGGGCGAAATACAACACCCATTGTAAATAAAATACAAATCATACATAAAATGAGCTATTTGTTAAGAATGAGGACATTGGTCCTTACATGCATACTTTTAAAAACAGTATTAAAGACGATGGTTTATTTGGGTATGAAAAATTAGGACATTGGTCCCATTTTTGTTTGGAAAAAAGACCAAATTAATTAATAGAAATATTTTTGTGATTTTCTTTTTAACGTGCATAAATAATTTTATTAAAGATTACATAGCAAAATAAATGAAAAAGCCAAATAAATGAAATATTACAAATAAAGCAAATAAATATTTATCCCAAACGAGCTTTCTGGATCTTCTCGTGTGATTGCAAGAATGCCCAAAAGGGAAAATAAGTTGTGAAATAAAATTAAAACACCAATGAAATAATGTTAGTAATTAAATCAACTAAGTATATAATAAATGATAAAATAAAATAAAATAAGATAAAATAAGATGACATCAAAATGACAAATGAATTACCATGTTAACAGTTTAAAATAAATGAGAAAAATGTATTATGAATGACAAATGAATTAAATGATGTGATTGAAATAAATAAAAAATGTTAATGAATTAATACATAAAAATATGAACATGATAATAATAATAATAATAATAATAATAATAATAATAATAATAATAATAATAATAATAATAATAATAAATAATGAAAATAAACAAATAAATGAATAAACAATAAATGTATAACAATAGCAATGAAAAAGAATGATAAAAAAATGAATAAAACAATGATGAAAATAATTAAATAAATGACGTGATTAATTAATGCCATCACAATTAACATAAAACATTTACATGGCAAAAAAGATCAATCAAAATGAATTAATTAATTACATGTAAAAAATAATGAGAAATCAAAGCAAAAATAAATTATTTACATGTTAGAAATGATAAGAAATCAATATTTACATGTTAGAAATGATAAGAAATCAATATTTACATGAACAAAAATAATATATTAACATATTAAATGAGACAAATATAAAAGCAATAGAACAAATAAATAAACAAATGAAAATAATAATAATAATAATAATAATAATAATAATAATAATAATAATAATAATAATATACATGTTAATAAATTAAATATGAAAAAAAATAATAAAAAATTAAAAGATCGAGCCTAGAATATTTACCCTCAGAGTTTCAGATTCGATGAAGGTAAAAATGATGATTGATTTCCTTATTTGTGATGTGCAAGATTAGAGCTGAATATGATAAAATGTTGAAATTTTATTCCAAGAAATAAATTGCAAAAATGATGAAAGAAAATCAAAAATTTTTTAAGAACAAAGAATCGATTTCTTTGCCTGAAGAATAATTTTTATTGATAAAAATAAAAATGATCTCAAGAACAAACAATCCTTTTGTTTATCTCAAGAAAAAAAATCATTTATGAAAAAAAAAAACTTCTTTTTTAGAAAATCAAATGGAAAAAATTAGATTTTAAAAATAAACAATTATCTTATTTGTCTCAAAATTAATTTCTCATCAAAAAAGCGATTCAAAGAAAAATCATTGAAAAAACTTAAGTGAAAAAAAAATATTTAAAGACAAAAGTATGAAAATTGAATTTTTAATAACAAATAATCACTTTATTTGTCTCAAAAATCGATTTTCCATCAATAAAATTCCATCTAAAATGTCCTTAGAAGAAATTCTATTGGAAAAAGATAGGAAAAAAGAATTGAACTTTTCTCTTTTTATTTTTGTTGGGGAAAATCTGACAATCTAGAGATAAATGTTAAAGAAGAAGAAGAGAAAACTTAAGAAAACCTAAAAGAAATTCTCCCCTATGCCGCGCGCCGAACCCCGAGGCGCCCCGAACCGCCCTCTTTTAGGGCTTTCGAGAGAGGTTCGTTAAAACTTGCAAGTGAAATTGTAAGAGCGTCTATTTCGGGCAATAACGAGGTTTCATGGAGTCACCACCCAATAGAACATTGGAAAAGTTCATCTAGCCTCAGTGAGCCTAAGACAGAGCTGCTATGTCCATTATAGGCAAGCCGGAGGTGTCTTGGAGGCTTCCACCCTAATGATAGGATGGTCCTCTAGCCTAATGCTTGGGCAAACCAGAGGTGTCTTGGAGACATTCACCCTAATAGTACATTAAGATGACCCTCTCGCCTCGTCGAGCCTAGGACTGTGCAATTTTAAGCCTTTTTAATGGGACACAAGAGGTGTCTTGGAGGCCCCATCCCAACAAAACATTGAGATGGCGTTCTCGCCTCATTGAGCCCAAAGACCAAAGAAGGTTCGGGACTTCCCATTTATTCATACTTTGGCTAAGTTTATGGTTGAGTTTTAGATTTATCGTTTCATCCCATCTCTCATTCGATTTAATGCATTTTAAATTAAAGCACAAATTATACATTCAAGGGAAGCAATAAAATAAAGCATAATTAAAATAGAGTACACAAAATGAATTATAATAAAACTAGGGGCGGAATACAACCCACATCATAAATTACAAGTGATCCATACATAAATCGAGATATAAATTAAAAGTGAAGACATTGGTCCTATCATGCATGTTTATTATAAAACGATTTCAAGTGCCAATTTTATTTACTAAAAATAGGACATTGGTCCTCCTTCACAAAAATCCCAATTTAATTAATAAAAAACATTTAGTCATTTTTATATTAGCGGTATAATAAAAAGAACATTGTTTACAAATAATGACATAAATCAAAATAATGGAAAAGTTCAAAAAATAAACCCGGAGAAGACTCTTATGTCTTTGCAGTAACTTCTACCTCAAATTGGATCCAAAACCACCAAACAGGTCAAAATAAAAACTCACAAAATAAAAGACATGTTAGTGTAAAATTAAGAAAACAACATAAAATATACGATTAATGATGGAGAGAAAAACACAAAGAAATTGTAGGAAAAAACCATTAAAAATAAAAGAAGAAAGAAAAAGAAGACAAGTGGAAAAGAATGCCCAGGGATGGCCCAAGGCGTGTGACCGATGGGTATCCCTGAGCGTGATAGATGCGTATAAGGTTAATCGTCGACGGCCCATCGCTCTCTAGAGAGACGGCCATCGGTGGTTCTTATGCCCGTCGGTCACCCCTGCTCTAGAAAAAAACGTAAAATCAAAGTTTTTTTTTTTAACTTGAATAAAAATGGACTCTTAAAAAAATGCTAAATAATTAAATTCAAAATAAAGGATACAGAATATTTACCCTCAGATTTTTATCTCATGAAGGCGAATGATGCAAGATTTTGATTTCCTCGACTTCTACAAGGATCGGATTGCGTCCGCATAATTTTTAGAGATTTTTGATTGCGAAAGTCTGTCTTGGAAGCAATATCACCAAGAGAAGAAAATTATTTTCTCTTTCTCGATAATTTGACAGTAATGAATATTTGAATTGGCTAGTTTGACAAAAATGAATTAATTTTGTTCTCTCGGGATAGCGTAATTCGAGAAAATATTTGATAAAAAGCGTTTTTTGGAAAATTATGATTTTTGTAAGAAATTTTAAAGAAAAATTTTCTAATCCAAACTCTTTTTCACAATTTTTCCAACCCCTTTTAATGAAAACTTTTTCCCTTTTTATAGATTTTCCAAGGTTTTTAAGATATTCTTGTATAACTTCCCATTTTCCCACGATTCCCACTAAAAATTTTGAATAACTTCCCATTTTCCACAATTCCCAATAAAACCAGCGGTTAAAACTACCAAATCGCTGACTAACGGGCGTAGTTGGGTGACAGACGGGCATCGGTGGAAATAGCAATAGCCAGTTTTTGTCTGGTGGCCCTACACGTGGCGCAAAAGCCACTTGTGGGGCGTCACTCAAGCGAGCGACAGGACGTCGCTCAGCCGAGTGACGGGCACCTCTCGAGCGAGCAATGGTCACCATCCTGAGCGATAGCCAGTCGTTATGATGTGAGCAACAGGCTTGCTGTACGAGCGATGAGCTGTACCACAACAGAAAGGCTGCCCGTCCATGGACCAAATTTGCAATTTTCTAAGTTTTGACCTACTCGATTCTCCTAAACCTCCCATTTTTCCAGAAAAGCTACCGATCCTTTATAGAACTGGGGAATGATTTCTCACAACTTTCATTCCTTATTCGAAAATTGACTTTAGTTTCTTCATCAGGTAACTCTGATCTGGACTGCCTCAGGACCTGGTGTTTATAGTTGCCCCAAATTTTTGTGAAACTAGCACACCAGTGTCTAGAGGAGCCAAAATTCAGAGAAGAAGGGAAGAGATACGTACCTGAGGCAGTGCTCACCTCCTTAGAGTTGCGTGGAAGCAAGTGGTCTCTCGTCTCCTTCTGGTTGACCTTGTCCCAGCCTGCCCGGTAACTAAGAGTCATGAGAGGCAGTGTTATCCAACTGCAACCCATTTGCAATTGTTCTATTACAGGTATATCACTAGCCTCATCTCGGCTTGCATGGTATCTGCGAGATACGGTGTTATTTAACCCCATCCCGGTTGCGATCTATTATATTGCATGTGCCCCACTATCCTTATCTCTGCCTACACGGTGGGTGGTCTGTCCCGCTAGCCTCATCTCGGCCTGCACAGTGCAAGGGGTAGTGTTCACTAACCACCACTCAGTCGCGATCTGCTCTACCGCTTGTGTTCTGCTAGCCTCATCCTAGCCTAAGCGGTGTTTGATCTGTTCTGCTAGCCTCATCTCGGCCTGCAAAGTACGAGATGCAGTGCTCTCTAACTGTAGCTCTATTGCGATCTATTCTATCGCATGTGTTTCACTGGCCTCATCTCGGCTTGCACGGTGTGAGATGTTATGGGTGGTAATGCTCTCTGACTACAACCCACTTGCAACCTGTTCTGTCGCTGGTGTCCCACTAGCCTCATCTCGGCTTGATAGAATTTTGAATTGTTTCATCGTTAACCATCTTCGGGTCAGTGTGAATTCATGTTCCTGTGTTACAAAAGATTTGATTAATTCATTGCGAGTTGATTTGTTCGTTATTCTTTATGCAATTTTCGCATTATCATTATCTTGTTTTTCATTTTCTTCCATTTACCATGTTATCAAACGTTAAGAAATTGTAAGCAAGATATTATCATGGAAGATATACAGGCTAAAATATAGATTTGACAAACTGTAAACACAAATGTTCTACTAATGGAATACATATTTTGTACAAAAATACAATGAAATATAATAAGGATAAAACTCCCTAAACAGACTACAAGGGGTGGTAATCCGAGGGCTCATTTGGGTCCTACTTATCATCCGACACATGCACGGGCTGGCTCCAAGATGAGGATGGCTGGCTCCAGGAGGGTCAGCTAGGTGGTGTTGGCGCTGGGGGTCTGAACACGAGGAGGGGCTGCGACCGGTGCAGCCGCGGGCTGTGCTCTTGCAGGGTCCGCCTGCTGGATCTATACCTATGCATAGTCGTCAAGGAAAGGCTGGGTGCACACTCCCATGAACTCTAAGGTGTCTTTGACTACTCGTCCCAACTCCTGGAATCTGCTAGACAGTGTCAAGGTCTGATCTCGGACTGCTCCCCTGATGCCCCCTAGTGTAAACTCTGTCTGCTCTCTGAATTCTCTAATTGCCTGAGAGATAGGTGGGATAGCGCTCTCCAATACCCCTACTCTGAACCGGAGGGAACTGATGGACTCATCTAGAATCTGGACAGCTGTGTCTAGCCTCTCGGCTGCAGTACCATGAGAAGCAGTCAAATCTCATCGTAGGTCCTCCATGAGCCTAGCCTGGTCTCGAATGACCCTCTCCTACTGGTCCAGTCTCTCTAGCATGGCCCGGTCTCTCTCCTCATACTACCCCATCCGCTCAAGGAGGACCCTATCTCTCTCCTCATACTGTCCAATCCGCTCAAGGAGGACCCTGTCTCTCTCCTCCTGCCTGCGCTCCATTGCGGCAAGGATAGAGGTCATGGCCGCCATCAGAACTGGCTAGGCTGGATGTGGTGCTGGTGCTGGGGGTACTGCCTCATCCGGATTATCTGGAGGTGGCGCAGTGGTAGTGGATGCCCCCGGGTGCTTTGCTCGGCTGTAAGGGTGAAATCTAGCTGTATCCCGAGGCATCAACCTCTGTACCCGTGTTGGAGACAGAGGAGGGCTCTGCACCCTCTATGCTGGGGGAGTGGAAAATAACTCATCCATGATAAACTCGATCCTCATACCGACGGGAGTCTGAGGCTGCCCCTCCTCTAATGGCGGCTGCTGTGGAGGCAGTCCCTCCTGAAATCCAGGCTGCTGTGGAGGTTGGCCCTCCTAAAACTCTGCCTACGGAGGAGGCTGCTCCTCCTGAATCTCTGCCTGCTGAGGAGGCTGCTCCTCCATCTGGGGCTCCCTTGCCGGCTAAAGTGAAGGGAGGCCTAGAGCACGTTTGATCTTATGGATCGTGTGCAGTTTATACTCCTCGGCCTAGCCCGGCAGCTGAACTATCATCCCCACGGTGAGAGCTAATGATGCATCTACATATATACTCTCCTCCAGTGCGGCTCAAGACTGTCTGGGAGAGCTCCTAAACTCAGCAATAACCGGGTCACTACCCCTCCTGCGTATACCACCGGGACCGCCCCCCTGAATACCATGACCAGATTTGCCACGATATCATGGCTAATACTCAGACGGTGACCTGCAATCATTGCCCACAAGCTCCAGATTTCTGCCCCATTCACTGGCCCAGGATTACCTGCTCATCCCAAGTATGAGCTGAAAAGCACCCGGTGGATGTATCTCAAAGCCTATGATGCAAGTACTGTGCTCTTCGCCGTATCATAGTCATACGACACTCCTAGTAGGGCGATCATCTCCCAATGCTGTCTCCTAATGACCCTCTAGGGTACTATAACATCTAGCCCGATCGGCAATCCCATCGCCTCTGCGAACCTCTGTCTAGTGATGCTGTACCGATAACCTCTAACCCATAACTGGATCACCCCCTCCTCTATATCTGATCTCTGAAAGCCCCCATAGTGCAGGGTAGCCAAGAACTCCCGTACGGCCTCGGGGTGTGTGTGGAAGGAGGGCCACATAAGCTCTATCCAGCCTGCGACTGCCACTAATACATCTACCTCTCCTAGCATACCCATGGCCTACAGAAAGGATCTAGAGATGAAACGGCTGGCCTGGAACTGAACTCGAGCTAGCAGCCTGAACCTCTCCCTCGCCTCATCGCTCATCTAGATAGGAGGTTCAGGCTTTGGCTGATCACGAGGAACCTGACGTCTAGGAGGCATCCTGAAAAGAAAAGGTAAGAAATTAGTTTAACATTATTGCGGTAAATAACAGCTAAATGAAAGATTACGCATTTCTGTGGTATCCCAGGCCAAAATGCAATAATTCAGCAACGTTCTCATAAGGGTATACTTATACAAAATTGTAACGCGCGCCGGATCCCCGCGGCCGCCCATTCTGACCGCCCGCACGTAGGCGATCGGGGCATTTGTGGGTCCGTTGGCAGCTTGCGATAAATCGCAAGTGCGTCTATGTTGGGCAACAAGGAGGTTTCATGGAGTCGCCACCCAATAGAACATTGGGAAAGTTACTCTCGCCTCGGAGAGCCTAAGACTGTGCTTGGTATCCATTTTGGGCCAGCCAGAGGGGTCTTGGAAGGTAAACCTGTCGCCCTAAGGAGCCTAGGATTAGCGCTAAAGTCTCGTGGCACAAAAAGGTGTCTTGGAGGGTAGACCTCTAACCTCTTTGAGCCCAAAGACCAGAGCTGGGTCCGGGATTTCTCATCTATTTCTACCTCGATTATTTTATGATCAAATTTTAAATATCATTGATTCGCTCTCTCTCCACACGATGCAATTGATTAAAGGCGCATCTACTCATATTTGGAAAGCCGTAAATGAGCAAGTAAATATCAAAAGGCGGTAAATTACAATAATACAAGGAGCAGAATACAACTCCCTTTATAAATGTGCGATACATACACGAATCGGGGTATTGCTTATTTTGAGGACTTTGGTCCTCGCATGCATATTTATTATGAAACAGTTTTGATGTGATGATTTATTTGGGTATGAAAAACTAGGACATTGGTCCCCTTTTATTTAGAAAAAAAATGTCAAGTTAATTAATAAAAATGTTTTTGTGATTTTCTTTCTAGCGAGCCTAAATAAATAATTTTACAAGAAAATTATATGGAAAAATTAAATAAAATATTAAAAATAAAGAAAATAAATATATGAACCAAATGAGCCTTTTTGGACCTCCCGATGTGCTCGCAAAAATGTCCAAGCGAAAAAAGAGTTTAGACATAAAAACAAAATACAAATAAAATAATGTTAGCAATTAAATCAATTAAACATACAAAATAACGAATAACAAATTAAAATAAAATAAGATGATATGAAAAGAATGATAATGGAATCAAAAATATTAACAAACCAAAATAAAATGAGAAACATGGATTATATGTGATAAATGATTAAATGATGTGATGAAAATAAAATAAAACATGTTAATTAATTAGTACATGTAAAAATATGAACATGATAACAATGATGAAAAGTGAAAAATAATGAATGAATAAATAATCAAATGATAATAAAATCATGTAACAATGATAAAAATTAGTAAACAAAGGAATGATGAAAATAATAATGATATATAACAAGGTTAATTGATGTGTTCATAATTAATACAAACTATTTACATGGCAAAAAGATTAATTTAAATTAATTAATTATTTGCATGTTAAAAATAATGAGGAATCAAAATAAAATCATTTACATGTTAGGAATTAAAAGAAACAATATTCACATGAATAAAAATTAAATCATGTATAAACAATTAAATGGAACGAATATAACATCAATACAACAAATAAATAGATGAAAACAATAAATAGATCAATAAAACAATAAAATATACACGAATAAATTAAATAAAAATAAAATAGAAATTGAAATTGAGCCTAGAATATTTACCCTCAGAATATTGGATTTGATGAAGGAAAAGTGATGATTTTCCGGAAAATTGCTTGAAAGAATAATTTGGCAATAAAATTAATTCTCTTTGTTTATGGAGAAAAACAATGGAATTGATTTGTATGCTTAAGATTAAAAAGAAATTGATGTCAAAATGATGATTAATTTCTTGCGTTTATGGAGGAAAAACAAAGAAATTAATTCGAATAATTAACAATTGAAAATTGATCTTTCAATTTCAATTAAACCTTATTAATTAAAAAGAGAAATCTGAAATTTTGAAGAGAAAATATAGAAGAAGAATTTTGGAAAATTAGGTCTAAAAAAAATGTGGAGGAGAGCCTCCTTTGATTTCATCATAAAGTATTTATAGGATAAAATAGGTTGCCCTAATTTAATTAAGGAAAAAAACCTATTTTAACCCAAAATTATTTTATTTTTAATGATAAAATCAAGTTTTATTATTTAATTACGTAAAAAAATATTTTAGAATTTAATTTGAAGTCAAAAACCCCAAAAAAATGGGATAAAAAACGGATTTTTGGGTGAAAAAATCGGAAAAAAGGCTGAAAAGAGGGAAATAGGGCATCAGACCCTGTACCGACGGCCAGGAAGCCGTCGCTATAGAGGGACGCCGCCCGTCGCTATAGAGCGACGGGGACTCACGCCGCGAGGCGCGCGAAATCCGCGCACAGAGGCGCGGAAGTCGCGCGCCTCAGCGCACGGTGCGGCGCGCAGCGCATAACGCTGCGCGTCGCCAAATCGCGCCCAGCGCGCTGGGCGCCTGGGCGTCTGTGTGCTGGGCGCCAGCGCGCCTGCGCGCTGCCACGCCCGACACTCGCGGTCCGAAAATTTTTTTATTTTTTTATTTTTCCTATTTTTTTTTAAATTTTAAATTGACTAAAAATATCATAATTTTAAGCCCCCATTTTTCAAAATTAATTTTTTAAATATTTTTTATTATTTTTTAATTTTTCACTCTAAAATGCAAATTTGACGAGAAAACCATCACTTTTAACCTTTTAAGCCTATGAAGGCAATTATCATCATTGGGTAACTTCGATCTAGGCTGACTCAGGACCCGGTGTCTACAAAAATATAAAAAATTTGGGCAGCATTCCGACCAAGATGCGCCCATCAGACAAAATAAAAAATAAAAAATTTGGGCAGCATTCCGGCAAAAATGTGCCCAACCAAAAAAAATTTAAAAACTTGGGCAGTATCTCGGCAAGGATGTGCCCAACCTGCTGCACAAAAAACAAAAAAAATGGACAGGCCTCTGGCCCGAGGCAACATTTCAATTTATTCATGTGTCTCATTCAATTTGAGTGTCCTAAAACTAAGTTCAACAGAGAGAAGTCCAAATTTTCTATGGATAATTTTCATGCTCTTGTCATTTTGTTCTTTTTATTTTCATTTTTTCGATTCTTTTTTTTTATAGTCCTTTTATGCATGTTCGCATCATGTCCCATATATAATTCAAAGAAAATGAGTTGAGAAGGGTAGAAATTAATATTGCATTTTCGCCAAATCATGCTAACGTGCATTTCTCAGGAGAAATATTTAGAAATAAATAGAAAGAAGAGTAAAAAAATGGATAACTTACCTGTATGTCGACGAGACTGTACTGAAAAAAAATTCGACTAAAGTGTGTAAAAAGTGTGTCTAAATATTTGGGACAGTGTGTGGGTCATTTTGGCACAAACGGCGCGCGAAACGGGTGAAAATTGGGCTAGAAATGGACAAAAAACGACTTTGGGGCGTCGGTTGGTGAAGAAGGAAGAAAAGAAAGAAGAAAAGAAAGTGATGGGTGTCGATTACTCGCACCTTATATAGGCTTTAGTGACTGACGGGCAGCCCGTCTAAAGAGCGAGCGACGGGCAGCCCGTCTGTTGCTCTGGATTCCGACTTTTAATGCTAATTAACGCCCTAATTAAATCCTAATCAATTCTCCATTAATTGGCCTATTAAATGCTTCCTCTTTTTTTTTATGAATAATTTCTGACTTCCACGGCTAGACTTGCCTGCAAAATTTCAAAGGCAATAGAAATATGTAAAGATTATTTTATGCGCGTGTCATGCATGCATGCAAGAAAGAGATTTGCCCATTGGTCAACAAGGTTGACCAACGGGCTACCCGTCGGTTGGGTTACAGACGGGTACCCCGTCGGTCGTCCCTTCCTCTTAAATCATACATTTTCTTCCTTGGGTTTTGTTTCCTTTCATCTTTTGAGCCTAAATCCAAGCGTTTTCTCAGGTTTTTCTCTCCTTTTTCCGTGTGTGAGCACCGCGTCCCGGAGCGGTCTGGATCAGAGGTTACCCTATGATGAAATTGGTGTCCGAGCCTATACAAACAGTTTGGATTTGGTGGCTTTAGTCCCACGTTCCACGAGAAACAAGTCTTTTACCTTTCATAGGTAGAAGGGGAAAAACGGGGAGTTTTAAAGTCCAAGAAGCATGTTTTCCTCGACAGACGGCCCGCCCGTCGGTCATAATGGCAGGGCCGTCGGTTATATCCTTGTGTCAGAAGGATTCTTCCGACGCCCGTCGGTCAAAGTGGCAGGGCCGTCGGATGAATCCTTGTGTCAGTAAGATTCTTCCGACACCCGTTGCCATAATAGACGCCCGTCGGTCGTGCCTGGCTTATAAAAGCTTTGAATTTCCTCATAAAAGGGGTTGGAAAAATTTCTAAAGGGGAAACTCTGCCAAAATTCATGGGTGTTTTCTCTCTCTTCCAACAAACACATTTCTAAAAGATTTAATTGATTCAAGAATCAAACCATCAAAAAGGAACTAAATTTAATTGGTTTTTCCTAAGGTTTTAATTCCAAAAATCCAGTTTTTAGAAAAATCGAGAAGGAAACAAGCTATTTTCCTCATTCTTGGTTTTTATCTTGCTTTCTCGTGGAGCGTGCGGGTAGCCATACAATAATAAAGAATCCAACCTTAAAGGTTATTCTGAGGGTAAATATTCCGGATCCCTTTCTGTCCCTTTTTTAGCTTTATTTTCGATATTATCCTTGCTTTTGCCTTTATTTTCATTTCTCGCTATTATTCTTCTTAAAACTGTGTAAAATTGTTTTTGATTTTCTTTTGAAACAAAAAAAAACTTCTATTTTCTGGGACAGAGGTGATCGACGGGTCATCTCTGTGACAAAAGCCCGTCGGACGCCATTGAGCATAACCCGTCGCTCACCCCCAAAGACGGCTTCTTTCGAGTGAGCGACTGGGATATGGTTCATCTTGACCGACGTCCGTCGGTCATTCAGTGTAGCCCGTCGGTGGGCTCTATCCCACATTTTTAATCTTTTTTTCCTTTTCTCCTCTTTAATCTCTCAAATTTCTATTTGATTTGTAACCTTTCTTCTGTATTTTAACATCCCTTTGACTTGTTTTGTGAGAGTATGTTTCCGTTTCTTGGATTGGATGGAGCTTGAGGGAGTCCTCACGTATTTGGAAAGCTTGTCTGGTTTAGTTCCCTTTCTTCCTATTTTATACATATCTCATGTATCTATTTATTGCTTCTGTATATGACAAAGCTATTGTATTTCTCGCTAATGTAAAATCGGCCGAATGTTTTATATTAAATAAATTGAATTCTTAATAAAATCAGGGACCCAATGTCCTATTCTTTATCCAATAAAATCCATCACAACAAAAATATTCATTTTAATAATGATGTATGCAAGGACAAAAGTCCTCAAAATAAGTAATGCCCCGATTCGTGTATGTATTGCACATTTATAAAAGGGAGTTGTATTTCGCTCCTTGTGTTATTGTAATCTATCGCTTTCATTATTTTCTTGTACATTTACCGCTTTCCAAGTGTGAATAAATACGCTTTGATCCAATTGCATCGTGTGGAGAGAGAGCGAATTAACGAATATTAAAATTTAATCATAAAATAATCAAGGTAGAAATAGATGAGAAGTCCCGAACCCGGCTCTGGTCTTTGGGCTCAAAGAGGTGAGAGGTCTATCCGATCACTCATTAGAACTATGACCTCCAAGACACCTCTTGTGTCACGAGATTTTGAGGTCAATCCTAGGCTCCTTAGGGCGAGAGGTTTACCCTCCAAGACCCCTCTTGGTTGCCCCAAAATGGATACTAAGCGCAGTCTTAGGCTCTCCGAGGCGAATGAAACTTTCCCAATGTTCTATTGGGTGGCGACTCCATGATATCTCCTTATTGCCCAAAATAAACGCACTTGTAAATATCTTTACAAGTTGCCAGCGGATCCTCAATTGCCCGATCGCCCTCAAGCGGGCGGTCAGAGGGGCGGCCGCGGGGTCCGGCGCGCGTCACAGTGGCGACTCCACTGGGGACCATCAGTTCAAGACTTCGATTTTAAAATACCTCACTTAACATTTATGATTAAAGTTTGGTTCATAAATTCGCTTTTCCCTCAAAAATTGCATTTACATCCCATTAGAGCCTTAGAATATGCTAGATTGGTCCCTTTTGAGCCCCGGTGCGTTCCTGAAGCATAACCCTACGTTCACTCAATGTGGGGAAGTGTTAAGGATAATCACTAGCCTAAGCTCTGTAACTAATGGTATATCAAATGATGACTCGATCGGTAGTTATGCTCGCGATGAGGTAGCCCTAAAGTAACATCTCCCTTGTACAAAGCTCATGTATTGGCCGTAGCCACTTTTCGTAGGTGATATGAACCGTAATTCCATGCTTGCTGTATGGATCTTCATGTATTGGGCGAGTCCAGATGTCTTGCTTGGTAACCTAGCCAAAGGCTTTCATGCCCCGGTAGTGCCATGTCAAAATTTTTGGAATGTCTAAATACATGATGATCATTATCCATTTGCTTGTACATTAGCATAGGAGTGTCATGCTGCCGGTTTTTTTTGCCATGCATCATGCGCGTCCATTGGGTCCCCTGCTGACCCTTGGGCTAATCCCGCCTAGGAAAGAGATCGCGCGACCACATGTGTGGGAGGAATAAGGGCGGAAGGACCTACCTGCCTGCTTGTGTTATGTGGGTGCTGCGTATCACGATCACGCATTGCATCTGCATTCCATGCATCTCATTTAACACCTTGTCCTTGCAGCCATCATAGATCTTCCTCGGTGGACTAGAGCGCCTACTGGACAATTGATCCGAGTCCCTGCATCTGAACTGCTAGATAGAGAAGGCCTTCCAGAGATCCTATCGGAAGTCAGCTGTACCGTATTTGAGATGGCAAACTCACCCAGGGGTAATGACGCCACCAGGGCCATGATTGCAGAAGAAGTGGGTCGACGGTTCGAAAAGTTTGAGGGCAGAATGATGAACATGCTAACTACTTTGGCACAACAGAATGCTCCGCAGAATCCACCACCTCCTCCTTCCGTAAGACAAAATGAGCAAGAGGATGAAAGGGCTGAGAGACAAGAGGAGCCTATTCGGCCGCCACCCATGGAGCTGAGGTCAGTAGCTTCGGGAGGTCAGAGAAGAAGACCAGCGCTGAGGATAGATGGTGACAAGGATGACGAAGACGACAAAATGAGTGTTATGTCTGAGAGAGGGAAGGCCCCTCAAACTGATGAGTTCATTCTGAAGAAGATGGAAGAGAGGTTTGAAGCCATGGCTCGTATGCTGAGTAGAGGTCAGGGGATGAGCCCGGAGGACAAAGAGTTGGAGGGAGAAGACCCGATTCCTTACAATTTCAAGATGCCTGATGTGCCAAAGTTCGACGGTACCTCTGACCCGACTGCACATGTGAAGCAGTACTCTCTTATCATGAAGTGGACCACTTTGTCCAAAAGGCAGAAGGTGGAGTATTTTTGTTTGAGTCTGACTGGCCCTGCCATCGACTGGTACCATAGCCTCGATCGTCGAACTAAGGAAGATTGAGATCTGCTCACAGAAGAGTTCTTAAGACAATACGATTGCAACACCAGGATGGAGGTGACCCTTAATGACCTTGAATTGCTCCAGCAGAAGGCCGGGGAATCTTTTCACGACTATCTCACCTGTTGGCGGAATAGGGTAATGGAAATGCGAAGAAAGCCAGACACCCAAGACCAGATCCGCCTGTTTATCAAGAATGCAAGCTCGTATTTGAATGATGGTTTGAAGATGAAAGGGTTGAAGGATTGGGAGTCTCTGAAAGACATAGCCATTGAAGCAAAGGGAGATTTCTTAGCCCAGAAAGCCAGCAATGATAGTTTTGCAAAGAGAGCTAATACCGGTCAGGGAACCAGCAGGCCAACTGGTCCCAATTGTAACACCCCGAAATAGCCCTAGAAGAATGACATAATTTTTGTTCAAGAAAGATTAGTGTTGTGCGTGTGAGTCCTGTCGCGAGCGCGACAAGCGTCGCGGGCGTGACAGAACCACTCCGGTGATAGGGTATTTAAATTGGCCTTTTAAGTAGTAGCTTTGTAGGAGAATGACACATGGCTTTGTAGGGAAGTGACAAGTGGCAATAGATTAATTTATGTTAAGAAAGATTAAGAGTTAAGAGAGGAGATTAGGATTAATTAAAAGGAAAAGAAGATAATCATGCATTTAATGGGTTAGATAGCATTTAATAACCTAGTTAATTCTTGGATTTGCTTTGACCAAGTGCCTCTCTCTTTTCTATTCCCGTTGGTTTCTTTTCCTTGGCCATTATTCTTCTTTTCTTTTCCTTTTCCTTGAGTTTCTGCCGTTCACTTGCTTTGCCCTTTCTTTCTTCTTCCTTCTTGACATGTTTTGAGTGATTCATTTGGATTAGCTTGGAGAGGGGTTAGTAAAGCATGATTAGGTCTCCTAAGAAGGTAAGTAATGCTATTTAGTTAGTATTGGTCTTCTTCTTCTATCTTATTTCTATTTTTGATTTAAAGTAAGAGAGAAGAGTAACTTTGTTATTTTGAATGGTCTGTGTATAGAAGCTGTGGACAACAGGCCCAATAAAGGTAAAGAGAAGGTCGGAGCCGAGTAGAGAGCGCGGTTCAACTCCTAGAGGTAGGGATCGTGTGCGGTTTTTCTTTTACTTGTTTTGATTGCTTGTTGTGATATATGATGTTTGAATATGCATATGTTGTGGTTATATGAGTGTTAAGTGAGTTGCACATGTTTTATAGTTGTGAAGTGTGTTAGGGGTAAAATTCTGTTTAGTTGTTCATAGACCTCTGTGTATTGTATTTGACATAAGTAGAGTTACAAGCCTTCAATTGTGTTGAATCAAATTGCATCTGAAAGCTAAGATCCGTAGCTAAAAATGTCTAAGAGGGAGCTAGAGCTAATTTTGGCCCTATGATTCTCGAAACGGTTAAAGACCGTAGCATCCCTGTTTGGGTCGGGTGACTTGAACATTATAGGTTGTTTAGATCATAACTCAAGTTGTAGAGGTCCAATTGACTTGAAAATTGTCCCATTTGAAAGTTAACATCCTAGGGAAGATTTGTTAAAAAGGAAGTTTTGCCTAACAATGTCGTTTCGATATCCATTTAGCCTAAAAAAAATTGATGTTGTTGGGATTTTGTCTGGATCTCTGTGGCTCTGTCACGAGTGGTGACGACCGTGATGACTCGTGACAGAGGAGGCTTGTCACGAGTGGTGACGACCGTGATGACTCGTGACTTGTCAAGAGAGGTCTGTCACGAGTGGTGACGACCGTGACGACTCGTGACAGAGGAGGCTTGTCACGAGTGGTGACGACCGTGACAACTCGTGACTTGTCAAGAGAGTCTGTCACGAGTGGTGACAACCGTGACGACTCGTGACAACCTCCACCCCTCTATTTTGACCATTTTATGTGTTTTTCTTCCCGAATTGAACTCGTATTGTACCCGAACTTTAGGGTAAGTTCCCATAGCATGTCCAACTCATATTTAACCCTATGAAATAAGCATATGAATGTTTCCAATTGACATTATATGTAAATAATAGTATGTGACACGACCTCAGCAAGTGTACTGAATCGACAAGTAATATAATGGAGTAAAATTAAGATTCCGAGTTATCGTACCCAAGGGACTGAACACGCAAGTTATGAAAATTAAATGTATGCTAAAGAATTCCCAATTAATTGATTTGATTAAATTAACTAAACTAAAACTAATAAATTAATCAACTGCTGTACTGGTTAAGCAAAAACAAATTAAGATGACAGTAAAACTAACAAAGATAAAAGTGAATAAAAACGAGAAAAGATATCGAATTATAAAGGCGTTGTTCAAGTTCACTCATCCACCCCTTACCCAAATATGAATAAAATCAATCTATGACTCTTATATGAAAGAAATAGGGATAACCCTCTTAACCCAAGCGTCCCATTCCGGAGCAAGCTACTCTAATTGCATAACGTCCCATTCCGGAGCAAGTTATACAACTAGCCTAATCACGGGTCTAAAATCCTAGGTTTGGTTTGCTTTCCCATTCCGGAGTCAAACATCCCAAAACCTCATTATTTCGCTCATCACTCAAATCTTAAATCATAAAATCCTATTCATTTAGATTCCCATTCCGGAGTAGTCTAAACACCACAGCAAACATGATAGAAAATTCTGAGAATAAAATACATTCATGGCATCCAATTAACAAATTCAATAACCAACATAGACATATGAAATAAATCATTCATCACAATTGGAAACTGGACTGAAAAACTAAAATCCATAAACAAGCAATAAACACCAGCAAAATAAACCAATCTTTCATACATAAACTCAATAGATGTTCATAATTCACATCTTAGATATAGGAGATTCAGAGATCCCCCGAACAACTAAACGACTACTCACAATCCATTACAAAATCAAAAGAGTAAAAGAAAGAATAAACCCTGAAATTCATTGAGAAAATCCCGGTTGAATTGCTCGATCTTCGATCTCTTTCTTCAAATCTTCAATGGAGAAAATAACTAAAATTCTGGAAAAACTAACTAAGAACTAGCAAAACTCTTGAAATTGAACTATGAAACTAAAGCAATTTAATCTCAATTACTAATCGAAAATCAAAAACAAGAACGAAAATTGAAGTTTAGGACCGAAGAATATCTCTCAAAATCTCAGCTGAAAAAACTAATAACAAAAACTAACTAAAAAAATCGGAACCCTAGCCAAATAGAAAAGTTCGTTTTTATAGTTCCAGATGGGTCACGGTGACAATGAAATTCATTGTCACCGTGTTCAGTCGAGAATTTCAAATCTGTTCACTCACAGGAAATGGGTCACGGTGACAATGAAATTCATTGTCACCGTGAGGTCTTCGAAGTTTGCTTCTGTCCAGGATTTAGCTATGTCACGGTCACAATGAAATTCATTGTCACCGTGATGTATGTGCTTCTTTGATTCTGCCTTGAGGATTTTTATGTCACGGTCACAATGAAATTGATTGTCACCGTGACATACCTCCTACTTGCATTCTGCCCAATCATTCACTATGTCACGGTCACAATGAAATCCATTGTGACCGTGACCCATCTAAGCCAGCTCCTGACTTCCACTTCTCTTCATGTCACGGTCACAATGAATTTCATTGTGACCGTGATGTAAATAGAACCTCACCTGCAAAGTGTCATAAAAATCAATCAAAAACTATCTATAATACATCAAAATTCCAATTTGACTAAAATTAATAAAATCCACCTAAAAGAAACAAAACCTAACACAAAAACACAACTAAACACCTAAAATCATATAAAAACACTATGAAAACTAAGCACTATATTGAAGTTATCAAAATACCCCACACTTAGACTTTGCTCATCCTCGAGTAAATGAATTATCCAAATTCCTGAAATTTCAAACTCTAACTCAGAATATGAAAACTTAACAACAGTCATAGCACCAAGCAGAAGGGTCTTAGCTACAAAATTCTCAATTCAGTTTATATCAAATAATTTCACTTGTGTGTGTGCTAGGCTCAAAACAAATTTTCTCTTTTCAAAACAAAACAACCAATGCATTCCAGTAATTGAGCAAAGAAATTAAATATGCAAATGAATTCGCATATAGGTTTCGCGCTTAAAACTCAGGATAATCATACGCCTCTCCTTTAGCACCGGAACCACAAGGGTCATCTCCACTTAAACAACTCAAACCAAGAATAGAATCAAAAGGACTTATTCCAGGGTTGTAATGTTAGGTTAAGGTATTGGCTATCAAGAAAAGTTAAAGAATTCAAACAAAGAATTTGCCACTTTACCTAAGATTCAACTAACCAAACTGAACAAAATTGTCCAGATCCTACCTTCAATTCACCCATAATTTCCAATGTTGTCTACTTCTCCATACATAATATGCATTGAACTCAACAACAACAAAATGATGAATTTCCCTTTTAATTCACTTTTAAACCCAATTCCGTAATTATGAGTATATCTTTCTCTACTCAAAGGTACCCCACACTTGAATTTTTCTATATTCAATACATCAAAATTGACCAATAGAAACCACAGAACTCATCAAACTTTCATAATCATTTTTTTTTCTTTTTTTTCTTTTTTTCTTTATTTTTCTTTCTCTTCTTTTTTTTTTTTTTTTTTTTTTTCTGGGGTACCCAAAGTCTAGAATTTCTTATACCCATCTAATGAGGGAAAGTTTAACACCATACTAAATAATGCCCACAAACTTCAACAATTCTTCTCACACTTCCACTATTTCAGCAATAGATACTCTTATTCAACTTTCAATGATATTCCAACCCAATCCTAGAGTGGCCAATTCTTAGAAACGGGTAGGCGAAGGCATTTAGGCTAAATGGTAAAATAATAGTGTAACAAGAAAATTTCGTAGTACGCTTTTAGCATACTAAATCAGCTCAACGGGGCTAGCAATGGAAATAACATAAACAGGTAGGTCTAAAGCTGTTTAAATGTGGTTATCAAAGAAATAAATTGCCTTAATCATGTCCTAAACTTGTTTAAGTTGTTATCATGTTTCGAAGGGTGATGAGGAAGGTTCTAATTATCCTACCATTCCTTCACTCAAAAACTCTTACGCACCGGATTTTTTTTTTTTTTTCAATTTTTACAAACAAGCCTATAGTGCATAAAAGATTGGAAATCACAAGATATATGACCGATTGAGATTCAATTTGCTTCTAAAACTTCCAACTACTCGTTTGCCAAGATCAGTTTTTAAGATATACTATTCTCCAATTAAAGTTCAAAACATTCACAACAGGAATAACTGAGGTTAAGCTAAGCTAAGATAAGGATATTTAGGCAACCGTAATAAAGTGCAAATAAACTAAAACAGAACTAACCATGCATCATACATCAATGGAATGGCTGTTAATTACATGTATAATGCAACATTAATGTCTCCTACCCCCCACATAAAAAAACTTGCTGTCCCCAGCAAGTAATAATATTACAGATCAAAAAGAAAAATAAAAATAAAATAAACAAAAGTCAAAACAAAAGATAAGTGTTCTCCCTGATCATAGATCGGATGATGGTGGCGGTGGGGGGAAATGTGCATCAAATCTGGACGTCAAAGACGCCAGGCCATAGAGCACTTGCTCCATCTGAGATCGGAGCTCAGTCTGGGTGGCGGAAATACTATCCATCCGCTCCATAAGCGCGTCATAATGTGCTGAAGATAACGGCTGGGGCTCGGGGGCTGGGGGATCGTGTGCCTCTGGATCATCCTCCTGCTCATGAGGTAAACCGCCCAAACCTCGCTCAACTCCATGTAAATACTCCTCCCTAGTGGACAACCGAAAACCATCGGCCATTGTCACATCCTTCACGAGTACCTTCATATTGATAAGCATTTTTTGATCGATGGTGGCAACGGAAGGCAATGATTTGTATTTTTTCAATGGATGGCAGACACGCTTGGCAATGGCGGTTACAAATCCTCCTAGTGCAATTTTTGTGACTTTCTTCGACTTCCATTGCATCTCCTCCAGTTTGTGCCAGAAATGTGTGGCTCCATTTATTCGGACACCCTGGATCATGCACGCAAGAAACAGGGCTTCCGGCAAGTTCACTTGGCCCGCTGAATCGGCATGGCTGAGCAGAGATAAAGAAAAAAATCTGTGGAGGATCCGCAAAATGTGACTGTTCAGATGATGGGCCTTCATTTTTCCTGAGACATACTGCGTGGCAGTCACAGTATCTCGAATGATTGCCCACGCGCCATCTTTTGTGTAATCCTCATACCAATCCGGAACCAAATGTGGAAATCCAAGATATTCTGAAAATTCATGGAAGGTTAGGTTATACTCAATCGAGTCCAAGAAAAATAAAACAGAACCTGGATCCGTGATGAGATTGCGGCCTGGTCTACACGTGACAGTGGACACAAAATCCCTCGTCAAGGTGGGGTAGACTTTCTCGTTGAGCATAAACACCCGCTCCCAGCCAATGTTGCCTATAAGTTACTGGACTTCATTCTTGATGCCAATTTTTTCCAACAGTCCAAAATCCAAATAACTCGTTGGGATGAACGAGCATTTGGTGAACCGAGCATATGGAACCTTTTTAGCAGCTGGGACCCATGCTGGCACCTTTGAAATGTCTACTGAATCCGCGCTGGGGGGTTGGCTGCCAGAGCTAGAAGCAAGAGCGGAGCTTTTCCGTTTTGGAGCCACTGCATAAAAGAAAACAACCAATTTCAATAACAAAGTAAGTTGAAACAACAATGGCTACTACTTTACTCAGCATTTAACAATCCATTTTACCCAACTTATGCATCCCCCAACTGAGCCTTCATCCCCCAACTGAGTTTGATTTGTCAAATTGATATCAACTCATGAGTAGGTTTAGAATGTGCAATGACAACTTTAAAACACAGTTATACATAAAGGTATATAGAATTAGGCATGTCAACATGTTAAAATTTGCAGAAGTTGGGGAATAAACTCTATGGGACATTTTATCAAACACTTGGTGAGCATGTATTTAA
Organism: Excoecaria cochinchinensis; assembly: GCA_947683425.1. Classification (NCBI taxonomy): domain Eukaryota; kingdom Viridiplantae; phylum Streptophyta; class Magnoliopsida; order Malpighiales; family Euphorbiaceae; genus Excoecaria; species Excoecaria cochinchinensis. Next base: position 5,149,255 of record CANTUQ010000020.1, read on the forward strand.
ACGTACTAGAATTGAAAACTAATGGCACTAACAATCCCCCAAATTGGCAATAAACAACCATAAAGTGCACAACCAACAGGTTAAGATCAGTAAAAGTCCAAGTCGATTCCAAATTTGATGAAAACCATTAACCCAACGTTAAATGCAAATAAAGCCCTAAACGTCCTACTTCCCATATAATCACGTTCAGGAGTAAGGATCAACATTAAGAAGGGAAGTAAGAAAGAAAAAGGGTTCACACCAAGATTTCATCACAATAATTGAGAACATCATGGAATTTTCGAACAAAACTACCAAGAACAACATAGCAATAGGGAACGAGGAAGAACAGGGGATGAGAGGAGGAGACAAACAAAATTTAAAATTAAAATAGAAGGAAGAGAAATGTACTTACTTGTGGTAGATAATTCGGGATGATGGTCTAAAAGAGAGAAAAGAGTCACACGGAATGCAGAGAAAAGTAAATCGTGCTCGTGAGAGTGAAAGAGGTGTGAGAAAGTGAGAAAGAACAAATAGAAAACTTGGGTTTTTTTTAAAACTTCCTTTCGTTGGTCACGGTCACAATGAATTTCATTGTGACCGTGACACATAAAAAAATTTGCATTCCAAAATTGAACCGCCATGGGGTCACGGTGACAATGAAATCCATTGTCACCGTGACATTACCAAATTGGAAAACAGAATCGAATGTGCAATATGTCACGGTCACAATGGACTTCATTGTGACCGTGACATAACCCAGTTTGAAAACAGAATGTCACTCACTCTACCTCACGGTGACAATGAAATTCATTGTCACCGTGACATGTGCACTCCTCAAAACAGAATGTAACTTACCTGATGGTCACGGTCACAATGAGTTTCATTGTGACCGTGACATGTGCATCAACCAGAATCCAGAATGCATCCTCCTTTGATGACGGTCACAATGAATTTCATTGTGACCGTGTCCACCTGCACACTTGCACACATTCATCAATTTCTCCGAATCTCTTGATACAAATGTTTTGAATCTTTTCCAACAAAACATAATTTCTCTTCTAAACCTAAAATTTACAAAATGAAACAAGATTAACTGCCTAGACAAAATACCATTAAATGATACAGATAAATGAAGATAAAAAGTAGTTCTGCATTTCACAAGTCCGCAGCTGGACTTTTAAAACCGTCAAGGATCTATAAGAGTGACGATCGTGGAAGCATTATCAAACGAAGATGTAAAATAAGGCTTCACACGATGTCCATTTACCTTGAATTCTGTCTCACCCTTCGGGTGTTTCAGCGTGACCACTCCAAACTTGTTCACAGCAACTACTTGATATGGTCCCTTCCACCTCGACTTCAACTTACCAGGGAATAATCGCAGCCTACTGTCATAAAGACGTACATGCATCCCAGGCACAACTTCCTTCCGAACTAACTTCCGATCATGCCGCTTCTTGGTGATGTCCTTGTATTTGGTGGCATGATCATAAGCCCAGAATCGGTGCTCCTCAAGTTCATTCAGCTGCAAAGACCTGCACTTTCCTGCATTCTCAAGGTCAAAATTTAGAAATTTCGTAGCCCAATAGGCTTTATGTTCTAATTCCACCGGAAGATGACAGGACTTCCCATAAACCAGCCTAAAGGGGGACATCCCTATTGGCGTCTTGAAAGCAGTCCTATAGGCCCATAAAGCTTCGTCTAACCTAAGGTACCAATCTTTCCTAGAGGAATTTACCGTTTTTTCTAAAATGGCCTTTAATTCCCTATTTGACACTTCTACTTGACCATTAGCCTGAGCATGATATGGGGTTGTGACTTTATGCCTAACGCCAAATTTCTTTAATAAAGCATTGAATTGGTGATTAACAAAATGTTTACCACCATCGCTTATAATGGCTCTAGGAGCTCCATAACGGGTAAAAATATTTTTTCTTAAAAATTCTAACACAATTCGTGCATCACAAGTCCTAGTAGCTACAGCTTCGACCCATTTACTAACATAATCCACTGCTACCAGAATATATTCAAACCCGTATGAAACCGGAAAAGGTCCCATGAAATCTATTCCCCAAACATCGAATAATTCAACCTCAAGCACATTTGTTAAGGGCATCTCATCACGTTTGGATATATTTCCTACTCTTTGGCATCTATCACAACTTTTCACATAATATTGGACATCTTTAAACATTGTTGGCCAATAAAAACCAGAAGACAGAATTTTCATTACCGTTCTATTCGGCCCATGATGTCCACCAGCTTCTCCACTGTGACAAGCTGTGATGATTGCACTGGTCTCCGCATCTGAGATACACCGTCTTAACACTTGGTCAGCGCATAGTTTGAAAAGGTAGGGATCATCCCATATGTAGTGTCTCGCATCCGCCCGCAATTTCTTCTTTTGCTGCCATGTAAAATCCTTTGGCATAAAGCCCCCTGCAAGAAAATTAGCGATATTAGCAAACCAAGGTACAGAATTTTCACAGGAAAATACAGCACAAATATGCTCATCGGGAAATAAATCTAAAATTTCCCCTTTTTCAATACGATCATTTTCCAATCGGGACAGATGATCTGCCACAAAATTCTCAGCGCCCTTCTTATCCTTAATTTGCAAATTGAATTCCTGCAACAAAAGCACCCATCGAATCAGCCTCGGTTTTGATTCCTTCTTTGCGAATAAATGCCTCAAGGCTGCATGATCCGACCACACCACCACTTTTGCACCCAGTAAATACGGCCTGAACTTTTCAAACGCATACACTATCGCGAGAAGTTCTTTCTCTGTGGTGGTGTAATTTACCTGTGCTCCTGTCAAAGTGTGACTAGCATAATATATGGCATAAAAAATCTTATCTCTTTGTTGTCCAAGCACTGCCCCTATTGCAAAGTCACTAGCATCACACATTAGTTCGAATGGCAAATTCCAATCCGGAGATATAATCACCGGAGCTGAAATAAGTCGTTTCTTTAAAGTTTCAAATGCTAACATACATGCACTGTCAAAAACAAAAGGAGCATCTTTCATCAGTAAATTAGACAATGGTTTTGCAATTTTTGAAAAATCTTTAATAAAACGCCTGTAAAACCCCGCATGTCCTAAAAAACTTCTTATGCCCTTAACATTTGTCGGAGGTGGTAATTTTTCAATTACTTCAACTTTGGCCTTATCTACCTCTATCCCATTCTCTGAAATTTTATGTCCTAGCACTATGCCCTCTCTTACCATAAAATGGCATTTTTCCCAATTCAATACCAGGTTAGTCTTTTCACACCTCCCTAGTACTAGATCAAGATGCTGTAAACAGCTCTCAAAATCAACCCCATATATGGTGAAATCATCCATGAATACTTCCACAAATTTTTCTATAAAATCATGGAAAATGGCCATCATGCACCGCTGAAACGTAGCCGGTGCATTACATAACCCAAAAGGCATTCTACGATATGCAAATGTGCCATATGGGCAGGTAAAGGTTGTTTTCTCCTGATCCTCAGGGTCTATTGGAATCTGCATATATCCCGAATACCCATCTAAAAAATAGTAAAACCTATTACCCGCTAACCTCTCTAACATTTGGTCAATAAAAGGCAAAGGAAAATGGTCCTTCCTAGTGGCATTATTTAACCGTCTGAAATCAATGCAGACTCTCCAACCCGTAACTGTACGAGTTGGAATTAACTCATCTAGTTCATTCTTTACCACTGTCATTCCCCCCTTTTTAGGCACACATTGCACAGGACTTACCCACTTACTGTCAGAGATAGGATAGATAATACCTGAGTCTAGGAGTTTAAGTACCTCCTTCTTTACTACCTCTTGCATGACTGGATTGAGTCGCCGTTGAGGCTGAGCTACCGGCTTGCACTCCTCTTCCATTGGGATCCCATGTGTACAGTAGCTTGGGTCAATCCCCTTCAAATCTGAGGTCTTCCAGCCAATGGCTCCCTTGTGCTTTTTCAGCACCTCTAGCAGCATCGTCTCTTCTGCACCTGACAACAAAGAAGAAATGATTACTGGTTTACTCTCATTATCTAAAAACACATACTTCAAGTGAGAGGGAAGAGGTTTAAGTTCAGAATTTGAATCCCCCTCTTTAGGATCAATTTTCTCCTTGCTATCTTCTATCTCCACACTTGCTATCTCTTGTCCCCTCATCTCTTCTTCACATTCTTCTCCCTCCACTGAATGTAATAGACACTTATTTTCTGAATCAGCTCTCAATTCTTTTTCTTGCACTTCCTCCACACAATCATCTATTACATCCATAAAATATATAGACTCTTTCATATCTCCAGATGGTTATTTTTGAGCCTTGTTCATATCTACCACCAACTCCTCACCATTAAACCTTAGGGTAACTGTTTGACCATTAACGTCTATCAATGCCTTGGCGGTATTTAAAAATGGCCTCCCCACAATCAATGGCACCTTGTGGTCTTCTTCCATCTCCATTACCACAAAATCCACTGGAAAAATAAATTTCCCCACCTTCACTAGCAGATCCTCAATTACTCCCTTTGGTCTCCTCACGGACCTGTCTGCTAGTTGGAGTCGCATTCCTGTCTCCCTAAGCTCTCCAAGATTCAGCTTCCTGCATATAGAATAAGGCATTAAGTTTATGCTTGCACCTAAATCACATAAAGCGTTACCGTAAAAATCTTCACCAATAACACAAGGAAGAGTAAAGCTACTTGGATCTTCCAATTTCTCAGGAATCTTGTTCATAATAATAGCACTGCAATTTTCTGTTAGTTGTACAGTCTCATGCCCTTCTAATTTCTTTTTATTAGAACAGAGTTCTTTCATGAATTTAGCATAGTTAGGCATATGAGCTAAAGCTTCAGCAAATGGTAAATTTATGTGCAGTTTCTTAAACATCTCTAGAAACCTAGCTTTTTGCTCATTTTTCTTTTCCTGTCTAGCAATAGCAGGAAATGGCAGTTTATTAATGTCAAGATCCTCTAACTTAGGATTCACTATACTCTTTCCCTTGTCACTTTTAGGAGCATTTTCTTTAACTTCTAACTTAGAGTTAGAGTTACTTACCGTCCGTGTCGGCTCCTCCTTTTCTGATAAAAGATTTTTACCTTGATCATCTTTCGGTTCCACTTCCTTACCACTCCTCAGTGTAATTGCCTTTGCCTCCTCTTTTGGATTCCGGTCTACATTTGAAGGAAATGTTCCTGGTTGCCTCTGGGACACAGAATTTGCAAGCTGTCCCACTTGAGTTTCCAAATTTCTTATGGAGGCATCCTGGTTCCGGTTCCACTGCTCTTGAGACTTCCACCTAGACTCTTGATTTACCATGAATTGCTGTTGGTTATTCATAAACTGCTGTTGACTGTTAATGAATGTAGCCAACATGTCTTCCAGATTTGGCTTTCTCTCTTGAACGGGTGGCCTGGGTTCATAACCCGGTGGGTGATACTGCTGCCCTTAGTTTTGAGGAGGTGGATATGGTGGTTGATATGGCTGCCCGTGGTTTTGATGGATGTTTTGGTTGAAGGGAGCTCTTACTTGTGGATTAGAGGATGAAGCATTTGGATTTCCATCTTTCCAGGAGAAATTTGGATGAGTTCTCCATCCCGGGTTATACGTGTTACTGTAAGGGTCATTCCTTTTGAAATCTCCCACAGCATTGACATCACCCACTGCTCCACTTTCTTGCCCACTTTGCTCCTGTTCATACCATCCATTTTCTTGGCCCACTGCAGCTACATTCTGCACTTTCAAGCTATTCATCTCCTTCCTCATAGACTCCATCTGTGCCTTCAGCATCGAGACCTCATCCACAGCATGTATCCCCTGTCTTCTCGGAACTGCTCTAGGATTAGACCATTGAGCATCATTAGCTGCCATTTCATCCAGTAATTGAAAAGCTTCCTCTGGTAACCTATTCATAAATGACCCTCCTGATGAAGCATCTAATAAGGATCTTGTCTGTGGTGTAACCCCAGAATAAAAAGTGGTCATCAAATGGTAAATTGCTATCTCATGGTGTGGACAGCTTCTCAACAATCTTCTAAACCTTTCCCATGCTTCATGAAAGGGCTCCTCACTCATCTGACTAAAGCCTAATATACTATTTCTGATGTTCGCAGTCTTTGTGGGAGGGAAGAATCTCATCAAAAATTTTTCTTGCAACTGATCCCAAGATCTAATTGACTGTCTAGGTAGCATTTGCAGCCATTCACGAGCTTTTCCAATCAGTGTAAAAGGGAATAGCTTTAATCTTATCGCGTCAGATGACACTCCAGGAATTTAAACCGTATCACTGATCTCTAAGAAAATGTCCAAATGTTGTGCAGGATCTTCGACATCTGCACCCGAAAACTGATTTCGCTGTACCATACCGATGGTGGCTGGTTTAAGTTCAAATTGCACTCCCCTGGGCAGCACAATTGTCCTATTATCTTCATTCCATCTAGGCACCGCATAGTCCCTAATTGTCCTCTGCCTAGGGATCTCTTCTCTATTATGCCCCGGATTCTGGTTTTGTGCCCTCAACACTTGTTCATTTCCAGGAGGAATTTCACCAATAGGAAGCGGATTTTCTTCCATGTTATTAATCCTGTTGGCTCTTAATTGTTGGTGTAAAGTCCTCTCGATTTCAGGATCGTAAGGTGCTATTTGTTCTTGTCTTCTTCTGCTCATACACCTTCAACAACCACCTGAAAAGAATAAAGAATAAATAAAAATAAGATAAAATAAAATAAAAATAAAAACACACACAAATAATGATCAAGACTTAAAACAACGCCAGTCCCCGGCAACGGCGCCAAAAACTTGACACGACCTCAGCAAGTGTACTGAATCGACAAGTAATATAATGGAGTAAAATTAAGATTCCGAGTTATCATACCCAAGGGACTGAACACGCAAGTTATGAAAATTAAATGTATGCTAAAGAATTCCCAATTAATTGATTTGATTAAATTAACTAAACTAAAAATAATAAATTAATCGACTGCTGTACTGGTTAAGCAAAAACAAATTAAGATGACAGTAAAACTAACAAAGATAAAAGTGAATAAAAACGAGAAAAGATATCGAATTATAAAGGCGTTGTTCAAGTTCACTCATCCACCCCTTACCCAAATATGAATAAAATCAATCTATGACTCTTATATGAAAGAAATCGGGATAACCCTCTTAACCCAAGCGTCCCATTCCGGAGCAAGCTACTCTAATTGCATAACGTCCCATTCCGGAGCAAGTCATACAACTAGCCTAATCACGGGTCTAAAATCCTAGGTTCGGTTTGCTTTCCCATTCCGGAGTCAAACATCCCAAAACCTCATTATTTCGCTCATCACTCAAATCTTAAATCATAAAATCCTGTTCATTTAGATTCCCATTCCGGAGTAGTCTAAACACCACAGCAAACATGATAGAAAATTCTGAGAATAAAATACATTCATGGCATCCAATTAACAAATTCAATAACCAACATAGACATATGAAATAAATCATTCATCACAATTGGAAACTGGACTGAAAAACTAAAATCCATAAACAAGCAATAAACACCAGCAAAATAAACTCAATAGATGTTCATAATTCACATCTTAGATATAGGAGATTCAGAGATCCCCCGAACAACTAAACGACTACTCACAATCCATTACAAAATCAAAAGAGTAAAAGAAAGAATAAACCCTGAAATTCATTGAGAAAATCCCGGTTGAATTGCTCGATCTTCGATCTTTTTCTTCAAATCTTCAATGGAGAAAATAACTAAAATTCTAGAAAAACTAACTAAGAACTAGCAAAACTCTTGAAATTGAACTATGAAACTAAAGCAATTTAATCTCAATTACTAATCGAAAATCAAAAATAAGAACGAAAAGTTAAGTTTAGGACCGAAGAATATCTCTCAAAATCTCAGCTGAAAAAACTAATAACAAAAACTAACTAAAAAAATCGGAACCCTAGCCAAATAGAGAAGTTCGTTTTTATAGTTCCAGATGGGTCACGGTGACAATGAAATTCATTGTCACCGTGTTCAGTCGAGAATTTCAAATATGTTCACGCACAGGAAATGGGTCACGGTGACAATGAAATTCATTGTCACCGTGAGGTCTTCGAAGTTTGCTTCTGTCCAGGATTTAGCTATGTCACGGTCACAATGAAATTCATTATCACCGTGATGTATGTGCTTCTTTGATTTTGCCTTGAGGATTTTTATATCACGGTCACAATGAAATTGATTGTCACCGTGACATACCTCCTACTTGCATTCTGCCCAATCGTTCACTATGTCACGGTCACAATGAAATCCATTGTGACCGTGACCCATCTAAGCCAGCTCCTGACTTCCACTTCTCTTCATGTCACGGTCACAATGAATTTCATTGTGACCGTGATGTAAATAGAACCTCACCTGCAAAGTGTCATAAAAATCAATCAAAAACTATCTATAATACATCAAAATTCCAATTTGACTAAAATTAATAAAATCCACCTAAAAGAAACAAAACCTAACACAAAAACACAACTAAACACCTAAAATCATATAAAAACACTATGAAAACTAAGCACTATATTGAAGTTATCAGTATGATATAAGAGTTTGTGAGTGGAACTTAAATGTTACATGCTTTTAGTTGTTGAACATGATTAATAAAGACTTTATATGACTTAAATGCCTCTAAAGTTGATGAGTGCACTTGAATTATAGTTGATGAGTTGTTATGGAGCCTGATTACCGTTATAGTGGATAGATAAGCATGCTTATAAAGGGCTAGAGTGCAGCTGCTACATGTTGGCCTTAATTGTGCCTAGAGTTCGGAATATCTCGTATATTCCATAGAGTTTGAGTTAATTCTCCATATGTAAGATACTGTAAATGGTATCCAGAGTTACCCGTATCCACCATGAAAGGAATTCAGGCTTATTGTTATTGCTAGTGTATAGTGAACATGAAATTATTGTATGTAGTGTTATGAATAAAAGTTAAAGTACATGGGATTAATGCTATGTTTATATGAATTAGAGTATACGATTTACATGATTGTGAAAATATATGCATGAGTTGTTTGAGCAGTGTATGTGATATGTATATTTTACTGGTGACTTCGAAAGAAGTCCTTTACAATATTTTCATCCCCACTAAGCGTTATCGCTTAGCACGGATGTTTATTTCCGTATAGGTTGACAGGTGCGGGCGTTCATCTGCAAGTGATGGCCACTAGGAGCTTTTTTTGTTATACCCTTTTTGTATATTATAGAATTAGGGTTGGTGATGTTTTGAGTAACATCATTATGTACATAGGAAGTATAGTATAAGTGGCATGTAAAAGTTAACTGTTATACATATGTATACCGAAAATGAATATGTAGCAAGTATAAAGTTTTTGCATTATGTACAGTTTATATATATGTTATAAGAGCTCTTTTTGTTGGGCCCAAATTATTCTTATCTTTTAATATTAATGTTTCCGCTACGGTATATGTACATGTATACGTATGTAGCCGCGTGGCGCCCCGATATTCCTTACCGGGGGTATGGGGGTGTTACATTTAGTGGTATCAGAGCTCTAGGTTAATTGGTTCAGGACTATAAGATGATAGAGTATAGTACTAGTTTATATGTTTAAGTTGTCTAGAATGTGGCCTAATGCAGATGCTGGTTTTGTAGGGTCTAGATGGAGTCCGACCCGAGTGAGCATGTAGGAGAGACTACAGGCAGTGTGAACCCGATTCGAGTGGATCCACATGTACAAGCACAAGATAGAGAGGAAAGAGCAAGAGTTATTCAGGACAACCCGGAGTTGATGCAAGGGCTGGTACAAATCCTAGATAGACTAACAGCTCCAAGGACTCCCTCGGACTTGATAAGAAAGAGAGGAGCTAAAGAGTTCCATGGGACATCTTTGGATCAATCGGAGATAGCGGAATTCTGGCTTGAGAAGACAGGAAGAATCTTGGAGGAGATTAGTTGTCCCCAGGATCAGCGAGTAGCTTGCGCCGTGTCATTGCTGCAGGGAGCAGCATATGACTGGTGGAAGTTGGTTTTGAGGAATCCTCAACGGCCCGCGGAGTTAACCTGGGATTTCTTTGTTCAAGAGTTTAAGGACAAGTTTGTAACCAAAGCATATAGAGATGCCAAGTGGAAAGAATTTGTAACTTGTAAGCAGAGGAATATGACTGTTGCAGAATATGATAAAGAGTTTACTCGTTTGAGTAAATATGTACCGAAAGGGATGTTAACGGATGACTTCAGGTGTAGACAATTCGAAGATGGATTGAGAGAGAGCATAAGAGGACCGTTAGCTGCCATGGTTGCTTTACAACCGGTGGGTTATTATCCATTGGTGTTGGCAGCGATGAAAATGGAGGAATCTGAGTTGATAAAGCAAAAGAGAGAGCAGAAAAGAAGATTTCCAAGAGAAGATGAGAATGTTGGTGGAGGAGTTAGAGCAGCAAAAAGAGGAAGAGATGGGCAAGCATCGGTACAAGTACCAACTTCGATTGGAAGTGTGAGACCGCCTACTAGTAGAGGGAGTATGGCCCCAGAATGTGAGCACTGTAATAGACGTCACTGGGGCGAATGTAGAAAGCTCACCGGGGCTTGCTTCAGATGCGGTAGTACGGAGCATCTCCTTGCTCAGTGCCCTAAAACAAGAGAGAGTATGGCATCACAAGTAAGTAAAGACAAAGGCAATGCTTCTGGAAATGTTAGAGGTGGGAGAGGAAGAAATAGAGCTGGGAGACCGCCATCGGAAACAATCGAGAGGCCGTTCCTTGAGGATCAGCCACGTGTATTTGCCATGACTGCTAAAGATGTAGAGGCACTGATCGGATCTTATGGTAAGTCCTCTTATTGACTTATGCAGTATTGAGTTATGCAGTATATAGTTTGAGTTATTTGTCAGGTATCCGGGGAAATTTCGAGGACGAAATTTCTTAAGGGGGAGACATTTGTAACACCCCGAAATAGCCCTAGAAGAATGACAGAATTTGTGTTCAAGAAAGATTAGTGTTGTGCGTGTGAGTCCTGTCGCGAGCGCGACAAGCGTCGCGGGCGCGACAGAACCACTCCGGTGATAGGGTATTTAAATTGGCCTTTTAAGTAGTAGCTTTGTAGGAGAATGACACATGGCTTTGTAGGGAAGTGACAAGTGGCAATAGATTAATTTATGTTAAGAAAGATTAAGAGTTAAGAGAGGAGATTAGGATTAATTAAAAGGAAAAGAAGATAATCATGCATTTAATGGGTTAGATAGCATTTAATAACCTAGTTAATTCTTGGATTTGCTTTGACCAAGTGCCTCTCTCTTTTCTTATCCCCGTTGGTTTCTTTTCCTTGGCCATTATTCTTCTTTTCTTTTCCTTTTCCTTGAGTTTCTGCCGTTCACTTGCTTTGCCCTTTCTTTCTTCTTCCTTCTTGACATGTTTTGAGTGATTCATTTGGATTAGCTTGGAGAGGGGTTAGTAAAGCTTGATTAGGTCTCCTAAGAAGGTAAGTAATGCTATTTAGTTAGTATTGGCCTTCTTCTTCTATCTTATTTCTGTTTTTGATTTAAAGTAAGAGAGAAGAGTAACTTTGTTATTTTGAATGGTCTGTGTATAGAAGCTGTGGACAAGAGGCCCAATAAAGGTAAAGAGAAGGTCGGAGCCGAGTAGAGAGCGCGGTTCAACTCCTAGAGGTAGGGATCGTGTGCGCTTTTTCTTTTACTTGTTTTTATTGCTTGTTGTGATATATGATGTTTGAATATGCATATGTTGTGGTTATATGAGTGTGGTTATATGAGTGTTAAGTGAGTTGCACATGTTTTATAGTTGTGAAGTGTGTTAGGGGTAAAATTTTGTTTAGTTGTTCATAGACCTCTGTGTATTGTATTTGACATAAGTAGAGTTACAAGACTTCAATTGTGTTGAATCAAATTGCATCTGAAAGCTAAGATCCGTAGCTAAAAATGTCTAAGAGGGAGCTAGAGCTAATTTTGGCCCTATGATTCTCGAAACGGTTAAAGACCGTAGCATCCCTGTTTGGGTCGGGTGACTTAAACATTATAGGTTGTTTAGATCATAACTCAAGTTTTAGATGTCCAATTGACTTGAAAATTGTCCATTTGAAAGCTAACATCCTAGGGAAGATTTGTTAAGAAGGAAGTTTTGCCTAAAAATGTCGTTTCAATATCCATTTAGCCTAAAAAAAATTAATGTTGTTGGGATTTTGTCTGGATCTCTATGGCTCTGTCACGAGTGGTGACGACCGTGACGACTCGTGACAGAGGAGGCTTGTCACGAGTGGAGACGACCGTGACGACTCGTGACTTGTCAAGAGAGGTCTGTCACGAGTGGTGACGACCATGACGACTCGTGACAGAGGAGGCTTATCACGAGTGGTGACGACCGTGACGACTCGTGACTTGTCAAGAGAGTCTGTCACGAGTGGTGACAACCGTGACGACTCGTGACAACCTCCACCCCTCTATTTTGACCATTTTATGTGTTTTTCTTCCCGAATTGAACCCGTATTGTACCCGAACTTTAGGGTAAGTTCCCATAGCATGTCCAACTCATATTTAACCCTATGAAATAAGCATATGAATGTTTCCAATTGACATTATATGTAAATAATAGTATGATATAAGAGTTTGTGAGTGGAACTTAAATGTTACATGCTTTTAGTTGTTGAACATGATTAATAAAGACTGTATATGACTTAAATGCCTCTAAAGTTAATGAGTGCACTTGAATTATAGTTGATGAGTTGTTATGGAGCCTGATTACCGTTATAGTGGATAGATAAGCATGCTTATAAAGGGCTAGAGTGCAGCTGCTACATGTTGGCCTTAATTGTGCCTAGAGTTCGGAATATCTCGTATATTCCATAGAGTTTGAGTTAATTCTCCATATGTAAGATACTGTAAACAGTATCCAGAGTTACCCGTATCCACCATGAAAGGAATTCAGGCTTATTGTTATTGCTAGTGTATAGTGAACATGAAATGATTGTATGTAGTGTTATGAATAAAAGTTAAAGTACATGGGATTAATGCTATGTTTATATGAATTAGAGTCTACGATTTACATGATTGTGAAAATATATGCATGAGTTGTTTGAGCAGTGTATGTGATATGTATATTTTACTGGTGACTTCGAAAGAAGTCCTTTACAATATTTTCATCCCCACTAAGCGTTATCGCTTAGCACGGATGTTTATTTCCGTGTAGGTTGACAGGTGCGGACCAGTGAAAGCGTTCATCTGCAAGTGATGGCCACTAGGAGCTTTTTTTGTTATACCCTTTTTGTATATTATAGAATTAGGGTTGGTGATGTTTTGAGTAACATCATTATGTACATAGGAAGTATAGTATAAGTGGCATGTAAAAGTTAACTGTTATACATATGTATACCGAAAATGAATATGTAGCAAGTATAAAGTTTTTGTATTATGTACAGTTTATATATATGTTATAAGAGCTCTTTTTGTTGGGCCCAAATTATTCTTATCTTTTAATATTAATGTTTCCGCTACGGTATATGTACATGTATACGTATGTAGCCGCGTGGCGCCCCGATATTCCTTACCGGGGGTATGGGGGTGTTACACCAGTGGTAGCACCAGAAGAACGGTTGAGGTGTCTGCTACTGACGTAACTACCCCGAGAAAGTTTTCGAACTTAGGAAGACCACTGTCTTGTTTCTTAAGAAGATTGATGAAAGAAGGAAAGTTGCAACCTTTGGCTCCTAGGCCTGCTATGACGCAAGGGAAACCAGGTCACAAGGACAATGAATATTATGCATTTCATCAGCACACAGGCCATCTAACAGATAAGTGCAAGGCGCTGAGGCACTCTATTCAAGATCTGATTGATGATAAGCAGATTTTCGACCCTGAGAAGAGGGAAGACAAGAAGAAGCCTGGTTACAATGTCGTACCACCACAAGTTTTTATGATCGGATCCAGCTTGCCAAAGTGGTATGTACTGCAGGATTTATTTGGGAGCAAGGGTATTGCTATTGGTGGTAAAGAAGAAAGAGCAGTTGTAGCGACCATTGATTGTTGGTCGAGCAATGAGAGCGGTGAAGAGGCCGGAGAGGAAGGAGAGGTGAGTTCTGATTTGTGGAGATCCGATGAGGATGAAGAAGAGATAGGGGCTGTGACAAGAAGTGGGAGAGTGGTTCCCGAGATCACAAGGGTACCAGAACCAGCGCAGACATCGACGAAAAAAGAGCCGGAGGAGAGCCCGATTGTCAAACAGTTGAAGAAGACCGCGGCTCAGATATCCATTTGGGATCTCTTAAGACAGTCCCCTTCTCACAGGCAGAAAGTAGTAGAGGCCTTGACTGTGTAACACCCCAAAGTGGCCCTAAAAGAATTACGGAGTTTTGTTCGGAAAAGTAGGTGTTGTGTGCGAGAGTTTTGTCGCGAGCGCAACAGAACACTCCAGCGGTTTCCCAACTACTGCTGGTTGGTGTGGATGTGAGCATTCTGTCGCGATCGCGACAGAACCCTCTCGTGAGATGCTTACACAAGTAGGTTTTAAGAGATCTTGAGATGTGTATGGGACACGTGGCATCTTAGGAGAGTGACACGTGGCGGCATAGGAGATTGACAAGTGGCATTATAGAAGTGTGACACTTGGCAAGGGTTTTATTTGTATGCATAAAGGAGTGTGCCAAGTGTCATTGTAGGGAAGAGACACTTGGCTTGGCTTAGTTTAGCTTGACCTGGCTTGGCTTGGCTTGGCTTGGCTTAGGATATGGATGGATTAAATGAGATGGTTGGCATTTATGGCTTGTAGGTGGCAATTAGTGTAAGAGGATTTGGGTTTAATTGTTAGAAAAGAGTTGATCGGCCACTCTCTAAGCATTTCTAATTTCAATTTTCTGCATTTGGCCTTTTGTCCTCCTTTTATTTTCTTGGCTCTTGGGTTTTTTCTGTGCTCCATTCCTTGTTTGTTTTCTTCTCATTTGGGTGCTCTTAAGTGGATCATTTGAAGGGTTTAATGAGAAAGAGTGGGGCTTGACTTGATTCTTATGAAGAGGTAAGATATAGACTTTCTTGTTTGGTCTTCTTCTTCTACTTGGTTTTTGTTTTTGATTTAAAGTGAGAAGAAGCTTAACTAAGTGTTTTCTATGTGATTTGTGAAAGTTGTGGATAAGAGGCTAGGGAAGGGAAAGGAGAAGCTATAAATCGATTAGAGAGAAGCGGTTAAGCCACCTAAGGTAGGGATCGAGTGTGATTGTGTTAATTTTGCATGTGTTTACATGAAAAATGCTTGAACAAAGACATGTGGAAATAAAGAGATGCTTGTTGAGGTATAATTAGCTCAAGATGTTCATTTTGATTGCTTGCAGTGCTCATGACAAGTTTATATATGTTTATAAGTATGTAACTTGATCATTTGAGTTTGTGTGTTGATGATAGAGTTTGATTTTGTGAAATTCTGCTTATTTGTCATTGGACCTCTATGAAGAGTTTTTGTCATAAGTATAGTTATATACTTCTGAATTGAGTGATTGCTAAGCCAATAGAACCATGACTTCAATACCATTAAAAGTCACACAAATGACCTTGAGCAAAATCTTGCTCTAAAACCCTGAAAATTTGCTGAAACCGGAGTGTCTCTAGTTGGGTCGGGTTACAGGAACAATATATCTTTATTAGCTCATATCTGGAGTTCTAGATGCCCAAAAGACCCAAAATTTGTCCCATTTGAACGATAGCATCTTAGTGAACAATTATTATGAGAACACTTTGCCTAATAATGTTGTCTAGAGGGTGGTTTTGACGATACAAGTTTAGGGTAAAAAGCAGTCTCGTGAGGCACCAGAGGCGAGCCTCTGTCGCGATCGCGACACAGGTCACGACCTCGCCACATAGCAATGCATATAAGGCTTTTTCTTCTTCTTTTTGAGCTCCTAGTTGCCATAGGTCAACCCCTTACCCTTCCCCTTAGCTTATTATGCATGTTTAGGGTTAGTAAATGACTATAAAGTGGGTATCTATGAGAAAATACATTTGAGTATGTTTAAGATTTGTAATTTAACTAATAAAGTAACAACGTACAATTGTATGAAGGATAGAAAATGGCATCATAGATATGGTTGAACTTGTGAGTGCATGTATATGATGATGTGATATAAGAGTTTATACATGGAATTTAAATGTTACATGCTTTTAATTATTGAACATGATTAATAAAGACTGTAAATGAATTAAATGCCTCTGAAATTGATGAGTGCACTTGAGTTATAATCTATGCTTTGGCATCAGATTAGCGTATAATTGAGTTGTTATTGAACCTGATTACCATTATAGTGGATAGATAAGCATGCTTATAAAGGGCTAGAGTGCAGCTGCTAGAGTTGGCCTTAATTGTGCCCAGAGTTCGGAATACCTCGTGTATTCCATAGAGTTTGAGTTAATTCTCCAAATGTAAGATACTGTAAACAGTATCCAGAGTTACTCGTATCCACCATGTAAGGAATTCAGGCTTGTTTTGTTAAATGTTGTGTAGTGAACTTGAGATGATTAAAAGTATTATTCTGAATAGATGCTATAGTACATGAGAGTAATGTTTAAGTACATTACAGTTCTGTATACAAGTACATGATTTCATGAATGTGAACACATGATATCATATATTTGAATAAATGATATGTATAAGTTGTAAGTGTACATAATAAGTAGAAGAATAGATGTTATATACATGGGAGTGCATGGTATTTGATAATTGACCACACAACCTTTATATGTATAAGAGCTATATGCATGAGCTAATTGATGTTGTTATATGAAACGTGTGATTTATTTGTGACTTCGTAAAGAAGTCCTTGGCATTATTTTCATCCCCACTAAGCGTTATCGCTGAGCACGGATGTTTATTTCCGTATAGGTTTACAGGTTCGGATTAGTGAGCGGGCATCTACAGGTCAAGGCCACTAGGAGTTTTGTTTTGATCTCTTTTGTACAAGATAGAGACAGAGTTTGTGATTTTTGAGTAACATCATTATGTAGATAGAAAGTATAGTGTTTATATGTAAATGCATATGTAAAGTGAAATGAAAACAATTGTAATATGAACATGTATAAAGAGTAATATGTATATATGTAGTTGATATGAAATACATGTTGAGCCCTAGTGTAGTAGTAATTTATTTTATTATTCTTAATTTGATATGTATAATGCTATCGCTTCCGCTAATGTATGTATATGTATACGTATATGTTCGCGTGGCGCCTCTATATTCCTTACCGGGGGTATGGGGGTGTTACATTTAGGGGTATCAGAGCATAGGTTAGAGGTTCTGGTCTATAAGATGTAGAGTATAGGTTAAATGTTAGAGTTTGTCTAGAGTTGTAGCCTAATGCAGATGTCGTTTGTGTAAAGTATAGATGGAGTCCGACTCGCGTGAGAGTGTAGAAGAGACAGCGGCAGATGTGAATTGGTAAGAGTTCGAGGTGACACTCTGTATTCCTGTCAGCTATCTCCTTGAACCATGTGAACATAAGCATAGTGTAGACACCGGGTCCCGAGTAGCCTTGATCAGGATTACCCGATGATGAAATTTAGCTATGCCGGCTTATAGGCAAAAAGATTGGAGCTCAGAAGTGATTTTCCTTGTCTTTTCGGTGAGTAAAAAGGGTATTTTAAAAATATTTTAAAAATATTTTTTAAATTATTTTGAAGAAGAAAAAGTGTGTTTTAGGTTGAGGGTATTTTATATAAAAAAATTAAAAAAAAAAAAAAAGGGGTGAAAAATGATGGAAAAATGTTGAAAAGTGGAAAATAGGGGAAAAAGTTAGCGACGGAAGGGCGACGGCCGAAGCCGTCGCCAATTTACGTGCGCGGAGCGCGCGCTCCGCGCGACCGACGCCCTTGGCGTCAGTCGTTTTGCGCGAGCGACGCCTTGGGCGTCGCTCGCTCCGCGCACGACGTGCGCGGAAGTTCCGCGCAACTCCGCGCGGAGACGTGCGCGAGGCGCGCGAAAATCGCCGAAATTGCCCCACTTCGCCCATTTCGCCCACTTTTCGACCCCCACTCGATTTTCAACCGTTTTTGGACGGTTTTTGGTGGTTTTTGGGTGGTTTTTGATGGTTAAAAACACTAGAAAAATTTAGAAACAAAGGAGGACGAATCAGGAACATTTTGGAGAAAAAAAACTGAATTTTGGAGCTTTGAGTTGAGAGAAAAAAATCCATCTTACACACTTGTTTCCAAGAGCTTTTCTTCAAGTTTTCAAGCTATTTTCTAAGGATTTTCACAAGAGAAGACAAGGAATTCAACACTTCTATCTTCAATTCTTCAAAACTGAATTTGAGGGTAATTATTCTTGGCTTTGCTCATTAATTCTCTTGTTAATTTCATTTATTTTGGCTTCCAATTAACATATCAAACATGTAAATTCTCTTAGTCTCCATATTCTTCTTCTTATTTTTTTTATCTTCAATTATTCATATAACAAATAAGCTTTTTTAAATTCTATTAATTTTTTTTTCATGTAAAATTATTCTTTGTTCATGTAATTATCTATGTTTTAGGTTGTAAATACCTTTAATTTCTTAATGCTATATCATGTTTATTATTATGCTTTCTTTTGCATGTATGAGTGTTATAGTCATTATTTTATGCTAGTTATGCATGTCAAGTGGAATTATTCTCATGTTACACATTTATTCATGTCTTAACTATAATAAAATTGATTGTCACTAATCTTCCATGTATGTTAATAACTATTATTAATAAGTTGCATATGCCATGATACTTCATCACCTTATGCATGTTAAATTGCATCTTAATCACTTTATGCATGTTAAATTGCATCATAATTATTTTTTATGCATGTTATAGTATCTTATGCATGTTATATGGTCATTGTACATATTACCTTTTATGTTGTATTATTTCATTGGCCTAATCACTAACATGAATTTCTTTTTGATTTTTGGTTGCAAATCATTGTTTTATTTTCATTTGAGCATCCATGCACATGAAGGAGGAGTTGCGGGGTTTGGTATTTCCTTTATACATTTTTAATTCTCATTTCATTTATATTTTTAATTTCCTTGTATATATTCATTGAATAAAATGTTTTCCTATGCGCACCTAAATAAAGATCATAAAAATATTTCTTACTAAATTAATTTAGATTTTTCATAATAAAATGGGACCAATGTCCTAATTTTCATCCCAAATAAAATCATCATATCCAGAACATTTTCTTTAATTGTGCATGCGGGGACCAAAGTCCTCATAATTAATAAATTCCCCGGTTTTATGTATGTTTGCACTTTTAAATGGGAGTTGTATTTCGCTCCTTGTATTATTGTAATTCATTGCTTTACTTGCTAATTTATGGTTTTCCTAACATGAGTAAATGCGCCTTAAATTAATTGCATTGTGTGGGGAGAGAGAGCGAATTAATGACAATTAAAATTCAATCATAAATTAATCGAGGTAGAAATAGATGAGAAATCCCGGACCCAGCTCTGGTCTTTGGGCTCGAGAGGTTAGAGGTTATCCTCCAATATACTTCTTGGGTCACGAGACTTTAGCGCTAATCCTAGGCCTCATGGCCCAACATGGATACTAAGCGCAGTCTTAGGCTCTCCGAGGCGAGAGTAACTTTCCCAATGTTCTATTGGGTGGCGACTCCATGATACCTCTGTGTTGCTCAACATAGACGCACTTGCGATTTATTGCAAGATGCCAACGGACCCGCAAATGCCCGATCGCCCTCAAGCGGGCGGTCATAGGGGCGGCGCTCGGGATCCGGCGCGCGTCACAGTGGCGACTCCACTGGGGAAGATATGGTTCGAGATTTCAATTTGAAAATACCTCGTTTAACATTTATGGTTAAAATTTAATTCATAAATTTACTTTATCTCAAAATTGCATATCATCTCATTAGAGCTTTAGATTAAGTTAGTTTGGTCCCTTTTCAAGCCCCGGTGCGTTCCCGAAGCACGACCTCATTTTCACTCAATTAGGGGAAGTGTTAAGGATAATCACCAGCCCAAGCCACGTACCTCAATGGTATATCAAAATGACGACCCGATCGGTCGCTATGCTTGTGATGAGCTAGACCTGTCGGCAGGGATCATGCTTGGGTAGCCTTAAAGTAACATCTCCCTTGTCCAAAGCTCATGTAATGGCAATAGATACTTCCACTAGGTGAAATGTACCGTAATACTATGCTTGCTATATGGGCCATCATATATTAAACGAAATCAATTTAATTAAATGGTCTTCATCAAAGGCTTTCATGCCCCGGTGGGCCCATCTTAGTTAAGTTGAATTGTTTAAATACATAATTGCCAAACACCCATACGTATGTACATTAGATAGGAGCTGTTATGCTGCCGATTTTTCACCGCGCACCATACGTGTCCATTGGGTTCCACGTTAATCCATGGATCAAGCCCACCTAGGAAAGAGACCGCACTACCACGTGTGTGGGAGATACAAGGTTGGAAAGATCTATCTGCTTGCATGTGTTTGTCTATGTTGCATCAGCACGAGCATACATTGCATTTTAATCATGCATCATCTTAACAATCTTTGCATTTCAGCCATCATAGATTCTCCTGGGTGGTCTAGAGGTCCCGACGGACGGTTAAGAAGGACGCCGCTTTTGGGGTTAACTGAGTTAGTGTCAGATCAGAGTTCAGAGTCAGTCTTAGAAGGAAGTGTGGGGTTTTCTTCCGAATCATCAACAGAAGTAAGTATGGCTAATCCATCAAATGAGTCTGATGCAACTCGGGCAATAATCACCGAGGAGGTAGGAAAGAGAATGGAGGAATTTGAAGCCCGAATGATTGCAATGATGGGCAATCTTGCCACCACCATAGCTGGTCAACAAGCTGCTGCTGCCCCTATCCGAGTACCAGCTGAACAAGAGGTTGTAAGAGAAGAACGTCCTGTTGCAATTAACCAACCAGTGGTTGACCCACCTGTTGTCGAGGAAAGAGTGCCTGCACCTATTGAGTGCAGAGAGGGCCCCAGGTCTGAAGCTGAATTTGGGGAAGATGAGCTAGAGGAGCATAAAGTAGCTAAAGAGAAGTCGCCAAAACTAGATGAGGCAATATGGAGGAAAATGGAAGAGAGATTTGAGGTCATGGCAAGGATGATGACCGTGGGAAAAGGAATGAACCCGGAAGACCGAGAGCTGGATGGGGATGACCTAATTCCCCAGAATTTTAAGATGCCGGACATTCCCAAATTTGATGGAACCTCTGACCCTGCCGCACACATCAAGCAATACTCGCTGGTCATGAAGGGAACGACCTTAACAAGAAAGCAGAAGATAGAATATTTCTGCTTGAGTCTCACAGGAGCTGCTATTGATTGGTACCATGGGCTTGACAGGAGATCCAAGGAGGACTGGGACTTGTTGACTGAAGAGTTCCTTAAGCAGTACGATTGCAGTACCCGGATGGAGGTGACTTTGAAAGATCTCGAGTTGTTACAGCAGAAGGCTGGGGAGTCCTTCCACGAGTACCTTACTCGGTGCAGAAACCGGGTTATGGAGATGAAACGCAAACCGGACACTTCTGATCAGATTCGGCTATTCATTCGAAATGCCAGTCCTTACTTGAGAGAGGGATTGAAAATGAAGGGACTCAAGGATTGGGAGTCTTTGAAGGACATTGCCATAGAAGCGGAAGGAGAATATTTATCTAAGAGGGCAAATAGTGAGTCCTATGTCCGGAGGGGATACAGCAATCAGGGGACGGCCAAACCAGTAGGTTCAAGCAGTGGTAACAGAGTTGGGAAGACTGCCGAGGTGTCTGCAACCGGCGTAAGTCAGAGGTATTTCTCCAACTTGGGTAAGCCTTTATCATGGGTGCTGAAGAGGCTAATAAAAGAAGGAAAACTGCGGCCCCTATCACCTAAGCCGGCCAAGGCCCAAGGACAGCCAGGGCACAAAGAGAATGAATACTGCGCATTCCACCAACATACCGGGCATTTGACGGATGAGTGTATAACGCTAAGACATCGGGTCCAAGATCTAATTGACAACAAGCAGATCACCGATCCTGAGCAGAGAGAAAGCAAGAAGAAGTCGGGTTATAACACAGTGCCACCTCCAGTCTTTATGATCGGATCGAGCCTACCAGAGTGGTACGTAATGCAAGATCTATATGGAAATGAGTATGTCGCTATTACTCGCCCTGCAGTGGATGAAAAATGGGTTTCCGTGGCAGTGATAGACTGTTGGTCCACTAGTGAGAGTGGAGATGACGAAGATGAGAAAAATGGAGAGTTTACGGATCCGTGGGATTCAGAGGAAGAAGAAAGAGTAGAAGCAGTAACAAGAAGTGGGAGGGTCATTCCAGAAGCTGAGAAGCAGCAGGACCCAGCACAAGCAATCGCAGAGAAAGAGCCGGAAGAAAATTCAATAGTGAAGCAACTGAAAAAGACCACAGCTCAGATATCCATTTGGGACCTCTTGAGACAGTCCCCCTCGCACCGACAGAAGTTAGTCGAAGCATTGAGCGTATCCACCGTAGCAACTACAATCTCTCCATTCGAGCTTTTAGACCTTGTAAAGGGGGGATCCGGGGAGAAGTTGGTTTTTTCTGACGCAGACCTACCAACAGAGGGTCGCAACCACAACCGACCTTTGTACATCAAGGCACAGATCAATGGTAAACACACCGCTTGTGTCATGGTTGATGACGGGTCATCGATAAATGTCTGCCCTTTGGTGGCACTTCAGGCCTTTGGGATGGATGAGAGTATGTTAAGCAAATCTGACCTGACCATCACTGCCTACGACAACTCCAGGAGGCAAGCATCAGGAATTTTCAAAGCTTTGGTAAAGACAGGGCCCATTGAGACAGAAATAGATTTTGTGGTCTTGCCGATTCCAGCAAACTTCTCAGCTCTGCTTGGTAGATCGTGGTTCCACAAGTTAGGGGGAATACCATCCACATTACACCAAATAATTAAAATACCCCATGAAGGAGAAGTAGTGACCATTAAAGCAGCAAGAGAGAACCAAGTGTCTGCCTTGGAGATCTCTAATCAGCCATTCAGTGGCTTTCATGTATCGATGATCGGAGAAGAGCAAAACCTAGAAGGTAGCCCTCAAGTGGTGAATATGCTGAAGAAGATGCACTTCCTCCCAGGGGCTGGTTTGGGAAAAGAGTCACAAGGGCTGCAGAATGCTATCACTAC
Organism: Excoecaria cochinchinensis; assembly: GCA_947683425.1. Lineage (NCBI taxonomy): Eukaryota > Viridiplantae > Streptophyta > Magnoliopsida > Malpighiales > Euphorbiaceae > Excoecaria > Excoecaria cochinchinensis. The sequence continues at coordinate 5,172,389 of CANTUQ010000020.1, forward strand.
ACGTGGTCAGAAAGATCGAAAGGGGTTGGGCTACAAAGGAGAATATGGTAAGAAGAAAGGGTCAGGGAAGATTCCCCATATTTCGGAGAGCTTTATGCCATCATCATCGGTTTGTGCTTACACCGGAGAAGAAGAACCGCAGTGGGTAGATGGGAAGATTATCCCTGGATTTGAAATTTTTAACGATGTCTTTGATTGGGAGATCGGAGTTGTTAAAGCTGTAGAGAACTTTTGGGATGAGGAGATTATAACCCAATGCAGCATCTGGGACAGAGATGAGCCCGAAGAGATTGTAACTGATAAGCTGTTAGCCACTAAGCTCAAGGGGAAGGAGAAGATAGTGGAACCAGAACCGAAGATAGAAGATCTCAGGATTTCACCAAATCAAGAAGCCAAAGCACAGTCATCTGCAGCATCAGCGTCGACTAAAGTTGATAGTCATTTAGATTCTTTTTTTTATACCGGAACTCTTTGAGAACAATGTTAATGTTTCTGATTATGTTAATGAGATGAACAACTTTGCTTACTTGTGTGATGTGTCTGATGATTTCATTTCGCATGATCATAAACATGATGCATTCATTTTTGATATTAATTCAACTGGCACAACTGCATTTAATCTCGGAACTTTGGAAAATCCAAAGGAAATTTTGCTAGCGTCAGACATAACTCCTGAAGAGAGAATAAAATTTGAGAGAATATTAAAAAAATATGAAAAAGTCTTTGCCTGGACCTATGAGGATATGCCAGGAATAGATCGAGATGTTGCCGAACACGCCATCCCAACTTACCCAGAGTTTAAACCAGTCAAGCAAAAGCTTCGGAGGCTTAGGCCAGAATGGGCACAGAAAGTGAAAAAGGAGATCCATAAGCAGATTGAGGCCAAGTTCCTGATAGAGGTTCAATACCCAACATGGTTAGCTAATGTGGTTCCTGTAGCTAAGAAAGACGGTAAGGTTCGAGTATGCGTCGACTATCGAGACCTGAACAAAGCTTGCCCTAAAGATGATTTCCCACTGCCTCATATTGATGTGCTAGTAGATAGTGCTGCTGCTTGTATGATGTATAGCTTTGTGGATGGATACGCAGGGTACAATCAAATTCTTAACAAGATAGTGGACCGGATCAAGACAGCCTTTATCACCGAGTGGGGGACATATGCCTATCGGGTTATGCCTTTTGGGTTGAAGAATGCAGGAGCAACCTATCAGAGGATGGCGACCAAGGTTCTCAATGACTTAATCCACAAAGAAGTGGAGGTGTACGTCGATGACATGATGATTAAGTCGGCTACCAGGGAAGGTCACTTTGAGGCATTAGAAAAGTTCTTTCAAAGGATTAGCAAGTATGATCTGCGACTCAATCCCAAGAAGTGCATTTTTGGAGTTACATCAGGAAAGTTGTTAGGCCATGTGGTAAGCCAGAGGGGAATCGAGGTAGATCCCGATAAAGTCAAAGCCATAAGAGAGATGCCAGTGCCCCAGAAGGAGAAGGACGTCAGAAGTTTCCTAGGAAAGCTTCAGTACATCAGTCGATTTATTGCCAAGCTAGCTTCGGTATGTGAGCCTATTTTCAAGCTTCTTAGGAAGAATCAGCCGGTGCTTTGGAACGATGACTGTCAACTGGCCTTTGACACCATTAAGGACTATCTGCTAAATCCTCCGGTGTTAAGACCACCACGCCGTGCCAAACCATTAATCCTGTACCTAGCTGTGGAAGATAACTCAGTGGGTGCTATGATGTCTCAGGAAGACGATTTTGGTGTAGAGTTTGCCGTTTATTATCTTAGCAAGAAATTCCTGCCGTACGAAGCCAAATATGTAGAGGTGGAAAAGATTTGTTTAGCAGTTATCTGGGCTTCTAAGAAGTTGCGACACTACTTTCATTCCTTCAAGGTACAAACGGTTGCCAAACATAATCCGCTTAGATACCTCCAAGAAGCACCCTCTTTACTAGGGAAGATGGGAAGATGGTTACTGCTGTTGCAGGAATTTGACATTGAGTACATAACCAGGAAAATCATTAAGGGAAGAGCTGTAGCGGAGTTCTTAGCCGAGCATCCTATTGAGGGAGATCAGTTTGAATACAACTTCCCAGATGAAGATGTCACGGCCATAGCAGTACAAGGGTGGCAATTATTCTTTGATGGAGCAGTCAATAATAAGGGAGCAGGCGTGGGAGTTATTCTTACGACCCCAGATGGTGAAAGGTTACCATTGGCTAAGAAGCTGAGGTATAAGGCTACCAATAATGAAGCAGAATACGAAGCTTGCATCTTTGGATTGGAAGCATTGCTTGCTCTGGGGGCAAAGACCGCAGAAGTATTTGGGGATTCCTCCTTGGTAATTCATCAAATTAAAGGAGAGTGGTCAGTCAAGGAAGAAAGGCTGCTGCCTTATGTAAAGCACTTGAGAATTTTGAGCAGCCAGTTTGAGTTTTGCACTTTTCACTTCATCCCCAGAGACGAAAATCAGTTAGCTGATGCTCTAGCAACATTAGTGTCTATGTGGGATAACCCAGCAGGAGTTGCAATGAAACCCGTGCTGATTTATAGTTCGGAAAGACCTTGCTTTGAAGCTGAACAGGTGATGGACATTGAGGCCATTGATGGAAATCCATGGTATTATGACATTCAGAATTATTTAGAGAGATCAGTCTTTCCAGAGGAAGCCAATGAGAAGGACCAAAGAATGATCAGGAAGTTATCCACTCAATTCATCAGTGTTAATGGCACTTTATACAAAAGGCAAGTTGATGGTATCCAGTTAAGATGTCTGGCAGAGAAAGAAGCTAAAAGAGTTATGGAAGACGTTCATGCCGGGGTTTGTGGAGCTCACATGAATGGCTTAGCCTTAGCAAAGAAGATCATGCGCCAAGGGTTTTATTGGCTCACAATGGATACAGATTGTTCAAAATTTGTGAAGCAATGCCAGTTATGCCAACAGTACGCGAATTTGAGGCATGTGCCAGTTTCAGAGTTACATAACTTAACATCTCCATGGCCATTTGCAGCATGGGGAATAGACATCATAGGCGAAATCCATCCTACTGCTTCTAATGGGCATAGATTCATCATAGTTGCCATTGACTACTTCACTAAGTGGGTTAAGGCTGAATCTTTCAAGAAGGTTGATGCAAGGGATATGGCTAAATTCATCGAGCGGAGTTTGATATGCAGATATGGTCTCCCACATCACATTGTGTCTGATAATGGGGTACAATTCCTAGCAGAGACTAGACAGATGCTCCAGAAATATGGGATCCAACATCATAAGTCTTCTCCTTACCGTCCTCAAGCGAATGGTGCAGTTGAAGCGGCGAATAAGAATGTGAAGAGAATTTTAGCCAAGATGGTTCAGAACTACAAGGATTGGGCAGAAAAGTTACCCTTCGCACTGTGGGGATATAGAACAACAATCAGAACCTCTACGGGGGCAACACCATTCTCTCTGGTGTATGGAACTGAAGCAGTCTTGCCGGTTGAAATTGAGCTGAAATCATTAAGGGTAGTCCTGGAAGCCGAGATTCCGGAGACAGAATGGGCACAACAGCGATTGTTGCAGTTGAATCTATTGGATGAAGATAGGTTAAGAGCCTATTACCACAATCAGGTTTATCAGAAGAGACTAGCTCGGTCCTTTGGCAAGAAGGTACGAAAGCACCCGTTAAAAGAAGGGGATTTGGTCTTTAAGATGATGAGGCCGGGAGTTCCAGACATACGAGGAAAATTCAGACCAACCTGGGAAGGACCTTTCATTTTGAAAAAGTTGCTAACAAAAGGAGCAGCAATTTTAGCAGACAGCGATGGGAATGAGTTCAAGGACCCGGTCAATGTCGATAGACTTAAAAGGTTCCATGGCTAAAGACCAAAAATAAAAAGAAGAGAATAAATGCCCCGCGGGTCGAAAATCGAAAAAAGGCGACCTTGCTAAAATTGGGCGCCCTGTCAGGGTGAAAACCGAAAAAAGGCATCCTGGGCAAAAATTAAGGGCCAAGAGAAAATATTCAATCGAGAAAACCCGAGAGGGCCGATTGATAACAGGAGTTTGATGCTGACAAAACCCACTCTGAGATTAGGTGTAGTCATATGCTTTTGAATTCTTGTCAAATGAAAATCATGTATGATGAAATCATATAGAAATGTACACAATTTTGTAAGGAATAAAAGAATATATTTTCATTGATCTTTCAGTTCTGTCTCAAAAAGAGTTATATCAATTTTTCATCTAATGATTATCGCTCATCAGATATGTCCTATCTGCTCTTAACAGAAGCTTTGGTGATAACCTTCTCTAAAAAAAAAAAAAAAAAAAAAAAAAAAAACCGTTAGAGATGAAAACCGTAACTGGCTCTCTAAGTAAAAGTTAGGCCAAAGGGCAGGGTGAAAACCTGGAAACGGGCAGTCTGCCCTACAAAAAATAAAATAAACAAAAGCTGCTGGATTTGGTTGGGTCCATTCCAGGCAAAGGTTAGGCAAAGGGTTGTGTGAAAATCCCATAAGGGACGCATTTCCCGCAAAGAAAAGCTAGTGTGAAAATCCACAAGGGACGCACTACCTTTAAAACAATGACATTCAATGCCTGGAGCGATAAGGCGGCATTATTTCAAGATGATCTTCCGTCAGTCAGACAACACACAACACAGAACATGAAATAGAATCCCAAATAAATGATCATTGACCAGGGGGCAAGGGATATACACCGGACGTCTCTTTCAGAAAGCTTGTCGACGATCCTCAGGATTCAGGGGGCATGGTACAGCAGACAAGCTATAAGTTCAGCAAACCATGGATCACCTAGGGCGCGATCTATACATTTTTGCAAGCATTTGCATTCCATAACATACACACATGATTTCTTGTATATTCCTATGCATACAATCTTGCAGGAGAAATCGGCGGGAAACACCCACAAAAGCCAAGTGATGACACTAGTCCAAACATCTAAAGGAGCAAAAAAATAAAAAATAAAAAATAAAAAATAAATTCACAGCGGTTAGCACGATGGCGGCACTACCCACAAGAGGTTAGCACGACCACGGCACTACCAAAATTCACAGCGGTAAGCACGATGGCGGTACAACCCACAAGAGGTTGGCACGACCACGGCACTACCAATTCACAGCGGTTAGCACGATGGCGGCACTACCCACAAGAGGTTAGCACGACCACGGCACTACCAAAATTCACAGCGGTTAGCACGATGGCGGCACAACCCACAAGAGGTTAGCACGACCATGGCACTACCAATTCACAGCGGTTAGCACGATGGCGGCACTACCCACAAGAGGTTAGCACGACCACGGCACTACCAATTCACAGCGGTTAGCACGATGGCGGCACTACCCACAAGAGGTTAGCACGACCACGGCACTACCAATTCACAGCGGTTAGCACGATGGCGGCACTACCCACAAGAGGTTAGCACGACCACGGCATTACCAATGCACAATGTTTAGCACGATAGCGGCGCCACCCACAAGAGGTTAGCGCACCTACGGTATTACCAGCTACAACAAAAAAGACAGCAGCAGCTATCATCATAACTCCATCAAGCAGGAAGATCGCCGCTTCAGGTATGCGTTTCTTTCCTTTTCCTGAATTTTGGCTCACCTAGGCACCCATGCACTAGTCTCTTCAAAATTGGGGGCAACTGTAGACACCGAGTCCCGAGTAGCCTTGATCAGGATTACCCGATGATGAAATTTAGCTATGCCGGCTTATAGGCAAAAAGATTGGAGCTCAGAAGTGATTTTCCTTGTCTTTTCGGTGAGTAAAAAGGGTATTTTAAAAATATTTTAAAAATATTTTTTAAATTATTTTGAAGAAGAAAAAGTGTGTTTTAGGTTGAGGGTATTTTATATAAAAAAATTAAAAAAAAAGGGGTGAAAAATGATGGAAAAATGTTGAAAAGTGGAAAATAGGGGAAAAGTTAGCGACGGAAGGGCGACGGCCGAAGCCGTCGCCAATTTAAGTGCGCGGAGCGCGCGCTCCGCGCGACCGACGCCCTTGGCGTCGGTCGTTTTGCGCGAGCGACGCCTTGGGCGTCGCTCGCTCCGCGCACGACGTGCGCGGAAGTTCCGCGCAACTCCGCGCGGAGACGTGCGCGAGGCGCGCGAAAATCGCCGAAATTGCCCCACTTCGCCCATTTCGCCCACTTTTCGACCCCCACTCGATTTTCAACCGTTTTTGGACGGTTTTTGGGTGGTTTTTGATGGTTAAAAACACTAGAAAAATTTAGAAACAAAGGAGGACGAATCAGGAACATTTTGGAGAAAAAAAACTGAATTTTGGAGCTTTGAGTTGAGAGAAAAAAATCCATCTTACACACTTGTTTCCAAGAGCTTTTCTTCAAGTTTTCAAGCTATTTTCTAAGGATTTTCACAAGAGAAGACAAGGAATTCAACACTTCTATCTTCAATTCTTCAAAACTGAATTTGAGGGTAATTATTCTTGGCTTTGCTCATTAATTCTCTTGTTAATTTCATTTATTTTGGCTTCCAATTAACATATCAAACATGTAAATTCTCTTAGTCTCCATATTCTTCTTCTTATTTTTTTTATCTTCAATTATTCATATAACAAATAAGCTTTTTTAAATTCTATTAATTTTTTTTTCATGTAAAATTATTCTTTGTTCATGTAATTATCTATGTTTTAGGTTGTAAATACCTTTAATTTCTTAATGCTATATCATGTTTATTATTATGCTTTCTTTTGCATGTATGAGTGTTATAGTCATTATTTTATGCTAGTTATGCATGTCAAGTGGAATTATTCTCATGTTACACATTTATTCATGTCTTAACTATAATAAAATTGATTGTCACTAATCTTCCATGTATGTTAATAACTATTATTAATAAGTTGCATATGCCATGATACTTCATCACCTTATGCATGTTAAATTGCATCTTAATCACTTTATGCATGTTAAATTGCATCATAATTATTTTTTATGCATGTTATAGTATCTTATGCATGTTATATGGTCATTGTACATATTACCTTTTATGTTGTATTATTTCATTGGCCTAATCACTAACATGAATTTCTTTTTGATTTTTGGTTGCAAATCATTGTTTTATTTTCATTTGAGCATCCATGCACATGAAGGAGGAGTTGCGGGGTTTGGTATTTCCTTTATACATTTTTAATTCTCATTTCGTTTATATTTTTAATTTCCTTGTATATATTCATTGAATAAAATGTTTTCCTATGCGCACCTAAATAAAGATCATAAAAATATTTCTTACTAAATTAATTTAGATTTTTCATAATAAAATGGGACCAATGTCCTAATTTTCATCCCAAATAAAATCATCATATCCAGAACATTTTCTTTAATTGTGCATGCGGGGACCAAAGTCCTCATAATTAATAAATTCCCCGGTTTTATGTATGTTTGCACTTTTAAATGGGAGTTGTATTCCGCTCCTTGTATTATTGTAATTCATTGCTTTACTTGCTAATTTATGGTTTTCCTAACATGAGTAAATGCGCCTTAAATTAATTGCATTGTGTGGGGAGAGAGAGCGAATTAATGACAATTAAAATTCAATCATAAATTAATCGAGGTAGAAATAGATGAGAAATCCCGGACCCAGCTCTGGTCTTTGGGCTCGAGAGGTTAGAGGTTATCCTCCAATATACTTCTTGGGTCACGAGACTTTAGCGCTAATCCTAGGCCTCATGGCCCAACATGGATACTAAGCGCAGTCTTAGGCTCTCCGAGGCGAGAGTAACTTTCCCAATGTTCTATTGGGTGGCAACTCCATGATACCTCTGTGTTGCTCAACATAGACGCACTTGCGATTTATTGCAAGATGCCAACGGACCCGCAAATGCCCGATCGCCCTCAAGCGGGCGGTCATAGGGGCGGCGCTCGGGATCCGGCGCGCGTCACACATAGTGAAACATGGGGATGGGAAAAGTGCATTACAGTAGCTTACATTGCATTTTTGCATCATCCTTCATACATAAATCATTCCATGACCATTTCATCCGCATCCTTCAATTGTATGTGTAAAGCATCATTGTATGCGCTTCATTGAGAAAAGCTGACAGGATATATGTTGAGTGCTTAATGCTTAGAAGAAGTATGGATTTGAGTGTAGTGCGTTAAGGAAAGTGTGAAGTATGTACGATTTGATAGCTGAATGGTATAAGTGATAGCAATTCAGAGATTTGTTTAAAGATTTACCTACAAGTGATTAGCGGGGAAATTTCGACGACGAAATTTCTTAAGGGGGAGAGATTTGTAACACCCCAAAGTGGTCCTAGAAGAATTACGGAGTTTTGTTCGGAAAAGTAGGTGTTGTGTGTGAGAGTTCTGTCGCGAGCGCGACGAGTGTTGCGGGCGCGACAGAACACTCCAGCGGTTTCCCAACTATAGCTGGTTGGTGTGGATGTGAGCGTTCTGTCGCGAGCGCAACAGAACCCTCTCGTGATATGCTTACACAAGTGGGTTTTAAGAGATCTTGAGATGTGTATGGGACACGTGGCATCGTAGGAGAGTGACACGTGGCGGCATAGGAGATTGACAAGTGGCATTGTAGAAGTGTGACACTTGGCAAGGGATTTATTTGTATGCATAAAGGAGTGTGCCAAGTGTCATTGTAGGGAAGAGACACTTGGCTTGGCTTAGTTTGGCTTGACTTGGTTTGGCTTGGCTTGGCTTGGCTTGGCTTAGGATATGGATGGATTAAATGAGATGGTTGGCATTTATGGCTTGTAGGTGGCAATTAGTGTAAGAGGATTTGGGTTTAGTTGTTAGAAAAGAGTTGACCGGCCACTCTCTAAGCATTTCTAATTTCAATTTTTTGCATTTGGCCTTTTGTCCTCCTTTTATTTTCTTGTGTCACACCCCCATACCCCCGGTAAGGAATATCGGGGCGCAACGCGGACACTTACGTATACATGTACATGTATTAGCGGAAGCGATAGCACTATACACATTCGTATAAGAATAATAAAATAATACTACACTAGGGCCCAACATGCATTTCATATCAACTATACATATGTACTTCTTTCTCTTTATACATGTTCATATTACACTCTGTTTTCATTTAACTTTACATATACATTTACATGTGATTCTTTAACTTTTATTACATAATGATGTTACTCAAAACATCACTAGCTCTGTATCTAATCTATACAAAAGACCTGAATAATAATCCCTAGTGGCCTTGAACTGCAGATGCTCGCTCACTGTTCCGAACCTGTAAACCTATACGGAAATAAACATCCGTGCTATGCGATAACGCTTAGTGGGGATGAAATAATACAAAGGACTTCTTTACGAAGTCACAAGTAATTAACACATTCATATCTCACAATCAAATATCTCATGCATATAACTCTTATACGTGTACAGGTAGCATGTTCAATTATCAAGTACTATGAACTCACGTGCATATAACACATACTCTTTTACTTGTTCATATACATTACAACTTGTACATATCATTTATTCAAATGTACGCTATCATGTGTTCACATTCATAAAATCATGCACTTGTATACATAACTGTAATGTACTTAAACATTACTTTCATGTACTATAGCTTTATTCGAAGCAACACTATAATCATCTCAAGTTCACTGCACAACATTTAACAAAACAAGACTGACTTCCTTTAGTTGCGGATACGGGACGCTCTATAACAAAAACATTTTCGGTGGACCGAAGTCACAAAATATTTTCATCTATCTCTATTAATGACCATTCTAGGAGGTCGACCCGCTTCGCCCAAACAGGGCGGTCGGTGGCAGCTGCGCGGTAATCCCTTTATAAGCATGCTTATCTATCCACTGCTATGGCCAGTCAGGCTAAACATAAAGACTCTATACTCGATATCAGATACATGGCATGTACTCTACTGTTCATTCAAGAACATTATACACTATTTACATATTAATGGAACTAACCATGTGCATACATATACCCTATGCATATACTCGCATGTAGCCATATAATATCAATGCATCTTTGTACTTTACTTTACTAACTAATCAAATACACAATGCATTTTACATGTTCATAGACTTCACACATTATGATTCAATCATCACATGCATATCATGTTCAATAATTAAAAAGCATATATACATTAATTTCATTATTAAACTCTTATGCTATAGCTTTAATCACCTATGTTTTCAATTGACAACCACTCACATACTCATTCCATAAGGTTAGAAATGAGTTGGACATGCTATAGGAGCTTACCCTGAAGTTCGGGTGCGATACGGGTTCAATTCGGGAAGGAAAACACATAAAATGGTCAAAATAGAGAGGTGGAGGTCGTCACTACTCGTGACAGTGGCCTACTGTCATGACTCGTGACAGTCGTCACTACTCGTGACAGAGCCACGAAAATCCAAACAGAAACCCAACAACATCAATTTTGTTCAGGCTAAACGGACATCGAAACGACATTTTTAGGCAAAACTTGCTTCTTAACAAATCTTCCCTAGGATGTTAGCTTTCAAATGGGATAATTTTCAAGTAAATTGGACATCTATAATATCATATATGATCTAAACAATCTGAACTGGTCAAATGAACCGGCCAAAGTAGAGACACCTCTGTTTTGGCCATTTTTGAAGGTCTTAGAGCACAAATTTGCTCAAGCTTATTTCTGTAACAATTATAGATATAGTAGTCATGGTTCTTTTGGCTCAATAATCACTCAATTTAGAGGTTTATAACTATACCTATGACAAAAACTTCACACAGAGGTCATATGACAATTAAACAGAATTTACCATATCAAATTTTATCATCAACAAATACACTCAATCAATCAATTCACATACTTCTAAGCATATATACACATATCACAAGTACCACAAGCAATCAAAATGATATTTTCACACGATCCCAACCTCTAGGAAGCTCGATCTCGTACTTTCTACTCGATTCCGACCTCCTCTTTACCCTTATCAACTCTCTTGCCTCCAGCTTGTACCAAAACCACACAAAAACACTTGGGTTACTCTTCTTTTTACTTTAAATCAAAAACAGAAATTAAATAGAAGAAGAAGACCAATGCTAAAATAATGCTACTTACCTTCTTCTCAAGAACTAAGCTCAACCTTTGACTTATACACTTTAAACCAACTCAATGAGCTCACTCAAAATAGACCAAAGGGGAAAGGAAAGAACTAAAGCAAGAGCAAGAGAGGGAGAACGGATGACCAAAGGAAAAGAAAGAAAGAAAAAAAAAATAAAGAACAAAGGGCCAAACTCACATAAAAGAAGAAGAAAGAAGCAAATGGTCAATCCTCATCCTCCATTTACTATTCAAATAAATGCCCACTTACTTTAATTAATTACAACTTTACCTTTAGTCAACCAAGTTTATCCCCTTTAGTCCACTTAGTTCATCTTGTTCCTTTTTAACCAAACTAACTATTTTCCATTCAATTCATATTAAATTCATCTCTTGCCACTTGTCTCTTTCCTACGACGCCAAGTGTCACTCTCATATGCCGCCACTTGTCACTCTTATATAAACCACACTTAAGTCTCTTGCCAAGTGTCACCCTCTCAAGTTGCCATGTGTCAACACCCTATGATGCCACGAGTCAAAAATTCCAATTTAATTAACCTATCACCGGAGGGTTCTGTCGTGCCCGCGACGCTTGTCGTGCTCGCTACAGGACTCTCACACTCAACATCTAATCTCTTTTCTGAACAAAATTCTATAATTCTTCTAGGGCTACTTTGGGGTGTGACATCTTGGCTCTTGGATTTTTGCCGTGCTCCATTCCTTGTTTGTTTTCTTCTCATTTGGGTGCTCTTAAGTGGATCATTTGAAGGGTTTGATGAGTAAGAGTGGGGCTTGACTTGATCCTTATGAAGAGGTAAAATATAGACTTTCATGTTTGGTCTTCTTCTTCTACTTGGTTTCTGTTTTTGATTTAAAGTGAGAAGAAGCTTAACTAAGTGTTTTCTATGTGATTTGTGAAAGTTGTGGATAAGAGGCTAGGGAAGGGAAAGGAGAAGCTATTAATCGATTAGAGAGAAGCAGTTAAGCCACCTAAGGTAGGGATCGAGTGTGATTGTGTTAATTTTGCATGTGTTTACATGAAAAATGCTTGAACAAAGACATGTGGAAACAAAGAGATGCTTGTTGAGCTTTAATTAGCTCAAGATGTTCATTTTGATTGCTTGCAGTGCTCATGACAAGTGTATATATGTTTCTGGGACAGAGGTGACTGACGGGTGATCTCTGTGACAGACGCCCGTCGAACGCCATTGAGCATAACCCGTCGCTGACCCCCAAAGACGGCTTCTTTTGAGTGAGCGACGGGAATATGGTTCATCTTGACCGACGTCGTCGATCATTCAGCATAGCCCGACGGTGGGCTCTGTCCCATATTTTTAATCTTTTTTTCCTTTTCTCCTCTTTAATCTCTCAAATTTCTATGTTATTTGTAACCTTTCTTCTGTATTTTAACATCCCTTTGACTTGTTTTGTGAGAGTTTGTTTCCGTTTCTTGGATTGGATGGAGCTTGAGGGAGTCCTCACGTATTTGGAAAGTTTGTCTGGTTTAGTTCCCTTTCTTCCTATTTTATACATATCTCATGTATCTATTTATTGCTTCTGTATATGACAAAGCTATTGTATTTCTCGCTAATTTAAAATCGGCCCAATGTTTTATATTAAATAAATTGAATTCTTCATAAAATCAGGGACCCAATGTCCTATTCTTTATCCAATAAAATCCATCACAACAAAAATATCCATTTTAATAATGATGTATGCAAGGACCAAAGTCCTCAAAATAAGTAATGCCCCGATTCGTGTATGTATCGCACATTTATAAAAGGGAGTTGTATTTCGTTCCTTGTGTTATTGTAATCTATCACTTTCATTATTTTCTTGTACATTTACTGCTTTCCAAATGTGAATAAATGCGCTTTGATCCAATTGCATCGTGTGGAGAGAGAGCGAATTAACGAATATTAAAATTTAATCATAAAATAATCAAGGTAGAAATAGATGAGAAGTCCCGAACCCGGCTCTGGTCTTTGGGCTCAAAGAGGCGAGAGGTCTATCCGATCACTCATTGGAACTATGACCTCCAAGACACCTCTTATGTCACGAGATTTTGACGTCAATCCTAGGCTCCTTAGGGCGAGAGGTTTACCCTCCAAGACCCCTCTTGGTTGGCCCAAAATGGATACTAAGCGCAGTCTTAGGCTCTCCGATGTGAGAGAAACTTTCCCAAAGTTCTATTGGGTAGCGACTTCATGATACCTCCTTGTTGCCCAAAATAAATGCACTTGTAAATATCTTTACAAGTTGCCAGCGGATCCTCAATTGCCCGATCGCCCTCAAGCGGGCGGTCGCGGGGTCCGGCGCGCGTCACACCTTGCCAATCTTAAATTTTCAACCACAGGGCTTGAGAAATGTCTTCTGCTACTGTTGCCAAGGCGTACCAAATTCTGGATGATCAATAAACTTGGGAAGACTCTACCCTTGCTCCACTTTTCGGTCTGAAATTTCTGAGGAGAGTTAAGATAGACCATAATCTTCTTTTGGTTGCAGTTCATTTATGGGATCCGCGATTCAATGTCTTCAGGTTCACTTACCAGGAATTGTGCCCCCTACCTGAAGAGCTTGCCGCTATTGTCAGGACCTGGTATCCACCCAGCACCCTGCCTTGCATTCCCTGTTGTGGTCTGGTTCAGACGCGAGATGTAGCACTGGCCTTAAGCATTGCCGCTTCTGACGCTGCCCATCTACTTCCTCAGGGCACCACATTTGCCTTAGAACCACTGATTGAGGCATTAGATGAGTTTCCCGATGTTCCCCCATACCGCGTGGGTGCCATCTTTCTTTTCTGCCTAATGAGGTATCTGATTGTGACCTCAGAGGATCTGATCGGCAACTCTCGTCTGTTTGGTATTCTGGGTGATTTCCAACGCGGATTGACCCCCTTCCCACTGATCCTCGCTGAGACTATCATAGGTCTTGATTCTGTCCGTGTTGGGTCCTCTACTACTTTCTCTGGGAGCCCCTTATTACTCCAGGTAAGTCATTGTTTTCAAAGGCAGTGCGTTCCTTGTGAATTTTCACACTAGCTTTTCTTAGCTGGAAGTGCGTCTTTTTTGGATTTTCACACAGCCCTTTGCCTTACTTTTGCTTGAAGGGAAACCCATTCACCCCAGCGGCTTTTATTTTTTATTTTTTGATTTTTTTATATTTTTTATATTTTTTATATTCTTTTGCTCTTATTTTCCTTTTGTTCCCCTTTTAGATATGGCTACAAGAGAAATTGAAGCTGCTGTCAGAACCACCTCCCAGGGTCATTAGTCAATACTCTCTGAGGGATTTTCTTCCTCGCCAGCGACTATACTCGTTTGCAATCCCCGACGAGGGTATTACTAGATTCGGCGAAATAACAAATAAGGATGTTAGTTTCATGCATGCTTGGCTTCCTCTGTCTACTGCAGTAATTGATGGACCTTCAGGATGTGTTCCCCTATGTGGGCTTCGCGAGGCCACCTTTTATATCACTGCCCGTTGTGCTCGATAATTCGGGATGACTTATGATGTGGTGAGACTCCTTCTATCCTTTCGAGGCGAAGTCCTGTCTGCAGCTTTTGTCTCCCGCTATCATGAACTCTGGACCCAACTTCCATTGAAAACTGTCATACCCTCCTTTGGGAATCATTCTGTCACCTCAACTAATGCTTACAAGAGATGGGTACTCAGCCCTGCTGCCGATAACAAGACTCGACAACTTAGACATTTGGCCGGCGAGAGTAGTAGTAGGGTTTAGTTCAGATTTGTATGCATTTTGAGCAATATGTTTCTTTTTAGAACAGAACTAGAAAATAGTATGAATGAATGAATTCAGTTTTATTTCATTTCACAAAATTGTGTACATCTCAATATGATTTCAGTATACATGATCGTCGTTCAACATTGATTCAAATATGCAAAACTACATATATTCAAGGAGCCAAATCTTGATAGCATCAACTCTTGTTACCAATCAGCCCTCTCGGGTTTTCTTAATTGGATATTTTCACTCGAGCCTCTAATTTTTGATTAGGATGCCTTTTTTGGTTTTCACCTTGACGAGGCGCCCTATTTTAGCAAGGCCGCTTTTTTTCGGTTTTCGACCCGCGGGGCTTTTATTCTCTTCTTTTGATCTTATTGTCTTTAGCCATGAAACCTCTTGAGTCTATCGACATTGACCAGCTCCTTAAACTCGTTGCCATCGCTATCTAACAAAATCGCCACTCCCTTTGATAATAGCTTCTTGAGGATGAACGGACCTTCCCACGTGGGCCTGAACTTCCCCTTTATGTCTGGCGCGCCTGGTCTCTTCTTCTTGAATACCAAGTCTCCCTCTTTCAACGAGTGCCTCTTGACTTTCTTTTCAAATGATCTCGCAAGTCTCTTTTGATAGATTTGATTATGGTAGTAGGCTCTCAATCTGCTCTTATCCAACATGTTCAAGTGTTGCAGCCGCTACTGTGCCCATTCAGCTTCCGGAATCTCAGCTTTCATAACCACCCTCAGTGACTTGAGTTCGACCTCGACTGGCAATACTGCTTCCGTCCCATAGACCAAGGAACACGGAGTGGCTCCTGTTGAAGTTCTGATAGTCGTTCTGTGGCCCTAGAGTGCAAAAGGTAACTTATCTGCCCAATCTTTATAAGTCTGAACCATCTTGGCCAAGATTCTCTTGAAGTTCTTATTAGCGGCTTCTACTACTCCATTAGCTTGCGGGCGATAAGGAGAGGACTTGTGATGTTCAATGCCATACTTCTGAAGCAACTTCTTCATTTCGGCCATGAACTGAACCCCGTTATCAGATACCACGTGATGTGGGAGGCCATACCTGCATATCAAGTTTTTCTCAATGAATCTGGCCATATCTCGAGCATAAACCTTCTTGAAGGACTCGGCCTCTACCCATTTTGTAAAGTAGTCGATAGCGACTATGATATATATGTGTCCATTAGAGGCAGCGGGGCGTATCTCTCTGATGATATCTATCCCCCAAGATGCGAACAGCCAAGGTGATGTCAAGCTATGCAATTCTAAAATGGGCAAGTGCCTTAAGTCCGCATACTGTTGGCACAACTGGCATTGCTTCACGTACTTTGAACAGTCTGTATCTATGGTGAGCCAATAGAACCCCTGTCTCATGATCTTCTTGGCCAACGTCAAACCATTCCTATGGGCTCCGTACACGCCAGCGTGAGTTTCCTCCATCACCTTTTTGGCTTCTTTCTCGTCCAGACACCTCAATTGGATACCATCGACCTGGCGCTTGTATAATATCTCGTCCATATAGATAAACTGAGCAGATAGTTTGCGGATCATCCTCTGATCTTTCTCGGTAGCCTCTTATGAAAACGTTGTATTTACTAGATAGTTCCTGATATCATAATACCACGGTTTCCCATCTGCTACTTCTATTTTCGTCACTGGCTTGGACTCAAAGCTAGGCCTCTCAGAACTAGAGATCAAAACCAGCTTCATTACTACCCCTTTTGGATTGTCCCATATTGATACCAAAGTTGCAAGCGCGTCGGCTAGCTGATTCCCATCCCTCGGCACAAAGTAGAATGTGCACACTTCGAATTGATTGCTCAACTCCCTTAAATGTTTGACATATGACATTAATCTCTCTTCTTTAACGGCCCAGATGCCCCGAATCTGATTGATCACTAGGGACAAATCCCCAAATACTTCCATGTTCTTTGCCCCTAAAGCTACTAATGCTTCCAACCCAAAAGTACATTGCTTCATACTTGGCTTCATTATTGGTGGTTTTGTACCTTAACTTCTTAGCCAATGGGAGTTTCTCATCATCCGGGGTTGTCAGAATAACTCCTACTCTTGCTCCCTTGCTGTTTATAGCCCCGTCAAAGTGCAATTACCAACCCTGAACTGTGATAGCTGCTACGTCCTCGTCATGGAAATCGAACTCATACGAGTCTCCTTAGATTGGGTGCTCTGCCAGAAACTTAGCCACTGCACGACCTTTAATGGTCTTCCGAGTAACGTACTCTACATCAAATTCCTGTAACAGCAACAACCACCTACCCATTTTTCCATGTAAGGATGGAGCTTCCTGCAAATATCTGAGGGGATTCTGCTTTGCTACTGCCTGTACCTTGTAAGAATGAAAGTAGTGTCTCAACTTCTTAGAGGCCCAAATTACCGCCAGGCAAATCTTCTCTACTTCTGCATACTTGACCTCATAAGTCAGGAACTTCTTACTAAGGTAGTAAACAACAAACTCCGCTCCGAACTCATCTTCCTAAGCCATCATAGCGCCTATAGAACTATCCTCTATGGCCAAATATAGGATAAGTGGCTTGACTAGCTGCGGCGGTCTCAGAACCGGTGGATTCAGCAAATACTCTCTGACAATATCAAAAGCCCCCTGACAATCTTTATTCCATACCACTGGTTGGTCTTTTCTGAGTAGTTTGAAAATTGGCTCACAGATCAAAGTAAGCTTGGCAATAAACCTGCTGACATACTGCAACCTACCCAAAAAGCTTCTCACATCCTTTTCCTTATGCGGTATCGGCATTTTTCTAATGGCCTTAACCTTGTCCGAGTCAATCTCGATTCCCCTTTGGCTAACTACATGTTCTAGGAGCTTCCCTGAGGTGACACTAAAGATACATTTCTTGGGGTTTAATCGTAAGTTGTACTTTTTGATCCTCTGAAAGAACTTTTCTAGGGCTTCAAAGTGGCCTTCTCTGGTGGCCGGCTTGATCATCATATCATCCACATATACTTCTACCTCCTTGTGAATCAAGTCATCTAGAATCTTTGTGGCCATCCTTTGATAAGTCACGCCTACATTTTTCAAGCCGAAGGGCATTACCCTGTAAGCAAATGTCCCTTACTTTGTGATGAAAGCTGTCTTAATCCGGTCGACTATTTTATTGAGTATCTGATTGTAGCCTGCATAACCATCCACGAAACTGTACATCATATAAGCAGCTACGTGGTCTATCAGCACGTCTATGTGGGTCAATGGAAAGTCATCCTTTGGACAAGCCTTATTCAAGTCTCGATAGTCCACACATACCCTTACCTTGCCGTTTTTCTTGGCCACTGGGAGAACATTGGCCAACCAGGTTGGGTATTGTACCTCAATTAGGAACTTGGCTTCGATCTACTTGTGAATTTCCTCCTTCACCTTGTTTGCCCATTCTGGCCTGAGTCTCCTCAACTTCTGCTTGACAGGCTTATAATCTGGGTACGTCAGGATGGCATTGTAACACCCCCTTCCCATACGTAGGCGATCCCATCCGATAAGGAGTGAGATGCCGTATGAGTCAAGGTGTCACCAAACAATAGCAAAGCAAAACATACATCCATTCATAACATACATTCAGAAATACAGAATAATTAAAAACTTTACATGCAGAAAGCAAAAGCTGATCATGCATTACTATAATTAAACTATTACAATAATGATCTGATCAACTAGCTGAAACAAAAATAATATTACATAACCAAAATATAATTACAAATGCGGAAGCTGATACAAAACTGATACAAAGAGAGTTCAATACAAAAAGAATCATCACTGATACAAAACTGAGCCCTACACTAAAACCCTTCTGTGTTGGCTTGATGACGACGACTCTCACAAGGAAAAACTCCTTCCGCACCTGCACGGGTAAACACACCGTGCTAAGCGATAAACGCTTAGTGGGGAAACACACATAAATTATGGACGGCCATTCACAATGGTCGCCGAAACATGTCACATTCAGAATGGCAGTATGCAAAGGTTAGCATAATATATATAAACGTATTCACTTATAAAGGCCATATAATCAATATCTCACAATCATATTCATTCGAGAATAATCTGACATGCATCTCATCATATACTTACTCAGATATCATATTTCATATCCAAATCAGAACAAAACAAATCAATTGCACAATAAATGAACACCTGCTGACTCTAGGTAGTGGATATCGAGTGTACTGAGGGTACCTTACGGGTACGAATCGAATACTGAGGGTACCTCACAGGTACAAGTCAAATATCATATCTGTAGACACCGGGTCCCGAGGCGGTCCAAGATCAGAATTACCCGATGATGAAAATGATACCGACTTACAGGTAAATGTGTCAAAAATGATATTTTCCTTGTCGAGACCCTCGTTTTTTTTATCATAAAAAATTATTATTAATTTTAATTCCAAAAATAATATTATTGGAAAGTGTTATTTTGATAAAACAAAAAAAATTAATTAAATTCGTCATTTAATTCAATTTAATTAAATTAGTTAATTGATTTAATTGGAAAAGAGGAATTAGTTTAGTTTTTATTTAATTGAAATAAATTAAGTAATTGATTTAGTTAAAAGGAGGAATCAAATTATTTAATTAATTTAATTTAAGAATAGAGGGTATTTGAGAAGTTTAAAAAAAAAAAAAAAAAATTAAAATCATTTATGAAAAAACGTGGTAAATGGCCACATTTTGGCCATTTACCATGATAAGGGTCGCGTGGTGTCAAAATGGCCACCACGCGACCCTTCCTTTCTTTTGCTAAGGTGGCCGCGTGGTCGCCACTTGGCCACCGCGCGGCCCCCTCTCTGGTCCGTCTTTTTTCGTCTTTTTCTGTAATTTTTAGTCCGTTTTCAGTCTGGTTTTCTCAATTTTTTCACTGTTTTGTGTTATTTTCGATCAACAAAAAATTAAAACTCATTTATCTCTTCCTATTTTGAGCCAAGACGAAAAATAAAATGGATTTCAATCTTCAATTTTGAGGACAGCAGATTAATTCAAGAAAAATTCCTTGGCTTTTCTCTCTAGTCTTTCTTCTCTCCAGGAAACATTTTTTCTTCAAAAATTCTTAAGTTTTCTTTTCAAGTTTTAATCTTTGTTACTCTAAAAATATTTAATCTAGGTTTTGATTTGAGTAAGAAAAATCAATTTTCTTTGTTTTTTTTTTTCATCCCACAAAAAATATTTTCTAGAGTTAGTTTATTCAAAAATACAAATTTTACATTTTTATTTTTCGCCTATCACCGCAAAAATCGACAAGGGGAACGGATTGAGACATCCTATTTCCGATCTAGAAAAATTCTGAGGGTAAACACTTTGGACCCTCTCTCATTTAATTTAATTTTATTTTGTATTTATTTGTTATTATTATTTTTGAGTATTTTGGTGTGATTGATATTACCAATCTTTTTCACTTGTTCTAGTTTGATTTCCCTTTTTTATTTATTTTCCCGTTGGCATTAATCATTCCTATTATAATTATTGTGTCCCTGTGGCCTTCATTTTCATTAGTGTTATTATCTTTTATTATTATTATTATTATTATTATTATTATTATTATTATTATTATTTGTAATTATTCAATATCCTATTATTATTATTATTATTATTATTATTATTATTATTATTATTATTTGTAATTATTCAATATCTTATTATTATTATTATTATTATTATTATTATTATTATTATTATTATTATTATTATTATTATTATTATTATTATTATTATTATTATTATTATTATTATTATTATTATGTTTGTGTTCATCTCTATTATAGTTATTAATATCATGTTATCATTATTATTATTACTATTATTATTATAATCGTCATTATTATTATTATTATTATATTGGTTGTTATTAACATCCTGTCAACCCTATTATTATTATTATTATTATTATTATTATTGTTATTATTGTTACCATTATTATTATATATCCTATTTGTGCCACTGTTATCACCATTATTATTATAATTATTATTATCATCTATCAGCATTATATTAATATTTGTGTGTCTCATAATATTATAGTTGTCACCATTATTTATTATTTATTATTGGTGTTATTGTTACATGTTGCATTTATTTGATTAATCACTTAGAATATTTGCTAATATATTTTGATGTTAATTTTTGTATGAGATTTTATTTGAGTCGGGCTATGTGAGCGCCCAGCGACTCCCCGGATGGGTCGCAACGCGTGGAGGGTCACTTCGGTTTGGTGAGATCTTTTCGACTCTCTCTTTATGTGTTACGTGTTTATTTGTAAATAATTATTTTATTTGTGCACGCGTGCGATAAAAAATCACAAAAATATTTTTATAATTAAATCCCAATTTTGCTAATAAAATTGGGACCAATGTCCCTTATTTTAGCCAAACAATAAAAAAATATCGCAATTTAAACGAATAGTCGATTTTCTCCAAAAATGGGATCACTCATCCCGGTTTTCACTCAACAATCAAAATGACTTTTCGAACCCTCTTCAAATAAACGCGAAAGAACCAATGTTCCTAAACATTCGAATAGGCACGAAGGAACCAATGTTTCTAAAATAATATCCCGATTTATGTATGTCTTTTTATTTCATTTTTGGGTGAGTGTTTTAAATTTATGTTCTTTCATGTTGGGCCCTTGTATTTAACTTTGGGGCAACTTTATTTATTTTTGGGGGATTGTATTCCGTCCCCACTCATATCTTTCCTTTTATTGGGGTTGTATTCCGCCCCGTTTTCTCTTGTAATTGTGTGCTTGGGTGTTTACCGCTTTCATTTATCGCTTTCTTTTACTGCTTTATTTATTGCTTTCCTTTATCGCTTTTTGAGTGCTTGCAATGCGCCATTTAATTTTAATGCATTTATCGTGTGAGATGAGAGATATAATTTTAAGAAGTTAGGAACCCATTTATAATTAACCAAAGCATAAATAAGAGGGAAGTCCCGGACACCATATCTCTGGTTTAGACCAATAGAGGTGAGAAACCTTTTCCCAATTTCACGTAAATTGGGTGGCGACTCCAAATACCTCAAAGGTGCCTTTAGGCGTCAATAGGCTAGGTTGTTCTCCCCAATGTTCTATTGGGAGGAATACACCGATGATGTCTCATGGCGCCCATGATCAAAAGACGCGAACCTTCATACCTCGAATCCTAAAGCGGATTCAAAGCGAGGGCCCTTGCTGGGTTATCGGGTCCGGCGCGCGTCACAGTGGCGACTCCACTGGGGACTTTGTGTTTGAGACTTTACTCCGAAAGTGCTTTGGTTAAAATATAATTGGGTCTTTAAAACTTAAAATTCTATCTCTTTTCGAAAATTGCATCATATCATTTTAGAGCCTTAGACTTACGCTAGTTGGTCCCTATCTTACCCCGGTGCGTTCCCGAAGCATGACCCTACTTTCACTCATTGTAGGGAAGTGTTAAGGATAATCACCAGCCCAAGCCTTGTACCTTTTGGTATATCAAAATGGAAACCCGATCGGTCGTTATGCTCGTGATGAGCTAGACCCGTTGGCGCGGACCATGCTTGGGTAGCCCTAAAAGTTTCATCACCTTGACCAAAGCTCATCTAATGGCAAATAGAAACTTTCCCTAGGGGGCATGCTCCTTAATACGATGCTTGTGATATGGGCCATCACGTATTAAGCAAAATCAACCAAATCAAATGGTCTTCATCAAGGGCTTTCATGCCCCGTTGGGCCCACTTTGGTTTAATTGAATTGCCCAAATATGTAATGGCCAAAACCCATGCGAATGCGCATTAGATTAAGAGTGTTATGCTTTTTACCGTCCAATGGGTTCCCTGTTAACCCTCGGACGAAGCCCACCTAGGAAAGAGACCGCACGACCTCGCGTGTGGGAGTGATAAGGTTGGGAGGATTTATCTTGCTTGTATGTGGTTGCGAAATGCTGCATAACTCACGATCATGCATTGTAACTGTCATCCATGCATCATTCTAACAATCTTGACCTTTCAGCCACCATAGATTCATCCAAGTGGACTAGGGGTTCTGACGGCCGGCTAGTGAGGACAGACTCGCCTTTCGAATTGCTAGAACTAGTGCCTTTTTGGGATTCTGAGTCATTCTCAACAAGTAGCGAATCATCCTCAATGGCAGAAGAGACTGGAAACCTAACCGCTCAAGACCTCACTAGGAGACTCGAGGAATTCGAGCGGAGGATGTTGGAAATGATGGGAGCAATGGCCGAAAGATTTGCTCAGCCCCCTGCTCCCCAAGCACCAGTTGCTCCACAACCACCGGTAGCCCCTCCTCGGGGGCAAGCCGAACCGCCTGCTGGTGGGGAGGCTCCCCTCATTGGAGGTGCTGCCCACCAACCGGTAGAAGAACCTAAAGTTGCTGCTGTGCCCGCTGAGCTAAGGAGGGCAAGGGTCCCTGATCCCAATGAGGATTTTTTGATGGAAGAGGAGGTTGAAGAGATAGCAGCCCATCAAGCCGTGAGGGGTAGAGCACCCAGGGTTGAAGATGAAGTTATAAGAGGAATGAGACAGCAAATTGAGGTGATCACTCGCCTGTTGACAGCTGGTAAGGGAATCAACCCCGAGGACAGAGATTTGGGGGATGAGGAGCTACTGCCCCAGAGGTTCAGGATGCCCGAGCTGCCAAAATTTGACGGAACATCGGACCCGTCCGCACATATCAAGCAATACACCCTGGTGATGAAGGGCACAGGGCTAACTAAGAGGCAAAAGGTGGATTATTTCTGCCTCAGTCTAGCGGGTCCGGCAATAGACTGGTATCATGGCCTTGATAGGAGATCGAAAGAAGACTGGGACCTCTTGACTGATGAATTCATGAGACAATATGACTGCAGCACCAGAATGGAGGTCACTCTAAAGGACCTCGAGCTTCTTCAGCAGAAACATGATGAATCATTCCACGAGTACCTCACTAGATGGAGGAACCGAGTTATGGAGATGAAGCGTAAGCCCGACACTGCCGATCAAATCAGACTGTTCATCAGGAACTCCTGCCCCTACTTGAGGGATTTGCTTAGCTTCAAAGGGCTCAGGGATTGGGAGTCCCTCAAGGACATCGCTGTAGAAGCCGAGGCGGCCTACCTAGCAAGGAAAGCCAGCCAAAACAACTTCGTTGGGAGGAATTTCGGAAACCAGTCAGGCTACAAGTCAGGAGGAGCCGGGGGTAGCAGTAGCAGAAATGGTAAGACAGCCGAGGTCTCAGCCACTGGAGCAGAACAAGGCCAGCGGTACTTCTCTAACTTGGGTCGACCTCTATCCTGGGTATTGGAAAGGCTAATGAAAGAGGGCAAGTTACAGCCATTGCCGCCCAGACCAGCCTTGAGCCAGGGACAACCGGGGCATAAAAGTGATCAATACTGCGCCTACCACCAACACACTGGGCATCTAACTGACAATTGCCGAATCTTGAGGGGCAAGATCCAAGACCTCATTGACACCAAGCAGATCACGGATCCTGAGAAGAGAGAGAGGAAGAAAAAGGCAGACTACAATGCAGTCCCTCCACCAGAAATGTGATCAGGCTAACCCACTTGAGCGGCATGTTCCCCCAAAGCCACAAGAAGAAGACTATGTTTTATTTCTTTTTATTTCCAGAACTCTTTATGACAATTTGGTTATTTCAATATGATGGACAATTTTTTTGCTTATTTGTATAATGTTTCTAATAATTTCATTTCCCATGATCACGATGCATCCATTCATTTGGACATTAATTCAATTAATATAGCTCTATCTAATCTCGAAACTTTGGGAAATCCAAATAAAATCTTAATAGCATCTGTTATGACTCCTGAAGTGAGATAAAAACTTGAGAGATAATTAAAAAAAAAAAAAACCTTTGCCCGGATCTGGTATGACATGCTGAAAATTGATAAGGACATTCTTGAGATTAATACTACTTTCACGAGCCAACATGATGACGAACCGAATTTTGAAAGTCATTTCTTTGCACCCGCAACACCTGAGTCGCACGTGGTGAGACCAAATAAAATAAAGCTCCAAGATTTACATCAAAAGTCGGACAAATAAAACTCAAAACCACCATGAGAAATATACAACCCATCAGAACCAAGCCATATGACCTTTTCGAAATGTGTACCCCAAAACCGATTATGGCTGACCCTTAACCATCCAAAATCCTCATAACCAAATTTCTTACCAAAATTTAATGCCTGACCAAAGTGAACAACAATGGTCGTAGTGGTTAAGATGAAAAGTGCACGTATGTGTAAACTTCAGGACTTGAGCAAACCTTGTCAGAAAGAAAAAAAAAATTGGGTTGTAAAAAAAAAATAATAAAAAAAAAATTGGGGTAAAAAAAAAAAAATTGGGTTGTAAAAAAAAAAAAAAAAAAAATTGGGGTGTAAAGAAAAGAGAGAAGAAAAGGGAGAATTGGTCAGGGGGCAAGGGAATGCTATTTGGGGGCAAGCTTTGTTCAAATCCTGTTGATCTACACATGCCTGCACATTGCCATTCTTTTTAGCTACTGAAAGGGACCAAAAGGGCTAACCCCCGAGCCATCAATCCAATCCGAGCCGACGAAAACCATTTCGAAAGCTTGAACTACTAAGGCCAACAAAAGTATCCCAGATCGTCCAAGCCCAACCTGTCACCCTATCCCAACCATTGAACAGCCATTCCAGGGTTCAAATCGCCAAAGCCAATAAAAACCAAGCGTTAAACTTCATATTCAAGCCCCAAATAAGGAACCCATCACCTCAACCAGTCTGCATAAGGGTTAAGACCAAGACTTTGATACCAAGAGGAGCCACTCTCAGAAGTAGCAATCCCCCCGGCAGATGAAGATGAAAGCGAATTCAACTAATATTGACGGACTGAAAGAGGGTCCATGGCAAAGGCTAAAAAAAAAAAAAAAAAAGAGAAAATATTCAATCAAGAAAACCCGCGAGGGCTGATTGATAACAGGAGTTTGATGCTCTCAAGATCTATCCCGAGATTAGATGATGTCCCATATTTTTCGAGTTAATGCCAAATAGTGATCATGTGTTATGAAATCAGATTGAAATATATGCATTTATGCAAAGATGTATGAGTGTAACCAGGGCAGCGCATCTTGCACACTCAAAGTTGTCTGAGTCCGGCACAAAACTAGCACATTGTTACTATCTACCCTCTGCCACTCAGGCACTTCAGCCAACTCATCTTGCTACCTACTGTGAAGCCAACCCTACAGCACCTTCCTAATAAAGAACCAAGCTCATACAACCAAAATCTGAGACATAAGCACATGCCAATCATACCCGAAACATCTTTCGCAACAACTCCAACTTCTTTCTCTCTCAAAAAAAAAAAAGGGGCCGTTAGAGATGAAAACCGTGACTGGCGCTCTAAGCAAAAGTTAGGCCAAAGGGCAGGGTGAAAACCTGGTGACAGGCAGTTTGCCCTACAAAAAATGAAATAAATAAAAGCCGCTGGATTGGGTTGGGTCCATTCCAGGCAAAAAATAAGGCACAGGGTTATGTGAAAATCCGACAGGGACGCATCTCCCACTAAGAAAAGCTAGTGTGAAAATCCACGAGGGACGCACTACCTTAAAATAATGACTACAGGTACTAGAGGAGAATCTCATAATCCCCTAGAGGCATAAAATTCGAAAGCAATTTCAGAGGGTATCAAGCCAACCGTGACGGATAACCAAACCAGCTGACGCCCCCGATTCCACTCGGATGAACTCTTATCCTGCATTGTTGCATGACACATACATTTCACATGCATGCTCACCATTTATGCCTGCATATCTACCTTCTAAATTTTGCAGAAAAAGAAACTCGATGCTAGCACCGACAAAGGGCAAGCGATGACATCAATCCAACATCAGTCCAATCATCAAATCAACATCAGCTCAATCATCAATCAAAACAAATATCAACCAAAGACCTCTCAAGGGGCAGACAATCAACCGAAGGGCTCATAGACAGCACCACTACCACTCCAAAAACAGTTTGCACGAGGACGGTACTACTACTCCAAGGAGGGTTTGCACGATCTCGGTACTACTGCTTCAAAAGGTTTGCACGCTGCCGGTACAACTATTCTACGGAAGGTTTGCACGACAACGGTACTACCACTTCAAAACAGTTTGCACGAGGAAGGTACTACTGCTCCACGGAGGGTTTGCACGATCTCGGTACTACTGCTTCAAAAGGTTTGCACGCTGCCGGTATTACTATTCTACGGAAGGTTTGCACGACAACGGTACTACCACTTCAAAATGGTTTGCACGAGGACGGTACTACTGCTCCACGGAGGGTTTGCACGATCTCGGTACTACTGCTTCAAAAGGTTTGCACGCTGCCGGTACTACTATTCTACGGAAGGTTTGCACGACAACGGTACTACCACTTCAAAACAGTTTGCACGAGGAAGGTACTACTGCTCCACGGAGGGTTTGCACGATCTCGGTACTACTGCTTCAAAAGGTTTGCACGCTGCCGGTACTACTATTCTACGGAAGGTTTGCACGACAACGGTACTACCACTTCAAAACAGTTTGCACGAGGAAGGTACTACTGCTCCACGGAGGGTTTGCACGATCTCGGTACTACTGCTTCAAAAGGTTTGCACGCTGCCGGTACTACTATTCTACGGAAGGTTTGCACGACAACGGTACTGCCAATTCAGAACAATTTGCGCGATGGCGGTACTACCACTCCACGGAGGGTTTGCACGATCACGACATTACCGCTACAACAATAGCCAACACACTGAAAACTGCGACAGTGCCATCCAGTCTGGGAAAGCGACCGCCTCAGGTACGTGTCTCTTCCCTTCTTTTCTGAATTTTTGCTCACTTAGGCACCTAGGTTCTAAGTTCCCCAAAATTGGGGGCAACTGTAGACACCGGGTCCCGAGGCGGTCCAAGATCAGAATTACCCGATGATGAAAATGATACCGACTTACAGGTAAATGTGTCAAAAATGATATTTTCCTTGTCGAGACCCTCGTTTTTCTTATCATAAAAAATTATTATTAATTTTAATTCCAAAAATAATATTATTGGAAAGTGTTATTTTGATAAAACAAAAAAAATTAATTAAATTCGTCATTTAATTCAATTTAATTAAATTAGTTAATTGATTTAATTGGAAAAGAGGAATTAGTTTAGTTTTTATTTAATTGAAATAAATTAAGTAATTGATTTAGTTAAAAGGAGGAATCAAATTATTTAATTAATTTAATTTAAGAATAGAGGGTATTTGAGAAGTTTAAAAAAAAAAAAAATTAAAATCATTTATGAAAAAACGTGGTAAATGGCCACATTTTGGCCATTTACCATGATAAGGGTCGCGTGGTGTCAAAATGGCCACCACGCGACCCTTCCTTTCTTTTGCTAAGGTGGCCGCGTGGTCGCCACTTGGCCACCGCGCGGCCCCCTCTCTGGTCCGTCTTTTTTCGTCTTTTTCTGTAATTTTTAGTCCGTTTTCAGTCTGGTTTTCTCAATTTTTTCACTGTTTTGTGTTATTTTCGATCAACAAAAAATTAAAACTCATTTATCTCTTCCTATTTTGAGCCAAGACGAAAAATAAAATGGATTTCAATCTTCAATTTTGAGGACAGCAGATTAATTCAAGAAAAATTCCTTGGCTTTTCTCTCTAGTCTTTCTTCTCTCCAGGAAACATTTTTTCTTCAAAAATTCTTAAGTTTTCTTTTCAAGTTTTAATCTTTGTTACTCTAAAAATATTTAATCTAGGTTTTGATTTGAGTAAGAAAAATCAATTTTCTTTGTTTTTTTTTTCATCCCACAAAAAATATTTTCTAGAGTTAGTTTATTCAAAAATACAAATTTTACATTTTTATTTTTCGCCTATCACCGCAAAAATCGACAAGGGGAACGGATTGAGACATCCTATTTCCGATCTAGAAAAATTCTGAGGGTAAACACTTTGGACCCTCTCTCATTTAATTTAATTTTATTTTGTATTTATTTGTTATTATTATTTTTGAGTATTTTGGTGTGATTGATATTACCAATCTTTTTCACTTGTTCTAGTTTGATTTCCCTTTTTTATTTATTTTCCCGTTGGCATTAATCATTCCTATTATAATTATTGTGTCCCTGTGGCCTTCATTTTCATTAGTGTTATTATCTTTTATTATTATTATTATTATTATTATTATTATTATTATTATTATTATTATTATTATTATTATTTGTAATTATTCAATATCCTATTATTATTATTATTATTATTATTATTATTATTTGTAATTATTCAATATCTTATTATTATTATTATTATTATTATTATTATTATTATTATTATTATTATTATTATTATTATTATTATTATTATTATTATTATTATTATTATGTTTGTGTTCATCTCTATTATAGTTATTAATATCATGTTATCATTATTATTATTACTATTATTATTATAATCGTCATTATTATTATTATTATATTGGTTGTTATTAACATCCTGTCAACCCTATTATTATTATTATTATTATTATTATTATTATTATTATTATTATTATTGTTATTATTGTTACCATTATTATTATATATCCTATTTGTGCCACTGTTATCACCATTATTATTATAATTATTATTATCATCTATCAGCATTATATTAATATTTGTGTGTCTCATAATATTATAGTTGTCACCATTATTTATTATTTATTATTGGTGTTATTGTTACATGTTGCATTTATTTGATTAATCACTTAGAATATTTGCTAATATATTTTGATGTTAATTTTTGTATGAGATTTTATTTGAGTCGGGCTATGTGAGCGCCCAGCGACTCCCCGGATGGGTCGCAACGCGTGGAGGGTCACTTCGGTTTGGTGAGATCTTTTCGACTCTCTCTTTATGTGTTACGTGTTTATTTGTAAATAATTATTTTATTTGTGCACGCGTGCGATAAAAAATCACAAAAATATTTTTATAATTAAATCCCAATTTTACTAATAAAATTGGGACCAATGTCCCTTATTTTAGCCAAACAATAAAAAAATATCGCAATTTAAACGAATAGTCGATTTTCTCCAAAAATGGGATCACTCATCCCAGTTTTCACTCAACAATCAAAATGACTTTTCGAACCCTCTTCAAATAAACGCGAAAGAACCAATGTTCCTAAACATTCGAATAGGCACGAAGGAACCAATGTTTCTAAAATAATATCCCGATTTATGTATGTCTTTTTATTTCATTTTTGGGTGAGTGTTTTAAATTTATGTTCTTTCATGTTGGGCCCTTGTATTTAACTTTGGGGCAACTTTATTTATTTTTGGGGGATTGTATTCCGTCCCCACTCATATCTTTCCTTTTATTGGGGTTGTATTCCGCCCCGTTTTCTCTTGTAATTGTGTGCTTGGGTGTTTACCGCTTTCATTTATCGCTTTCTTTTACTGCTTTATTTATTGCTTTCCTTTATCGCTTTTTGAGTGCTTGCAATGCGCCATTTAATTTTAATGCATTTATCGTGTGAGATGAGAGATATAATTTTAAGAAGTTAGGAACCCATTTATAATTAACCAAAGCATAAATAAGAGGGAAGTCCCGGACACCATATCTCTGGTTTAGACCAATAGAGGTGAGAAACCTTTTCCCAATTTCACGTAAATTGGGTGGCGACTCCAAATACCTCAAAGGTGCCTTTAGGCGTCAATAGGCTAGGTTGTTCTCCCCAATGTTCTATTGGGAGGAATACACCGATGATGTCTCATGGCGCCCATGATCAAAAGACGCGAACCTTCATACCTCGAATCCTAAAGCGGATTCAAAGCGAGGGCCCTTGCTGGGTTATCGGGTCCGGCGCGCGTCACAATATCATTTATCAAAACATATTATTTATATACTGAGGGGATCTTAAACAAGATCCTATACTGATGGGTTCGCGAGGAACCAAACGGGGACCTGATCGGGGTCCAAACTGAACTGAGGGCTGCAGCTAAAGACTCTATTAGGCATGCCTAACTATCTACTTACTTGACTCTAGCAGGTTATGCGTCAAACAGATCACATTTCAGAGTACAGAATAGTATTCATCAGAAATTCATGGTATTATTCAAATCAGAGTATATACAAGTAGGATAGGCATTATACCACAGTATAAATTTATCCAGAAGAAAATACTAGATTTATTTTTGAGTCAAAAGCTGGGAAATTTCAGAAAAAGAGCAGAACGGGAGAAACGGGCGAGATCGGCTGGTCACAAGGCGTGACTGGCCTCTTCACAGGGCAGGTCACGCGACGTGACTGAGGGTCACGTCTCGTGACTTGCTCTGCCCCCTCGCGGATCAGACGACATCTCTCGCTGATCACGCCCCGTCCCTCATAGATCACGCGACATGATCACGCAGATCACGCAGCGCCCCCGCAGGTCACGCGACGTGACTGGACGTCACGCCTCGTGACTTGCTTCCGCACACTCGCAGGTCACGCGATGTGACTGGTCATCACGTCTCGTGACTTGCTTCTCTTCAGCTGTTACGCGACTTGCCTTCCTTCAGCCGGTCACGTGGCGTGACGAGGAGTCACGTCTCGTGACTGGCTTCATCTCAACTGGTCACGAGTTGTGACAGGCAGCCACAACCCGCGACCAGCTTCAAGCTGGCAGGTCACGCGACGTGACCTGAGGTCACGTCTCGTGACTTGCCTCTCTTCTTGGCGAGTCGCGCGACAGCATCAGGAAAAACGGGATTTTTGACAGAACTCGATTTCCAGAATTTCCAGAACAATAAAATCAATCTAAATTTGATTTAAAACCATACAAATCAATTCATATCCTTTAAAGAAGATTCCAAACAATTCAAACAACATATAAACAACTCAAACCGGTATTCAGTCAACCTAATCAAGGGTATTTGCATTCAAATTCTTTAAGAACATATAAACCCTAAATTTTACAGTAACCTTAAAATCACACAAAACACAATCAAAAATTCCCAAACCTGAAATCTAAGCCTCTATCACTTAGCTCCACTAGGTCCAGCAACCTCTTTGCCCTTAGGATCGCGAGGAGCTTCAGCTAAACACAAACACAGCAAGAATATTCACAAAGAAAACCCTAAGTTAAATCTAAACTTAAGGAAGAAGAAGATGAAGTAAATGAAACAACTAGATGAGAGAATTCAATTACTTACTAGAGAGGGTGCAAAGAGAGAATCAATTTCACCAATAAGACCTTGAATCAACAATACAGTACTTGAAATAAAGAAAATGAAGAAGAAGAAAAAGAGTGAGAAAAGAAACGTAAATCTCTAAGTTCCTTTTCTTTCATTCCCTTTTCTTTTTCTTTTCTTTATCCTAAATATGTATCAATTTCCTATTGGTGAAACTAATCACTCACACCAAAATCACCTACACTACACACACCTAAAACCCTCTTAACTTATGCATACCCTACAATGGTATGAACACATGCACACAAATATTTCTCATTTAATTAACATACTAGTGCCATGAATGCACCCACATAATAATAAAGCCCAAAACATGCATTTCTACTGACATACCCTTATGAAATGCCGAACACATGCGAATGCTTACACATACAGACAGACAGACAGGTTCATTCTACTAGGGGGCAAACGGGATGTGACAACTCTCCCCTACTAATAAGAATTTCGTCCTCGAAATTCTCACCTGAACTGAACAACTGAGGGTACTGAACTCTCATCGACTCCTCTGGTTCCCAAGTCGCTTCCTCGACTCCATGATGGATCCACAATACTTTAACCAAGGGAATCTGCTTATTCCTCAACTGCCTCACCTCTCGGGCTAGAATAGCTCGCGGTTCCTCATCATAAGAGAAGTCTGGCTGAACCTGGATATCCTGAACTGAAAGAACATGTGAAGGATCTGATCTGTACCGACGAAGCATCGAAACGTGGAACACATCGTGTAACTTTGCTAACTCCATCGGTAGCACCAATCTATAAGCTACAGGTCCTACCTTAGCCAAAATCTCATAAGGTCCAATGAAACGAGGTTGCCAAACCGAAGCACTTTCCTCCAAGGTGAAACCTTAAGGAAAACCTTGTCCCCGATCTCAAAATGCACATCTTTCCTTTTCAAATTGGCATAAGACTTCTGTCGATCCTTGGCTGCCTTCAAATTCTGCTGCACCACACTGACCTTCTCCTCAGTATCTCTAACCAAGTCTGGTCCAATCATAGATCTCTCGGATAGCTCGGTCCAACAAACTGGAGTCCTACACTGACGACCATACAAAGCCTCATATGGTGCCATACCGATGCTCGACTGAAAACTGTTGCTGTAGGCAAACTCCATAAGTGACACATATCTGTCCCAACTACCCGAAAAATCCAAAGCACAAGCTCTCATCATATCCTCCAGAATCTGAATGACTCGCTCTGACTGACCATCGGTCTGAGGATAAAACGCTGTACTGAAGTTCAACCTAGTGCCCAAAGCTCTCTGTAACTCCTTCCAAAACTTGGAAGTAAACCTCGGATCCCGATCTGACACTATGGACAAAGGCACACCATGCAACCGAACTACCTCATCCATATAGATACTGGCCAATCTGTCCATGGAGTAGTCCACCCTAACTGGCAAGAAGTGAGCTGATTTCGTAAGCCGATCCACAATAACCCAAACTGAGTCATGTTTCCTCTGAGTCAAAGGCAAACCAGAAACAAAGTCCATGGCGATGTCATCCCATTTCCACTCAGGAATAGATAAAGGCATAAGCAAACCCGAAGGAACCTGATGCTCGGCCTTTACCTGCTGACAAGTCAAGCACTTGGAAACAAAATCCACTATATCACGCTTCATACCGGACCACCAATAGAATTGCTTTATGTCTCGATACATTTTCTCACTGCCCGGATGCATAGTAAAGACTGAACTATGCGCCTCACTCATAAGCTGTCTCCTCAAATCCTCAGACTCTGGCACACACAAACGATCTCTGAACATAAGTACCTCATCCTGAACTGAGAACTCTGATGTCTTACCCAATCTAACCTCATGCACAATCCGCTGAAGTCTCACATCATCTCTCTGAGCATCCACAATCCTCTGTCTCAAGGTAGGCCTCATACGCAACTGGGCAAGCAAAGCCCCATCAGAACCAAATCTCCATCTAAACCGCCTCAAGAACAGAGCTGAAACTGACTTACAACTCAACGCGACTACATTAGCCTTACCAGGATGGTAATCCACAATGCAGTCATAGTCCTTGAACAACTCCAACCATCGGCGCTGTCTCATGTTCAACTCTTTCTGTGAAAGGAAGTACTTCAAGCTCTTGTGGTCTGAGAAGATCCTACACTTTTCCCCATACAAGTAATGACGCCAAATCTTCAAAGCAAAGATCACGGCTGCCAACTCTAAATCATGCGTCGGATAGTTCCTCTCATGTGGCTTCAACTGACGAGAAGCATAAGCCACTACTTTTCCTTCCTGCATCAGCATACATCCAAGACCAACTCCAGAAGCATCACTGTAAATGACAAACTCCTTACCCGAAATGGGTTGAGTAAGGATAGGAGCCTCAACAAGCAACTGCTTTAACCGATCAAAACAAGACTGACACCTGTCTGACCACTCAAATCTGACTCCTTTCCTCAATAATCTAGTCATAGGAGCAGCAATCACAGAAAATCCCTTAACGAACCGACGGTAGTAACCTGCTAAACCGAGGAAATTCCTCACTTCCTGAACATTTCGAGGCGCTTTCCAATCAACTATCGCCTCAATCTTGGCTGGATCAACCTGAATACCTCTAGCTGAAACAATGTGACCCAAGAATGATACTTCTCGAAGCCAGAAATCACACTTGCTAAGCTTAGCAAACAACTGATGCTCCCTCAACATCTGAAGAACTAATCGGAGATGCTCCTCATGCTCACTCTCATCCTTGGAATATACCAAGATATCATCAATGAACACTACTACAAATCGATCTAAGTATGGCCTAAACACACGATTCATCAGATCCATAAAAGCCGCTGGAGCATTTGTCAAACCAAACGGCATCACAAGAAACTCATAGTGACCATACCTAGTCCGAAATGCAGTCTTCACCACATCTGCATCCTGAACCCGTAACTGATAGTACCCTGATCGAAGATCTATCTTGGAGAAGACACCCGCACCTCGAAGCTAATAAAATAAATCCTCAATCCTAGGCAACGGATACTTGTTCTTCACTGTAACTTTATTAATCTGGCGGTAGTCAATACACATCCGCAGGGATTCATCTTTCTTCTTGACAAATAGAACTGGAGCTCCCCAAGGAGATATGCTAGGTCGAATAAACCCCTTTTCCAATAACTCTTGTAGCTGAGATTTAAGTTCCCTCAACTCTACAGGAGCCATCCGTAAGGTGCTCTCGAAATAGGTGCTGTACCTGGCATAATCTCAATGGACAACTCAACCTCTCTCTCAGGAGGCAAACCAGGTAACTCGCTCGGGAACACATCACTAAACTCCCGCACTACTGGAATGTCCTCAATCTGAACCTGATCCCTCTTGGAATCTAACACAACTGCTAGAAAAGCCTCACAACCCTTCCTGATAAAACGCTTAGCTTGCATCGCAGAAATAACATTATTCAACGAACTAGCACCCAAACCTTTCAAAAACACAAGAGACTGACTTCTATCCCGAAGTACAACTGTCTTCCTATGGCAATCAACTACAGCCCGATGCTTACCCAACCAGTCCATACCCAGAATCAAGTCAAACTCTCTGAAGGGTAACTCAATCAAATCCGCTGGAAGGACAGCTCCCTCAACAATCAGAGGACAACTCCTAAAAACTCTACTCACACTGACACTATGCCCTAATGGACTGGTCACACAAATCTCATAATCTAACTGATCAACTGAATGCAACTTATCAACAATTTTATCTGTGCACAAATATGAGTGTGTGGAACCAGGATCAATTAGAGCATACAACTCAGTGTCATGGAGTAGGAACTTACCAGCAATAACATCAGGCGCGTCCTGCTCATCTCTGGCTCTCATAGCATAAGCTCTAATGGCACCCTGAGGAGGATGCTCAACAGTCTCAGAAGCAGCTCCCTCTCTATGCCGACCACCTCTACCTCTACCTCGGCCTCTGCCACGGGGAGCCTGAGAAGCATTCGAACCAACCCTACTACCCTCTCTCTGGGAACCTGAATCCTCATGCAATCTCGGACAACTGGCCAACTGATGCTCCGAACTCCCACACCTGAAGCATGCACCGGAGAGCCACCTACACTCACCCCGATGTGACTTACTACAATGAGGACAAACTGATGTAGTCTCAGCTCTACCGCCCCTACCAGAACCTGACACAGCTATAGAACCCTGTCGTCTACCTCTAGAAGCCGGGCCAGAAGATGACTCATCCTGTGGGTTCCTAGATCTCTTACCCGAAGAAGATCCTCCACGAGAAGCACTCCTCCTCTGAGCTCTCTCTCTCATCACAGTCTCAGACAACTCAGCTCTCACAGCAGCCTCTACAATCTGATAATAACTGACCCCAGGTATGCACATCAAAGAAATCAAAGCAATCTTCAAAGACTCATTTAACCCAGCCTCAAAATGCTTGCATCTAAAGTCTTCAGTCATAACTCCTCGTGGGGCATAGCGAGATAACCTGTTGAACTCTTTCTCATAATCTGCTACAGACATAGCCCTCTGTCTCAAACTCAAAAACTGCGCCCATCTCGAATCTCTATAAGTCTGAGTGATGTACTTCTTTGTGAACTCACCCTCAAAGAAATCCCAAGTAATCGGATCCGGTAGCTAAGGATGCCTGGAAACCAATTCCCACCATTCAAATGCAGACCCTTGTAGAAGAGCTAATGCACACTCTGCCTGTTGGTCAGGAGGACACCGAATCTCTCTCAAGGCACGCTTTACTTTATCTAACCATTTCTCTGCCATCTCAGACTCATTCAAACCAGTGCCATAAAAATCCTCAACTCCTGCCCTTCTCAAATTCTCCATAGGTGCTCTAGGAGCAGTCACTCTCTCCAAAACCCTAGCCATGTCCTGATGCAGTCTAAACATAGCCTCAAAGGGCATGGCTGCAGCCTCGGGCTGGACCCTAGCATGCTGAGCCGACACAGTAACAGAAACAGACTGATCTACAACTAGAGGATTCACACTCTCGGCGGATTCCTCCTGCGCACCATGAGCAGAATTAGAAGCCATCTAAACAAACAAGAAACAACCGTATCAGCCAACATAGATCTAGACACATACACCTCTAAGAAACTCAGAACAATAACAACAACACCCAGAAACGCCTAAACCAGGCTCTGATACCATAAACTGTAACACCCCCTTCCCATACGTAGGCGATCCCATCCGATAAGGAGTGAGATGCCGTATGAGTCAAGGTGTCACCAAACAATAGCAAAGCAAAACATACATCCATTCATAACATACATTCAGAAATACAGAATAATTAAAAACTTTACATGCAGAAAGCAAAAGCTGATCATGCATTACTATAATTAAACTATTACAATAATGATCTGATCAACTAGCTGAAACAAAAATAATATTACATAACCAAAATATAATTACAAATGCGGAAGCTGATACAAAACTGATACAAAGAGAGTTCAATACAAAAAGAATCATCACTGATACAAAACTGAGCCCTACACTAAAACCCTTCTGTGTTGGCTTGATGACGACGACTCTCACAAGGCAAAACTCCTTCCGCACCTGCACGGGTAAACACACCGTGCTAAGCGATAAACGCTTAGTGGGGAAACACACATAAATTATGGACGGCCATTCACAATGGTCGCCGAAACATGTCACATTCAGAATGGCAGTATGCAAAGGTTAGCATAATATATATAAACGTATTCACTTATAAAGGCCATATAATCAATATCTCACAATCATATTCATTCGAGAATAATCTGACATGCATCTCATCATATACTTACTCAGATATCATATTTCATATCCAAATCAGAACAAAACAAATCAATTGTACAATAAATGAACACCTGCTGACTCTAGGTAGTGGATATTGAGTGTACTGAGGGTACCTTACGGGTACGAATCGAATACTGAGGGTACCTCACAGGTACAAGTCAAATATCATATCATTTATCAAAACATATTATTTATATACTGAGGGGATCTTAAACAAGATCCTATACTGATGGGTTCGTGAGGAACCAAACGGGGACCTGATCGGGGTCCAAACTGAACTGAGGGCTGCAGCTAAAGACTCTATTAGGCATGCCTAACTATCCACTTACTTGACTCTAGCAGGTTATGCGTCAAACAGATCACATTTCAGAGTACAGAATAGTATTCATCAGAAATTCATGGTATTATTCAAATCAGAGTATATACAAGTAGGACAGGCATTATACCACAGTACAAATTTATCCAGAAGAAAATACTAGATTTATTTTTGAGTCAAAAGCTGGGAAATTTCAGAAAAAGAGCAGAACGGGAGAAACGGGCGAGATCGGCTGGTCACAAGGCGTGACTGGCCTCTTCACAGGGCAGGTCACGCGACGTGACTGAAAGTCACGTCTCGTGACTTGCCCTGCCCCCTCGCAGATCAGACGACATCTCTCGCTGATCACGCCCCGTCCCTCATAGATCACGCGACGTGATCACGCAGATCACGCAGCGCCCCCGCAGGTCACGCGACGTGACTGGACATCACGCCTCGTGACTTGCTTCCGCACACTCACAGGTCACGCGATGTGACTGGTCATCACGTCTCGTGACTTGCTTCTCTTCAGCTGTTACGCGACTTGCCTTCCTTCAGCCGGTCACGTGGCGTGACGAGGAGTCACGTCTCGTGACTGGCTTCATCTCAACTGGTCACGAGTTGTGACAGGCAGCCACAACCCGCGACCAGCTTCAAGCTGGCAGGTCACGCGACGTGACCTGAGGTCACATCTCGTGACTTGCCTCTCTTCTTGGCGAGTCGCGCGACAGCATCAGGAAAAACGGGATTTTTGACAGAACTCGATTTCCAGAATTTCCAGAACAATAAAATCAATCCAAATTTGATTTAAAACCATACAAATCAATTCATATCCTTTAAAGAAGATTCCAAACAATTCAAACAACATATAAACAACTCAAACCGGTATTCAGTCAACCTAATCAAGGGTATTTGCATTCAAATTCTTCAAGAACATATAAACCCTAAATTTTACAGTAACTTTAAAATCACACAAAACACAATCAAAAATTCCCAAACCTGAAATCTAAGCCTCTATCACTTAGCTCCACTAGGTCCAGCAACCTCTTTGCCCTTAGGATCGCGAGGAGCTTCAGCTAAACACAAACACAGCAAGAATATTCACAAAGAAAACCCTAAGTTAAATCTAAACTTAAAGAAGAAGAAGATGAAGTAAATGAAACAACTAGATGAGAGAATTCAATTACTTACTAGAGAGGGTGCAAAGAGAGAATCAATTTCACCAATAAGACCTTGAATCAACAATACAGTACTTGAAATAAAGAAAATGAAGAAGAAGAAAAAGAGTGAGAAAAGAAACGTAAATCTCTAAGTTCCTTTTCTTTCATTCCCTTTTCTTTTTCTTTTCTTTATCCTAAATATGTATCAATTTCCTATTGGTGAAACTAATCACTCACACCAAAATCACCTACACTACACACACCTAAAACCCTCTTAACTTATGCATACCCTACAATGGTATGAACACATGCACACAAATATTTCTCATTTAATTAACATACTAGTGCCATGAATGCACCCACATAATAATAAAGCCCAAAACATGCATTTCTACTGACATACCCTTATGAAATGCCGAACACATGCGAATGCTTACACATACAGACAGACAGGCTCATTCTACTAGGGGGCAAACGGGATGTGACAACTCTCCCCTACTAATAAGAATTTCGTCCTCGAAATTCTCACCTGAACTGAACAACTGAGGGTACTGAACTCTCATCGACTCCTCTGGTTCCCAAGTCGCTTCCTCGACTCCATGATGGATCCACAATACTTTAACCAAGGGAATCTGCTTATTCCTAAACTGCCTCACCTCTCGGGCTAGAATAGCTCGCGGTTCCTCATCATAAGAGAAGTCTGGCTGAACCTGGATATCCTGAACTGAAAGAACATGTGAAGGATCTGATATGTACCGACGAAGCATCGAAATGTGGAACACATCGTGTAACTTTGCTAACTCCATCGGTAGCGCCAATCTATAGGCTACAGTCCTACCTTAGCCAAAATCTCATAAGGTCCAATGAAACGAGGTTGCCAAACTGAAGCACTTTCCTCCAAGGTGAAACCTTAAGGAAAACCTTGTTCCCGATCTCAAAATGCACATCTTTCCTTTTCAAATTGGCGTAAGACTTCTGTCGATCCTTGGCTGCCTTCAAATTCTGCTGCACCACACTGACCTTCTCCTCAGTATCTCTAACCAAGTCTGGTCCAATCATAGATCTCTCGGATAGCTCGGTCCAACAAACTGGAGTCCTACACTGACGACCATACAAAGCCTCATATGGTGCCATACCGATGCTCGACTGAAAATTGTTGTTGTAGGCAAACTCCATAAGCGACACATATCTGTCCCAACTACCCGAAAAATCCAAAGCACAAGCTCTCATCATATCCTCCAGAATCTGAATGACTCGCTCTGACTGACCATCGGTCTGAGGATAAAACGTTGTACTGAAGTTCAACCTAGTGCCCAAAGCTCTCTGTAACTCCTTCCAAAACTTGGAAGTAAACCTCGGATCCCGATCTGACACTATGGACAAAGGCACACCATGCAACCGAACTACCTCATCCATATAGATACTGGCCAATCTGTCCATGGAGTAGTCCACCCTAACTGGCAAGAAGTGAGCTGATTTCGTAAGCCGATCCACAATAACCCAAACTGAGTCATGTTTCCTCTGAGTCAAAGGCAAACCAGAAACGAAGTCCATGGCGATGTCATCCCATTTCCACTCAGGAATAGATAAAGGCATAAGCAAACCCGAAGGAACCTGATGCTCGGCCTTTACCTGCTGACAAGTCAAGCACTTGGAAACAAAATCCACTATATCACGCTTCATACCGGACCACCAATAGAATTGCTTTATGTCTCGATACATTTTCTCACTGCCCGGATGCATAGTAAAGACTGAACTATGCGCCTCACTCATAAGCTGTCTCCTCAAATCCTCAGACTCTGGCACACACAAACGATCTCTGAACATAAGTACCTCATCCTGAACTGAGAACTCTGATGTCTTACCCAATCTAACCTCATGCACAATCCGCTGAAGTCTCACATCATCTCTCTGAGCATCCACAATCCTCTGTCTCAAGGTAGGCCTCATACGCAACTGGGCAAGCAAAGCCCCATCAGAACCAAATCTCCATCTAAACCGCCTCAAGAACAGAGCTGAAACTGACTTACGACTCAACGCGACTACATTAGCCTTACCAGGATGGTAATCCACAATGCAGTCGTAGTCCTTGAACAACTCCAACCATCGGCGCTGTCTCATGTTCAACTCTTTCTGTGAAAGGAAGTACTTCAAGCTCTTGTGGTCTGAGAAGATCCTACACTTTTCCCCATACAAGTAATGACGCCAAATCTTCAAAGCAAAGATCACGGCTGCCAACTCTAAATCATGCGTCGGATAGTTCCTCTCATGTGGCTTCAACTGACGAGAAGCATAAGCCACTACTTTTCCTTCCTGCATCAGCATACATCCAAGACCAACTCCAGAAGCATCACTGTAAATGACAAACTCCTTACCCGAAATGGGTTGAGTAAGGATAGGAGCCTCAACAAGCAACTACTTTAACCGATCAAAACAAGACTGACACCTGTCTGACCACTCAAATCTGACTCCTTTCCTCAATAAGCTAGTCATAGGAGCAGCAATCACAGAAAATCCCTTAACGAACCGACGGTAGTAACCTGCTAAACCGAGGAAACTCCTCACTTCCTGAACATTTCGAGGCGCTTTCCAATCAACTATCGCCTCAATCTTGGCTGGATCAACCTGAATACCTCTAGCTGAAACAATGTGACCCAAGAATGATACTTCTCGAAGCCAGAAATCACAGTTGCTAAGCTTAGCAAACAACTGATTCTCCCTCAACATCTGAAGAACTAATCGGAGATGCTCCTCATGCTCACTCTCATCCTTGGAATATACCAAGATATCATCAATGAACACTACTACAAATCGATCTAAGTATGGCCTAAACACACGATTCATCAGATCCATAAAAGCCGCTGGAGCATTTGTCAAACCAAACGGCATCACAAGAAACTCATAGTGACCATACCTAGTCCGAAATGCAGTCTTCACTACATCTGCATCCTGAACCCGTAACTGATAGTACCCTGATCGAAGATCTATCTTGGAGAAGACACCCGCACCTCAAAGCTGATAAAATAAATCCTCAATCCTAGGCAACGGATACTTGTTCTTCACTTTAACTTTATTAATCTGGCGGTAGTCAATACACATCCGCAGGGATCCATCTTTCTTCTTGACAAACAGAACTGGAGCTCCCCAAGGAGATATGCTAGGTCGAATAAACCCCTTTTCCAATAACTCTTGTAGCTGAGATTTAAGTTCCCTCAACTCTACAGGAGCCATCCGATAAGGTGCTCTCGAAATAGGTGCTGTACCTGGCATAATCTCAATGGACAACTCAACCTCTCTCTCAGGAGGCAAACCAGGTAACTCGCTCGGGAACACATCACTAAACTCCCGCACTACTGGAATGTCCTCAATC
This sequence comes from Excoecaria cochinchinensis, assembly GCA_947683425.1. NCBI lineage: Eukaryota > Viridiplantae > Streptophyta > Magnoliopsida > Malpighiales > Euphorbiaceae > Excoecaria > Excoecaria cochinchinensis. Next base: position 5,214,934 of record CANTUQ010000020.1, read on the forward strand.
TAAACCTGATCCCTCTTGGAATCTAACACAACTACTAGAAAAGCCTCACAACCCTTCCTGATAAAACGCTTAGCTTGCATCGCAGAAATAACATTATTCAACGAACTAGCACCCAAACCTTTCAAAAACAAAAGAGACTGACTTCTATCCCGAAGTACAACTGTCTTCCTATGGCAATCAACTACAGCCCGATGCTTACCCAACCAGTCCATACCCAGAATCAAGTCAAACTCTCTGAAGGGTAACTCAATCAAATCCGCTGGAAGGACAGCTCCCTCAACAATCAGAGGACAACTCCTAAAAACTCTACTCACACTGACACTATGCCCTAATGGACTGGTCACACAAATCTCATAATCTAACTGATCAACTGAATGCAACTTATCAACAATTTTATCTGTGCACAAATATGAGTGTGTGGAACCAGGATCAATTAGAGCATACAACTCAGTGTCATGGAGTAGGAACTTACCAGCAATAACATCAGGCGCGTCCTGCTCATCTCTGGCTCTCATAGCATAAGCTCTAATGGCACCCTGAGGAGGATGCTCAACAGTCTCAGAAGCAGCTCCCTCTCTATGCCGACCACCTCTACCTCTACCTCGGCCTCTGCCACGGGGAGCCTGAGAAGCATTCGAACCAACCCTACTACCCTCTCTCTGGGAACCTGAATCCTCATGCAATCTCGGACAACTGGCCAACTGATGCTCCGAACTCCCACACCTGAAGCATGCACCGGAGAGCCACCTACACTCACCCCGATGTGACTTACTACAATGAGGACAAACTGATGTAGTCTCAGCTCTACCGCCCCTACCAGAACCTGACACAGCTGTAGAACCCTGTCGTCTACCTCTAGAAGCCGGGCCAGAAGATGACTCATCCTGTGGGTTCCTAGATCTCTTACCCGAAGAAGATCCTCCACGAGAAGCACTCCTCCTCTGAGCTCTCTCTCTCATCACAGTCTCAGACAACTCTGCTCTCACAGCAGCCTCTACAATCTGATAATAACTGACCCCAGGTATGCACATCAAAGAAATCAAAGCAATCTTCAAAGACTCATTTAACCCAGCCTCAAAATGCTTGCATCTAAAGTCATCAGTCATAACTCCTCATGGGGCATAGCGAGATAACCTGTTGAACTCTTTCTCATAATCTGCTACAGATATAGCCCTCTGTCTCAAACTCAAAAACTGTGCCCATCTCGAATCTCTATAAGTCTGAGTGATGTACTTCTTTGTGAACTCACCCTCAAAGAAATCCCAAGTAATCGGATCCGGTAGCTAAGGATGCCTGGAAACCAATTCCCACCATTCAAATGCAGACCCTTGTAGAAGAGCTAATGCACACTCTGCCTGCTGGTCAGGAGGACACCGAATCTCTCTCAAGGCACGCTTTACTTTATCTAACCATTTCTCTGCCATCTCAGACTCATTCAAACCAGTGCCATAAAAATCCTCAACTCCTGCCCTTCTCAAATTCTCCATAGGTGCTCTAGGAGCAGTCACTCTCTCCAAAACCCTAGCCATGTCCTGATGCAGTCTAAACATAGCCTCAAAGGGCATGGCTGCATCCTCGGGCTGGACCCTAGCATGCTGAGCCGACACAGTAACAGAAACAGACTGATCTACAACTGGAGGATTCACACTCTCGGCGGATTCCTCCCGTGCACCATGAGCAGAATTAGAAGCCATCTAAACAAACAAGAAACAACCGTATCAGCCAATATAGATCTAGACACATACACCTCTAAGAAACTCAGAACAATCATAACAACACCCAGAAACGCCTAAACCAGGCTCTGATACCACAAACTGTAACACCCCCTTCCCAGACGTAGGCGATCCCATCCGATAAGGAGTGAGATGCCGTATGAGTCAAGGTGTCACCAAACAATAGCAAAGCAAAACATACATCCATTCATAACATACATTCAGAAATACAGAATAATTAAAAACTTTACATGCAGAAAGCAAAAGCTGATCATGCATTACTATAATTAAACTATTACAATAATGATCTGATCAACTAGCTGAAACAAAAATAATATTACATAACAAAAATATAATTACAAATGCGGAAGCTGATACAAAACTGATACAAAGAGAGTTCAATATAAAAAGAATCATCACTGATACAAAACTGAGCCCTACACTAAAACCCTTCTGTGTTGGCTTGATGACGACGACTCTCACAATGCAAAACTCCTTCCGCACCTGCACGGGTAAACACACCGTGCTAAGCGATAAACGCTTAGTGGGGAAACACACATAAATTATGGACGGCCATTCACAATGGTCGCCGAAACATGTCACATTCAGAATGGCAGTATGCAAAGGTTAGCATAATATATATAAACGTATTCACTTATAAAGGCCATTTAATCAATATCTCACAATCATATTCATTCGAGAATAATCTGACATGCATCTCATCATATACTTACTCAGATATCATATTTCATATCCAAATCAGAACAAAACAAATCAATTACACAATAAATGAACACCTGCTGACTCTAGGTAGTGGATATCGAGTGTACTGAGGGTACCTTACGGGTACGAATCGAATACTGAGGGTACCTCACAGGTACAAGTCAAATATCATATCATTTATCAAAACATATTATTTATATACTGAGGGGATCTTAAACAAGATCCTATACTGATGGGTTCGCGAGGAACCAAACGGGGACCTGATCAGGGTCCAAACTGAACTGAGGGCTGCAGCTAAAGACTCTATTAGGCATGCCTAACTATCCACTTACTTGACTCTAGCAGGTTATGCGTCAAACAGATCACATTTCAGAGTACAGAATAGTATTCATCAGAAATTCATGGTATTATTCAGATCAGAGTATATACAAGTAGGACAGGCATTATACCACAGTATAAATTTATCCAGAAGAAAATACTAGATTTATTTTTGAGTCAAAAGCTGGGAAATTTCAGAAAAAGAGCAGAACGGGAGAAACGGGCGAGATCGGCTGGTCACAAGGCGTGACTGGCCTCTTCACAGGGCAGGTCACACGACGTGACAGAGGGTCACGTCTCGTGACTTGCTCTGCCCCCTCGCGGATCAGACGACATCTCTAGCTGATCACGCGCCGTCCCTCACAGATCACGCGACGTGATCACGCAGATCACGCAGCGCCCCCGCAGGTCACGCGACGTGACTGGACGTCACGCCTCGTGACTTGTTTTCGCACACTCGCAGGTCACGCGACGTGACTGGTCGTCACGTCTCGTGACTTGCTTCTCTTCAGCTGTTACGCGACTTGCCTTCCTTCAGCCGGTCACGTGGCGTGACGGGGAGTCACGTCTCGTGACTGGCTTCATCTCAACTGGTCACGAGTTGTGACAGGCAGCCACAACCCGCGACCAGCTTCAAGCTGGCAGGTCACGCGACGTGACCTGAGGTCACGTCTCGTGACTTACCTCTCTTCTTGGCGAGTCGCGCGACAGCATCAGGAAAAACGGGATTTTTGACAGAACTCAATTTCTAGAATTTCCAGAACAATAAAATCAATCCAAATTTGATTTAAAACCATACAAATCAATTCATATCCTTTAAAGAAGATTCCAAACAATTCAAACAACATATAAACAACTCAAACCGGTATTCAGTCAACCTAATCAAGGGTATTTGCATTCAAATTCTTCAAGAACATATAAACCCTAAATTTTACAGTAACCTTAAAATCACACAAAACACAATCAAAAATTCCCAAACCTGAAATCTAAGCCTCTATCACTTAGCTCCACTAGGTCCAGCAACCTCGTTGCCCTTAGGATCGCGAGGAGCTTCAGCTAAACACAAACACAACAAGAATATTCACAAAGAAAACCCTAAGTTAAATCTAAACTTAAGGAAGAAGAAGATGAAGTAAATGAAACAACTAGATGAGAGAATTCAATTACTTACTAGAGAGGGTGCAAAGAGAGAATCAATTTGTCATACCCCATAAGTGGCTTAATCGGAAATTAGCAATTTTAAATGGATATTTAAGGACAATTGAGTAATTTATTAGTGAGAGAGGATTTAATGGTAAGGAAATAAAAGTATTTGTATTGCAGATTTTATTTTAGTGAGTAAAAAAGGAATTGTTAAGGACCTGTGAGAAGTTTTTGAGGAGCTGTTAGTATTTTAGAATAAGGAATCATGCATGTGTGCCATGTGGAAGGAGAGTGTGTGCGTGGTGAGGGAAAGGAGAAGACTGAGAAATTTAGTTAGTTGGAAACAAAGACTGAAAGTTCTCTCTCTTCTGGTTTTCTCTCTCACGTAAATCACATTCTGCTCTTTCCTTCATTTGTTATTCTTTTCCATTTGCATGTGTGTATTTCTGTTGAGGAACTAAGGTTTGGATGTGATAGTAACTTCAGAAGGTAAGAAGCTACTGGTTTTATATTTGGGTTCTCGTTCTTCATCTTCTTCAAGGATTATTCTGAGTTTTATATAGTGGTTTTCTTGGGTTAATAGTATTTCGGTTTATGTGTTGGTTCATGCAAGATATAGAAGACAGAAGGAAGGATAAGGGAAAAGATAAAGTGGTGGATTGAGAAGAATTCAGTGGACATTTTTGAGCTTCAGTAACAGGTTTGGGAGTGTCTGTTCTCTCTTCATCTTGGATCCTGTTTGTGGAATGTTATTAATGTTAGCTATGTATGTTGTTTGGTGAAATGCATGAGCAATGTGATGTGTATATATGATTTCTATAGAAAAGAGTAACATAGAGTTTATCAATGAGAGGTATATGCATGAGTATGAATATGGATTCCTGGAAAGTTAGTGTTCTGGCATTGCTTCTGTTTTGATTGTAAAATGAATAAATTGTGTTGAAATTGCTGTAAATGTATTCTAGAGACTTGAAGGTAAGTATTTGAATCATGATTGCATGAAGAATGGTTTTAGATAAAGTGGAGTTTTGAATCTTAGAAGTACTCTGTTTTCTGGATTTTCTGGTTTTTCACGTTTTCTGGAATTTCTGAAAGTTAGTTTGGAGAAGAAGAATTCTGTGAGAGGAAGATCACGTGACGTGATGGGGCATCACGCCGTGACCTCCCTCCTTTGGGAAGTCACGTGGCGTGATGAAGCATCACGCCGTGACCTTCCTCCCTTTGGGAAGTCACGACGTGATGGAGCATCACGCCTCGTGACCTCGCGACTCCCTGCGTGTTCTCGTGATTCTTCTCCCCTCCCCTCTCAGGCGTCACGAGACGTGACTGGTGGTCACGCCGTGACCGCCTGCTCTTCTGCCTGGCACTCACGTGAAGCTGCGTCACGAGACACCACTGCCTGGGTGACTCGTGACCAGCCTTTCCTGCTGCCCTGTTTTCTTAAAAATAAAGTTTAACTTCTGATTTCAAGGGTTTTTGCAATACATGACAAATGTTTGGGTTTAAAATCTGCATTGTAATTAATAATTGCTTAATATTGAGTGGTATACTTGATTAATTAATTAATGTACATAATTTAATAGTTTATATGTTACATGAACATAAATTGTCTTGAATGTGAATTATTTGTACTTCTGCCTCTAATAATTGATACTGGGTGTATTTAAATATTTCGGAATTTGATTTAGACACATGTACACATGAAATATGTATTTGCATTTAGTGTATTTAATACTGATATTGGTGTTTGAATTGTTGAGTTGAGTTTTAAGCCTGAATAGTCATAGTAGTGGATAAGTAAGCGCTTACTTAGGTCAGTGTGTGTGTGCAGCTGCTATATGATAAAATGCTATACGTGGGTCCGTTTGGATCCTTGTTTCGACCATGTTTGGTCTATATGGATTTAAATGCGAGACTTCGGTCTCTATATGAAAAATGCATGTTTGAGACTCATGTCTCTATATGCTTGGGATACTGTGTTCTATCAGTATCCAATTGACCGCATCCACTTCTAGAGAGTATTTTAGACTAATCAGGCTATATGTTTAAATGTGTTGTATATGTTGAAATGCATCATTGACATGATTATAAGTATATGATGTATATGAGTTCTTGCATAACTTTATTTTATACACCTTGAATCTATATACTTGGAATGATGAGAACTATGAATTGTATACTTAATTGCTGGTATTGGATATTTATTTATGCATGTCAAGTAAAGAATTTGGAGATATGTTTTCATGTAACTTTGATGCCTTTGCTTGTGAATTATTAGATTATTATTGTATAAATATTGTATATGCATATTGTTTGTTTGTTTTGTTCCTCCCCACTAAGCGTTATCGCTTAGCACAGGCTCTTTTCCCGTGCAGGTGGCGAGTGCAGTTCAGAGTCGGATATCTGCAGGTCGGCCACTAGGAGTCTTTTGATGAAGTTATTTTTGAAGTCTTCCGCTGTAAATTTTTGTATATGGCTTGTGTATAGCAAAGTAAATTTTTGTAAGGGAACAAATGTTATTTTTGTATATGTATTTGCTTACGAGCCTCTTTTTGTAAAACGATATTGATATACGTTATATGTAAAAAGGGATTTACCATTACATGATTAAAAGTTTCTTTACATCTCATTTGGTTTTTGTTTATACATGTGTATATGGATTCGTTATATGTTTTTGCTCGCGTGGCACTCTGATATCCTTCTAACGGGGATGGCGGGGTGTTACAGCTTGGTATCAGAGCCCAGGTTTGGTGGTTCTGGGTTATGTTGTGATTGTTTGAGTATAGAGTTGAGTTTATGCATGAGAGTCAGTTTTGTTTAGTGGCCTAATGCAGATGTCTTGTGTTTTGTAGTGTTTGTATGGAGTCGGATCCAAGTGAGTATATGGGCGACACGATGGACAGTGTCTATATGGGTCGTAGAGATAGTCCGATCAGAGGAGGTGATCCAATGAGACAGGATAGGCCTGCACAGGAACCTGCACCAGCTGTGGGTGCAAATAGAGGGGCTGGTTTTGATCCAGCATTAGTGCAAGGTTTGTTGCAAGTGGTTGATAGGTTGACTGCTCCTAAGGCTCCAATTGAATTGTTAAGAAAAAGAGGAGCAGAGGATTTCCATGGGACTGCCTTAGATGAATCGGATGTGGCTGAGTTTTGGCTCAAGAGAGTAGGTAGGATTTTGCAAGAGATTAGATGTCCCGCAGATCAGAGAGCTTCATGTGCTATATCGTTACTTCAGGGACCAGCCTATGATTGGTGGGAGCTTGTGATGAGGAATCCTCAGAGGCCAGCTGAGTTGACATGGGAATATTTCAAGCAAGAATTTGAGCAAAAGTATATAACAAAGGCATACCAAGAAGCTAAGTGGAGAGAGTTCATTAGCTTGAAGCAGAGGGGAATGACTGTTAGTGAGTATGACAAGGAGTTCAATAGGCTGAGTAAGTATGTGCCTGAGCAGTTGTTGACTGGTGAGTTGACATGTAGACACTTTCTTGAGGGACTTCGGGAGGTGTTTAGAGGTCCTTTATCTGCGATGATTGTATTGCAACCAGTGGGATATTATCAGCTTGTGGCTGCAGCAATGAAGTTAGAGGAATCTGAGGAGATTAAATAGAAGATGGCACAGAAGAGGAGAGCACCAGAAGGGGGAATTGCGAGTGCTAAGAAGTCTAAGGGTGCTCCAGTTGAGCAAGGAATTAGAGGGTCTGTTCAGATGCCTTCAGAAGTAGGAAGTGTGGCACCGCATGCTAGTAAGGGAAACCGAGTACCAGAGTGTGAGCATTGTCATAGGTACCATTGGGGTACGTGTCGCAAGATTACTGGCGCCTATTTTAAGTGCGGAAGTATGGAGCATCATTTTGCATTTTGCCCTGATCGACAAGTGGACCAGAACCAGCAAGAGAGCAAAAGATCTAATGTCATCCAAAGCAATCGTGAAGGAAGTAGACATCCGAGAGCACCATCTGAGACGGTGCAACGACCTGGTGCTACAGAAGATCATACTAGGCATTGGGCATATGCTATGACTGTTGAAAATGTGACGGGTACTGCAGGACCTTCGGGTAAGTGTTTATATGTTAAGTTTTGTTTCGTTTGGTTTTGGTATTTGAGATGTGTTTGGATAAGCAAGGAAATTTCGAGGACGAAATTTTCTTAAGGAGGAGAGAGTTGTCACACCCCATAAGTGGCTTAATCGGAAATTAGCAATTTTAAATGGATATTTAAGGACAATTGAGTAATTTATTAGTGAGAGAGGATTTAATTGTAAGGAAATAAAAGTATTTGTATTGCAGATTTTATTTTAGTGAGTAAAAAAGGAATTGTTAAGGACCTGTGAGAAGTTTTTGAGGATCTGTTAGTATTTTGGAATAAGGAATCGTGCATGTGTGCCATGTGGAAGGAGAGTGTGTGCGTGGTGAGGGAAAGGAGAAGACTGAGAAATTTAGTTAGTTGGAAACAAAGACTGAAAGTTCTCTCTCTTCTGGTTTTCTCTCTCACGTAAACCACATTCTGCTCTTTCCTTCATTTGTTATTCTTTTCCATTTGCATGTGTGTATTTCTGTTGAGGAACTAAGGTTTGGATGTGATAGTAACTTCAGAAGGTAAGAAGCTACTGGTTTTATATTTGGGTTCTCGTTCTTCATCTTCTTCAAGGATTATTCTGAGTTTTATATAGTGGTTTTCTTGGGTTAATAGTATTTCGGTTTATTTGTTAGTTCATGCAAGCTATAGAAGACAGAAGGAAGGATAAGGGAAAAGATAAAGTGGTGCATTGAGAAGAATTCAGTGGACATTTTTGAGCTTCAGTAACAGGTTTGGGAGTGTCTGTTCTCTCTTCATCTTGGATCCTGTTTGTGGCATGTTATTAATGTTAGCTATGTATGTTGTTTGGTGAAATGCATGAGCAATGTGATGTGTATATATGATTTCTGTAGAAAAGAGTAACATAGAGTTTATCAATGAGAGGTATATGCATGAGTATGAATATGGATTCCTGGAAAGTTAGTGTTCTGGCATTGCTTCTGTTTTGATTGTAAAATGAATAAATTATGTTGAAATTGCTGTAAATGTATTCTAGAGACTTGAAGGTAAGTATTTGAATCATGATTGCATGAAGAATGGTTTTAGATAAAGTGGAGTTTTGAATCTTAGAAGTACTCTATTTTCTGGATTTTATGGTTTTTCACGTTTTCTGGAATTTCTGAAAGTTAGTTTGGAGAAGAAGAATTCTGTGAGAGGAAGATCACGTGACGTGATGGGGCATCACGCCGTGACCTCCCTCCTTTGGGAAGTCACGTGGCGTGATGAAGCATCACGCCGTGACCTTCCTCCCTTTGGGAAGTCGCGACGTGATGGAGCATCACGCCTCGTGACCTCGCGACTCCCTGCGTGTTCTCGTGATTCTTCTCCCCTCCCCTCTCAGGCATCACGAGACGTGACTGGTGGTCATGCCGTGACTGCCTGCTGTTCTGCCTGGCGCTCGCGTGAAGCTGCGTCACAAGACACCACTGCCTGGGTGACTCGTGACCAGCCTTTCCTGCTGCCCTGTTTTCTTAAAAATAAAGTTTAACTTCTGATTTCAAGGGTTTTTGCAATACATGACAAATGTTTGGGTTTAAAATCTGCATTGTAATTAATAATTGCTTAATATTGAGTGGTATACTTGATTAAATAATTAATGTACATAATTTAATAGTTTATATGTCACATGAACATAAATTGTCTTGAATGTGAATTATTTGTACTTCTGCCTCTAATAATTGATACTGGGTGTATTTAAATATTTCGGAATTTGGTTTAGACACATGTACACATGAAATATGTATTTGCATTTAGTGTATTTAATACTGATATTGGTGTTTGAATTGTTGAGTTGAGTTTTAAGCCTGAATAGTCATAGTAGTGGATAAGTAAGCGCTTACTTAGGTCAGTGTGTGTGTGCAGCTGCTATATGATAAAATGCTATACGTGGGTCCGTTTGGATCCTTGTTTCGACCATGTTTGGTCTATATGGATTTAAATGCGAGACTTCGGTCTCTATATGAAAAATACATGTTTGAGACTCATGTCTCTATATGCTTGGGATACTGTGTTCTATCAGTATCCAATTGACCGCATCCACTTCTAGAGAGTATTTTAGACTAATCAGGCTATATGTTTAAATGTGTTGTATATGTTGAAATGCATCATTGACATGATTATAAGTATATGATGTATATGAGTTCTTGCATAACTTTATTTTATACACCTTGAATCTATATACTTGGAATGATGAGAACTACGAATTGTATACTTAATTACTGGTATTGGATATTTATTTATGCATGTCAAGTAAAGAATTTGGAGATATGTTTACATGTAACTTTGATGCCTTTGCTTGTGAATTATTAGATTATTATTGTATAAATATTGTATATGCATATTGTTTGTTTGTTTTGTTCCTCCCCACTAAGCGTTATCGCTTAGCACGGGCTCTTTTCCCGTGCAGGTGGCGAGTGCAGTTCAGAGTCGGATATCTGCAGGTCGGCCACTAGGAGTCTTTTGATGAAGTTATTTTTGAAGTCTTCCGCTGTAAATTTTTGTATATGGCTTGTGTATAGCAAAGTAAATTTTTGTAAGGGAACAAATGTTATTTTTGTATATGTATTTGCTTACGAGCCTCTTTTTGTAAAACGATATTGATATACGTTATATGTAAAAAGGGATTTACCATTACATGATTAAAAGTTTCTTTACATCTCATTTGGTTTTTATTTATACATGTGTATATGGATTCGTTATATGTTTTTGCTCGCGTGGGACTCCGGTATCCTTCTAATGGGGATGGCGGGGTGTTACACAATTTCACCAATAAGACCTTGAATCAACAATACAATACTTGAAATAAAGAAAATGAAGAAGAAGAAAAAGAGTGAGAAAAGAAACGTAAATCTCTAAGTTCCTTTTCTTTCATTCCCTTTTCTTTTTCTTTTCTTTATCCTAAATATGTATCAATTTCCTATTGGTGAAACTAATCACTCACACCAAAATCACCTACACTACACACACCTAAAACCCTCTTAACTTATGCATACCCTACAATGGTATGAACACATGCACACAAATATTTCTCATTTAATTAACATACTAGTGCCATGAATGCACCCACATAATAATAAAGCCCAAAACATGCATTTTTACTGACATACCCTTATGAAATGCCGAACACATGCGAATGCTTACACATACAGACAGACAGACAGGCTCATTCTACTAGGGGGCAAACGGGATGTGACAGGCATGTTGTGCAATTTCTCGGTCCACTCTTGGTATATCTTCGTAGGTCCAGGCAAAGACCTTTTCATGTTTTATTAATATTCTCTCAAACGTTTCTCGCTCTTCAGGAGTTATGTTAGATGCTATCAAGATTTCTTTTGAGTTTTTCGAGGTTCCAAAATTAAATAGAGTAGTATGAGTTGAATCAATATCAAATATAGATGGATTATGATCATGATCATGCATAATGAAATCATCAGAAGCATCACACAAGTAAGCAAAGACGTCCACTTTATTGATAAAACTAAAATTGTCATTAACATCATCAAAAAGTTCTAGAGTAAAAAGAAAATCTAAACTATTTTCTTCCTCTTTCCCTGCTGGGGCATCTATTGTAGCTGATGGTCCTTCATCATTCTGGCATTTTGGGGGCTCTTCAGCAACCCCCTGTACGGCTTCCTCCATCTTTGCTTTCCTCTTAAGCTGAGTGGCCACCATCCTCTCGGTTATAACCTCCTCGGGCTCCTCGCAATCCCAAATTGTCTTACTGGTCATGATTTCTTCATCCCAAAAGCCCTCTGCTGGCTTGATCAATCCAATGTCCCAATCAAAGACATCTTTAAACACCTCGAACCCCGGTACAATTCTCCCATCAATCCACTGAGGTTCGGCTTCCCCGGTGAAGGTACATGCTGCAGCTGCTGGCACAAAGCTCTTTCGGATATGGGGGATCTTCTTTGCTAACACCTTGCCTCTCTTCACCACACCTTTATAACCCAGGCCCTTTCTATCCTTCTGGCCTCTGGTGGCAATGGCTTCTGGCAACCCCTGAGATTTCTTGCCTAATCCTGCGCCGGGGAGGAATGACATCCTCTTCATCATGTTCAGCACCTGGGGGCTCCCTTCTATCTATTCCTCCCCATCTATCATAGTCACATGGAACCAACTGAAAGGCTGCCTCACAATCTCTAGTATAGAAACCTGATTTTCCCTTGCAGCCTTTATGGTCACTACCTGCCCTTCGTGGGGAATCTTGACCATCTGATGTAGGGTAGAGGGGATGCCTCCCAGCTTATGGAACCAAGGCCTCCCTAAAAGAGCCAAAAAATTGGCAGGGATAGGCAAGACTACAAACTCCACCTCTGACTCCTCTTAACCACTGTCTTGATTGTCCCATAGGCATGCTTTCTTGAGTTGTCATAAGCCGTGATCGTCAGATCAGACTTAGCTAGCATATCTTTTGCCACCCCAAAAGCTACCATGGCCACCTACGGGCACACATTGATGGATGAACCGTCGTCCACCATCACACAGGCCGTGTGTTTCTGACTAATTTGTGCTCGTATGTACAAAGGGCGGTTGTGGTTGCGGCCTTCTGTCAGCAAGTCAGCATTTGTAAACACCACATTCTCTCCAGCTCCTCTTTTTACCACATCTAGCAGTTCCGTAGGTGATATAGTTGTGGCCACAGTTGTTTCACATAAAGCCTCCACCAACTTTTGCCTATGAGACAAAGACAGCCTCAGGAGGTCCCCTATCAAAATCTGAGCTTGCATCTTTTTTAGCTGCTTGACTATTGGATCATCCTCTGGCTCTTTTTCCTTTTGGCCCATTATCGGCTCCTAGGGTCTCTCAACTTCTGGAGCTACCCTTCCACTCCAGGTCACTGCTCCCACTTTCTTTTTCTCCTCCTTCTTCTCTCCTTCCTCCTCCTCCGAACCCCACGGGTCGGGAAACACTTCAGAATCATTATTTTCACTTCCACTCTCATCAGTGGACCAGCAATCGATCACTGCCTTGTGAAGCCCTTCTTCACTCACCTCATAGAGGCTCATGACAGTAGTGTTGGTATCGTTGCCGTATAACTCTCTCAATATATACTCTTCGAGCAGACTGGACCCGATCATGAATATCGGCTGGGGCATGTTGTTATACCCACACTTCTTCTGACTTTCCCTCTTCTCCGGGTCTATTATTTGCTTCGAGTCAATTAAATCTTGGATTGCATTCCTTAAAGCTTTGCACTCATCAGTTGTATGCCCAGTATATTGATGATACGCACAGTATTCATTATCCTTATGGCCCGATATACCTTGAGTCCTGGCAGGCCGAGGTGGCAAAGGCTGCAACTTACCCTCCTTTATTAACCTCCGAAGCACCCGTAATAGTGACCTTCCCAAATTAGAGAAATGTCTCCGGGTTGTATTAGTGGCTGATACTTTGGCCCTCTTCTTCGTGCCACTATCAGAGCCTGCTGACCTACTTGGCCCCTGAGTGCTGCTGCCCTTCTTAGCATAGTTCTCGTTACTCGCCCTCTTAGCAAGGTATTCTCCTTCGGCCTCAATGGTGATGTCTTTCAGGGACTCCCATTCTCTTAATCCCTTCATCTTCAATCACTCTCTTAGATACGAGCTCGCATTTTTAATGAACAACCATATCTAATCTTGAGTATTCGATTTTTTTTTTCATTTCCATCACCTGATTCCTCCATCGAGTCAGATACTCATGGAAATACTCGCCTCCCTTCTGCTGTAACAGCTCCAGGTCCTTCAGAGTCACCTCCAACCTTGTACTGCAGTCATACTGTCTCAAAAACTCTTCCGTCAGCAAATCCTAGTCCTCTTTAATTCTGCAGTCAAGCTCGTGGTACCAATCCACCGCTGGGCAAGTCAAGCTCAGGCAAAAGTACTCAATCTTCTACCTTGTCGTCAAAGTAGTACACTTCATCACCAATGAGTATTGTTTTATGTGTGCGGTGGGATCGAAAGTGCCATCAAACTTTGAAACACCCGGCATCTTAAAGTTCATCGGGGTTAAATCCTCCCCTTCCAACTCCTTATCTTCGGGGTTCATTCCTCGGCCCCTCATCAGCATCCTTGCCATCACTTCAAATTTCTCTTCCATCTTCTTCCAGATGGCTTCTTCATTCTGAGGTGCCTTCCCTCTTTCTGGCACTGTTTCTTCATACTCATCATCTTCCTAGTCATCGCCTTCCCCTGATGTGGTAGCTCTCAAATACACAGGTGGTGGGTGGATCTCTTCTTGCAATTCTTCTCTGACCTCCTCCCTTTCATTGTTTCTCATAGGAGGAGGTGGTGGGTTCTGTGGAACAGGTGGCCGAGCTATGTTGGCCATCATAGCCATTAATCTATTCTCGAATTCTTCGAACCTTCTGCCTACTTCCTCAGTTATCAAGGCCCTGGTGGCATCTGCTCCTTTTGGTGAGTTTACCATTTCTTTGTGTAGAGAAAACTGAGCCGAAGTAGCGTAGCTAGTTTCTGAAGGAGTGTCTGGATACTCTACCCTTTCTGGTAGCTTGAAAAAAGGATTCCATTGCAATCACCCTCGGGGACCTCTTGACCAAATGGGTCGATCTATGATGGCTACAAAACATACCCATTAGGATGATGCATGAATGCCATTAAAATTGCATGATCGTGCTATGTAACATCCATAAATCACATGCAAGCACATAGGTCCTTCTAACCTTGTTACTCCCACACATGAGGTCATAATCTATTTCCTAGGTGGGATTAGCCCATGGGTCAACAGGGGACCCGATGGACGCGTATGGTACATGGTGAAAAATCGGTAGCATAACCTCTCCTAACTAATGCACAAACGCATGGGTTATGATCGTTATGTATTTAGGCAGTCCAAATAAGTTGACATGGGCCTATCGGGGCATGAAAGCCTTTAATTAGGTGACCAATCAAATTATCTGGGTTTGTCCGATACGTAATGATCCATACAGTAAGCATAGTATTAAAGTTCATACCACTTAGGGGAAGTAACTATTTCCATTATATGAACTTTAGTTATAGGTGATGATGCTTTAGGGTCACCCAAGCATGGTCCCTGCTAACGGGTGTAGTTCATCATGAGTGTAACGATCGATCGGGTCTCCATTTAATATACCATGATGGTATGAGGCTTGGGCTAGTGATTATCCTTAACACTTCCCTACATTGAGTGAATGTAGGGTTGTGCTTCGGGAATGCACCGGGGTTGAAAGAGGGACCAAAATAGCATAGATCTAAGGCTCTAATGAGATATAATGCAGTTCCGAAAAAGGATGAAATTTTTTTAAATTAAAACTCAATTTTAAATTTTAACCAAGGTACTTTCGAAGCGAAGTCTCGAGTTTTGTCCCCAGTGGGGTCGCCACTATGACATGCACAGAACCCCGGGGTGCCCCGAACCGCCAGCTTTTAGGGCTTTCGGGAGAGGTTCATTAAAACTTGCAAGTTAAATTACAAGGGCATCTATTTCGAGCAACAAGGAGGTTTCATGGAGTCGCCATCCAATAGAACATTCGGAAAGTTCTTCTAGCCTCAGTGAGCTTAAGACAGCACTGCTATGTCCATTATAGGCAAGCCGGAGGTGTCTTGGAGGCTTCCACCCTAATGATAGGATGGTCCTCTAGCCTCATGCTTGGGCAAACCAGAGGTGTCTTTGAGACGTCCACCCTAATAGAACATTAGGATGACCCTCTCGCCTCATGGAGCCTAGGACTGTGCAATTTTAAGCCTTTTTAACGGGATACAAGAGGTGTCTTGGAGGCCCCATCCCAACAGAACATTGAGATGGCCCTCTCGCCTCATTGAGCCCAAAGACCAAAGATAGTTCGGGACTTCCCATTTATTCATACCTTGGCTAAGTTTATGGTTGAGTTTTATATTTATCATTTCATCCCATCTCTCATTCGATTTAATGCATTTTAAATTAAAGCGCAAATTATCCATTCAAGGAAAGCAATAAAATAAAGCATAATTAAAATAGAGTACACAAAAATGAATTACAATAAAATTAGGGGCGGAATACAACCCCCATCGTAAATTGCAAGTGATCCATACATAAATCGGGATATAAATTAAAAGTGAGGACATTTGTCCTAGCATGCATGTTTATTACAAAACGATTTCAAGTGCCAATTTTATTTGCTAAAAATAAGACATTGGTCCTCCTTCACAAAAATCCCAATTTAATTAATAAAAAACATTTAGTCATTTTTATATTAGCGGTATAATGAAAAGAACATTATTTACAAATAATGACATAAATCAAAATAAAGGAAAAGTTTAGAAAAAAAACCCGGGAGAAGACTCTTATGTCTTTACAGTAACATCTACCTTGGCTCCAAAACCACCAAACAGGTCAAAATAAAAACTCACAAAATAAAAGACATGTTAGTGTAAAATTAAGAAAATAACATAAAATATAAAATTAAATGATGGAGAGAAAAACACAAAGAAATTGTAGGAAAAAACCATTAAAAATAAAAGAAGAAAGGAAAAGAAGACAAGTGGAAAAGAAGGCCCAGGGACAAGCTTGAGTTGGGATTTCTAATTTGGACTTAAGTGTAATTGAGAAATCAAGGACCTAATTGAATAAAGTAAATAAGTTTAAGTGTCTAAAGTGTTAATGTGCATGATTAAGTCTAAGTGAGGATTAATTAGTGATAGTGGAGGTTTGCTTAAGCTAATCATGGATTAGTATAGTTGTAGTGGATTCTAAGTGTTGTTGGTTGGCTATGCCAGCACACCTAGTTGCATGCAATTTAAATAGTGGAAAAAGACAGATTTTGATCCATTCTTTCTTCTTTCTTTGATCCAGCAACCTTCTTCCATTTCTGCTCTTTCCTTGTTCTTCTTCTCTTCTTTAGCTTAAATCATTGCATTTCTATTGATTTGGTCAAGTGATTTTATGCTGTGTTATAATTGTTATTAGTCAAGGTAAGTGGTTTAATTAATGGTTCTTCATCTTCTTCTACTCCCTGTTTCTAAAATTGAGATTGAAGTGGGTATTGATTCTTTGTTTTCCAATTTTGGAATTTGATTGTTTATGTGGTGTTGATTGTGAGAAAAGAAAAGAGGATTGGTGATCAAGGTGCCAAGTGAGCATTTGGAGCATAGGAGAAGAGTTTTGAGAACTAATTGCTTTGTGTGTGTAAATTGACAGATTATGTGTTTAAATGTGTAAATTATGTTATGAGATGTATTGAATTGAAGAAATTAACGTATAAAGTTATAGTGATAACTATGAATTGTGGAATTGCTATATTTTGTGAGCAAATGAATTAGTTGAGAAATTGTAAGTGGTATGGTATGCATAATTTATTTAGGAATGTGTAGCTTGAATTATTGTGAAAGTGATGTTGAATGAGTATAGTATAGTGACCAAAATATGAACCTTAATTTCGGAGATGTGAGTAATGATTTTAAAATTTCTAATTATTAGCATATACTGAGAATTTGATTATTCCATAAAGTTCATCTTTGTGTATAGGGACTATAGTTTGAATTTGGAGTATTGGTTTGGCAAAGTTTGCTATTTCCAAGCTTGACAAGCTTGATTGTGTCAAATGGTCTTTGAGGTCTATTTTGACCCATATGAACTGTTTATACAGTAAAATGAGTTTTACAACCCTAAATTGGATGAGTCTAATCCGTGGATTCTATCTCTTTAAATATTGTAGAAATAGTCTTGTTGATTGGGGGATTATAAAGTCACCAAAATTACCTATAAGTAAAGCTAGAATTTCTGTAGGAGGGTTTTGTGACAAGTCATGCTCCCTAGACCATAACTCCTTGAATTTGAGTTTAAATACTATTTAATTTGTGCCAATTGGAATTTGTCACATAGATGAGTAAATGATTATTAGAGCATGTTAGTTAAAAATGGCATTAAAGTTGGTTTTAGAAGTCGTGTGTATGAAGTAGGAAAAATGTGCTTGTAGGGTAAGTTTCTGTGTAGTTCTCTCTTGACCTTTGGTGACTATTTTGCCCATAGATCTAGTTTTGGTGCTCAAAATTTGTTGAATCAAATTGGAGCAAAAACCTAAGATCCACACCCAAAAATGTCTTAGAGATATAGATGAGCTAATTCTAGCACTACGTGTGCCAAAAGTGGCCAAAACAGAGGTGTCTCTACTTTGGTCGGTTCATTTGAGCAGTTCAGGTTGTCTAGATTATATCTGACGTTTTGAATATTGAAATGGCTTGAAACTTCATTTATTAGAAACTTAACATCCTAGGGAACAATTTTTAAGAGGGAGTTTTGTCTAAAAATTAGGTTTAGACGTCGTTATAGACTTTGCAAATTGGGTAGTGAAGCAGTCCCGAGTTTCTATTTCTGTTTTGTTAAATTTTGGTATGTCACGGTGACAACCAATTCATTGCCACCATGACCAATGTTGAGAGAGGGCAGAATGCCTATTTTTGGGCCTCACGGTCACAATAAAGTCATTGCTACTATGACCCCCTCTGTTTTGACTATTTTATGTATTTTTCTTCCCGAATTGAACCCATATTGCACCGAAACTTTCCTGGATCTATCTGATGCATGTTTAAGAGTAATAAATGAGTATAAGAATAGTTATCACTTGGAAAATGCACATGAATAGGATTAAGATTAATAGCAAATTAATGAAGTAATGATGTATATTTTACGAATTGAAATGAATGAGAGGTGTAAGAGTATGACTATATGTTTATAGTGAATATGTATAAATGTGATATGTTCAATGAATGTGTAGTTGAAGCATTTGCCTAACATTATTACATGATGCATGAATTGATATGATATAGATGTTACTATAATGTATTATTATGCAAGATATCTAATGATGTTATATTGGTTGATGTGGATATATGAATGATTATATATTATGATAAATGTGATTTAAGGCTTTAACCTTATGAATTGCTTAATTATATAGAGATTAATAATATATATGGTAATTTAGGTGAATATGAGTCTATATATATATATATGTATATACGATTTGTATGAATCGAATGATGAAGTGTGAGTTTGACAATAAGAATATGCGTATGGAAGTGAATAGGGTTATGTGTTGAATGCTATTATTAAATACGATGATTGAATTTGATTACTGAATATGAATTTGTTTATAACTCATAAATATGTGTAAGTGAGGAATTATGCTATTTTAATTATGTGTGAAATTATGATTACTGTGATGTGAGGTCAATAGAATGAACAATCGGATTTAATAAATTAAAGTGTGTGAGTCAAGTATTGGATAGATAGGCATGCCTGTAGGGTCTAAGTCCTGCAGCCAAATGCGTCCGATTCTTCTAGAATCATCAATAAGAAATGAATCCATATTGGATTCCCTTATGCGAATAAATTTATTATTATTGATTATTTCCGTAACTTCGGGTACTAATGCGAAAGTGTTGTGTTTATGGATACTGATGCGATTATTGTACCTTTGGGTACTGATGCAATACCCGTTATCCGCATATTTGAGTTGCAGGCATGACTATAATAATTCTGTTAATAAGTTAATAATGTGAATCCTATGTTATATACTTATGGATATAAATGTGATGTGCATGTGAAGAATTGTGTGACATGGTGAGTTTAAATGTGAATATTCTAAGATGTTATGCTCATTGAATATATGATTATGTTGATTATGAGGCATATGAATGATGTGTAATTCCTCATGAAACATTTTATAATGTTAATTGTTAATCTGAATTACATTTACGTTCAACGAGTATGTGAACTGATTTGATGAGCACGCACATCTCCAATGTGTATAGGTCGAGCTTGTATTTACAAGAGCGTGTATCTTTAGATATAAATGTGAAAGAGGTATTTTTATGTAATAATGCAAAAAGAGGTACTTATATGTACCACAGTGATATTCGGATATCTACTTCTAAGAGTGTGGAAGCAAGGTATAGAATGAATGAAGTGTTGTGAATATAGCAATGTGAATTTAATGTATAATGAGAATGGTATGTGGTATTGTTATGGATTGAGGAAGGTATACATTATGCGGATTTGTGATTATAACTTGATGATGGTGTATATACATATGCAGATGCGATAGTTACCTTGCCATATGTAAATATATATGTGTGATGCCTGCAAATGGTGATGTCTATTGACATGTAATGAATGAATAGAAGTATACTAGAATGAGTAATATGACATGTATGAATTCAGGATATAAAGTAATGAACTATGAATGACTTTGATAATATTGATAATTACTTATTATGTAGTTGTTGATGGTTAATCTGAATTGTATATATGTATGATGATATATGATCGCTTAGATACGATAGATGATATACTATATGTATGTAATAATGCAAGACATGTTCAAGTTTTGATATAATGACTGTTATGAATGAATATAGTATGTTTTTGTTCCCCACAAAGCATTATCGCTTAGCATGGATGTTTTTATCCATGTAGGTATCTGAAGATAGCAGTTTGGAAGACAGTCTTGCATTACCAACGGCCAACACATTAGGAACTGCTGTATAAATAGGTTATTTTGTAATAGTAAAAGATGTGTATTTATAGTTGGCATGTGTAAGTGAACTAAGTTTTGTTTTGTAAAGTTAAAAGTGTAGTAAGACTAAGATGTTAGATAATGTAATGCATGGATTTTTCAGTTGCTAATTGAATGTTGCTTTTGAAAGAAATTTATTAATCTTGAGCTTTGTTTGTAAAACTATTTGTTGCGCCTGTGTTTGTGTTATAACACTCCATAGTCACCATAGTAAATATCTACAGGTGGTTAGGGGGTGTTACAGTTAGTGGTATCAGAGCATAGGTTTAGTCGTTTCTGGATTAGTGTAGAATAGAAATGCGTATAGCTATGTGTTGGCCTGATGTGGGTGTCTTTGCTTTTCTTAGAATGTCGGGGAATTCTTCTTCGAAAGCGATGAAAGAGATTTCTGGAAGTGGTAGTCCTAAAGAGTTATGAGTTAGAGTGCGTACTGATTATTTTGATTATGATGTGTATGTGATTAGTCCTTCGGAGCATAGTGTGAATGTGTATAATGCGTATAAGAACAGTTCTTAATGATTCAAAGCAAAGAGTTATCTGTAAATTTGATTGAAACATTATCCCATGAATTTGAATTAATTCCAGATATGGATAATTTGGAAATTTAGAATGATGTGGAATGTTAAAGAAAGTGGTGACACTTTGTCCGCCTGTCAACTATCTCATTAAAATCATTTGAACATGAGCATATAGAAACACGGGGATGGGAAAAGTGCATTAATATCGCATAAACAACATTATTGCATCATTTTGCATACAGACATCATCATATATTCATTTACATCTCTTTGATCAAGTGTGCAAAATGTTTGTGTATGTGTCTCATTCGAAGAGAAAGCTGACAGGATGTACATAAAATGTTGGTGTAGGAAGAGGACTATTGAAGAAGAGTGAAGTGTTTGTTAAGGAAAGTATAAAGTATGAATAATCAAAGTAAAAAGAGGAAGTTATTTACGAAAATTATATAAGAGAATGTGAATAAGATTGTGAATGAAGAATGAATAGCATGAGTAAAGGAAGTAATAAGTGTATTCCATAGAATTGATGCGTCAAGGATCGTGTAGTAAAGGTACATCGAATTTGCCTCCGGCTAGTAGAGGTGCATCGAATTTGCCTCCGGCTAGTAGAGGTGCATCGAATTTGTCTCCAGTGGATAGACCACCAATTGAATTTGCTAATAAAGGAAGAGGTAGGGGATGTGGTAGAGGTGGCCAGTCCCAAGGTAGAGTTGTGTCTGAGTCAGCGGATAGACCACCAATTGATCCAGCAAGAGCTTATGCGATGAAGGCTCGGGAAGAGCAGGATGCTCAAGGAGTCATTGCGGGTACATTTCTACTCTTTAATATAGATTGCTTTGATTGACCCTGGGTCTACGCATTCTTATGTTTGTTCTAAGAAATTTTGTGATAGGATACCTACTACTACTAATTGTTTAGAATATGATATTTGTGTAACCAGTCCGTTAGGGAATAGTGTGAATGTGAACAAGGTGTTTAGAGACTGTCCTTTAATGGTTAAAGGTCATATGTTTCTTGTAGATTTGATTGAATTACCTTTTGATGAGTTTGATCTAATTTTGGGTATGGATTAGTTGAGCAAACACCGAGCTATAATGAATTGTAGGAAAAATACAGTTGTGCTTAGTACTGTGGAGAAAACTAAAGTTACTGTGAGGGTTGTGTGCTCTAACCCGTTGGTAGATGTGATATCTGTTATGCAAGCCTATCATTGTTTGAGGAAAGGATGTGAGGCTTTCTTTGTAGCGCCCTATACCCGTATAAGTTATGGATACCGGGTGCTACCGCACTGAACTAACATACACTCTAATACTTTACTATCCGATTAAATTACTGTTCATTTTAATCCGGTTAATGTAATTAAACTAATCAAGTTATTAAATAGACAATTAATTAAAACCGGTATTTTTTTGAATAGTACCGTATACATGAGTAGTACTGTATGTATAATACTGTGTGAATAGTGCCGTATGGCAAAGACAATTTACTTAAGTCTATTAATACTTATTAATTAATCATCAACTTAAAATTTTTACTTTAATTCACTATTAACTATGCCAATTGACGTATAACTATCTCAGTTACTATTCATCTGGTCAATTTTCTTTTAACTTAAAAATCTACATTTTACTTTACCAATAGTATTAACTTAATTTCTACTAATTACTAGGCATGCCAAGACAAATATACTAGAGACAGTTATATTAATCTATTACAGTCCAAAACCCAAAAGCAGTATTATAAGACATATACATGCCAAAATCCTAACATTCTTAATATTCTAAATAATATCTTTCATATAACTTTCAAAGTGTGAGGTATGCTCTGCTCCCAAAAATCTTACGGTGTACCTACACGCAGTCAAATAAAACTACATGGTAAGTATTAAATATGTTCAGTTGTGATTGCAATTACATAAATTTTCACTTAATTTAATTTTTCATGCATAATAATATTCACAAATACTATCATTTAATATTCATAAATAAACATATTTAATTTAAATCCCAACTAGGCATGCAATATTACATGTAATTATTTTTAAATTACATAATTGGGGCAATTACACAATTAATTCACATAAATGATCTTATTACCATTTTACCCTTAATTTATGTTAATAATTCATCATACCCTTAAACTTTTTCAAAATGACAAAAATGCCATTAGTTCATTTTAATTTCATTATATTACCATTATGCCACTAGTTCAATTATTTTTACTAAAATTACAATTTTGCCACTATTTTAATTAATTTCACTAACATTACACTTTTATCATTAATTTATATGCCAAATTACAGTTTTACCCTCCAATTATTATTTTCATGCCAAATTACATTTTTACCCATATAAAGTGGCCAATTTTCATATTTAACCATTTATTTACATTTTTACCCTTATTAATTATTTTTAACACACATATGCACAAAATTACCATTTTGCCCTAAAACTTTTTATATAATTCCATTTATGCCCTTTTTCCACATAAATGTCATTTTAATAATATTTTAACTATTTTAATCTTATTTTTACAATTATGACCTTGTAACACACTGGCAGACTCTATATATAGGATAAATGAGACATAAATTCCAGAAGTTCACATAAATACCAGCGGAGTCCTGTGAGACCACCACTGTCTTTTAATATAGAACAATACAATTCAGATATTCAAATATTCAGATACAGAAGTATGACCATCATGAGGCTACTAAAAAGTGAGACGTCATGCTCACACCCACGGTCTTATGTCCTTATGGCATGCCAACATATCCTGAACTATACTTGACTACCAGATCACTACATAGGGCAA
Organism: Excoecaria cochinchinensis; assembly: GCA_947683425.1. Lineage (NCBI taxonomy): Eukaryota > Viridiplantae > Streptophyta > Magnoliopsida > Malpighiales > Euphorbiaceae > Excoecaria > Excoecaria cochinchinensis. The sequence continues at coordinate 5,238,755 of CANTUQ010000020.1, forward strand.
TATTATTTTATTTTTCACATTATTAATATAATATACTTATTTTTCATGGTATATCATCATAATATTTTATTCTTTTTCATACCATTTCATCATTTCACATGTGATTATTATAATTACATCATTACATGTCATGTAAACTTATTATTTCATCATGGTACACATGCATACATACATACATGTATACGACCCACATACCAATTCATTTACATTAATTCTTTTTATCAATTTTATCATTTAATTAGGCCAATTTCATGATTTATAACATCACCATACCATCAATTTCCATGAAAATACATAAAAATCGTGACTTTACACATGACATACATTTGGCCATACATACATCACATGCCTCATGATATTTTCACACACTCTAACACATACCATACATTAGTTCACATGCCAAATACTATAGATCCATCATAAATATACATAAAACATCATGAAAATCACATGAATACGATTCGGCCAAAGAAGGAAGTTTTCACACAAAATTTATTTCTTCAATTTAATCATCTATACCATCATTTCTGACATCTCTAAGCTTGAATATCATGTTAATTTCAATTAAACATGAATAAATCACATACTTTCTTCACAAATATAACCTAAATTCATGCTTTTACCATTGTATTAAATGGAATTTGCAATCACAAACCTTAGATCCTTGAAACATGCTCCTCAATTTTCTATTTCCTTTCCCTTAGCTTGATTGGAGGTTACCTCACCTATTGGACATAATTATGTCCAAACACAAAAATTAAGATTTAATCAAAACCAAGTTTCCTTTCATCAAATAAACTTGATAAACATCTAATTCACATCCTATTCTACCTTTAGGAACCTTAAAACAAAATTTAAAACTCTTAAATCTCTTACCTCAATTTTACTCCCAAACTTCAAGTCTAGATTTCACCCAATTATACTCCTCCAAATGAAATTATAAGAACACCAATGGATTCTATATGAGCTAAATTATGTTAGAGAGGTTTGAATTTGAGGTGAGATGAAGGAAAAATGAAAGAAAAATGACAGAGAATTCGGCCAAGGGAGAGGAAGAAGACGGCTGAAGTGAAATGGAATCCAAGGGGATTTAAAGATTTTTAGGTGCTTTTATATGGATCTAATTGGACCCAACAAGGTCCAACCAAAGTGGTTGAGCCGATTTGGTCCGATTTTTAATTTTTGGGTCATTTTACACTGTTTTAGTGAAATTAAATGTTTCTGAATTCATTTTCACTCCCAACCAATTACATCATTCTCATAATATTAAAATTAGTCCCCCTAAAAAATTTTAGCTCAATCGGAATCCTTTTGGGGTCTGGTTCACTTAAACCGATCAAATTCGGCTCAATCCGGTTCTGCCGTAAAATACAATTCTAATGCTGTCATAAATTTCTAAAAATTATTCTAAGACTTTTATCCTCTTATAGTAGACCATTTTATCCACTTTAACTATTTATAAAAATTCGATCAAAGTTCAGTTAAACATTAGTTTAATTGAACCAAACTAGAGAAACTTCAGATTGACTTTCGGAAGCCTATTTGACCTCGTTTTTACACCAGATTACACCATTATACAACATTTTTCATTCTCTTCCTAATGGTAAAATAAAATATTTTTGAATACTATTCACCCCGGAGTCACTATTTTGTGGGCCCTACAGTTACTATTTATGGACCCACAGTTACTATTTACAGATGTCAGTTGGCCCCACCTGACCCCACTTTAACTATTCACAGATGTCAGTTACTATTCACAGATGTCAGTTGGCCCCACTTTAACTATTCAGTTGGCCCCACCTGACCCCACTTTTACTATTCAATGGGTCCCACTTGGGCCCACTTTTACTTTTCAGCGGGTCCCACCTGGGTCCACTTTTTTACTTTTCTGTGGGTCCCACCTAGGCCCACTTTTACTTTTCAGTGGGGCCCACCTGGGCCCACTTTTCACCGAAATAAATACTTTTATTTACCGTTTTACCATTTCGGATTCGTTTGACCTTCGATTGACACGAAATGTGCCCATATAGGCTCTTATTGACGAGCTCTATCCAATGGTCCAATAAAATATTTTTCGATTTCGGAAAGTACTATTCACCCTGAAAACACTATTCACTCTAGAAAAATACTATTTACGACTAACCCGGTATTGGGGCTATTACATTTTTACCCCTTGTGTTGGATTCCAAGAGAGAGAAAGTAAATTCAAGACATCCCTGTGGTAAGGGAATTTCCTGATGTGTTTTCGGAAGAGTTGGCCGGTGTGCCACCCGTTAGAGAAGTGGAACAATTGATTGACCTTATGCCTGGTATGGTGCCTGTGTCTAAAGCACCTTATCGGATGGCTCCTACTGAGTTAAAAGAACTGAATACTCAATTGCAGGAGTTATTAGACAGAGATTTTATAAGGCCAAGTGTGTCTCCCTAGGGAGCACCTATGTTGTTTGTAAAGAAGAAAGATGGCACCATGAGGATGTGTATTGACTATAGGCATTTGAATAAGGTGACAGTGTAGAATCGGTATCCTTTGCCAAGGATTGATGATTTGTTTTACCAGTTGAAGGGAGTAGGTGTATTTTCTAAGATTAATATGAGGTCTTGGTATTATCAGTTGCAAGTGAAAAAGGAAGATATACCTAAGACTGTGTTTAGAACTCCTTATGGTCATTATGAATTCTTAGTAATGCCATTCCGGTTGACTAATGCGCCGCAACATTCATGGACTTGATGAATAGAGTGTTCAGGCCGTATCTGGATTAGTTCGTGGTTGTGTTTATTGATGATATATTGGTGTATTCTAAGAATGAACAAGAGCATGAGCATCATTTAAGGATTGTGTTACAGACTTTAAGAGAGCATCAGTTGTATGCTAAACTTAGCAAATGTGAGTTCTGGCTGAAAGAAGTGTCTTTTCTAGGCCACGTTGTCTCTTCCGAGGGTATTGAGGTGGATCGAGCTAAAATTGAAGCAGTGGTAAATTAGAAACCACCCAGGAATGTGCCTAAGATACAAAGTTTCTTGGTGTTAGCTGGGTACTACCGTCATTTTATAAAAGGGTTTTCAGTGATTGCTTCTCCACTCACTAGAACACTTCGTAAGGGAGTTAAATTTGAGTGCACAGAAAAGTGCCAAGCTAGTTTCGAGTAGTTGAAGAGAATGCTAGTTGCAACACCAATCCTAACTCAGCCTACTTCAGGTAGGGAGTAAGCTATGTATAGTGATGCCTCTGGAATTTGGTTGGGGTGTGTGTTAATGCAAGATGGGAAAGTGGTCGCTTATGCTTCAAGGTAACTGAAGCCACACGAATAGAATTATCTGACTCATGATTTGGAATTAGCAGTAGTAGTATTTGCCTTAAAGATCTACTTGTATGGTGAGAAGTGTAAGATCTTTACTGATCATAAGAGTCTCAAGTACTTGATTAATCAGAAAGAGTTAAACTTGAGATAGAGAAGATGGTTGGAATTGTTCAAAGACTATGTCTGTATTGTGGATTACCATCCGGGTAAGGCCAATGTAGTGGCAGATGCATTGAGTAGAAAGTCAGTTTCAGCTTTATTACTTCAGAGAGTTAAGTGGAGATTTGATTCCGATGGTGCATTAGTGGCACAGTTGAAAGCAAGACCGGTTTTGAGAGATGAGTCAGTAAAGGCACAGAAAAGTGATTCCAAGTTACAACAGATTGTGCAATTAAATAGAAGCGAAGACAAGGCTGATTATTCAGTGAACGAAAAGGGTGTGTTATTCTTTAGAGACCATTTATGTGTTGCAAGTGATAAGGAGTTGAGGAAGAAGCTATTGCATGAGGCGCATAATATAGTTTGTACCATGCATCTAGGCAGAACTAAGATGTATCAGGATTTGAAGCAGTTCTATTGGTGGCCTGGAATGAAAAAGGATGTTGTGGATTATGTCTCCTAGTGTCTGACCTACCAGCAGGTGAAAACAGAACATCAGCTTCCACATGGGTTATTGAATCCCATTCCAATTCCACAATGTAAATGGGATAACATTACTATGGACTTTGTCATCGGATTGCCAAAGTTATCGAGGCAGCATGACTCTGTGTGGGTTATAGTGGATTGGTTTTCTAAGTCAGTTCAGTTTATACCGGTTCGACTGGATTATTCCATGGATTAGTTAACTGAATTGTATGTGAAAGAAAGTGTTAGGCTGCACGACATTCCTTTGTCCATTATTTAGTTAGAGATCCAAGGTTTACTTTTAAGTTTTGGATGGAATTGCAAACTGCTTTTGGTACTAAGTTGAATTTTAGTACAGTTTTCCATCGTACACAGAGGAACAATCTGAAAGGGTAATTCAGGTGTTAGAAGATCTGCTCCGGGCATGTGTGTTGGATTTCTCAAAGAATTAGGATGAGTATGTTCCACTGATGGAGTTTGCCTACAATAACGGTTATTAGTCGAGTATTGGAATGGCATCATATGAGGTCTTGTATGGTAGGAAATGCAGAACACCGGTATGTTGGACAAAATTGACTGAGTATAAGGTTATTGGTCCTGATTTGGTGCGTGATACTGAGGAGAAGGCAAAGATAATTCAGTAGCGATTGAAGCCTATGAGTGATAGATAGAAGTTATATACGGACTTGAAGAGGAAAGACTTTGAATTTGAACTGGATGATAAAGTGTTTCTCAAAGTGTCTCCCTAGAGGAAGGTATTGCGATTTGGTAAGAAAGGGAAGTTGTGTCTAGGTTTATTGGGCCTTACGAGGTGTTGTAAAGAGTGGGATATGTGGCTTATCGGTTGGCTTTGCCTCTAGCCTTGTCTAAGCTTCATAATGTCTTCCATGTATCAATGCTTCGGAGATACCGTTCGGACGAATCCCATATTATTCCGGTACAAGAGGTGCAAGTGCAAACAAACTTTTCTTATGATAAGAAGCCCAAAGCAATTATGGCAAGAGAAGTTATGTAGCTTCAAAGTAAACAAGTTCCATTGGTGAAAGTGCTTTGGCAACACCATGGGATTGAGGAAGCAATATGGGAACCAAAAGCTGCTATGCGAGAACAATATCCACAACTATTTTATTGAGGTATGAATTTCACGGACAAAATTCTTATTATGAGGGGAGAGTTATAACAGCTCGAATTATACCCTAGTAGTAATATTGGTTTAATGGTGCTAATTGGGTAAAGTTAAATTGAAGTTTACTTAATTAAAGACTTAAAATTAATGAAATGTGGATTTAATATCATAAATGTGAAAGTTTTAGGGGCTAATTGGGATATGTGCATGATTAGAATTAAATAAGGTTAATTAGAGTTAAGGAAAATAGCTTTTGGTTAAGTGAGTATTAAGGAAGTGAGTGGAATCCGGGTGTCACCATACCCTTGTGCCACATCAACATTTTGCATGCAATATATGCGGTTGGAGGAGAGAGAATGGACTGCATTTTTGCATGTGTTTTTAGCCACACTCTTTAGCTCTTGTTCTTCTCATTTCTTCACTTAGTTAGGAATTAATGATATCTTTGCCAAATTGAGTCGAGTTACGATTGTGAGTGTGCTGAGTTGTAAGTCATCAAGGTAAGTGGTCAATTATATGTGTTCTTCATTTCTTCTACTTTGTTCCTTGATTTTTGAGTTTAAGTGGTGATTGATCCTTGGCACCAATTCTGGAATTGGATTTGAATTGTAGTGGTGGAATCAAAGAAAGATAAAGGAAAGGCTAAGATTGGAGAAATAGGTGTAAAATAAGCTATTAGAGCAAAGGATTGTAAGGTTTGGGAAAATACTGCTTTACGTATAACTTGTAATGAAGTTTGAGATTGAAATGATTATTTGAGTATGTGGTTTGAAATGAATAAAAAATGTGAACTTGTGTGTGTGAGATGTAGCAATTGACATGATAAATTGATTAGCTTGAGTAGTGGTGATGCCCTATTTTGTGTAATTAAAGTTTAAGCTATATAACTTATGTGTATTCTATGCTGGTTGAGGAATTGAGTTTGTTGGGAAGCTTGTGAATATTTTGGCTAGGAAGGTTTGTGAAATGGTGGTGTCGTAAATTGGTAGTTTTGAGCTTGATTAGTTATGTTAATAAAATAGGACTTGGTTAAGGTAATTTGTGAGTATGTTTGAGTGATAACTTGTATAGTGTAGCTTTGTTTTGAATGAGATATGAGACACTGAGTTCATAGGAAATTTGTTCACAAAAGTGCATAAGTAATTATGCGGATTTGGAAACTTTAGGGTCCTTTAAATAGGCACCTAAGTGGGGTTATTGTGGTAGGAAGGCTTTTGGAGCATGTATGATTCCATTGGCCACAACTCCTCACATATTAGACTAAAAATAATGTGAATTGAGTCATTGTATTCTTAGCATGTTTTTAAATAAGTGTGTAGAAGATTATGTTGGCATATAACAAGGTTTGAACAGGTTATGAGAGTCCTTTGTGTAAGGGTGACAAAGTGTGAGGGTAGGAAGGTGGTGTAAGAGAGCTTGAATGGGAAATTCAGTTCTTTTGCGAGCATGACAGAAGGCTCTTCTAGGTGGATGTGGCTTCTGTCGTAGGCACGCACATAGTCATGAGCGTGATAGAGGTGATGGGTGCATTCTGTCGCAAACGCGAGATGGGCCACGATCGCGACAGAAGCATATTGTCAAGTCTATTGTGAGCACGACAGGGGTGCGCGACACTTCAGAATGTTTTAGGTGATCTCTTAGTTGACTTTAATTATCTAATCTATATGTTTATATGATGAATGAACATGTTTATGAGAACAATCATTACGTTATTCATGTGAATACCATTATCCACATTTGCCATAATGAATGAATTGTGAAGTGAACCATAGTATGAATGAGCAGTGTGGTAATGTATTATGAATGTCGTAATATGAATAAACCGGACTAATAATTTAGCCTGCTAGTCAAGTAGTAGATAGATAGGCATGCCTATAGGGTCTAGTGCTGCAGCCAAAGTGTCTGATTGCTCTGGAATCATCAATGCGAATTGAATCCATATTGGATCCCCAAATTAAAGTTTATTGATATCTTATTGAATACTCAGTACCTACGGGTTCTAATGTGAATGTGTGGTATCTAAGGACACTAATGCAATTACTGTACCTCTAGGTACTTATGCGATACCCGTTATCTGCATCTTCAAGTTGCAAGCAAGGCTATGAATAACTTTATTACTTAATCGGATAATGTGATTCTTATGTAATATACCTATGTATATAAATGTGATGAGTAGGCGAAGTGGATGCAATAGCATAAATTAAAAGTGGCTATTTTATTATGTTAAGTACATTGAATATATATGCATATGTTGTGTATTAAATGTGAAGTTAGTATCTACCTCATGTTGCTTATAATGTACTATTTACCTATGTATGGATATTCTGTTATTGTATATTGTGTGTTGTTTTCCCTACTAAGCGTTATCGCTTAGCACGGGTTTGTTAATCCGTGTAGGTTCTGAAGCGAAGTGATTGGAAGGACGATCCTGTATACCAACGGTCAACACTAGGACTTCGTTAGTGTGGGTTTTGGTGAATTTTGTATAATGTAATGATGTTTAACCTTTTGGGTAATGTAATATGTATATAAGTATATGCTGTGTAACTAATGACTCAGTAATGTAATTTTGGGCTCATAATATAAGATAGGTGTATAAGCATTACTGTAACCTGAAGTGAGTGTATGAATGTGTATGTGATGGTAATCTTCCACTGCATGATAATGAAATTAATTGGTTTAGGAATCCATGGACCTAGGTTGTGGTAATTGATGTGCATGCGATGTGTGTGTCATGACAACCATTCCCCACTGCTGAAGCGAAGCTGTGTGTGTGGATGAGAATGGGGTGTTAGAAACACTCTTAATACTTATAACATTACGATCGGACTGTTAATTAACAATTAATTACATTAAAAACCTGGATATTACTTTATTTATATTTATAATCTTTAATTTCCTTCTCTTTGCTTATAACTTATTTACAATCTATATTTGGGCACATGATTAGTCATCTAATCACTTATTAGAACAGTCGTTAATGTAACTCTTGGCAGCGCCAATTTAACATTTTTACTTTCTTTATGTCCTTAATGATTCCTTTACTTTTTCTTTAATTATACTAACTCTCTTGCATTTTACAGTTGCACTAATATTTTCCACTTGTTCAAATCTTATATAGTTTACTTAATTTCAATTAACCGTACTTTGAAATATATTCCTTAATTATTAATGCTAGAATTCAAATTACTGACTTATCTAGACACTTATTATTCCTATCATTACTCTTTTACTGTTCTCAATCAAAACTATTACTATCATTAATGACATTATTATCAATCTTATTATTCACACTAACAATTCCCTGCACATTCACAATGATATCAATTTTGAATTATGGCCTTGACAATTACACTTGCTATATTTTACTATTATCTTTACATTTATTATTCCCCACTATAATTATTTAAATACTTTTGTTATATTTTATTTGGCAGACTATACAATTAGTCTCATTAGCCCTTTTTAATTCCACTCAATATCTATACACTATAGTTTAAATTAACTAAAGTCTTTCACATTATTTATATTTACTAATTTACCCTTCCATATCACTTTATTATCATCATCATTATTATTCTTTATTAGTTAGATTTATTGATTTCTATTTTCATTTCTTAACATACAATAATATATCCAAATTAATATTCTGATAATTTCATTTAATAGTCCATCCACTTATTAATGTACGATTAGGTCCTTATATTAGCACTATTATGATCAATTACCCTTAAATCCCTCATTTTTCACCTATTCATACATTTTTGCCCTTCATTATTTCTTAATTACACTTATGTCACTATATAAACTTAATTAGATTACACACACATACCCAATTATATATATATATTAAATCAATTAAAACCTTTATTCACTTAATAATTATTTATACCTTAATATTCCATTTTCATTAATTATCAACTATGCATTTAATATTTGTGTTAATGATTAATTCCACTTTAATCCCTTAATTAGCCTTACTATTGTAAATTTACAATTAGGTCCCTAAATTTTTATCAAATTATAATTTTTACCCTTAATTGTCTCGTATTTACAAAAATGCCACTAATTAATTTTATTCTTACATTTATTTATCATTAGGTCTACAAATTATCATTTAGTCCTTACCATGTTATTTTAAAACCAAATTACACTTTAATCTTTATTTTCTCTTAAATTTCGACTTTGCCCTTTATTTTCACTATAATCAAAATTATGCCACTAATTATTCTTAATTTCACTTTTAATTTATTATTAACATATAAATTTACTTTTTAGTCCTTCCGATAATATTTTCATATCAATTTTCATTTTAGTCCCTAGCATGAAATCAAATCACATTATTAATCATTTAATTACACTTTTCTATTTAATAACTCTTATTATATCAATTATACACTAAAATTATTGTTTTACCCCTACACTTTTCATTCCTTTTAACTTAGTCCTCAAACCACTCATTTAAACCTTTCATCCACTTAGATACTTGCATTAGTCAATAATTACACTTAAATCTTTTATTTAGCAATTCATTGGTAAAATTACATTTAGGTCCTCAACTTTTGCAAAAATTACGATTGTGTCCTAAAATTTTACCTTTTTTACTAAAATATTCTTATTTACACTTATCTTTTATCTAAGTCATTATTTAACTTACAAAATTACATTTTCGTCCCTAAATTTTCACTTTTATGCCAAATTACATTTTAATCCCTAAACTTTAAATTCATTACACTATTATCATTTTATCTACACTTTTAACTTAATTATCACTTATTTTCACTCTTAAGTGTAAAATTACCATTTTGCCCCTAAACTTTCTATTTCTTTCAATTTAGTCCCATTTTCATTTATTTTCTCATTTATTACTATTTTAATTAATTTAAATGCATTTTACCATAATGTCTCAATCTTTTGCATAATTACCGTATTGCCCCTAGTATATACCCGGTAGAAATCTACGTACCGGATATGCGAGACGTGGATCCCATAAATCCACTACACTATAGAATGATCCCAAAGGAACTATTGAATATTGGCACTGCACTACACTGATCATTGTAAATACTGAACACTGCACTGAGATAGACCGTTATTGGCCTATCGATAGCGAGTCGTCATGACTGGGATCGCGATGTGGAATCCTTATGGCTAGCCAATTATATCTTGAACTAGATTTTACTACCAGACTATTACTAAGGGTAAATAATATCAGATTTAGGTAGTGAGGCCTATCTCACTTATGTCACTAATGTGAGATGCAACTCTCATGTTGGTGAGGGGTAGCGTGAGGCAGGTCTCACCTACCTCACGCGTCTCACTACCCCAACGCCCCCTTTCCCGTTCTTTCGAGAGGTTTGGTTGGAAACCACCTAATCTCCTCTGATAAAAAGAAAAAGGGGAACGATTTAGGGGGATGGTTTTTGAAAGCACCGAAAAACCCCGAAAGAAAAAAAAAACACAGAGAGAAAGATTTTGAGAGGAAGAAAATGATTGAAGGTTTTTATCAGTCACGAATTTTGGTCTCTTTTTAAAAAAATCAAAGAGATAACCAGAACTTCATCATCTGCAATCTAACGTCTATATCTAAGGGTAAATACTGAATAGCCATCTCTCTTTCTTTTCTTTCTTTCTTTGTTTTCTTTTCTTTTTATTTATCTTTTTTATTTTACCTTACTCAGTGTTCTTCATTTGTACATACTCTGTTTATTTTTCATTTGATTTTGTTAATCTATTAGTCATATGTTTGTTGTTGTTTGTTATCAGACGTAGATCGTAAGTAGCTATTATGATTAAATAAACATGTTTATGGCTTTAAAATGCTTGTTTTGATGGCATATTATCATATTTGTTAATCTGTTAAAGATAATCTGTTCGTCCCTATTTTTACGTTCTTCTGATCGCCTCTTCATTTTGTTCGAGTCGTGATTTTCTATCCGAGTCGTGTCCCTGCTGCACGAGTCGCACGTTTATTTCTCGCTGTCCGTCGTCGCGTTCCTCTGCTCTTTGTCCAAGTCATGAAAGGTGTGCACGACTCGTGCACCTCTTGCACGAGTCATGCTCTCCTAGCACGAGTCATGCTCTCCTAGCACGACTGGTGCAAGGATGCACAAGTCGTGCACTGCTTTCTTCCCTTCCCTGTTCATTTTTTGTCTTTTCTTTTTTTTTATGTAAATGCATGAATATTAATTCGTCCTGTCTGCCTTGTATAGTGCTGTCTCAATTCGCTGGTTTGCCATTGTTCTTTGATTAGTGTAATTAATATGAATTTAATTTAATCTATTTTGTCTATTTATTTAATTGTTTATATTTATTTGGTTTAGTTGATTATTATTTGATTGATCCATTAATCGTTTTGATTAATTATTTTATTCAATTAATTTATTTGTTCGTTAATTGCTTAATTTACTTTATTAACATTTATTTATTATGTTTTATTGTCTCAAAATTATTTATCTTCGCGAATTACATTTCATGCTCGGGTAGAGTTTCTGTTTCGCGTGTCATGATTGTTCGATTGCCCGTTCGAGTCGGGCGTTTTCTACACAACTCGTGCCCCTCGCAGCGGCCGTCACGACTCGTGCATTTTTGCACGAGTCGTGAGGGCGTTGTATGACTCATGCAAGGATGCACGAGTCATGCACCTCTTTTGCATTTCCCATTTTCCTTTTTCCATTTTTGCATTTCCCATTTCCCATTTCACGCTTCACACTTTGGCCATAAGTTAATCTTTTGCATTTTAAATTGTTTTCACTTCACTTTTATTTATTACAAATCCTATTATATTATTTTATGCTTATTATTTTATATTTTAATTATTAGTATTATTATTATAATTATTATTATTATTATTATTATTATTGTTATTATTTATTTTAGTATTTGTTTATTATTATTATTGTGTTTTATTTTTAATTATTATTATTATTATTATTATTATTATCATTATTATTAAATCATATTTATTGCATTGTCAATTGTTTACTTATAATTTATTTGTTTACTTTTATTTCTTTACTCTATTAATAATTATTAATGCTATTGTTATATTATTTGTCAAGTTTTAATTATTTTTATTGGTTTACTTAATTAGTTTATTTATTGATTTTTATTTAATTATTGGTTCATATATTATTCATTTAATTTATTTTACTAACATTTTATTTTCTTTTGTTTTGCTGCCTCAAAATTCATCTATTCATGTGAGTTATATTTGTGCACGGGACGGAGAATCGAGAAAGTAAAGACTTTCAAATTGAGGGTTTCCATTTTAATTATTGTATTTTTGTTATTATTATTTTTATGTGTTATATGTAAAAATGTATTTTATATCCGTCCATATTATAGAAAATTATATTTTTTATAACAATTAATAACTTGATTTTTTATTAATAAAATGGACCAATGTCCTATTTTAACCACTAAAATCTCACTTTTAAATCGAGAACTAATTTTCATAAAATGGGATCACTCATCCCTATTTTTTCAATCAGTGCCTAAAAATAGTTCTCTATTTTTTAAGCTAATAAAAAGGAACCAATGTTCCTAAAATGTAATAAATGACCCGATTTATGTATGATGCATTTTAATTACTCTTATGCATTTTTGATTATTTTTATTCATTTTTTTTTGGCCCCTTGTAATTAATTTTGGGGCAAGTTTTATTATTTATGCTTTATTATTTTGGGGGGATTGTTCTGACCCATTCAATTTCTTATTTGTAATTTATTTATTTACTTATTGCTTTATTATTTATTTACTTACTGTTTTATTTATCGCTTTCCAATGTGCTTGCAAATGCGCTTTAAATTCAATGCACAATCGAGTGAGATAAAAAATTTGATTTCTTAAAAACTCATTTATAAACTTAAGTCATTAATAAGAGTGAAGTTCAAAACACCATCTCTGATTTAGACCAATAGAGGTTAGAGACCTTTTCCAATTTCTTTTAAATTGGGTGGCGACTCCAAAATACCTCAAAGGTAACTAAAGGCGTTGTGAGTCTAGATGATCTTTTCCAATGTTCTATTGGAAAGGAGGCATCCAAGATAACTCATGATGCCCAAGATCAAAAAGACGCGAACTAATCCCTCAAGCCCCAAAAGGTGGGCCTAGGTTCTGGCGTGCGTCACAGTGGCGAGTCCGCTGGGGACGATGATCGAAACTTTGCTTTGAAAGTGACTTAAGTTTAAATTATAATTGAGTTGTTAAGAATTAAAAATTTCATTTCTAATCGAAATTGCATTACATACATTAGAGCCTTAGAATTATGTTAGTTGGTCCCCTATCTACCCCGGTGCATTCCTAAAATACGACCCTACTTTCACTCATTGTAGGGAAGTGCTCGGGATAATCACCAGCCCAAGCCTCATACTTTAACAACCCAAAAAGGGCCTAGTCGAAATTTGCGTGGTAAGTCAGAATATTTAGGGTATTTCAGTAAAATTGAGTAAGAGGAAAATTGGATAATAAGGATTTTAATAGCAAAGAAATTTAATTAATTAAGTTAAGAGGAGGAATTATATGGTGTGCTTATGGTGTATGAAAGTAGGGAATTATTGGGAATTAATCTAGTGTGGTTTGTGTGTATGGTGCCTTGTATGTAAAGTGTTTTATGGGAAGTGATTTAGTGGAATTTGGGTTTGGTAACAAGGATGTGGATATTTATGTAGGAAGTGATTGTGTGTGTGTTGTGTATGGTGCATTGAAGGAATAAGTCAAGTGGGTGGTTGTTAGGACCATTAGGAGCTTGACACTTGGCTTGGTGGGTGAGAGCATTTAATGAAAAGGAAGAGAGAGGTAAGGGAAGGCAAATTTTTTTGATGAAACTTCCCGTGGAAGCTACCCCTCTCCCCTTGTTTCCATTTTTCCCGTTCTCCCTACTCCCTCTTGCTTCTATTTTCTGCTCTCATCTCCTTTCTCTTGTGTTTTCCTTGAGTTTTGAGTTGGAATTTTGAGTTTGTGAACTAGGTTTTGAAGGTAAGTGGTCTGGGATTCTTAAGTTGTTTCGGTTCTTCCTCTTCTCCTTCTTAATTCTGATTTTTGATTGTGGAACTTGGCTTAATTTGAGTGTGTTCTTGGTTGGGCTTTTGTGCAAGACTCGGAGGAGAGAAGGAAGAGTAAAGGAAAAGATAAAGTGGGATTATAAGGGGCCCGATTTGAAGCTACAATTTCCAGGTTTGGGAGTCTGTTCTTTCCCCCTGGAGCCTAGGATTTGTAAATTTAAGTCTTTTGGTGAGACTCAAGCGGTGTCTTGGAAGTCCTAGACCTCTCGCCTCGTTGAACCCCAAAGACCAGAGTGAGTTCGGGACTTCTCATTTATTTATACCTTGACCAATATTATAATTAAGTTTTGAATTCATTATTTCACCAACTTTCCACACGATGCATTTAATTAATGCACAATCATTCACATCAAAAGCGATAAGTAAAACATTATTAAAAAAAACATTCTCAAAATAAATTACAATAAAACTAGGGGCGGAACCATTAAAAAAATATATAAATCATACAAAAATTGGGATATTCATTTGGGGTGAGGACATTGGTCCTACCATGCATATTTATTATAAAACATTTTTTTGATTTGATGGTTTTATTTTGGATGGAAAAAATTGAGACATTGGTCCCATTTTTTAGGAAAAATTCTAAATTAATTACTATAATGTGTTTTGGCCCCTTTTTACTTTAACGACATTGAAATAATCTTAATAATAACATGAATAAAAAGCAAGAGTGAAGAAAGAACCCGTATGGAGATCCTCAGATTGGCTCGACCCTCATCATTTACAACTTCAACTCCAAATTGTCAGAAAATAACTCATAAAAAAACATGTCAGTGTCAAAATTGGTGAATAAAGTAAAGAAAAGAAAAATATAGGAGACTTTAAAAGAAATAAGTTAAAAGATAAAAAAGGGTAACAAATGAAAACAATTAATATAAGCCAATTAAAATCATACAAATGCTAATCCAGAATGTTTACCCTCGGATTTTACCTTTTAGGGTGAATATCGAATGGTTTAAGTCCCCGCACGCTCCACAAGGATCAAATAAAACGGATCAAAAATAAGAAAATTTGTGTTTTCCCTTCTAGAAAATTTAATAACGATCGAGTATTTGAATTAGCTGTATTGATGGAAATGAATGAATTTCGTTACCTCAATTGGCTTAATTCACAAGAAAAATTTGAGTAAATCGATTGGAAGAATTTTTAACAAAAATAAGTAGAGATTTTATAAATCTCTTATAAAATTGCGCACAAAAAACATTCCAGTCTCTCAAAAAGTGTTTAATTTTTCCACCAAAAATTTGTCAAATTTTCTAACCCCTAAAAATGAATTTAACCTCCCAATTTATAGAATTTTGGAGATAAAATTAGATAAGCATCAGTTTTGAGTTTGAATTTTAAAAGGAGTCCTTAAAATTCAAACTTTAACAAAATCTTAACCCACATTTGAAGGATAAGAGATAAAATTTTATCAAATCCGGCGATAACTGATCAGATCCACTACCGACGGGAATCCTTGCAACTATAGACGGGCGTCTCTATTAAGGGCACGCGTGGAAATTCGGCTATAGACGGGCCATGACGCGGGACTAGGAACGGGCATCCCTATTCAGAAATGTGTCCGTCCCTAGATACAGACGGGCCGTCCCTACTATGCATAGAGACGGGGATCACCCCAAGTAGGGATGGGCATCCCTACTTCAGACGGCCATCCCGTCTGTGGAGTAAAAATTCCTTTTTCAACCAAAATTTCCCAAACTCTTTCAAAACCTCAAGCTATAGCGAAAAAGATTTTAATCCTTGTGAAACCGAAAGATGAAAACCTCCGAATTCCATCCATTTATCCGGAAATCAACATGGATCTCTTCATCGGGTAACTCTGACTTGGACTGCCTCAAGACCCGGTGTCTACAGTTCTTTGTTGTGATGAGTTTTGAGTTATGCCCTAGTTCTCATTTGGATTGAATGTGTATCCGTGTTTTCAAATTCTTAATGTTTTGAGTGTTTAGGTTGGGTAAATGCATGTGTGCATCGTGTAATGAATATGAGTGAGATGTTAGTGATATAGTGAGGATGGCATGTGTTTTGGAAAACATGAACATGTTATGTAAACTGAATTTTGGAGTTAGTTTTGTTAGCATTCATGATAATTGATGTTTGATTATTGTGTAAAATGTGTTTATGTGGCGTTGAGGATGTTGTGGTGTTGTAATAGAGGCATGAGGTAAGTGTTTGTGCATGATTGAATGAGTGTTTGAAGGTTTGAGTGGGAAAGAGTGCAGGAAGTGCATATTTGGGGAAATTCTGGGTTCTGTCGCGAGCGCGACAGAATGCGGAATGGTTCCTTGCTGCTGGAGAGCCCTCTATCGCGAGTACGATAAAGAGCTCGGTAGGCCGAGTCCTCAATGCGAGCATGCGGCCGAGCGTGCACGTGAGGAGAAAGCGGCCAGTCTCTGTCGCGATCGCGATGTTGTCGCGAGCGCGATAAAGCTCAATTTTGTATGAGTCTGCCAAGCGTGCTTCGTCGCGAGCGCGCCTCCTAGCGCGAGCCCACGATGAGGTACCTTGTGTTCTGTCACAAGCGCGATGCCTGTCGCGGTCACGATAGAAGCCCTTCCTGCCTGCCCTATTTTCTGAATATGATTCTTTTGCCCCACTTTGCACGGTTTCTCACTATTGCATGGTACATGATTGAGTTTATGTCTTGTTGACCTTTTTATATTAGTGTCGTAGTAGTGAATTAATGTGATGTTGGGATTTTGATTTGAGTCTTGTGTAATCGTGTGTCATTAAGTGCGAGTTGTCGAGCCTGAAGTGTCAAGGTAGTGGATAATTAAGCATGCTTAAGAAGGGTTTGTGAGTGTAGCTGCCCGTGTCCGCCCCGTTTGGGCGAAGCGGTTGACCTCCAAGATGGTCATCTTCCGTGTAGTGATAAAATGTTTTGAGACTCCGGTCTCCCGCGCTACCTTCGGGTATTAAAATTGTTTTTGAGGCTTCAGTCTCCCGTGCCGTGTTCCCGTATCCGCCACCAGTGAAATTCAGGCTATTGTGTAAAGTGTTTGGTATTGGTTTAGTGAAGTGTTTTGATTATTGCGTGATCTTGATTATGGTATTTGCTTCATGCTTTTTGTTTTCAATTCTTATTTCTTATAGTGATTCTTAATCTATATATATATACTTCTATCCTCTGGTACTTAATGAATTTTGTGTGTTAATGCTTAATATCTTGTATAGTGTTTTGTTTCTCCCCACTAAGCGTTATCGCTTAGCACGGGTTCTTGTCCCGTGTAGGTGATAGGTTTTGGGAGCTTGCTCATGTGCACATCTACAAGTTGGCCACATAGGAGTAGAGTCTTTATTTTTGTTATCTCCTCCTGTAATTCTTTTTGTATGTACTATTTTTGTATAGTGGCTCTTGTAACTCTTTGTAAGGATTTAAGATGTAATCTCTTGGATTTTTGTATATAAAGAATTTTTAACTATATATATAGTTTCCGTTATTATTGTTAGTGAATGCTTCTGCTTAGTGCAAGTATGTTCGTTTATAGTGAGTGAGCATTGGGTAGCGCGCCTGCCGGAGGGGGTGTTACACATACCATCAAATGGTAAATCAAATAGAGACCCGATTGGTCACTATACTCGTGATGAGCTAGACCCGTTGGCAGGGACCATGCTTGGGTAGACCTAAAGTAACACCACCTCTGACCAAAACCCATGTAATGGCAATAGATACTCCCACTAAGTGAAATGTACCATAATATCGCGGTTACTATTTGGGCCATCATATATTGGAAAAAATCAATCAAATTAAAGGGTCTTTCATCAAAGGTTTTGATGCCCCGGTGGGCCCATATTAATTTAGTTGAATTGTTTAAATACATGATAGCCAAACACCAATACGTATGTACATTAGGCAAGTGATGTTATGTTGCCGATTTTTTTAGCGCGCACTATACGTTTCCAATGGGTTCCCTGTTAACCTTTGGATAAAGCCCACCTAGGAAAGAGACCGCACTACCTCATGTGTGGGAGAAATAAAGTCGAAAGTATCTATTTGCTTGCATGTGGTTGTGGATTGATAGGTGTCTAATTAATGTATTATTTAGTATATGTTTTATATATGTTTAAGGAGTTAAAGTATGAAAATCTATTTATCTTTCATGTTATTTGTCTAGTTTACTTGTTTATCTATTTTATAGGGTAATTTGGAGGATTTGGAGTTAAAAAGAAAAAAAGAGGCATGCATTGGGCATTACTGTGTTTCTTGTGAAGTTTGGTCAGTAAGTTCATGAGTTGTGATTAATTATACGACTCGTGAGTGAAGGAATTAGCCTAAGATGTGAAGACAGTGGAGAAGAAGGAGCAGAAGAGCATGAGTCACGAGCCGTGAAAAGAAATCACGACTCGTGATAAGGTAGAGCAACCAGCTAAGCAAGAAAAGAGAAGAGTGAAGGAGCATGATCCATGACCCATGAGAAGGGATCACGAGTCGTGAATGGACAGGAAAGAAATAGCGAAAAAGGAAAAGGGAAGAAGAAACGGAAGAGGAAGAAGAGATGTGAGCCAAATTTATGACTCACACGCAGGGTCATGAGTCGTGAAAGGCCATCACGAGTCGTGAAAGGCCAGATAGAAGCAGAGAGGCAAGAAAGAAGAAAAAGAAGGAAAATAGCAAGTCCGTATTCTGTCGCGAGCGCGACAGAACTAGCCGTTGGGCAGTTTTTCCCTGAAAAGTCATTTGAAAAGGCACCTCTTTCTCCCAACAGTTGCAACCATTTGAAGGGACATTTCCAAGGGACACAATCTGTAGAATTTTATAAATATCAATGTTAACTATAATTTTAGTATGATGTAATTTAGGGAGAATTTTTATTAAGTAATTTCTTTAGTTTTGAAGAATAGTTTTATGAAGTTAGATTTACTTAGTTTGTTTTCATGTTTTGAAGACGAAGACCAAGTAGTAGAAGAATTTTTACAAGGGTTTGAGAAAAGGGTTGAAAGATTTCTTTCTCATTACTCTCATCTATTACTTCTTCTCTGTAAATCAAATGAAGATTATTTGAGAACTTGAATATTATTGTTATTTTCCATTTCCATCTAAATTAGTAGTCTTTTAATGTAGAATTTTCTATTAGTATCTTTATGCATGATCTTTATTTGCTATTAGTATTTTTATGCATCATCTTTATAAGCAAGTATTTAATTAAAAGATAAATTCTTACTTACATCTAATGGAAGTTCATCATTGAAGTATTATTTGAGAAATCGAAATATTAAATGGTTGTTATAGGCTGGTGATTATTCCTGAAATTTGCATGTATAACCCTCTAATTCATTAATGAAAATTGTGAGTTAGAATTATAAATGTATGTTTTAGGCATTCTAATTTATGTTGAGAGAGTAAATTAGAACTTTATTCCAGCTTGACTTGCTTAAGAGATTAAAATTATTATTATATGATGGAATTGTTAATTCTTCATTATATGTTTTGTCTTCTTTGATTAATATGAACTAGGTTTAATTAGTTTATATAATAAAGTAGTTTATATTTAACTCAAAAATTAATGATCATTGTAAACAAGATTAAAATTGTGTAATAATTAGCACATTCCTCGTGGGATCGACATCTTTTGTACTATTTCGGTACACTGTATGCTTGCGGAAATTGGCACTTAGAAATAACCCAACAAGTTTTTGGCGCCATTGCCAGGGAATGATGTTATTTTTGTTGCCATTGTGAAACTTGATTTATGATTTTGGATTACAATATTTATTTTATTTTGCTTGTTGCCATTGTGAAACCAGTCGCACACCTTACCCGACCTTTCATCTTCTTTATTTCTTCTTCTTTCACAAATCACTTTCACAATTTAACACTCTATTTTTCTTTCCATTATTCTTTCTCTTCATACCAGCATTCTTGTGTGATTTTAATTCTCGTTACTATTCAGTTTTTTAAAACTTAGCATTTTGTTTTCTCTTCCTCGTTCTTTTCTCTTAGCAAATAGTACTTTGTCTCAATTCATTTCCTTTTCTTTCATTTTCATTTTTCTTTGTTTCATTTTGGTACTCTGTTTTTTTGGTTTCCTTCGGCATTATTCCTAACATAGACATCAACTATTCTCTATCTTCCTATAATCTCTGTTTAACGAACACAATGGTCAGAACAAAAAATCCATCAATCTCACGCATTGAACGAGCCAGACAGGAGGATGAAGAAGGAGACATCTCTGCCACGTTTGGTGCTGGTTTTTCAATCTTTTCCATAAATGAAGGTAGCAAATTTCTTACCCTTCAAGACAGACCATTTTTGCAATGTAAGTATTTTACATCAACTCTTCTTGAATAGGTAAGCATGCTTGATACCATAAATGAAATATTGTCATTTTGTGGTTTTCTTAGATTTGCTAATATGCATGAGGATATTTATCCTGATTTAATGCTTAAATTTTATACCACCGTGTAAAGGAATGAGGATAATGAATATTGGTTAGATTTTCGATTGGATGGAAAAGCACACACTCTAACTTATTTTATGATGAATCGCATGTTTGGGTCTTCTCAAACTGGTTTATTTGATCCACCAAAATCTTTTAAACCTGATGCATTTTGGACATTTTTAACTTATTTGCAAACACCATATCGAGCTCGAGATGCTAAATCCATGTTTATCCAAGATTTAAAATATTGGGTTTTGTATAAGATTTTTGCATCTTTGATTTTTAACAGGTCTGAATTTAATAGAGTTTCTTATAATGAACTATTTTTGATGTGGTGTGTGCATAAGAGAAAAGATGTGTGTTGGTCTTGTTGGGTTTGTACTCAGTTGTTGCATTGTGCTAGTAAACACGACTCACCTATAACACATGGGCATATCATTACTGTTCTTGTAAGAAATTTGGGTGTTGATTTTCATTGCTATTATAGAGATCGTCCGTGTATTTATTTCACTAAACATCTTTTTGTACGTGGAGAAGTTGTCAATAATAATTTTCAGGAAATTTCACCACATTTAAGGTCTTGTTGGAGGGATCTTCCTGGACCATCTACTCCACAAGAAGAGGAAGCCAATGCTAATGGGCGTAATGGTGATGATGCTATGCATGAGGCTCCAGCTAATGTGCCTATTGCACCTGTTGAGGTTTCTTCTTCCTCTAATGTGCCAGCAATGTTTGAGCAGCTTTTACAAAATCAGAATTCTATTCAAGATCAACTTTCTTCTATAGCTAGAAGACAAAGGAGGCTTGAGCATAAGGTGGATACATTTATAGCTCAAGTTGGGTATTTGGTTCTCTCACCTCCACCTTTACCAAGATTGGGGGAGTTTTTCTTGATTCCTTTTCCTTTTATTTTATTTTTGTTTTTCTTGTTTACTTTTATCTCATTTCTTCACATTGAGGACAATGTTGGTTTTAAGTGTGGGGGAATTAATGAGTATGTTTATAAGTTTGTTTGTGTTAGATTATAGGTTGTCAGTATGTTCTATATGTGAGTTGTTTGTGTGATTTTATTTCTCATTTAGGCATTTTAGTGAGTTTTATTATAGGGCATTGTTCATTTGGTATATTATATAGGTTATTAAGTCATTTATTTGTTATGCTCATTTTACTAGTTTTTCAAACTTTTTAGCATGTATTTTAAGTTTTTCAAGTTATTTTCTTTTACTTTTTGCAACATTTAGATTATTTAGTCTTTTTACTAACTATGTTTTTAAGTTAGAATTTGCTCATTTAGTTTAAAATTTTTGGGTTCTAGTTACCTATGGAAACTATAGCCATAATACTTACCCTTTTATCTTTTCAATAATGGATGAGGACTCAAAAAGAAAAAAGAAAAAAATAAAGTGGGATGGAGCATAAAATGCACCCACAATGTTTATAAAAAAAAAAAAGAAAGCAAAATGTACATCCAAAATTGAAATGTATGGGATGGAGTGTAAAATGCACCCATACTACATTCTCTTGCTATTCATGAGATAAATGTCACACCCCGTTTGCCCCCTAGTAGAATGAGTCTGCCTGTATGTGCAAGAATTTGTATGTGTTCGGCATATCATATGGGTATTTTAGTAAAATGTATGTTTTTGGGGTTTATTAGCATATGGTTATATGTATGACATTAGTGTGTGATTTAATTGGGAAATGGTTGTGTGCACTTGAGCATATCATATTAAGGTGTTTTAAGATGGGAGTGCATTGTGTGTGTGTGTTCATACCATTGTAGGGTGTGCATTAGTTGGGAGTGTATTGTGTGTGAGTAGTGTTTGTTTATTGGGTGTGAGTGATTGGTTTCCACCAATAGGAATGACACAAGTGTATAGGAAAAAAGATGAGTTAGTAGAGAAGGAAAAGTGAGAAGGCAGGGACTCAATTCTTTTTCCCGATTCTTCTTCTTCTTCTTTAGCTCATCTTCTTCCTTTGCTCTTGTTTGGAAACCATAGCTTTAATCAAGCTACTATTAGTGGAAATCAATTATCTTCCTTGCATTCTTTTGGTAAGTTATTGCATTCCTCATCTTGTTTTCCCTTTTGTTCTTCTCTTTTTATTTATTGGTTTAGATTTAACTTAGGGTTTGTATTTTTGGGTGTTCTTTGATGTGTTGTGCTTAGCTGAGGCTCTTCGCGATCCTAAGGGCAAGGATATTGCTTGGACTAACAGAGCTAAGTGATTGAAGCTTTGAATTTCAGGTCTGGGATTTTGCTTGAGATAATTGTTTGAATTTGAACTTACTGTAATTTTTTTAAGGTTTATGATCTTGAGAAGCTTGAATGCATTTATGCTGGATTGGTTCTTTTAATCTCTGAATTGAGCTGTATTTATGTTGTTTAAATTGTATGGGATGTCTTCTGGAAGGTAAGAACAGATTTGTATGAGTTTGATTCAAATTTGGGATTGATTTCTGAGTTCTGGGAATTCTGGAAATGGGAAAATCGCATTATTGTTGAATTTCCCGTTGTCTGTCGCGTGACTAGCCAAGAAGAGAGGCCAGTCACGAGTCATGACGAGCCAGTGAGGCTAGTCACGAGTGGTGACTACCAGTCACAACTCGTGACTAGCCAAGAGGAAGCCAGTCACGAGGTGTGACTCCCAGTCACGACTCGTGACCGGCCAGAGAAGGCAATCACGGGTGGTGACTCCCAGTCACGACCCGTGACCAGCCAAAAGAAAGAAGCCAGTCACGAGGTGTGACTCCCAGTCACGACTCGTGACCAGTGAGAGGAATGGGGCAAGTCACGATCCGTGACTAGCAAAGGAACAAGCCAGTCACGAATCACGACTCGTGACCAGCTTGAGGAGGAGGCCAGTCACGAGTTGTGATGCCAGTCACGACCCGTGACCGGCCAACCTTGTTAGTTACCCCCGTTTGGCCTATTTTCTGAAATTTCCCAATTTTAACTCAAAAATGAATTTCGTATTTCTTTCGAATGGACTTATACTGCTGTATGATGCATGTCATACTTTTATATGCTTTGATATAAGTGATACCATGATTCTTCAGATGAATTCTTTGTTGTATCCTGAAATATGATTTGAATGACGCTTAACCTGCTAGAGTCAAGTAAGTGGATAGTTAGGCATGCCCAATAGAATCTTTTAGCTGCAGCCCTCAGTTCAGTTTGGACCCCGATCAGGTCCCCGTTTGGTTCCTCGCGAACCCCTCAGTATTAGGATATTTTTTAAGATTCCCTCAGTAAAAATATTGTGTTTTTGATAAAAATGAAATGACTTTTGATTTGTACCTGTGAGGTACCCTCAGTATTCGATTCGTACCCGTAAGGTACCTTCAATACACTCGTTATCCACTACCTCGAGTCAGCAGGTGTTCGATTGGTTTGCTCTGCTCTGTTTTGGTTATATAAATGTGATATCCGAATGAGTATAATGATGAGATGTATGTTTGAATATTATGGATATGAATCTGAGATGCGGAATGTTTGGCTTTTAAATTTTGAGCATGTTTATATGGAATATGCTATAAACTATTGCATTTGCCATTGTGAATGTGTTATGCCTTGATGACCATTGTGAATGGCTGTCCATATTTTATGTGTGTTTCCCCACTAAGCGTTTATCGCTTAGCATGGTGTTTTTACCCGTGCAGGTGCGAAAGGAGTTTTGCTTTGAGAGAGTCGCCGCCGTCAAGCCAACACAGAAGGTTTTAGTGTAGGGCTTAGCTTTTGGTAATCTTGATGATTCTTTTGTATAAAACTCTCTTATATCAGTTTTGTTATAGCTTCCGCTTATGTACTTATATTTTGGTTATGTAATATCTTTTGTTTCAGCTAGTTGATCAGAACTTTATTGTAATGGTTTATTATATTAATGCGTGATCAGCTATGGTGTTCTTTTCCTTTAAAGTTTTTAATTATCCCGTATTTCTATATGTATGTTATGTATGAATGTATGTTTTGCTTTGTATCTATTTGGTGGCACCTTCACTCATACGGCATCTCACTCCTTACCGGATGGGATCGCCTACGTATGGGTAGGGGGTGTTACAGTTTTTGGTATCAGAGCCCCGATTTAGGCGTTACTGGGTGTTATTGATGTTATGTTGAGTTGATTAGATGTGTATGTGTCTAGATCTGTGTTGGCTGATGCGGTTGTTTCTTATTTGTTTAAATGGCTTCTAACTCTGCTCGTGGATCACTTAAGGAGTCCGCTGAGAGTGTGAACCCTCAAGCAGTAGATCCATCAATTTTTGTGTCGGCTCAGCATGCTAGGGTCCAGCCCGAGGCCGCAGCCATGCCTTTTGAGTCTATGTTTAGATTGCATCAGGACATGGCTAGGGTTCTGGAGAGGGTGACTGCTCCTAGAGCCCCTATAGAGAATTTGAGAAGGGCAGGTGTTGAAGATTTCTATGGCACAGGATTGGATGAGTCAGAGATGGCCGAGAAATGGTTAGATAAAGTAAAGCGTGCTCTGAGAGAGATTTGGTGTCCTCCCGACTAGCAGGCAGAGTGTGCACTAGTTTTACTGCAAGGGTCCGCTTTTGAATGGTGGGAATTGGTTTGCAGGCATCCTCAGCTATTGGATCCGATCACTTAGGAATTCTTTGAGGGTGAGTTCACAAAGAAGTATGTTACTCAGACTTATAGAGATGCTAGATGGGCGCAGTTTTTGAGTTTGGGGTAGAGGACCATGTCAATTTTAGATTATGAGAAAGAGTTCAATCAGTTGTCTCGCTATGCTCCGCATGGGGTTATGACAGATGATTTCAGATGCAAGCATTTTGAAGCGGGGTTGAATGAGTGTTTGAAGATTGCTTTGATTTCTTTGATGTGCATGCCTGGGGTGAGTTATTATCAGATTGTGGAGGCTGCTGTGAGGGCTGAGAGATCAGATACTGTGTTGAGAGAGAGGGCTCAGAGGAGGAACCCTTCTCGTGGAGGATATTCTTCGTCCTCGGGTAAGAGATCGAGGAACCCGTAGGATGAGTCATCATCTGGCCCGGCTTCTAGAGGTAGAAGACAGGGTTCTGCAGCTGTGCCAGGTTCTGGTAGAGGTGGTAGATCTGAGACTGCATCAGTTTGTCCTCATTGCAGTAAGACTCATCGGGGTGAGTGTAGGTGGCTCTCCGGTACGTACTTCAGGTGTGGGAGCACTGAGCATCTTTTGGCTAGCTGTCTGAGATTGCATGAGGATTCAGGTTCCCAGAGAGAGGCCAGCAGGGTCGGTTCGAATGCTTCTCAGGCTACCCGTGGTAGAGGCCGTGGTAGAGGTCGAGGTGATCGACCTAGAGAGAGTGCTGCATCAGAGACAGTGGAGCGTGAGTTGCCAGTCACAGCTAGAGCATATGTTGTGTGAGCCAGAGAGGAGCAGGATGCGCCTGATGTTATTGCTGGTAAGTTCCTACTCCATGACACTGAATTGTATGCTCTAATTGACCCTGGTTCCACACACTCATATTTGTGCACAGATAAAATTGTTGATAAGTTGCATGTAGTTGATCAGTTAGATTATGAGATATGTGTGACCAGTCCATTAGGGCATAGGGTCAGTGTGAGTAGAGTCTTTAGGAGTTATCCTCTGATGGTTGAGGGAGTTGTGCTTCCAGCGGATTTGATTGAGTTGCCTTTCAGAGAGTTTGATCTGATTCTGGGTATGGACTGGTTGGGTAAGCATCGGGCTGTAGTTGATTGCCATAGGAAGACAGTTGTGCTTTGGGATAGAGGTCAGTCTCCTGTGTTTATGAAAGGTTTGGGTGCTAGTTCTTTGAATAATGTGATTTCTGCGATGCAAGCCAAGAGGTTTATCAAGAAAGGTTGTGAGGCTTTTCTAGCGGTCGTGTTGGATTCCAAGACAGATCAAGTTCAGATTGAGGACATCCCTGTTGTGCGGGAGTTTAGTGATGTGTTCCCAAGCGAGTTGCCTGGTTTGCCTCCTGAGAGAGAGGTCGAGTTATCCATTGAGATTATGCCGGGTACCACTCCCATTTCGAAAGCACCTTATCGGATGGCTCCTGTAGAGTTGAGGGAACTTAAGACTCAACTACAAGAGCTATTGGATAAGGGGTTTATTTGACCTAGCATATCTCCTTGGGGAGCTCCAGTTCTGTTTGTCAAGAAGAAAGATGGATCTTTGCGGATGTGCATCGACTACAGGCAGATCAATAAGGTCACAGTGAAGAATAAGTATCCGTTGCCTAGGATTGAAGACTTGTTTGATCAGCTTCGAGGTGCAGGAGTTTTCTCCAAGATAGATCTTCGATCAGGGTATTATCAGCTTCGAGTTCAGGATGCAGATGTGGTTAAGACTGCATTTCGGACTAGGTATGGCCATTATGAGTTTCTTGTGATGCCGTTTGGTTTGACCAATGCTCCAGCGGCTTTTATGGATTTGATGAACCGTGTGTTTAGGCCATATCTAGATCGATTTGTAGTAGTGCTCATTGATGACATCTTGGTGTATTCCAAGGATGAGAGTGAGCATGAGGAGCATCTCCGATTGGTTTTGCAGATGTTGAGAGAGCATCGATTGTTTGCCAAGCTTAGCAAGTGTGATTTTTGGCTTCGGGAAGTGTCATTTTTGGATCACATTGTTTTAGCTAGGGGTATTCAGGTGGATCCAACCAAGATTGAGGCGATAGTTGATTGGAAAGCACCTAGGAATGTTCAGGAAGTGAGGAGTTTCCTTGGTTTGGCAGGGTATTACCGTCGGTTTGTTAAGGGTTTTTCTGTGATTGCCGCTCCGATGACTAGATTGTTGAGGAAAGTGGTCAGATTTGAGTGGTCAGATAGATGCCAGGCCTGTTTTGATCAGTTGAAGCAGTTGCTAGTTGAGGCTCCTATTCTTACTCATCCCATCTCGGGTAAAGAGTTTGTCATTTATAGTGATGCTTCGGGTGTTGGCCTTGGATGTGTTTTGATGCAAGAAGGTAAGGTTGTGGCTTATGCTTCTCAACAGTTAAAGCCACATGAGAGGAACTATCCGACCTGTGATCTAGAGTTGGCGGCTGTGATCTTTGCTTTGAAGATTTGGCATCATTATCTATATGGGGAAAAGTGTAGGATTTTTTCGGACCATAAGAGCTTGAAGTACTTCCTCACACAAAAAGAGTTGAACATGAGACAGCGTCGTTGGCTTGAGTTGTTTAAGGACTATGACTGCATTGTGGATTACCATCCTGGTAAGGCCAATGTAGTCGCTGATGGTTTGAGTCGGAAGTCAGTTTCAGCCTTGTTCCTGAGACGGTTTAGATGGAGGTTTGATTCAGATGGGGCTTTGATTGCTCAGTTGCGTGTGAAGCCTACCTTGAGACAGAGGATTGTGGATGCTCAGAGGGTTGATGAGAGGCTTCAGCGGTTTGTGCAAGAGGTCAGATCGGGTAAGCAGTCAGAGTTCTCAGTTCAGGATGAGGTGCTTATGTTCAGAAATCGCTTGTGTGTGCCAGAGTCTGAGGATTTGAGGAGACAGCTTATGAGTGAGGCGCATAGTACAGTTTTTACTATGCATCCTGGCAGTGAGAAGATGTATCGGGACATGAAACAGTTTTATTGGTGGTCCAGTATGAAGTGAGACATCGTGGATTTTGTTTCGAAGTGCTTGACTTGTCAGCAGGTAAAGGCCGAGCATCAGGTTCCTTCGGGATTGCTTACGCCTTTATCTGTTCCTAAGTGGAAGTGGGATGATATTGCCATGGACTTTGTATCCGATTTGCCTTTGACTCAGAAGAAGCATGACTCAGTTTGGGCAATAGTGGATCGGCTTACGAAATCAGCTCACTTTCTGCAAGTTAGAGTGGACTACTCGATGGACAGGTTGGCCAGTATCTATGTGGATGAGATAGTTCGGTTGCATGGTGTGCCTTTATCCATAGTTTCAGACTGGGATCCGAGGTTCAATTCCAAGTTCTGGAAAGAGTTGCAGAGAGCTTTAGGCACTAAGTTGAACTTCAGTATAGCGTTTCATCCTCAGACAGATGGTCAGTCAGAGCGGGTCATTCAGATTCTGGAGGATATGATGAGGGCTTGTGTTTTGGATTTTTCGGGTAGTTGGGACCGATATGTATCGCTGATGGAGTTTGCCTACAATAATAGTTTTCAGTCGAGCATCGGTATGGCACCATATGAGGCTTTGTATGGTCGACAGTGTAGGACTCCGGTTTGTTGGACCGAGCTATCCAAGAGATCAGTGATTGGGCCAGAATTGGTTAGAGACACTGAAGAAAAGATCAGAGTGGTGCAGCGGAATTTGAAGGCAGCCAAGGATCGACAAAAGTCTTATGCCAACTTGAAGAGGAAAGACGTGCAATTTGAGATAGGGGACAAGGTTTTCCTTAAAGTTTCGCCTTGGAGGAAAGTGCTTCGGTTTGGAAAGAAAGGTAAGCTTAGTCCTCGTTTCATAGGTCCCTATGAGATTTTGGCTAAGATTGGACCTGTAGCCTATAGATTTGCGTTACCGATGGAGTTAGCAAAGTTGCACGATGTGTTCCATGTTTCGATACTTCGTCGGTACAGATCAGATGCTCAAATGCACCCATACTACATTCTCTTGCTATTCATGAGATAAATGTCACACCTCATTTGCCCCCTAGTAGAATGAGCCTGCCTGTATGTGCAAGCATTTGTACGTGTTCAGCATATCATATTGGTATTTTAGTAAAATATATGTTTTTGGGGTTTATTAGCATATGGTTATATGTATGACATTAGTGTGTGAATTAATTGGGAAATGGTTGTGTGCACTTGAGCATATCATATTAAGGTGTTTTAAGATGCGAGTGCATTGTGTGTGTGTTTTCATACCATTGTAGGGTGTGCATTAGTTGGGAGTATATTGTATGTGAATAGTGTTTGTTTGTTGGGTGTGAGTGATTGGTTTCCGCCAAGAGGAATGTGACAAGTGTAGGGCTAGGGAAAAAGATGAGTTAGTAGAGAAGGAAAAGTGAGAAAGCAGGGACTCAATTCTTTTTCCCGATTCTTCTTCTTCTTCTTTAGCTCATCTTCTTCCTTTGCTCTTGTTTGGAAACCATAGCTTGAATCAAGCTACTGTTAGTGGAAATCAATTATCTTCCTTGCATTCTTTTGGTAAGTTATTGCATTCCTCATCTTGTTTTCCCTTTTGTTCTTCTCTTTTTATTTATCGGTTTAGATTTAACTTAGGGTTTGTATTTTTAGGTGTTCTTTGATGTGTTGTGCTTAGCTGAGGCTCTTCGCGATCCTAAGGGCAAGGATATTGCTGGGACTAGCGGAGCTAAGTGATTGAAGCTTTGAATTTCAGGTCTGGGATTTTGCTTGAGATAATTGTTTGAATTTGAACTTACTGTAATTTTTTTAGGGTTTATGTTCTTGAGAAGCTTGAATGCATTTATGCTGGATTGGTTATTTTAATCTCTGAATTGAGTTGTCTTTATGTTGTTTAAATTGTATGGGATGTCTTCTGGAAGGTAAGAACAGATTTGTATGAGTTTGATTCAAATTTGGGATTGATTTATGAGTTCTAGGAATTCTGGAAATGGGAAAATCGCATTATTATTGAATTTCCCGTTGTCTGTCGCATGACTAGCCAAGAAGAGAGGCCAGTCACGAGGCGTGACTCCCAGTCATGACTCGTGACCAGCCAGTGAGGCCAGTCACGAGTGGTGACTGCCAGTCACAACTCGTGACAAGCCAAGAGGAAGCCAGTCACGAGGCGTGACTCCCAGTCACGACTCGTGACCGGCCAGAGAAGGCAGTCATGGGTGGTGACTCCCAGTCACGACCCGTGACCAGCCAAAAGAAAGAAGCCAGTCACGAGGAGTGACTCCCAGTCATGACTCGTGACCAGCGAGAGGAATGGGGCAAGTCACGATCCGTGACCAGCAAAGGAACAAGCCAGTCACGAGGCGTGACTCCCAGTCACGACTCGTGACCAGCTTGAGGAGGAGGCCAGTCACGAGTTGTGATGCCAGTCACGACCCGTGACCGGCCAACCTTGTTGGTTACCCCCGTTTGGCCTATTTTCTGAAATTTCCCGGTTTTAACTCAAAAATGAATTTCGTATTTCTTTCGAATGGACTTATACTGCTGTATGATGCATGTCATACTTTTATATGCTTTGATATAAGTGGTACCATGATTCTTCAGATGAATTCTATGCTGTATCCTGAAATATGATTAGAATGACGCTTAACCTGCTAGAGTCAAGTAAGTGGATAGTTAGGCATGCCTAATAGAGTCTTTTAGCTGCAGCCCTCAGTTCAATTTGGACCCCGATCAGGTCCCCGTTTGGTTCCTCGCGAACCCCTCAG
Source organism: Excoecaria cochinchinensis (assembly GCA_947683425.1). Lineage (NCBI taxonomy): Eukaryota > Viridiplantae > Streptophyta > Magnoliopsida > Malpighiales > Euphorbiaceae > Excoecaria > Excoecaria cochinchinensis. The sequence continues at coordinate 5,269,543 of CANTUQ010000020.1, forward strand.
TATTAGGATCTTGTTTAAGATCCCCTCAGTAAAAATATTGTGTTTTTGATAAAAATGAAATGACTTTTGATTTGTACCTATGAGGTACCCTCAGTATTCAATTCATACCCGTAAGGTACCTTCAGTACACTCGTTATCCACTACCTCGAGTCAGCAGGTGTTCGATTGGTTTGCTATGCTCTGTTTTGGTTATATAAATGTGATATCCGAATGAGTATAATGATGAGATGTATGTTTGAATATTATGGATATGAATCTGAGATGCGGAATGTTTGGCTTTTAAATTGTGAGCATGTTTATATGGAATATGCTATAAACTATTGCATTTGCCATTATGAATGTGTTATGCCTTGACGACCATTGTGAATGGCCGTCCATATTTTATGTGTGTTTCCTCACTAAGCGTTTATCGCTTAGCACGGTGTTTTTACCCGTGCAAGTACGGAAGGAGTTTTGCTTTGAGAGAGTCGCCGCCGTCAAGCCAACACAGAAGCTTTTAGTGTAGGGCTTAGCTTTTGGTAATCTAGATGATTCTTTTGTATAGAACTCTCTTGTATCAGTTTTGTTATAGCTTCCGCTTATGTACTTATATTTTGGTTATGTAATATCTTTTGTTTCAGCTAGTTGATCAGAACTTTATTGTAATGGCTTATTATATTAATGCATGATCAGCTATGGTGTTCTTTTCCTTTAAAGTTTTTAATTATCCCGTATTTCTATATGTATGTTATATATGAATGTATGTTTTGCTTTGTATCTGTTTGGTGGTACCTTGACTCATACGGCATCTCACTCCTTACCGGATGGGATCGCCTACGTATGGGTAGGGGGTGTTACAATAAAAATTAAAAAAAATATACCCATGTTCAAAACACAAAGAAGAATAAAAAAAAAAAAAAAAGAAAAAGTCTAAAAATGCATGAGATTGGATTAAGGGAAGTGTACTTAGAAATTGTCCTAAAAAGCATTTTGTAACTTTAGAGTTTTAAAGTTTATGATCAACATTTTATATTTGAAACATATTTAGTTTTGGGACTCTATAATCTTAGTGTTGAAATTAGTAAAAGTTAGTGGCTTGTTAAATTTTCAGTACATGTTTTAAATTTTGATTAACTGATATTTTAAGTATATGAGATATTTGATTTCTGTAGGATATGCCTTATGAACAATGTTGTATAATATGGTCTACTTAGTGTATGTTGTATTAAATTTTCTTATTTTTTTCTCTTGCTTGAGGATAAGCAAGGGATAAGTATGGGGGAATTTGATAGGTCTCTAATTAATGTATTATTTAGTATACATTTTGTGTATATTTAAGGAGTTAAAGTATGAAAATCTGTTTATCTTTCATGTTATTTGTCTACTTTACTTGTTTATCTATTTTGTAGGATAATTTGGAGGATTTGGAGTTAAAAAGTTGAAAAGAGGCATGCATTGGGACTTACTATGTTTCTCGTGAAGTTTGGTCAGTAAGTTCACGAGTCATGATTAATTATATGACTTGTGAGTGAAGGAAGTAGCCTAAGATGTGAAGATAGTGGAGCAGAAGGAGCAGAGGAGCATGAGTCACGAGCTATGAAAAGAAATCATGACTCGCGATGAGATAGAGCAGCCAGCTAAGTAAGAAAAGAGAAGAGTGAAGGAGCATGATTCACAGCTCGTGAGATCAGGAGTCATGAATAGACAAGAAGAAAACAGCGAAAAAGGAAAAGGGAAGAAGAAAAGGAAGAGGAAGAAGACACATGAGCCAAAGTCACAACTCACATGCAGGGTCACGACTCGTGAAAGTCCATCACGAGTCGTGAAAGGCCAGAGAGAAGCAGAGAGGCAAGAAAGAAGAAAAAGAAGGAAAAGAGCGAGTCCGTGTTCTTACGCGAGCGTGGCAGTCTCGCGAGCGCGACAGAACTAGCTGTTGGGCAATTTTTCCCTGAAAAGTCATCTGAAAAGGCACCTCTTTCTCCCAATAATTGCAACCATTTGAAGGGACATTTCTAAGGGACACAATCTGTAGAATTTTATAAATATCAACGTTAACTGTAATTTTAGTATGATGTAATTTAGGGAGAATTTTTATTAAGTAATTTCTCTAGTTTTGAAGAACAGTTTTCTATAGTTAGATTTACTTAGTTTGTTTTGATGTTTTGAAGAAGAAAACCAAGGAGTAGAAGAATTTTTATAAGGGTTTGAGAAAAGGGTTGAAAGATTTCTTTCTCATTACTCTCATCTATTACTTCTTCTCTGTAAATCAAATGAATATTATTTGAGAACTTGAATATTATTATTATTTTCCATTTCCATCTAAATTAGTAGTCTTTTAATGTAGAATTTTCTATTAGTATCTTTATGCATGATATTTATTCGCTATTAGTATTTTTATGCATCATCTTTATAAGTAAGTGTTTAATTGAAAGATAAATTCTTACTTACATCTAATGGAAGTTCATCATTGAAGTATTGTAACACACCCCACCCATACGTAGGCGAACCCATCTGCATTAGAGTGAGAAGCCATATGAGCAGAGTGTGTCACCAAACAGATCGGGGCAAAACATGCATTCATCCACAATAAACATGTATAATTACAGCGAAAATTAAACCTTTTGAGAACAACAACTGATCATTCATTAATATAACAAAATCATTACAATAATGTTCTGATCAATTGATAAAATAATTTAATTACATAACCAAAATATACAATGAGAAAGCTTACAAAATTACTGATACAATGAGAGTTTGATTACAAAAAGAATCATCATAAATTACTACAAAAATAAGCCCTAACACTAATCCCTTCTGTGTTGGCTTGACTGGCGGCGACTCTCCCAAAACACAGCACCTTTCACACCTGCACGGATAAAACACCGTGCTAAGCAATAACGCTTAGTGGGGAAACACACAACAAAAGAGTGGACTGCCATTCACAATGGTCATCAAAGCATAACACATACAATATGACATATGTGGATAATTATTTCAATATAATCATGCTTGCATAATAAAGTCACACATTCAGAAGCTCATATCCACATTCATACACATATTAACTGATTTCTCATACTTATCGTTATGCGCATTAGAATATCATATTCTTGTAATCATATCAAAGTAGAAAAAACAAACAGAGCACCTGCTGACTCACAATAGTGGATAACGAGTATACAGTGACGGTACCTTACGGGTACGAATCAAAAACCTATTTATTTTATCACATTTAAAACAATTTACAGAGGGGACCTTAAACAAGATCCAAATACTTTCAGGGATCGCGAGGATCCAAACGGGGACCTGATCGGGGTCCAAACAGAACAGAGGGCTGCAGCTAACGGACTCTATTAGGCATTCCTAACTATCCACTAGACTGACTCTTGCAGGTCATGCATAAAGAAATTCACATATTGAGTTCATAACTTAAGGTAATAAGCGACCCATTCCGGATTCAACTAGCATAAAATAATCTGATAGAGAAAAAATACCAATTTATGATATGAGATAAATAAAATAACACTAAATAATATTTAAAACCAATCATAAGTGAAAAAGGAGTGAAAACAAAGAGAATCAAAAATCATCAAAATTGGGAGGCAGAAGCATTTTACACGGCGGTTTGGCCAATCCAAACCGCCGTGTAAGACACCTTACACGGGGGTATGGTATAGTCCATACCGCCGTGTAATATGCCCAACACGGAGCTGGACAGAAGCATTTTACACGGGGGTATGGGTAATCCCATACCGCCGTGTAAAATGTCCAGTTCAGCCCTTGAAGAAGGCTCACGATTCACACGGTGGTAAGGCCCTCCATACCGCCGTGTGAATCACCAAATTTCCAGATTTCTGTAGAGTAACAACCCAATTTCAAACCCAAAACAACACATTTTCAAAACTCACACATTCAAACCATAAAATCAACCCATAAACTCACCTTCCAGCTCAATATTCAAGCACTGCATGCAATAAACATACTTAATCATTCAATCCATCCAACCAATTCAAATCCACAATCTAACAAATTCGCATTTGCATAATCCATCAAAATCACAATCTCAAAATCACAAACTAAAATCTTAACTCAACATACCCAAACCTCAAAGCATTAAACCATCATACACCTCATTATAACTCCATAAACCAAATAAATTTCCAAAAATCATGTCAAAACTCCAAATCATCATAGAACATTAAATTCAAAGAAATTTCCCAAACCTTTAGTCCTATGCTCCAATCTAGTGAGCACCACTTCTCGACGCCTTCTCCTTTCCTTTTTGATCGCGAGGAGGCTCAACTGAAAACCAAACCCACAACCACACAAACCAACAAACACTAAATTAAAAACCAAAACCAGAAATGGGAAAAGATGAAGAAGAAGAAGATGAAGGAGATGAAGAAAATGCAGTGAACTTACCAAATGAGGGTTGAGGAGTGATTAATTTCCACCACAAACACTTAAATCCAAGCTTAAGGCACAATATGGGAAGAGAAGAGGAAGAAGAGGGGTAGAGGGAAGAGAGAAACGGGAATAGCTAGGAAATTTTTGCTTTCCCTTTTCTCTTTCTTCTTCTAATCACTCCCTAAATGTCACTTCCCTAATGGTGGAATTTAGCCACTCACACCCTACAAGCATGCAATACACCACACACAAGACCTCCCTCACTAAAACACACCCTACTAAGATATGCTTATACACCCACTATTACAACCCAACTAACTCACTTACATCATACAACCATGTGAGCAAACACACAAACATAAACCAACTTACATACACTTTAATACCATACATGCACCCACACTATACTAAAGCCCATAAACATGCAATTCACCCAAAATACCGTTATCACATGACAAAATACATTCAATGCACATGCACAACCATGGCTCAAACTTCTAGGGGGCAAATGGGGTGTGACAACTCTCCCCTACTAACAAGAATTTTGTCCTCGAAATTCTCACCTGAACTGAACAAATGCAGATACTGAGTCCTCATGCTTGCCTTTGGCTCCCAAGTCACTTCTTATACCCCATAATGATGCCATAACACTTTGACCAACGGGATTTGCTTATTCCTCAACTGTCGAACTTCCTGAGCTAAAATGGCCTGCAATTCCTCATCATATGAAAAATCTGGTTGCACTTGCACATCCTGAACTGACAAAACATGCGACGAATCCGATCTATACCGACAAAGCATAGAAACATGGAAAACATCATGTAACTTTGCTAACTCCATCGGTAAAGCCAACCTATAGGCTACTGGACCAACCCTAGCTAACACCTCACACGGTCCAATAAATCGAGAACTAAGCTTACCCTTCTTACCAAATCACAACACTTTTCTCCAAGGAGAAACCTTCAGGAAAACTTTATCCCCGACCTCAAACTAAACATCTTTCCTCTTAAGGTTAGCATAGGACTTCTGTCCATCTTTAGCCGCCTTTAGATTTCGCTGCATAACTCTGATCTTCTCCTCTGTATCCCTAACCAACTCTGGCCCAATAACTGAACGCTCCGATAACTCGATCGAACAAATTGGAGTCCTACACTAACGACCATACAAAGCCGCGTACAGTGACATGCCGATGCTCATCCGATAACTGTTGTTGTAGGCAAACTCCATCAACTACACATATCTGTCCCAACTACCCGAAAAGTCTAATGTACAAGCTCGCAACATACCCTTCAGAATCTGAATAACCCGCTCGGACTGACCATCTGTCTGCGGATGAAATGCTGGGCTGAAATTTAATTTGGTGCCCAAAGCCCCTTGCAACTCTTTCCAAAATTTTGAAGTAAACCTTGGGTCCCAATATGATACTATGGACAACGGCACTCCATGCAACCTGACTATCTCATTTACATAGATGTTGGCCAACTTATCCATCGAATAATCCACTCTAACCGGTAGAAAATGAGCTGAATTCATAAGCCGATCCACTATCACCCAAACTGAGTCATGCTTCTTTTGAGTCAAAGGCAAACCCGATACAAAGTCCATGGTAATGTCATCCCATTTCCACTCTGGGATGGATAAAGTTGTGAGCAATCTCGAAGGAACTTGATGCTCAGCCTTTACCTGCTGACAAGTCAAGCACTTAGACACAAAATCCACAATGTCCCTCTTCATACCGGACCACCAATAGAACTGCTTCATATCCCGATACATCTTATCACTACCGGGATGCATAGTGAAAACCGTAGTATGGGCCTCTCTCAAAAGCTATTTTCTTAACTCATCATTCTCGGGCACACACAATCGATTTTTATACATCAACCGAATAATAATTCGGTTGCTATCGTTAAAATTAATTTTTTCAAAGTTTATTATTTAGCAACCGAAACTTAATTCGGTTGCAATTTTAGCAACGGAAGTTAATTTCCGTTGCTAAATTGCAACCGAATAATAATTCGATTGCTATCGTTAAAATTAATTTTTTAAAATTAATTTTTTTAAAGTTTATTATTTAGCCACCGAATCTTAATTCGGTTGCAATTTTAGCAACGAAAATTAACTTTCATTGCTAAATTACAACCGAATAATAATTCGGTTGCTATCATTAAAATTAATTTTTTTAAAGTTTATTATTTAGCAACCGAAGCTAATTCGGTTGCAATTTTAGCAACGGAAATTAACTTCCGTTGCTAAATTGCAACCGAATAATAATTCGGTTGCTATTTTTAAAATTAATTTTTTAAAAGTTTATTATTTAGTAACCGATATTAGTTCGGTTGCAATGTTAGCAACGAAAATTAGCTTCCGTTCCTAAATTGCAACCGAAAAATAATGCCGTTACTATTGTTAAAATCAATTTTTTTAAAGTTTATTATTTAGCAACCAAAACTTAATTCGGTTGCAACTTTAGCAACGGAAATGATATTCCGTTGCTAAATTGCAACCGAAAAATTATTCCGTTGCTACTGTTAAAACTAATTTTTTTAAGTTTATTATTTAGCAACCGAAACTTAATTCGGTTGCAATTTTAGTAACAAAAGTTAATTTTCGTTGCTATTTAGCAGCGGAAACAGAATTCCGTTGCTATTTTAGCAACGGAATAAATTCGGTTGCTATTTTTCCGTTGCTATTTTCACATTTTCTTGTAGTGATTCTTAAGTAGATATTTTCAATTCTTAGTACAACACACACAATCCACTAGATAATTGCCTTACATCCTTGTTACCAAACACCACACACACACTAGATAATTCCTGCACTTAACATCTTCAATTAATTTTGCAATTAAGTCCTTAATGATCAAATTTCTACACGCACAAATTACCGAAATACCCTTAAATGTCCACTCAAATACACAACTTCCAACTAGGCCTGATTTGGGTCGTTACAGTTAACCTCCAAACTTCATTCTCATACATAGAATCCATTTCAGACCTCATGGCCTTTAACCATAATTTAGATTCTTAACTATTTAGAACTTCTTCATAGTTTGTAAGCTCACTATTTTTTACTAGAGTTACATTATTGTTGTCATCTATGAAAAATCCATACCTCTTAAGTATAGAACATATCCTAGTAGATCTCTTACATAACTATGTAATATTAGGTTCTGCTATTATTTTATCTTCATGAATAATAGGCTTGGGCTCAATTAGTAGATCTGCAATTTATGGATCTTGAGCTTCATTAAGTTCAATCTTACTCCCATTGTCTCCTCTTAGAAGAACTCTTTCTCTAAGAAGTTAACATGCTTTGAAACAAACACCTTTTGTTCCAAAATGATGGTATTTTTAGTATCCCAAAGTTTCCTTTAGTTATCATACAAATAAGCTTTTGTTAGATTTATCATCTAACTTATCTAAATTATCCGCTTCACATAAGTAGAACAACCCCACTTTCATAAGTGAAAGTATGAGTTTCTTATTATACCATGACTCAATTAAGTAACATCAACCAATTTGGTTGGTACTCTATTTAATGCATAAACAATAATTGTAACACCCCAAATACCCCATAGGAGGATGTAGGAGTGCTACGGACAATAACTCCTTCATATCATATTAACAATAATTATCCAAGCTAATATAAGGTGAACTTAAAACAACACATGTCAAAAACTATCATTAATATTAGCTAATTAAAGTTTACATTTTAAAAGTACAAAATTTATAATGTACATTTACATATTCTTGATATACAACATAGAACATTATCTATACAATACAAAAGATTAAACCTAACTAGAAGGCTTGAAGACTTTTCTTAGTGGCCAGCAGATGTTTCTCTTAAAAACTTGAGCTTCCAAGCTATGAACCTACACGGGAAATAAACACCCATGCTGAGCTATGGCTGTAACAGCCCCGTATATCACCCTAAGAGCATTATGTGTTTAATTAAGTGAATTGGTTATGGCATGTGGTAGGATTCTAAAATTTGGAATTTTAATGTGTGTTTATTGGGACTTAATTGCATAAATAAAATTATTTAAGTGACTAAAGTGTTAATGGGTTAGATATTGTTAGAGGGCTGGACTTGCATTACATGGGTTTATGGACTTAAGAAAATCAGATTTGTAGATGGGCTTATCTAGGACTAATGAGGCTGTGGGCTTAGTTTATATTAAGATGGTTTAGTGGGCTTAAAGGCTGGAAGTTCACTAGAGGGGTAAAATTGCAGTAGAGCCCATGATCCTTGCTGTAAATAGCACCTAGGACTGTGCATGAGGGAGAGAGAGTGTGCCACATAGGACAGTTCATGTAGGAGAGAGATTTTATGGGGTTTGCTGCATGGAGGGCAACTTTCCTTTCCATCTCCCTCTTTCATTTTCTGCTTTCTTCCTCTCACTCTCACACATTTTCTCCTTCATTTTCTCTCAAGATTTTTGTGTTTTCTCTCCATCTTCATTTTGATATTTGCTCTTGAGGTATTAAATAAAATTCTATTGTATTGTGGCTTAGAAAGGGTGTTTGCATTTGAGTGTTTTCATCCTAGAAGGTAAGTGATTCATTTAGCTCAAATTCCTCTTCTTCTCCTCTTATTTTGGTATCTTGGTAAATGGGGTGTTGACTCTTTGCATCTATTTCTAGTTATGGGTTTTGTTGTAGTGGTAGAACCTAAGAGAGACAAAGGGAAGGCCAAAATTGGTGAGCCAAGCACCAAGTGATTTTGGCAAGGAGTAAAGGAGTAAAGGTTTGAGAAACATGTGTTTTTGTATAATTTGATTGAGCCTGTGTTCATGATTGTTTGATTGAGAGGAGTAAATTGATCTAGCATGTGTTGATAAATTGATTAAATGATAATAAGTTGATTTGCCTTGAGGCTATATTTGCATGTGAGAATTAATTATGATGAACATTGATAAATGTTGAGAATGACTCAAATAAGGCAACAAAAATGTTCATGAAAGTCGTTGAGGCCTATTGGAATTGGTATGAAAAATGGTGAGCATAGCTGTGTTCTGGTAAACCACAGTTGTGTGTGTATGTGAGTGTCTGTGTGTGGGATATGAAAAGTGTATGTGCGTGAGATTGTATTGATTAATCTTGCTAAATTACTACTTGTATCCCGTGTTAAATAATGTTAAGAAGAACTTAAGCATGAGTAAAGTATATAAAGGCAGTGATTTGAAGTCATATGCATGTTAAAATGATTTTTGGGTGAAATCGATTTTTAAAGTAAGTGAGTTTTCAGTTAAAATCTAGGTTGGGATGATCTACATGGCGGTATGAAAGGGGTCATACCACTGTGTGATTGCATTTTGTTCTAAAAAATTTCATGTTCATAATTTTACTCGATGGTAAGGAAATTTCATACCGCCATGTAAAGTCATTATATTTTGATGAACTTCTGTGTTGGGCATTTTACACGGGAGTAAGGCTTTGCCATACCGCCATTTAAATGCATTCTGTTTTAAGGGATTTGTGTTCAGCATACAACACGGCGGTATGGTTTTTCCTTACCACCGTGTAGGATGTCTTACATGGCGGTAAGATATCATCATACCGCTGTGTAAATGCCCTCTGCCCTGAAAATTAAAAGTTTGATTTTTCATTCTTTTTCGTTCCGTTTGAACTCGTTTTCATTTAAACCTTATTTATTGGCACTTCAGTTATTAAATGGTGAGTAGCATGAGTATGATTTGAATCTTATCATAGACATGTGATTAAAATTACACATACATGAGATTTATTTTAATCAAGATGTATACACATACGATTGTATGTATATGTTATGATGAAGAATTATGATGCAAAACTACAATGAATATGAGCTATGTGACGAGATAAATCTGAATGATATTATAATGCTATATTTGCTTTAATAATGAAAATTGGACTTAATAATGTTTAGCGTGCAAGTCAAGTAGTGGATAGATAGGCATGCCTATAGTGTCTAAGTGCTGCAACCAAATGCGTCTGATTCCTTTGGAATTACCAATGTGATTTGAATCCAATTTGGATTCCTTAAGGCGAATTATTGAATATATCTGTACCCTCGAGTACTAAGGCAATAAATGTGTATATACCGATTCAATTGAATTTATCGTACTCTTGAGTACAAATTGGATACCCGATTATCCGCATCATTGATATGTAGGCAAGGCTTAATAACAAAAGAAATTAATCTATGAATATGCTTGTTTATGTGATGTGTATAAGCATATGAATATGCATGCATGATAAGATGTGATATAATATGGTAATGGCAAAGAATAATCTTATCATGAGTTGATATGACAAGTGTCATAACTTATTGTTGTGTTTTATAACTGCTAATAGTGAACTATCTATGGGGTTGTAGGCATGTTATGTGTATAAACATGAAATGTGAACGATGCCATGTACACTATGTTTGATCATTGGCCACTATTTATATATGTATGCATGAATATTGTATATATGTTGTTATTATTTCTCCGCTAAGCGTTATCGCTTAACATGGGTTTTCAATTCGTGTAGGTTCATCGGCGTAGTGACCCTGAGGACGCCCCCGCATTTTGGATTGATTAACACATTAGGTTTCTGTTCCCTAGTGTAGATTTTGAATACTTTTATTAAGGCATGTAACTAATGAACTATGGTTGGCATGCATTAACTATTATATAACTCAGTATGGGATGTAATTTAATCGGATTGTATGGTTTTAAGTATGTGATGTGAATGTTTTTGCTGCATGCGAAACAAATTAATTGGTCTAGAATGTTGTATGATCATATTATGCATGTGTTAAGTAGGAACTTTGCATGTGATAAGTGTTGTGGCAACCGCTTCCAACCGCCATAACGTAGCTATGCATGTTGATGGGAGTGGGGTGTTACAATTTAGTGGTATCAAAGCCTAGGTTTAGTCATTTCTGGGCATAGTGTAGAATAGAATGCGTATAGATGTGTTGATCTAATACGGGAGTCCATGTTTATTCCTCAGATCGATGGACCCGTCTCAAGACGCTAGAGAAGAGACCGCGAAAAGTGTGAATCCCAAAGATATGGAAGTTTCTGAATTTGGGCAATATGCACCGGTTAGTGTGGGGCGAGAGGTGCCCATGGTTCCTTTGGAAGCGCTACTCAAAATGTCACAAGACATGGCGAAGGTGCTTGACCGAGTGACAGCACCGAAAGCTCCTTTGGAATCTTTGAGGAAGCATGGGGCGGAAGAGTTCTTCGGAACTAGCTTGGATGAGTCTGCAAAAACTGAGTATTGGATTGAGAGGATCCAGAGGGTGTTGGATGAGATAGAGTGTAGCGCCCCTCCCCAGCCACCCTCACAGCTTTGCTGTGGTAGTCAGGAATGGTCGCCACAATACACAGATACACACACACATAACACATATATCTATATACTATAATCCTGTAATAATAAAATTCTTTGACTACTGCAATCATATCATGCATTTCGTTTAACGGCTGAAGATATGCAATTACTTATATTACATGCCTGCTTAATTATTACAAGCCATGTCCAAAAAGAATAAATACATTTCAACATATTTAAGTACACAAAATACTCAAAATCTACACTAATCAAGTCCTAGTGTTGACCCCTTTGGTTATGCGGATGCTATTGACAAAAGGAAAAGGTTAGAGCTGAATAGAGCATAGAGTTCAAGCTTCCTAGAGGTAGAGATCGAGTGTGATTTTATTATTCTTGCATGTGTTTACATGAAATATGTTTGAATAGAGACATGTTTGAATAGAGAGATGCTTGATGAGCTTTAAGTAGCTCAAGTGCTCTTTTAGAGTATATTTGTGAGATGTTCATTTTGATTGCTTGCAGTGTTTCTATGTTATATGTATTTAGATATGTTTGTGATCATGTATTGGATCATATTGCATGAGTTTTGGATGTGTTAGATGGCTTTCATATAGCTTTGTGTAAAAAGTGTGATGTCTGTTCGATTTTCATCAGACCTCTGTATGATGTTTTCATCATAAGTAGAGTTATAGGGCTTCAATCGAGTTGATTCAAATTGAATATGAAAGCTAAGATCCGTAGCTAAAACCGTCTAAGAGGGTTCTGGAGCTAATTCTGGCTCTATGATCCTCAAAAATGTTAAAAACCAAAGTGTCTCTGTTTGGGTCAGGTGACTGGAATAGTATAGCTTGTTTAGCTCACATCTGGAGTTGTAGATGTTCAAATGACCTGAAATTTGTCCCATTTTAAAGTTAACATCCTAGGAAACAATAGTTAAGATAAAATGTTGCCTAAAAATGATGTTTAGAGGTCGGTTTAAACGATAAAAGTTTGAGGTAAGAAGCAGTCTTGTAAAGGTTCCTGACGGAGCCTTCTGTCGTGAGCACGACAGTGGTCGCGGTCGTGACAAAAACATGTTCTTCAGAAGTTTGGTGATGTCCTAGTCATGTTGAGTAGCATGTCTGGGAGAGAAAAGCAAGGAGGAGCACGAGTCGTGCTCAACCAGAGAGAAAAGGGAGAGGGAGCACGAGACATGCTCCAGGAGAGGAAGAAGAAGGGAGCAGAAGCACGAGTCGTACTCATGAGCACGAGTCATGCTCACCAAGAGAGAAAAGTGGGAGCACGAAACATGCTCTAGTTGAATGAGAGAGTGAGCACGAGTCGTGCTCATGCCCTCTCCTTTTCTGTTGGTCCTGTTTTGATCTATTGCTTCTATTTTGAGTTGTTAAATGTTTAGATGAGTTTTGTAGGTCATCATTTGGTCCGTGTTTGGTTTAAAATTATCTTTTAAACCTCTTGCATGATTAGTATTAATTAAATGAACATGATTAATAATCATTATATATGAATTAAATGCCTCTGAACTTGATAAATGCACTTGAATTATAGTTGATGAGCTGGTATCTGTGTATAGTGTATGAGTTGTCATTGAGCCTGATTACCGTTATAGTGGATAGATAAGCATGCTTGTAAAGGATTAGGGTGCAACTACTAGAGTTGGCCTTAATTGTGCCCAAAGTTTGAAATACGCTGTGTATCTCATAGAGTTTGAGTTAATTCTCCACATGTAAAATACTATAAATAGTATCCAGAGTTGCCCGCATCCACCATGAAAGGAATTCAGGCTTATTAATGTTGTGTAGTGCACTTGAGACGGTTAAAAGTGTATATGAATAAATGATTAGAGTATATGAGAGTAATATTTTAAATACATGACAATTCATACAAGTATATGTTTATATGAATGTGGACACATGACAATTTATATTTGAATAAATGATTTGTACAAGTGTGTGAAAGTTATATGCTTGAGTTGTAGTGTACATGAATAAATAAAAGAGTAGATGTTATATACATGTGAGCTCGTAGTTTTTGATAATTGAGCATGCAACCTATACACGTATAAGAGCTATATGCATGAACTATTTGAATTTGTTATATGAAATGTGTGATTTATTTGTGACTTCGTAAAGAAGTCCCGTGCATTATTTGTCATCCCCACTAAGCGTTATCGCTTAGTACGGATGTTTATTTCCGTGTAGGTTTATAGGTTCGGATCAGTGAGCAGGCATCTGCGGGTCAAGGCCACTAGGAAGTTTTGCTATATCTTTTGTATAAGTTAGAGATAGAGTTGGTGATGTTTTGAGTAACATCATTATGTAATAAAAGTAAAAGAATCACATGTAAATATATATGTAAAGTTAATGAAAACAAGATGTAATATGAACATGTATAAAGACAAATATGTATATAGATATATGTAGTTAATATGAGTTGAATTACCTGTTGGGCGCAAGTGTAGTATTGTGTATCATTCTTATATGGATGTATATAATGTTATTGCTTCCGCTAGTGTGTGTGTATGTATATGTATACGTATGTGTGCGCGTGGCGCCCCGATATCCTTCCAGGGGGTATAGGGGTGTTACGCCAATACTCACCTGATAACTGTTGTTATAAGCAAACTCCATCAATGGAATATACCTATCCCAACTCTTACAGAAATCTAATACACAGGCTCGAAGCAAATCTTCTAACACTTGAATGACCCTTTCCGACTGTCCATTAGTTTGAGGGTGAAACGCCATGCTGAAGTTCATCCTTGTTCCCATTGCAGATTGCAAACCCTTCCAAAACTTGGAAGTAAATCTCGGATCTCTATCTGATACTATAGATAAAGGAATGCCATGCAATCTGACAATCTCTTTCACATACAACTTTGCCAGCCGATACATGGAATAGTCCATCCGAACCTGTATAAAATGAGCCGACTTAGAGAATCGATCCACAACTACCCATACTAAGTCATGTTACTTTGATGTCAACGGCAATCCAGTATAAAAATCCATGGTGATGTTGTCCCATTTCCACTGTGGAATAAAAAGAGGATTCAACAGACCATGTGGAACCTGATGTTCTGCCTTTACTTGCTGACATGTAAAGCACTTAGAAACATATTCTACTACATCTCTCTTCATACCTGTCCACCAGTAAAACTGCTTTAAATCCTGATACATCTTATTTCCACCGGGATGCATAGTAAAAACTGAATTATGTGCTTCAAACAAAAGCCTCTTTCTCAATTCCTTATCATCAGCTGCACATAATTGATGCTTATAAAATAGAACACCTTCCTCATTCACTGAATAGTCAGTCTTATCACTATTCCTGACCGACTGCAGAATTTGCTGTAGCTTATTATCACATTTCTGCGCTTCTATTAACTCATCTCGCAATCCAGGTCTTGCTTTCAACTATGCCACTAAGGCATCATCTGAAGCAAATCTCCACCTAAATCACTGTAAAAGCAAAGCCGAAATCGACTTCCTACTCAGCGCATTTGCCACCACATTAGCTTTAACCGGATGGTAATCCACAATACAATCACAATCCTTGAACAATTCAAGCCATCTTCTTTGTCTTAGGTTCAATTCTTTCTACGTGAGTAGATACTTGAGACTCTTATAATCTGTGAGGATCTTGCATCTCTCACCATACAAGTAATGACACCAAATCTTTAAAGCAAACACTACTGCAGCTAATTCCAGATCATGAGTTGGATAATTCTGCTCATGTGGCTTCAGTTGCCTCGAAGCATAAGCTATTACCTTTCCATCTTGCATTAGTACACATCCCAATCCAATACCAGAGGCATCACTATACATTGCATATTCTTTGTTAGAAATAGGTTGAGTTAAAATCGGTGCCTGAACAAGCATTCTCTTTAACTGTTCAAAACTTGTCTAAAACTTATCTGAGCATTCAAATTTAACTCCCTTACAAAGCAGTCTGGTCAAAGGAGATGCAATTACTGAAAATCTATTCACAAAACGCTGATAATATCCGGCTAGTCCCAAGAAACTATGAATTTTTGGCACATTCCTGGGCGGCTTCCAGTTCATAACTGCTTCTATCTTTGCTGGATCAACTTTAATACCATCCGAAGAAAGAACGAGACCCAAGAAAGATACTTATTCCAACCAGAACTCACACTTACAAAGCTTTGCATACAGCTGATGCTCTCTCAAGGTCTGAAGCACAGTCCTCAGATGCTGATCATGCTCTTTCTCATTTCTAGAGTATACCAAAATGTCATCAATGAATACCACCACAAAACTGTTCAAAGACGGCTTGAACACTCTATTCATTAAATCCATGAACGCTGCAGGCGCATTAGTCAACCCAAATGGCATTACTAAGAATTCGTAATGTCCATATTGAGTTCTAAATGCCGTCTTAGGTATATCCTCCCTCTTAACTTGCAACTGATAATACCCCGATCTCAAATCTATCTTAGAGAACACACCAGCTCCCTTCAATTGATCAAACAGGTCTTTTATCCTTAGTAATGGATATCTATTCTTCACTGTGACTTTATTCAACTGTCTATAGTTGATACCCATTCTCATACTCCCATCTTTTTTCTTAACAAACAACACTGGTGCTCCCCAAGGAGACACACTTGGTCTTATGAAACCCTTATCCAGTAACTCCTGCGACTGCATCTTCAATTCTGTTAGCTCTGTTGGAGCCATTTTGTAAGGTGCCTTTGACACAGGTGCTGTACCAGGTACAGTATCAATTGACAACTCCACATCCCTGATAGGCGGTACACAAGCCAATTCCTTAGGAAAAACATCAGAGAATTCTCTCACTACTGGTATATCTTGGATCCTAACTTGTTCTCTTTTCGAATCCAAGACAAGGGCTAAGAAAGTCTCACACCCTTTTCTCAGACAACGACAAACACGCATAGCAGAAATCACATTTACTAACGGTTGAGAGCAAACTCCCTTTACAATCACTTTTGACTGTCCAGAACCAGTCAACACAACTGTTTTCTTTTTACAGTTAACTATAGCTTGGTGATTACTCAACCAATCCATGCCCAATATTACATCAAATTCATCAAAAGGCAACTCAATCAGATCTACTGGAAACACTTGCCCTTGAACTGTTAAGGGACACTTTCTATATACTTTATTCACATTAACTCTATTACCCAACGGACTAGTTACACAAATATCATAATCTAGATGCTTAGGTACAAACATCCTATCACATATTTTCTTAGAACATACACAAGAAAGAGTAGGAATGTACCAGCTATTAGTTCAAGTTCATGGTCACCACTATTAGTTCGTATCCGTAGATACTCACCACTATTAGTACCCGTAGGTACCACTGTCAGCATATTACTATGCAAAGATGAACCCATTTAGGATTCAATAGAAAGATGATTTCTGAAGAAATCGGATACTATCGGCCATAACTTTAGACCCTTTTAGGCATGCCTACTTATCCTCTACTTGACTTGCAGGCTAATTATTATTTCCAGTTATTTGTATATCAATCACAATCTACATTGCTCATATAATCATGTGGAATAGATCATAGTACATAATAGCTCACATATATTTGTAAGCATACTATCATGTTCACATTCACTTCCATTTAAACACCTTTGCATAATTCATAATCTTTTCCCAAGTCCATATAATGTTGATATATTAGTATAAATCTCATTCCATAACGTTATACATAGCTTTATAAAGAATTACTTTTCTTTCATATGCCTCACGGTGACAATCAAATCATTATGACCATGACATAGACACAAATCAAAACAGAAGACAAATCAGGGGTACCTCATGGTGGCAACCATTTTGGTTGTGATCGTGACCTATTTGCATCTTCAAAACAGAATATAAACTGAAGGTATGTCAGGGTGGCAATAATTTCATTGTGACCGTGACATGCCTAAATTTCAAAACAGAATGTAAATCGAAGGTATCTCACGGTGGAAACCATTTTGGTTGTGACCGTGACATACCTAAGTGTAATGGCCCAAATACTGGTCTAGAAGTTTCAGTGAATAATTTCAGTGTTATCATGATGATCGCAGTATTGAATAGTGTAGGGAGTGAGTTTGCTAGTGTCAAGTTTAATGATAAGTGTGCTGGAAGTATAGCGATTCCAAGATGAGTAACCCTGGGGTAGCTATACAGCGAACCCGACTGTCTGTTTTCAAAATTTTTATTATTTCGTAAAAATGATCTATGGGCCATAAGGAGTCTATTGGTGAAATTTGAGTTGAAAACAGAGTTAAATTGACCTCCGAAAGTCATTCTGAAGTTGGCCTCCGGTTCGATTCAATTTGAACCGGGGTTTGACCGAGGTTTGATCGAGGGGTTGTAAATATTGAATGAGGCCTAATGGATGTTGAGTGTGTAGAATAAGACAATAGAAATGTTATCTGTGAATTTTGACAGCTTTAGAGTTGTATTTTACGGTACAAGAAAAATTGATCGAATCGGACCGATTTAAGTGAATCGAGGCCCAAATGGACTCTGATTGAGCTGAAAATTTATAAGGAACATATTTTTGATGTTCTAAGATCAATGGAATCAGTTATAATTGAAAATAATGAGAGAACCATATAGATTCTTTGGAAAAGTGCAATTGAACTGAAAAACCAAAATTTTAGTTTAAATTGATTGGACCACCTTGGTTGGACCGGTTCGGTTCATTTTAGGGGTATATAAGAAGGGAGGAGGCCAGATTTCTCTAGAGAAATCCATCCAAAACTGACCTCCTCCTTCTTCTTCAAAAGCGAATGGTTTTTCTTCAATTCTCCTCCATTTTTCTTCTTCATTTCTCCAATCTTTCCCCAAAATTAAACCTCCTCGACAAAGTTCAGATGCTCTACAATCATATAGAAGTTATTGGAGTCCACTTGGAGCACTGGAAGTTGGGAAAATCAAGTGCGCAAAGTTTATGTCATGATTTGAGGTATGTGATTTAAGGGTTTTTAATTTGGTTTATAGGTCCCTATGGGGGTTTTTGAGGGTGTATAACACATTTATGATTTTAGATTTCATATTGGAAGTTTGGTTTTAAAGTTATGTGGATTTTTAAATTCGGCCACCTTAGGGAATAAAAGGGAATTATGGAGTTTTAAGGAGTTATGGCATGTGGAGTACAAGAATCTAAGGTGAGTGGATACATTATCCTTCCTTTTCCATTGATTTTATACATATTTTAGGTTATGTTTAAGTGTGAAAATGAGATTTGGGCATGTTTAATTAAATCTAATGTGATACTCATAATCTATGGACTTAATATAGTGTATAAATATGTTTAGATGAAATTAAAACACAATGGTATAGAAACCTTAAGCTTGGTTGAAAGATATTTAAGGAAAATTATTAAGATTAAGTGATGTTTATGGCATATAAATGATAGATATAATGTATATGACATGTTTAATGCATAATAGAGTGATTAAAGGAATTACAATAAATTATAATAAAATGGTAAAGTTATGGTCGAATAGAATACTAAAGGAAATAATGAGTTATGTTGTGTAACATAGTAAGTAAAAGATGTTTATTGCTAATATAACATGTAAATTGAATGTTTGAATGATTAAGTGGAATTAAAGTGAATTAAATGGAAAATTTGTGTAGTAGCCAAATGGTATATAAAGGATTTAATTAATATATAAGATGAAATAGGGCATACAAATGATATTTTTGGTAAGTTTAACATGTAGAAAGTATAATTAAGTGAATAAATGAAATTAAAGTGCAAGGTATGAAATGTGGTTACCGTGGCCGAATGGTGTTTATAAGGAATAAAGTGTGTATTTTGATAACTAATATAATGTGATGGCATAAAATGGTTAAGTGATGATAAATAAGTGTGTATGTAAAATTCCAAGTGAAAATAATGTGTACGTCGAAATGTGTATGATGATGTGGTGTGATATTTATATGAATGATGGTGAAATATTGCCCTTAGTAGTTGTCTGGTAGTGAAATCTAGTCCAGGATATAATTGGATAGCCATAGGGATTCCACTCCGCGGTACGGGTCATGGCGACTCGCTAGTGATAGACTAGTGACGGTTTATCTCAGTGCAGTGTTCAGTGTCTACAGTGTATCCAGTGATTATAGTGATCAGTGTAGTGTTGTGCAGTGATGAATGGTCCCATTGGGGGTCATTCTATAGTGTAGTGGATCTGTGGGGTCCACGTCCCGTGTATCCGGTCGATAGATTTTCTACCGGGTGTATACTAGGGGCATTCTGGTAAATATTTGATAAAAATGGCTAAAATAGTTAAATTGGTGAAAAAGAGTAAAAACGAGACTAAAATGAAGTAAATAGAAAGTTTAGGGGTAAAACAATAATTTTACAAAAAGTTGGTAAAAAGTGATCAAGTTAGGTAAAAAGTGAAAGTGTAAGGGTAAAATTGTAATTTTGGCAAAATATGAGGTTAAAATAGTAAATTAGTGAAAAAGTGATAAAATAAGGACCTAATTATAATTTAGTCAAAATATAAGTTAAAAGTGGTAATTATGTGTAAAAAGGGTAAAATAGTAATTAAATAAGTAAATAAGGGTGAAAGTGTAAAATGGAAAGTAAATAAGGTTAAAATAAGTGAGGGCAAAATGGTAATTAAGTGGAAAATAAGGACATAAAGGGAATTAGTGAAAAAAAAAGGATATGGATGGTATTATGGTAAAAGTAAGAATATGAATGTAATTAATGTAAAAGATGGGACATAGATGTAATTAATGGAAAAGTTAGGGACGTATATGGAATTAAGTGAAAAGATTAAGGACTTAAGTGTAAGTAATTATAATTGGTGGAGTAATTATGGAATATATGTATATTTAATGTAATTAGAGTGATTTAATAAATATTATGATTAAAATAAGATTTATTAGTAAATTATTATAAAAATATGTTAATTGGCAAAATAGTAGTATAGTTAATTAATTAATGAATAATTTCGGACACTAAATTGTTTATCAACTTACTTAATAATTTGTCATTATTTCACTACTAGTAACACTGATCAAATACTATTACTTTCTTTGCATTTCTAACATTCTCTTTACTATTTCGATTCTACACTTATCAATAATTTTACTTTACGATATCACTTATCAACTTCATTTCATAGCAATCGATTGACCTATAACTGTCTCTTTTTACTATTCATTTGGTGCACATATACGTCATTATAATTTTATTACTAATATGTATATGTTATTTCTTATTCGACTTTGGTCACTGATATTATTATTATTATTTACAATAATGGCCTGTCTATTTTCCTTTATCTTAACACTATTTATTAATCACTCTATCCTTTATCACTTTTACTATGAAAATCTTTATTTCCCATTATAATCAATTAGGCATTTCTACTATTCTAATTTATTTCGTCTACACTTAATTTATTAATCCTTCTTATTACATTTATTCAATTAAATTTTGTTGCAACTTAATTCACTATAGCCTCTTAATAATTAATTTTACAATTTAATCTCACTGTGTTTCTTACAATTTAAAACACTATCTTTCCATTTCACTTGATTTATATTACCATTATTGTCTTCCTTATTATTTATTATTAATTTAATTGAGCATCCAAATTAAGGCAAGAATCTAATAGGTTATTTATAAGGATAAAAGTATTAAAAGGAGATACATAAGAAATTGATCGTAAATGACAAACTGAACAAAGTGTTAAGCGACAAAAGACATTAGTGCACACGATAAGTTAGTGATAATAGGAACGAAAAGATTAAAACAAATAAATAAGGTAAAACACAGAAGTTGACAGATAATAGTGAAATTGACGACTATAAAAATTAACAGTGTAAATGATAGCGAAATCGATAAGTGCGCAGAGTAACAGTGCAAATGACTGTGAAATCGATAAATGTAAAGGTTAGTAATATAAGTGATAGTGAAAGTAGCGAATAACGAATTACAGAGTAGTGATAAAGGTAAAGACATTGATTAGTGATAATAGTGATAATGATAAAGATAAGGATAGTGAACGCCATTAAGGTATGTTATAAACTGTTTAAAAGACCTAAAAATAATTGACCCCATAACCTAAATACAGTAAAACAATTAAGCGATAAAGTATATAGGATTAGTATGGAAAACTTAGGATAAGTATCCACCACTGGGCATTTTAATTCTCAGCGCATAGTGTGTTAAATGCGCGTAGGTTATAATAGTTAGACGTGGCCGAAGACGTAGAAGCAATTGAAGATTGAGCAACAATAAGGACCGAAGGATTTGCATGGCATGTATACAAGCGTAGTTAGGGAAAGCTATGGTATGGGTAGGTAATTTATGTATTAATGTATTGTTATGTTATTGTGTATGTATTTTTATGTTTGTGAAAAAACAAATTCAGAGCTTTCAAGTGTATCATTAGTGATTGGCAATGCAGTGCACTGTTGTGACATCCGGTATCCGCATCATTTATGGGTATAAGGGTGTTACACTAAATTTCAAAACAGAATGTCACTCGTACATACCTCACGGTGACAATCATTTTGGTTGTGACCGTGATATATGTAACTTTGCAATCCAGAATGCAATCTGTGCATACCTCATGGTGACAATCATTTTGGTTGTCACCGTGACATATGTCCAACTATAGGCAGAATGCTAAATTCAAGCATTGAACCTATACATTTTGAACCCAAATCCTCACCTACAAACTCATGATTCTAACTCTCAAAATCATGCCATCAAACCAATATAAACACATATTTTCTTTGAGGCTAAAACACAATTCACATCTAAATTACTCATACTTATCATGCTTCCATTTCACTTTCCATCATAGCCATCTCAATCTTTCTAATGTAACACCCCAATACCCCCGTTGGAAGGATACCGGAGCGCTATGCAAGCAATTGCATATACATGTACAATTTCAAGATATAAAACCATATATATTAAACCTTAACAAAACCATGTATTCATATATACAATCATATCATTTTACAAAAGGGATTTGTAAGCCTTTTTACATATACATATACAAGATATTCCTTACAAAAAATTACATTTCCAAAGTCAAAATCTGTGTATACACAGTAACAAAAGATGTACAAAAAGATTCAAGGAGCCAAACACAAAAAGAATCTCAAACTCTTAGTGGCCGACCTTACAGATGCTTGACTCCAAAACCGATCCTGCCACCTACACGGGAAAACAACCCGTGCTAAGCGAAAGTGCTTAGTGGGGAGGAACAAAACAACATATATATGCATAACACATAACAACAATAACAACTAACGAATTAATCAAAAGATAAAGCATGTAAGCAACAGTCACTTGTATATCATAGCTTCTATCTACACGCATACGAATAAACATTATTCATTCATTAGATGCATAATCATAAGTACTCAGACATGTAACTTATAGCCATATTCATATCATTAGAAATATATATGATAGACACATCTCTAAAAGACACATATGTAATAGCCTGATTATTCCTTTAACTAGTGCATACAGGAGTTTGATACTGATAGGACACAGTATCCAAGCTTGTAGTGACATAAGTCACGAATCATGTAGTCATGTATACCCGAAGGTAACTCAAATCATATGGGGACCCAAACGGGGTCAACATGTAACAACTGCAATCACAGATATCTCAACCCTAGATAAGCGCTTATCCATCCACTAACTATAACTGATTAGGCTCAAATAACATCTCAACGGAATATCAAAGCCATTGCCATATAATAGAGTATACTTCAAATGTAACCATATAATTCATATATAAACTTTATTAATCACGTACATATAACAGGTAATAAAGAACTCATAATATAATACAAGTATATGCTAAGTCATGTACCATGTAGAAGAAGAACCCATGTGAAAAGAGATGAAAACTATTTTTGAAAATCAAGGCAGACAGGAGGACTTACTATCGCGCTCGCGACAGTAGCCAAAGGCACGGTATATGAGAGAATTGACACAAGTCGCTCATGATTTCACGACTCGTGTTGAAGTCGCCTCATAGAAGGAAGCTAACACGAGTCGTGATCCTTGTGCATGACCACGACTTGTGTGGAATTCCACAGATGGAAGATGGCACGAGTCATGCCATCTTGCACAACACATGTCATTTTTCCCTCAGTCCTCCAAGTCGCTAGTCATCTTCACGACTCATGAAGATGACAGACAACCTCCTCCGAGTCATGCAACCCCTTCACGACTCGGATCAAGCCTCTTCTACACAGGAGAGATCCCGCTTCTACGAGAAATAGAATTCGCAGTTCTATCGCGCTCGCGAGAACCTCGCATTCACGACAGAATCGTCATTTCCAATCCCAGCTAAAACGCAGAGACTTTTAAAGCTTTAAAAATCAAAACCCATTTTACCCAAAATCATATAACATATAAAGTCATATAAAAACGTACCTTTTAGGCTTTCAAATCATACTTATAACAAAATTAACTCAAATTTATACATCATCAAACGACATGATTTAAAATAATAGCATTTCATCCAAAACCCAGAAATTCATCTTAATTATCATATTCACTCAAATTAAAACTGACATGCAAACATTGTAACCCTAGTATTTTCAAATCATATACACTGTCTACTAACTACATGCAATCACATATATCAAATCATTCATATTTCAGGAATTAACATGCTAAACCTAGAGAATAATTCAAAAGTGAGAAGGGAACCAAAACATTCCCAAACAAACTTCCAAACCTATTGCAGATCTCCTTTTAACTTCAAGACCCGATCTTTTCTTTCCCTTTGTCCTTCCTTCTGTCTTCAGATGCTTACACAGGCCAACCAAAACAAAACCAAATTAACCCATGCAAAATAACGTATATCCCAATCAAACCCAAGAAGAAGAAGATGAAGAAAACCCAATATAAACTCAGCAACTTACCTCTCAGAGAACTAGTTCTTGCTCACTAATTATCCAATTCAAACTTGAAAAACACACATGCAAAGATTAAAGAGCAGAAAAGGAAGAGAAGAAGAGTAAGGGAGAATGGCAAAAGCAAGTTCCTGCCCCTCCCTCTCTCTCTCCTCCAAATTCCCTTATATACTCTCCACCTAGCCATACAAATGTCAAGTTCTCATTTGACCCCTCATTCCACTACCTTGACTTTTACCATATGCTCTTTAACATTTAACTAATAGGTCCTTGATAAATACCTTATAGTCACTAAAGAATTTCTGTCATTAATAATTTATTTATAGTTCCAATTAAGTCCTCAGTTATCCAATTCCCACATATACATTTATGAAAATACCCTTATTAAATCCAATTAATATTTAATTTTCGAATAGGCCATATTTGGGATGTTACAATTCTCTCCCCCTTATGAAATTTTGTCCTCAAAATTTTCCCCGTTAATCATTCCACTCCCAACTATCAAAACCAAACTCAACATGTATCTTATAAAATTAAAGCTTACCGGAAGCGCCTACGGTTTCCACTACATCTGCCCTGATCATTGCATACAC
The DNA here is from genome assembly GCA_947683425.1 of Excoecaria cochinchinensis. Taxonomy (NCBI): domain Eukaryota; kingdom Viridiplantae; phylum Streptophyta; class Magnoliopsida; order Malpighiales; family Euphorbiaceae; genus Excoecaria; species Excoecaria cochinchinensis. Next base: position 5,294,740 of record CANTUQ010000020.1, read on the forward strand.
TCTCGGATTAGCAAATTCTTTTGTAGTTGCTAGATGGTGCACTGTTTTTGATGGCGCTTGAGGAGCTCTATGTCTATTCCTATCACTTCTTACTGTATTGGATCTTCCTCCTCCAACCTTGCTCTCTTGTTGACTCTTGTCCTCCGTCTAATCAGGACAATGGGCAAATCGATGCTCCATACTTTCGCATTTGAAACACGCTCCTGTGATCTTTCGACACGTGCCCCAATGCTGTATTTGACAATGCTCACACTCCGGTGCTCGACTTCTTTTACTTGTGGGCAATGCTATACTTCCCACTTCCGACGGCACTTGAACAATCCCTGTAGTCATTTGTCCACTTGGGACACCCTTAGCTTTCTTGCTACCAACAATTCCACTTTCTGGGGCTCTTCACTTTTGTTCAATTCTCTATTTTGCCATCTCAAATTCTTCTAGCTTCATAGCCACTGCCACTAACTGATAATACCCAACTAGATTCATTGCCACCAACACCGATAATGGACCTCTAAACTCTAATCACTTCTCTTGACCTGTCTTCAAAATGTCGACACTTGAAATCCTCAGTCAGAAGTGCTGTAGGCACATACTTGCTCAAGCAACTAAACTCTTTCTCATAGTCGCTGACTGACATGTTCCTTTGCTTCAGACTTATAAATTCCTTCCACTTAGCTTCACGGTAGGCATTCGTCACATACTTCTTCTTGAACTCAAGTTTAAAGAATTCCCATGTCAGCTCAGCTGGCCTTTGAGGATTGAGAAGCACAAGCTTCCACCAATTGTATGCTGATCCCTGTAGAAGTGATATGGCACAAACAACTCACTGATTCGGAGGGCAACCTATCTCTTGCAGAATTCTATCCGTTCTCTCTAACCAAAACTCTGCCAGGTCCGATTGTCCAAGGAGGTTCCATAGAACTCTTCTGCTCCTCTTTTCCTCAAAAGCTCAGAAGGAGCCTTGGGAGCAGTTAACCGATCTACCAACTGAAGTAGTCCTTGTACAATTACCGGATTCTCAAACCCAGGAACACGACCTTCAGCTGGTGCATGCTCACGTGTAGGTCTACTAAATCCCATCGGATTAACACTTCTTGTTGTTTCACGCACATTCTCACTTGGATCAGACTCCATCTAGACACTACACAACACAAGACAACATTTGCATTAGGCCACGACTTAAGACTGACTCACATGTACCAGAACCATCTACACCTATGCTCTGATACCAAAACTTGTAACACCCCAATACCCCCGTTAGAAGGATACCGGAGCGCTATGCAAGCAATTGCATATACATGTACAATTTTAAGATATAAAACAATACATATAAAATCGAGAGATAACAAAACCATGTATTCATATATACAATTATATCATTTTATAAAAGGGATTTGTAAGCCTTTTTACATATACATATACAAGATATTCCTTACAAAACATTACATTTCTAAAGTCAAAATCTGTGTATACACAATAATAAAAGATGTACAAAAAGATTCAATGAGCTAAACTCAAAAAGAATCTCAAACTCCTAGTGGCCGACCTTACCGATCCTACCACTTACACGGGAAAACAGCCCGTGCTAAGCGAAAATGCTTAGTGGGGAGGAACAAAACAACATATATATGCATAACACATAACAACAATAACAACTAAAGAATTAATCAAAAGATAAAGCATGTAAGCAACATTCACTTGTATATCATAGCTTCTATCTACACACATACAAATAAACATTATTCATTCATTAGATGCATAATCATAAGTACTCAGACATGTAACTTATAGCCCTATTCATATCATTAGAAATATATATGATAGACACATCTCTAAAAGAAATATATATAATAGCCTGATTATTCATTTAACTAGTGGATACGGGAGTTTGGTATTGATAGGACAGAGTATCCAAGCTTGTAGTGACATAAGTCACGAATCATGTAATCATTTATACCCGAAGGTAACTCAAATCATGTGGGGACCCAAACGGGGTCAACATACTCACACATATCTCAACCCTAGATAAGCACTTATCCATCCACTAACTATGACTGATAAAGCTCAAATAACATCTCAACGGAATATCAAAGTCATTGCCATATAGTAGAGTATACTTGAAATGTAACCATATAATTCATGTATAAACTTTATTAATCACGTACATATAATAGGTAATAAAGAACTCATAATATAATACAAGTATATGCTAAGTCATGTACCATGCAGAAGAAGAACCCATATGAAAAGAGATGAAAACTATTTCTGAAAATCGAGGCAGATAGGAGGACTTGCTATCGTGCTCGCGACAGTAGCCAAAGGCACGGTATGTGAGAGAATCGACACGAGTCGCAGTAGATACCGGGTCCCGAGGCAGCCTAGACTAGGGTTACCCAATGATGATTAGATGCCCGTTCGCAGGCAAAAATATTGAAAGTGATAATTTTTCTGGTGGAAATTTGCTTTTTAAAGAATAAAAAATAAAAAATATATATTTTAAAAAAATTAAAAAATAAAAATGTGTTTGAAAGTATTAATTTTATTTCAAAAGGTTTCAATTTAAAATTTAAAAAAAAAATTCGGACCATTGCAGCAGTCGCGGCGCTCACTCCGGCGGAGCGCCGCGCCGCGCCCGCTCCCGCATAGCGTGCTGTGCAGCAGAGTGCCCATCCTCACCCATCCACACGGATTCGCGCGCCAGCATACCCAGGTTCTGCCGCAACCGCCATTTTTCCCCCCAAAACGAGTTTTTTCACCCAAAATTAAGGTTTTTGAGTCCAAATTAAATTCTAAATCATTTTTTTAGATAATTAATAAATAAAAGCTGAATTTATCATTAAAAAAGGCAGGAAATTAAATTAAAATCAAATATTTTTTCCTAATAAAATTAGGGTTTTATTTTTCCATCATATAAATATTTTGAGATCAAAAAACCTAAGGGGGAGCCTCCATTGTTTTTGACATCAGATTTTTAAGAGCTTTTCCTTTATTCTTCTTTGGTTTTTCTTCAAAAAAATTTTGGACTTCTATTTTTTCACTAACAAGGATTAATTGAGAATGGAAATTCAAGTTTCAATTCTTAATCATTCTATTTAATTTCTTTGTTTTCTCCATAAACAAAAGGAATTAATTCTCACTTTCAAATCAACTTTCAATTTCTTAAGCATTCTAATTAATTTCTTTGTTTTCTCCATAAATAAAAGGAATTAATTCTCACTTTCAAATCAATTTTCAAATCTGTTAAGCATTAAAATTAATTTCTTTGTTTTCTCCATAAACAAAAGGGATTAATTTCATTGCTAAATTATTTGTTTGAGGAATTTTTCAAGAAGATCATCATTATTCCATCGAATCCAAATATGAGGGTAAATTTTCTGGGCTCCGAACTAATAATTTTTTTTTATCTTATTCTATTTTTTATTGTTTGGTTCATGTAAATATTGTTTTATTGATTCTATTCCTAACATATAATCAATTAATTTCTTTTGTTTTGATTTCTTGTTATTCTTAACATATAATTAATTTATTTTGCCATGATTTCTCATTATTAACATGTAATTAACCAATTAATTTTGCTTTGATTTCTTATTATTCTTAACATGTATTATTTTGACATGTAATTAATTAATTTATATTTGTTGATCTTTTTACCATGTAAATATTTATGTTTATTGTGATTAACATGTAAATAATTAATTTAACCATGTTAATTTTGCATCTTTAACCCAATAATCCTATTTTGCCAACTAAATAAAATTGTTTGTTTTGTTTTTCTTTTCTCATACATGCATTCACGTGAATAGTGGCCATTTTGCATTATTGTCTCCTTTAATTCCAACTTACTTGGTTCACACATCATTTGTAAAACCCCCATCGGACACCCCCGTTGGAAGGGCGTTGACGGGCGCGCTACCCGAAATGAAGCACACATACATGCATACAAAACATACAAAAATATGAGGAAATTAAAACTTTTAAGGAGCGAAAGCTGGTCATGCATAGACTCACATACACGCAAGCACTAAGCGTACGCATACACACATACATACATACACTCGTTCAGCGGAAGCATAATACAAAAGATATAACTCACGGATAACTTAATACATAAATATAAATACACTTACATAGCCCAAATGTTACATCCAGATCCTTACATATAATCACATGTACAAAAGGCTACAGAAATACAGAAATCAAAATACAGGAGCTGATAACAAAATAACAAAAATTCTAACTCCTATATGGTCAACCTTGCAGATGCGTAACTCGTACCGAACTAAACCTGCCACCTGCACGGGAAAAGAACCCGTGCTAAGCGATAACGCTTAGTGGGGAGAACACACAAGTAATGTGGACGGCCATTCACAATGGTCGCCAAGGCATAACACATGCAAATGGCATATGCGGACATTCATAACACATATAATATTATGCTCGCATATAAAAGCCGTGCGTTTAGAGAATCATATCCACATTCATATATACATTACCTGACTACTCATCCTGTTATCATATTCACGCAAACTAGTTCACATGCTAATCCATAATAGTTAACAGTATAAAATCACATTCGTATACATACTAATTCACATGCTTATAACCACAATTGATTATATTCAAACGCAGTCACAATACGATATATGCGAATAATCACACACAATAGGCATGCTTGAGTCACCTTTAACCATTCAGAGATTTATAATTACATTCGGATTCATAACTGATTCACATGACTGAAATCTTACACATTCGGATATCATATTCTCATATTCATATCGGATAAAGCAAACAAAATACCTGCTGACTCAAAATAGTGGATAACGAGTAAACGCATAGCGTACCTTACGGGCACGAATCGAACTCATAGCATACCTTATGGGTACGAATCGAAAACCATTTTATTTTTGTCGCATTCAAAACATTTTACAAAGGGGGGCCTTAAACAAGATCCATAACGCATAAGGGGTTCGCGAGGAACCAAACGGGGACCTGATCGGGGTCCAAACTGAACTGAGGCTGCAGCTATAAGACTCTATTAGGCATGCCTAACTATCCACTAGACTGACTCTCGCAGGTCATGCATAAAACAAATAATGTTTTGATTCACATAATATATATACGTATCATCATACATAAACTAGAGTATGATAGCCATATCCATAAATTCATGATGTCAACCATACATCATGCAATTCCTATTGTGAAACATACAATATGATTCAGTCATCACACTCGAACAATAATCAAAGTTCTAAAGCATATTGGGGTCAATATTGGAAACACTATTATGCAAAAGATTATCAATACAAAGTCCTAACCATGCTATAATGCAATTTACACTTAAGCATTGCATATTATTCTTAGAGAAAGTTCATGAGTAAATATATCTGTACCACTTTTCACATTTAGTTTAACATGCTCAAAACTACATCAATAATCATATAATCTATTAAGCACACATCCACATGCATATAAACTTTTATTCATCTACAAGTCATGTAAACATAATCTCATTCATAAACTCTCATATCATAACATCATTTACATGTAATTTAATTGGAAAGACATTCATATATCCATTTTATAATGTTAGACATGAGTTAGATAAGTGGTAAAAAATTCTGATGAAGTTCAGGATCAATTCGGGACGGAAAAAGTACCTTTTAGGCTAAAAAATGAGGTTACACGGCAGTAAGGAACTTCATACCGCCGCGTGGGATGTAAAAATTGGGTAAACGAGGGACAAAATGGTTTTACACGGCGGTATGGAATTCCTTACCCCCATGTAAACCTATTCTGCCTCACTGGTTCAAGACAGACTGCATGTCCAAAATTAAAATGCATTTTACACATAGTTAGAGACATTTTTAGGAAAATATTTCTCATAAAAATTATTCCCTAGGATGTTAGCGTTCTAATGGGACAAATTTCAGGTCAATTGAATAACTATAACTCCAGATATGAGCTAAACAATCTATACTATTCCAGTAACCTGGCCCAAACAGAAACACTTCGGTTTTTAATTTGTTTGAGGATTATAGAGCCAGAACTGGCTTCCGGTCATTCAGAGACAATTTTAGATCTATGTCTTATATTTCAAATGGAATTGGAATCATCCAATTTGGAGGTCTATAACTCTACTTATGACAAAAATATCACACAAACGTCTGGTAAAAACTGAACAAGATTTTCCCCAAAATCACACTTTACACACAAAAGGTATATGGACACCATCTAACACATCCAAAAATCATGCAAAAATCATCCAATACACATACATGGTCCAAGAGAAATTAGGTTTATTCAAATAGCATATTAGGTTTAATGCCTTAATCATAAAGTATAAACATGTTATATAATTCTTGTCATGAGTATTTGTTCATATAGCAAACTATGCTTATGGTTTAATTCATGATTAATCATCATATTAATTAATTCTTCATTATAAGAATTTATTCAATTCACATGTAATTTAATTACCTATCCTCATTACCTAATTATAAAATAAGTAACATTAAATTTTTCAGTCGTTTCTAAACATTTTGGGGCTAATTTGGAGGTGTACAACCGATTTTAGGATGAATTGGTGAAGAGGGAGACATTACTCTAAAACACAGCTGTGTTTTCCAACCAGTCTCTAAACGTTATCAGACTTAAGAACACAACACAGGGCATAATTAATTTAATGAATCTACAAGCATTTTTGAACTAATAAACAACATTTTAGACCACCTGATCTTCATAATAAATAATCCTCATGATATTATCTTTCTAGTGACAAAAATTCAGATCAATAGGAGCTAAAATCAGGGAGATATACTCAAATTTCTCTAACCTGCTCCACAGACACACCTGACAAATTTTGCTACTGTAATGGGCGATTTTGAAATAATTAGAGTCCAAATTAAATTATAGTTATTTGTACCATGTTTTAGGCACAGATGTTGTGGTTCTAACCCAACTGGAATTACGCATTTTGGAGTTGTAAAAGTCAACTTATGCTAAAAAGAATGACCAAAGGTCAATCAGACCCACAAAGACAGATTTACACTTTGGAATTCAACAAGCTTCAAACCAACTCATTTGACACCATCAATTCACCAAATTTAATTCAGACCAACACAACACATAATTTAACATCTCAGAATATTCAATTCATCAATTAAAAATCATTAACACATAAATTAACAAACCCATTCCCAAACCTGAAATTCTTTGCTTCAAATCTAATGTGCAACACTAGATCCAGCCTTCTCCTTGCCCTTTGGTTCACGAGGAGGCTCAACTAAGCAAACAAACCATCAGAACAAACAAACACAAAACCTTAACTCAAAAACCCAAACCCAGAAAATGTAAGAAGAAGAAGAAGAATATGTACAAAATAAGGGACAAAATGCAGCAAACTTACCAATCAAGGAGATGACCAAATCACACTAGCAGCTCTTGAATCCAAACTAAGGTTTTTAGGGAAAGAGAAGGAAGAGGAAGAGTAAGGGAAAGAGGGGCAACGGGACTTGAAGATCAAAAATCTGCCCTCCCCCTTTTCCCTTTCCTTTTTTTTTTCTTTTCTTTTCCTAACCCTAGACATGTGTCACTTTCCTATTGGAGGAAACTAACCACTCACACCTAACAAGCATACACTAGACACACACAAAGCACTCCCAACTAATGCACACCCTACATTTGTACACTCATGTACACACAATACTAACTCACTCACTCACATCCTACAACCATGTGAACAACACACCCAAATGCAACCCAACCAAGTCCACTTTGCAAGCTCTCATTGGACCAATAATTCCACTTCTTGACTTATTACTCTTTGGTCCTCACAATTCTCACTTAAGTCGTTGGCAAACTTGCACTTACTCCCTAGCATAGTTATTTTCTCACTTGAACTTTAATTATCTTTTTAATTAGGTCATTAGTTACTCAAATTCCACATGTACAGATTATCGAAACACTCATCACATACCCGACTTGGCATGCACATTCCGACTAGGCCCAATTTGGGGTGTGACATCATTATTTTATTCATTCTCACTTATTTATTTTTATCTTTTATTTATTTGTTCTATTTACTTGCTCAGCCTAATTAACATATTTGTTAATGAAATTCATTTAATTTAGTTTGGTTCATTATTTTATTTTATGTATTCCATTTTATTTTATTTTATTTATTTTACTTGATTTAATTACTAACCATAATTTTTATTTTCCTTTTTTTTGGTTGCACTACCTTGTCTTTTTATTTGAGTATTACCCATGGGCGAGTTGGAGGATCGAGGATTAAAAGCCTTCAAAGTTTGGTTTGCATTTTTTTAATTGTTGTATTTTTCCTATTTTATGATTTTGTATGTTGCATGTAAAATGTATTTTGGATCCGTTTTTATTATGAAAATTCATGTTTTTTTTTCAATAAATAAAATTGGAATTTTTCTAATAAAACGGACCAATGTCCTATTTTTAACCAATAAAATCTCACTTTCAAATGGAGAATTGATTTTCATAAAATGGGATCACTCATCCTGATTTTCTCAATCAATGCCCAAAATAATTCTCCAAGTTTTTTAGGATTAATCAAAGGAACCAATGTTCCTAAAATTCAATAAATATCCCAATTTATGTATGATGTATTTTATTATTCTTCTTTTTGTGATGCAGTTATTTATTTTTCATTTTGGGCCCTTGTAATTAATTTTTGGGGCAAGTTTATCCTTTTATTTTATTTATGCTTTCTTTATTTTGGGAAATTGTTCTGTCCCAAATTTTTCTTGTAATTTATTTATGGCTTTATTTTATGCTTTCTTTATCGCTTTCCAATGTGATTGAAATGCGCTTTAAATTTATTGCATGATCGCGTGAGATGAGAGATGGAATTTTGTTTTGTTAAAAACTCATTTATAAACTTAACTTAAGGAATGAATAAAAGTGAAGTTCCGAACACCTTCTCTGGTTTAAGACCCATGAGGTTAGATAACCTTTCCCAATTTCTTGTAAATTGGGTGACGACTCCAAGATGCCTCAAAGGTGCCTAAAGGTTTCATGGGATTAGATAAACCTCCCAATGTTCTATTGGGTAGGGGATTCCAAAATGTCTCGTGTAACCCAAGATCAAAAAGACGCGAACCAATCCCTCGAATCCTAAAAGCGGGTTCAATGAGGGCCTTGCTGGTTCGGTACGCATCACAGTGGCGACTCCACTGGGGATGATCGAAACTTTGCTTCGAAAGTAAATTAAGTTAAACTTATAATTGAGTTATTAACAAATGAAAATTCCATTTCTCTTCGAAATTGCATTGCATCCATTAGAGCCTTAGAACTATTGTCACACCCCAAATCAGGCCTGGTCGGAATTGGCACGTTAACTGGGGAATTTAAGGGTATTTCAGTAATTTATGCTTGAAAAAAATTGGATAATAAGGATTTTATGGCAAAGTAATTAATTAAGTAGGTTATAAAGGGGAAATGTTAGAGTGTGTTTGTAGTGTATGGAAGTAGGATATAAGTGGACTAAGGGGTTTTATAGTGTGGGTTGTATGTATGGTGCCTTGGATGTAAGTGGGATTTAAGGAATGATTGGGTGTGGCTCAAGTTTGGTGCCTTGAAGATATTTATTCAAGAAATGTTTGTGTGTGTGTTGTGTATGGTGCTTAGAGTGGAAAGTTAAGTGAGTGGATGTTTGGTCCAATTGGAGAGGGACAAGTGGCTTGGTAGGTGGGCAATTAATGGGAAAAGAGTTAAAGGAAAAGAAGAAAGAGAGGGAGAGCAGATTTCACGTTGGGGCTCCCTCCTCCCTCTCCCGTTCTTCCTCTTCTTCTCTTCTTTCCCGTTTCTTGCGTTTCCTCTCTTGTTTGTGTGGGTTTGGAGCTAGTTTTGGAAGTGGTTGAGAGCAAGATTGAAGAGGTAAGTGGTTAGATTTTGGATGTTGTGATTGGATTTTGGATTGTCTTCTTCTTTTGTTTTGTTTAAGTTAAGGTTTGTGGAAGAGTAATTGTGGGTTTTGGTTTTGTGCAAGCTTTGGGTTTCAAGGGAAAGCTCAAGGGTAAAGAGAAGGTGAAGATTGGGTCTTGAAGCTACAAAGAAATCAGGTTTGGGAGCTTTGATTTATGAATTGGAATCTATGAGTTGTTGTGCCCTAATTCTCACTTAAGATGTAAATGAGTTTGTATTGTTTAAATCTCTGCAATTTGAGTGTTATGGTATGTGTAAATGCATGAATGAGTTTGGGTAGATGTGTTAGTAATCCATGTTATTGATTGAGATGAATGTATATGAGGGTTGGTTTGAAATGCATGAGTTTGGCAATTCTGTCCCGTTTTTATTTGACCTCTGTGTATTGTTTTTGATATAATTATAGTTATAGACTTCTAAATAGTGTGATTCTTGCGCCATTAGAACCATGTTTTCAATACCTTTAAATGTCTCCGAAATAGCCTTGGGCAAATTCTTGCTCTAAGACCTAGAAAATTGACCAAACTCGTAGTGTTTCTGTTTGGGTCGCGTTATTTGAATAGTCTGGGTTGTGGAGATCATATCTGGCGTTCTAAATGTTATTTTGATCTTAAATTTGTTTCATTTGAACTTTAACATCATAGGGAACATTTGTTAAGAAGGAAGTTTTGGCTAAAAATGAGGTTTAGAGGTCGGTTTAGGCAATACAAGTTTGGGGCATTAAGCAGTCTCGTTTGGCTTCAGAGGAGAGCCTCTGTCGCGACCTCGAGACAGAAAAGTATGTTTTAGCCTTTATTTCTTCATTTTTGAGCCCTGGGTTGACCCGGATCAATCCCGTACCTTCCCCTCAGCTTATTATGCATCTTTAGGGTAATTAAATGACTATATAAGTAGTTGTCTTCAGTAAAACTTATGAGTATGTTTAAGAATTGGAGATTTATCAAGTGAATAATAATAGATATAACTCCGTGAAGGTTGGGTTATGGATGAGGGTGGATATGTGTTGATCTCATAAGTAACCTAAGCATGATGTACCATATGTATGAATGCATTTAACGTGGGTGTGATTGAGATGATTGATGAATAATGTTGTTATTATAGATTGTGTAAATGGATATTGTTAATGGCATGTTTTATTGAAATTCTTGATACGAATGTTGTGTTTATGTTGTCAATGATGTGTGGCTTACTGGAGATGAGGTAAGAGACCTTTGGATATGTTTCGTGTGTTGTGGATGAGTTTGAGGAAGGAAAGATCCTGCAGAATTCTACAGATTTTCGAAATCATGACTCTGTCGCGAGCGCGACAGAGACCGGTGATTCTGATGCTGTGCCATCGCGAGCACGCAACGCTGTCGCGAGCCCGCGATAGCAATAGCTTGTGTGCTCTCTGTCACAAGCGCGACAACCGTCGCGATCACGACAGAGCACATTGTTGGCCTGTGCTATCGCGAGCACGCGACTTGTCGCGACCCCGCGATAGCAATGATTGCCCTCTGTCGCGATCGTGACAGCATCGCGAGCGCGATAGAGCCGGGCCCTTCTCTCCTTCCCGCGATCGTGAAGTCCGTCGCGCGTGCGCAGCGAAGATACTATGGACAGGGATCGTGAGCGCGACAGATGTGTTGTGTTGAATGAGTTTTCTTTGGTGATTCCAATGTTTGAATTCCGAACTTGTGGTACCTTTAGGTTTGTAATTGGACTATTTTATGAAGTATGTTAATATAATTGGATGTATTATGCATATCTATACTTATGATCTTTCTCTAAGATTGTTATGTTATGCTTAAAGTGTAAATTGTATGATGCATGTTTGACTTTATGAACTTATTCATATGTCTCACCTATTGCTGATTCTGCATAATGATATATAATTATGTGATTTGAAATATGATTTGTATTATGCAAGACCTGCGAAAGTCAGTCTAGTGGATAGTTAGGCATGCCTAAAAGAGTCTTCCTGCTGCAGCTTTCGTTATCGTTTGGACCCCGATCAGGTCCCCGTTTGGTTCCTCGCGAACCCCTTTATTGTGTTTGGATCTTGTTTAAGGTCCTTCCGAAAAATGTTTGTGAATGAAAATAGAAATGCTTTTCGATTTGTACCCATAAGGTACTTTCCGTAATCATCTTGTACCCGTAAATTACTTTCTATATACTCGTTATCCACTATTTTGAGTCAGCAGGTATTCTGTTTGTTTTGCCTAATATGAACAAGAGAATGTGATATTCGATTAAGCATGATTCTGGACATGTGAATCAGTTATGTATCCGAATGTGATTATGAATCTCTGAATGGGTTAAGTGTGACCTAAACATGTGAAGTGGACATAATTATCTGCATATATGGGTATATGCATAACATATTGTGAATGTATGGTATGCTAACGGTTGTGAATATAGGTACGAGAATCCAGATGTGTGTAACTGTGACCATGATCTTTTGAATGCCATGAGTTCGATTAGTTATGTCTATTTTGAATGCTATGATTAGTAAGTATGTGCACAAACGTGATTTTGTACTTTTGGCGGTTATAGTGAATTATATGAATCAAGATACGTAACGAATGTGCTCTTGACCTTGGAATGTATATATATCGTGCTATGTTACGTGCCTCCTCTCTCTAGCTTTCCTATTGTAGTGATTTTAGCGTGTGGGCATGTATTTACATTTCAAGGCATGATAGAAGTATGTTTAGTTAACTAGCATTTTCGGCATGATAATTGGGTGTGTATTTGCCTGATAATTGTATTACATGTGAATGGGTTTTTCGTTAAATGCACGAGTCCTTGGCATGATAGTCGTATGTGTATATGAACTTCCGAATGCATGGCTTTCCTATGCAGGCTTATTTATTCATCTGTTGTGATTATTTGTATATGCCATTTGTGTATGTAATTTGTTCTGGCGACCATTGTGAATGGCCATTCATCTTGCTTGTGTGTTCTCCCCACTAAGCGTTTATCGCTTAGCACGGGCTCTTTTCCCGTGCAGGTGGCAGGTTTGGTTCAGTTCGAGTCGCGCGTTTGCAGGGTCGGCCACATAGGAGTTAGAAGCGTTATGTTATTCTGTTCAACTTCTGTATTTTGATTTCAGTAATTTGTAGCCTTCTGATTATATAAGGATCTTATTGTAATTAAGTTTCAGTTATTTCTCCGCTTTATGCTTCCGCTGAATGATCATATGTATGCATGTGTATATGTTTTGGCTTAGTGCCTGCGTGTGTGTGAGTTAATGTATGTCCAGTTTTGCTTCTCAAGATAAGTTTTTAATTTTCCGTGTTTTTGCATGAACGTATGCTTTCGCTTAGCTTATGTGTGCTTGTATGTGAGTGAACGTCGGTAGCGCACCCGCGTCCTTCCAACGGGGACGTAGGGGGTGTTACAACTATGCTAGTTGGTCCCTTATTTTACCCCGGTCCATTCCTAAAGCACGACCCTACTTTCACTCATTGTAGGGAAGTGCTCGGGATAATCACCAGCCCAAGTCTCTTACCATCATGGTGCTAGAAAATGGCATGAAATGAATATGATAATTATGCAGCGGAAAAACATGAAAAAGAATCATACATGCCAAGCAATTCCATGACAAGAATCGAAACATGCACTTTTTAGGGTTTTTTAAAACTTACAACTTTAAATGCCAATTCCAAATTGAATTTGATGATGACCAGCAACTAAGATGAGTTTGTCCACCTTTGATCTTCACCACCAATGCCAAGGAACAACCTTTACGCCAATCCTCTCTATGTTCACACACACAATTGTAAGCTAGGCTTAAAACCGAGATTGCTAGCTCTCAATAAATTAGTATTGTGTAAAGGGTAAGGATTGAAGCTACAAGCTTTTGTCTTGCACTTCTATTTGATGCTTTTAATGCCTAATCACACAAGAAAGCAAGAAAGAATTCTTCTCCTTGTTGAATTCGGCCAAGAGGAAAAAGCTACCCCTTGTGAAAATCGGCCAAAAGAAAAATTGAGAGTGAGAGAGAGAAGTCTTTCTCTACACCACCTCTCCTAGTGTTTTTTTTCTTTTCCAATCTCTATCCTTATCTTATGGCAAGTCTTTAATCTGAATTTTTCTACCTTAAGATAGTTTATTCCATCTTAAACACTTCCTAGAGATAAGTAACAAATAATAGTTTAAACCCATTTGAATTTAAAATTCAAATTAGGATTTAATACTCAATTAACTTAATCATATAATTAATTAATTGAAATTAAATCATGTGGGCCGAATTTCTCCTCTCTCATGGGCCAAGGTCCAATAGCAATTTTAATACCCATTACATACATTAATTTGACTTTAATTAAAAGCCCAAATTAATGCCCAATATATTATTTAAATATTTTAAGCCCAATACTTTGTGTGCGATCCTATAGGTCCATTTAATGTTGGCAATGAATTAATGAATTAATTCAAAGGCTATATATATTCTCTAGCAAGATATTATAGCATTCCAAATTAAATGAAAATGCAAATGGCATTTAGTGACCTAATGCAATTTTGCATAGTCCCTTACCCATAAATATCAGAATTAATATAAGGCATGGAACTAGTCATCCTTATATGTAAGTTAATTCCTTTCTTGATATTCCAGTGACACTGAACTCTCAGATAAATAATGGTTACTCATTATTTCATCTCGGTATGGCCATACACTTCTCAGTTCACTGATCAAGTGGCCGATGATATTTTCTCTCTTATAGAGAGGGGTAATCCCTTCACTTCTCTCATGCTCTCTGACATGAATCAATGTATACCCAAGCATACCCATACTTGTCACTCTATTACGAGCACGTTAGGTGTATGTCAAAGTACACAGTAATTCATAAAGAGTTTCATAGAGATTTCAGGTCTAAGAACTCCGATACAAAACTTGCATATGAGAAACACTTATGACTTGTACCATGTAGTGTTCTCATTAATGGATCGAATCAAGATACCATATTGTAAACATCTATTTATGATCTCTGATTGACACTCTTGTCCTTATGATCCGTAAGACATAACTCAATTTATCAGAGAGAGCATACTAGTTTTAATTCATTTGTTATTCCCATAACAATGACTGACTAGGGATATTTAGAATGAAGTCTCATTGGTTTTAAGGTCTTACAACCATGTGCCTCACACATGATAACTTAAACTGAAACAACATTATTGGATAGTTCTATCAATTGACATGCACAGGAATACAATGGATAAAACAAATGCCTCATTTACTAGCTAAAGTGTTTTATTACAATGTATTGGGGCTAGGGCTAACACTAACAATCTCCCACTAGCACTAGTCCCAATTGGGCATAGCCCTAAGACCGAATGCTCTCAAATGAGCTTCGTGCAGATTTGGACGCAACTGTTTCGTCAAAGGATCTGCTACATTATTTTCACTTGCTATCTTGCTAACCTTGATGTCCCCACGATCAATGATCTCTCTGATCAGGTGGTACCTCCTGAGTATGTGTTTGGATTTCTGGTGTGACCGGGGCTCCTTGGCCTGTGCAATGGCCCCGTTGTTGTCACAAAAAATTTCTAATGGATCTAGGATGCTTGGGAACACTCCTAATCCAGAAATGAAATTTCTAATCCAAACAGCCTCTTTTGCAGCCTCACTCGCTGTAATATACTCAGATTCTGTAGTTGAGTCGGCGACGGTCTCTTGCTTTGAGCTTCTCCAGCTGACAGCACCACCGTTTAAAACAAAAACAAATCCAGATTGCGATCTTGAGTCCTGAGTGCTGGTTTGAAAAGCAGCATCGGCATAGCCTTGTATGACGAGCTCTTCCTGACCACCATACACCAAGAAGTGATCCTTAGTCCTTCGTAGGTACTTTAGAATCCCTTTTACAGCAGACCAGTGCTTTTCACCAGGGTCTTGCTGAAACCTACTGGTTATACTCAGTACATGAGCAACATCCAACCTAGTACATAACATAGCATACATGATAGATCCAATAGCAGATGCATATGGGATTCTACTCATGTCGTCCCTTTCCTTTTTGGTTTTAGGGTACTGTTCTTTGGTCAAAGGAACTCCCAAAGCCAAAGGTATGTACCCTTTCTTTGAGTCTCCCATACTAAAACGCTTTAGTACTTTGTCTATGTACTTTTCTTGACTTAGTCCCAAAAGCCGATTCGATCTGTCTCTATAGATCCGAATACCAAGTATTGTCTCAGCTTCACCTAAGTCTTTCATCGAGAAACATTTTCCCAACCATTGCTTAACCATTTGCAATGTTGGAATGTCATTCCCAATGAGAAGGATGTCGTCCACATATAGGACCAAAAATACTACTATGCTCCCACTAACCTTCTTGTACACACAAGGCTCATCTTCGTTCTTGACGAAGTCAAAATCTTTGACTGCCTCGTCAAAACGAAGATTCCAACTTCGGGATGCTTGCTTTAATCCATAAATGGATTTCTGAAGCTTGCAAACCTTCTTAGGATGCCTGGGATTGACAAAACCCTCAGGCTGTGTCATATACACCTCCTCAAGTAAATATCCATTGAGGAAAGCAGTTTTGACATCCATTTGCCATATTTCATAATCATGATATGCAGCTATGGCAAGCAAGATCCTAATGGATTTGAGCATGACTACAGGCAAAAAGGTCTCATCATAGTCTATACCATGAGTTTGTCGAAAACCTTTTGCTACTAGTCTACCTTTGTAGGTCTGATCAGCTTTGAGTTTAAACAGCCACTTGCATTCAATTACCTTAGCACCTTCCGGTGGATCAACCAAGGTCCAAACCTGGTTATCGTACATTGATTGCATCTCGGATTTCATGGCTTCAAGCCAATTTTTCGAGTCTGGGCTTTCAATAGCTTCTCGGTAGGTAGTAGGATCCTCACGATCTACTAACTCAATAGTGTCACTGTCGGTGATTAGAAATCCATATCTCTGAATCTCCTGACATACCCTACCGGACCTTCTAGGTACTTGTGTAATGGGTTCTTGTTCCACAAGTGGTTGTGAACTTGATCCCATTTCCAACTCATCCTCTATAGGAATTTGTGGCGCTTGAATTTCTCCAAGTTCTACTTTACTCCCACTATCTTTCTTGAGAAGGAACTCCTTTTCCAAGAAAACAGCCTTGCGAGCAACAAATACTTTGTTCTCGGCTTGTGAGTAAAAGTAGTATCCCTTTGTTTCTTTGGGATAACCCACAAATAAGCAGACAGTGGATTTGGACTCTAGTTTGTCAGATGTTAATTTCTTAACATGTGCTTCACAGCCCCAAATCCTAAGAAATGACATATTGTGTAACACCCCAAATCGGGCCTAGTCGGAATCGGAAAGCTAAGTCAGTTACGTGAAGGGTATTTTGGTAATTTTATGCATGAGTAATTTGGATAATAAGGATTTAATTGCTAAGAAATTAACTAAATAAGTTTAGTGAATGAATTATCTAGTGGAACATGTGTATGGTATGTAAGAAGTGATTGGATAAGATTGTGACACTTGGGTTTGTAGGATGATGACAAGTGGCTTATAAGGAATTGTTAGAGTATGCTTGAAGTATATGGAAGTAGGATGTGAGTGGGCTAAGAAATGATATGGTGTGAGTGGTGTTTGGTGTATTGAAGATATTTATCCAAGAATTATTTGTGTGTGTATGGAGTATGGTGCAAGGTGGAACAAGTCAAAAGGTGAATTAAGGGACCAATAAGATTTGGACACATGGCTTGTGGTAGGTGTGCATTAAGTGTGATAAAGAAAGACAAAGTGAAGGGAAAAGAGGAGTCTACGTTTGGCCCTTTCATCTTCCCGATCTCTATTTCTTTTTCCTTTTCTTCCCTTTCTTTGTTCAATCTTTTGGGTTTTGAATAAATTGGAAGTGATTTAGTGGAGCTTGGGAAGTAGGATTGAAGAGGTAAGTGGTTAGTGTTTAATTATTTATGCTTTGATCTTATTTTCCTTCTAGATTTACTTTTGATGTGGGATCTAGGATATGGATTAAGGATAATTTTCTGGTTTTCATTTGTGCAAGTGGTTGGTGATAAGAAAAAGCAAAGTAAAGGCAAAGAGTAGATGGAGGTTTGAAAAAGAAGATTGAAGCTTCATTTGAGGTTTGGGAAACTTTCTTCTATCTATATAAGAATTTTTGGTATATTCATGTATGATACAAGCTTCTTGAGTGTATTGTGATGATTTGTGATGATGGTAGTGAGTGTTGGCTCAAATGACTCATTGTTGCATGTGAATAGGTTTTTGGGTGAAAAACTGGATTAGAATACACTGGACCTTTCTTCGGTTATTACACTGTTTCGGAAGATATAGAACTCCAAATCATTCGATTCTTGAACCATTAGAACCATGAATGTCATTACTTTAAATGTCTCAGAAATAGCCTTGGACAAATTCTCGCTCTAAGACATCGAAAATTTGATTACAAATGTAGTGTCCCCGTTGTGGCGGGTTGTTTGACCAGTATGGGTTGTGGAGTCCATATCTGGAGTTGTAGACATCTAATTGATGTTAAAATTGTTTCATTTGAAAGCTAAGACGTAGGAGAACATTTGTTAAGAAGACCACTTTTCCTAAAAATGAGGTTTAGAGGTCGGTTTATATGATACGAACTGGTGGTAGAAAGCAGTATGTTAGGGGAGCTGAAGCGAGCCTCTGTCGCGAGCGCGACAAGGGTCGCGACCTCGCGACAGAAAAGTATGCTTTGAGTCTTTTCTTCTATATTTTTGAGTCTAGGATTGACCCGGATCAATCCCGTATCTTTCCCATCAGTTATTACGCATGTTTAGGGTAATTAATTGGCTATACAAGTAATTATCGTTGGGAAAATTTAGGAGTACATTTTCAATTGGTGATTTAACTAGTAATTAATCATAGATATAATCCTATGAAGGATTGTTTATGAATGAGTGCTAGTATGTGATGGTCTCATGAGTAACCTTAGCATGACGTATCATATGTTTGAATGCATTTAACATGGGTGCGATTGAGATGAATGAAGAATAATGTTGGTATTATAGTTTGAGTATATGGACATTGTTAGTGGCATGTTTTATTGAAATTCTTGATACAAATGTTGGATTTATATTGTTAATGATGTGTGACTTGCTGGAAATGAGGTAAGAGACCTTTGGATATGTTTCGTGTGTTTGGTAGTGAGTTTGAGGAAGGAAAGATCCTGTAGAATTCTGCAGATTTTCGGAATCCTGACTCTGTCGCGATCGCGACACTGTCGCGAGCACGACAAAGACTGGTGATCCTGATGCTGTGCCATCGCGAGCACGCGACGCTGTCGCGAGCCCGCGATAGTAATAGCTTGTGTGCTCTCTGTCGCGAGCGCGACAACCGTCGCGATCGCGACAGAGCACATTGTTGGCCTGTGCTATCGCGAGCACGCGACTTGCCGCGACCCCGCGATAGCAATGCTTGTCCTATGTCGGACCGCGACACTGTCGCGAGCGCGACAGAGCCGGGCCTTTCTCTCCTTCCCGCGATCGCGAAGTCCGTCGCGCGCGCACAGCGAAGAGACTATTGTCTCTGTCGCGAGCGCGACAGACATCGCGAGCGTGATAGATGTGTTATGTTAAATGAGTTTTCTTTGGTGATTTCAATGTTTGAATTCCGAACTTGTGATGCCTATAGGTGTATTCTTTGACTATGTTATGAAGTATGTTAATATAACTGAATGTATTATGCATATCTATATTTATGATCTTTCTCTAATATTTTAAGCCCAATACTTTGTGTGCGATCCTATAGGTCCATTTAATGTTGGCAATGAATTAATGAATTAATTCAAAGGCTATATATATTCTCTAGCAAGATATTATAGCATTCCAAATTAAATGAAAATGCAAATGGCATTTAGTGACCTAATGCAATTTTGCATAGTCCCTTACCCATAAATATCAGAATTAATATAAGGCATGGAACTAGTCATCCTTATATGTAAGTTAATTCCTTTCTTGATATTCCAGTGACACTGAACTCTCAGATAAATAATGGTTACTCATTATTTCATCTCGGTATGGCCATACACTTCTCAGTTCACTGATCAAGTGGCCGATGATATTTTCTCTCTTATAGAGAGGGGTAATCCCTTCACTTCTCTCATGCTCTCTGACATGAATCAATGTATACCCAAGCATACCCATACTTGTCACTCTATTACGAGCACGTTAGGTGTATGTCAAAGTACACAGTAATTCATAAAGAGTTTCATAGAGATTTCAGGTCTAAGAACTCCGATACAAAACTTGCATATGAGAAACACTTATGACTTGTACCATGTAGTGTTCTCATTAATGGATCGAATCCAGATACCATATTGTAAACATCTATCTATGATCTCTGATTGACACTCTTGTCCTTATGATCCGTAAGACATAACTCAATTTATCAGAGAGAGCATACTAGTTTTAATTCATTTGTTATTCCCATAACAATGACTGACTAGGGATATTTAGAATGAAGTCTCATTTGTTTTAAGGTCTTACAACCATGTGCCTCACACATGATAACTTAAACTGAAACAACATTCTTGGATAGTTCTATCAATTGACATGCACAGGAATACAATGGATAAAACAAATGCCTCATTTATTAGCTAAAGTGTTTTATTACAATGTATTGGGGCTAGGGCTAACACTAACACATGGTATATCAAATGGAGACCCGATTGGTCGTTATGCTTGTCATGAGCTAGACCCATTGGCAGGGACCATGCTTGGGTAGCCCTAAAGTATCATCACCCATGACCAAAGCTCATGTAATGGCAATAGATATTTACCCTAGGTGACATGTACCTTAATACGATGCTTGCTATGTGGGCTATTATATATTGAACAAAATCAACCAAATTAAATGGTCTTTTATCAAAGGCTTTCATGCCCCGATAAGCCCATTTTGATTTAGTTGAAACGTTTAAATACATAAAGGCCAAAACTCATATGTATGCGCATTAGTCAAGAGATGTATGCTGTCGATTTTCCACCATGCACCATACGCGTTCATTAGGTTCCCCGTTAACCCATGAATCAAGCCCACCTAGGAAAGAGATAACATTACCTCGTGTGTGGGAGTAATAACGTTGGAAGGATTTACTTGCTTGCATGTGATTGTAAATGTTGCATAACACATGATCATGCATTGTATATGTCATTCATGCATCATTCTAACAATTTAAATTTTTCATCCATCATAGATTCATCTAAGTGGACTAGAGGTTTCGACTGTCGGCTAGTAAGGACAAATCTGCTCTTTGAGTTGCCGAAACTAGTGCCTGACTGGGATTCTGAGTCATTCTCATCAATCAATGAATCCTCTCTTAAATCATTAATGGCAGAAGAAACCGGAGCTTTGACCACTCAGGACCTTGCTAGGAGGTTAGAGGATTTTGAATAGAGAATGTTGGAAATGATGGGTGCCATGGCTGAATGGATTGCTCATCCTCCTATTCCCTAGGCACCTACTGCTCCACAGCCACCTGTCGCTCCACAGCCACCGGCAGTCCCTCCTCGGGGGCAAGCCGAACTGCCTGCTGGTGGGGAGGCTCCTCTCATTGGAGCTGCGGTTCGTCAACCTATCAATGAGCATAGAGCTGTTGTGCCCATCGAGCCAAGAAGGGAAAGGGTCCCCATCCCCAATGATGGTTTTGTGATGGAAGAGGAAGATGACGAGCCAATAGTCCACCAAGCTATGAGGCCCAGAGCACCCAGGGTAGAGGATGAGGCTTTAAGAGGGATGAGACAGCAGATTGAGGCTATCACCCATATGTTGTCAGCTGGAAAGGGGATTAACCCTGAGGACAGAGATCTGGGGGATGAAGAGCTGTTGCCCCAAAGGTTCAAGATGCCTGAGCTGCCAAAGTTCGATGGTACTTCGGACTCATCTGCACACATCAAGTAGTATACCCTGGTAAAGAAGGGCACGGGGTTGAGTAAGAAGCAGAAGTTGGAATATTTCTGCCTAAGTCTGGTGGGTCCGGCAGTAGACTGGTATCACGGGCTGGACAGGAGGACTGGTACGTTTTGACTGAGGAATTCATGAGCAGTATGATTGCAGCACCATGGTGGAGGTCACACTAAAGGACCTTGAGCTCTTACAGGAAAAGAGCGATGAATCATTCCATGAATACCTCACTAGGTGGAGGAATAGGGTCATAAGGATGAAGAGAAAGCCTGACACCGCTGACCAAATCAGATTATTTATCAGGAACTCCTGCCCTTATGTAAAGGATTTACTCAGCTTTAAGGGGCTCAGGGATTGGGAGTCACTTAAGGATATTGCTGTAGAGGCTGAGGCGGCTTACCTAGCAAAGAAAGCAAGATAAAATAATTTTGCTGGGAAAGGCTATGGGAACCAGTCAGGGTACAAATCAGGTGGTGTCGGGAGCAGTAATAGCAAAAATGGCAAGACAGCAAGGGTCAGAGATACTACTCCAACTTTGGCCGCTCTCTATCCTAGGTATTGGAGAGCTTGATGAAAGAGGGCAAGCTGTGACCTTTGGTGCCTAAACCAGCTATGAATCAAGGACAGCCAGGGCACAGAAAGGACTAATACTGCGCCTACCATCAGCACACTGAGCACCTGACAGATTACTGCCGAACATTGAGGAACAAGATCCAAGACCTTATTGACACCAATCAGATCACGAATCCTGAGAAGAGAGAGAAAAAGAAAAAGGCAGGCTAAAATGCAGTCCTTCTACCATGAATATGACCAGGTCTTCTCAATCCACTAGTGAGGGTAGAGAAAAAGATAGTTTTTCTTAGATGCTTGAGTCTCTTTATTCTAAGAACTTTTTATGACACAGCTTACAGTTGGCAATAAAATGAACAGTTTTTACTTATTTGTATGGTGTTTTTAATGATTTCATTTCACATGATCATGATACATTCATTTTTTATATTAATTCAACTAATACGACTGCATCTAATCTCCGAACTTTGAAAAATCTAAAGAAAATCCTGATAGCATCTAATATAACTCCTAAAGAGAGAAAAATTCTGATAGATAATATCAAAAAAAAAAAGAAAATGAAAAAGCCTTTGCCTGGACTTGAAAATTGACAAGGATATTGTTGGGACGACACTGTTTCAACATGCCAACATGATGTCGAGCAGAATTTCTAAAAGCCATTCCTTTGCATCCCCAGCATCTAGGGCGCATACAGTGCAGCCAAGCAAAATCAAACTTCGTTTATTAAATGGGTACATCAAAAATTAGACAAATAAAACCCTGAACATTCACAAGAAATATATAACTCATTGAAACCAAGTCCTTAGGAGTCCTTTCCTCCCAACCATTTGAGATATTTACACCAAAGCCAATCAAGACTAACCTTCAATCATATGAGACTAATAGGAACCCTTATAACAAAACTTAGGAGGACAGCTCATTACCTAAAAAAAAAAGCAAAGAAAAAGAAAAAAAAATAACCATAGTCCTGTCCTAAACCATAGTTTTGTCTTAAACCATTTGAGACCAATGTACAACCCCATCTTAACCTTTAAAGGTTACTTTAGAAATTGAGCCACCCAAAGCCAGCAAAAAGAAGATACAGATTTTCATGCCTAGGATTAAAGCGAAGAAACTCACCACTTCAACCAGTTTACACAGGAGTCAAGATTAAACCTTGGGAGAAAAATTAAAAAAAAAAGGAGAGAAAGAACACTGTCAAAGGGAGCAGTCGTCCCGGCTGGCAATGATGAAAGAGAATTCAAAGACGCTAATCGACACTGACAGACTGAAGGAGGTTCCATAGCAAAGCCTAAAAAAAGAGAAAAATAAATAATAAATGCCCCGCAGGTCGAAAACCGAAAAAAAAGCGACCTTGCTAAAATTAGGCGCCCTACTAGAAAAAAAAAACATTATGGGCAAAAATTAAGGGCTGAGAGAAAATATTCAATCACGAAAACCCGAGAGGGCTGATTGATAATAGGAGTTTAATGCTTTCAAGATCCATCCCGAGATTAGATGAGGTTTTGTATTCTTGAGTTTAATGCCAAACAATGATCATGTTTAATGAAATCAAATTGAAACACATGCATTTATGCAATGGCATATTGATGTGATCAGAGTAGTTCACTTTGTGTGATCAAAGTCATCTACTGTCTATCCTCTGCTACTCTCACCACTCGGGTCTTTCAGCCGACTCATTTTGCTATCAACTGCGAAGGCAATTTTACAGCACCATCATGAGAAAAATCAAGCTTAGACGGCCACAACATGGGCATAAGTACATGCTGATCACCCTAGAAGGATCTGTGGCCACTACAAGAAAATTGACTTTTAACGACCAAAATTTAACGAAGGGATAAAAATTCGGTTGTTAAAATATACAAATAATGAAGGAAAATTAATCCGGTCGTTAGTTCTTAAATTTTATTGTTATATAATGAGGGGATTAAATCCGGTCGTTAAAGCAATAAAAATCCGGTCATTAAAATATATAAATAATGAAGGGAAATTAATTCGATTGTTAGTTCTTAAATTTTATTATTATATAGCAAAGGGATTAAATCCGGCCGTTAAAACAATAAAAATCCGGTGGTTAATGGTGTGAATTAGTGGGAATTATGAGAAGTAGAAAAAGAAAAGAGAGGGAAAGTCACGGAAGGGAGGCAGAACGGGAAAGAGACCGAGGAAGAGAAAGAGAGAGAGAGAGAGAGAGGGAGAGAGAGAGATGGCGGAGCACGGCAGAAGGGGCGAGGAGGCTGGCGACGGTCGATGGCGAGCAACTGGCTCCTCATAATGTCGATCTCGGCGTCTTATTCCCATTCGCGAAGGTCTCTCATGCTTTCTCTCGATAATCTCCTGGGTTTTCTGTTTGATTGTTTCTTTGGATTGGGGACTTAGTTCCATCGTTAAAGCTTCTTATTCTTCTTTAGGATCTAAGCCTTTCGGTTTCTGCCTGCACAGGAACTTATCTCTGTAAGCAAAGCAACGGCGATGATCTTTATTTAAGGTACCCTTTTCTGCTCTTTTGTTGTTGATGTTTCTTTTGTTATTAATTTCTGCTAATCTGATGCAAAATTTATCACCTCTTCGATAATTTAGTTGGTTCTGTTTTGTGGGCTATGAATCGTTTTCCTTTGGATTTTGGAGTTTGATAATTTATGGTAGTGGCGATTGATTTAGCTGCTCTATTGAGCTTCATTAGAATTTTTATGGTTCTTTTTGATTTGAAATGAATTTTTATCTTTTACTGGTCTATACTCAGTCATGAGGTTTTAATCCATTTGCTCTGTATTGCTTTCATCTATTAGATTCTTGTGTAGATTGGATTCTAATGTTCGTCTTTCATTAAGACCACCATTACATTGCACTACTGTTATTTAGAATGGCAATTTTAATCTAGACTGACAATCATCATCAGTCATTATTTATTACTTCATGCCTAGCTGGCTATCTATTACGTGCTTCTGCTACTTTGTTCTACATGTCGGCATGAGGTTTTCCTTTCTTCGCTCATTGTTTTTGTATTTGGGGCAAAGTTCATATTTTCCCATTACACGAAGGTCAATGATTAATGTGTACAGTGTACATGCTATGTCTTTTAGATAAGTATGCATTGTAAGAAGTATTAACCTGCAAGTATATGTGTGAGTGTGCATGTATGCAGAACGCAGAATACGTGAAGTAAGGGAGCGGGCTTTGAATTCTTACATTCAGATCATTATTTGCTAGCTATTATGGCGGCAGTTTAAATCTTTGATGAATGAGAGGCTATATCTTTAGGGGAGTAATGCAAATATCTTGATCAAATTCTGCCCCTCTAAAAGCACTAGATATTTTACTCAGGTATAAGGGAGCATTATGTATTATCCTAAACTGCTATTGATTGCATGTTTTTTGATTGACTCCCTTCGTTGTGGTTGCTGAGCTCTAAGTGTATACAATAAACCTTAAGTTTGTATTTATGTTCTAACTATCTAGTTTCTTTTTTTTTTTCTTCTAAGATAATGTTGTCTTCTTATCAAAATTCTTTTAATTCTCTAAACCTTAGGCATTTTTTAAAGGATTTGGATGAGTCATGTGTCCAATGGCATATAAGCACAAAAATATCCCAAAATAAACAATATTAAACATATTCTCATAAGGTCCCTTTTTAGTGGCATTTTATTAACATTTCTCATTGTCAACGGGTTCTAGTATAGGGAACTGAAAAATAAATCTTGGGATCTCTGCAATAGTGTTGAAGTTCGATTACTTGTTATGTTGATGGTGCAGATGAACCTTCCACTACATCTGGCTTAAGTAATTGGTCATGTGCCTATTCGTTATCAAGTCAAGGGAATCAGAGTTATGTTAAATCTAACTGTTCTACATCATGTGATTGCAATCCAGGTATTTTCTGATTTTGTTGTAATAATCGAGGACTATTTGAATTATTATTTATTTATATTTCTACTTGATGTTTAGCAGGAACATATACTTGCTGCAAAAAATAATTAAATGTCATCAAAATATCTTTTGTATGGAAATCCTGATAAAATTTTTTTAACCTAGGAAATTGGGGTAACGGAGATAGTTGAGCCTGGCTTTACAGATCTACAACCAAGTAGAGGGTAGAGGTGTTACAATTTTTTTCTCAGTTTAGCAAACTATAAAGAACTAGGAGTGTATCTCAGTAACTAGTTTTGTTGATATATATATATATATATATATGCACATACAACTTCTGGAGTGCTTTTAGCAGAATAATCAATCTTCATAATACAAGATTTATTTTCATACCTTTTTTGTGCTCTCACACTAAACTTTGTAAGAAATACATAGTTTGAAGACAGTTCAGAGTTGGTTTATTGCATTTGAAAAACATAAAACTACCTAACGATGTGTTTTCTCTTTATATTTTGATTGTGAGGAACTGTCTATGCTTTATATGAAAATAACTTATTCATAATTTGCTGTAATTTTCTGCTGAATTATTGCTAGTGTTCCTTAACTGGTTTGCCTCTTATATTGCAGCTGAAGGAAGTGGAATTTCATGGAAATGTATTTGTGCTGCTAATGGCTTTCCTAAAATAGCTTCCGGTAATCAAGATGCTACTTGTTTTACAGCCTGCAACTGCAGTTCGGGTACCCTTCTTCTTTTCTCTTCTATCTGTAAACCCCCCACCCCAATTATCTAGGTGTTAGTATTGCGTCTTGACTTAGGTGGCAAGAGGAGTTTGAATTGATGTGTCTATCATTGATCACCCTATTCGTTTTATCTCTCTTAGTTGAATTATTTTTGCATCAGTCTAGAATATAACACTAGAATATAAGGGTAAAATACATGATATTGCAAATTAGTTGGCATACTTTACTTTTGTTGCTAAACAGGGGATTTATCTTTAATGCAGAGTTCATTCCATCATTCTTGATCTATACATTTGTCTGCATCAGAATAGGAAATGCAATAAGCTATGCATAATTGCATTAGATGGTTCAAACTGCTTGTTAAGTTGTTATCTCAAGTTTTTTTTCTGGTTTTCATAAACTGCAACAAAACTTCATAATTGTAGCTAGTTTTTAATATAGTAGATTTCCCAGATTATAATATGTGATGTGCAAATTATAATATGTGATGTGTCTATTATCTTGTGTTTGTTTTCATGGTGGTAGATTCCATTCATTGCAATTCACTTGTTTTAGTTGTTACTATGTGGTCTCACTTGATGGCACATGCTTCTAAACAGGATCTCTCACTGAAGATCAAGCTAGAAGGAATCACATTTCTGCCAAAGTTGTTGTGATCATTCTACTATCATGTGTCATACTCATAACATTTTCTTGTAAAGTATATCATTTTTATTATAATGCATGCATTTAGAGCCTTACATTAAGTTTAATAGTAGGACCAGTTGGGAACTAACATTACTAATGATGTTTCTATGACTCTTTTTAGGCTATGTATATACCCCTCGACTGCAGGACAGTAGGCGAGTAATATCAGAATTGCCTGATCCACGTTTAAAAGGCGCTTTCCTAGAAGGAGAGATGCAGATAATGGCGTATCTAGCTAAAGAATGCCTACTATTGGATCTTGATGCTCGACCAACCATGAGTGAGGTTGTACAAATACTCTCAACTATTACACCAGATAAATCTCGAAGAAACATTCCTGTAAATCTTTTTTAGGTATATAATCAATATATCATTTTCTTTTTTTTTAATTTCTGTATTTTTGAACTAAAATCCATTTTTTCTGTATTTGATAATTAAAGTGCCTAATTTCAATGCATTCTTTGAATATCAATAAAGATATATGCATTTAACCCCATTTGGTAGGTATAATAAATTTTACATGCATTGGCAGATGTCTTTCACACGTAGTATGAGAGCTCAACCGCACATCCAAAAGCCTGAGAGTCAAGTTCAAGTTCCTTTTAATGCTGCAAAGCTCAGTAGAAACACATCAGTTAATCAGACGGCTCAGTGTTCAGTGTTGTTAGATGTTGAGCTAAGTTGTTTATTTTGACACCCCGTCTTTTATTCCTACTTTAGCTGCTTTGATTCTCTTGTTTTGAACTTTGTCAGAATGTTTACTGTCTCTTTATTTATTTGTCTATCATGGATGTAAGTTATATTATATCTTTTTATTGTTATAATGTCATTAAACTTACAATTATTTTTAACTTTTTCTTTGCAGTTCCATTCATTTTTTTAATATTTTGAAGTGTATATACAATTACACTTGTTGGATTTTGGATATTTTGAAGTGTATATATAATTATACTTGTTGGGAGATTTTGAATATTTAAGGTAAATGATATTTTAAATTAAAAGGATGAAATTATTTTGCCTTTTGATTTATTGCCTTTATGCTTGAATTTTAATTATAAATTTATGTTTTAAATTCTACAGGTTTTCAAAACAATGGACAAAAAAAATACGAGGTTCATTATGCATTCTTCTTAAAATTCTAGGTGAATAGAAAATGATACAGATGGGGCTGTTTTTATACTTTATACTTGTATATGATAAATACAATGTCAAACAATTTCAAAATATCGATACATTTGGTATCCGATATTTTTCAATCTATGAAAAAGCTATTTATTATAATTTTGGATATATATATGTGTGTGAATAATGTGTACAGGTAATAGTTAAATAAAATATTTTATTTATTATAAAAATTTAATATTAATTCTCGAATTTTCTTTCAACGATGAAAAATGAGTGGCTAAAATGTGTCTTTAACGACTGAAAATTCTTTCGTTGAAAGCGAAATCTTTTAGCGAAGGGAAAATCTGGTTGGTAAAACGGTATTTTTAATGACTAGAAATTTTTTCGTTAAAAGTGAATATAATTAGCGAAGGGACAATCCCGTTGCTAAAAGATATCTTTAACGATCGGAAATTCTTTCGTTGAAAGTGAATATAATTAACGAAGTGAAAATCCGGTCGCTAATAGGTATCTTTAACAACCGAAAATCCCTTCGTTGAAAGTCAATACAATTAGCAAACGAAAAATCCGGTCGCTAAAAGGTATTTTTAACGACTGGAAATCCCTTCGTTGAAAGTGAATACAAGTAGCGAAGGGAAAATCCGGTCGCTAAAAATCATTATTCAACGACCGAAAATATTCTGGTCGTTAAAGTCATTAACGACCGGATTCAATATCCGGTTGTCTATACCTTTAACGAAGGGGCTTTTACCGACCGGATTTTTCGGTTGTTATAGATCTTTAATGACCAGATTTTGACTTTTAACGACCGGATTTCCCTTCATTAAAGAGCATTTTTCTTGTAGTGGGCAACAGTTTCAACCTCTTTATATAAAAAAAAAAGCCGTTAGAGATGAAAACCGTAATTGGTGCTCTAAGCAAAAGTTAGGTAAAAGGATAGGGTGAAAACCTGGAAATAGGCAGTCTTTCCTAAAAAAAAAAAAAAAAAAAAAGCCGCTGGATTTGGTTGGGTGCTTTCTAGGCAAAAATAAGGCACAAGGTCATGTGAAAATCTACAAAGGACGCATTTCCCGCTAAGAAAAGCTAGTGTGAAAGTCCACAAGGGACGCACTACCTTTAAAAAATGACTATAGGTATCAGATGAGAACCTCGCAATCCCAAAGACATGAAATTCAAAAGCAATTCCAAAGAGCATCGATCTTACAGCAAGTTGAGCCCAGCCCGGCTATCTCCTTCAAACTCCTTTAGATGAAATCTTATTCTACATTTCTGCATGACACATACATTTCACGTGCATGCTCACTATTTTTCCTGCATATTTGGTTTTCTAGTTTTGCAGAAAGAGAGACTTGATGCAGACACCGACAAAAGCCGAGTGACGATATCAATCTAGACATCAATCCAAGCATCAACCAAAGACCTCTCAGGGGGGCAACCAACCAAAACGACATCAATTCAAGCATCAACCAAAGACCTCTCAGGGGACAACCATCCAAATACCTCTCAGGGGGTAAATCAACCAAAGGGCTCATAGGCAGCACCACTTCAGAAGGGTTAGCAAGATGACGGAACTACCACTCCACGGAGGGTTTCACAACTCAGAAGGGTTAGCACGATGGCGGCACTACCATTCTATGGAAGGTTAGCACGACCACGGCACTACCACTTCAGAAGAGTTAGTACGATGACGGCACTACCACTCCACAGAGGGTTAGCACGATCATGACACTACCACTTCACAACTTAGAAGGGTCAGCACGATGGCGGCACTACCATTCTACAGAAGGTTAGCATGACCACGACGCTACCACTTCAGAAGGGTTAGCACGACCATGGCACTACCACTTCAGAAGGGTTAGCACGATGAAGGCACTACCACTCCACGGAGGGTTATCATGATCATGGCACTACCACTTCACAACTCAGAAGGGTTAGCACGATGGCGGCACTACCATTCTATGGAAGGTTAGCACGACCACGGCACTACCACTTCAGAAGGGTTAGCACGATGACGGCACTACCACTTCACGGAGGGTTAGCACGATCACGGCACTACCGCTTCAACACAAGATAACACGCCAACAACATAGCGACAACCACCACAATAGCATCACCCCATTCGGAAAGATGGCTGCCTCAGGTATGTGTCTCTTTCTTTCTTTTCTTTGAGTTTAGGCTCACCTAGACACTAGTGTACTAGTTTCTCCTAAACTGGGGGGTAATTGTAGACACCGGGTCCCGAGTCAGCCTAGACCAGGGCTACCCAATGATGATTAGATGCTCGTTCGCAGGCAAAAATATTGAAAATGATGATTTTTCTGGTGGAAATTTGCTTTTTAAAGAATAAAAAATAAAAAATATATATTTAAAAAAAATTAAAAAATAAAAATGTATTTGAAAGTATTAATTTTATTTCAAAAGGTTTCAATTTAAAATTAAAAAAAAAATTCGGACCATTGCGGCAGCCGCAGCGCACTGGGGGCGAGCGCCCCCAGTGCTGCGCGCGCGCTGCCGCGGAGCGTGCTGTGCAGCAGCGTGCCCATCCCCGCGGATTCATGCGCCAGCATGCCCAGGTTCCGCCGCAACCACTGTTTTCCGCCGATTTTCGCCCCAAAATGAGTTTTTTCACCCAAAATTAAGGTTTTTGAGTCCAAATTAAATTCTAAATCATTTTTTTAGATAATTAATAAATAAAAGCTGATTTTATCATTAAAAAATGCAGGAAATTAAATTAAAATCAATTTTTTTCCTCATAAAATTAGTGTTTTATTTTTCCATCATATAAATATTTTGAGATGAAAAAACCTAAGGGGGAGCCTCCATTATTTTTGACATCAGATTTTTGAGAGCTTTTCCTTTCTTCTTCTTTGGTTTTTCTTCAAAAAAATTTCAGACTTCTATTTTTTCATTAACAAGGATTAATTGAGATTGGAAATTCAAGTTTCAATTCTTAATCATTCTAATTAATTTCTTTATTTTCTCCATAAACAAAAGGAATTAATTCTCACTTTCAAATCAACTTTCAATCTCTTAAGCATTCTAATTAATTTCTTTGTTTTCTCCATAAACAAAAGGAATTAATTCTCACTTTCAAATCAAGTTTCAAACTTTTAAGCATTCAAATTAATATATTTGTTTTCTCCATAAACAAAAGGGATTAATTTCATTGCTAAATTATTTGTTTGAGGAATTTTCCAAGAAGATTATCATTATTCCATCGAATCCAAATCTGAGGATAAATTTTTTGGGCTCCGAACTAATAATTTTTTTTTTATCTTATTCTATTTTTTATTGTTTGGTTCATGTAAATATTGTTTTATTGATTCTATTCCTAACATATAATCAATTAATTTCTTTTGTTTTGATTTCTTGTTATTTTTAACATATAATTAATTCATTTTGCCATGATTTCTCATTATTAACATGTAATTAACCAATTAATTTTGCTTTGATTTCTTATTATTCTTAACATGTTTTATTTTAACATGTAATTAATTAATTTGTTTTTGTTGATCTTTTTGCCATGTAAATATTTATGTTTATTGTGATTAACATGTAAATAATTAATTTAACCATGTTAATTTTGCATCTTTAACCCAATAATCCTATTTTGCCAACTAAATAAAATTGTTTGTTTTGTTTTTCTTTTCTCATACATGCATTCACGTGAACAGTGGCCATTTTGCATTATTGTCTCCTTTAATTCCAACTTACTTGGTTCACACATCATTATTTTATTCATTCTCACTTATTTATTTTAGTCTTTTATTTATTTGTTCTATTTACTTGATCAGCCTAATTAACATATTTGTTAATGAAATTCATTTAATTTAATTTGGTTCATTATTTTATTTTATACATTCCATTTTATTTTATTTTATTTATTTTACTTGATTTAATTACTAACCATAATTTTCATTTTCCTTTTTTCTGGTTGCAATACATTGTCTTTTTATTTGAGTATTACCCATGGGCGAGTTGGAAGATCGAGGATTAAAAGCCTTCAAAGTTTGGTTTGCATTTTTTTAATTGTTGTATTTTTCCTATTTTATTATTTTGTATGTTGCATGTAAAATGTATTTTGGATCCGTTTTTATTATGAAAATTCATGTTTTTTTTCAATAAATAAAATTGGAATTTTTCTAATAAAACGGACCAATGTCCTATTTTTAACCAATAAAATCTCACTTTCAAATGGAGAATTGATTTTCATAAAATGAGATCACTCATCTCGATTTTCTCAATCAATGACCAAAATAATTCTCCAAGTTTTTTATGATTAATCAAAGGAACTAATGTTCCTAAAATTCAATAAATATCCTGATTTATGTATGATGTATTTTATTATTCTTCTTTTTGTGATGCAGTTATTTATTTATTCATTTTGGGCCCTTGTAATTAATTTTTGGGGCAAGTTTATCCTTTTATTTTATTTATGCTTTCTTTATTTTGGGGGATTATTTTGTCCCAGATTTTTCTTGTAATTTATTTATTGCTTTATTTTATGCTGTCTTTATCGCTTTTCGATGTGATTGAAATGCACTTTAAATTTATTGCATGATCGCGTGATATGAGAGATGGAATTTCATTTTGTTAAAAACTCATTTATAAACTTAACTTAAGGCATGAATAAAAGTGAAGTTCCGAATACCTTCTCTGGTTTAAGACCCCTGAGGTTAGATGACCTTTCCAAATTTCTTGTAAATTGGGTGGCGACTCCAAAATGCCTCAAAGGTGCCTAAAGGTTTTATGGGATTAGATGAACCTCCCAATGTTCTATTGGGTAGGGGATTCCAGAATGTCTAGTGTAACCCAAGATCAAAAAGACGCGAACCAATCCCTCGAATCCTAAAAGCGGGTTCAATGAGGGCCTTGCTGGTCCGGCGTGCGTCACAGTTGCACATGATTTCATCAGTCGTGCTGAAGTTGCCTCATAGAAGGAAGCCAGTACGAGTCGTGATCCTTATGCACGACTCGTGTTGAATTCCAGAGATGGAAGATGGCACGAGTCGTGCCACCTTGCACGACTCATATCATTTTCCCCTCAGTCCTCTGAGTCGCTAGTCATCTTCACGACTCGTGAAGATGACAGACAACCTCCTCCGAGTCGTGCTACCCCTTCACGACTCGGATCAAGCCTCTTCTACATAGGAAAAATCCCGCTTCTGTGAGAAATAGAATTTGCGGTTCTGTCGCACTCACGAGAACCTCGTGTTCGCGACAGAATCATCATTTCCAATCCTATTTAAAATGCAGAGACTCTCAAAGCTTTAAAAATCAAAACCCATTTTACCCAGAATCATATAACATGTAAAATCATATAAAAACGTACCTTTTAGGCTTTTAAATCAAGCTTATAACAAAATTAACTCAAATTTATACATCATTAAATGACATGATTTAAAATGATAGCATTTCATCCAAAACCCAGAAATTTATCTCAATTATCATATTCACTCAAATTAAAACTGACATGCAAATATTGTAACCCTAGTATTTTCAAATCATATACACTATCTACTAACTACATGCAATCACATATATCAAATCATTCGTATTTTAGGAATTAACATGCTAAACCCAAAGAATTATTCCAAAGTGAGAAGGGAACCAAAATATTCCCAAACAAACTCCCAAACCTGTTGCAGATCTCCTTCTAACTTCAAGACCCAATCTTTTCTTTCCCTTTGTCCTTCCTTCTCTCTTCAGATGCTTACACAAGCCAACCAAAACAAAACCCAATTAACCCATGCAAAACAACGTATATCTCAATCAAACCCAAGAAGAAGAAGATGAAGAAAACCCAAGATAAACTCAGCAACTTACCTCTTGGAAAACCAGTTCTTGCTCACAAATTATCCAACTCAAACTTGAAAAACACACATGCAAAGATTAAAGAGCAGAAAAGGAAGAGAAGAAGAGTACCTTGACTTTTACCATATGCTCTTTAACATTTAACTAATAGGTCCTTGATAAATACCTTATAGTCACTAAAGAATTTCTGCCATTAATAATTTATTTACATTTCCAATTAAGTCCTAAATTGTCCAATTCCCACATGTACATTTAAGAACATACCCTTATTAAATCCAATTAACATTTAATTTTTGACTAGGCCATATTTGGGATGTTACAATATAACCTTATGCCATTTTAACACATTACTCTCTACTGATAAACACACATCCCATATAGGCTCTTTACTTCAATTATATCATTCTCACATCTTATTTGTACAATTTAATTCAAATATAAATATCTTGACATATGTAAGTTCATAGTCGAACCAATAACCAAAACAAACACAATCATTCTATTACATACTTGAAATTAAAGTTCAATTAATCACATCTCAATTCACAATTTCACATCCAAATCACATTCATACCATTAACATACACAATTTGGTTTATTCCCAAACCTCAAACTCCTATGCTCCTCAAGCTCACTTGTTGCTAGGCTCTCCAACCTTAGCCTTTCCTTTTCCTCTCTTTGATTCTTCTACCACATCTTGCGAACTCAATTCAGAATTCACACTCCTAACTTAATCAATTGGCCAGCTAATCATGCATGTAAGTTCAATTCTATGAATGAGTGGAAAGGAAGTAGCCGAAGAAGAAGAAAGCCTAAGCAAAATTGGACTTTCTCTCTCCTCAAAACCCTATATATATGCATGTGAAGGGTGGTGTAACACCCCAAAATGGGCCTAGTCGGAATCGGGAGCTAAGTCGGTTGAGTGAAGGGTATTTCGGTAATTTATGCATGAGTAATATGGATAATAAGGATTTAATTGCTAAGAAATTAATTAAATAAGTTTAGTAAATGAATTATCTAGTGGAACATGTGTATGGTACTTAGGAAGTGATTTGGGCAAGATTGTGACACTTGGGTTTGTAAGATGATGACAAGTGGTTTATAAGGAAATGTTAGAGTGTGATTGAAGTATATGGAAGTAGGATGTAAATGAGTTTTAAGAAATAATTATCAAGTGCATTATGGGTATGGAACTTAAGATGTAGGATATTTCTATGAGAAGTGATTTAGTGTGTGCATGTGTATGGTGACTTGAGTTGAGAGTCAAAGTGAATTACTTGGACCAATGGGAAGTGGGCATGTGGATTTGGGATAAGAAGCAATTAATGGGAAAGGTAAGAGGAAGGAGAGAGAGAAAAGCAAAACAGAGGAATTTGGAAATTCCCGTTCTCCCTCTCTCGTCCTCCTCTTCTTCTTCTTTTCCTCATTCTTTGCTCTTTCTCCTTGCTTCTCTTTTGGCTGGATGTGGTGCTTGTTTAGAGGTGGTTTTGGGTGAGTATTAGAGCAAGATTGAAGAGTTTGTGATGACAAGAGGAAGCTCAAGGGAAAGGAAGATTGTAGATAGAAACTAGAAAGTGACTTTGGATCTTTGATTTACAGGTTTGGGAAACTTTATTTGATATATATGAAGTTTTGTATATATATATTCATGTATGATATAATTTTCTTGATTGTGTGGGTGATGATAGATGATGATGGTAGTGAGTGTTAGTTTAAATTGCTCAATCGTGTATGTGAGTAGGTTTTTAGGTGAATCTGGATTAAAATGCACTTGACCTTTCTTCAGTAATTAGGCTGTATT
The DNA here is from genome assembly GCA_947683425.1 of Excoecaria cochinchinensis. NCBI lineage: Eukaryota > Viridiplantae > Streptophyta > Magnoliopsida > Malpighiales > Euphorbiaceae > Excoecaria > Excoecaria cochinchinensis. The sequence continues at coordinate 5,331,186 of CANTUQ010000020.1, forward strand.
GTGCGTTTGAGAACTCCAAATCATGCGCTTTTTGAACCATTAGAACCACGAATTCCATTTCTTTAAAAGTTTAGAAATAGCCTTGGACTAATTCTGGCTCTAAGAGCCTGAATTTTTAATAAAACTGTAATGTTTCTTCTTGTGTCGGGTTATTTGACCAGTATAGGTTGTGGAATTCATATCTGACGTTATAGATGTCCAATTGACCTGAAACTTGTTTCTTTTGAAAGTTAAGATGTAGGGGAACATTTGTTAAGAATACCACTTTTCCTAAAAATGAGTTTTAGAGGTCGGTTTTCATGATATAAGTTTGTGGTAATGTTGTCTTCTTAACAATTGTTTCCCTATGTCTTATCTTTCAAATGGGACAAGTTTCAGGTCAGTTGGATTACTAAATTAAGAGATATGTATTAAACACTACAGACTGTTCAAACCAACCAAGCTAGTCAGATACATGTCCGGTTTTTGCCCTTTTTGAGCATCTTAATGACAGAATAAAATTATGGTCATTCTTAGACTTTTGTAGGCACAGAAGTCACGGATCCAATGAAACAAGAATCACTCAATTTGGATTTTTCAAACTTTATATATGACAAAAACACTGCCCAGAGGTCAGATCACATATAAACAGAACCTTTCCCTTAACCAAGGTTTATACTTTAATTGAGCTCATAACAACTCAATCATCAACTCCAATACAAATCAACCATATAATTCAACTATATCATCTTTCAAATCACGTACACCATAATCATATATAAGTTTCAAAAAAAATAAGCATACAATTCACACATTTAGATTAGTTCCCAAACCTCACACTCCTTAGCTCCTAATGGGGTTGTTGTTCACTTGTTTCCCCAACCTTAGCCTTGCCTTTGATTCTCTTCTTTTCTTCAGCTAGCAATCAGAAATCCATTACACACAACTCCACAACTTGTTCTCAAACACTAAATCCAGAAATCAGATAAAGAAGAAATACATATATCAAACCCTTTACTTACCTTCCCAACTTAATCTTAATTCCTGATTTCTTACAATTCTTTCTTACACACATCAAACTCCAGCTCACTTCATTCACTCTCACCACTCACTTTCTCTCTCACGAAATGAAGAAGGAAGAAGGCTCAATATTGGAATAAAGATGCAGAAAATAATGACCTCAAAAACCACTGAACTTTCCCTCTCCACTTAAACAATTAATGCTAAGTGATGATGAGTCCACTCATCACAAACCCACAGCAAAAGCCACTAAGAAAAACTGCTCCCCATTAGCTTCCACTATACTTATTTTATTCTTCTCAACTTCCAGCAATTCCCACTAAAAATTTGCTTCCATTAACTTATAATTATCCATTATTTTATGCCTTAATCCTTATTAATTAACTTAATTAGTCATCCACTTAATTAAGCATGCATAATATCATTTCAATCACTTATATACTTGTTATTTTAGCAATTAGGTCCTTCTGTAAATTTCAGATTAATCCACATTCATAATTAATTGCCTAAACACCACTTAAATCAAAAATTACCCCTTAACACATACACATACATACTTCACATGTCATACCGACACAACTAGGGTGTAATGCGGCCATTACAACTCTCCCCTCCTTAAAGAATTTTGTCCTCGAAATTCATACCTGCGTCAAACAAATGAGGATGTTGTTCACGCATAGCAGCTTCTGGTTCCCAAGTTGCTTCTTCTACTCCGTGATGTTGTGTCACACCCCATAAGTGACTTAATTGGATTTAGCGATTTTAATTGGGCAATTAAGGGTAATTGAGTAATTTACTAGTGAATGAGGATTTTATTGCAAGAATTACATGTAATTTAATTGGCAGATTTTGTTCTAGTGAGTAAAAGGTAATTTGACAAGGACTATTTGGTAAAAGAGGAATAAGTGGAATTGTAAACTTGTGCATGTGTGCCAAGTGGAGAGTGAATGTGTGTGCACGTGGGTGAGGAGAAAAGAGGTCTGTATGTCTTTAGTTTCCTGGAAACCATAGACGTGAGTTTTTCTTCTCTTTTGCTCTCTCTCACGTTAGCCATCTCTTCCCTCTCCATTTTTCTGTTCTTTTTCTCATCTGCATGTGTGTGTTCATCTATTTAGAGAGCTTAGATTTTGAGCTTTGAAGCTTCAGAAGGTAAGTGACTATCAGTTTTTCTCCATCTGCTCCTTAAGAAAGGATTTGCATTACTGTTTTCTTTGGATTGATAGTGGTCTTATTTTATTGGATCATGTAATCTGTTGAAGAGAAGAGGAAAGAGAAGGGAAAGGGCAAAATTGTGGATTAAAAGTGCAGTGGATACTTTTGAGCTTCATTTCCAGGTTTGGGAGTGTGTCTGTCTTTCCTCATTCTGGATCTGGTTTGCAGTTCTGTTGCTAATGTGTTTATGTGTGTTTGTTTATCAAAATGCATGAGTTATGTAATATTGTATACTTGATTTCTGGAGAGAAGGATATCTTTGAATATGTAAATGAGATGTTTATGCGTGAGTTGAATTAGAAATCCTGAGATATTGATGTGCTGGTTTTAATTCTATTTGATTAGTAAAATATATTATCTGTATCACAAGTGCTGTAAATGTATTCTGGAGACTTAAAGGTACGTATTAGCATGATTTTTCCATGAAAAATGGTTTTAGACAAAGTGAGGTTGGAATTTTGGTAGTACTCTGTTTTCACGATTCTTATGGTTTTTAAGTTTTCTGGAAATGTTGAAGGCTTTGTGAGGAAGAAGAAGAAGTTGTGAGAGGAAGATCACGAGACGTGATGGGGCATCACGCCGTGACCTCCCTTCCTGGGAAGTCACGTGGCGTGATGGAGCATCACGCCGTGATCTCCCTCCTTGGGAAGTCACGCGACGTGATGGAGCATCACGCCTCGCGACCTCGCCTTTCTCCCTGCGTGTCAGGAGATCTCATCCCGTGACCTCTTTCCCTCTCCTCTCAGGCGTCACGAGACGTGACTGAGGGTCACGCCGTGACTGCCTACCCTCCTGTGTGGCGCTTGCGAGATGTTAGCGTCACGAGACACCACTGCCTGGGTGTCTCGTGACCAGCCTCTACCTGTTGCCCAGTTTTTCTAAAGCAATGTTTTAACTTCTGGTTTTTAAGGGTTTTTACACTGCTTTATAAATAATTAGTTTTAAAATCTGATTTGTAGTTAATAATTGTTTAATTATGAGAGTTGTATGAATATCAATTATTATACATGGTTAATTAATTAATGTATATGGTTTACATGTTTATAGTTTATTTTACATGAATATAGTTATTTCAATGTGAGTTATATGTTCTTTTTTTCCCTCCTGTGTTTGATATTTGAATATATTTACATGTTTCTGGATTCGATTTGTATACATGTATACATGGATTATTTCAAAATGAATTATAAGTTCTTATTACTTCCAGTAATTAATATTTGGATATATGTATATGTTTCTGATTTTGAACAATGTACATGAATACATGAATTATTGAGTTGTGTCATTTAAGCCTGAATAAGTCATAGTAGTGGATAAGTAAGCGCTTACTTAGGTCAGTGTGTGTGTGCAGCTGCTATATGATAAAACGCTATACGTGGGTCCGTTTGGATCCTTGTTTCGATCCTGTATGGGTCTATATGGATTTAAATGCGAGACTTCGGTTTCTATATGAAAAGTACATGTTTGAGACTCATGTCTCTATATGCTTGGGATATTGTGTCCTATCAGTATCCAATTGACCGCATCCACTTCTAGAGAATATTTTTAGATTAATCAGGCTATTTGTTGAAATGTGTTGCATATGTTGAGATGTATTTCTGGACATGATTACAAGTATATAATGTATATGAATTCTTGCATAGCTTTATCTCACACCTTGAATCTGTATACCTGAAATGATGAGAATTATGAATTGAATACCTAATTGCTTGTGATGTATATATTTATGCATGTCAAGTAAGGAATTTGGAGATATGTTTACATATAATTTTGATGCCTTTACTTTTGAATCATTAAATTATTATTGTATAAATATTGTATATGCATATTGCTTGTTGTTTTGTTCCTCCCCACTAAGCGTTATCGCTTAGCACGGGCTCTTTTCCCGTGCAGGTGGCGAGTGCAGTTCAGAGTCGGATATCTGTAGGTCGGCCACTAGGAGTCTTTTGATGAAGTTGTTTTTGAAGTCTTCCGCTGTAAATTTTTGTATATGGCTTGTGTATAGTCAAGTAAATCTTTTATAAAGGAACAAATATTATTTTTTATATGTATTTGCTTACGAGCCTCTTTTTGTAAAACGATATTTATATATGTTATATGTAAACAGGATTTTACTATTAAATGATTAAAAGTTTCTTTACATTTCATTTGGTTTTTATTTATACATGTGTATATGGATTTGTTTTATGTGTTTGCCTGCGTGGCACTCCGGTATCCTTCCAACGGGGATGGCGGGGTGTTACAGCTTGGTATCAGAGCCCAGGTTTGGTGGTTCTGGGTTATGTTGTTATTGTTTTGGTGTGAGTCAAGTCTATACATGAGAGTCAGTTTTGTATAGTGGCCTAATGCAGATGTCTTGTTTTGTGTAGTGTTTGTATGGAGTCGGATCCAAGTGAGTATATGGGCGACACCATGAGTAGTGCCAATGTGAGTCATGGAGGGAATCCAGTTAGAAGAGATGATCCAGTTAGACAGGATAGACATGAGCGGGAACCTGCACCAGTTGAAGGTGCAAATAGAGGTGTTGCTTTTGATCCAGCGTTAGTTTAGGGGTTATTGCAAGTGGTTGATAGGTTGACTGCACCTAAGGCTCCAACTGAGTTGTTAAGAAAGAGAGGAGCAGAAGACTTTCATGGGACTGCCTTAGATGAATCCGATGTGGCTGAGTTTTGGCTCAAGAGAGTAGGTAGAATTTTGCAAGAGATTAGGTGTTCTGCAGATCAGAGAGCTTCTTGTGCAATATCGTTGCTCCAAGGACCAGCATATGATTGGTGGGAACTTGTGATGAGGAATCCTCAGCGACCAGCTGAGCTGACATGGGATTATTTCAAGCAAGAGTTTGAGCAAAAGTATATAACGAAGGCATACCAAGAAGCGAAATGGAGAGAGTTCATTAGTTTGAAGCAGCGGGGCATGACTGTCAGTGAGTATGATAAGGAGTTCAACCGGTTAAGTAAGTATGTGCCTGAGCAGTTGTTGACAGATGAGTTCAGATGTAGGCACTTTTTAGAGGGATTGCGTGAGGTATTCAGAGGCCCTTTGTCTGCGATGATTGTCTTGCAGCCAGTAGGATATTATTAGCTTGTGGCTGCAGCAATGAAGTTAGAGGAATCTGAGGAGATTAAACAAAAGATGGCACAGAAGAGGAGAGCACCAGAAGGGGGAATTGCAAGTAATAAGAAAGCAAAGGGTACTCCAGTTGAGCAAGGAAATAGAGGGTCAGTTCAGGTGCCTTCAGAAGTAGGAAGTGTGGCACCGCATGCTAGCAAAGGAAATCGAGCACCAGAATGTGAGCATTGTCATAGGTACCATTGGGGTACATGTCGCAAGATCACCGGAGCCTGTTTTAAGTGTGGGAGTATGGAGCATCGGTTTGCTTTTTGCTCTAATCGAAGAGAAGGCCATAATCAGCAAGAGAGCAGAAGATCCAATGTCATCCAAAGCAATCGCGAGGGAAGTAAAGCTCCGAGAGCACCATCAGAGACAGTACAGCGACCTGGTGCTACAGAGGATCATAATCAGTATAGAGGTTATGCTATGATTGCTAGAGATGCGACTGTTGCAGCGGATCCTTCGGGTAAGTGTTTATATGTTAAGTTTTGTTTCGTTTGGTTTTGGTATTTGAGATGTGTTTGGACAAGCAAGGAAATTTCGAGGACGAAATTTTCTTAAGGAGGAGAGAGTTGTCACACCCCATAAGTGGCTTAATTGGATTTAGCGATTTTAATTGGGCAATTAAGGGTAATTGAGTAATTTACTAGTGAATGAGGATTTTATTGCAAGAATTACATGTAATTTAATTGGCAGATTTTGTTCTAGTGAGTAAAAGGTAATTTGACAAGGACTATTTGGTAAAAGAGGAATAAGTGGAATTGTAAACTTGTGCATGTGTGCCAAGTGGAGAGTGAATGTGTGTGCACGTGGGTGAGGAGAAAAGAGGTCTGTATGTCTTTAGTTTCCTGGAAACCATAGACGTGAGTTTTTCTTCTCTTTTGCTCTCTCTCACGTTAGCCATCTCTTCCCTCTCCATTTTTCTGTTCTTTTTCTCATCTGCATGTGTGTGTTCATCTGTTTAGAGAGCTTAGATTTTGAGCTTTGAAGCTTCAGAAGGTAAGTGACTATCAGTTTTTCTCCATCTGCTCCTTAAGAAAGGATTTGCATTACTGTTTTCTATGGATTGATAGTGGTCTTATTTTATTGGATCATGTAATCTGTTGAAGAGAAGAGGAAAGAGAAGGGAAAGGGCAAAATTGTGGATTGAAAGTGCAGTGGATACTTTTGAGCTTCATTTCCAGGTTTGGGAGTGTGTCTGTCTTTCCTCATTCTGGATCCGGTTTGCAGTTCTGTTGCTAATGTGTTTATGTGTGTTTGTTTATCAAAATGCATGAGTTATGTAATATTGTATACTTGATTTCTGGAGAGAAGGATATCTTTGAATATGTAAATGAGATGTTTATGCGTGAGTTGAATTAGAAATCCTGTGATATTGATGTGCTGGTTTTAATTCTGTTTGATTAGTAAAATATATTATCTGTATCACAAGTGCTGTAAATGTATTCTGGAGACTTAAAGGTACGTATTAGCATGATTTTTGCATGAAAAATGGTTTTAGACAAAGTGAGGTTGGAATTTTGGTAGTACTATGATTTCACGATTCTTCTGGTTTTTAAGTTTTCTGGAAATGTTGAAGGCTTTGTGAGGAAGAAGAAGAAGTTGTGAGAGGAAGATCACGAGACGTGATGGGGCATCACGCCGTGACCTCCCTTCCTGGGAAGTCACATGGCGTGATGGAGCATCACGCCGTGATCTCCCTCCTTGGGAAGTCACGCGACGTGATGGAGCATCACGCCTCGCGACCTCGCCTGTCTCCCTGCGTGTCACGAGATCTCATCCCGTGACCTCTTTCCCTCTCCTCTCAGGCGTCACGAGACATGACTGAGGGTCACGCCGTGACTGCCTACCCTCCTGTGTGGCGCTTGCGAGATGTTAGCGTCACGAGACACCACTGCCTGGGTGTCTCGTGACCAGCCTCTACCTGTTGCCCAGTTTTTCTAAAGCAATGTTTTAACTTCTGGTTTTTAAGGGTTTTTACACTGCTTGATAAATAATTAGTTTTAAAATCTGATTTGTAGTTAATAATTGTTTAATTATGAGAGTTGTATGAATATCAATTACTATACATGGTTAATTAATTAATGTATATGGTTTACATGTTTATAGTTTATTTTACATCAATATAGTTATTTCAATGTGAGTTATATGTTCTTTTTTTCCCTCCTGTGTTTGATATTTGAATATATTTACATGTTTCTGGATTCGATTTGTATACATGTATACATGGATTATTTCAAAATGAATTATAAGTTCTTATTACTTCTAGTAATTAATATTTGGATATATGTATATGTTTCTGACTTTGAACAATGTACATGAATACATGAATTATTGAGTTGTGTCATTTAAGCCTGAATAAGTCATAGTAGTGGATAAGTAAGCGCTTACTTAGGTCAGTGTGTGTGTGCAGCTGCTATATGATAAAACGCTATACGTGGGTCCGTTTGGATCCTTGTTTCGATCCTGTATGGGTCTATATGGATTTGAATTCGAGACTTCGGTCTCTATATGAAAAGTACATGTTTGAGACTCATGTCTCTATATGCTTGGGATATTGTGTCCTATCAGTATCCAATTGACCGCATCCACTTCTAGAGAATATTTTTAGACTAATCAGGCTATTTGTTGAAATGTGTTGCATATGTTGAGATGTATTTCTGGACATGATTACAAGTATATAATGTATATGAATTCTTGCATAGCTTTATCTCACACCTTGAATCTGTATACCTGAAATGATGAGAATTATGAATTGAATACCTAATTGCTTGTGATGTATATATTTATGCATGTCAAGTAAGGAATTTGGAGATATGTTTACATATAATTTTGATGCCTTTACTTTTGAATCATTAAATTATTATTGTATAAATATTGTATATGCATATTGCTTGTTGTTTTGTTCCTCCCCACTAAGCGTTATCGCTTAGCACGGGCTCTTTTCCCGTGCAGGTGGCGAGTGCAGTTCAGAGTCGGATATCTGCAGGTCGGCCACTAGGAGTCTTTTGATGAAGTTGTTTTTGAAGTCTTCCGCTGTAAATTTTTGTATATGGCTTGTGTATAGTCAAGTAAATCTTTTGTAAAGGAACAAATATTATTTTGTTTATGTATTTGCTTGCGAGCCTCTTTTTGTAAAACGATATTGATATATGTTATATGTAAACAGGATTTTACTATTAAATGATTAAAAGTTTCTTTACATTTCATTTGGTTTTTGTTTATACATGTGTATATGGATTTGTTTTATGTGTTTGCCTGCGTGGCACTCTGGTATCCTTCCAACGGGGATGGCAGGGTGTTACATGTTGCCAGAGTACTTTAACAAGTGGTATCTGCTTATTTCAAAGTTGCCTTACTTCTCGTCCTAGAATTGTCTTTGGTTTTTCATCATAGGAGAAATCCGGTTGCACTTCTACTTCTTGTACATGCAACACATGAGATTTATCTAATCTATATCGTCTCAACATAGATACGTGGAACACATCATGTAACTTGCTTAATGCTGGAGGCAAAGCTAAACGATATGCCACAGAACCTATTCTTTCCAAAATCTCATAAGGTCCAATAAACCTTGGACTTAATTTCCCTTTATTACCAAACCTCAATACTTTCCTCCAAGGCGACACCTTCAGAAATACTTTATCGCCTACTTGGTACTCAATGTCTCTTCGCTTCAAGTCAGCATAAGATTTTTGTCTATCACTTGCTGCTTTTAGCCTTTGCTGAATCATCTTAGCTTTTTCCTCAGTATCTCTCACAAGATCCGGCCCAATAATTCTATTTTCATTCAACTCTGTCCAACATACTGGTGTACGACATCTTCTTCCATACAGCACGTCATATGGCACCATGCCAATGCTGGTTTGATAACTATTATTATAAGCAAACTCCATGAGTGGAAGGTATTTGTCCCAACTCTTGGAGAAATCCATAACACATGCCCGCATCAAATCCTCCAAAATCTGAATAATTCTTTCCGATTGCCCGTCTGTCTGTGGATGGAAAGCTGTACTGAAATTCAACCTTGTTCCCAAAGCAGCTTGTAACCTCTTCCAAAACTTGGAAGTAAACCGGGGATCCCTATCAGACACAATTGTCAAAGGTACTCCATGAAGACGAACTATCTCTTTAACATACAGATCAGCCAACTTATCAAGAGAATAGTCCATCCGAACTGGAATGAAATGTGCTGACTTTGAAAATCTGTCCACAATCACCCATACTGCATCTTGCTGTTTTGAAGTTAAAGGCAATCCTGTGACAAAATCCATTGTGACATTATCCCATTTCCACTGTGGAATAGGAAGTGGATTCAACATCCCTTGAGGTACTTGATGCTCTGCTTTAACTTGCTGACAGGTAAGACATTTAGATACATACTCAATTATATCCTTCTTCATACCTGGCCACCAATACAGTGGTTTCAGATCCTGATACATTTTATTTTCGCCCGAATGCATAGTGAAAACTGTGTTATGTGCTTCATGAAGCAATCTTTTCTTCAATTCTTTATCATCAGCCACACATATCCTGTTCTTATACCGTATTACTCCATTTTTATCCACCGTATAATCACAGTTATCACCTTTGCCAACTGGCTGCCATACTTGTTGTAACTTAGAATCATTTTTCTGAACTACTAATAGATCATCTATCAATACAGGTCTTGCTTTTAAATGAACAAGCAAAGCTTCATCAGCTGCACATCTCCATCTTACCTGTTTCAATTGCATCGCTGAAACTATCTTCCTACTTAATGCATCCGCTACCACATTTGCTTTTCCCGAATGATAATCTACTATGCAGTCATAATCTTTAAAGAACTCTAACCATCTTCTTTGCCTCAAATTCAACTCCTTTTGGGTAAGCAGATATCTCAAACTTTTGTGATCGGTGTAGATTTTACACTTCTCACCATACAGATAATGTCGCCATATCTTTAAGGCAAACACTATTGCAGCTAATTCTAAATCATGAGTTGGATAATTCTGCTCATGCAGCTTTAGTTGCCTGGATGCATAGGCTACCACCTTTCCATCTTGCATAAGCACACATCCTAATCCCACTCCAGAGGCATCTGTGTACAACACATACTCTTTACCAGACATAGGTTGCGTAAGAACCGGGGCCTCTACTAACATCTTTTTCAACTGATCAAAACTCTGCTGACATTTTTTAGACCACACATACTTCACTCCTTTTCGTAGCAACCTGGTCATAGGTGAAGCTATCACTGAAAATCCTTTCACAAACCTTCTGTAATATCTTGCCAAACCCAAGAAACTACGAACTTCAAGCACATTCCTAGGTGGCTTCCAGTTCACAACAGCTTCTATCTTAGCTGGATCCACTTTAATCCCCTCAGAAGATATTATATGACCCAGAAAAGATACTTCCCGCAACCAAAATTCACATTTACTCAACTTGGCATACAACTGATGTTCCCGTAGCGTCTGAAGTACCATCCTTAGATGTTGCTCATGTTCTTTCTCATCCTTGGAATAAACCAGAATATCGTCGATGAACACCACTACAAACTGATCAAGATAAGGCCTGAATACTCGATTCATCAAGTCCATAAATGCAGCAGGCGCATTTGTCAACCCGAATGGCATTACTAAAAATTGATAATGTCCATACCGAGTTCTGAATGCTGTTTTAGGTATATCTTCTTTCTTTACTTGTAACTGATAATACCCAGAACGCAAATCAATCTTAGAGAACACACCTGCTCCTCTTAACTGATCAAACAAATCTTCAATCCGTGGTAAGGGATACCGATTCTTCACTGTCACCTTATTCAGCTGTCGGTAATCAATACACATTCTCATCGTACCATCTTTCTTCTTAACAAACAAAACAGGTGCTCCCCATGGTGACACACTGGGTCTTATAAAACCCTTATCTAACAATTCTTGCAATTGAACCTTCAGTTCCTTCAATTCTGTTGGAGCCATTCTGTATGGTGCCTTAGACACTGGTGTCGTTCCCGGTAACACATCAATAGATAACTCTACTTCCCTTAGTGGTGGTATACCACCCAATTCTTCTGGAAACACATTAGGAAACTCCCTTACAATCGGTATATCTTGCAGCTTCACATTCTCTCTCTTATTATCCAAAACAAAAGCAAGATAAGCTTCACATCCTTTTCTTAAACATCGACTGGCTCGCATTGCAGTTATCACATTCACAAGAGGATTAGTACAAACCCCTTTTATTGCCACTCTATTCCCTTTGTCATCACTAAGCATCACAATCTTTCTTTTACACTTCACATCAGCGTCATACTTAGTTAACCAATCCATACCCAAAATCAAGTCAAACTCATCAAAGGGTAACTCAATCAAATCTGCAGGAAATTCATAACCTTGCACTCGTAATGCGCAATTCCTATGTACCCGATTCACATACACAGAACTCCCCAGAGGACTTGTTACACATATATCATATGCTAAACATTCAGCTTTAGACATTCTTTCACTTATCTTATTAGAACATACATATGAATGAGTAGATCCAGGATCTATAAGAGCAAACATATCCATATCATAAAGTATAAAAGTACCTGCTATCACTTCTAGTGCATCTTGCTCTTCACGAGCCTTCAGGGCATAAGCACGGATAGATCCCGCACCTGACCTGTCTACATTTTCAGAATCAACTGCCCACCTTGACTGATTTCCTCTATCACGTCCTCTACCTCGTCCTCTGTTAACTGAAGGCATATTTGAACCACCTCTAATTTGCTCCTGCTGATTACTCACTGCTACATGTGGTTGAGGGCAATTGGCAATAAAATGTTCCGTGCTTCCACATCTAAAACAAGCACCTATGACCTTTCGACACTCACCCCAATGTCTCCTCCCACAGTGAGGGCATTCAGGTATATCAATTCGACTATTGGCTGTTCTTCGACTCTGATGAGCTACTGGGGGTTTTCCCCACTTCTTTCCTCTTACTGCAGAACCATATCTAGATTCCTCTGGTGGTGCCATGATAGAATCTCGTGGCCTTTTTCCCGCATTGTATCCTCCTCTATTGGCACTTCTTTTCTGTCTCCATTCCCTCTGAGCCTCAAGATTCTTTTCAGCTCTTAAAGCTGCCTGTACTATCCTGTAATAACTCACATTCTGATCTGTAGTTAATGAAATCAGCAATGCCTTTATTTCCTCATTTAGTCCTTCCTCAAATTGCTGACACCTCAATCCCACAGTTAGGACATCTTTTGGAGCATACTTACTCAATCAACAAAATTCTGCTTCGTACTCAGAAACAGACATGGTTCTCTGTCTCAGACTTAAGAATTTCTTCCAATTTGCTTCTTGATATGCCTTGGTGAGAAACTTTTGCCTGAATTCACTTTCAAAGAAATTCCAATCCACCGGATCAGGAAGCTCAGGATTCTGTAATACCAACTTCCACCAGTCATAAGCAGCGCCCTGAAGCAAAGACACAACACACTCAAGCCACTGATCTTGAGGACACCGTATCTCCTTGAGAATTCTCTCTACCTTCTCAATCCAGTATTCCGCTTTTTCAGATTCATCTAACCTTGTCCCAAAGAACTCTTCAGCTCCATGCTTTCTTAAGGACTCTGTTGGTATTCTAGGTGCCATCATACGCTCCATAAACCTTGCCATATCCTGTGCCATTTTTATCACTGCTTCCATGGGTCCCGCTAACATCTCATCTCCCTGTCTAGCTGGCCCAAATTGTCTAGTGCCCGTCCTCTCAGCTTCACGAGGGTTCACACTTTCAGCTGTTTCCTCTTGATGATCAGGATTCATCGTAAAATCTACAAAAATTTAACCAAGGACTTCCGCATTAGGTCAACATAACTATACACATCCTATCTACCCATTATTCCCATAAAAGACTAAACATTTGCTCTGATACCACAACTTGTCAAGCCCAGTTCCACTCGCTAAAGCTGATGCAGCTATAACGATAGGAAGTGACCGCGCACGCAAAATTACTTACATATGCTGAACTTAAGGTGATCATAAAAACCGGTACAAATAAATTTTTATCTATACTTATTCATGCCATCCACATGCAGCACACATAAACATATATTTCACCATAAACATGCTAGGTTGTTATCCTTATAGTTACATGCCAACATACTTGTACGTTACACATAAACTTATATATCACATGAGCATACAGCTTTACTTACTTTCCATTTTGCATATACTATGTTATTATCTTATGCTTACAAGCCAAAACATGCTTTGTACATACAACACGCATATCCCAAAGGATAACCCAACCTACACTAATCCTAGTGTTGACCTTTGACCTGCGGAGTCTTCCTTCGAATACCTACTTCCGTACCTGCACGGATTAAAGAAAACCCGTGCTAAGCGTTTTACGCTTAGTGGGGAACTCACACATAACAAGCAATATGGTATATTAACATACGCATCAACAACAGATAAGATAAGCATATTTAGCATCTCAATTCATAACATATATTCATGCCAATTAAACTATGCGGTCATATTACCATTTATCACATAAGTTAATTTTTCATCCCATTATTACCACACACATTTATTTCCCTTTTTCCTTTATGTAGATTATTTTTGCCTGCAGTTCAATGTCATGGATAACGGGTAAATTTTAGACAGAAATATAGGTACCTCAAAGGTACTTCTTGTACACAGAAATAGGTACCTCAAAGGTACTTATTGTAAATAGAATTTTCAGTCATCTTAGTACCCCTCGGGTACATTTATTCTTGTAAATCAGGGAATCCCGCAAGGATTAATTCATAATGATTCCATCGGAATCAACTTACTTACTTAAGCTGCAGCACAGGGACCCTATAGGCATGCCTACCTATCCAATACTTGACTGGCAGGCTTAAGTTGTTTAATTATGTCATTCATTTCACATTGATCAATCTTCATAGCACATATATCATTCATGACCACATTCTCTTTTACAAATGCACTTTAACCCATCAACTCTTTATATTACTTAGTTAAGTTCAAGAATCATCATGTCATAAGCATATACACATCATTTGAGCATAACATCGCTTTCACACATATGTATATTGTTAATTTATTAAGTAAATTACAAATCTTAATCATGCTCATAAGTTCTCCCCATGATAACTACTTTTGTTATCATTTAATAACCCTAAACATACATAATAAGTTGAGGGGAAGGTTATGGGCTTGACCCATGCCAACCATATGCTTTAAAACATAAATATAAGTCATTTTAAGCATTTCTCTGTCGCGAGGTCGCGAAGCCCTACGAGACTGGGTTTTACACCCATATTGCATCGCGAAAACCGACCGCTAGACGTCATTTTGAGGCAAAGTTGTCTTCTTAACAATTGTTTCCCTACGTAATGGGACACGTTTCAGGTCATTTGGATTCCTAAATTAAGAGATATGTATTAAACACTACAGACTGTTCAAACCAACCAAGCTAGTCAGATACATGTCCGGTTTTTGCCATTTTTGAGCATCTTAATGACAGAATAAAATTATGGTCATTCTTAGACTTTTGTAGGCACGGTAGTCACGGATCCAATGAATCAAGAATCACTCAATTTGGATATTTCAAACTTTATTTATGACAAAAACACTACCCGGAGGTCAGATCACATATAAACAGAACCTTTCCCTTAACCAAGGTTTATACTTTAATTGAGCTCATAACAACTCAATCATCAACTCCAATACAAATCAACCATATAATTCAACTATATCATCTTTCAAATCACGTACACCATAATCATATATAAGTTTCAAAAAAAACAAGCATATAATTCACACATTTAGATTAGTTCCCAAACCTCACACTCCTTAGCTCCTAATGGGGTTGTTGTTCACTTGTTTCCCCAACCTTAGCCTTGCCTTTGATTCTCTTCTTTTCTTCAGCTAGCAATCAGAAATCCATTACACACAACTCCACAACTTGTTCCCAAACACTAAATCCAGAAATCAGATAAAGAAGAAATACATATATCAAACCCTTTACTTACCTTCCCAACTTAATCTTAATTCCTGATTTCTTACAATTCTTTCTTACACACATCAAACTCCAGCTCACTTCATTCACTCTCACCACTCACTTTCTCTCTCACGAAATGAAGAAGGAAGAAGGCTCAATATTGGAATAAAGATGCAGAAAATAATGACCTCAAAAACCATTGAACTTTCCCTCTCCACTTAAACAATTAATGCTAAGTGATGATGAGTCCACTCATCACAAACCCACAGCAAAAGCCACTAAGAAAAACTGCTCCCCATTAGCTTCCACTATACTTATTTTATTCTTCTCAACTTCCAGCAATTCCCACTAAAAATCTGCTTCCATTAACTTATAATTATCCATTATTTTATGCCTTAATCCTTATTAATTAACTTAATTAGTCATCCACTTAATTAAGCATGCATAATATCATTTCAATCACTTACATACTTGTTATTTTAGCAATTAGGTCCTTTTGTAAATTTCAGATTAATCCACATTCATAATTAATTGCCTAAACACCACTTAAATCAAAAATTACCCCTTAACACATACACATACATACTTCACATGTCATACCGAAACAACTAGGGTGTAATGCGGCCATTACAAGAGTAACTTTCTCAATGTTCTATTGGGTGGCGACTCCATGAAACCTCCTTGTTGCCCAACATAGACGCACTTGCGATTTATTGCAAGCTGTCAACGGACCCACAAATGCCCCGGTCGTTCACGTGCGGGCGGCCGCAGGGATCCGGCGCGCGTCTCATATGGGTTTTTCTTTCTATCCTCTTTCCTTTGTTTGTGTTCTTAGTATTCCTCTATGTGATATTAAATTTCAAATGATATGAATGGTACTTTAACTTAGTCAAATAATAAGTAATGTATGCGATATTGCATGTTATAGATTGTTGAATGATATTGGATTATGCATGTCTTATTTATGACTCATTGATATGAGTATGAGTATAATTATGCATTACTCTTGGAAACCTGATGTGAATGATGTATAACCTGCTAAAGTCAAGTAAGTGGATAGTTAGGCATGCCTAATAGAGTCTTTAGCTGCAGCCTCAGTTCCGTTTGGACCCCGATCAGGTCCCCGTTTGGTTCCTCGCGAACCCCCTCAGTATTTGGATCTTGTTTAAAGTTCCCTCAGTAAAATGTTTTGTAATTGATAAAATGAAATGGTTTTCGATTCGTACCTGTAAGGTACTGTCAGTTTTCGATTTGTACCCGTAAGGTACTGTCCGTATACTCGTTATCCAATATTGTGAGTTAGCAGGTGCTCTTTTTGTTTTGCTCCGCTTTGATATGATTACAAGAATATGGTATTCGGATGCGTATAATGATAAGTATGAGAAATCAACTAAAGTATAAATGAATGTGGATGTGAACTTCTGAATGCATGTCTTTATTATGCAAGTATGATTATACAGCTGATATTATTATCCGCATTTGTCATATTGTATGTGTATGGCTTAGATGACCATTGTGAATGGCCGTCCACTCTTTTGTTGTGTGTTCCCCACTAAGCGTTTGTCGCTTAGCATGGTGTTTTATCCGTGCAGGTGCGAAAGATGGTGTTCTTTTAGGAGAGTCATCGCCAGTCAATCCAACACAGAGGGATTAGTGTTAGGGCTTAATTTTTGATAGCATGTTGCTTCTTTTGTATCGGAACTCTCTTTATACCATTATTTTGTAAAGATTCCGCATTTATATACTTTTGGGATATGTAATTATCTTATTCTGACGTTTGATCAGAACATTTTTGTAACGAATTTTACTATTGTAATGATGGATCATTCTGATACTTATGAAGGTTTTAATTTTCCTGTAATGATGTATGGTTATTATGTATGAATGTATGCTTTGTATCTTTATATGATTTGTGACACACCCGGCTCATACGGCTTCTCACTCCTTGAGGATGGGTACGCCTACATCTGGGTAGGGGGTGTTACACTCTCCTAATGGACCAAGACATGGGCTAATCATTTGGGCAAAACCCAAAGCCTATTTAAGTAATTTAAGCCTATTTTCCCACCAAAAATAATTTTCCTTACTTTCTAAATTCAATTTCACTCAAAATAAATTCTATAATTCTTAAAATATAAAATTTAGCCTCCACATAAAATTTTAGCTCAATCGGAGACCGTTTGCCGACCCGGTTCACTTAAATCAGTCCGATTAGCCAATTTTTTGTGTTATCGTAAAATTCATTTTTTATTGCTAAATAATTATACATATTATTTAGAGAAAATCTGGAGCTTATAGTAATTTTTGGAGATTATCTACTATTTTTAATAGTCCGATCAAACCTCGGTCAAACTAGTTAAACGAAAGTCAACTGGTCCGACCGATCCGGTTCACTGGTAGAACCGATTTAGTTCAATTTTCATCCTTAATGTTATTTTCACTTATTAATAACCCATTAACCTTGGTTTCATCCCAATCAGTATCCTTATCCAGTCTGGTTCACTTGAACCATTCCGGTTTACTAATTTTTTAGTGTCACTAGAAATTTTATTTTTCACTGACAAAAATTTATAAATATTATTTAGAGTCTATTTATGCCTTCAAAATAATTTTTAAAGGTCATTTAATATTTTTAAAAATTCGGTCAAACCTTAGGTTACTATTGAACTGAACCAGAGGCTTTTTTCTATTTGACTTTCTGTGAACTATTTGAGTTCATTTTCACTCTAAATTATACTACCAGACTCCTTATAACTTGTATTTTCCAATGATCTAATAAAATATTTTTCACTACTAGCTCCCCGGGAGGTCACCCATTAGGGGCTTCCCTAGCCTGAGCACGTTTAACCTTTCTCCTCTACTGTCTTTTAAGGCACAATCACTAATATTTTCACATGAAATTCACACTATATACTTGTAGATTTCACTGATCACTACTGACCTGGTATTCGGGCCTTTACTTTAACAGCCCGAATTATACCCTAGTGGTAAAATTGGTTTAATTGTGCTAATTGGCTAAATGTAATTTGAGAGTTGCCAAATTCGGGACTTAAATGTATTGGAATTAAGGACATAATTGAGCAATCAAATAAGTTTTAGTGATTAAATTGTAAAACCACATGTTAAGTTTAGTGGGGGATTAATTAAGGCCTAATGGTTATTAATTAAGTTAAGTGGGATTAGAGTGACATAGTGGATTTTCGGGTGACATTTGCTGGATGTGCCAACTCATGTTGAGCATGCAATATAAGTGTTTTTGAGGAGAGAGAACCATTGTTGCTGCACTTGAGGATCGGTTTCTTCTTCTTTCTCTTCTTTTTCATTTTCTATCACTTAAGTTAGGAGTTTATGGTACTTCTGCTGCAATGTATCAAGTTATTTATATGTTGTGCTGAGTTTAAGTACCAAGGTAAGTGGTTTATTAGTGTGTCCTTCATCTTCTTCTACTCTATTCCTTGATTATGAATTTAAATGGATTTTTATCACTTGTATCCAATTCTAGAAATTGGATAATTGTGCTGTAGTGATTGAGCAGCAGAAGGATAAGGGAAAAGCTAAAGTTGGGGACTCAAGTGCATAATAAGCTATTAGAGCAAAGGATTCTAAGGTTTGGGAAAATACTACTTTACGTATGACTTATAATGAAGTGTGAGATTGAAATTCTTATTTGAGTACGTGGTTTGAAATGAACAGAAAATGTGAACTTGTGTGTGTGAGATGTAGCAATTGACATGATGAATTAATCAGCTTGAGTAGTGGTGATGCCCTATTTTGTGTAATTAAAGTTAAAGATATATCACTTATGTGTATTATGTGCTTGTTGAGAAGTGTGTGAATCTGTTGAGTAGGTAGGTTTGAGAAATGAGGGTGCCGTAGGTTGATAGTTTGAACTTAACTAGTTGTGCTAATAACGCTGAACTTGGTAGTGTAACTTGTGGGTGTGTTTGAGCTATAACTTATAATGTAGCTCTATTTGGAATGAAATATGAGGTATTGAGTTCATAGGAAATGTGTTTACAAAAGTGCAGAAGTGTCACACCCCAAATCAGGCCTAGTCAGATTTGGCATGTTAAGTCGTGATTTCAAGGGTAATTCGGTAATTTGTGCATGAGAATATTGGACATTAAGGAACTTAGTGCAACAATTAATCTAATATGTTAAGTGGAGGAAGTATCTATTGAAGTGTGAGTATTGTACCAAGGTATGAAATATCGACTTAAGTAATTATGTGGTGTATACATGTGTATGGTGCCTTGGTGTTTGAAGTCAAAGAAGGAATTATTGGTCCTATGAGGGCTTGCTAAGTGGCTTGGTTAGTGTAGCAATTAATGAAAAGGAAAAGAAAGAGAAAAGGGCAGGGAAGGGAAATCTGCCCTCACGTTCTTCTTCTTCTCCCTCTCGGTTTTCTTTCTTCTTTTCCTTATTCATTCTCTACTCCATCTCCTCCCCTCTTGGCTAGTGTTTTGCAAGGTTTCTAGTTTGCTTTGGTAGAGATTTGGATCAAGATTGAAGAGGTAAGTTGGGGTTTTAGGGTTCTTGCGTTTGGGTTATTCTCTCTTCTTCTTCTTCTTATTTTGTTTGAGTTAGAATTTTGGGATGAGTAATTTATGGGCTTTGGTTTGTGTAAGATTTGGGTGACAAGAGGAAGCATAAAGGCAAGGAAAAGATTGTGGAATGAGAATTAAAGCTTGAAGAGAATAGTGGGTTGTGCTTCAAAGAGGTTTGGGAGTTATTTGAGTTGTATATGCCCTAATTCTCACTTTGATTGTGTATGTGTTTTGTAATGTTAATTCCTGGAATTTTTAGTGTCTTGGCATGTGTATATGTATGCTTTTGGTGGGGTAATTATATTGGTAATGCATGAATAAGGATTAAAGTGCATATATGTGAGAATTGAAAGTGAAATTACATGAATTGGGTAAGTTGTTCTTGGTGTTCTTGATCTGCAATTCTTGAGGTTTCTTTGAATTTATTGTTTAATTTTGTGATAATTGAGTGTATTTTGATCATGAGCATGTGGTATTATGCATTTGAGTGATAAGGTAAGAGTTTGTGTATAATTCAATGATTTTTAAAAGGTTTTGAAAAAAAAAAAGAAGAGGAAGTTCTGCGTTTTTTGCTGGGAATTGAAGACGCGCTTCTGTCTCGAGCGCGACATCCACCGCGTTCGCTACAGAGATGCTTCTGACCAGGACAGAGGAAGAGCATGAGTCGTGCTCATCCCCTCCCCTTCCGCTTGCTTGCTTTGCTTCCATTCGGAAGAAGAGCATGAGAAGTGCTCAATGAACATGACTCGGGCTCAAGAGCACGAGTCATGCTCTTAAGACACAAGTCGTGCGCCCTTTGCTTCGTGTTGTTCCTCCTTTGTCCCTCAGCATGACCGGTCAGTAGCAGAAGAGCACAAGATGTGCTCCAAGAACACGAGTCGTGCTTAAGGAGCACGAGTCGTGCTCTTGAAACACGAAATGTGCTGGCTTCTCCCCCTTCCTCTAATTTCTTTCTTCGACTAGAGAGACAATCCGGCCAGCAACAAAGAGCACGAGTCGTGCTCTTTAGACACGACTCATACACATGAGCACGATTCATGCTCTTATGCATGAGTCATGCACAGCTCTGATCAGCGGGGTTTCTTCTGGCCTCTTTCGCGATCGTGATAGAACCTTCGTCTGTCCATCCTATTTTCTGTCTAGTTTCCGAAAATGATCTTTTCTTGCACTTTGCACGGTTTCTCACTACTGCTTGGGATATGTTTTTTTCTTAATTATTGTTAGTATTTGTATTTGAAGTGTATAATTGTCAAATGATGGTATGTCTATATTTGATTATAATATATTCGGTAGTGGAAATTCCCGTCAGACAATTGGTTAGTTAGTTGTATGAGGTGGTTTATCTATGTTAATTATCATGACCTGTATCATATGTGCATTTTGAATACAAATGAGTTATGAATGCCAATTTCATGGTTGCTCATTATGAGTATGTCATATTAAAGCATGAAGTGTATTATCGCATCAATAAGGCTTTGTATGGATAATCATTGGTATAATATGTTTTCCCATATTTGATTCTGATATGCTTTAGGATAATGAATAATGTTAAAGGGTGTAACTAGATTATACTATATGCTTGGCAATGTGAATTGTATGATGTGTGTCTGGCCTTAGGAAGATATTTATATGTTTATCATACTCTTGTTTATGCATGATGATATATATGTATATGTATTATGAGATGCAAAACATGAATTGTTTTATGCATGACCTGCGAGAGTCAGTCTAGTGGATAGTTAGGCATGCCTAATAGAGTTTTGTAGCTGCAGCACCCTTTGAACGAATGGACCCCAATCAGGTCCCTGGCTGGTTCCTCACGAACCTTTACTGTGTATGGATCTTGTTTAAGGTCCTTTTAGTGAAATGTTTTTGAATGTGGAAAATGATGTTGCTTTTCGATTCGTAGCCGTAAGGTACGCTACCGTTCGATTCATACCCGTAAGGTACATTACCGTATTTTCTCGTTATCCACTAAAGTGAGTCAGCAGGTATTCTGTTTGCTTTTTCTGATACGAATATGAGAATATGATTTTGTATTATTAACTGTTATGCTTAAGTATGTGGAATGACGTGCGTATGATTATAATCTTGAACTAGTGAATGCAACGAATTTAATATTATGCTATATGTTTCCTTGGTTTCAGCTATCATAGTATTTTCAGCATGTTGTCATGTGTTTATGTTTCATAGCATGATATTTTATGGATTAAAATTGCGCATCGGAAGTGTGGCATGTTGGACGTTGTCCCTTGGGTTTCGGCTAGCGTATGTGTCTTATGGCATGATAACAGTTTGACTGTATATGTGTAAATAGTGATTTTTGCATGATAGTTGGGGTGCATTATTGCATGGTAGTCTTATTGCATGTGTATAGGTTTTCAGTTAACATTTGGGTTATTGGTATGATGACTACATGTCTAATTGTTAAGCAACTAAGCATAATGTTGTTTTGATATCTGATACTTGGGTAAGTCTCTGCATGTAAGATTGTAGGTATTACTGTATGATAGTACTGGTATCTTGAATGGTACTCTGTCTGCTTTAGTTTGTTGGACTCGGGTATTGAATGTGGTTATGATTTTCGGAATGCATGGCTTTTATATGCAAGTATGTATATCTATCTATTAGGACTATGTGCATATGTCATTCAAATGTGTTATGACTTGACGACCATTATGAATGGCCGTCCATATTTCTTATGTGTTCTCCCCACTAAGTGTTATCGATTAGCACGGGTTCTTTTCCTGTGCAGGTGGCAGTTTAGTTCGGTTCCAGTTGTTCATCTGCAGGGTCAGCCACATAGGAGTTAAAAGTTTTATTATTTTCCTGTATTTTGGAGTTTGCATTTTTGTAGTCCCATGTTTATGTAATTATATGTGTAAAGATCTGGATGTAATAGTTGGGCTATGTAAATGTTATTAAATTTAAGTTTCTAGTTGTTCCTCGGTTTTATCGTTTGCCCTATATTTCCGCTGACTGAGCGAGTGAATGGGGATATGCATGTGCTTATGCTTCCGCTTAGTGCCTGCATGTGTGTGAGTTAATGCATGACCAGTTTTTGCCCGCAAGGTAAGTTTTAATTATCCCATATTTATGCATGTATGATTATGTATAAATGTATGCTTCTGCATAGTGTATGTGTTAATGTATGTGCGTGAACGTCGGTAGCGCTCTCCGGTGTCCTTCCAACGGGGACGTAGGGGGTGTTGCATTTAGTGGTATCAGAGCGCCGGTTTGGCGGTTCTGGTTGTCTTGTTTGTTAAGTGTTGAGTCTTTACATGATTAGTCGGTTTTATGTCGTGTCTAAATGGAGTCTGATCCGAGTGAGAATGTGGGCGAGACAACGGGAAGTATGAACCCAGTTAGCACTGAACAGAGTGTTTCTAAGCATCCTTTGGCTGGAGATTCTGGTCCTACTTCCAGTGATAGGATGCTAGTGCAAGGATTAATTCGGATCTTGGATCGGTTAACTACCCCTCGCGTTCCTGATGATTTTGTTCGGAAAGTACCTCGAAAGAGAAAAGTGTCGAGTAAAGAGGTGCCAGTGGGTTAGAGGATTCGAGAACCTCCGATGTGTCAACATTGTCAAAAGCAACATTAGGACAAGTGTAAAAAGGTTAGGGAACCGCCGTTATTCCAGCATTGTCGGAAGTGACATTGGGGTTTGTGTCGGAAACTCACAGGTGCCTGTTTCAGATGTGGTAGCATGGAACACCAAATTGTTGATTGTCCTAAGACCAGGGAGAATCTAGCTCGGCAAGCTAGGAAGGATGTGGAGGAATTGCTACGAGTTGCTCGTGTGCCATTGGAAGTTGTTGCGCGCCGTAGTAAAGTAACAGAGCCTGCAGAGCCTTCCGATAAGTTTTGTTTTGATATGTTCGAGTAGAGTTTTCTTTAGTATTTTGAGGTGGACAAGTATTTGGATTCTGTAAGGTTTTGGTAGTACTCTATATGCCTATCAGCTATCTCTAGAAAAGTGTTTGAATAAAAGCATATTGAATCATGGGGATGGGACGAAGTGCATTATCATAGCATCAATTGCATTTCTTCAGCATCACTCTGCATACATGAGCCATCACATTTTCATTACATCATCAACCCTTTGACCATACATGTAACACCCCCTATCCATACGTAGGCGTACCCATCCTTAAGGAGTGAGAAGCCGTATGAGCCGGGTATGTCACCAAGCAGATAAAGATACAAAGCATACATTTATACATGATAACCATACATTATTACGGGGAAATTAAAACCTTCATAAGCATCAGAATGATCCATCATTACAATAGCAAAATCGGTTACAATAATGTTCTAATCAAAAGTCAGAATAAGATAATTACATATCCCAAAAGTATATAAATGCAGAAGCTTTACAAAATAATGGTGTAAAGAGAGTTTTGATACAAAAGAATCAACATGCTATAAAAAATAAAGCCCTAACACTAATCCCTCTGTGTTAGCTTGATTGGCGACGACTCTCCCAAAAGAACACCATCCTCCACACCTGCACGGATAAAACACCGTGCTAAGCGATAAATGCTTAGTGGGGAACACACAACAAAAGAGTGGACGGCCATTCACAATGGTCGTCTATGCCATACACATACAATATGACAAAGGCGGATAATGATATCAGCTGTATAATCATACTTGCATAATAAAGACATGCATTCAGAAGTTCACATCCACATTCATTTACTCTTTAGTTGATTTCTCATACTTATCATTATATGCATCCGAATATCATATTCATGTAATCATATCAAAGCGGAGCAAAACAAAAAGAGCACCTGCTGACTCACAATAGTAGATAACGAGTAAATGCATAGCGTACCTTACGGGCACGAATCGAACGCATAGCGTACCTTACGGGTATGAATCAAAAACCATTTTATTTTTGTTGCATTCAAAATATTTTACAAAGGCGGACCTTAAACAAGATCCAAAATGCATAAGGGGTTCGCGAGGAACCAAACGGGGACCTGATCGGGGTCCAGACAGAACTGAGGCTGCAGCTAAGAAACTCTATTAGGCATGCCTAACTATCCACTAAACTGACTCTTGCAGGTCATGTATAATACAATTCACATTTAGTTACACATTTGTTCAATATGAATAACCATTGAATTTAACATACATAAATCAATTATATTTAAGCATGACACATTTAGTTCATAGGTTAAGGCATAATATGGCATACAAATATTTTGCATATAAGAAGACACTAAATAACATTTAGATAGCTTAGCATGAAATATAATACAAAAAAAAACATCCAAAGCAAAGAAATGACTGAACAAAGAAAGCCATCTAATGTACACCCTTATCACGTTTATAACAGAGCACAAACACGAGAAATATATAGCTCATGTAATATTCAAATCACAAGTTCTTGCTTCCTAATTAAATTACATTTAATCAAATAATATATTAGGTTTAATGCCTTAATCATAAATTATAAACATGTTGTATAATTCTCGTCATGAGTATTTATTCATCTAGCAAATTATGCTTATAGTTTAATTCATGGTTAATCATCATATTAATTAATTCTTTGTTATAATAATTTATTCAATTTACAGGTAATTTAATTATATATCCTCATTACCTAACTATAAAATAAGTAACATTAAATTTTTCAGGCGTTTCTAGACACTTTGGGACTAATTCGGAGGTGTAGAACCGATTCTAGGATGAATTGGTGAAGAGGCAAAAATTTTACTAAAACACAGCTGTGCTTTAGAAAAAGCACAACTGTGCTCTGCTGCTAATCATCGTTCTAATTGGCAAAAACACAGCTGTGTCCTATTAAAAGCACAGCTGTGCTTTCCAACCAGTCCCCATGCGTTATCCAAATTAAGAGCACAGCATAGGGCAGAATTCAATTCCTTAGTCTACTTGCATTTTTTTGAACTAGTAAACAACATTTTCAGACCAAATGGTCTCATAAAAATTAATCTTCAAGATGTTATCTTTCTAGTGACAAAATTTCAGATCATTTGGAGCCGAAACCGGGAAGATATACTCAAATGTCTCTACCCTGCTCCACAGACACACCTGACAAATTTTGCTACTGTAATGGGCGGTTTTAAAATAGTTAGAGTCCGAGTTAAATTATAGTTACTTCTACAACATTTTAGACACAGATATTGTGGTTCTAACTCGACTGTAATCATGTATTTTCGAGTTCTAAAACTCAACTTATACTAAAAAGAGTGACCAAAGGTCAATCAGACCCACCTAGGCAGATTCACCCGTTAGAATTCTATGTGCTTCAAACAATTCATTTGGCACAATCACTTTAGCTAATTTAATTCAAATCCACATAGCACATAAACTAACACATCAGAAAATTCAATTCATCAATTAGGAATTAGCAACACACAAATTAACACAAAAATTCCCAAACACCATACAATTTCCAGAATTTCAAAACACACATCATCAAAACATAACATTTTCCCAAACCTGAAAACTCCTTAGCTCTTATCACTTTGTTCCACTACTCCCAACCTTCTCCTTGTCTTTAGGGTCACGGGAAGGCTCAGCTAAACAACACCCAACAAATCAAACAATTAATCAAAATCCTAGATTAACTCTAACCCCAAAAATGTAAGGAGAAGAAGAAGATGAACACACTAAATAACAAATGCAGCAACTTACCAAACAAACTCCTTAAGATTACCAAGATCCACCAAATCTAATCACAAAGGAGTGAGCAAAGATAGAGAAGAGGAAGAGGAAGGGGAAGGGAAAGCAAAAGAGAAGAGGGGAAACGGGAATTGGGAGAGCAGATTTCTGCTCTTCTCTTTCTCGTTCCTCAAGAAAACACTTTCCCTTTTTCCACATGGCACCCTACTATTGGTGGGTCTTCATAATTCACACCCTACATGCATATATCAAAACACACACAATACTATCCCAACTAATGCACACCCTACTTATGTGTGAATAAAACATACAATCACAACTCCACTACTAATACCCTACAATAGTACACTCATGCACACATAAGCATATCCCAACTAATTCACAATCTAATAACATACATGCATCCACATGCTAACAAAATCCACAAACATGTAATATATCCCAAAATACCCTTATCACATGCCAAAATACACATAAATGCACACATACGTACTACTAGGGGGCAAACGGGGTGTGACAATACATGATAAGCATTTGCAAATGTGTTTTGATTGAGAGAAAGCTGACAGGGTATACATGTACTACTTGATATTAAGATTGAGGATGGAAATGATGAGCAGAGCAACAGTTAAGGAAAGTATTCTGCATTTGGTTAAAGCGAGTAGAAAGTGATTTAAGAGTATAACGTTGAAGTAAGTATAAGCAAGTGGGTAGTTTGAAAAGGAAGTGTATGGGTGTGATGGTGGCTTGAAGTGTAGTGATGGAATTCCTTTTCGGTGTAAGTGAATTTCGAGGACGAAATTCTTTTAGGAGGGAAGATTTGTCACACCCCAAATCGAGCCTAGTCGGATTTGGCATGTTAAGTCCGGATTTCAAGGGTAATTCGGTAATTTATGCATGAGAATATTGGACATTAAGGAACTTAGTGCAACAATTAATCTAATATGTTAAGTGGAGGAAGTATCAAGTGAAGTGTGAGTATTGTACCAAGGTATGAAATATCTACTTAAGTAATTATGTGGTGTTTATATGTGTAAGGTGCCTTAGTGTTTGAAGTAAAAGAATGAATTATTGGCCCTATGAGGGCTTGCCAAGTGGCTTGGTTAGTGTAGCAATTAATGAAAAGGAAAAGAAAGAGAAAAGGGCAGGGAAGGGAAATCTGCCCTCACGTTCTTCTTTTTCTCCCTCTCATTTTTCTTTCTTTTTTTCCTTGTTCATTCTCTACTCCATCTCCTCCCCTCTTGGCTAGTGTTTTGCAAGGTTTATGGTTTGCTTTGGTAAAGATTTGGATCAAGATTGAATAGGTAAGTTAGGGTTTTAGGGTTCTTGCGTTTGGGTTCTTTTCTCTTCTCCTTCTTCTTCTTGTTTTTTTTTGAGTTAGAATTTTGGGATGAGTAATTTCTGGTTTTGGTTTGTGCGAGTTTTGAGGATTTAGAATTAAAGCTTGAAGAGAATAGTGGGTTGTGCTTCAATGAGGTTTGGGAGTTATTTGAGTTGTATCTACCCTAATTCTCACTTTGATTGTGTATGTGTTATGTAATGTTAATTCTTGGAATTTTTAGTGTCCTAGCATGTGTATATGTATGCTTTTGGTGGGGTAATTGTATTGGTAATGGATGATTAAGGATTGAAGTGCATATATGTGAGAATTGAAAGTGAAATTGCATGAATTGTGTAAGTTGTTCTTAGTGTTCTTGATCTGCAATTCTTGAGTTTTCTTTGAATTAATTGTTGAATTTTGTGATAATTGAGTGTATTTTGATCATGAGCATGTGGTATTATGCATTTGAGTGATAAGGTAAGAGTTTGTGTATAATTGAATGGTTTTTGAAAGGTTTTGAAATGGTTTTGAAAAACAAAAGAAGAGGAAGTTCTGCGTTTTTGGCTGGGAATTGAAGACGCGCTTCTGTCGCGAGCGCAATATCCACCGCGATCGTGATAGTGACGCTTCTGACCAGGAGAGAGGAAGAGCACGAGTCGTGCTCATCCCCTCCCCTTCAGCTTGCTTTCTTTGCTTCCATTCGGAGCAAGAGCACGAGAAGTTCTCCATGAACATGACTCGGACTCAAGAGCATGAGTCATGCTCTTGAGACACAAGTCGTGCTCCCTTTGTCACACCCCAAAATAGCCCTAGTCGGATTGTGCATGCTAAGTCGGGATCGGAAGGGTATTCCAGTAATTTGTGATTGAGAATTTGGATAATAAGGACTTAATGGTAATTAATTAATTAAGTTTGTAAGGAAAGAATTGTGTAAGTGAGTGAAGTGTAATTTGTTTAAGGACTAAAGAGCATTAAGATAAGATATTTATTAAGGAAATGTTTGGGTATGACTCAAGTGTTGTGCCATGGTTTGGAATGTTTAAGTGGAGTTTGTGGTCTAATTAGGATCTACCATGTGGGCATGTTAGGTGGGCATTGAATGAAGAAAAGAAGAAAGGAAAGTGAGTGAGAGAGGAAACACAGATTGTAAGCCCGGTCTCCCCTCTCACGCCTACCCTTCTTCTTCTCTTCTCCTTTCTCTGCTTTTCCTTTCTTTCACGATTGGCTTGGAGTTGTGTTTGGTTTGGATTGTGCTTTGCTTGAAGAGGTATGTTGGTTTAAGATTTTGTATGTGCTCCTGTTCTTCTTCTTCTTTCTCCTGTTTTGGTTAAGTTAGGGTTTGGCTAAGGATTGTGTGGTTTCTTATTTGTGCAAGCATTGGATTGTAAGGAAAAGCAAAGTAAAGGCAAGGAAAGGATTGAGGATTGATTTTGAAGCTTGATTTTTGGATCTTCATTCCAGGTTTGGGAGTATTTTGATTGCATGCAAGGTTTAAAGAGTTTCTGTGTTCCTATCTCTGCCCTATTTCTCACTAGGCTTGTAAATGTGTTTACACTATCTAATTTCTGGAATTTGTTATGTTTTGAAATGTGTATATGCATGAGTATGTGAGTAAATGTGTTAGTAATGCATGAGTAGAATTAAATTGGAAGTACTGTGTTTGGGTTTTGAAGTTACTGTTATTTGTTAGGGTTTATGTTCTTGAAGGAATTAAATGTGTCTATGCATGATTTTGGTTGATGTAATTGTTGAATTAAGTTGCAATGATCTTGTTTATGTTGTTTGGGACATCGATTGAAAGGTAATATGAGTTTTGTTGGTGTTGTGAATTAGATTGGAAATGATTTCTATTGAATTTCTGGAAAACGAAGGAAATCTGCAGTTTGCGATTGAGGGGAAGAAGAAGGAAGCGGCTCACGCGACGTGAGCTATGCTCACGTGACGTGAGCCATGCTCACGCTAGGTGAGCAAAGCTCACGCTACGTGAGCTATGCTCACGACGTGAGCAATTGCTCACTAGGCATGAGCTATGCTCATGCGACGTGAGCAATGCTCACGACGTGAGCAATTGCTCACTAGGCGTGAGCTATGCTCACGCGACGTGAGCAACCTTCACGTGACGTGAAGGTTGCTCAGGTCTTCCGACTCTTCTGTTTTGCTTCTGTTTTTCTTTCCCCAAGCGACCAGTTTTTATAAAATGGTTTTCAAAAGCTTTTCAGGGTATTTTCCTCTACTGTGTTTTATATTATCTTGATGATATGACTGATTATTCCAATTTATTTGGTATTAATAATATGTTATCTAAGATAAGTTATATGTAGTATTTTTGAATCAGTTTTGGATTATAGTAATCCTGTTGAATGATTGTGGGATTTTAATAGTATGGTTTGGACTTTAATATGCTTATTATTGTGATATGTATTTCACGTCATATTCTGAATGCGAAGGAATTATGAATGTTGACTTTCCGATTGTTTAAGTCCCAAACATGTTCTGTCTTAATGTGAATTATGCTATGCATATTTTAGTCTGTTTCTTCTTTAAGAATAATTTGCTATGCTTAAGTTTATGCTGTAACTTTCCTCGATTATGATGATGCGTCCTTGGTCGTTAGCATAATATGATTCAACATGTGTTCCTGTTATGCTTTAGAAAGATGAATAGTGCTGATGTTATCAATTGAGTTATTGCATGCTCCAGTATTTGACTTGTATGAAGTATGATTGGCATCCTGCTATGCCAGACTTATTTGAATATTATGGCTGATGTCGGAATACATTGTTATGCTTTAGCCTTGGAGCTCATTGTGTTATGTTAAATGCAATTTGGACTATGCATGGTTTATGCTTAGTATCTTCACCTAATGCATGATTAGGATTTTGTATTGATAATCATTGGCATGGTAGTGCTTCTTAATATGATTCTTGGCATGCTTTAGAACATTGTTTAATGTTAAAATGTATGGACTATAATATGTTTTGCAATGCGAATTGTATGATTTGTGACCAACTTTATGAGAATATTTAAATGTCTGTCGTTCTCTGTTTATGCATGCTGATTATATATGCATTGTGCGATTCGAAATGTAAATTGGGTTACGCATAACCTGCTAGAGTCAAGTAAGTGGATAGTTAGGCATGCCTAATAGAGTCTTCTGTAGCTGCAGCGCCCTTTGAATGATTTGGACCCTGATCAGGTCCCCGTTTGGTTCCTTGCGAACCCTTTTCTGTATTGGATCTTGTTTAAGGTCCCTTGTGAAAATATCTGTGAAAGTTAAAGTATAATGGTTTAATCGGTTCGTACCCGTAACGTACTGTCTGTAATCGGCTCGTACCCGGAAAGTACTGTCTGTACACTCGTTATCCACTACCTAGAGTCAGCAGGTGTTCTTTGAATGTTTATCTGAACTGCTCTGATCTGATTTGGCTATATCGGAATTTTCTGGATGAATATGATTATGAAATACTGATTGTATGGCTTTATTATATGAGCATGCTTATATAGATTATGTTTTAGCCTTCGAATGTGATATCCGTTTGAGCTTGATAAGGATTTCAGGAATCAGTTTATATGCATATGAATGTGACTATGGGCTTCAGAATGTATGTCTGTTTTAAGTAAGCATGACTTTACATTTAACATGATTATCCGTACTTGTCATGTGATTTGTTATAAGTTTCTGATTGCTTTGAAATGATTTGATTGATGTATTTAAGTATATGACTTCAGCATAGTTTTGTTATATATATTAGCATGTGAACCGAAGCAGCTGTGATGTTAAGTATGTGATGATTATTGTACTTTCTGCATGATGATGATATGAATGTAATACTAAGTGGTTACGTCTTCAGTCTCCGCTATCAGAGTGTTTTTGCATGATGCTTAATATATATATTAGAGTTGCGCAGCGGTATTGTGAAGCTCTAAATGTTATCCTTTGGATATTTGACTAGTGTATGTGTTTGGCATGTCTAAGTATGTTAAATGGCTAGCATTCTTAACATGATGGTTTGGTTGTCAGTTCATGCATGGGTATTTAGTTATGTCAATTGCATGAGTAAAGCTCTTGTGACTCTGCACAGTAAGATGTTGATATTTGCTACCCATGTAGGTTTATGCATGAGATATAGTATGTAGTTCAGCATGATGATGCTTGTAATGTGTATTGTATTATGTCTGTTTTAGTCTATCCTGAACATGAAGTTATGGTTCGATTGTGAGTATTGAAATGAATGCTTTTAATATTCAAGTCTGATTATTTATATGTTATGAATATCCGCATTTCCCATTTGAATGTGTTATGCCTTGGCGACCATTGTGAATGGCCGTCCATATTCTGGTGTGTTCTCCCCACTAAGCGTTTATCGCTTAGCACGGATTTCCTTTCCGTGCAGGTGGCAGGTTTGGTTCTATTCGAGTCGCGCTTCTACAAGGTCGGCCACGTAGGAGTTAGAAGTTCTGTATTTGGTTCAGCTTCTGTATTTCAGCTTTTGTAATTCTGTAGTATTGTATATGTATTTAATTATGTTTTAATCTTGAGTTTTCTTTTGGGAATGTAATAGTTAGTATGTCCTTATGTTTAGTTATTCCTTTGTTTTACTAATTTGCTTATGCTTTCGTTGAATGGTCATATGTATGCTTCCGTGTATGCTTCAGCTTAGTGCCTGCGTGTGCGTGAGTTATTGCATATTCAGTCTGTACCGCAAGGTAAGTCAATGTAAGTTTTTAATTAACCCGTATTTCTGTATGCATGTTATGTATGAATGTATGCTTCCGCATTGTGCATGTGTATATCGGTATATGTGAGCGTCGTGTAGCACGTCCGTCGGCGTCCTTCCAACGGGGACGGCGATGGGGGTGTTACAGTTAGTTGTATCAGAGCCCAGGTTTGATGGTTCTGGGTATGTTGTTTGTTTTGTGTTGAGTCTTTGCATGAGAGTCGGTTTTGTGTCGTGGCCTACTGCAGATGCGTCTTGTTTTGTGTCATGTCTAGATGGAGTCTGATCCTAGTGAGAATGTGGGCGAGACAACGGAAAATGTGAATCGAATTAGTGCTGATCTGGATGTTTCCGAGCGTCTTCCAGTTGAAGATTCTGGTCGTGTTTCTGATGATAGGACATTAGTACAAGGATTGATTCGGATTTTGGATAGATTGACTGCTCCTCGTGCTTCTCAAGAAGTTTTCCGGCATGTTCCTCAGAAGAGAAAAGGATCGGTTAGTGAAGTGTCAGCAGGGAAGAGGGTTCGAGAACCTTCAGTGTATCAACAATGTCAGAAGCAACATGGGAACAAGTGTAAGAAATGGGTACCGTCAGTATGTCAGCACTGCCAGAAGCGACATCGTGGTCCATGTCGGAAGCTTTCAGGTGCTTGTTTCAGGTGTGGCAGTATGGAACATCGGATTGCCGGTTGTCCTAAGAAGATGAGTGAGAGTCTAGCTGGGCAAGCTAGAAAGGATGTGGAGGATTTGCTCAGATCTTCTCGAGTGCCTGCAGATTTTGTAGCGTCTAGCAAGGATTCAAAGGAGACTGCAGGTTCTTCTGGTAAGTTACGTTGCAAGCTTTTGTCTAAGTAAGTTTTGTTTGTTTGGGTTGTGTGGATGTAAGTGTTTCGCTGTAAATTTCGAGGACGAAATTCTTTTAGGAGGGAAGAGTTGTCACACCCCAAAATAGCCCTAGTCGGATTGTGCATGCTAAGTCGGGATCGGAAGGGTATTCCAGTAATTTGTGATTGAGAATTTGGATAATAAGGACTTAATGGTAATTAATTAATTAAGTTTGTAAGGAAAGAATTGTGTAAGTGAGTGAAGTGTAATTTGTTTAAGGACTAAAGAGCATTAAGATAAGATATTTATTAAGGAAATGTTTGGGTATGACTCAAGTGTTGTGCCATGGTTTGGAACGTTTAAGTGGAGTTTGTGGTCTAATTAGGATCTACCATGTGGGCATGTTAGGTGGGCATTGAATGAAGAAAAGAAGAAAGGAAAGTGAGTGAGAGAGGAAACACAGATTGTAAGCCCGGTCTCCCCTCTCACGCCTGCCCTTCTTCTTCTCTTCTCCTTTCTCTGCTTTTCCTTTCTTTCACGATTGGCTTGGAGTTGTGTTTGGTTTGGATTGTGCTTTGCTTGAAGAGGTATGTTGGTTTAAGATTTTGTATGTGCTCCTGTTCTTCTTCTTCTTTCTCCTGTTTTGGTTAAGTTAGGGTTTGGCTAAGGATTGTGTGGTTTCTTATTTGTGCAAGCATTGGATTGTAAGGAAAAGCAAAGTAAAGGCAAGGAAAGGATTGAGGATTGATTTTGAAGCTTGATTTTTGGATCTTCATTCCAGGTTTGGGAGTATTTTGATTGCATGCAAGGTTTAAAGAGTTTCTGTGTTCCTATCTCTGCCCTATTTCTCACTAGGCTTGTAAATGTGTTTACACTATCTAATTTCTGGAATTTGTTATGTTTTAAAATGTGTATATGCATGAGTATGTGAGTAAATGTGTTAGTAATGCATGAGTAGGATTAAATTGGAAGTACTGTGTTTGGGTTTTGAAGTTACTGTTATTTGTTAGGGTTTGTGTTCTTGAAGGAATTAAATGTGTCTATGCATGATTTTGGTTGATGTAATTGTTGAATTAAGTTGCAATGATCTTGTTTATGCTGTTTGGGACATCGATTGAAAGGTAATATGAGTTTTGTTGGTGTTGTGAATTAGATTGGAAATGATTTCTATTGAATTTCTGGAAAACGAAGGAAATCTGCAGTTTGCGATTGAGGGGAAGAAGAAGGAAGCGGCTCACGCGACGTGAGCTATGCTCACGTGACGTGAGCCATGCTCACGCTAGGTGAGCAAAGCTCACGCTACGTGAGCTATGCTCACGACGTGAGCAATTGCTCACTAGGCGTGAGCTATGCTCATGCGACATGAGCAATGCTCACGACGTGAGCAATTGCTCACTAGGCGTGAGCTATGCTCACGCGACATGAGCAACCTTCACGTGACGTGAAGGTTGCTCAGGTCTTCCGACTCTTCTGTTTTGCTTCTGTTTTTCTTTCCCCAAGCGACCAGTTTTTATAAAATGGTTTTCAAAAGCTTTTCAGGGTATTTTCCTCTACTGTTTTTATATTATCTTGATGATATGACTGATTATTCCAATTTATTTGGTATTAATAATATGTTATCTAAGATAAGTTATATGTAGTATTTTGGAATCAGTTTTGGATTATAGTAATCCTGTTGAATGATTATGGGATTTTAACAGTATGGTTTGGACTTTAATATGCTTATTATTGTGATATGTATTTCACGTCATATTCTGAATGCGAAGGAATTATGAATGCTGACTTTCTGATTGTTTAAGTCCCAAACATGTTCTGTCTTAATGTGAATTATGCTATGCATATTTTAGTCTGTTTCTTCTTTAAGAATAATTTGCTATGCTTAAGTTTATGCTGTAACTTTCCTCGATTATGATGATGCGTCCTTGGTCGTTAGCATAATATGATTCAACATGTGTTCCTGTTATGCTTTAGAAAGATGAATAGTGCTGATGTTATCAATTGAGTTATTGCATGCTCCAGTATTTGACTTGTATGAAGTATGATTGGCATCCTGCTATGCCAGACTTATTTGAATATTATGGCTGATGTCGGAATACATTGTTATGCTTTAGCCTTGGAGCTCATTGTGTTATGTTAAATGCAATTTGGACTATGCATGGTTTATGCTTAGTATCTTCACCCAATGCATGATTAGGATTTTGTATTGATAATCATTGGCATGGTAGTGCTTCTCAATATGATTCTTGGCATGCTTTAAAACATTGTTTAATGTTAAAATGTATGGACTGTAATATGTTTTGCAATGCGAATTGTATGATTTGTGACCAACTTTATGAGAATATTTAAATGTCTGTCGTTCTCTGTTTATGCATGCTGATTATATATGCATTGTGCGATTCGAAATGTAAATTGGGTTACGCATAACCTGCTAGAGTCAAGTAAGTGGATAGTTAGGCATGCCTAATAGAGTCTTCTGTAGCTGCAGTGCCCTTTGAATGATTTGGACCCTGATCAGGTCCCCGTTTGGTTCTTTGCGAACCCTTTTCTGTATTGGATATTGTTTAAGGTCCCTTGTGAAAATATCTGTGAAAGTTAAAGTATAATGGTTTAATCGGTTCGTACCCGTAACGTACTGTCTGTAATCGGCTCGTACCCGGAAAGTACTGTCTGTACACTCGTTATCCGCTACCTAGAGTCAGCAGGTGTTCTTTGAATGTTTATCTGAACTGCTCTGATCTGATTTGGCTATATCGGATTTTTCTGAATGAATATGATTATGAAATACTGATTGTATGGCTTTATTATATGAGCATGCTTATATAGATTATGTTTTAGCCTTCGAATGTGATATCCGTTTGAGCTTGATAAGGATTTCAGGAATCAGTTTATATGCATATGAATGTGACTATGGGCTTCAGAATGTATGTCTGTTTTAAGTAAGCATGACTTTACATTTAACATGATTATCCGTACTTGTCATGTGATTTGTTATAAGTTTCTGATTGCTTTGAAATAATTTGATTGATGTATTTAAGTATATGACTTCAGTATAGTTTTGTTATATATATTAGCATGTGAACCGAAGCAGCTATGATGGTAAGTATGTGATGATTATTGTACTTTCTGCATGATAATGATATGAATGTAATACTAAGTGGTTACGTCTTCAGTCTCCGCTATCAGAGTGTTTTTGCATGATGCTTAATATATATATTAGAGTTGCGCAGCGGTATTGTGAAGCTCTAAATGTTATCCTTTGGATATTTGACTAGTGTATGTGTTTGGCATGTCTAAGTATGTTAAATGGCTAGCATTCTTAACATGATGGTTTGGTTTTCAGTTCATGCATGGGTATTTAGTTATGTCAATTGCATGAGTAAAGCTCTTGTGACTCTGCACAGTAAGATGTTGATATTTGCTACCCATGTAGGTTTATGCATGAGATATAGTATGTAGTTCAGCATGATGATGCTTGTAATGTGTATTGTATTATGTCTGTTTTAGTCTATCCTGAACATGAAGTTATGGTTCGATTGTGAGTATTGAAATGAATGCCTTTAATATGCAAGTCTGATTATTTATATGTTATGAATATCCGCATTTGCCATTTGAATGTGTTATGCCTTGGCGACCATTGTGAATGGCCGTCCATATTCTGGTGTGTTCTCCCCACTAAGCGTTTATCGCTTAGCACGAATTTCCTTTCCGTGCAGGTGGCAGGTTTGGTTCTGTTCGAGTCGCGCTTCTGCAAGGTCGGCCACGTAGGAGTTAGAAGTTCTGTATTTGGTTCAGCTTCTGTATTTCAGCTTTTGTAATTCTGTAGTATTGTATATGTATTTAATTATGTTTTAATCTTGAGTTTTCTTTTGGGAATGTAATAGTTAGTATGTCCTTATGTTTAGTTATTCCTTTGTTTTACTAATTTGCTTATGCTTCCGTTGAATGGTCATATGTATGCTTCCGTGTATGCTTCAGCTTAGTGCCTGCGTGTGCGTGAGTTATTGTATATTCAGTCTGTACCGCAAGGTAAGTCAATGTAAGTTTTTAATTAACCCGTATTTCTGTATGCATGTTATGTATGAATGTATGCTTCCGCATTGTGCATGTGTATATCGGTATATGTGAGCGTCGTGTAGCACGTCCGTCGGCGTCCTTCCAACGGGGACGGCGATGGGGGTGTTACACCCTTTGCTTCGTGTTGTACCTCCTTTCTCCCTCAGCATGATCGGTCAGTAGCAGAAGAGCACGAGACGTGCTCCAAGAACACGAGTCGTGCTCTTGAAGCACGAAATATGCTGGTTTCTATCCCTTCCTCTGATTTCTTTCTTCAACCAGAGAGACAATCCGGCCAGCAGCAAAGAGCATGAGTCGTGCTCTTCAGACATGACTCGCACACATGAGCACGAGTTGTGCACAGCTCTGATCAGTGGGGTTTCTTCAGGTCTCTGTCGCGAGCGTGACTTCATATCGCGATCATGACAGAACCTTCGTCTGTCTGTCCTACTTTGTGTCCAGTTTCTGAAAATGATCTTTTCTTTCACTTTGTACGGTTTCTCACTACTGCTTGGGATATGTTTTTGCTTAATTATTATTAGTATTTGTATTTTGAAGTGTACGATTGTCAAATGATGGTATGTCTATATTTGATTATAATATATTCGGTAGTGGAAATTCTTGTCAGACAATTGGTTAGTTAGTCTGTATGAGGTGGTTTATCTATGTTAATTATCGTGACCTGTATCGCATGTGCATTTTGAATACAAATGAGTTATGAAGGCCAATTTCATGGTTGCTCATTATGAGTTTGTCACATTAAAGCATGAAGTTTATTATCGCATGAATAAGGCTTTGTATGGATAATCATTGGCATAATATATTTTCCCATATTTGATTCTGATATGTTTAGGATAATCAATAATGTTAAAGGGTGTAACTAGATTATACTATATGCTAGGCAATGTGAATTGTATGATTCGTTTCTGGCCTTAGGAAGATATTTATATGTCTATCATACTCTGGTTTATGCATGATGATATATATGTATATGTATTATGCGATGCAAAATATGAATTATTTTATGCATGACCTGCGAGAGTCAGTCTAGTGGATAGTTAGGCATGCCCAATAGAGTTTTGTAGCTGCAGCGCCCTTTGAACGAATGGACCCTAATCAAGTCCCTGGCTGGTTCCTCATGAACCTTTACTGTGTATGGATCTTGTTTAAGGTCCTTTTAGTGAAATGTTTTATAATGTGGAAAATGATGTTGCTTTTCGATTCGTACCCGTAAGGTACGTTATCGTATTTTATCATTATCCACTAAAGTGAGTCAGCAGGTATTCTGTTTGCTTTGTCTGATATAAATATGAGCATATGATTTTTTATTGTTAACTGTTATGCTTAAGTATGTGGAATGACATGCGTATGATTATGATCTTGAACTAGTGAATGCAACGAATTTAATTTTATGCTATATGTTTCCTTGGTTTCAGCTATCATAGTATTTTCGGCATGTTGTCATGTGTTTATGTTTCATAGCATGATATTTTATGGATTAAAATTGCGCAGCGGAAGTGTGGCATGTTGGACGTTGTCCCCTGGGTTTCGGCTAGCGTATGTGCCTTATGGCATGATAACAGTTTGATTGTATATGTGTAAATAGTGATTTTTGCATGATAGTTGGGGTGCATTATTGCATGGTAGTCTTATTGCATGTGTATAGGTTTTTAGTTAACGTTTGGGTTATTGGTATGATGACTGCATGTCTAATTGTTAAGTAACTAAGCATATTGTGGTATTGATATCTGATACTTGGGTAAGTCTGTGTATGTAAGATTGTAGGTATTATTGTATGATGGTACTGGTATCTTGAATGGTACTCCATCTGCTTTGGTTGGTTCGACTCGGGTATTAAATGTGGTTATGATTTTCGGAATGCATGGCTTTTATATGCAAGTACGTATATCTATCTATTAGGACTATGTGCATATGCCATTCGAATGTGTTATGCCTTGACGACCATTGTGAATAGCCGTCCATATTTCTTGTGTGTTCTCCCCACTAAGCGTTATCGCTTAGCACGGGTTCTTTTCCTATGCAGGTGGCTGTTTGGTTCTGTTCCAGTCGTGCATCTGTAGGGTCGGCCATATAGGAGTTAAAAGTTTTGTTATTTTGTTATCAGTTCCTGTATTTTGGAGTTTGCATTTCTGTAGTCCCATATTTTTGTAATTATTTGTGTAGAGATCTGGATATAATATTTGGACTATGTAAATGTTATTAAATTTAAGTTTAAATTTGTTCCTCGGTTTTATCGTTTGCCCTATATTTCTGCAGACTGAGCGAGTGAATGGGGATATGCATGTGCTAATGCTTCCGCTTAGTGCCTGCATGTGTGTGAGTTAATGCATGACCAGTTTTTGCCCGCAAGGTAAGTTTTAATTATCCCGTATTTATGCATGTATGATTATGTATGAATGTATGCTTCCGCATAGTGTATGTGTGCATGTATGTGAGTGAACGTCGGTAGCACTCTTCGGCGTCCTTCCAACGGGGACGTAGGGGGTGTTACATTTAGTGGTATCAGAGCGTCGGTTTGGCGGTTCTGGTTGTCTTGTTTGTTAAGTGTTGAGTCTTGATATGATTAGTCGGTCTTGTGTTGTGGCCTCATGCTGATGTGTCTTGTTTTGTGTCGTGTCTAGACGGAGTCTGATCCGAGTGAGTATGTGGGTGATACAACGGGAAGTATGAACACAGTTAGCGCTGAACATAGTGTTTTTGAGCATCCTTTGGTTGGAGATTCTGGTCCTACTTCCGATGATAGGATGCTAGTGCAAGGATTGATTCAGATCTTGGATCGGTTAACTACCCCTCGCGTTCCTAAAGATTTTTTTCGGAAAGAACCTCGAAAGAGAAAAGTGTCGAGTAAAGAGGTGCCAACGGGTAAGAGGATTCGAGAACCTCCGATGTGTCAACATTGTCAAAAGCAACATTGGGACAAATGTAAAAAGGTTAGGGAACTGCCGTTATGCCAGCACTGTCGGAAGCGACATTAGGGTTTGTATCAAAAACTCACAGGTGCTTGTTTCAGATGTGGTAGCATGGAACACCAAATTGTTGATTGTCCTAAGACCAGGGAGAATCTAGCTCAGCAAGCTAGGAAGGATGTGGCGAAATTGCTACGAGTTGCTCATGTGCCATTGGAAGTTATTGCGCCCCGTAGTAAAGTAACAAAGCCTGCAGAACCTTCCTGTAAGTTTTGTTTTGATATGTTCGAGTAGAGTTTTCTTTAGTACTTTGAGGTGGACAAGTATTTGGATTCTGTAAGGTTTTGGTAGTACTCTATATGCCTGTCAGCTATCTCTAGAAAAGTGTTTGAATAAAAGCATATTGAATCATGCGGATGGGACGAAGTGCATTATTATAGCATCAATTGCATTTCTTCAGCATCTCTCTGCATACATGAGCCATCACATTTTCATTGCATCATCATCCCTTTGACTATACATGATAAGCATTTACGTGTGTTTTGATTGAGAGAAAGCTGATAGGGTATACATGTACTATTTGATATTAAGATTAAGGATGGAAATGATGAGCATAGCAACGGTTAAGGAAAGTGTTCTGCATTTGGGTAAAGCAAGTAGAAAGTGATTTAAGAGTATAACGATGAAGTAAGTATAAGCAAGTGAGTAGTTTGAAAAGGAAGTTTATGGGTGTGATGGTGTAGTGATGGAATTCCTTTTCGGTGTAAGTGAATTTCGAGGACGAAATTCTTTTAGCAGGGAAGATTTGTCACACCCCAAATCGGGCCTAGTCAGATTTGGCATGTTAAGTCGGGATTTCAAGGGTAATTCGGTAATTTATGCATGAGAATATTGGAGATTAAGGAACTTAGTGCAACAATTAATCTAATATGTTAAGTGGAGGAAGTATCTAGTGAAGTGTGTGTAACACCCCTTACCCATACTCAGGCGATCCCATCCGATAAGGAGTGAGGTGCCGTAGGAGTAAAGGTGCCACCACACAGATACATAACACTCATACACTCATCCATAAACATACATAACAAAATACCAGGTAATTTAAAACTTTACAAGATCATTCATGAAAGCTGATCATGCATTAATATAATAGAAGCATTACATTACTGTTCTGATCAACTGAGGGATACAACAGATAATTACAAACCCCAAAATACATATACAAAAGCGGAAGCTATTACAAAATCATAAGAGAGTTCTTATACAAAAGAATCATAAGCTACAAAAATAAGTCCTACACTAAGACCCTGCTGTGTTGGCTTTGATGGCGACGACTCTCCCAAAAGCAACTCCTTCCGCACCTGCACGGGTAAACACACCGTGCTAAGCGATAAACGCTTAGTGGGGAAAACACACATAGCATAAAGACAACCATTCACAACGGTCGTCAAGGCAATTCACATGCGTAAGTACATATAACCATTCGTCAGAAGGTTCGAATCAATAGTCGCATTCTCATAACAGATGATACTTTTCATCATTGAATCCACAAGGATAAAACATATGTTTGCTCATATAACAATTCATACAAGTACTTTAAGCATTGAAACACCTGTTGACTCAAGGTAGTGGATAACGAGTGAACAGAAAGTACTTTACGGGTACCAACCGAATACGAAAAACCATTTTAACTTTTCATTCACAAACATTTCCAGAAGGACCTTAAACAAGATCCAAATACATTACAGAAGTTCGCGAGGAACAAAACGGGGACCTGATCGGGGTCCAAACGGGAAAAACAGAAGCTGCAGCAAAGACTCTATTAGGCATGCCTAACTATCCACTTACTAGACTCTAGCAGGTCATACATAAGCCATTCATTCAAATTCATATCTTCCAAAATCAACATCAGACATGAATATAATTATCTCATGGGCACACTTGCATATTATTCATAGAATGCCGAACGTAAATCTCATAATTGATAAAGTAAACTGAAGTTCAAGACGCACACGAAGAGAGAGAAAACTCATTCAGCATACAAGGGACTGTCGCGCTTGCGACAGAGACCAAAGTCTCTTCGTTGCGCGCACGAGACGGATTTTGCGACCGCGTGAAGGATTTAAGGGCCAGGCTCTGTCGCGCTCGCGACAGGTGTCGCGATCGCGACAGAAGACAAAAGGTGTTGTCGCGACCTCGCGACGGATCGCGTGCTCGCGATAGCACTTGGCAGCAATACTCTCTGTCGCGATCGCGACAGAAGGTATAAAACACTTCGGCTGTCGCGGGCTCGCGACGGATGTCGCATGCTCGCGGCAGCGAAGCTCCCGACACCGCTCTCTGTCGCGATCGCAACAGTCGTCGCGATCGCGACAGAGTCGGGATTTTGAAAATCTGCAGAAATTCTGCAGATTTTCTTCTTCCAAATCCTCCTTCAACCACACAATTATCAAACCAAAGTTACTTACCTCAAATCCAGCCATCGATTAACATCAACAACCATAAAACAATATTTATTCACAATAAACTTCATCCTATCCATCAATTTACACATTCAATTTCAAGGATCAATCAAAAACCCAATTTATGCATCAAACCACATCAATTCTAAAATTCCCATAAATAACTCATGCTTTTGCAGGATTCACACTTCAAAGCAATTACCCATATCATATACATCAGAATAAAGAACATCTAACAACCTAATTCCATGAACCCATCAAGAACACACTCATGAACATTTTTCACATAAAAAGGAAGAAATTCCCAAACCTCAAAAATCCTTAGCTCCTAGTGTTTAGTTCCACTTGATCCAGCAACTTCCTTGCCTTTAGGATCCCGGGGAGGCTCAACTAGGAAACCCAACCAAGAACAAGCAAACAAAACCAAAAATCCAAACTTCAAACCCAATTCCGAATAAGAGAAGAGAAGAAGATGGAAAACTTAAACAAAAGTAAAAATGAATGCATAAAACTTACCAATGACTGCTAAGAGATGATCAAACCCCACTAGAACTCTAGAATCTTAACTAAGGTCCAAGTGAAGAAGAAAAGAAGAAGAAAGGAGAAGGGGCGGCGGGAGGAACGGGAAACACAAGTGAAGAAATCTTATTTTCCCTTTTTCCTTTCTATTCCTTTTCCTTTCTTAACCCTAGACACATGTCAAGATCCTAATGGAGGGATTTGGTCACTCACACCCTAGATGCTTATGTCACACACACACACTAGACTCTCCCAACTAAAACATACTCTACAATTGTATGCACAACACACACAAGTGCAACTCCTTAAACACACCCTATAACCATATGCATGACCACATAATAAACCAATCCCACTAGTGCATATCCTACTATGGTGCACTCATGCACACACCATTTCCACCCCAACTAATTAGCACCATAGTGCCAAACACATACACACGCACCAGAAAAACCCCAATTTAAGCAATATTACCAAAATGCCCTTATGATACAAAACTTATGCAATTACACACATACACATATATGGCTCATTCAACTAGGGAGCAAACGGGGTGTGACAACTCTCCCCTACTAACAAGAATTTCGTCCTCGAAATTCTCACCTGAACTGAACAATTGCGGGTACTGCAATCTCATTGACTCCTCTGGT
This sequence comes from Excoecaria cochinchinensis, assembly GCA_947683425.1. NCBI lineage: Eukaryota > Viridiplantae > Streptophyta > Magnoliopsida > Malpighiales > Euphorbiaceae > Excoecaria > Excoecaria cochinchinensis. Next base: position 5,375,167 of record CANTUQ010000020.1, read on the forward strand.
TCCCAAGTTGCTTCCTCAACCCCATGGTGATTCCACAAAACTTTGACCAAAGGAATCTGCTTATTTCTCAGCTGTCTTACTTCCCGCGCTAGGATAGCTCTAGGCTCCTCATCGTAGGAAAAATCTGACTGTACTTGAACTTCTTGAATTGACAAAACATGGGAAGGATCCGATCTATACCGACGGAGCATCGAAACGTGGAACACATCATGAAGCTTTGACAGTTCCAACGGCAAAGCTAGTCTGTACGCCACCGAACCAACTCTAGCCAACACTTCATACGGACCAATAAAGCGAGGACTAAGCTTTCCTTTCTTTCCAAATCGAAGCACTTTTCTCCAAGGTGACACTTTAAGAAAAACCTTGTCCCCAACTTCAAACTGTACATCCTTTCTCTTCAGGTTGGCATAAGACTTCTGTCGATCCTTGGCCACCTTCAAATTCCGCTGAACAACTCTGATCTTTTCCTCTGTATCTCTAACCAGATCTGGCCCAATCACTGACCTCTCAGATAACTCTGTCCAACAAATAGGAGTCCTACACTGACGCCCATACAGAGCTTCATAAGGTGACATACCAATACTCGACTGGAAACTGTTGTTGTAGGCAAACTCCATCAATGATACGTACTTATCCCAACTACCCGAAAAGTCCAAAACACAAGCCCTCATCATATCCTCTAAGATCTGAATTACCCGCTCGGACTGACCATCAGTCTGAGGATGAAACGCTGTACTGAACTTCAGCTTGGTACCCAAAGCTCGCTGCAACTCTTTCCAAAACTTAGATGTGAATCTTGGGTCCCTATCGGAAACTATGGACAAAGGCACTCCATGCAATCGCACTATCTCATCTACATACACACTGGCCAATCTACTCATAGAGTAATCCATCCTAACCGGCAAAAAGTGAGAAGACTTCGTGAGTCGATCCACAACCACCCAAACAGAATCATGCTTCCTCGGTGTCAAAGGCAATCCTGAGACAAAATCCATGGCGATGTCATCCCACTTCCACTCGGGAACGGACAAAGGCGTGAGCAATCCAAAAGGAACCTGGTGCTCAGCCTTGACCTGCTGACAAGTCAAGCACTTAGATACAAAGTCCACTATGTCCCTCTTCATACCAGACCACCAAAAGAACTGCTTCAAATCCCGATACATCTTTACACTGCCAGGATGCATGGTGAAAACTGAACTATGTGCCTCATCCAAAATCTGTCTTCTTAACTCTGCACTATTCGGTACACACAAACGGTTTCCAAACAGGAGAACCCCATCCTGAACCGAAAACTCTGACTGCTTGCCCGAACTGACTCCTTGCACAATCCGCTGAAGCTTCTCATCAACCTTCTGAGCATCAACTAACCGCTGTCTCAAAGTAGGCTTGACCCTCAACTGAGCTATCAAAGCCCCATCTGAACCAAACCTCCATCTGAACCATCTCAAAAACAAGGCAGAAACTGACTTCCTACTTAACGCATCTGCGACTACATTGGCCTTACCCGGATGGTAATCCACAATGCAATCGTAATCCTTAAACAGCTCAAGCCAACGACGTTGCCTCATATTCAATTCCTTCTGAGTCAGAAAATACTTCAAACTCTTGTGGTCCGTAAAGATCCTGCACTTCTCCCCGTAGAGATAATGACGCCAAATCTTCAGAGCGAAGACAACTGCAGCTAACTCAAGATCATGCGTCGGATAATTCCTCTCGTGTGGCTTCAACTGTCGAGAAGCATAAGCCACAACCTTACCTTCCTGCATCAGAACACATCCCAAACCAACACCTGAAGCATCACTATACATAACAAACTCCTTACCCGAGGTGGGTTGGGTTAGTATAGGAGCTTCAACTAACAACTGCTTCAACCTCTTAAAACAGGCCTGGCACTTATCCGACCATTCAAACTTAACTTCCTTCCTCTATAACCTAGTCATTGGAGCAGCAATCACTGAAAAACCCTTAACGAATCGACGGTAATAACCCCCCAGACCAAGGAAACTCCTCACTTCCTGGACATTCCTAGGCACTTTCCAATCCACTATTGCCTCAATCTTAGCTGGATCCACTTGGATACCCTTAGCTGAAACTATGTGACCCAAAAACGACACTTCCTTAAGCCAAAAATCACTCTTACTCAACTTAGCAAACAACCGATGCTCTCTCAAAATCTGCAAAACTAACCGAAGATGCTCTTCATGCTCAGCCGCATCCCTGGAAAATATCAAAATATCATCTATAAAAACTACTACAAACCGGTTTAAGTATGGCTTGAACACTCTATTCATCAAATCCATGAATGCCGCTGGAGCATTAGTCAAACCAAATGGCATAACAAGGAACTCATAGTGGCCATACCGAGTCCGAAATGCAGTCTTAACCACATCCTGATCCTTAACACGAAGCTGATAATACCCAGACCGAAGGTCAATCTTGGAAAACACACCGGCACCTCGCAGCTGATCAAACAAATCTTCAACTCTGGGCAACGGATACTTATTCTTCACCGTGACCTTATTAATCTGCCTGTAGTCGATACACATCCTCAAGGATCCATCCTTCTTCTTAACAAACAGAACCGGAGCTCCCCAAGGAGATATGTTGGGTCGAATGAACCCCTTATCCAACAGCTCTTGCAGTTGAGTTTTAAGTTCTCTCAACTCTACAGGAGCCATCCGATAAGGTGCCTTCGACACCGGTGTGGTACCCGGCATAATCTCTATGGCTAGCTCAACTTCCCTCTCCGGAGGCAAACCCGGCAAATCACTCGGGAAAACATCACTAAACTCTCGAACAACAGGGATGTCCTCAATCCTAACTTGATCCCTCCTGGAATCCAAAACCACAGCCAGAAAAGCCTCACAACCTTTTCTCATAAACCTCTTAGCTTGGATAGCAGAAATCACATTGTGCACGGAACTCGCACCAAAACCTCTGACAAACACTGGAGCTCGGTTCCTATCCCGAAGCACAAAAGTCTTCCTATGACAATCAACCACGGCCCTATGCTTGCTCAACCAATCCATACCCAGAATCACATCATACTCTCTGAAGGGTAATTCTATCAAATCCACAGGAAACTCAATTCCCTCAACCATCAACGGACAATTCCTATAGACTCTACTCACACTGACACTATGCCCTAATGGATTGGTCACACATATCTCATAGTCTAACTGTTCTACGACATGCAACTTATCAATAAACTTATGCGTGCACAAATATGAGTGTGTGGAACCAGGATCTATTAGAGCATATAATTCAGTGTCATGGAGTAGGAACTTACCAGCAATCACATCAGGGGCATCCTACTCCTCTCTGGCTCTAACTGCATAAGCTCTAGCGGCCATAGGGGGAGGACGCTCAACTGTCTCAGAACCAGCTACATCTCTGGGTCGACCGCCTCGACCTCTTCCTCTACCTCTACCTTTAGTGGCCTGCGGAGCATTCGATCCAACTCTGCTAGCTCCTCCCTGAGGACCCGAGTCTTCACCCATCTGAGGACAATTAGCCACACGGTGTTCGGTGCTCCCACACCTGAAACACCCACCAGTAAGCCACCTACACTCACCCCAGTGAGCCTTACTGCAGTTCGAACAAACGGGTGCAGCATCAGACCGGCCACCCCTACCAGAACCAGACACTGCCGCTGAACCTTGCCTTCTCCCTCTGGAAGCCGAACCAGCCGCAGGATCATCTTGCGGGTTCCTTGATCTCTTACCCGAAGATGAGGAAACACCACCTCTAGCAGAACTCCTGCGCTGAGCTCTCTCTCTAATCAAAGTCTCCGCTTTCTCTGCCCTCAAAGCAGCCTCAGCAATCTGATAATAATGTACCCCTGGCATACACATCAAGGAAACCAAAGCGATCTTCAAAGAATCATTCAACCCGGCCTCAAATTGCTTGCATCTGAAATCATCCGTCATGACCCCACGTGGAGCATAACGAGACAACCGGTTAAACTCCTTCTCATAATCCGCAACCGACAAGGCCCTTTGCCTCAAACTCAGAAACTGCGCCCATCTTGTGTCCTTATATGCCTGAGTCACATACTTCTTAGTAAACTGCTCATCAAAGAAATCCCATGTCAAAGGGTCAGGCATCTGAGGCTGTCTACTCACCAACTCCCACCATTCATAAGCTGAACCCTGAAGTAAAGCTACTGCACACTCAGCTTGCTGATCAGGAGGACATCTAACTTCCCTCAAGGCTCTCTTGACTTTATCAAGCCACTTCTCAGCTAACTCAGACTCATCAAGCCCAGTTCCATAAAAATCCTCGAAACCAGCTCTTCTTAGACTTACTATCGGAGCTTTCGGGGCAGTCACCCTTTCCAAAACCCGAGCCATGTCTTGATGCAATCTAAGCATCGCCTCAAAAGGCATGGCAGCGGCCTCCGGCTGAACCCTAACGCGTTGAGCCGACACCGAAACAGAGACAGACGGATCTATCGCTGGAGGGTTCACACTTTCAGCGGACTCCTCAAGCGCACCGTGAGCAGAATCAGAATTCATCTAACAAACAAGAGGACAACCACATCAGCCAACACAGCCCTAGGCATAGACATATACACATAACATCACATAAGCAATCACCCAGAAATGCCTAAACCGGGGCTCTGATACCACAACTTGTAACACCCCTTACCCATACTCAGGCGATCCCATCCGATAAGGAGTGAGGTGCCGTAGGAGTAAAGGTGCCACCACACAGATACATAACACTCATACACTCATCCATAAACATACATAACAAAATACCAGGTAATTTAAAACTTTACAAGATCATTCATGAAAGCTGATCATGCATTAATATAATAGAAGCATTACATTACTGTTCTGATCAACTGAGGGATACAACAGATAATTACAAACCCCAAAATACATATACAAAAGCGGAAGCTATTACAAAATCATAAGAGAGTTCTTATACAAAAGGATCATAAGCTACAAAAATAAGTCCTACACTAAGACCCTGCTGTGGTGGCTTTGATGGCGACGACTCTCCCAAAAGCAACTCCTTCCGCACCTGCACGGGTAAACACACCGTGCTAAGCGATAAACGCTTAGTGGGGAAAACACACATAGCATAAAGACAACCATTCACAACGGTCGTCAAGGCAATTCACATGCGTAAGTACATATAACCATTCGTCAGAAGGTTCGAATCAATAGTCGCATTCTCATAACAGATGATACTTTTCATCATTGAATCCACAAGGATAAAACATATGTTTGCTCATATAACAATTCATACAAGTACTTTAAGCATTGAAACACCTGCTGACTCAAGGTAGTGGATAACGAGTGAACAGAAAGTTCTTTACGGGTACTAACCGAATACGAAAAACCATTTTAACTTTTCATTCACAAACATTTCCAGAAGGACCTTAAACAAGATCCAAATACATTACAGAAGTTCGCGAGGAACAAAACGGGGACCTGATCGGGGTCCAAACGGGAAAAACAGAAGCTGCAGCAAAGACTCTATTAGGCATGCCTAACTATCCACTTACTAGACTCTAGCAGGTCATACATAAGCCATTCATTCCAATTCATATCTTCCAAAATCAACATCAGACATGAATATAATTATCTCATGGGCACACTTGCATATTATTCATAGAATACCGAACGTAAATCTCATAATTGATAAAGTAAACTGAAGTTCAAGACGCACACGAAGAGAGAGAAAACTCATTCAGCATACAAGGGACTGTCGCGCTCGCGACATCTGTCGCGCTCGCGACAGAGACCAAAGTCTCTTCGTTGCGCGCGCGCGACGGATTTCACGACCGCGGGAAGGATGGAAGGGCCAGGCTCTGTCGCGCTCGCGACAGGTGTCGCGATCGCGACAGAAGACAAAAGGTGCTATCGCGACCTCGCGACGGATCGCGTGCTCGCGATAGCACTTGGCGGCAATACTCTCTGTCGCGATCGCGACAGTCGTCGCGCTCACGATAGAAGGTATAAAACACTTCAACTGTCGCGGGCTCGCGACGGATGTCGCATGCTCACGGCAGCGAAGCTCCCGACACCGCTCTCTGTCGCGATCGCGACAGTCATCGCGGTCGCGACAGAGTCGGAATTTTGAAAATCTGCAGAAATTCTGCAGATTTTCTTCTTCCAAATCCTCCTTCAACCACACAATTATCAAACCAAAGTTACTTACCTCAAATCCAGCCATCGATTAACATCAACAACCATAAAACAATATTTATTCACAATAAACTTCATCCTATCCATCAATTTACACATTCAATTTCAAGGATCAATCAAAAACCCAATTTATGCATCAAACCACATCAATTCTAAAATTCCCATAAATAACTCATGCTTTTGCAGGATTCACACTTCAAAGCAATTACCCATATCATATACATCAGAATAAAGAACATCTAATAACCTAATTCCATGAACCCATCAAGAACACACTCATGAACATTTTTCACATAAAAAGGAAGAAATTCCCAAACCTCAAAAATCCTTAGCTCCTAGTGTTTAGTTCCACTTGATCCAGCAACTTCCTTGCCTTTAGGATCCCGGGGAGGCTCAACTAGGAAACCTAACCAAGAACAAGCAAACAAAACCAAAAATCCAAACTTCAAACCCAATTCTGAATAAGAGAAGAGAAGAAGATGGAAAACTTAAACAAAAGTAAAAATGAATGCATAAAACTTACGAATGACTGCTAAGAGATGATCAAACCCCACTAGAACTCTAGAATCTTAACTAAGGTCCAAGTGAAGAAGAAAAGAAGAAGAAAGGAGAAGGGGCGGCGGGAGGAACGGGAAACACAAGTGAAGAAATCTGATTTTCCCTTTTTCCTTTCTATTCCTTTTCCTTTCTTAACCCTAGACACATGTCAAGATCCTAATGGAGGGATTTGGTCACTCACACCCTAGATGCTTATGTCACACACACACACTAGACTCTCCCAACTAAAACATACTCTACAATTGTATGCACAACACACACAAGTGCAACTCCTTAAACACACCCTATAACCATATGCATGACCACATAATAAACCAATCCCACTAGTGCATATCCTACTATGGTGCACTCATGCACACACCATTTCCACCCCAACTAATTAGCACCATAGTGCCAAACACATACACACGCACCAGAAAAACCCCAATTTAAGCAATATTACCAAAATGCCCTTATGATACAAAACTTATGCAATTACACACATACACATATATGGCTCGTTCAACTAGGGGGCAAACGGGGTGTGACAGTGTGAGTATTGTACCAAGGTATGAAATATCTAGTTAAGTAATTATGTGGTGTATGTATGTGTATAGTGCCTTGGTGTTTGAAGTCAAAGAAGGAATTATTGGTCGTATGAAGGCTTGCCAAGTGGCTTGGTTGGTGTAGCAATTAATGGAAAGGAAAAGAAAGAGAAAAGGGAAGGGAAGGGAAATCTGCCCTCACGTTCTTCTTCTTCTCCCTCTCGGTTTTCTTTCTTCTTTTCCTTGTTCATTCTCTACTCCATCTCCTCCCCTCTTGGCTAGTGTTTTGCAAGGTTTCTAGTTTGCTCTGGTAGAGATTTGGATCAATATTGAAGAGGTAAGTTGGGGTTTTAGGGTTCTTGCATTTGGGTTCTTCTCTCTTCTTCTTCTTCTTCTTGTTTTGTTTGAGTTAGAATTTTGGGATGAGTAATTTCTGGGTTTTGGTTTGTGCAAACTTTGGGTGACAAGCGGAAGCATAAAGGCAAGGAAAAGATTGAGGATTGAGAATTAAAGCTTGAAGAGAATAGTGGGTTGTGCTTCAAAGAGGTTTGGGAGTTATTTGAGTTGTATCTGCCCTAATTCTCACTTTGATTGTGTATGTGTTATGTAATGTTAATTCCTAGAATTTTTAGTGCCTTGGCATGTGTATATATATGCTTTTGGTGGGGTAATTGTATTGGTATTACATGATTAAGGATTGAAGTGCATATATGTGAGAATTGAAACTGAAATTGCATAAATTGGGTAAGTTTTCCTTGGTGTTCTTGATCTGCAATTCTTAAGGTTTCTTTGAATTGATTGTTGAATTTTTTGATAATTGAGTGTATTTTGATCATGAGCATGTGGTATTATGCATTTGAGTGATAAGGTAAGAGTTTGTGTATAATTGAATGGTTTTTGAATGGTTTTGAAATGGTTTTGAAAAAAAAAAAGAGGAAGTTCTGCGTTTTTGGCTGGGAATTGAAGATGCGCTTCTGTCGCGAGCGCGACATCCACCGTGATCGCGATAGAGATGCTTCTGACCAGGAGAGAGGAAGAGCACGAGTCATGCTCATCCCCTCCCCTTCAGCTTGCTTGCTTTGCTTCCATTGGGAGAAAGAGCACGAGAAGTGCTCCATGAACACAACTCGGACTCAAGAGCAAGAGTCGTGCTCTTGAGACACAAGTCGTGCTCCCTTTGCTTCGTGTTGTTCCTCCTTTATCCCTCAGCATGACCGGTCAGTAGTAGAAGAGCACGAGACATGCTCCAAGAACACGAGTCGTGCTTAAGGAGCACGAGTCGTGCTCTTGAAGCAGAAAACATGCTGGCTTCTCTCCCTTCCTCTGATTTCTTTCTTCAACCAGAGAGATAATCCAGCCAGCAGCAAAGAGCACGAGTCGTGCTCTTCAGACACGACTCGCACATATGAGCAAGAGTCGTGCACAGCTCTGATCAGCGGGGTTTCTTCAGGCCTCTGTCGCGAGCGCAACTTCATGCCGCGATCACGACAGAACCTTCGTATGTCTGTCCTATTTTCTGTCCAGTTTCTGAAAATGATCTTTTCTTTCACTTTGTACGATTTCTCACTACTGCTTGGGATATGTTTTTTCTTAATTATTGTTAGTATTTGTATTTTGAAGTGTATGATTGTAAAATGATGGTATGTCTATATTTGATTATAATATATTCCGTAGTGGAAATTCCTGTCAGACAATTGGTTACTTAGTATGTATGAGGTGGTTTAACTATGTTAATTATCGTGACCTGTATCGCATGTGCGTTTTGAATACAAATGAGTTATGAATGCCAATTTCATGGTTGCTCATTATGAGTATGTCATATTAAAGCAAGAAGTGTATTATCGCATGAATAAGGCTTTGTATGGATAATCATTGACATAATATGTTTTCCCATATTTTATTCTGATATGCTTTAGGATAATGAATAATGTTAAAGGGTGTAACTAGAATATATTATATGCTTGGCAATGTGAATTGTATGATGTGTGTCTGGCCTTAGGAAGAAATTTATATGTCTATCATACTCTGGTTTATGCATGATTATATATATGTATATCACTACAAGAAAACAGTAAAATAGAGACAGAAATTTAGAGACTGAAAAATTTCTGTCTCTAAATAGAGACGGAATTCGATTTTCGTCTCTAAATAGAGACGAAATTTGACTTCCGTCTCTAAATAGAGACGGAACATGAATTCCGTCTCTCTTTAGAGATGAAATATTTTCCGTCTCTAAATTTGGTCGCTAAATATGGCGGGATTATTTCCCTCCATAATTTGAGACCATATTTAGAGATGGAATTGTTTTTCCGTCTCTAAATAGAGACCGAAAAAGTATTCTGCCTCAATTTTTAGAGACCGAATTGGAATTCGGTCTCTATTTAGAGACCGAATTGCATTTCGGTCTCTAAATAGAGACCGAATTGCTTTTTGGTCTCTAAATAGAGAACAAATTTTTATTCGGTCTCTAATTTTCGGGAATTAATTCACACTTCTCTCCATTTTTACTTTCTCTATTTAGAGACCGAATTGCATTTCGGTCTCTATTGCCTTTCTGTCTCTAAATAGAGACCGAAATGCCTTACGGTCTCTATTTGCGGTCTTTAAATAGACGGGAAATATTCCCGCCTATTTAGAGACGAAATTTAATATCCGTCTCTATTTAGAGACGAAAAGTCATTCCGTCTCTAAATAGAGACGGAATTTTTTAATTGAGACGGAATTTTTTAATTCCGTCTCTAAATAGAGACGAAAAAAGTTTACGGTCTCTAAATAGGCGGGAATTAATCTCGCCTATTTAGAGACGGAATTTTTATTTCCGTCTCTATTTAGAGACGGAAATTGATTTTCGTCTCTAAATAGAGACGGAAAGTAATTTTCGTCTCTATTTTTCAGGATATTTAAATCCCTTTTCTTTTCTTTTTCCTTCTCTCCCTTTCTTCTTTTTCCCCCTCTCTCCCCTCTCTCTGTGGCAAATCTACACCATGCACCACCGCTCTCCCCCGCGCCGACCGAAGCCGTCACTCTCCCCCTTCACCACCGCCGGCGGATCTTCTTCTTCGGCCAGATTTGCTACACATGTACTTTATTTAGATCAATTTTTTATTTTTTATTATTTTAATTTAGTATTTTATTTATGTTTTATATTTATGTATCTTGTTTATTTTAATTTGTTGGTTAATATTTTATATTTATTTTGTATTTTGTTATTTTTTATTATTTTAATGTAGTTTTTTATTTATTATTTATATTTATGTATTTTATTTATTTTAATTTGTTGGTTAATGTTTTATATTTATTTTGTATTTTCTATATTTTTTTTATTATTTTAAAGTAGTATTTTATTTATGTTTTATATTTATGTATTTTGTTTATTTTAATATTTTTGTTAATGTTATATATTTATTTTGTATTTTATGCATTTTTTATTTTTTATTATTTTAATGTTGTATTTTATTTATGTTTTAAATTTATGTATTTTGTTTATTTTAATTTGTTGGTTAATTTTTTATATTTATTTTGTATTTTTATTCTAATTAATTTATATTAATTAATTGAATAAAAAGTTGGAGAATATTAATACATTATAAAATACATTTTTTAAAATTTATTTTTAGTTCATTTAATATCTGTTTCATTATATAAATTAATTAAAGTAAATTTAAAATTAATATTATTTATTATTTTATATATTTTTTTTAAAAAAATATTTTAAAAAATAGAGACGGAAATTCATTCTCCGTCTCTAAAAATAGAGAATGAAATTTTTTTCCATCTCTAAATAGAGACGGTAAAGAAATTTCCGTCTCTAAAAATAGAGACGAAAAATACGATTCCGTCTCTACTTTTAGAGACGGAAATCTATTTTTCGTCTCTAAAAATAGAGACGGTAAGACTATTCCGTCTCTAATTAGAAACGGAAAAATGACTCCGTCTTTATTTTTAGAGACGAGTATTTCGGTCTCTAAATTTTAGAGACCGCCGAAATAGAGACGAAAATTTTCCGTCTTTATTTCCATCTCTATTTTCGATTAGAGACCGAATTTCGTCTCTATTTTTCGTCTCTATTTTGCTTTTTTCTTGTAGTGTATGTATTATGCGATGAAAAATATGAATTTTTTTATGCATGACCTGCGAGAGTCAGTCTAGTGGATAGTTAGACATGCCTAATAGAGTTTTGTAGCTGCAGCGCCCTTTGAATGAATGGACCCCAATCAGGTCCCTACCTGGTTCCTTGTGAATCTTTACTGTGTATGGATCTTGTTTAAGGTCCTTTTAGTGAAATATTTTTGAATGTGGAAAATGATGTTGCTTTTCGATTCGTACCCGTAAGGTACGATAACGTTCGATTCGTACCCGTAAGGTACATTACTGTATTTTCTTGTTATCCACTAAAGTGAGTCAGCATGTATTCTTTTTGCTTTGTCTGATATGAATATGAGAATATGATTTTGTATTGTTAACTGTTATGCTTAAGTATGTGGAATGACATGTATATGATTATGATCTTGAACTAGTGAATGCAACGAATTTAATATTATGCTATATGTTTCCTTGCTTTCAGCTATCATAGTATTTTTGGCATGTTGTCATGTGTTTATGTTTCATAGCATGATATTTTATGGATTAAAAGTGCGCAGCAGAAGTGTGGCATTTTGGATGTTGTCCCCTGGGTTTCGACTAGCTTATGTGTCTTATGGCATGATAACAGTTTGATTATATATGTGTAAATAGTGATTTTTGCATGATAGTTGGGGTGCATTATTGCATGGTAGTCTTTTTGCATGTGTATAGGTTTTCAGTTAATGTTTGGGTTATTGGTATGATGACTGCATGTCTAATTGTTAAGTAACTAAGCATAATGTGGTTTTGATATCTGATACTTGGGTAAGTCTGTGTATGTAAGATTGTAGGTATTACTGTATGATGGTACTGGTATCTTGAATGGTACTCTGTCTGCTTTGGTTGGTTTGACTCGGGTATTGAATGCGGTTATGATTTTTGGAATGCATGGCTTTTATATGCAAGTATATATATCTATTTATTAGGACTATGTGCATATGCCATTCGAATGTGTTATGCCTTGACGACCATTGTGAATGGTCGTCCATATTTCTTGTGTGTTCTCCCCACTAAGCATTATCGCTTAGCACGGGTTCTTTTCCTGTGCAGGTGGCAGTTTGGTTTGGTTCCAGTTGCGCATCTGTAGGGTCGGCCACATAGGAGTTAAAAGTTTTGTTATTTTGTTATCAGTTCCTGTATTTTGGAGTTTGCATTTTTGTAGTCCTATGTTTATGTAATTATATGTGTAATGATCTGGATGTAATATTTGGGCTACGTAAATGTTATTAAATTTAAGTTTAAAGTTGTTCCTCGGTTTTATCGTTTGCCCTATATTTTCGTTGACTGAGCGAGTGAATGGGGATATGCATGTGCTTATGCTTCCGCTTAGTGCCTGCGTGTGTGTGAGTTAATGCATGACCAGTTTTTGCCTGCAAGGTAAGTTTTAATTATCCCGTATTTATGCATTTATGATTATGTATGAATGTATGCTTCCGCATAGTGTATGTGTGCATGTATGTGAGTGAACGTCGGTAGCGCTCTCCGGCGTCCTTCCAACGGGGACGTTGGGGGTGTTACAAGAAGTAATTAAGTGAATTTGGAAACTTTAGGGTCCTTTAAATGTGCACCTAAGTGGGGTTATTGTGGTAGGAGGGCTTTTCGAGCATGTATGATTCCATCAGTTACAACTCCTCACATATTAGACTAAAAATAATGTGAATTGAGTCATTGTATTCTTAGCATGTTTTTAAATAAGTGTGTAGAAGATTATGTTGGCATATAACAAGGTTTGAACAGGTTATGAGAGTGCTTTGTGTAAGGGTGACAAAGTGTGAGGGTAGGAAGGTGGTGTAAGAGAGCTTCAATGGGAAATCCAGTTCTGTCGCGAGCGCGACAGAAGGCACTTCTAGGTGGACGTGACTTCTATCGCAGGCGCGCGCATAGGTGTTAGCGCAACAGAGGCGATTAGTACGATCTATCGCAAGCGCGAGATGGGCCGCGATCACGACAGAAGCATATTGTCAAGTCTATCGCGAACTCTTATTTTACTTTAATTATCTATTCTATATGTTTATATTATGAATGAACATGTTTATGAGAATAATTATTATGTTATTCATGTGAATACCATTATGCACATTTGCCATAATGAATGAATTGTGAAGTGAACCATAGTATGAATGAGCAATGTGGTAATGTATTATGAATGTCATAATATGAATAAACTGGACTAATAATTTAGCCTGCAAGTCAAGTAGTGGATAGATAGGCATGCCTATAACATCTAGTACTGTAGCCAAAGTGTCTAATTCGTCTGGAATCATCAATGCGAATTGAATCCATATTGGATCCCCAAGTGCAAGTTTATTGATATCTTATTGAATACTCAGTACCTATAGGTGCTAATACGAATGTGTGGTATCTAAGGATACTAATGCAATTACTGTACCTCTAGGTAATGATGCGATACCCATTATCCGCATCTTCGAGTTGCAAGCAAGGCTATGAATAACTTTATTAATTAATCGGATAATGTGATTCTTATGTAATATACCTATGTATATGAATGTGAAGAGTAGGCGAAGCTGATGCAATAGCATAAATTAAAAGTAACTATTTTATTATGTTAAGTACATTGAATATATTTATGCATATGTTGTGTATTATATGTGAAGTTAGTATGTACCTCATGTTGCTTATAATGTACTAATTACCTATGTATAGATATTCTGTTATTGTATATCGTGTGTTGTTTTTCCCACTAAGCATTTTCGTTTAGCACAGGTTTGTTAATCCGTTTCGGTTCTGACGCGAAGTGATTAGAAGGACGATCCCGCATACCAACGGTCAACACTAGGACTTCGTTAGTGTGGGATTTTGGTGAATTTTGTATAATGTAATGATGTTTAATCTTTTAAGTAATGTAATATGTATATAAGTATATGCTGTGTAACCAATGACTCATTAATGTAATTTTGGGCTCATAATATAGGATAGGTATATAAGCCTTAATGTAACCTGAAGTGAGTGTATGAATGTGTATGTGAATGGTAATCTTTCGCTGCATGATAATGAAATTAATTGGTTTAGGAATCCATGGATCTAGGTTGTTGTAATTGATGTGCATGCGATGTATGTGTCGTGTTAACCATTCCCCACTTCTGCAGCGAAGCTATGTGTGGATGAGAATGGGGTGTTACATTTACAATATTAACTTGTTAGGTCTTCATGTAATTAATAGTATATCCATACTTATCACATTAACATATTAGTATCAAATACACATCTTGTCTTATCACCGAATTGGAATACTTAACTGAATTCCTAATCCAGTTTTAACATATAAAAGATACAATAACCAAATGTATAATTATTCATGGATTAACCTTAACACATTGAGTACAATCTATATTTTTTCATTTATTACCATAATTAATGCCTCAGGCTCATGTAACACGTTTATAGAGTAATACAACTACAACACTTAATCATTACTATTTTATGCATAGGGAGTGCATATTTTAATACTTATTTTCAAAACATAAATAGTATGATTATCAAAGAATCATTCATGTTTAGAAAAATCACATTAACACTTATTATAAAATGCATTTCAAGTCCATACATACAAATACATTCATTTATTATTCTTTTGCTCCCATGCTGCTTACATTTCCAAGGTGATGGATAACAGGAAACAGACATAGGTACCCTCGGGTACTTTCACATATTACGCATAGGATCCAACGGGGATCCAAAATACATAGGGACCCAAACAACATCTAACAACACATAAGGATCCAATTGGGATCCAAAAATACATAAGTTGCAGCAACAAAGGTCCCTATTGGCATATGATCAATTTCTTGGATATCAGTATTTCCCCCTAATTGCATTTATTTTACATTAAAAGTTTATTTAATATCTATATAGTCACTTATTATAGTTACATAGAACTTTGTCATATATACAAAGAATCATATCTAAACCTTCTAGATTGACATTTAAATGCATACATAAAAGCCACACATATATGCATCATGTACGTATATTTACCTATTTAATTATGTTCATAATCTTAATCCTATATAAATGACATTCATATCATGTCCAATGTCATTGTAGTAACATTTTTGTCAAGCTTAATATTATTTAAAGCACTTGTATAATTATCGTGCATAATCTAGAATTTTTACCATCTTAATAACAAACAACATTCATTTTCCATCTAATATTTGCATATAGAATCCTAAAGTGTTTGCATTATAATCATTCTTAGTTGCTTTCGTCTTACTTTTAGTGCTTTGCGGGTTCTCTTTAGCTTAATTCATGCCTTATAAGTGCATTCAGGTGCTCTAGAATGAAAAAAAAATGCCTAAAGAACAAATGAGAACAAGTTTGGGACTGTCATAAGTCATGATAATGGTGCTGATTCGTGATAGAAGCCATTTGTCACAAGTCGTCACTATGGTGTCGACTCGTGACAGGGATCTCCATTAGGGGCAATTTCTAACCTCATTTTTATTGCAATTTTAGGTGAGTAAATGGAATTTTTAGCCAAACTAGTCTCATATAATTTTATTTATCTATGTCTTATAATTTTATTGGTAAACTTTCAGGTCAATTAGAGTTAAATCCTAGGAGTTATGACTTTAGAAGTACACACTACTCCATTGACCAAGCCAAAGTAGGACCCCTTATGTTTTTGCAAAATTTGAGACACTTAGAGTCATAATTAGCTCATGGTCATTTCTAGGGAATATTTAGATATGTGTCTTATCTTTCTAAAAAAAATGGAAGCATGCAATTTGGAGCACTAAAAATCAACTTATAACATAAATAAGTACCAAATGTCAAACTGAATTTTGGCAGAGTTTCTACTTGAAACTCAACATGCCTAAATCAAACATTTTCACAACAACAATCAACACAACTCAACTCAAAATTACATATATTATCCATACACATATTCAATTATACAATTTATCGTCACATAGACAAAAACACATAAAATTTCCAAACCTCAAATTGCTCTTTTCTTCCTCCACTTTTGCTCTCTTCTTCCTTCTTTCTCTTTTCTTAATGGATCCGATTGCTCCTTCAAATTTACACATCAAATTCATTTTATCATCACATAAATCCATAACCTTGCAACTCAATTGAATTCAAGAAGGAAGAAGAAGAAAACCCAACGTATTGTTTACCTTGCTTGTCCTAAATTTACACTTGAATTGATCTTTCACCCTTAGCAATTCTTTTGACATGAATTTGGTGCAATTGGAAATAAAAAAGGAAGAGCATAATTCTTCCCTCATTTGGCCGGCCATTATGGACTTAAATATGGCCAACTTTCATGGTTATCAAGAATTGATTAATGTCAAATGTCCATTGGTTAACTTTTACGATTTTTATACAAATATCCACTTTAATCCTTCATCTTTTATTTCTTCATACATTTGGCATATAATTTCTTCCAACTTAAACATTGGAATACCATATTTGTTAATTTATCCAGTTAAGTTATACTTTAACAAATTCCTAATTTAACCTCGACTTTTCAATTAATACCGAATACGTCCTTTACTACACTTAATCGTTTTAATCATCAAATTTCACATTTTCGACCACTATTATGCCCTAGACATATGTAAATCCGTTTAGAGTACATTTTGGACCCTTACATGTGTTTCCTAAGGAAGGGGATAACAGGAGTAAAGAATAGTAGGTATCCGTAGGTACAATTCATTTTAATTATTTATTTATATTTATATTTATATTTATGTTTTAATTGGGCTCCTAAGAACTTTATCTGGTATCTGGTTTGGCAGTTTAATGGGCCTCAATGAGTGAGCAATTTTCTTGAGAAAATTACATCAATTGCCACTTTTTTCAAATCTCTTTTCAAGAATACACAACCATATTCAAAAACTTTCTTTTTTGAATTTTTATATCTCAAAAATACACCATTTCAATTTTTTGGTATATTTATTTCAAAAATGCCCCTTTTGTCTCTCTATGGCATAACCCCTTTTTGCCTTCTTTCCTAACTATTTGTAGAGAATATCCACGCATGTCCATCTTTCACCACCTAAGAAATCAGAATTGACGATGCTCAATAATTCCTTAAATTATTTCTATCATGTGTCACCGTGATTATAATACATTTATATCTCTATACATTACCTGTAATAGTTATATTAATATTTAGCTTCGCGATTATCATGATTGTTTGTCTTGCACTTACTGTCATGCTATAGAAAAATGGGAATAAAAATTTTTCTTTTCCTTTACTTCCATTTCTTATTTTATTTCATTTCTCACTTCCTTTTTAATTCGACTTCTTATTAGTCATACGTTGTTGATATAATTGTAATTGTATGCTATTACACTCCAAATATTCAATTGCAACCCGATGACTTCCATAACATATTAACCATTTAACTCCAACACGTCATTCATGTTTATATTATATTATGTTAATCATATAGGCTTACATAACTAATTTTCACATAATAATTCATACATGTCTTTCTGTTATTTTCCTTACGTATATCCTATAATTTATTCTTCTACGTATAGTACCTAGTAATCCTTAAATTATATATTTATCACAAGTTTACCAATTATCTCTTTCATTCATATATCCTTGAATAAATACCCTTTTCACCTTTATTCTATTTTCAAATTAGTATATTATTTTATCTTTTATTTCATGCATATATTTTATTTTTATTAGTTTAGCTCCTAAATTACCATTATATACCTTTTCTTTCATATTTTCTAATATAATATATCTTTTTCTTTCTTTAATTTCTCATTTCTTACATCCTTGCCTTTTCATTATTTAGTCCGTACATTTATTTTATGATTTCCGGTTTATCTTTAAATTACTATTTTGCCTTCCTTTTATTATTTTCTTGCATATTTATCATTCTGCCACTTATCTTACCATATTGTTACAAATTCATCATTTTAACACTCACATTTACACATTTTTCTATAATTATTTTCCAGAGAATAATTTACCTAAATGACTACTTGGAGGTCAAATTGCACTTCGATAGTGTCGAAGTAGGGGCCAGATTGTGCTCCTACAAGATCCATAAAATTCTCACTTGTGTCGGAGTGACCACTTACGGGCTAGATTACGCTCCGATAGTATTGAAGTGGACACTTAGGGACCAAATTGCACTTCGACATAGTGTAGGACCACCATTGGCCTACAATATGAGTCACCATGACTCATTACCGCGGTACATGTCTCTATTGCTAGCTAATTTTATCACATAATCCCGATATTTTTCTCTTTATTAGCCCATTAAGGCCAAACATCTATTTATGTCATCATATATTCATTTACAAGCTCATTACTTCCATGTCATTCATTAATGCCATGATTGCACCTTAATGTCATATCCTATATCATATCACATATATTCACATACTTATCCATGGCTTATAATTGTTTAATATTATCCAATTCACATACCTATATTAGCGTCATATTTGCATAGCACCACTTATAATATACTCTTATTTCCTTACTCATTTCTACTTACTTATTATCATAATTAATTTAATGTACATTTATCACATTGAATTCCATATATGAAGTCATTTAGTCTTCCATACAACTATCACTTACATATTATTTTCTTCCACTTATTTACTTTCATCATATTCTTAAGTTGATCCTTACTTAATTATATCATTAATTCATCCAATTCATACATGCATAATTTGCTCCTATATATATAATACATATTCACAATATAACATGTCAAAATAAATTCCCTAAAATTTATTTTAAGTTCTTAACTGTTCTAATTTAAGTTTAATATCATTTCTTTAAAGTTAGTTCATTTGAATTTCATATGATAAATTGATAGTCTTAAGGTACATAATTAAGCCCTTTGCAATATTATCATTAAATTTTTACTTTTCTTCCTAAAATCTATTTTCGTCACATCCTTAGGTTATTTATTCCTTACTTGATTATATCATTAGTTCATCAAATATATATATATATATATATATATATATATATATATATATATATATATATATATATATATATATATTTCGGCCATACATGTGTTTCCATCAAATATTTTATTTTCTTCCTTCCACTTGTTTCCATCATATTTCTAAATTATTCTTAACTTAATCATGCCATTAATCTATCCAAAACATACATACACATATATATATGACAGATATATATATACCTTATATCTACTCTTGCATAATGTATGTGCAAAACATAACATATTAATTTAAATTCCGTAAGATTAATTTGATGTTTTCATTTGTCTTAATTTAACTCTTTTTTTTCCAATTTTAATTCACTAAAATTCCATTTGGTCGACTTATATTCCTTAGATACATAATATGATCTTATATTAATTTATCTAATTACATATTTTTCTACTAATTTTTCTTATACTATAAGCCTTATATTAGTTTTAATTTTATATCCCTACATTTAGTTTTAATTAGCCCTAACTTAACTAGATAAACATACCTATACATCATGTATGTCTAAAACCTAACATATTAGAATATATTCTCCAAACCAAAATTTATATTAAGACCCTTACCACCTTATCTTAATCTTAATTTCATTTTTTAATCTTAATTTGTTAGAATTTCATATATTCAATTTATTCCTTAATGTCAATTTCGGCCCATAAAATATTTTCTCATTTAAATTTGCTTCCTTCAGTGTTCCTCTTCCATAACAATATTCTAACGCTAATTTCATAATTCCACACCCAATTTCAATTGTTACTAAATTTTCTTCATGAACATACATACACAACATAGTTATAGCCAATCAAATAAGTTTCACATTCTATACATTTACCTTATCATATAACTATTATAGTACATTACTCCAAACCATGTATGCTTAATACTTCCCTTGGAAAGATTATATCGTATTTGCCTAAAAATGCTCTAGAGGATTATAAATTAATTTACAAACACAATGTCACTAATTCAGATGTATACACTTGGTTGATACTCAAATTTTAAATTTTCGAATTATAAGCTCGTCATTTTTTTTCGACTAATCAAACAAGCTCATTAAGCTAGTCAAATAACTACTCAATCAAGAGGAGGACAACTCAAATTTAATAACAGCCTCAAAAAACTAACTAATTTGAGAATTAAAACTACTAAAATTAACAGTAATAATTTTGCCAACACACAAATTACCATTTACACAACTTAGTTTCACTCTTTCAAATGCACAAGCTTAACAATTCTGCTCCAATAATTCACACAATATAAATTCACCATTGACTACCTAAAGCATCCAAACCAAATTGACAGTGTCAGCAACCAACATCAACTAACAATTCCATAATTTCACACAAGTTTAAATATACACACATGGTATCCAGAATTTCCTAAAGCATGACCAATTTATCCATTAGTTCAATCAAATATTGTAACTTAAATATGCATCTCAAATAATAACATATGAATTCAACCATAGAAAATATCAAGAATTTTCTTTATTTACACATTCTTATTTATATAAATTAAGGAGAGATAACTTTAGCAATATACATACCATTAGAGTCGAGTTCCTATATATTTCTGTTCGCCGGTCACCGGAGCTTCGTCGGAGCTCCACCGGGGTTGAACCGTCACTGCTAAAATGTAGTTCAATGCATCATTAACTCAATTTCAATGGTACATGCCCCATGAAGCGACTGTTTGGCCGAAATCACCATCAAAAAGTATCGGCTACCACTTTTCAATCTCCTTTTTTCTATATTCTCTCTCTTGTCTCTTATTTTTTCATTTCCTTTTTTTTCTTTCATGTCTTTTAAATTTTTCTTGATTCTTCTATATTATTCTCTTTATCTCTTTCTTTTTCTTTACTTTCTAGAAATTTTTAGAAATCCTTTGAACATTTTTACTTACCATATATACACATACATATATGATATTTATTTATTTATCTTTATACATATATATACTATAGAAATCGGGCCATGAGGTAGCCTAGACCAAGGTTACCCAGTGATGAAAATAATGCTAGTTCATGGGCAAAATGGTTAGAAGTGATGCTTTCCTTGTCGAAACCCTTCTTTTTAAATAAAAAAATATAAGAAATATTATTATTTTTTGGGTTTTTTTTCCCGGGTTTTCGGCGACCTGTCGCTGCTCGATCTGCTCAGCGCACGCGAAATGGTACCAATTGGCAGTGCGCACCCATGGGCGGCACCCGCAAGCCACAACACCTGGGCGCAAGGGGCGGTGCCTGCGCGCAGCATACGGCCCCCTGCCGTGCGACATGCTCCCCCCTGCGCAAGGTCGCATGTCGCACAGGCGACATACGGCCCCTATGCGGAGATGCATGTCACGTAGGCGACAAGCAGCCCATGCGCAAGGGCACATGCTGTGCAAGTGACAGGCGACCCCCTACGCAAGGGCGCAAACCCGAAGGCATATGTCGTGTAGGTGACATGCGGCCCCCTGCGGGAGGGAGCATTTCGTGCAAGCGACATACGGCCCCCTTGCTCGAGGGCGCATATCGCGTCTCTTACTTTCGCCAGAACTCCATTTTTTCCAATTTTCTCTGGTTTTTGAATTCGATTTAAATTCAAACTCTCTTTTCGATTTTCAAAAGGATAAATTTGATTTTAAAAGATAAATAAGAGTTTTTAACGAGATGAAAGTCTTTCAAAAGCAACCGAATTTATGATGATCATATAAAAGAAAAGGTGAGAACAGAAAAAAGGAAGAAAAAAAGAACTCTTGGAGAACGGCAGTAAGTTTTCCTAAAGAAGTTAATTCTTTGTATTTTAGACTCAATTAACCATCAGATTTCTTTAAAAAGTTAGAGTTTTTACTTTAATTTGGAATCATATAAAGCTTTTAATTCAAAAGTTTTCTTGACTCTATTTCTTGTACAAGCAATCAACAAGGGAGATAATTCCATTTTTGCTGCCAACTTCAACCTCTGAGGGTAAATATCTGGGTTAGAGCCAAATCTTTTTTTTTTTTATTTTCTGTCATTCTTTGTTCTCTCAATTGTAGGTTATTGTAAATTATAATTAGTGCATTTTGTTGTTGTTTGTTGTAATCAGCCTGAATTTAGATTAACTTAATTAATTTATTTACATGATGCATGCAACCTAATTTAGATCTGTAAAATATTCAGTAATAATTTTATTTTCCACTTGGTTTTATTTTGTTCCTTTTGTGTATTATTAAGTTTTTTAATCATTTGTTTGTTATAATTAATCTGTGTGTTGCTGTTGTATATTACTAATATGTTTGTTATGTAATTATAATTAACCTATGTGATTGTCATTATTTATTTGTTTATTGTTAATGTGTTTGTCATGATTAACATTGACCTAGATTAATCAATTTATTGGCATGATGAGTAAAATTATGTAGGTTTTAATATTGATTTTATTTTCATTTGATTCAGCCTTGCCTTTAAGTGTTAATTCTTTTAATTTTTGATTTCTTATCTTTTTTGTTTTCTTGTTATAATCATTATTGTTCCTCAACTTCAATTGTTTATAGTATTTGATTATTTAATGGTTTAGTTTATTATAACATATTTGGTGTTTCTCTTATTGTAGACACCGGGTCCTGAGGCGGTCCAAGATCAGAATTACCCGATGATGAAAAACGATACACACAATTAAAGGTGTCAAAAATGATACTTCCCTTGTCGAAATTCTCATTGTTTTTAAATAAAAATAAATATATATAAAAAATATATATATTATCATAAAAAATTTTGGTTGAATTAATTTTTTAAAATAGTATTATTTCTGATATTTGAAAAAGAAAAGGGAGAAAAAGAAATTAAATTAGTTAATTAATTTAGTTGGATTAAATTAATTAAATTAGTTAGTTAATTTAATTGGAAAAAATATTTAAGAAAAAGAATTTTAAAAGGTTTTTGCAAAAAAAAAAAAAAATGAAATAAATTAAATTAAATTATATATATATATATATATATATGTGGCCGTGAGAAGTGGAATAAGTGGCCAAAAGTGGCCACTTATTTAATGGTCGCGTGATGGCAAATTGGCCATCACGCGACCAATTTTGGCTTTGGCCAAAGGGACACCACGCGTGTCCTCCGTGGTGTCCCGCGCAGGCACGCGCGGTGCCCTGCACTGCGCGCGATTGCTCCCTGCACGCGTGTTTCGCCCCACTTCACGCGACCACTTGCTCTGTTCCGTCGCTTTCATCG
This sequence comes from Excoecaria cochinchinensis, assembly GCA_947683425.1. Taxonomy (NCBI): domain Eukaryota; kingdom Viridiplantae; phylum Streptophyta; class Magnoliopsida; order Malpighiales; family Euphorbiaceae; genus Excoecaria; species Excoecaria cochinchinensis. The sequence goes on from CANTUQ010000020.1 coordinate 5,398,707, forward strand.
ATTTTTTGCATTTTTCAGACTGTTTTTCAGTCTGATTCTTCCGGTTTTTTCACCGTTTTGTGCTATTTTTGATTAACGAAAAATTAAAAGATCATTTTGTCTTTCTCTATTTTTAGCCAAAACTGAAAATTAAAGAGGATTTTCCCCTCATTTTCATGGAGGACGGCAACTATTTTTCAAGGGATTCCTTGGCTTTTCTCTCTAGTCTTTCTTCTCTCCAGGAAATATTATTTCTTCAAAAATTTCTTCAAAAATTTTTAAGTTTTCTTTTCAAGTTTTAATTTTTGTTACTCTAAAAATATTTAATCTTGGGTTTGATTTGAGCAAGAAAAATCAATTTTCTTTGCCTTTTCATCCTCTAAAAAATATTTTCTAGAGTTAGTTTATTCAAAAATACAAATTTTACATTTTTATTTTTCGCCTATCACCGCAAAAATCGACAAGAAAAACAAACCGAGACATCCTATTTCCGATCTAAAAATTCTGAGGGTAAACACTTTGGACCCGTTCTCATTTAATTTTATTTTGTTTTGCATTTATTTGTTATTATTATTTTTGATATCATTTTATTTTGATATTTTGGTATTTTAGTGTGATTAATATTACCGGTGATAAATTATTTGCTTGTCCTAGTTTGATTTCTTTTCTTATTTTCTCGATGGTATTATTATTACCATTATTATTTTCTAATATCCTTGCCACTGTCGTCACCTCAAGTTTCTTGGTTTAATTTCTTGGTGGTTGGCTTATTTGACGTTTATAGTTTTGTTATTTGCTCATTGTTTTGCCGTTAGCCTCTCTTGTCATTATTATCATCATCATTATTATTATTATTATTATTATTATTATTATTATTATTATTATTATTATTATTATTATTATTATTATTATTATTATTATTATTACTATTATCATTATCCTATTACTATTATTATCCTATTACTATTACTATTACTATTACTATTACTATTATTATTACTATTATTATTTATTTACTATTGTTAATATTCTGTTTTTATTATTATCATTACTATATATTCGTTTTGTGTTTATTGATGTTACATTGTTATTATTATTATTATTATTATTATCATTATATTTATTATTAATATTATTATTATCTCATTTATCCATATTATATTCACTATTGTTTATTATCATTATTCTATTATTATTATTATTATTATTATTATTATTATTATTATTATTATTATTATCCCTAAATTAGTTTTTTTTATATTACTATTTATTAATGTTGTTGTTATTATCATTATTTGATTTACTTATTATTAATATTGTCTTCTTATATTTATTGTTATTATTAATTTTGTCGTGTTTGTCTCATCATTATAATTTGACTTACCCAATATTTATTTCATTTTCGCTTGATTAATTTTTAGAACCATCACTAATATTTTTGATATTAATTTTTGTCTAAAAATTGACTTGAGTCGGGTCATGTGAGCGCCCCGCGACTCCCCGGATGGGTCGCAACGCGTGGACGCACTCTCGGGTTTCGGTGAGATCTTTTCAATCCCTTCTCTATGTTGTGATTACTTGTAAATAATTATTTTATTTATGCACGCGTGCGATAAAAAATCACAAAAATATTTCTATAATTAAATTACAATCTTTGCTAATAAAATTGGGACCAATGTCCCCTATTTTAACCCAATAATAAAAACATCACAATTAAAACGAAGAGTCAACTTTTCTACAAAAATGGGATCACTCATCCCGGTTTTCCAACTCAAACAATAAAAAATGGCTCTTCGAACCCTCTTCGACTTAATACGAAGGAACCAATGTTCCTAAATTTCGAACAAGTGCGAAGGAACCAATGTTCCTAAAATAATGCCCCGATTTATGTATGTATTTTATTTTAACCTTGTGTGAGTGTCTTAAATTCAAGTTTATTTATTTCGGGCCCTTGTAATTATTTTTGGGGCAACTTTATTTATTTTTGAGGATTGTATTCCGTCCCGTTTACATCTTTAATCTCCTTTTAATGGGGTTGTATTCTGCCCCTATTTCTATTGTAATTGCGTGCTTGCGTGTTCATCGCTTTTATTTATCGCTTTCTTTTACTGCTTTCTTTATTGCTTTCCTTTATCGCTTTTTGAATGCTTGCAATGCGCTATTTAATTTGAATGCATCGATCGTGTGAGATGAGAGATATAATTTTAAGAAGTTAAGAATCCATTTATAATTAACCAAAGCATAAATAAGAGGGAAGTCCCGGACACCATATCTCTGGTTTAGACCAATAGAGGTGAGAAACCTTTTCCCAATTTCACGCAAATTGGGTGGCGACTCCAAATACCTCAAAGGTGCCTTTAGGCGTCAATAGGCTAGGTTGTTCTCCCCAATGTTCTATTGGGAGGAACATACCGATGATGTCTCATGGCGCCCATGATCAAAAGACGCGAACCTTCATACCTCGAATCCTAAAGCGGATTCAAAGCGAGGGCCCTTGCTGGGTTGTTCGGGTCCTGCGCGCGTCACAGTGGCGACTCCACTGGGGACTTTGTGTTTGAGACTTCACTCCGAAAATGCTTTGGTTAAAATATATAATTGGATTTTTAAAAACTTAAAATTATATCTCTTTTTCAAAAATTTGCATTGCATATTAGAGCCTTAGAATTACGCTAGTTGGTCCCTTCTTACCTCGGTGCGTTCCCGAAGCACGACCCTACTTTCACTCATTGTAGGGAAGTGTTAGGGATAATCACCAGCCCAAGCCTTGTACCTTTTGGTATATCAAATGATAACCCGATCGGTCGCTATACTCATGACGAGTTAGACCCGTCGGCAAGGATCATGCTTGGGTAACCAAGAATTCATCACCTTGACCAAAGCTCATGTACTGGCAAGTAGAAACTTCCCCTAGGTGGTATGTTCCTTAATACAATGCTTGTGATATGGGCCATCACATATTAAACAAAATCAAGCAAATCAAGTGGTCTTTTATCAAAGGCTTTCATGCCCTGTTGGGCCCACTTTGGTTTAATTGAATTGCCCAAATACGTAATGGCCAAAACCCATACGAATGCGCATTAGATTAAGAGTGTTATGCTGTCGGTTTTTCACCGTGCACCATACGCGTCCAATGGGTTCCCTGTTAACTCTTGGATGAAGCCCACCTAGGAAAGAGACCGCACGACCTCGTGTGTGGGAGTGATAAGGTTGGAAGGATCTATTTGCTTGCATGTGGTTGTGAATACTGCACGGCATGCTCATACATCGCATGTCATTCATGCATGTCAATAAAATAAATACATGTACAAATAATAATATCTTATCTCATGCTGTGTGCGTATATATCTTTCTGTCTGCATGCTATTTTTTCACATGTGCGTATCATCCTGTATATTTAATCTCATGCTGTGTGTGTGTATATCCTCTCGTCTGCATATTATTTTTCACATGCACATACCATCCTGCATGTAATTTCTTCCATGCATCCCATCGTACCGTGGTAGTCCATGGATCTCGCATTCATCAAAGACTGTATGCATGGCACGATCATGCATTATACATGTCATCCATGCATCATTCTAACAATCTTCATCTTTCAGCCATCCTAGATTCATCTGAGTGGACTAGAGATTCTGACGATCGACTAGTGACGGCAGACTCACCCTTCGAATTGCTAGAATTAGTGCCTTTTTGGGATTCTGAGTCACTCTCTACAAGTAGCGAATCATCCTCAATGGCAGAAGAGACCGAAAACCTAACCACCCAAGACCTCGCCAGGAGACTGGAAGATTTTGAACAGAGGATAGTGAACATGATGGGTGCCATGGCCGAAAGATTTGCACAGCCCCCTGCTCCACAAGCACCAGCTGCTCCACAACCATCAGTAGCCCCTCCTCCGGGGCAAGCCGAACCACCTGCTGGTGAGGAGGCTCCCCTCGCTGGAGTTATTGCCCATCAACCTGTAAATGAGCCTAAAGCTACGGCTGTGCCAGATGAACCCGGAAGACCAAACCCTGATGAGGATTTCGCAATGGAAGAAGAGGTTGAGAAGGTAGCAGCCCATCAAGCCATGAGGGGTGGAGCACCCAGGGTAGAAGACGAGGCTATGAGGGGTATGAGACAGCAAATTGAGGCAATCACCTGCATGTTGACAGCTGGCAAGGGAGTGAGCCCTGAAGATGTGGATTTGGATGATGGAGAGCTGTTGCCCCAGAGTTTTAAGATGCCAGACCTGCCAAAATTTGACGGTACATCGGACCCTTCTGCACATGTTAAGCAATACGCCCTGATCATGAAGGGTACAGGGTTGACTAAGAAGCAAAAAGTGGACTATTTCTGTCTCAGCTTAGTTGGCCCAGCAGTGGATTGGTACCATGGGCTGGATCGAAGAGCGAAAGAAGACTGGAATCTGTTAACAGAAGAATTCCTTGGCCAGTATGATTGCAGTACTAAGATTGAGGTCACATTGAAAGATTTAGAAGTGCTGAAGCAGAAGTCAGGGGAATCATTCCATGAGTACTTGACCCGATGGAGGAATCGAGTGATGGAGATAAAGAGAAAGCCTGATACCTCAGATCAGATCAGGTTATTTATCCGAAATGCTAGTCCATATTTGAGGGATGGGTTAAAAATGAAGGGACTCAAAGATTGGGAGTCACTTAAGGACATAGCCATTGAAGTTGAGGCTGAGCATTTAGATAAAGTGGCTAGATCTGCAGATGTGGCTTCAGGCGAAAATAAGGGAAGCGGCAGCGATAACGGGGGCAATAACAGGGCGGCAGAAGTCTCTGCCATAGGACCGGCTCCCAAATATCTCACTGTCTCGGGCAGACCGTTATCTTGGCATTTCACCCGTCTCATCAAGGAAGGAAAGTTGCGACCCTTGCCAGCTGGGCCCGCCCCAAGTCAAGGGAAGCCAAAGCACAGGACGGACTGGTATTGCGCATATCATCAGTACACAGGGCACAGAACAGACTACTGTCGTCCTTTAAGGGACCGAATTCAAGCCTTGATCGATGGCAAACGGGCTATTAATCCTGGGCAGAGAGAAAGTCAAGAGAAGTCAGCCCATTGTGCCATGATTGGTTCAGGCTTACCGGAATGGTATGTACTGCAAGACTTGTATGGAAATGGGCATGTCACTACTACTGGCCCTGAGGCAGATGAAGGAGAGACTTTTGTGGCAATGATAGGCTGTTGGTCCAGCAGCGGAAGCGGGGATGAGGAGGAAGGTGAGAAACAAGAGGGTTCTAACCAAGAATTGAGTATGGCCAGCCTTTCACGACAGATTGAGGAGACTCGTGCATCAATGGCCCAAGAGATGGATAGACGGCTTGAGGAGCTCGAAAGGAGGTTGACAGCTATGATTAAAGCTATGATTAAGGAGAGAATAGATGCCCTCGCGCTAGTCCTACAAGCCCGATTGATGGCGGCTACCTTTAACCGAGTTGAGTCGGCCCCTGTCGAGATGGCCCATACAGCAAGAACCACGGCATCTCCTAGTGCCACTAAGCCCCGAGGCAAGGAACCGTTTGATTTACCAGTGGGACAAGGAGGTGGTAAGAGGCCTACTCTGGAACATGACAATATGCTTGAGGATGATGAAGATCTGGTGAAAGAGCATGCTCTGAAGAATGCAAACCTAAATATCCGAGATGGCTGTAAGGGCAATGTTAAAAAAGCGGGAGAGTCATCAGTGAGAAGGAATCAAAGATATTACTCTGATTTGGGTAGGTCCATGTCGTGGGTTTTTGAGAAGCTAGTGAAAAAGGGGTTATTGCAGCCATTACCGGCAAAGCCCGCCAGCAGTCAGGGGCAGCCCCACCACAGAGCAGATCAATATTGTGCATTCCACCAGCACACTGGACATTTGACAAACTACTGCCGAACTTTGAGAGACCGGGTTCAGGACCTCATTGATTCCAAGAAAATCACGGATCCCGAAAAAAGGGAGAAGAAGAAGGGAGTAGACTACAATGCAATCCTTCCACCAGAGATGTGACTGGGCCAATCCACTTCATCGGCATGTCCCTCCAAAACCACAAGCAGAAGATCATGTTTTTAATGCTTACTGCTTTTCAATTCCAGAACTCTTTTAGGACAATTTGGTTATTGTAACATGTTGAACAATTTCTGTTTTATTTATGCGATATTTCCTTGATTTCATTTCTCATGATCACGATGCATCCATTCATTTTGACATTAACCCAATTAATACGACTCCATCTAGTCTCGGAACTTTGGGGAATCCAAATAAAATCTTGGTAGCATCTGATATAACTCCTGAAGCGAGGATAATTTTGAGAGATAATAAAAAAAAAAGGAGCTTTTGCCCGGACCTAGTATGACACGCTGAAGATGGACAAGGACACTCTCAAGACCAACGCTACTTCCACGTGCCAACATGACAATAAACCGAATTTTGAAAGCCACTTCTTCGCATCCACAACACCTGAGTTACATATGGTGTCGCCGAATAAAATCAAGCTTCAAAAGTTACGCCAAAAGTTGGACAAATAAAACTCAAAACCACCATGAGAAAATATGCAACCCATCAGAACTGAGCCATATGACCTTTTTTCTCTCTACCCATTCGGAATGTGTACTCCAAAACCGATTATGACTGACCCTTAACCATCCAAAACCCTCATAACCAAATTTCTTGCCAAAATTTAATGCCCGACCGAATTGAACAACAATGGTCCCAGTGGTTAAGATAAAAAGTGCACGCATGTGTAAACTTCAGGACTTGAGCAAAGCATGTAAAAAAAAAAAAAAATTGGGTGTAAAGAAAAGAGAGAAGAAAAGAGATAATTGATAGGGGGCAAGGGAATGCCATTTGGGGGCAAGTTTTGTTCAAATCCCGTTGATCTACACATGCCTGCACATTGCCATTCTTTTTTTTTTAGCTACTGAAAATGACCTAAAAGGGCTAACTCCAGAGCCATCCATCCAATCCCAGCCGACGAAAACCATTTCGAAAGCTTGAGCTACCAAAGCCAATAAAAGTACCCCAAATCATCCAAGCCCAACCTGTCACCCTGTCTCAGCCATTGAAAGGCCATTCCAGGATTCGAACCGCCAAAGCCAATACAGGCCAAACGTGAAACTTCATATTCAAGCCCCAAATAAGTAACCCATCAACTCAACCAGTCTGCACAAGCGATAAGACCAAAACTTTGGTACCAAGAGGAACCACTCTCAGAAGCAGCGGTCCCTCCGGCCAACGAAGATGAAAGCAAATTCAACCAATATTGACGAACTGAAGGAGGGTCCATGGCAAAGGCTAAATAAAGAATAAAAAAAAAAGAAGAGAGAGAAAATATTCAATCAAGAAAACCCGCGAGGGCTGATTGATAACAGGAGTTTGATGCTCTCAAGATCTACCCCGAGATTAGGTGAAGACTCATATTCTTCAAGTTAATGCCAAATAGTGATCATGTGTTATGAAATTAGATTGAAATATATGCATTTATGCAAAGGTGTTTGGGTGTAACCAGAGCAGCTCATCTTGCACACTCAAAATTATCCGAGTCCGGCATAAAACTAGTACATTGTTACCAACTAACCTCTGCCACTCTCGCCACCCCGGCACTTCAGTCAACTCACCTTGCTACCCACTGTGAAGCCAATTCTATAGCACCCTCATGATAAAAAAACTAAGCTCATCCAACCAAAATCTGAGACATAAGCACATGCCAATCATACCTGAAAAACCTTTCACAACAACTCCAACTTCTCTCTCCAAAAAAAAAAAAAGCCGTTAGAGATGAAAACCGTGACTGGCACTCTAAGCAAAAGTTAGGCCGAAGGGTAGGGTGAAAACCTGGCAACAGGCAGTCTGCCCTACAAAAAATAAAATAAATAAAAGCCGCTGGATTGGGTTGGGTCCATTCCAGGCAAAAAATAAGGCACAGGGTTATGTGAAAATCCGAAAAGGACGCATCTCCCGCTAAGAAAAGCTAGTGTGAAAATCCACGAGGGACACACTACCTTCAAATAATGACTACAGGTACCAGAGGAGAACCTCATAATCCCCCAGAGGCACGAAATTCAAAAGCAATTCCAGGGGGCACCGATCCTGCTGCAAATCAGCTGACGCCTCCGAATCCACTCGGATGAACTCTTATCCTGCATTATTGCATACATATGCATCTCACGGGTATGGCAGTTGATGGTGCCTCAACATGCATTCACGCATGCATGAACTTTATATATATCTTGCACAATAAATTCTTCGCACACATTTCGTGCCCATGATCTTTGCGTACTTGCAACGCGTAATCCTTTGCACATGCTTAGCACAAGCACTTATCACGTGCATCTAATCTCCCCATTATCTTTAAGTTCTCCTGCACAAGGCATTCTCAGTCTCTTCGGAGCATTATCTCTAAGTCCTTATCTAACAGGCATCCTCAATCTCTTCAAAACACTATCTTTAAGTCCTCCTTCACGGGGCATTCTCAGTCTCTTCGGAGCATTATCTCTAAGTCCTTATCTAACAGGCATCCTCAATCTCTTCAAAACATTATCTTTAAGTCCTCCTTCACGGGGCATTCTCAGTCTCTTCGGAGCATTATCTCTAAGTCCTTATCCAACAGGCGTCCTCAATATCTTCAAAATTTATCTTTAAGTCCTCCTTCACGGAGCATTCTCAGTCTCTTCGGAGCATCATCTTTGAATCCTCCTTCACGGAGCATTCTCAGTCTCTTCGGAGCATCATCTTTGAATCCTCCTTCACGGGGCATTCTCAGTCTCTTCGGAGCATTATCTTTAAGTCCTCCTTCACGGGGCATTCTCAGTCTCTTCGGAGCATTATCTTTGAGTCTCTTCGGAGCATTCTCAGTCTCTTCGGAGCATCATCTTTAAGTCCTTCATCACAAGGCCTTCTCAGTCTCTTCGGAGCATTATCTTTAAGTCCTTTTTTCAAGGCATCCTCGGTCTTTTCGGAGCATTGTCCTTCGTAGCATTGAGCCTTTTCCAAAATATTCTAAATCCTTTCAATCCATGAGTATATCTGCATCAACAGGGCTAGACACCGCATAGGTTAGATGCCAAAATAATAGGGGTTAACACGTCGACGAACAGACGGTAACTACCCATAACAACTCTAGCCAGTTCGGGAAGACAGCCGCCTCAGGTACGCGCTTCTTTCCTTTCATTTCTGAATTTTGGCTCACTTAGGCACCTGTGTCCTAGAATTCCCCAAAATTGGGGGCAACTGTAGACACCGGGTCCTGAGGCGGTCCAAGATCAGAATTACCCGATGATGAAAAACGATACACACAATTAAAGGTGTCAAAAATGATACTTCCCTTGTCGAAATTCTCATTGCTTTTAAATAAAAATAAATATATATAAAAAATATATATATTATCATAAAAAATTTTGGTTGAATTAATTTTTTAAAATAATATTATTTCTGATATTTGAAAAAGAAAAGGGAGAAAAAGAAATTAAATTAGTTAATTAATTTAGTTGGATTAAATTAATTAAATTAGTTAGTTAATTTAATTGGAAAAAATATTTAAGAAAAAGAATTTTAAAAGGTTTTTCCAAAAAAAAAAAATGAAATAAATTAAATTAAATATATATATATATATATATATATATATATATATATATATATATATATATATATATATATATATATATATATATATATATGTGGCCGTGAGAAGTGGAATAAGTGGCCAAAAGTGGCCACTTATTTAATGGTCGCGTGATGGCAAATTGGCCATCACGCGACCAATTTTGGCTTTGGCCAAAGGGACACCACGCGTGTCCTCCGTGGTGTCCCGCGCAGGCACGCGCGGTGCCCTGCACTGCGCGCGATTGCTCCCTGCACGCGTGTTTCGCCCCACTTCACGCGACCACTTGCTCTGTTCCGTCGCTTTCATCGATTTTTTGCATTTTTCAGACTGTTTTTCAGTCTGATTCTTCCGGTTTTTTCACCGTTTTGTGCTATTTTTGATTAACGAAAAATTAAAAGATCATTTTGTCTTTCTCTATTTTTAGCCAAAACTGAAAATTAAAGAGGATTTTCCCCTCATTTTCATGGAGGACGGCAACTATTTTTCAAGGGATTCCTTAGCTTTTCTCTCTAGTCTTTCTTCTCTCCAGGAAATATTTTTTCTTCAAAAATTTCTTCAAAAATTTTTAAGTTTTCTTTTCAAGTTTTAATTTTTGTTACTCTAAAAATATTTAATCTTGGGTTTGATTTGAGCAAGAAAAATCAATTTCTTTGCTTTTTCATCCTCTAAAAAATATTTTCTAGAGTTAGTTTATTCAAAAATACAAATTTTACATTTTTATTTTTCGCCTATCACCGCAAAAATCGACAAGAAAAACAAACCGAGACATCCTATTTCCGATCTAAAAATTCTGAGGGTAAACACTTTGGACCCGTTCTCATTTAATTTTATTTTGTTTTGCATTTATTTGTTATTATTATTTTTGATATCATTTTATTTTGATATTTTGGTATTTTAGTGTGATTAATATTACCGGTGATAAATTATTTGCTTGTCCTAGTTTGATTTCTTTTCTTATTTTCTCGATGGTATTATTATTACCATTATTATTTTCTAATATCCTTGCCACTGTCGTCACCTCAAGTTTCTTGGTTTAATTTCTTGGTGGTTGGCTTATTTGACGTTTATAGTTTTGTTATTTGCTCATTGTTTTGCCGTTAGCCTCTCTTGTCATTATTATCATCATCATTATTATTATTATTATTATTATTATTATTATTATTATTACTATTATTATTATCCTATTACTATTATTATCCTATTACTATTACTATTACTATTACTATTATTATTATTATTATTATTACTATTATTATTTATTTACTATTGTTAATATTCTGTTTTTATTATTATCATTACTATATATTCGTTTTGTGTTTATTGATGTTACATTGTTATTATTATTATTATTATTATTATCATTATATTTATTATTAATATTATTATTATCTCATTTATCCATATTATATTCACTATTGTTTATTATCATTATTCTATTATTATTATTATTATTATTATTATTATTATTATTATTATTATTATTATTATTATTATTATTATTATTATTATTATCCCTAAATTAGTTTTTTTTATATTACTATTTATTAATGTTGTTGTTATTATCATTATTTGATTTACTTATTATTAATATTGTCTTCTTATATTTATTGTTATTATTAATTTTGTCGTGTTTGTCTCATCATTATAATTTGACTTACCCAATATTTATTTCATTTTCGCTTGATTAATTTTTAGAACCATCACTAATATTTTTGATATTAATTTTTGTCTAAAAATTGACTTGAGTCGGGTCATGTGAGCGCCCCGCGACTCCCCGGATGGGTCGCAACGCGTGGACGCACTCTCGGGTTTCGGTGAGATCTTTTCAATCCCTTCTCTATGTTGTGATTACTTGTAAATAATTATTTTATTTATGCACGCGTGCGATAAAAAATCACAAAAATATTTCTATAATTAAATTACAATCTTTGCTAATAAAATTGGGACCAATGTCCCCTATTTTAACCCAATAATAAAAACATCACAATTAAAACGAAGAGTCAACTTTTCTACAAAAATGGGATCACTCATCCCGGTTTTCCAACTCAAACAATAAAAAATGGCTCTTCGAACCCTCTTCGACTTAATACGAAGGAACCAATGTTCCTAAATTTCGAACAAGTGCGAAGGAACCAATGTTCCTAAAATAATGCCCCGATTTATGTATGTATTTTATTTTAACCTTGTGTGAGTGTCTTAAATTCAAGTTTATTTATTTCGGGCCCTTGTAATTATTTTTGGGGCAACTTTATTTATTTTTGAGGATTGTATTCCGTCCCGTTTACATCTTTAATCTCCTTTTAATGGGGTTGTATTCTGCCCCTATTTCTATTGTAATTGCGTGCTTGCGTGTTCATCGCTTTTATTTATCGCTTTCTTTTACTGCTTTCTTTATTGCTTTCCTTTATCGCTTTTTGAATGCTTGCAATGCGCTATTTAATTTGAATGCATCGATCGTGTGAGATGAGAGATATAATTTTAAGAAGTTAAGAATCCATTTATAATTAACCAAAGCATAAATAAGAGGGAAGTCCCGGACACCATATCTCTGGTTTAGACCAATAGAGGTGAGAAACCTTTTCCCAATTTCACGCAAATTGGGTGGCGACTCCAAATACCTCAAAGGTGCCTTTAGGCGTCAATAGGCTAGGTTGTTCTCCCCAATGTTCTATTGGGAGGAACATACCGATGATGTCTCATGGCGCCCATGATCAAAAGACGCGAACCTTCATACCTCGAATCCTAAAGCGGATTCAAAGCGAGGGCCCTTGCTGGGTTGTTCGGGTCCTGCGCGCGTCATACTTATTTAATTGCTTTTTTATATTATATCATGTTTTAAGTATACTTGATTTACTTTGCGAACATTTCATTTTATTCTTTGTTTTTATTGCCCGTAAAATTTATCCATTTTCACTTTAAGTCATATTCTTGGACGAGCCGAAGGATCATGGGGTTAAAGACCTTCAGAATTTGGGTTTGAATTTTTAGTTATTGTATTTCCTTTATTTTATTATTTTATGTTGTATGTAAAATGTGTTTTAAATTCATCCATATTATAGAAAATCGTGTTTTTTATAATAATTAAAATTGGTGTTTCTTCTAATAAAACAAGACCAATGTTCTGATTTTATCTAATAAAATGTCACTTTCAAAAGGAAAATTAATTTTCATAAAATGGGATCACTCATCCTGGTTTTCTCAATAAATGCTCAAAAATAATTCTCCAATTTTTTAAGCTAACAAAAAGAACCAATGTTCCTAAACTCTAATAAATGTCCCGATTTATGTATGATGTATTTTCATTCCCTTCGCATATTTATTTATTTTAGGCCCTTGTAATTTATTTTAGGGAAAATTTTTGTTCATTTTATTTATTAATTTGTGCTTTTTATTTTGGGGGATTGTTCTGTCCCATTTTTTTACTTGTAATTTATTTATTGCTTTATTTACTGCCTTTTTTATTACTTTCTGAAATGTTTGAAATGCACTTTAAATTTATTGCATGATCACATGAGACGAGAGATGGAATTTCGATTGTTAAAAACCCATTTATAACTTAAGACATTAATAAGAGTGAAGTTCCGGACACCTTCTCTGGTTTAAGACCCCCGAGGTTAGATGACCTTTCCCAATTTCTTGTAAATTAAGTGACGACTCCAAGATACCTCAAAGGTGCCTAAAGGTTTCATGAGGTTAGATGAACTTCCCAATGTTCTATTGTGTAAGGAATTTAAAAATATCTCACGTTACCCAAAATATAGATGCTAACCCTTCTCGAACCCTTAAAGGGGGCCGGGTTCGGATCGCATGCGTTACAGTGGCGACTCTATTAGGGATGATCAAAACTTTGCTTCGAAAGTGGATTAAGTTAAAATTATAATTGAGCTGTTAAGAATCAAAAATTCCATTTCAATTAGAGCCTTAGAACTATGCTAGTTGGTCCCTTATTTTATCCCGGTGCATTCCTAAAACACAACCCTACTTTCACTCATTGTAGGGAAGTGTTCGAGATAATCACCAGCCCAAGTCTTGTACCATCAAAGGTATATCAAATAGAGACCCGATTGGTCGTTATGCTCACAATGAGCTAGACCTATTGGCAGGGACCATGATTGGGTAGACCTAAAGTGACACTACCCTTAACTAAAAGCTCATGTAATGGCAATAGAAACTTCCACTAGGTGACATGCTCCTTAATACGATGCTTGCTATGTGGGCCATTATATACTAAACTAATTCAAACATATTAATTGGACACTCATTAAAGGCTCTCATGCCTCGGTGAACCCATTTTTAATCTGTTTAAAAGGTCCAAATATATAATGGCCAAAACCCATGCGCATGCGCTTTAAATCAAGAGTGCTATGCTGTTTGTTTCTCACCATGCACCATATGTGCTTATTGGGTTCCCCGCTAACCCATGGATCAAGCCCACCTAGGAAGGAGACTGCATGACCTCCTGTGTGAGAGTGATAAGGTTGGAAGGATCTGCCCACTTGTATGTGATTGTTTATACTGCATCAACAAGATCATGCATCCTTAATGTCATTCATGTATCATGCTAACAATTTGAGTCTTTCAGCCATCACAGGTATGAATCAGTGGTCTAGGGGTCCTGACAGTTGATTGGTAAGGAGAAACCCTTTCTTTGAGTCATCAGAGCAAGTGTCGCATTGGGGTTCAGAGTCACTTTCAGATAGCACCGAATCCTTACCTTCAGAATTATCATTGAACACGGACAACCAAGAGTAAAATGCCACCCGTGCTAATGTCCTTGAAGAGATGAATTGAAAGACCCAGGAAATGGAGCACAGATTTGAGGAGTTTGAACAAAGAATGATGGCAATGATGGAAAACCTAGCTGCCACCTTAGCACCGCCAGCTGCCTAACAACCTATCACTCCTGTCGGGGAATAGGCCGAATAGAATTCGATCAGGGAGACACCTCCTGCAGCAGTTGTAGAACCACCTCCTGCTGTTGATCCTAGAGCTCTTGCAAATGTTGGTCCTAGAAGAGTTGGGGGATATAGGCCTAAAGAGGATTTCATAGAGGATGAGCAGGAGGAACCCAGTGTGGTGGGAGATAAACCTCCTAAAGAGGATGTTGCCTTGAAAAAGATAGAGGAGAGAGTTGAGGCGATGGCCCACCTACTATCTACAAGAAAGGGGATAAGCCCTGAATATAGGGATTTAGAAGACGAGAAGATGCTTCCTCAGAGGTTTAAGATGCCTGAGCTACCTAAGTTTGATGGCACCTCGGACCTCTCTGCTTACATCAAGCAATACACGCTTATGATGAAAGGGACTATGATTACCAAGAGACAGAAGGTTAAATATTTCTGCCTCAGCTTGACTGGACCTACTATAGACTGGTACCATGGTATAGATAGAAGGAAAAGAGAAGATTAGGACTTGTTGACAGAAGAGTTCCTCAAATAGTATGACTATAGCACCCGAGTGGAGGTTACTTTAAAAGATCTGGAGCTACTTCAATAGAAATCTAATGCGTTATTCCACGAGTATCTTACTCGGTAGAGAAATTGGGTAATGGGGATGAAGAGGAAGTTAGATACTCCAGATCAAATTCGATTGTTCATCTGAAATGCTAGTCCATATCTCAAGGAAAGGCTAAAGATGAAGTGGCTCAGAGATTGGTTGTCTCTAAAAGACATAGCTATCGAAGTTGAAGGTGAGTACCTAGTAAAGAAAGCAAGCCAAAGTAACTTCAGGAACTAATCAGGGTACAAACCAAGTGGTGCTAGGGGCAGTAACAACAAAAATGGCAAGACGGCCGAGGTTTCAGCCGTCGAAGATGGACAAGGTTAGAGGTACTATTCTAATTTAGACCGCTTTTTGTCCTGGGTATTGGAGAAATTGGCAAAGGAAGGCAAGCTAAGGCCATTAACGCCTAGGCCCGCCATGAATCAGGGACAGCCAGGCTATAGAGATGATCAATACTGTGCCTACCATCAACACACTGGGCACTTGATAGATTATTGTTGAATTTTGAGGAACAAGATCCAAGATCTTATTGACTCTAAGGAGATAACTGACCATGAGAGGAGAGAGAAGAAGAAGGCATGAAAGGGTTTCAAGACCCAAATAAAGAGTCCTAGAAGGTGGCTACCGCATAGCAAGTAGTAGAAGAGAAGACTTTCTATTAGATGTGCTTTTCATTTTATGGATTGAACTTTTTAATTTTTATGTATACAGTGTTGTCTACATTAATTATATTAATGGCCTTTTTGCTTATGCTTCTCTTGATTTCGCTATGCATGATAGCAACCACAAGTTACTTACATTTGATATGAACTTCATGAATGTTGCCTTACTTACTCTCGAGATCCTATCGACATCTGATATCACTCCCGAAGAGATGAAAGTTTTGAGAGATAAAAAAAAGCCTTGGGCTGGACCTAGAAGACATTGACAAAGGCATTATTCGGACAACATTGCTTCAATATACTAACATGACGATGAACAAAATTTTAAAAGTCATTCCTTTGCTTCCTTAAAGTCTAGGACATATACGATACAGCCTAACAAAGTCAAACTCTGATCATTAAAAGGCTTTAACAAACAAAACTTTGGGCCTTCACAAGAAGTAGCTCATTAGAACTAAGTCTTAGAATTCATTTCTTCCCAATCATTTGAGAGAATCACTACAAAGCCAATGAAGATTGACCTTTAACCATCTGGGACCAAGATGAGTAAGGCGGGGGCACTTATAGCTAAACTCAAAAGGAGAGCTCATTACCTTTAAAGAAAAAAGAAATGTCCCGCGGGTTGAAAATCGAAAAAAAAGGCAACCTTGTTAAAATTGCCCACCCCGTCAAGGTGAAAATTGAAAAGGCATCTTGGGCAAAAATTAGGGGCAAAGAAAAAAGGTTCAATCATGAAAACCCAAGAGAGCTGATTGATAATAGCAGTTTGATGTTTTTGGCATCCATCTCAAGATTAGATAGGGTCTTGTATTTTGAGATTAATGCAAAATGACAGTAATGTGTATTGAAATCAGACTGAAACATACTCATTTATGCCATGATATGTTAATATAAACAGAGCACCTTATCTCGTATACCCAAAATTGTTTAAGCTTCAGCATAGAAAGTAGCACACACTTTCTCTTTTCACATGTAGCTTCCATTGCTATCATCATCTTGATATGTCAGCTGACTGGCCTGTCATTATCTTGAGCTAATCATGCAGCACCTTCATGAGGAAAATCGAAATTCATGCAACAAAAAAAAAGGACGTTAAATATGAAAACCGTAACTGGCTCTCTAAGAAAAAATTAAGCCAAAGGGTAGGGTAAAAACCTTGAAACAGGCAGTCTATCCTTAAAAAAAAAAAGAAAAGAAAAGAAATGAATAAAAGCCGTTGGATTGGTTTGGGTCCATTCCAGGCGAAAATAAGGCACGAGGTTATGTGAAAATCCCCAAAGGGATGCATTTCCTGTCACACCCCAACCTATATCATGGAGACTTCTACCCCAAAGGAGGAAGAAGGGTCCCGATAGATAGGAGTGTCACATTCCAAAACTTGAACACAGCAACAATATAGAAAAAATACATAATAACTGGACAAGGTAAAACTTCTTAAAAGAGATACACAGCGGTATAGAACAAGATAAAATTTTTCTTTCCATTTATATACATAAGCAAAGTCTGTACATATTACAAAAGATTTCATATACAAAGGCCCAAAGATACTATTCCAACTGGGCACGCAAAACATTGCACCTTATACAAAAGAAAGGAAAGCCTATACTACCAAACTTCAATCCCTAATTGCGATGGCCTTCCCGATGCTGTGCGCCCAGACCGAGCTTACCAAAACCTTCCACACCTGCACGGATAAAACACCCGTGCTAAGCGAAATCGCTTAGTGGGGAACACAAAAATGCATAACCGCCACTCACAGTGACATTAACAGGCAAAACATATGCTGATGGCACATTCATAAGTTAGTATGACATAAAATAAATCTGAATAATTAACATCATTCATATACCATAAAAAGTTTATTTCAACACATCATTATTCAGACTTCATACAAGTAAAACACAAAATAACCTGCTCGAGCAAAACCGTGGATAACGAGTACACATAGATACCCGGAGGCATCAATATCAAATCACATCACATAGACGCCCAAGGGCATCAAGGCATTCTTTTCATTCTTGTTCCACAATATTTTCACATAGAATCTTTGGTAAGATTCAACAGAAAGATCACTAGGATCCAATTGGGGGACCTGATCAGGGTCCAAATCGTACACATGGCTGCAGCTACACATAACTCTATTAGGCATGCCTAACTATCCACTTATTTTATTTGCAGGCTAAGATCTTCCAAATTAAACTTATCATTAATTTCATACAGAAATCATCCATTATTCAGAAATACTATATACTTTATCAAAACGAAACGTTAATTCAATGCCGCCGAATATGCATAATCATTAATTCCATACTTGGTTCTTACATTAACAAATAAGCATTCATTATAAAAACAGGGTAGGTCACGGTGGTAATCAAGTTCATTGCCACCGTGACTTACTAAGGCCTCAAAACAGAATGCAAAATTGGGGTAGGTCACGGTGGTAACCACATTCATTGCCACCGTGACATACTAGAGCCCCGGACAGAATGCAATGTTGAGGGAGGTCATGGTGGTAATGAAGTTCATTGCCACCGTGACATACCAAAGCCCCAAAACAGAATGCAAAGCTAAGGTAGGTCACGGTGGTAATCACTTTCATTGCCACCGTGACTTACCAAAATCCTGGACAGAATGCAAAACTGAGGTAGGTCACGGTGGTAACCACTTTCATTACCACCGTGACATACCAAACTCCTGGGCAGAATGCAACCTTGACAGACCTCACGGTGGTAACTCAATCGATTGCCACCGTGACCCACGCCCTATTGCGACAATTCCAGCAAAAACTACTCTAAACCACCTCCAAAACACAACTCAGCACTTCATCCATTCTTTCTCACTTACATCCTTTTGTACAAATCGATTAAAGTGCTCAAATCAACTAATTACAAGATCAAACTTAAAATTGCTCAAAAGTAATATTCTTCCTAAATGGATTTCATTCAACAATCTTAAACTCAATACTTTACATTTGAAACAACCCACTTTAAATCAACAATATTCACATCATACAGATACTAGTCCACTTAATATGGTTCATCAATTTCATAATAACACTAACATCTAGCAAAAATGCACAAATCACACGAACGATCCCAAACCTGATTTCCTTCGCTCCTACTCGTGAACTCTGCTTCCACTAGCTTTTTCTTTCCCCTTAGCTGTTCTAGGAAGCTCCTCTGAATCACAAATCAAACACAAACATGTTTAATTCTAAGATAACACATAACTGAAAATCAAACCTAGAAAAGAGGGAAAGAAGAACCCAAGACACAACTCTCATAAACTCACCCTTGAATTAAAGAAATGCAAACCCAGCTACAACAATCACCCAAGGAAGGAGGGAAGAGCATAGATATGCAAGGAAGGAGAAGGAAAGAAAAAGAAAAGGAAAAAGAAGATGAAAATGGCGTGAGGGAGAGGAAGGCAACGGGAAGAGGAAGAAGAAGTAAAGTGGTTTACAGCTATCCTCTCTCTCATACACCCATTAAAACATCCTAATCTTTAAGCCAAGTGTCACTCTCCCATAGGAAAGTGATCCCACAAGTATACCCTACTTCCATACTCTTATAAACACACAACTATCCTCACTTATTCACACCCTACTTCCCTATCTTTAAACACACACTAACTCCACTCCTCTTCTCAACATCACTAACATCACCACACACTTACATAAATTAACATGCATGAAACATCACCATGCACACAAGTACGCACACACATATAAATATTGACAGGCACAAACAGACTCAGACAGGCTCAAACTACTAGGGCGGTTTTGGGGTGTTACAATACTCCCCCACTTAACAGAATTTCGTCCTCGAAATTCTCACCTGCTCCGAACAATTAAGGATACTGTAATCTCATAACTTCTTCCGGTTCCCATGTAGCTTCCTCCACACCATGGTACTACCATAGGACTTTAACCAACGGTATCTGTTTATTCCGAAGCTGTCTGACTTCTCTATCCAAGATCCTTTTTGGCTCTTCATCATACGAAAGATCTGACTGAACCCGAATATCTTGTACTGATAACACATGAGAAGGGTCTGATAGATAACGAAGAAGCATAGACACATGAAAGACGTCGTCCAATCTAGCTAACTCTATGGGTAAAGCTAACCGGTACGCTACTGGACCCACTTTTCCTAAAATCTCATACGGTCCAATAAAGCGCGGACTTAGCTTACCTTTCTTTCCAAAACGAAGAACCTTCTGCCATAGTGACACTTTCAAAAACACCTTATCACCCACTTCATACTGAATGTCTCTGCGCTTCAGATTAGCATAAGAACGCTGTCTATCTTTAGCTGCTTTCAGATTTTGTCGAACAACCTTTACTTTTTCTTCAGTATCTTTTACTATATCCGGACCTATCAAAGCCTTTTCTGATAACTCAATCCAACACACTGGTGTCCTGCATTTCCGCCCATACAAAACCTCATAAGGAGCCATACCAATACTCACCTAGTAACTGTTATTATATGCAAATTCTATCAAAGGCACATATCGATCCCAGCTTCCCGCAAACTCTAAAGCACAACCCCGAAGCATATCTTCTAAAACTTGGATAACCCTTTCTGATTGACCGTTGGTCTGCGGATGAAATGCAGCACTGAAGCTTAACCGAGTTCCTAAAGCTGCCTGGAGTTCCTTCCAAAACTTGGATGTAAAACGGGGATCTCGATCGGATACAATGGATACCAGAATCCCGTGTAGTCTGACTACCTCATTCACATAAAGTGCCGCCAACTTGTCCATGTAGTAATCCAATCGAACTGGCAGAAAGTGCGCCGACTTTGATAACCGGTCCACTATAACCCACACAGAATCGTACTTACGCTGCGTCATTGGCAAACTGGATACAAAATCCATCGTGATATCATCCCACTTCCATTGTGGAATGGGTAAGTGATGAAGTAATCCTGATGGTACTTGATGCTCGGTTTTCACTTGCTGACACGTAAGACACCTTGAAACAAACTTTGATATGTCCCTTTTCATACCTGGCCAGCAATAAAACTGCTTCAAATCATGGTACATCTTGTTACCTCCCGGATGCATAGTGAAGACTGATGAATGAGCCTCTTGTAGTAGCTTATTCCTTAACTCGCCCACATCGGGTACACATAAACGGTCTCCATGCTTAAGCACTCCATCACCATCAACCTAGTACTCAAACGGCTTGCCATCTTTCACTGCTTAACATACCCGCTGTAACACATGGTCATCTAACTGTGCCTTCACAATCTCTTGTTTCAAACTTGGCTTAGCGCTAAGTCGAGCAACTAAAGCACCTTCAGAATCAAATCTCCATTTAACACGGCTAAGAAGTAACGCAGACATAAATTTCCTGTTGAGGGCATCTGCTGTCACACCCCACAAGTGGCTTATTTGGAAATTAGAATTTTAATTGGATAATTAAGGTTAATTGGGTAATATTCAAGTGGAAAGGAGGATTAAAGTGCAAAGTAATAAAAGTATTTAATTAAAGATTTTAGTATGGTGAGTAAAAGGAAATTTGCCTAGGACTAAAAGGGTAAAAGAGTATAAGTGGGTCTGTGTTTGTGCATGTGTGACAGATGGAGAACTGTGTGTGTGCACGTGGTGAGGGAAAGAAAAGACAGTGAAAATTAGTTAGTTTGAAAAAAAAAAATGAAAGTTCTCTCTTCTTGGTTTTCCCTCTCACGTAAACCTCACTGTGTTCTTTTCTCCATCTGCTGTGTTGTTCCATTTGCATGTGTATGAGCATCTGTTTTGAGAGCTTGGTTTTGAGTTTTGAAGCTACAGAAGGTAAGTACTGTTGATTTTCGTGGGGTTCTTTTCTCATGTGGGTTTATAAAGGATCTGTTCTTGGGTTTTTGACTGTGGTTTTAATCTGTTTACAAAGCTCCTGAGGATAAAAGTAAGGAGAAGGGAAAGGGCAAGGTAGTGGATTGAAGAGGATACAGTGGATTTTTGGACTTCGATTCAGGTTTGGGAGTGTTTGCTCTTTTCTCGTTTCTGGATCCTATTTGTGTTAGTTGTTAAAGTTATTTGTTGATTCTGTCTATGTGTATGCATGAGAAATATAGGGTGTATACATGATTTAGTTAGAAAAAGAGTGATACGAATATGCAATAAGATGAATGTGCTTGAATTAGAATGCAAAATACTGGGTTAGTGACTCTCTCTGTTTTTACTGATTGACTGTGTAAGAATGTGATGATTTGAGTGATTGTGCTCAGAAGGCCTAAAGGTACGTATTTGAATGATTATTGCATGAAAAAGAGTTTTAGACAAAATGGGGATTTGAGTTTTGATAGTACTCTGTTTTTGCAATCTTCTGGTTTTCACGTTTTCTGGGTTTGGATTTCTGAAAGATTAGTTTTGGGAAGATGATGGAGAAAGAATTTCTGTGAGAGGAAGATCACGTCACGTGATGGGGCGTCACGCCGTGACCTCCCTCTCTTTGGGAAGTCGCGACGTGATGGAGCATCACGCCTCGCGATCTTGCCTTTCTCCCTGCGTGTTTGCCCTCTCCTCTCAGGCAGTCACGTGGCGTGACCCATGGTCACGGCGTAACTGCCTTGTGGTTTTGCTTGGCGCTCGCGTGAGGCCTGCGTCACGAGACGTGACTGGAGGTCACGCCGTGACCGGCCTTCCTTGCTGCCTGTTCTTGCTTGCTCTGCGTCACGACGTGACCAGTGGTCACGACGTGACCGTCTTCTGTTTTCCAAAACAGGATTTTAACTACTGTTTTTAAAGGTTTTTCAACACCTATTAAATGTATGGGTTTTTAAGATTGAAATTGCATTTTAATAATTGTTTATTGTTGAATTGTATACATGATTAATAATTGGTGTACATGATTTACACATTGTATAATTTATTTAACATAGATTAATTCAATATGAGCTACATGTCCTCATTACCTTCAGTATTGATATTTATATATTTAAATATTCTGAACGTGATCAGTATTCAAGTATACATGAATTATAAGCTAATATAATAGGAAATTCTTATGATTGGATACATGAATTATTGAGTTGTGTCATTTAAGCCTGTATAAGTCATAGTAGTGGATAAGTAAGCGCTTACTTAGGTCAGAGTGTGTGTGCAGCTGCTATATGAACAGAATATTATATGCGGGTCTGTTTGGATCCTGGTTTCGATCCTGTGGGATCTATATGGAAATAAAGCGAGACTTCGGTCTCTATATGAAAATTATATGGTTGAGACTCATGTCTCTATATGCTTGGGATATTGTGTCCTATCAGTATCCAAAGGACCGTATCCACTTCTTAGGTTTATACCAGACTAATCAGGCTAAATGTGTATATGTATTGTATATGTTGAAATGTTTTTAACAAGATTAAATGAATACGTTGTACATGAATTCTTGTATATCCTATATTGGTGTAATGTAGAAAAGTATGTTTGTATTTGTTAATTACTTGTATTGTAAATCTTTTAAATGTGATGAAATACTATATTGTATATTGTTATTTTGTTTTGTTTTGTTCCTCCCCACTAAGCGTTATCGCTTAGCACGGGCTCTTTTCCCGTGCAGGTGGCGAGTGCAGTTCTGAGTCGGATATCTGCAGGTCGGCCACTAGGAGTCTTTTTGGATGAAGTTGTTTTATTTTTGAAGTCTTCCGCTGTAATTATTTTTGTATATGGCTTGTAATTAGCAAAATGAATCTTTTGTAAAGGAACAAATATTCTTTTTGTATATGTATTTGCATACGAGCCTTTTTGTAAAAGCAATATAAATATGATATATGTATAAGGACTTGATATATATATGTTACAGGAATTTTCTGATTAAATGATTAAAAGTTTCTTTAAATCTCATTTGGTTTTCTTTTATTTATTTATACATGTGTAAATGTATATGTTTATATGTGTTTGCCCGCGTGGCACTTCGGTATCCTTCCAACGGGGATGGCGGGGTGTTACAGCTTGGTATCAGAGCCCGGTTTGGTGGTTCTGGGTTATGTTGTGATTGTTTGAGTATAGAGTCGAGTCGATACATGAGAGTCAGTTTTGTTTAGTGGCCTAATGCAGATGTCTTTTGTTTTGTAGTGTCTATATGGAGTCGGATCCAAGTGAGTATATGGGCGACACTATGAGCAGTTATAATGGGGGTCCTAGAGAGAATCCAGTTAGAAGAGATGATCCAGTTAGACAGGATAGGCCTGCACCGGAACCTGCACCAGCTGGGGGTGCAAATAGAGGTATTGGTTTGGATCCAGCGTTAGTACAAGGGTTATTACAAGTAGTGGATAGGTTGACTGCACCTAAGGCTCCAACTGAGTTATTAAGAAAGAGAGGAGCAGAGGATTTTCATGGGACTGCTTTAGATGAGTCCGATATAGCTGAGTTTTGGTTGAAGAGAGTGGACAGGATTTTGCAAGAGATTAGATGTCCTGCTGATCAGAGAGCTTCTTGTGCTATATCGTTGCTTCAGGGACCAGCCTATGATTGGTGGGAACTTGTGATGAGGAATCCTCAGCGACCAGCTGAGCTGACATGGGATTATTTCAAGAAAGAGTTTGAGCAAAAGTATATAACCAAGGCATACCAAGAAGCGAAATGGAGAGAGTTCATTAGTTTGAAGCAAAGGGGAATGACCGTCAGTGAGTACGATAAGGAGTTCAACCGGTTAAGTAAGTATGTGCCTGAGCAGTTGTTGACAGATGAGTTCAGATGTAGGCACTTTTTAGAGGGATTGCGTGAGGTATTCAGAGGCCCCTTGTCTGCGATGATTGTTTTGCAGCCAGTTGGGTATTATCAGATTGTGGCTGCAGCAATGAGGTTAGAGGAATCAGAGGAGATTAAACAGAAAATGGCACAGAAGAGAAGAGCACCAGAAGGGGGAAATGTGAGTGCTAAGAAAGCAAAGGGTACACCAGTTGAGCAAGGATCTAGAGGGAGTGTTCAGATGCCTTCACAGGTTGAGAGTGTAGCCCCACATGGTAGTAAAGGAAATCGAGCACCAGAATGTGAGCACTGTCATCGGTACCATTGGGGTACATGTCGGAAGATTACTGGCGCTTGTTTCAAGTGCGGAAGTATGGAGCATCGTTTTGCATTTTGCCCTGAGCGACAAGTGGACCAGAATCAGCAAGAGAGTAAGAGATCTAATGTCATTCAAAGCAACCGGGACGCAAGTAGAGCTCCGAGAGCACCATCAGAAACAGTGCAGCGACCTGGTGCTACTGAGGATCATAATCAGTATAGAGGTTATGCTATGATTGCTAGAGATGCGACGGGTGCAGCGGGTCCTTCGGGTAAGTGTTTACATGTTCAGTTTTGTCTCGTTTCGGTTTTGATATTTGAGTTGTATTCGGTAAGCAAGGAAATTTCGAGGACGAAATTTTCTTAAGGAGGGGTGAGTTGTCACACCCCACAAGTGGCTTATTTGGAAATTAGAATTTTAATTGGATAATTAAGGTTAATTGGGTAATATTCAAGTGGAAAGGAGGATTAAAGTGCAAAGTAATAAAAGTATTTAATTAAAGATTTTAGTATGGTGAGTAAAAGGAAATTTGCCTAGGACTAAAAGGGTAAAAGAGTATAAGTGGGTCTGTGTTTGTGCATGTGTGACAGATGGAGAACTGTGTGTGTGCACGTGGTGAGGGAAAGAAAAGACAGTGAAAATTAGTTAGTTTGAAAAAAAAAATGAAAGTTCTCTCTTCTTGGTTTTCCCTCTCACGTAAACCTCACTGTGTTCTTTTCTCCATCTGCTGTGTTGTTCCATTTGCATGTGTATGAGCATCTGTTTTGAGAGCTTGGTTTTGAGTTTTGAAGCTACAGAAGGTAAGTACTGTTGATTTTCGTGGGGTTCTTTTCTCATGTGGGTTTATAAAGGATCTGTTCTTGGGTTTTTGACTGTGGTTTTAATCTGTTTACAAAGCTCCTGAGGATAAAAGTAAGGAGAAGGGAAAGGGCAAGGTAGTGGATTGAAGAGGATACAGTGGATTTTTGGACTTCGATTCAGGTTTGGGAGTGTTTGCTCTTTTCTCGTTTCTGGATCCTATTTGTGTTAGTTGTTAAAGTTATTTGTTGATTCTGTCTATGTGTATGCATGAGAAATATAGGGTGTATACATGATTTAGTTAGAAAAAGAGTGATACGAATATGCAATAAGATGAATGTGCTTGAATTAGAATGCAAAATACTGGGTTAGTGACTCTCTCTGTTTTTACTGATTGACTGTGTAAGAATGTGATGATTTGAGTGATTGTGCTCAGAAGGCCTAAAGGTACGTATTTGAATGATTATTGCATGAAAAAGAGTTTTAGACAAAATGGGGATTTGAGTTTTGATAGTACTCTGTTTTTGCAATCTTCTGGTTTTCACGTTTTCTGGGTTTGGATTTCTGAAAGATTAGTTTTGGGAAGATGATGGAGAAAGAATTTCTGTGAGAGGAAGATCACGTCACGTGATGGGGCGTCACGCCGTGACCTCCCTCTCTTTGGGAAGTCGCGACGTGATGGAGCATCACGCCTCGCGATCTTGCCTTTCTCCCTGCGTGTTTGCCCTCTCCTCTCAAGCAGTCACGTGGCGTGACCCATGGTCACGGCGTAACTGCCTTGTGGTTTTGCTTGGCGCTCGCGTGAGGCCTGCGTCACGAGACGTGACTGGAGGTCACGCCGTGACCGGCCTTCCTTGCTGCCTGTTCTTGCTTGCTCTGCGTCACGACGTGACCAGTGGTCACGACGTGACCGTCTTCTGTTTTCCAAAACAGGATTTTAACTACTGTTTTTAAAGGTTTTTCAACACCTATTAAATGTATGGGTTTTTAAGATTGAAATTGCATTTTAATAATTGTTTATTGTTGAATTGTATACATGATTAATAATTGGTGTACATGATTTACACATTGTATAATTTATTTAACATAGATTAATTCAATATGAGCTACATGTCCTCATTACCTTCAGTATTGATATTTATATATTTAAATATTCTGAACGTGATCAGTATTCAAGTATACATGAATTATAAGCTAATATAATAGGAAATTCTTATGATTGGATACATGAATTATTGAGTTGTGTCATTTAAGCCTGTATAAGTCATAGTAGTGGATAAGTAAGCGCTTACTTAGGTCAGAGTGTGTGTGCAGCTGCTATATGAACAGAATATTATATGCGGGTCTGTTTGGATCCTGGTTTCGATCCTGTGGGATCTATATGGAAATAAAGCGAGACTTCGGTCTCTATATGAAAATTATATGGTTGAGACTCATGTCTCTATATGCTTGGGATATTGTGTCCTATCAGTATCCAAAGGACCGTATCCACTTCTTAGGTTTATACCAGACTAATCAGGCTAAATGTGTATATGTATTGTATATGTTGAAATGTTTTTAACAAGATTAAATGAATACGTTGTACATGAATTCTTGTATATCCTATATTGGTGTAATGTAGAAAAGTATGTTTGTATTTGTTAATTACTTGTATTGTAAATCTTTTAAATGTGATGAAATACTATATTGTATATTGTTATTTTGTTTTGTTTTGTTCCTCCCCACTAAGCGTTATCGCTTAGCACGGGCTCTTTTCCCGTGCAGGTGGCGAGTGCAGTTCTGAGTCGGATATCTGCAGGTCGGCCACTAGGAGTCTTTTTGGATGAAGTTGTTTTATTTTTGAAGTCTTCCGCTGTAATTATTTTTGTATATGGCTTGTAATTAGCAAAATGAATCTTTTGTAAAGGAACAAATATTCTTTTTGTATATGTATTTGCATACGAGCCTTTTTGTAAAAGCAATATAAATATGATATATGTATAAGGACTTGATATATATATGTTACAGGAATTTTCTGATTAAATGATTAAAAGTTTCTTTAAATCTCATTTGGTTTTCTTTTATTTATTTATACATGTGTAAATGTATATGTTTATATGTGTTTGCCCGCGTGGCACTTCGGTATCCTTCCAACGGGGATGGCGGGGTGTTACATCTGCCACCACATTAGCCTTGCCCGGATGATAGTCAATGATGCAATCGTAACCTTTAAACAGTTCTAACCATCTTCGTTGTCTCAAGTTCAGCTCCTTCTGTGTTAACAAATACTTGAGACTCTTGTGGTCAGTAAAAATCCGGCATATTTCCCCATACAAATAATGTCGCCACACCTTAAGCGCAAATAGTACCGCTGCTAACTCCAGATCATGGGTCAGATAGTTCTGCTCATGAGGCTTCAACTGTCTCAATGCATAGGCCACAACTCTACCTTCTTGCATCAAGACACAACCCAAACCAATCCCGAAAGCATCGCTATACATGACGTATTCCTTACCCGAAACCGGCTGTGTAAGCACAGGAGCCTTAACTAGCATATCTTTCAACAGATAAAAACTGGCTTGACACTTTTCAGACCACACAAACTTAACTTTCTTCCGAAGTAGCCTGGTCAAAGGAGAGGCTAACACTGAAAGGCCCTTAACAAAACGTCGATAGTAACCTGCCAAACCCAGAAAACTTCTTACCTCTGTCACACTCTTCGGAGGCATCAAATTAACAATTGCTTCCACCTTATTCGGATCAACTCGTATACCTTCTTCAGAAACTACATGTCCAAGAAAAGCCACTTCTTTAAACCAAAACTCACATTTGCTGAGCTTCGCATAAAGCTGATGATCTCTTAGCATTTGCAATACTAACCCAAGATGATCCTCATGTTCCTTTCTATTTCTTGAATATACCAAAATATCATCAATGAACACCACAACAAACTTATCCAAATATGGTCGAAAAACTCTGTTCATCAAATCCATAAAGGCTGCAGGCGAATTGGTCAATCCAAAAGTCATCACTAAAAATTCATAATGGCCGTAACGTATCCGAAAAGCCGTCTTTGCCACATCCATCTCTTTTACCCTCAACTGATAATAACCCGATCTCAGATCTATCTTGGAAAACACTCCAGCTCCTCCCAACTGATCAATGAGATCCTCAATCCTCGGTAGGGGATACTTGCTCTTTACAGTCACCTTATTAATCTGCCTATAATCAATACACATCCGCAACGTTCCATCTTTTTTTCTTAACAAACAACACTGTTGCACCCCACGGTGACACACTAGGCCGAATAAACCCTTTGTCTAACAACTCCTGTAACTGACTTTTCAACTCTTTCAATTCCACCGGAGCCATCCGGTAAGGAGCCTTAGAAACTGGAGCTGTCCCCGGCACAATCTCTACTGACAGCTCAACCTCTCTTTCGGGAGGTAATCCCGGTAATTCTTCCGGAAAAACATTCCCAAAATCTCTGACCACAGGAATGTCCTGGATTTTCACTTGTCCTCTCCGAGAATCTAATACCAAGGCTAAGAATGCTTCACACCCCTTTCAAATGAATCTTCTTCCTTTAATTGCCGAAATCACATTATGCAAAGAACTGCTCCCAATACCCTTCACGATCACAGGCAACTGACCCTTACCATTCAGAACCATCACTTTTCTATGACAATCCACCAAGGCCCGATCCTTATCCAACCAATCCATACCCAGGATGACATCAAACTCATGGAACGGCAGATAAATTAAATCCATAGCGAACTCCATACCCTGAATCTTTAAAGGACACGCCCGATATACCTGATCTACCATAACACTTTACCCCAACGGACTGGATACACAAATCTCATACCCTAACTTCTCTTTACTTCCCAAACCGTCCCATATCTTACCAGAACATACATAAGAATGGGTAGAACCCGGATTGATCAAAACATAAACTTCAGAGTCTAACAAAGAGAACTTACCGGCAATCACTTCTGGAGCATTCTGTTCCTCTCGGGCCTTCATGGCATAAGCCCTTCCTGCTACCGGTACAGGATGATCCACTATTTTTGATGGCTCTCTATCTCGAGGCCGTCCACCATAACCCCTACCTCTACCTCTATTATGGCTGCCTTGGGGTAGGTTGGACCCAGCTCGACTAGCTTCTTGTTGTCCCAAAGGATTCTCATACCGACTCGGACAATTCGCAAGGAAGTGGTCCGAGGAGCCACACCTGAAGCAACTTCCTGTTAACCACCGACACTCGCCCCAATGTAACTTATTACAATGGGCACATCGGGGAATGCCGTCACCTCTACCAGCACCCGATCCCTTAGAAGAACCCTATCTTCTCCCTCTAGAGGCCGGACTAGCAGTAGACTCATCATTAGGGTTCCCTTGGGACTCCCTTGGTCTCTTTCCAGAAAAAGATCCACCCCTAGCAGACTTCTTCCTCTGAGCTTTCTCTCTCATGATGTCCTCTGAACGCTCTGCCCTCAAGGCTGCCTGAACTAACTGATAGTACCTAACATTTGGGGCTAACATCAGAGAAACTAACATCACCTTCAAGGACTCATTCAAGCCTAACTCGAAGTGCTGACATTTGAACTCCTCAGTAAGAACCCTTGGCGGTGCATACTTGCTAAGCTTATTAAACTCATTCTCATACTTAGCCACTGACATCGCCCTTTGCTTAAGACTTAGAAACTGCGCCCACTTGGCGTCCGTATATGCCTTAGTCACAAACCGACTCTGGAACTCATTCTCAAAGAACTCCCAGGTTATAAGTTCAGGGATCTGAGGTTGACTGGTCACTAACCTCCACCAATCATAAGCAGAGCCTTGTAACAAGGACACCACACACTCCACTTCTTGATCAGGTGGACACTTAATCTCCCTTAACACCCTTTTTGTTCTTTCAATCCACATCTCTGCTTTATCGGACTCGTCTATACCAGTACCAAAGAAATCCTCCGCTCCATGCTTCCTCAATTTCTCAATAGGTGCTACCGGTGCCGTGACTCTTTCAAACATTCTAGCCATATCTTGTGAGACCTTAAGCATCGCCTCCAACGGAACCATAGGCACTTCAGGATGCCCTCTAGGAGGTTGAGCCGGACCCCCAACTGATGGATCTCGCTCAGGAGGATTCACACTCCCTGCCGAACCCTCCGGCGTCTCATGCGAAGACTCCATCATGCTACAAAACATAGGCATAGGGCGCATCAGGCCAATGCAACTCTAACAGTCTCACTACCACACTTAGACCTAGAAACATCACAACCAACAGCTCTAATAACACCAAATGTCACACCCCAACCTATGTCATGGAGACTTCTACCCCGAAGGAGGAAGAAGGGTCCCGATAGATAGGATTGTCACATTCCAAAACTTGAACACAACAACAATATAGAAAAAATACATAATAACTGGACAAGGTAAAACTTCTTAAAAGTGATACACAGCGGTATATAATAGGATAAAATTTTTCTTTCCATTTATATACATAAGCAAAGTTTGTACATATTACAAAAGATTTCATATACAAAGGCCCAAAGATACTATTCCAACTTGGCATGCAAAACATTGCACCTTATACAAAAGAAAGGAAAGCCTATACTACCAAACTTCGATCCCTAATTGCGATGGCCTTCCCGATGCTGTGCGCCCTGACCAAGCTTACCAAAACCTTCCACACCTGCACGGATAAAACACCCGTGCTAAGCAAAATTGCTTAGTGGGGAACACAAAAATGCATAACCGCCACTCACAGTGACGTTAACAGGAAAAACATATGCTGATGGCACATTCATAAGTTAGTATCACATAAAATAAATCTGAATAATCGACATCATTTGTTGTGCATTTTCTATTGATGCAACATACCGCAAGTATACGGTGTACCGAAATAGTACTTTAGATATCGATCCCACAGGGAACGTGTTACACACTATTACTAATTGATTTTAATCTTGTTTACAATGATTAATTGATGGAAAGATGATTCTAAATTAATCTACCATGTAACCTAACTAAGTCAAGTTTGTGTGAATTCAAGAAGATAGAAAAGATAAATGATGCTAGATATAAAGATGGAACTTGAAGTAATTGCTCTTAATGATTTTAGTATTCTTTTCTTGTAAGCCAAGTTGAATAAATTTCCTACTTACTTTCTCAATATAAGTAAGATTGCCCAAAACATACACATACAAGTCTAATTCCAAACTTTCATTTAAGATCTAGATGATTATATATGTAAATCTTAGGAATAAAACACAACCTATAGCAACCATTTCAATATTATGATTTCTCAAACAATATCTTAATGATGAATTTCCAATTAGTTGTAAGAATAAATTTATTTCTCAATTAAACTTAAACTTATAATGATCATGAATAATGTACTAATGAGTAATTCTACAATTAAGAACACTTGAATTAATATGAACAATAAAATATTTAATATAAACATTCAAGTTCAGAAGTTACATCATAAAAATTACAAAGAAGAATTAAAAGATAAGAATTGAAGAAGGAGATTTCTCAACCCTTTTCAAGTCACCAATTGTAGTCTTCTTCCTTGTATAATACCCTCTCTTCAACACATAAATTCTATTTAAACAAAACTAAAGAAAATTATTCTAACTTGCAGAAAAATATTCAAATGTTCAATTCTAAGTCTAACATCTTTAAATTACAGTTAAAATCAATATTTATAACATCAGCTCATGCCCCTTCAGATGCCCTTCTACAAAGGTTGTAATTGTTGAAGGAAAGATACAACTTTTCAAGTTCAAATTTGAACTTTAGTGTCTAACGGATCCCTCTGTCGCGATCGCGACGCCTGTCGCGCTCGCGACAGAGCACGCCTCCTCTTGCGCTCGCCTTTCCTCGCGTGTGCCTTCTCCGCGTCCTGTCGCGACCTCGCGACGTCTTCCCTTGGTCGCGACAACTCCTCTTCTCTTCTCTTTTCTCTTCTTCTCTTGATCCTCCTTAGCGCGCTCTGTCGCGCTCGCGCCTCCCATCGCGATCGCGACAGAAGCTTTTCTGCCTTGGCTCATTTCTTCTTCTTTTCTCCATTTTGCTCCATATTTTCTCCATTAACTCCATACTTTCTCCATTTGTCTCCTACACACAAAACTTAACAAAACACATAAAACATACCTAATTCCTACAAATAAAAACACTTAAAACATTACTTATAACCATAAAATATAGTTTAATTATGAGCTAATTAAGCTCATATCAAACCCCTACACTTAAACATTTGCTTGTCCCCAAGCAAAACACGTACACAACATTTAAACAACACAAAAACAAAATATATACTAAACACAATATTTTGGAGCTTACTTAGACATTTGATAATTATTTGAAAACACCATGCATAGAATTATCCTTCTAACACACTAGCTTCAATAAGTAACCATTTAAACATTCTCACCATTCATTAAACTTTAACCCTCTTTGCACATTTGGAAAACCATGAAATGGCAAAACACAATGATGTTTGATCTCAAGAAATCAAATATCTTAATACATGTAAGAGATTATTTCACACAAAGCATTGCCTAAAATAATTCTCACTCAACACTTATTTTGATAAACACTCAATCACTCAAGTGTATAAAGGTTAGTGTTTTCCCTCATTCCTTAATTATGCCATTACATACCATAAGCTTGTAAGTAGTAAAAATCTCCACTACTAGTAAAAGGTAGTAAAGAGGATCAAAGGGTCTTAAAAGGGTTGTAATGTGGCTTAGGTTAAGGTAAGAACTTTTGGAGTTAAGTAGCTAAAATTGTGTAGAGAAAAACATCAATATAACATAGGAGATTTAACCAAATAACATCAAGCATGATATTTTAATCAAAGTCCCTTTTTAAGAATATAAATTTGCTGCTAGCTCTCAATTTATACTTACTATTTTTTTCTTCTTCTTTTTTTTTTTTCTTTTTTTTTTTTATTTTATCTTATCTTAGGACAGCAAGAGAATTTAGTGTGGGTGCATTTTAATGCTCCATCCCTCACATAAGTAATTTAGATGTACATCTTGCTAATCCCATTTGTCTCTTTTATTTTATTTCTACTAGCAGTTGGAATTCTAACTTCGAAAAGAAGGACTTTGTAATTGCAACATTTTACTAAGTTCATGCTTTTCAATAACAAATATAACTCCCATGCTATATCAATCCTAATCCCTCCACAATAGGGTAATTAAAAAAAATTAGGCCTTGTTTAAGCAAAAGTTTGGTTATTAGTATGTTAAACACGAAAAACAGATATAGGCTCAAAATTGCTACCTAAAGTCTCAAAAGGTAAGGAATTTAAAAGTAAAGCCAAAATAGGTTCATTCTAAATGCCCTTATCATATCCCGTGTACATCCTCTACTAAAATGTAATCTCGAAATTTACTACAAACAAGTTCTAGAGGATATGGCATAATAAGGCTCTCATACAAGAAAAATTTGTGTATAAGGCTTCAAAAGCTCACATGGCTATAGTTAAACTATAATAGGCAATAAGTTGGCAAAACAATCTTAATTTACATATAAAAAGATATTTAACTTAAAAAAAACCTACACCAAAGTGTTTTGCTAAGTCATACCCTTCACTATGTACAACAAAAAGCTAAAGGAAAACAAATAATGAAAATGGTCCAAAAAGTTACTATCTATGCTAATGGTCAAAAACATAAAAACTATACATGGATATATATTCTCAAATATTCATCAAATACTAAGCTCCAAAAATATTTAGCATAAAACAACCTAAAACAATAAAACAACATATACCTAAATCTAGCAGTTCATGCAACCACAAGCTATACTACATTAAACACATAAAACTATATATACATATAGACACTAAACACATAAAACATATCAAAACATAACCTCCCCCACACTTAAAGGACACAATGTCCCTATTGTGTAAAACTGAAGAAACGAAACAAACTAACATAATCAAAACATCAATACAAATAAGAATAAAACAAAGAAAAAGATAGGAGACAAACTTCAAAAACTCTCACTTGGAGAGCTTGGCGGAGTGGGAGACAATTCGACATTCTGCTTTCGGAAGAAACTTAAGAGCTTGCGCCCCAAATTCTTTTGATTTTTCAGCACATGCCTCACATCCGTCTCAAGAACATCCATCCTAGCTGCCATACTCTGATTGGTGGCATCAATACCATCCAAACGATGCAAAATAGGCTCAATATCCACAGCAGCTCCTCTAGAACTCCTCCTCCCTGCATCATCAGCACCAACAGCCGCCTCGTCCTCACTTGAGGAGTCATGAGCAGGAGCGGCAGATGCTGACTCACGTGCCCTATCACGGGGCACACTTGGTCCAGCCACATTAGGGTCATCCCTATTGGATCCACCTGCACATCTATCAACAAACCTTGGGGGCCAAGCTCCCTTGGTTAAAATATTAGCTCTACGCAAATACACCACATCTAACAAAGGAATTGTTTCTTTTTCTTCCATTACAAAATTATGCAAATCTCCCAAACATCCCAAAATAATACCGGTTACCATATGACACATACCCACAGATTTACTACGGGCAGTAGACGCATGATAAAGGCCATCAAGTATAAAATCAATCGAATCAGGGGTTTTGTTAGATTGCAGTAAATCTAAAACAAACAAATCCTTTGTTTGGACCTTAGTACTCTCTACTCTACCAAACATGGCATGACAAAGAAATTTATGAAAAATCATTAAAGCATTGTCCTTTATCTGCCTATTAGTAGAATTTTTGTTATTAAACCTGTCAAGTCCTGATAATCTATTCCACACAGGTGTAGGATGGAAAATATGGGAATCAAATCTTTTACCATTCAAAGGAAAACCAAACCAGTTATGCAAATCATTAATGGTAAAAGTATATTCAATACCCTGGTGCCTAAATTTCATTGAATCCCTATTGTTATCCACATATTCTAATGTAACAAAAAATTCTAGAGCCCATTCCTTTCTAACAGGTAAAGAGTACGTAATAAATTTCCCCCATTTCATGTATCTCAAGAAATTATTAATTTCATCATTTAAACCCATGGTATTCAGAATAGCAAAATCTAAACCCCACATTCCCACATACGATTTTTTAGCAAAATAGGCAAATTTCACACCCTCTTCTTCAGAAAAAATTTTAAAAGGGCATTCAAACCTGTTTTGAAGAATCAAGGCGTCAAGCGTGGGTTCCTCTCCTTGATTGCTGGTTTCTCCAATTGGGCGTTTCCCCTGACTTTTATCTCCAACATGCTTTGTTCTCACCATTGTGAAATCACTTTACCGTAGGTTGAATCAAACAAAGAACAAAAAGAAACACAAGTAGAAGAAGAACAGGAGTCTTAAGAACAAGAAATACGGAAGTTAGATGAAGAAGTTAGAGAGAAAATCGGGAGGAAGTGAAGAAGATAAAAACGAAAGTAGAGAGAAGATAATGAAAAGGCAAGAGAAAATGAAAAAGAGAGAGTAATTAGGGTAGATAAAAGAGAATTTAAGGAATTAAATGTGAGTCTAACGGTGGTTTTGATCGAAAAATTCAATTGCCGCGTTCTGTCGCGACGTCGCGACATAGTCGCGATCGCGACAGAGAGCACATCAACAATTTGAATTTCGCGATAAACGTCGCGTCATCGCGACAAAATTATCCGGTTGCCATCGCGACCTCGCGACAACGTCGCGATCGCGACAGAAAGGAATTATGAAAAATAAAAAATTTTAAACATCGCGTTATACGTCGCGTCATCGCGACAAATTTTCCCGCTCACTATCGCGACATCGCGACAAACGTCGCGATCGCGACAGAATGTAATTTTGATAAATCAAAAATCAAACTATCGCGATCACTCAATCTGTCGCGCCATCGCGATGGAGTCTAAAACACCCTTTCCTCATTCTGTCGCGCTCGCGACGTTTTCGCGCTCGCGACAGAAAGGAATTTTTAAAAATCACATTTTATTTTCCTTTCACAAACAACACACAAAAGTATATAAAATAAATTGACATATGAAAAACATATGTGGAACAAAAATAACAACATTATGACATATACATATCACGCATATAATAAAACAATTAATTAAAAAGAAAAGTTAAAATAAATAACCATCAAATCACTTCTAAGGAAAGAAATGAAACCTCCCTT
Organism: Excoecaria cochinchinensis; assembly: GCA_947683425.1. Lineage (NCBI taxonomy): Eukaryota > Viridiplantae > Streptophyta > Magnoliopsida > Malpighiales > Euphorbiaceae > Excoecaria > Excoecaria cochinchinensis. The sequence continues at coordinate 5,435,391 of CANTUQ010000020.1, forward strand.
CCATGAAATGTTTCCTCCAAATACACTTTACACCTTTGACCATTGACTTTAAATAACTCATTTTTATTATTTTTAAGTTCCAAAAACCCTTGATCAAAAACTTGTGTAACTTCAAAAGGTCCACTCCATCTTGACCTTAATTTTCCCGGAAAGAGTTTCAATCTAGAATTATACAATAAGACCTTGTCCCCAATTTTAAAATTTTTAATTCTTATATGTGCATCATGCCACTTTTTAGTCCTTTCTTTATAAATCTTAGCATTCTCAAATGCAAGAAGTCTCAATTCATCTAATTCATTCAATTGTAAACATCTTTTGACACTTGCATCTTTAAGATCATAATTCAAAATTCTAATGGCCCAATATGCTTTGTGCTCTAACTCAACAGGTAAATGACATGCTTTTCCATAAACCATCCTATATGGTGTCATTCCAATTGGAGCTTTAAATGCAGTTCGATATGCCCACAAAGCATCATCTAATTTATGTGCCCAATCCTTTCTAGAAGTAGAGACTGTTTTTTCTAATATCCACTTTAACTCCCTATTGGATACTTCCACTTGACCACTTGTTTGTGGGTGATATGGTGTAGCTACCCTATGATGAACTCCATATTTTTGCAATAATGAATCAAAAGAACGGTTAATGAAATGCTTACCTCCATCACTTATGATGGCTCTTGGCACTCCAAATCTAGAGAAAAGCTTCTTCAAAAACTTTATCACTACCTTTGAATCATTGGTTGGTGTAGCTTTGGCTTCAACCCACTTTGATACATAATCAACTCCAACCAAAATATAATTTTGACCAAAAGATGTGGGAAAGGGACCCATGAAGTCAATCCCCCATACATCAAACACTTCAACTTCCAATATATTATTCAAAGGCATTTCATCTCTTTTCCCAATATTACCAGCCCTTTGACATTTATCACATTTAGCTACATAAATTTTTGCATCATGAAATAAAGTTGGCCAAAAGAATCCACATTCAAGCACTCTAGATGCAGTTTTATTTGCACCATTATGACCCGAATACAATGCCGCATGACAATGCATCAAAATGTTTTGATATTCCTCCTCACTTACACAACGACGAATTATACCATCCCCACATATCTTAAACAAGTAAGGTTCTTCCCATAAATAATTTTTAACATCACTAAAGAATTTCTTCTTTTGTTGCCATGTTAAATTTTCAGGTACAATTCCAGCAGCAAGATAATTAGCAAAATCAGCATACCAAGGTACATGCATATTCATAATTGACATCAAGGCTTCATCCGGAAATGATTCATTAATTTCAATACCATCACCTAAAGTTTGTTCATTGTTTTCTAACCTAGACAAATGGTCAGCAACAAGATTTTCACTTCCCTTTTTGTCTTTAATTTCAAGGTCAAACTCTTGCAATAACAATACCCAACGAATCAACCTAGGTTTAGCATCTTTCTTTGCAAATAAATACCTCAATGCAGCATGATCAGTATAGATTATGACTTTAGAACCCAACAAGTAAGATCTAAACTTATCACATGCATACACCACAACTAACATTTCTTTTTCTGTTGTTGTATAATTAACTTGAGGAGGAGACAAAGTATGACTAGCATAATAGATCACATGTAAATTCTTACCATGTCTTTGACCTAATACACAACCCACAGCAAGATCACTTGCATCACACATAATTTCAAATGGCAATTCCCAATTAGGAGCAGCAATTATAGGTGCACTTATAAGGGCCTTCTTTAAAGTATCAAAAGCATGCATACATTCCATAGAAAATTCAAAAGAAACATCCTTAACTAATAAATTAGTTAAAGGTTTAGCAATTAAAGAAAAATCCTTTATAAATCTTCTATAAAATCCAGCATGTCCAAGAAAAGATCTAACCCCCTTTATTGTAGTAGGTGGAGGTAATTTCTCAATTAATTCAGTTTTTGCTCTATCAACCTCAATACCCCTACTTGAAATTTTGTGCCCTAAGACTATTCCTTCATCTACCATGAAATGGCATTTCTCCCAATTAAGAACCAAATTAGTCTCTTCACACCTAGCCAATACTTTGTCTAAATTTTGTAAACAAAGCTCAAATGAATCCCCATAAACAGAAAAATCATCCATGAAAACCTCCATTATATCCTCTATCATGTCTCCAAAAATGGAAGTCATACATCTTTGAAATGTGGCTGGGGCATTACAAAGCCCAAAAGGCATTCGCCTATAAGCAAAAGTTCCATAAGGACAAGTAAATGTAGTTTTCTCTTGGTCACTAGGGTAGATAAAAATTTGGAAATACCCTGAATATCCATCAAGAAAACAATAATGAGAATGGCCAGCAATTCTTTCAAGCATTTGGTCAATGAATGGTAAAGGAAAATGATCTTTTCTAGTGGCCAAATTAAGCTTTCTATAATCTATACATACCCTCCAACCTGTGGTGGTTCTAGTTGGAATTAAATCTCCATTCTCATTCCTTACTACGGTCATACCCCCTTTCTTTGGAACACAATGTATTGGACTCACCCAATCACTATCCGAAATAGGATAAATGATTCCAGCATCTAGTAATTTAATAACTTCCTTTTTGACTACCTCTTTCATATGAGGGTTAAGCCTCCTTTGTCTATCAACTTTTGGTTTAAAATCATCTTCCATATTTATCCTATGCATGACAACATTAGGACTAATACCCTTTAAATCAGATATTTGCCATCCAATACTTTTTATCCTTTTTCTAACAACTTCTAATAATGCATGCTCTTGTTCTTTATTGAGTTTATTAGAAATAATAATAGGCAAAGTATGATTAGGTCCAAGGAAAGCATACCTCAAATGACTAGGTAATTCCTTTAGATCAACGTTTGGTGGACTTTCAATGGAAGGTGGTAAAGGTGCTTCATTACGAATAAGAGGTTCACTTCTAACACTTTCTTGCTCTACCTCTTCATGAACTTCTTCTTCCATTTGGACTTCCTCTTCATCTGCATTTTCTAAGACTTCCACGACACATGCATCAATGACATCTATTTTCATGCACACATTTTCATCCATTGGGTATTTTAGTGCCTTTTCCATGTGATATTCAACACTATCATCCCCTACTCTTAAAACTAATGTGCCCTCATAGACATCAACTAAAGCTCGACCAGTCCTCATGAAAGGTCTACCCAATATTAAAGGACATTTCTCATCATATGCAAAATCCAAAATAACAAAATCAGCGGGCAAAATAAATTTATCCACTTTTACAAGTACATCTTCAACTATTCCATATGGTTTCTTAATAGATTGATCAGCTAGTTGTAAAACCATGGAAGTAGGTTTAACATAATCTAAACCCAACTTTTTAAAGATTGAATAAGGCATGAGATTAATACTTGCCCCCAAATCACATAAACACTTAGGAAACTCTTTATCCCCTAAGGTACATGGAATTGTGAAACTACCATTATCTTTAAGTTTGGTAGGCAAGTTATTTGTAATTATAGAACTACATGCTTCAGTCAATGCAATAGTGGATATATCCTCCCAACTTCTTTTCTTAGAAATTAATTCTTTTAGAAATTTTGCATAGTTAGGAATTTGTGATATGGCTTCAATAAAATTCAAATTAATGTGCAAATGCTTCAATTTATCCATAAAAGATTGAAATTGCTTATCTTGGTGTTGTCTCTTCAGTCGTTGCGGAAATGGTGGACTAGGTTGAAAAATTTTAGAAGAATTTGCTTTAGATGCCCCTTCTGTCGCAACCGCGACAGGTGTCGCGATCGCGACAGGAGACTCTCCTCCTGCTGTCGCGCTCACGTCTGGTATCGCGCCCGGTGTCGCGCCTGCAACATTGGTTAGCTTCTCCTCTGTCGCACTCGCGACAGGCGTCGCGCTCGCGACAGAAGACTCATTCTTCTTTTTATTTTCCTGAAATTCTCCATTTTTGTTAGTACTAACAAATTCATTGGTGTAAGTTTTACCTGACCTCAAATTTATGGCTTTTAGATGTTCCCTTGGGTTCTCCTCCGTATTACTTGGTAAAGTACCTTGTAATCTTGAAGGTAAAGCCTTTGCTAGTTGCCCAATTTGCACTTCTAAGTTATGAATGGATGAGGCTTGATTCTTTGTGATCTGATCAAACTTATTTTCCAGCCTCTTTTGATTCTCCTCTTGTGAATTAAATTTCATATTAATCCCTTCTAAGAACCTATCCATTTTAACCTCCAAGGCCCCAAACCTATCTTGAGGTGGTTGAAAACTTACTCCTTTATTTTGATTACTACTATTCCCCCATGAAAAGTTTGGATGATTCCTCCATCCAGGGTTATATGTATTGGAAAATGGATTACCTCTTCCTTGCCCTTGAATAAAACTAACTTGCTCATCCGTACTATTAATGCCTAAATTACATACCTCACTTGGATGTCCTTGTTGTCCACAAATATTGCATCTAGTTGGTTGATTACCTCCCATACCAAAATTATTTAGTTTGTGAGTCAATGCTTCCACTTGTGCTTGCAATGCAACTACTGAATCAAGTGCATGAACTCCTCTCACATTAGTAGAATTTGAATCTCTACTTCTCTCGGTAGGCCACATGCAGTTGTTCATGGACATCTCCTCCAATAATTCAAACGCCGCTTCAGTAGTTTTCCTCATCAAGGAACCTCCAGCAGCAGCATCAATAGTTCCTCTTGTGGTATGAGTAACTCCATTATAGAATGTTTGCATCAATAGCTCTCTAGGCAAGTTATGATGTGGACACATCCTTTGCAATTCCTTAAATCTCTCCCAAGCCTCATATAATGACTCATTTTCATTTTGCACAAATGTAGTAATATCCTTTATGATTTTTGCGGTTTTGGCCAAGGGAAAATATTTTGATAAAAATGCTTGGGCCAATTGGTCCCAAGTAGTTATAGAACCCCTTGTCAAAGAATTCAACCAAGCCTTTGCTTTATCCTTCAATGTGAAAGGGAAAAGCCTAAGCTTGATTGCATCATTTGAAACCCCATTTATCTTAAAGGTATCACAAATTTCAAGGAAATTTGCCAAATGAGCATTTGGATCCTCATTTGCCAAACCATAAAATTGTATACTATTTTGAATCATTTGTAACAATGAAGGCTTAATTTCAAATTGATTAGCATTTACCGTTGGTCTTACCACTCCTTGTTGAGCACCACTCAATGCAGGTGTGGCAAAGTCCATCAATCGTGGTGGATTTTCATCAGCCATGATAATTGATCTCCTATTTTTGTTCTTCTTTTTATTTGATTTTCGGTTACTCAATAAAAACCTCTCAATTTCAGGATTTAAAGGCTCAAGCTCTTCTAAAGAACTCCTTGTACTAGGCATGAACTTCTTAAATCCTGTAAATCAAAAACAAAACAAAAAGTTAAGTTAAACAAATAAATAAATTAAAACAACACAAAATATTGTAATCCAAAATCCTAAATCAATTTTTATAATGGCAAACAACCGTTCCCCGGCAACGGCGCCAAAAACTTGTTGTGCATTTTCTATTGATGCAACATACCGCAAGTATACGGTGTACCGAAATAGTACTTTAGATATCGATCCCACAGGGAACGTGTTACACACTATTACTAATTGATTTTAATCTTGTTTACAATGATTAATTGATGGAAAGATGATTCTAAATTAATCTACCATGTAACCTAACTAAGTCAAGTTTGTGTGAATTCAAGAAGATAGAAAAGATAAATGATGCTAGATATAAAGATGGAACTTGAAGTAATTGCTCTTAATGATTTTAGTATTCTTTTCTTGTAAGCCAAGTTGAATAAATTTCCTACTTACTTTCTCAATATAAGTAAGATTGCCCAAAACATACACATACAAGTCTAATTCCAAACTTTCATTTAAGATCTAGATGATTATATATGTAAATCTTAGGAATAAAACACAACCTATAGCAACCATTTCAATATTATGATTTCTCAAACAATATCTTAATGATGAATTTCCAATTAGTTGTAAGAATAAATTTATTTCTCAATTAAACTTAAACTTATAATGATCATGAATAATGTACTAATGAGTAATTCTACAATTAAGAACACTTGAATTAATATGAACAATAAAATATTTAATATAAACATTCAAGTTCAGAAGTTACATCATAAAAATTACAAAGAAGAATTAAAAGATAAGAATTGAAGAAGGAGATTTCTCAACCCTTTTCAAGTCACCAATTGTAGTCTTCTTCCTTGTATAATACCCTCTCTTCAACACATAAATTCTATTTAAACAAAACTAAAGAAAATTATTCTAACTTGCAGAAAAATATTCAAATGTTCAATTCTAAGTCTAACATCTTTAAATTACAGTTAAAATCAATATTTATAACATCAGCTCATGCCCCTTCAGATGCCCTTCTACAAAGGTTGTAATTGTTGAAGGAAAGATACAACTTTTCAAGTTCAAATTTGAACTTTAGTGTCTAACGGATCCCTCTGTCGCGATCGCGACGCCTGTCGCGCTCGCGACAGAGCACGCCTCCTCTTGCGCTCGCCTTTCCTCGCGTGTGCCTTCTCCGCGTCCTGTCGCGACCTCGCGACGTCTTCCCTTGGTCGCGACAACTCCTCTTCTCTTCTCTTTTCTCTTCTTCTCTTGATCCTCCTTAGCGCGCTCTGTCGCGCTCGCGCCTCCCATCGCGATCGCGACAGAAGCTTTTCTGCCTTGGCTCATTTCTTCTTCTTTTCTCCATTTTGCTCCATATTTTCTCCATTAACTCCATACTTTCTCCATTTGTCTCCTACACACAAAACTTAACAAAACACATAAAACATACCTAATTCCTACAAATAAAAACACTTAAAACATTACTTATAACCATAAAATATAGTTTAATTATGAGCTAATTAAGCTCATATCATCATTCATATACCATAAAAAGTTTATTTCAACACATCATTATTCAGACTTCATACAAGTAAAACACAAAATAACCTGCTCGAGCAAAACCGTGGATAACGAGTACACATAGATACCCGGAGGCATCAATATCAAATCACATCACATAGACGCCTGAGGGCATCAAGGTATTCTTTTCATTCTTGTTCCACAATATTTTCACATAGAATCTTTAGTAAGATTCAACAGGAAGATCACTAGGATCAAATCGGGGGACCTGATCAGGGTCCAAATCGTACACATAGCTGCAGTTACACATAACTCTATTAGGCATGCCTAACTATCCACTTATTTGATTTGCAGGCTAAGATCATCCAAATTAAACTTATCATTGAATTCATACAGAAATCATCCATTATTCAGAAATACTATATACTTTATCAAAATGAAACGTTAATTCAATGCCGTCGAATATGCATAATCATTAATTCCATACTTGGTTCTTACATTAACAAATAAGCATTAATTATAAAAAAAGGGTAGGTCACGGTGGTAATCAAGTTCATTGCCACCGTGACATACCAAGGCCTCAAAACAGAATGCAAAACTGGGGTAGGTCACGGTGGTAACCACATTCATTGCCATCGTGACATACCAGAGCCCCGAAAAGAATGCAATGTTGAGGGAGGTCACGGTGGTAGTCAAGTTCATTGCCACCGTGACACACCAAAGCCCCAAAAAAGAATGCAAAGCTAAGGTAGGTCACGGTGGTAATCACTTTCATTGCCACCGTGACTTACCAAAATCTTGGACAGAATGCAAAACTGAGGTAGGTTACGGTGGTAACCACTTTCATTGCCACCGTGACATACCAAACTCCTGGGCAGAATGCAACCTTGACAGACCTCACGGTGGTAACTCAATCGATTGCCACCGTGACACATGCCCTATTGCGATAATTCCAGCAAAAACTACTCTAAACCACCTCCAAAACACAACCCAGCACTTCATCCATTCTTTCTCACTTACATCCTATTATACAAATCGATTAACATGCTCAAATCAACTAATTACAAGATCAAACTTAAAATTCCTCAAAAGCAATAATCTTCCTAAATGGATTTGATTCAACAATCTTAAACTCAATACTTTACATTTGAAATAACCCACTTCAAATCAACAATATTCACATCATACACACACTAGTCCACTTAATATGGTCCATCAATTTCATAATAATACCAACATCTAGCAAAAATGCACAAATCACACGAACGATCCCAAACCTGATTTCCTTCGCTCTTAGTCGTGAACTCCACTTCCACTAGCTTTTTCTTTCCCCTTAGCTGTTCTGGGAAGCTCCTCTGAATCACAAATCAAACACAAATAGTTGTAATTCTAAGATAACACATAACTAAAAATCAAACCTAAAAAAGAGGGAAAGAAGAACCCAAGACACAACTCTCATAAACTCACCCTTGAATTAAAGAAATGCAAACCCAGCTACAACAATCACCCAAGGAAGGAGGCAAGAGCAGAGATATACAAGGAAGGAGAAGGAAAGAAAAAGAAAAGGAAAAAGAAAATGAAAATGGCGTGAGGGAGTGGAAGGCAACGGGAAGAGGAAGAAGAAGCAAAGTGGTTTACAGTTGTCCTCTCTCTCATACACCCAGTAAAACATCCTAATCTTTAAGCCAAGTGTCACTCTCCCATAGGAAAGTGATCCCACAAGTATACCCTACTTCCATACTCTCATAAACACACAACTATCCTCACTTATTCACACCCTACTTCCCTATCTTTAAACACACACTAACTCCACTCCTCTTCTCAACATCACTAACATCACCACACACTTACATAAATTAACATGCATTAAACATCACCATGCACACAAGTATGCACACACATATAAATATTGACAGGCACAAACAAAATCAGACAGGCTCAAACTACTAGGGCGGTTTTGGGGTGTTACATTTCCCACAAAGAAAAGCTAGTGTGAAAATTCACAAGGGATGCACTACCTTTAATCAATGACCAATAGTTCATGGAATGATAAGGAAGCCCGAATAGTTTCCCTTCAAATGGATAATGCTTGATTTAAGACGCGAGCTAAAGTCTTTGTGGCAAAATTCTCATTTGACCGGGGGCAAAAATGTGCACGGGTCGGTTCTCTTTGAGAAATTATGCGCAAAGTCTTAAGCCTAGACAACACTCTAAGTCTCTGGGGGGGTTTTAAGCAACATGAGTGGCCAAGCTGTACCCTCAACAGACCCTTAACCGCTCAAGACTCAGTCTATTAATTTTTGCATGCATGTTATGTCATATAGTTCTTTTGCAAATATTTGCATATAACTTTTCATCTTTACACACGATTTTTTGTACATATCCGTATGCATATAATTTTGTAGGAAAAGTCCAGATGAAGACTACACGCATGAAGCGGGTCGAGGATGGATTCAACACAACATAAGCACTCGCCCATACTTGACAATCCAACCAAGAGAAAGTCTACACGGGGTTCGAATCCCTAAGTCCTCTTAAGAGGCAAATCCCTTCAAAGTCCTCTTAAGAGGCAAATCTCTAAGTCGTCTTAAGAGGCAACTTTAAAGTCCTCTCAAGAGGCAAGCCCTTCAAAGTCCTCTCAAGAGGCAACCCCTTTAAAGTCCTCTTAAAACGCAAACCTTTAAAGTCCTCTTACTAGGCAAATTAACCAAAGACCTCTTAAGAGGCAAATTAACCAAAGATCTCTTAAGAGGCAACTTAACCACAGATCTCTCAAGGGGCAATCAACCAAAGGGCTCTCAGAGGGCACCACTTCAAATCTTAAATGGGTTAGATACCAACACGGCTGGGGCTAGACACCGCACAGGTTAGATGCCACAACGGAAGAGGTTAAACACCACATCAATAGGTTATATACCAACATGGCTGGGGCTAGACACTGCATAGGTTAGATGCCATAATGGAGGAGGTTAGACACCACATCAACAGGTTAGATACCGACGCGGCTGGAGCTAGACACCGCACAGGTTAGATGCCACAATGGAGGAGGTTAGACACCACATCAATAGGTTAGATACCGACCCGATTGGGGCTATACACCGCATAGGTTAGATGCCACAACGAGGAAGGTCAAACACCACATCAAAGTTAGTTACAGACCATAACGGCTGGGGCTATACACCGCATAGGTTAGATGCTGCAATGATGAAGGTCAGACACCTACTGGCAGCGCATGCTTATGGGCGGCACCCATGAGCAGTGACACCTACGCACGAGGGGTGGTACCTGCGCGCAGCATGCGGTCCCCTGCATAGGGGAGCATGTCGTATAGGTGACATGCAGTCCCCTACGTAAGGGCGCATGTCGTGCAGGTGACATGCGGCCCTTGTGCAAGGGCACATGTCCCGCAAGCGACATACGGCCCCCTGCGTGAGGGCACATGTCGGACAGGCGACATGCGGCCCTTGTGTGAGGGCACATGTCGCACAGCCAACATGTGGCCCCCTGCGGGAGGACGCATATCGCGTCTCCTATTTTTGCCAGAACTCTATTTTTTTCGATTTTCTCTTGTTTTTCAATTTGATTTAAATTCAAACTATCTTTCTAATTTTTAAAAGGAAAAATTTGATTTTAAAGGATAAATAAGAGTTTTTAATGGGTTGAAAGTCTTTCAAAAAAAAACTAATTTATGATGATAATATAAAACAAAAAGTGAGAATAGAAAAATGGAAGAAAAAAGAACTCTCGGAGAATGGTAGTAAGTTTTCCTAAAGAATTCAAAAGAGATTATTCCACAATTATTTCTGGATCTAAAGAAATTAATTATTTACATTTTAGACTCAATTAACCATCAGATTTCTTTTAAAATTTAGAGTTTTTACTTCAATTTGGAATCACAGAAAGCTTTGATTCAAAAGTTTTCTTGACTCTGTTTCTTGTACAAGCAATCGATAAGGGAGATTATTCCATTTTTGCTGCCAACTTCAACCTCTGAGGGTAAATATCAAGGTTAGAGCCAAATCTTTTTTTTTTCTATTTTATGTTATTCTTTGTTCTCTCAATTGTAGGTTGTTGTAAATTATAATTAGTGCATTTTGTTGTTGTTTGTTGTAATCAGCCTGAATTTAGATTTACTTAATTAATTTATTTACATGATGCATGCAACCTAATTTAGATTTGTAAAATATTCAGTAATAATTTTATTTTCCACTTGGTTTTATTTTGTTCCTTTTGTGTATTATTAAGTTTTTTAATCATTTGTTTGTTATAATTAATCTGTGTGTTGCGGTTGTATATTACTAATATATTTATTCTCTAATTATAATTAACCTGTGTGATTGCCATTATTTATTTGTTTATTATTAATGTATTTGTCACGATTAACATTAATATAGATTAATCAACTTATTGGCATGATGAGTGAAATTATGTAGGTTTTAATATTTATTTTCATTTGATTCTGCCTTGCTATTAATTGTTAATTCTTTTAATTTTTGATTTCTTATCTTTTTTGTTTTCTTGTTATAATCATTATTGTTCCTCAACTTCAATTGTTTATCATATTTGCTTATTTAATGGTTTAGTTTATTATAACATATTTGGTGTTTTTCTTATTTAATTGCTCATTTATATTATATCATGTTTTATGTATACTTGATTTACTTTACTAACATTTCATTTTATTCTTTATTTTCATTGCCCACAAAATTTATCCATTTTCACTTTGAGTCATATTCTTGGATGAGCTGCAGGATCAAGGGGTTAAAGACCTTCAGAATTTGGGTTTGCATTTTTAATTATTGTATTTTCTTTATTTTATTATTTTACATTGTATTTAAAATATATTTTAAATTCATCCTTGTAATGGCCTGAAATCTACCCTAGTATTATGTTGGCGTAACTAGGGTAATTGGATGAGCTTGAGTAGGATATCTAATTATGGATCTAAGTGTAATTTGGAATTGAGGACTTAATTGTAGGAAAAATATAAGTTAAGTGGCTGCAAAGCACTTGTGCATGATTAAGCTAAAGAAGGATTAATTAAGAGTTAGTGGAGGATTAATTAAATTAATCTTGTTTAAGGGGAAAGATAGTAGAATCCAAGTATTGAGTGTTGGCCATGCCACCTCATCAATTGCATGCACATGTTGTGAGTGGATTTCCAAATGTCAATTTCTGCTCTTGCCACCTGAGCCCTTGCATACAATATAAGGCATGTGAAGAGAGAGAAATCCAATTTCCTGCATGTGTCTTCTTCTGTTATCTCTCTCCCTATTCTCCCTTGATTTTATTCTTCTTTTGTTTTCTTCCTCTAGTGGATCCCTTGCATTTCTGCTAAATTGGTTAAGTGATTCCTGAGTTTATATTGAATTTGTAGGCAATTAAGGTAAGTGTTTAGTTGTGGTTCTTCATCCTCCTCTACTCCTTATTTCTGAAATTAAGATTAAAGTGGTATTGATTTATTGTTTTAAATTCTCGAAATGTGATTATGCATGTGGTGGTGGCTATGAGAAAAGAGAAGGGAAAGAAGAGGGTTGAGTAGCAAAGTGGCAAGTGAGCATTTTGGAGCTAAGGAACTTGAGGTTTGGGAACTTTATATTTGAATGTGTTTGGGAATAATTGTGTATTTTTGATGTTTAATTCCTTGATTTTAAGTATACATGAAACATTTGTGTTGATATTATTGTGTTAAATTTGTTAGATTTGATAATTTGGGCATGTTGAGTTTCTAAAGGAAACTCTGCCAAAATTTAGTTGGACCTTCGTTGATTGTTTTTATCATAAGTCAAGTTATAAACTTCCATATTGAATGAAACTAGCACAATTAGAAATCTAAGACACATACCTTTAAATGTCATAGAAATAATCTTGAGCCAATTCTTGATCTAAGACCCTTAAAATGGGCAAAACCCGAGGTGTCTATAATCTAGAGGAATAGTATAGATTGTTTAGGTCATATCTCACGTTTTATAATTCCAAAGCACTTGAAATTTGTCCCATTTGAAACTTAACATCATATAAACAATTGTTAAGAAGGATATTTTGCCTAAAAATGATGTTTAGATGTTTGTTTAGGCGCATCAAGTTAGAGGTGGAAAGCAGTCTCGTAGGGCACCTGTTGGAGCCTACTGTCGTGAGCGTGTAAGAACCAGCATAATGAGGGATTTTCTTATTCTTTTTGATTCCATGGTTAGTATGAATCATTCCCCACCTTTGCCCTTCTCTAGTATGCGTATTTTGGTGTATTTTTCCTTTCGAAACACACCCGAACTTCATCAAAACTTTCCAAAATTTATGCAACAGATGTTTAAGATCTTGTAATGAATGAATGAATAATTACTAATGTATTTAAAGTTTAACTAAACATTATAGAGCGGCCTTCAGAATAGGTGGTGGTTCATTAGTTGTAACACCTTGATTATAGTCCTATTATAATAAAATTTGTACCATTGTAATGTTAATATATATATATATATATATATATATGTGTGTGTGTGTGTGTGTGTGTGTTTCTCTGTGTGTGTGTGTGTATGTGTGTGTGTGTGTGTATGTGTGTGTGTGTGTATGCGCGTGGATGAAAATGTAATTAGAAGTCCATAATGACAGTACACAATGTTAGGATGAGTTATTGAAGTCATATATGATTGTGAGAAAGTGCATGAGCTATGGGTGGGTATAAGTGGAGCCTTGAACACAAAGTTTAGGCTCTGTCACGAGGGCGACAAAAGGGAATGTCACACCCCGTTTGCCCCCTAGTAGATCGAGCCATGTGTGTGTATGTATTTGTATGTGTTTTGGCATGATCATAAGGGCATTTTGGGGAATATTGCATAATTTGGGGTTTTCTAGCGCGTGTGGGTGTGCATGAGTGCACCATTGTATGGTGTGTTCATGGGAGTTGTATTATGTGTGGTTGAGCATATCATAGTAGGATGTGCACTAGTGGGTTAATATTGTGTGTGTTGCTCATACATGTATAGGGTACATTATTAGAGTGCTTCATTGTGTGTATGTGATGCATGTGCATCTAGGGTGTGAGTGATTAATGCCCTCCACTAAGATGTTAATAAGTGTAAAGGGGAGAAAAGAAAGGAAAGGGAAAGAGGAAAAAGGGAAAAACTCAAATTTTTTAACCCATTTTCCCATTCCCCATCTCCTTCCCTCTTATTCTTCCTCTTTACACTTCTCTAAGTAAATTGCTTGGATTCAAGTTGGTGTGGTGGGAATTAATTGCTCCTTGTGTTTGATTGGTAAGCTTTATGCTTTTGGTTTTGTTTTTGTTCAACTTCATCTTCTTCCCTTGCATTTTTCTGTTTTGGGTTTTAAGTTAGGGTTTTGAGTTTGTGTATTTTTGTGCTTTGTTGCTTAGTTGAGCCTCCAAGAGATCCTAAAGGCAAAGAAGTTGCTGGATCTAGTGGAACCAAGTGATTGAGCTCCTAACTTTGAGGTTTGGGAAATTTGTGTTATGTTTTGATAGCATGTGTTTATTGAGCAAATTTTGGAAATTTGAATGCTTTTGATGCTTTTATTGATTCTTATGTTATGGGTTTTGGTTCTCTTTGTTTAGTTAACCTTGATTGTGAAGTTTGGAATCAATTTAGGATTGATAGATAAGTGATGTGAATTTTGATTTTGGTAAATTGATGTTGTTTCTCAGATTCATTAATAAGATTCGGTTATGGCATGATTTAATGATATTTGAATGGTTTAATTTTGTTATTGAGGTGAAGATATACTTTTGATGTGTGAATGGTGGGATTTTTGGCGTGAAATCTGGAAAATTGCCTTCAGGAATCGCATCTGGGTGTGGGTCACGGTGGCAACCTATTTAGTTACCATCGTGAGCCATGAACCAAATGCATTCTGCCCAGGATTTGAACATGTCACGGTGGCAACCAACCTGGTCACCACCGTGAGATGTCCAGACTTTAGCTTCTGTCTGGGTAGTGGGTATGTCACGGTGGCAACCTAGTTTAGTCACCACCGTGAGGTACCCCAATGAAGCTTCTTGTTTTGGGTCTAGGTATGTCACGGTGGCAACCTAGTTTAGTCACCACCGTGAGGTACCCCAGACTAGCATTCTGCCAGAAATCTTTAGTATGTCACGGTGGCAACCAATCTGATTACCACCGTGACCTACCCTGTTTGTGCATTAAATTTCTGAATTCGTCCCACATTTTAGAAATGTCACACTATTGTTTTTAGCATTCTTTATCACTTCTTATGAGCTATATTCGTGCATGAACTTATCTATTTACAGTATATGAATTCTTTATTTGTTGTAATCAAAATGTAGTCGTTAATTGTATTATTTAGCCTGCAAGAGTCAGTCTAGTGGATAGTTAGGCATGCCTAATAGAGTCTCTTAGCTGCAGCCCTTCGTTTGGTTTGGACCCCGATCAGGTCTCCGTTTGGTTCCTCGCGAACCCCTTTGTGTTAGGATCTTGTTCAAGATCCCCTTTGAAAATGTTTTATGGAAATAAAAGTAAAAATTGGTTTTCTCGATTCGTACCCGTAAGGTACCATTTGTGATCAGCTCGTACCCGTAAAGTACTGTTTGTTCACTCGTTATCCACTACTTTGAGTCTGCAGGCACTATGTTTTTCTTTGAATTGCTTTGATAAGTATGAAACTGTATTATCCGAATATGTCTATGTTGTGATGCTATGAAGACGGTGGACTCTATATAAGGTATGGCTATATATGCTTACGTAATCTGATTATGCCATATGTATGTGTGTGCCTTGACAACCGTTGTGAATGGTTGTCCTTATGCTATATGTGTGTTTCCCCACTAAGCGTTTTTCGCTTAGCACGGTGTGTTTACCCGTGCAGGTGCGGAAGGAGTTGCTTTGGGAGTGTCGCAGCCATCGAAGCCAACACAACTGGGTCTTTAGTGTAGGGCCTAGTTTTGTATTTTGAGATTCTTTTTGTATAGAACTTTCTTACTGTGGTTTTGTAATAGCTTCTGCTTTTGTTATGTAATTTGGGATTTGCATTTAATGGTTGTATCTCCTAGTTGATCAGAATAATAATGGTTGCTTCTTGCTTCAAAAGTTTTTAATTATTCCACTTTTAGGTATGTTTATCTATGAATCGTTCTTTGTTTTGTTTGGTTGCACCCTGACTCGTACGGCATCTAACTCCTCAGGGATGGGATTGCCTGAGTACGGGTAAGGGGTGTCGCAGGGAAGGTTTGAATCTATCGCAAGAGCGACACTTCTGGGTATTATGAGGACTATATGATTGACTTTACATGAATGAACTAATATGCTTAATCAACAAATGAATATGCATATCAAAGTTATAGATGTGGAAGTGGGTTTGAATAAGTGATGAATGAATTATACATGTGTATGATATAAATGATAAGTTAAAGCTTCACATACCGAATCTAGCAAAGGCCCTCGTAATGAGACCCGCTTTTAGGGCTCGAGGGATTGGTTTGCATCTTTTTGATCTTGGGTACCATGAGACATTTTGGATGCATCATCTAGCCTCACGACGCCTTTAGGCACCTTTGAGGTATTTTGGAGTCGCCACCAAATTTACAAGAAATTGGGAAAGGTCTCTAACCTCTTTTGGTCTAAACTAGAGATTTGTGTTCGGGACTTCACTCTTATATATGTTTTGGTTAATTATAAATGAGTTTTTAATTTCCTAAAATTCTACCTCTTATCTCACACGATTGATGCATTTAATTAAAAGTGCATTGCAAGCATTCAAAAGCAATAAATAAAAGCTATAAGGAAAAGCGATAACGAAAAGCAATAAACACGTCAAGCACACAATTACAAGAAAAATTTTGGTGGACCCCAAATAAAAGAAGATTAAAAATGTAAATTGGGAAGGAATACAATCCCAAATGAAAACTAAATAATATTGCCCCAAAATTAATTACAAGGGCCCAAAATGTATGAACATAAATTTAAACAAATAAACAAAATCAAACATAAGAAAAACATACATAAATCGGGACATTCGTTTGGTTTAGGAATATTGGTTCCTTTGCGCTCATTTAAAAGGGGATCGAAGAGTTGTTCTATTACTTGTAACAACCCAAATCGGGCCTAGTCGGAATTTGCATGTTAAGTCGAAATATTAAGGGTAATTTGGTAATTTTGGTTGTGGATTAATTAATAAAGCTTGAGTAAAGGAAATGATTTAGTGGATTATGGGTTTGGTGCAAAGGATGTGGATATTTTTTTTAAGAGGTTATAATGTGTGGGTTGAGTATGGTGCCAAGGGCAAGTTAGTCAAAGTGGGTTTTGTTGGTCCTTTAGGAAGTGCCATGTGGCATGGGTAGGTGAGGGTAATTAATGTGAAGTGGGGGAAGGAGAGAGGAAAGCAAGAAAGCTGATTTTTTCTTCTCTCTCACG
The DNA here is from genome assembly GCA_947683425.1 of Excoecaria cochinchinensis. Lineage (NCBI taxonomy): Eukaryota > Viridiplantae > Streptophyta > Magnoliopsida > Malpighiales > Euphorbiaceae > Excoecaria > Excoecaria cochinchinensis. Next base: position 5,452,651 of record CANTUQ010000020.1, read on the forward strand.
TTTTCTCCTCTCCTCCTTCCTCTTCCTCACTTCTTCTTGCTCTCTCTTGCTTGTTGCCAACGTGGATCTTCAAGTGGTAGTGGATTTCTGAGTTTTGAAGCTGGTTTTGAAGGTAAGTGCTTGGATTTCTTGATTTTTATCTTGGGTTCTTCTTCTCCTTCATCAATTCTGGTTTTGAATGTGAAGTGCATGGCTTAACTTTAGTGTGTTTTTGGCTGGGGTTTTGTGCAACAATCTGAAGAACGTAGACAGAGTAAAGGGAAAGAGAAAGTGGGGGTTTGAAAGAGAAGATTGAAGCTTCATTTCCAGGTTTGGGAGCTTGTTAGTTGTGTTTGATTATGAGTTGAAGTTGCTTACTCTGTTAACTGATGGTTTTTGCCCTAGCTCTCATTTGGATTGTGTATGTTTGTGTCATTTTAATTCTGTAATTAATTGAGTGTTTTGCTTGGGTAAATGCATGTGTTGTTAAAGTGAGTGATATTGGTTCAAATGTTAGTCCTAGTTGAATGTTTATATGTGTTATTGAGGAATATGTACATGATATGTGAATGATTTTGGGTTTGTTAGTAGTTTTGATTTCAGAAGTTCAAAGTGTTTGATTAATGTGTTGATTGTGTTTTGAGCAAGTTTTAGATGCTTGGGAGGTAAGAATATTCATGTGTTTGCATGTCATATGATGTTGGGATAAATGGGTTTTGTTTTGGTTGAGCTGGGTGTTCTGCGTTTTCTGTGGGAATTGGAAAACACGATCCTGTCGCGATCGCGATATAATCGCTTTATTCACTTTCGAGCGCAATGAGCTGTCATGTTTTTTTCTGTGATGTGAGGAGAGAGTCACGAGTGGTGACCAAGCATCACGACACGTGAGTCCCGTCACGAGTCGTAATGGGGGATCATGACTTGTGACCCCTCTCTCTTGTGGAAGAGCTCCATCACGAGTGGTGACCAAGCATCACGACGCATGAGTCCCGTCACGAGTCGCGATGGGGGATCACGACTCGTGACCCTCCTTGATCTCCGCCAAGCATCATGATGTGAGTCCCGTCACGAGTCGTGATGGAGGATCACGACTCGTGACCCCTCTTTCTGGTGGGCGTGAGGTGGCTTGTCATGAGTCACAACTGTGTATGCAACTCGTGACTGGCCTTCTTCCCTCTGTTACTGTCGCGAGCACGACACAAGTTGCGATCGCAACAGTGGCTCCTGCCTATTTTGCCCTATTTTGACTAGAAATCTTCTTCTTTCCTTTTTGCATGGCTTTTCATACTGTGTAAGTTGTGTTTTGTATTTTTATACTAGTGTATTAATGTTTTTGAGTCGTGTTAATAATTAATGGCATTGTCTAGCGTTAAGTGTTTAGAATAAGTGTCTTGAGCCTGAAGTGTCAAGGTAGTGGATGATTAAGCATGCTTAAGAAGCGTTAGTGAGTGCAGCTGCCTGTGTTGGCCCTGTTTGGGTCTTTCGGCCGACCTCCGTGATGGTCATTCTCCGCGTAGTGATAAACTGTTTTGAGACTCCGGTCTCCCGCGCTACCTTCATGTATAAAAACTATTTTGAGGCTTCGGTCTCCCGTGTTGTGTTCCCGTATCCACCACTAGTGAAATTCAGGCTATTGTTTGAGGTGACTGGTATTTATTTAGTGAAGTGTTATTGATATTGTGCATTTCTTTTTGTTAGTATCATTGCTTCGTGCTTTCTATTATATATTCTGATTCGATATAGTGATTTTTGATTTACTTATTTCTGTCCTCTGAAATTTAGTAAATTCTGTATGTTAATGCTCAATATCTTTTATAGTGTTATGTTGTGTTTATTCTCCCCACTAAGCGTTATCGCTTAGTACAGGTTCTTGTCCCATGTAGGTGACAGGATTTTTGGGAGCTTGCTCGTGTCGCACATCTGCAAGTCGGCCACATAGGAGTAGAGTTGTTTTTGTTATCTCCTCATGTAATTCTTTTTGTACGTAGTATTTTCGTATAGTGGCTCTTGTAACTCTTCGTAAAGTTTATGATGTAATATTTTGGATATTTTATCTAGCTCTATATTTTGATTATAGATGTTTATGATTTGCTACATTTATGGATGTTATGGCCTGCTTCCGCTCAGTGTGTGTAAGCATGTTGTGAGTGAGCGTCGGGTAGCGCGCCCGCTGGAGCCCTTCCAACGGGGGCGACAGTGGGGGTGTTACATTGTTAGTTTAAAAAAATCAGGATGAATGATCCCATTTTGAAGAAAATTCAACTTTTCATTTTATTGTGACATTTTACATTGCTTGGCTAAAATGAGGGACATTAGTCCCAATTTTATTCATAAGAATCCCGATTTAGTTATAAAATATTTTTGTAATTTTTTACCGCACATGTGCACGAAATGAAAACATTTTATTTGCAAACAAGCACAAACACAAAAGGTAGGGTAGGAAAGATCTCACCCAAACGACGTGATCTCCTACGCGTAGTGACCCCTCCGTGTGGTCACGAGAATGCTAACACAAACCAAATTCACATTTAAATCACCAAACAAAAATAACATCAAAAGATATTAGTAATATTTCTAAAAAATTAATCAAATAAAGAAAAAATTAATATAGAACATGTTAATTTAGTATTCGAACAACTTACATGCAAAGGGAATTAAAAAATAAGTAATGCCAAAAATAAGGATAATGACAAAACAATGACAATAACAATAATAATAATTATTATAACAATAATAATAATTATTATGGCAACAGAATAGCAACACTAATAATAATAATAATAATAATAATAATAATAATAATAATAATAATAATAATATAAGATAACAATAATAATAATAATAATAATAATAATAATAATAATAATAATAATAATAATAATAATAATAATAATAACAAAATAACAATGATGCTAATCAAGTTAAAACACAAAGAAATCAAGTTAAAAACACAAATAATACATCAACAGTGGCAACAAAATTAAAAATGCTAGAAATAGATAATAAACATCATAATAATAATGAAATAACAATATTAACAAAAATAAATGATAAACAAAAATAAATAAGAATGGGTGCAAAAATGTTTACCCTCTGACTTTATGAGCCGAAAAAATGGTGTTTTGATCCGTCCTCCTTGTCAATTTTTGTGGTGATAAACACAAAGAAAATATAAGGATCTTCATTTTAAACAAATGAACTCAATAAAATATTTTTGGAGGGATAATCCAAGACATAAGGAAATTGATTTTCCCTGCTTAAATCAATCCCCGAATGAAAAATATTTTGCAGAAAAAAGAAGAAGAAAAGAAGGTTAAAACTTGAAAATTTTAATATTTTTCTTTAAAAAACTCTCGGCTGCTCTTTTTGCTCTTGAGAGGAGACTCTTTCTCCCTTTTTCTTTGAAAAAATGCAGCTCGCCCAAAACAAAATGAAGACACTGACTCTTTAATTTCACTGTCTTCCCGAAATAGAAAACGCCAAATTCACTTTTCTAAATTTATTTTTTTAAAATTTAGCCAAAAATGTGAAAAGACTTGATTTTTGGGTGAAAAAACTATGAATTGTGGCCTCGTGTGAGGGATGAGCTGCGGCCTCAAATGAGGCCGCAATACAAAAGTAAAGATTACTTTTGTTAAATCAAATTCTTTTTTTTTTCTTTTTTAATATTAAATCCCCCTTTTTTTTAACTCAAATTCTTCTCCTCTTTTTTTTAATGTAATTAATTTTTTTTAATTTAATTTTTTTATAATAATTTTTTAAATTTTATTACGTACATTTATTTATCTATTTTTATTTAAAAATAACGAGGGTCTCGACAAGAAAAACATCATTTTTGACATCTTTGCCTATGAGCCGGTATCATTTTCATCTTGAACCGCCGCGGGACCCGGTGTCTACACATAGTTATCAAGAAATAATGAGTACATATTTGTATTATAAAAATGAGAGATTAAATAATGAAGTATGAGCTTGTATGGCAACTTATATATGTGTGTATACAAGATATCATATGCTAGGATGTTAGCTAATGTTGGTGTATTGGTGTGACTTGTAATCTTGAACTTATAAATTACTTATTAACATGGAGTCTAATAATGTGACAATTCAAGTGAGCATGTGCCTATATATGTGTATATGCAATGTGTAAGAATGATGAAGTGTGAGATTCATAACGAGTTATATACGTGTGGAAGTGAACAGTGAAAAGAGCTAATTAATATTTGTTTAAAGTAGTTTCATGAATGCTTATATCATGTGTATTTGAGTCAGTTATCTAGCCTGCAAGTTGAGTCGTGAATAGATAAGCATGCCTATAGGGTCTTAAGTGCTGCAGCCAAAAGCAATTGATTTTATTAACCGACCCCATTTGGGTCAGGGGTAATCCTGGATTAGGTTCCCCAAAAGCGAGTGATTGTGTATCTTTATATCAGGGTATCTACGAATACCAAATGCGATTGATTATTTATGTACCTACGGGTACAAATGCGATCGATTATTTATGTACCTATGGGTACAAGTGCAATTGATTATTTCTGTACCTACGGGTACAAAGGCGATTGATTATTTCTGTACCTACGGGTACAAATGCGATTGATTATTTTCGTACCTACGGATACAAATGTGATTGATTATTTAGTATCTTCGGATACTAGTTTAAAGGTATCTATGGATATCATAGTGATTAACCCATTATCCACTACTATTGAAGTATAGGCAAATTAGGAAATAGTTATTAAACAAGTAATTGACTGTTAACTTAGTATGTTATGAGAAATTGTGAGTGTATATTATTGGTAGGTTAAGGTGCAAGTAATGTGGATCTTCTGATTATAATTTGATGGAGATATGCATTATTTATATAATTGTTGATAATTGTTAATGTTTGATGTGAATGAATACATAATGGACATAGTATGTGGTATTAGGTAAGTGGTGCTATGACCGGCCAAAAAATGTTTGTGAACCTTGTATGAGTGACTACTGTTGTTATATGAGTAGTAAGATATATTCAATGTTATGTGATGAGGCGTGTTATGTTGAAACGTGTACACAAAACTTATATATATTAATATGCAATGACTGTTATGAAATTATACATTGTATGGATTTATGCTCATGAACTGATGAAGATGTATATACAAATACAAGTGGCAATGATTACCTTGCCATAAGTAAATTAATATATATTTATAAATGCAAATTAAGGATCTGATGAAAGGGATTATAAGTCACTTGGTAGCATGGATTGTTATTTGTGATTTAGTAATTGATGATAGCTTTATAACCGATGTTTATTGCAATATATAGATAATATGTATGTTGCTTGAGCATGTGATTTGTATTGATGATCACTGTGAGTGTTCATCCATATTTATTTGTTCCCCACTAAGCATTATTGCTTAGCATAGATGTCTTATCCATGTAGGTATCTGAAGATAGCATTTTGGAAGACAGTCTGGCATCGCCAACGGCCAACACATAGGAACCGCTGCTTATGTAGGTAATTTTATAATAGTATGAAATGTGTATTTATAGTTGGCATGCATAAGGGAACCAAAGTTTTTGTATTTAAGAGGCTATATTTTGTAAAGCGAATACTGATGTAAGACTTTAAGTGTTTTATAATGTAACGCATGGATTTTCAAGAGTAAATTGAGTGTTTTTAGACACCGGGCCCCGAGTAGCCTTGATCAGGATTACCCGATGATGAAATTTAGCTACGCCGGCTTATAGGTAAAAAGATTGGAGCTCGAAAGTGATTTTCCTTGTCTTTTTTATGAGTAAAAAGTGTATTTTAAAAATATTTTAAAAAATATTTTTAAAATTATTTTGGAGAAGAAAAAGCGTGTTTTAGGTTGAGGGTATTTTATATAAAAATTTAAAAAAAACGGGTATTTTTCGCGAAGGTCGGGGAGCGGCAGCGCGCTGGGCGACGCCCGCGCAAGCGAGCGCTCGCCTGCTTGAGCGATGCCCAAGGCGCCGCTCGCTTCGTGCGCGCAGTCACCCGCTTTCGCCCACTTTTGCCCACTTTCGCCCCATTACGCCTATTTTTCGACCCCCACTCGATTTTTAACCGGTTTTGGGTGGGTTTTGGGTGGTTTTTGAGGTAAAAAAGGGTAGAAAAATTTCAGAAAAAGGGGAAAATGAATTACAGAGACTTTAGAGAGAAAAACCTGAATTTTTGGAGCTTTTTAGTGGAGAGAAAAAATCAATCTTAGACACTTGCTTCCAAGGTTTTTTTTTTCAAGTTTCCAAGCTATTTTTCAAGGATTTTCACAAGAGAAAGACAAGGAATTCAATACTTCTACCTTCAATTCTTCAAGATTAAATTTGAGGGTAATTATTCATGGCTTAACTCCTTAATTCTCTTGTTAGTTTTAATTTATTTTGTTTCCAATTAACTTTTAAAAATGTAAATCCTTTTAGTCCTCATAATTTTCTTCTTGTTTTATCTTTAATTGTTTATATAACAAGTAAATTCTTTTAAACTTATTATCTTATTTTCATGTCAAATTATTTTTTATTCATGTTATTATGCATGTTTAATTTAAGTTGTTAATATCTTTGATCTCGATATGTTATATTAAGTTCATCATTATGTTTTTTTTGCATGTTTGGGTGTTATAATCATTATTTTATGCTAGTTATGCATGTTAAGTCGTATTATTCTTAGGATACATTTTTATGCATGTCTTAACTATAATAAAATTGGTTGTCACTAATTTTTCATGCACGTTAACCTTTATTATTAATAAGTTACATTTGCCATGATGTCATCTCACTTTATACATGTTAAATTGCATCATAACTATTTTTATGCATGTTATAGTATTTTATGCATGTTATATTTTCATTATACCTATTATCCTCTATGTCATATTATTTCTTTTGTTTAAATTCTAACATGAATTTCTTTTTTATTTTTGGTTGGAAATCATTATTTTATTCTCATTTGAGCATCCATTAAGTAAAATGTGATGCGGGGTTTGGTGTTTTCATTGCACATTTTAATTCTCATTTTGTATATATTTTTTTAATTTTCTTGTATATATTCATTAAGTAAAATGTTTTTTATGCACGCCTAAATAAAAATCACAAAAATATTTCTACTAAATTAAACTTGGATTTTTCATAATAAATAGGACCAATGTCCTAGTTTTCATCCCAAATAAAATCACCACATTCAAAATGTTTTCTTTAAATACACATGCGGAGACCAAAGTCCTCATAATTAATAAATTCCCCGGTTTTATGTATGTACGTATTTTTAATGGGAGTTGTATTTCGCTCCTAGTATTATTGTAATTTACTTTTAATATTTTACTGCTTTCAATGTGAATATTTATGCCTTTTAATTAAAATTGCATCGTGTGGAGAGAGAGCGAACTAATAAACTTAAAACCAAATTGTAAAATAAATCAAGGTAGAAATAGATGAGAAGTTCCGAACCCATCTCTAGTCTTTGGGCTCAAAGAGGCTAGAGGTTTACCCTCCAAGACACCTCTTGTGTCACGAGACTTAGACATTAATCCTAAGCTCCTTTGGGAGAGAGGTTTACCCTCCAAGATCCCTTTGGTTTGCCCAAAATGGATAATGAGCGCAGTCTTAGGCTCTCCGAGGCGAGAGAAACTTTCCCACTGTTTTATTGGGTGGCGACTCCATGAAACCTCATTGTTGCCCAAAATATACTCACTTGTAATTCGTTGCAAGTTATCAACGGACCTCAAATGCCCGATCGCCCTCGAGCGGGCGGTCAAAGGGGCGGCCGCGGGTCCGGCGCGCGTCACAGTGGCGACTCCACTGGGGACTAATGGTACGAGACTTCAACTTGAAAATACCTTGATTATCTTTTACAATTAAATTTTAGTTTATGAATTTCGCTTTATCTCAAAATTGCATATCATCTCATTATAGCCTTAGATTAAGTTAGTTTGGTCCCTTTTCTAGCCCCGGTGTGTTCCTGAAGCGCAACCCTATTTTCACTCAATCTAGGGAAGTGTTAAGGATAATCACCAGCCCAAGCCTTGTACCATCAAGCTATATCAAATGGTGACCCGTTCGGTCGTTATGCTCGTGATGAGCTAGACCCGTCGGCAGGGATCATGCTTGGGCAACCCAAAAATATCATCACCCTTTGACTAAAGCTCATGTGATGGCAATAGATACTTCCACTAGGTGAAATGTACCGTAATATTGTGCTTGCTATATGGGCCATCATATATTGGACGAAGTCAATTTAATTAAATGGTCTTCATTAAAGGCTTTCATGCCCCGGTGGGCCCATCTTAGTTAAGTTGAATTGTTTAAATACATAATGGCCAAACACCCATACGTATGTACATTAGATGAGAGCTGTTATGTTGCCGGTTTTCCACAGTGCACCATACGTGTCCATTGGGTTCCCCGTTAACCCATGGATCAACCCCACCTAGGAAAGAGACTGCACTACCATATGTGTGGGAGATATAAGGTTGGAAGGATCTATCTGCTTGCATGTGTTTGTCTATGTTGCATTAGCACGAGCATGCATCGCATTTTAATCATACATCATATTAACAATTTTCGCATTTCAGCCATCATAGATTCTCTTGGGTGGTCTAGAGGTCCCAACGGACGGTTAAAAAGGACTCCGCTTTTGGGGTTAACAGAGTTAGTGTCGGATCAGAGTTCAGATTCAATCTTAGAAGATAGTGTGGGGTTTTCTTCCGAATCATCAATAGAAGTAAGCATGGCTAATCCATCAAATGAATCTGATGCAACCCGGGCAATAATTGCTGAGGAAGTGGGAAGAAGAATGGAGGAGTTTGAAGCCCGAATGATTGCAATGATGGGCAATCTTGCCACCACCATAGCTGGGCAACAAGTTGCTGCTGCCCCTATTCGGATGCGAGCTGAACAAGAGGCTGTTAGAGAAGAGTTCCCTGCTGCAGTTAACCAACCAGTGGTCGACCCACCTGCTATTGAGCAAAGAGTACCTGCACCTATTGAGCGCAGAGAGGGTCGCAGGTCTGAAGCTGAGTTTGGGGGAGATGAGCAAGAGGAGCATACAGTAATTAAAGAAAACTCGCCGAAATTGGAGGAGGCAAAATGGAGGAAAATGGAAGAGAGGTTTGAAGCCATGGCAAGAATGATGACAGTAGGGAAAGGAATGAACCCAGAAGACCGAGAGCTAGATGGGGATGACCTGATTCCCCAGAACTTTAAGATGCCGGACATTCCTAAATTTGATGGCACATCTGACCCTGTCGCACGCATCAAGCAATACTCGCTGGTCATGAAGGGCACAACCTTAATAAGAAAGCAGAAGATAGAGTATTTTTGCTTGAGTCTCACAGGAGCTGCTATTGATTGGTATCATGGGCTTGACAGGAGGTCCAAGGAGGATTGGGACTTGCTGACCGAGGAGTTCCTTAAGCAGTACGATTGCAGTACCCGGATGGAGGTCACTTTGAAAGATCTCGAGTTGCTACAACAGAAGGCTGGAGAGTCCTTCCATGAGTACCTTACTCGATGGAGGAACCAGGTTATGGAAATGAAACGCAAACCAGACACTTTTGATCAGATCCGATTATTCATTCGAAATGCCAGCCCGTACTTGAGAGATGGACAAAAAATGAAGGGACTGAAGGATTGGGAGTCCTTGAAGGACATTGCCATAAAAGCAGAAGGAGAATATTTAGCCAAGAGGGCAAACAACGAGCTTTATGTCAAGAAGGGATACAGCAATCAGGGGGCAGCCAAGTCAACAAGTTCAAGTAGCGTTAATAGAGGCGGGAAGACAGCCGAGGTGTCTGCAACAGGCGTGAATCAGAGGTATTTCTCGAACTTGGGTAGGCCTTTATCGTGGGTGCTAAAGAGGCTGGTAAAGGAAGGGAAGCTACAGCCCCTGCCGTTTAGGCCAGCTAGGACCTAAGGATAGCCAGGACACAAGGAAAATGAATATTGTGCATTTCACCAACATACCGGGCATTTCACAGATGATTGTATAACGCTAAGACATCGGGTCCAAGATCTAATTGACAACAAGTAGATCACCAATCCTGAGAAGAGAGAAGGCAAGAAGAAGTCCAGCTATAATGCAGTGCCACCTCCAGTCTTTATGATTGGATCAAGCCTACCAGAATGGTATGTGATGCAAGATTTATAAGAAAATGAGTACGTCGCTATCACTCGCCCTGAAGCAAGTGAAGAAGGGATTCCCGTGGCGGCGATAGACTGTTGGTGCACTAGTGAGAGTGGAGAAGATGAAGATGATGAGAAACATGGAGAGTTCACGGATCTGTGGGATTCAGAAGAGGAAGAAAGAGTAGAAGTAGTAACAAGAAGTGGGAGGGTGGTCCTAGAAGTTGAGAAGCAGCAGGACCCAGCACATGCAATCGCAGAGAAGGAGCCGGAAGAAAATTCAATAGTGAAGCAACTGAAAAAGACCACGGCTCAGATATCTATTTGGGACCTCTTGAGACAGTCCCCCTCTCACAGACAGAAGTTAGTTGAAGCATTGAGTGTATCCCCCGTAGCAACTACAATCTCTCCATCTGAGCTGTTAGACCTTATTAAGGGGGAATCTGGGGAGAAGCTGGTATTTTCTGATGCAGATTTACCGACAGAGGGTCGCAACCATAACCGGCCTCTGTATATCAAGGCACAGATCAATGGCAAACACACCGCTTGCGTTATGGTTGATGACGGGTCATCAATAAATATTTGCCCTTTGGTGGCGCTTCAGGCCTTTGGGATGGATGAGAGTATGCTAAGCAAGTCTGACCTGACCATCACAACCTACGATAACTCCAGAAGGCAAGCATCGGGAATTTTTAAAGCTTTGGTAAAGACGGGGCCCATTAAGACAGAAACGGATTTTGTGGTTTTGCCAATCCCAGTAAACTTTTCAGCTCTACTAGGTAGACTGTGGTTCCACAGGTTAGGGGGATTACCATCCACCTTACACAAGATAATTAAGATACCCCATGAAGGAGAAGTAGTGACCATTAAAGCAGCAAGAGAGAACCAAGTGTCTGCCTTGGAGATCTCTAATCAACCATTCAGTGGCTTTCATGTATCGATGATCGGAGAAGAGCAAAGCTTAGAAGGTAGCCCTCAGGTGGTGAACATGCTAAAGAAGATGCACTTCCTCCCAGGGGCTGGTTTGGGAAAAGAGTCACAAGGGCTGCAGGATGCTATCACTACACATGGTCAGAAAGACCGAAAGGGGTTGGGCTACAAAGGAGAGTATGGTAAGAAGAAAGTGTTAGAGAAGATTCCCCATATTTTGGAGAGCTTTGTGCCATCATCATTGGTTTGCGCTTACACCGGAGAAGAAGAGCCGCAGTGGATAGATGGGAAGATCACCTCGGGTTTTGAAATTTTCAATGATGTCTTTAATTGGGAGATCGGAGTTGTTAAAGCTGTAGAGAACTTTTGGGACGAAGAGATTATGACCCAATGCAGCATCTGGGACAGGGATGAGCCCAAAGAGATTGTAACTGATAAGCTATTAGCCACTAGACTCAAGGGAAGGAGAAGATGATAGAACCAGAGCTAAAGATTGAATATCTCAAGATTTCACCAAGTCCAGAAGCCAAAAAAAGTCAGCTGCAGCATCGGCGTCGATTAAAGATGATAGTCATTTAGATTCTCTTTTTATACCAGAACTCTTTGAGAATAATGTTAATGTTTCTGATTATGTTAATGAGATGAACAACTTTTGTAACACCCCGCCATCCCCGTTGGAGGGATACCGGAGTGCCACACGGACAAACACATATAAACGAATCCAAAACATATCAATAATTAAAATAAAAGATGAGATGTAAAGAAACTTTTAATAGTATAGCTGTAAATCCTGTAACATATATATATATCATGTCTATAGTAAATCCTTTTACATATAACTTATCCATATCAATTTACAAAAAGAGGCTCGTAAGCAAATACATATACAAAAATAATATTTGTTCCTTTACAAAAATTTACTTTGCTATACACAAGCCATATATAAAAATTTACAGCGGAAGACTTCGAAAATAACTTCATCAAAAGACTCCTAGTGGCCGACCTGCAGATATCCGACTCCAAGCTAAACTCGCCACCTGCACGGGAAAAGAGCCCGTGCTAAGCGATAACGCTTAGTGGGGAGGAACAAAACAAACGCACAATATGCATATACAATATTTATAACATCTAATGATTCAAAGTCAAAGGCATCAGAATTACATGTAAACATATCTCCAAATACTTTACTTGACATGCGTAAATATATATACAATACAAGCAATCAAGTATACAATTCATAATTCTCATCATTCTAAGTATACAGATACAAGGTGCGATATAAAGCTATGCAAGAATTCATATACATCCTATACTTGTAGTCATGTCAACAATGCATCTCAACATATGCAACACATTTAAACATATAGCCTGATTAGTCTAAAATATTCTCTAGAAGTGGATGCGGTCAAATGGATACTGATAGAACACAGTATCCCAAGCATATAGAGACATGAGTCTCAAACATGTACTTTTCATATAGAGACCGAAGTCTCGCATTTAAATCCATATAGACCAAACATGGTCAAAACAAGGATCCAAACGGACCCACGTAAAATGTTTTATCATTTAGCAGCTGCACACACACACTGACCTAAGTAAGCGCTTACTTATCCACTACTATGACTATCCAGGCTTAAAACTCAACTCAACAATTCAAGCACCAATATCAGTATTAAATACACTAAATGCAAATACATATTTCATGTGTACAGGTGTCTAAATCAAATTCCGAAATATTTAAATACACCCAGTATCAATTATTAGAGGCAGAAGTACAAATAATTCACATTCAAGACAATTTATGTTCATGTAACATATAAACTATTAAATTATGTACATTAATTATTTAATCAAGTATACCACTCAATATTAAGCAATTATTAATTACAATGCAGATTTTAAACCCAAACATTTGTCATGTATTGCAAAAACCCTTGAAATCAGAAGTTAAACTTTATTTTTAAGAAAACAGGGCAGCAGGAAAGGCTGGTCACGAGTCACCCAGGCAGTGGTGTCTCGTGACGCAGCTTCATGCAAGCGCCAGGCAGAAGAGCAGGCGGTCACGGCGTGACCACCAGTCACGTCTCGTGACGCCTGAGAGGGGAGGGGAGAAGAATCACGAGAACACGCAGGGAGTCGCGAGAACACGCAGGCGTGATGCTCCATCACGTCGCGACTTCCCAAAGGGAGGAAGGTCACGGCATGATGCTTCATCACGCCACGTGACTTCCCAAAGGAGGGAGGTCACGGCGTGATGCCCCATCACGTCACGTGATCTTCCTCTCACAGAATTCTTCTTCTCCAAACTAACTTTCAGAAATTCCAGAAAACGTGAAAAACCAGAAAATCCAGAAAACAGAGTACTTCTAAGATTCAAAACTCCACTTTATCTAAAACCAATCTTCATGCAATATGATTCAAATACTTACCTTCAAGTCTCTAGAATACATTTACAGCAATTTCAACACAATTTATTCATTTTACAATCAAAACAGAAGCAATGCCAGAACACTAACTTTCCAGGAATCCATATTCATACTCATGCATATACCTCTCATTGATAAACTCTATGTTACTCTTTTCTACAGAAATCATATATACACATCACATTGCTCATGCATTTCACCAAACAACATACATAGCTAACATTAATAACATGCCACAAACAGGATCCAAGATGAAGAGAGAACAGACACTCCCAAACCTGTTACTGAAGCTCAAAACTGTCCACTGAATTCTTCTCAATCCACCACTTTATCTTTTCCCTTATCCTTCCTTCTGTCTTCTATAACTTGCATGAACCAACAAATAAACCGAAAAACTATTAACCCAAGAAAACCACTATATAAAACTCAGAATAATCCTTGAAGAAGATGAAGAACGTGAACCCAAATATAAAACCAGTAGCTTCTTACCTTCTGAAGTTACTATCACATCCAAACCTTAGTTCCTCAACAGAAATACACACATGCAAATGGAAAAGAATAACAAATGAAGGAAAGAGCAGAATGTGGTTTACGTGAGAGAGAAAACCAGAAGAGAGAGAACTTTCAGTCTTTGTTTCCAACTAACTAAATTTCTCAGTCTTCTCCTTTCCCTCACCACGCACACACTCTCCTTCCACATGGCACACATGCACGATTCCTTATTCCAAAATACTAACAGATCCTCAAAAAATTCTCACAGGTCCTTAACAATTCCTTTTTTTTACTCACTAAAATAAAATCTGCAATACAAATACTATTATTTCCTTACAATTAAATCCTCTCTCACTAATAAATTACTCAATTGTCCTTAAATATCCATTTAAAATTGCTAATTTCCGATTAAGCCACTTATGGGGTGTGACAACTTTGCTTCCTTGTGTGATGTTTTCTAATGATTTCATTTCGCATGATCATAAGCATGATGCATTCATTTTTGATATTAATTCAACTAGCACAACTGCATTTAATCTTGGAACTTTGGAGAATCCAAAGGAAATTTTGATAGCATCAGACATAACTCCTGAAGAGATGTTAAAATTCGAGAGAATATTAAAAAAATATGAAAAAGTCTTTGCCTGGACCTGTGAGGATATGCCGGGAATAGATCGAGATGTTGCCGAACATCCCATCCCAACTTACCCAGAGTTTAAACAAGTCAAGCAAAAGCTTCGGAGACTTAGGCCAGAATGAGCGCAGAAGGTGAAGGAGGAGATCCATAAGCAGATTGAGGCCAAGTTCCTAATAGAGGTTCAATACCCGACCTGGCTAGCTAACGTGGTTCCTGTAGCCAAGAAAGATGGTAAGGTTCGAGTATGCGTCGACTATCGGGACCTGAACAAAGCTTGCCCTAAGGATGATTTCCCGCTGCCTCATATTGATGTGCTACTGGATAGTGCTGCTGCTTGTATGATGTACAGTTTTGTGGATGGATACGCAGGATACAATCAAATCCATAACAAGATAGTGGACCGGATTAAGACAGCTTTCATCACCGAGTGGGGGACATACGCCTATCGGGTTATGCCTTTTGGGTTGAAAAATGCAGGAGCAACTTATCAGAGGATGGCCACCAAAGTTCTCAATGACCTAATTCACAAAGAATAGGAAGTATATGTCGACGACATGATGATTAAGTCGGCTACTAGAGAAGATCACTTTGAGGCTTTAGAAAAGTTCTTTCAAAGGATTAGTAAGTATAATATGTGCCTCAATCCTAAGAAATGCATCTTTGGGGTTACCTCGGGTAAGCTATTAGGCCATGTGGTAAGCCAGCGAGGAATTGAAGTAGATCCCGATAAAGTCAAAGCCATAAGAGAGATGCCGGTGCCCCAGAAGGAGAAAGACGTCAGAAGTTTCCTAGGAAAGCTTCAGTATATCAGCCGGTTTATTGCCAAGCTAGCTTCAGTATGTGAGCCTATTTTCAAGCTTCTTAGGAAGAATCAGCCGGTGATATGGAACGAGGACTGTCAACTCGCATTTGACACTATTAAGGAGTATCTGTTAAATCCTCTAGTATTAAGACCACCACGCCGTGCCAAGCCACTAATCCTGTACCTAGCAGTGGAAGATAATTCAGTAGGTGCTATGATGTCTCAAGAAGACGATTTTGGTGTGGAGTTTGTGGTTTACTATCTTAGCAAGAAGTTCCTACCGTATGAAGCTAAATATGTAGAGGTGGAGAAGATTTGCTTAGCAGTTATCTGGGCTTCTAAGAAGTTGCGACACTACTTTCATTCCTTCAGTGTACAAGCGGTTGCCAAACATAATCCTCTTAGATACCTCCAAGAAGCACCCTCTCTACTAGTGAAGATGGGAAGATGGTTACTGCTGTTACAGGAGTTCGACATTGAATACATAACCAAGAAAACTATTAAAGGAAGAGCTGTAGCAGAATTCTTAGCCGAGCATCCTATTGAGGGAGACCAGTTTGAGTATAATTTCCCGGATGAAGATGTCACGGCCATAGCAGTGCAAGGGTGGCAGCTATTCTTTGATGGGGCAGTAAACAGTAAAGGGGCAGGAGCAAGAATTATTCTTACGACCCCGGATGGTGAAAGGCTACCATTGGCTAAGAAGCTGAGGTATAAGGCTACCAATAATGAAGTAGAATATGAAGCTTGCATCTTTGGATTGTAAGCATTACTCGCTATGGGGGCAAAGACCGCGGAAGTATTTGGAGACTCTTCCTTGGTAATTCATCAGATCAGAAGGGAGTGGTCAGTCAAGGAAGGAAGGCTGTTGCCTTATGTGAATCACTTGAGAATGTTGAGCAGCCAGTTCGAGACCTGCACTTTTCACTTCATCCCCAGAGACGAAAATCAGTTAGCTGATGCTCTAGCAACTTTAGTGTCGATGTGGGATAATCCAACAGGAGTTGCGATGAAACTCGTGCTAATCTCTAGCTCAGGAAGGCCTTGCTTTGAAGCCGAGCAGGTAATGGACGTCGAGACCAACGATGGAAATCCATGGTACTATGACATTAAAAATTACTTAGAAAGGTCGATCTTTTCAGAGGAAGCCACTGAGAAGGATCAAAGAATGATCAAGAAGTTATCCACTCAATTCATCAGTGTTAATGGCACTTTGTACAAAAGGCAAGCTGATGGTATCCAGCTAAGATGTCTCACGGAGAAAGAAGCAAAAAGAGTTATGGAAGAGGTTCATGCCGGGGTTTGTGGAGCTCACATGAATGGCTTAGCCTTAGCAAAGAAGATCATGTGCCAAGGGTTTTATTGGCTCACGATGGATACGGATTGTTCAAAATTTGTGGAGTAATGCCAGTTATGCCAACAGTATGCGAACTTGAGGCATGTGCCAGTTTCAGAGTTACATAACTTGATATCTCCATGGCCATTTGCAGCTTGGGGAATAGACATCATAGGCAAAATCCATCCTACAGCTTGTAATGGGCTCAGATTCATTATAGTTGCCATTGACTACTTCACTAAGTGGGTTGAAGCTGAATCTTTCAAGAAGGTTGATGCAAGGGACATGGCTAAATTCATCGAGCGGAATCTGATATGCAAATATGGTCTCCCACATCACATTGTGTCTGATAATGGGGTGCAATTTCTAACAGAAACTAAGCAGATGCTCCAGAAATATGGGATCCAACATCACAAGTCTTCTCCCTACCGTTCTCAAGCAAACGGTGCAGTTGAAGCAGCGAATAAGAATGTGAAGCAGATATTGGCCAAGATGGTTCAGAGCTATAAAGACTGGGCTGAAAAGTTACCCTTCGCACTTTGTGGTTATAGAACCACAGTCAGAACCTCTACGGAGGCAACACCATTCTCTCTGGTATATGGAACTGAAGCAGTCCTGCCGGTTGAAATTGAGTTGAAGTCTTTGAGGGTGGTCATGGAAGCCGAGATTCCAGAGACTGAATGGGCGCAACAGCGTTTGTCACAGCTAAATTTGTTAGATGAAGATAGGTTGCGGGCCTATTACCACAATCAAGTTTATCATATAAGGTTGGCTCGGTCATTTGGCAAGAAAGTACGAAAGCACCCATTGAAGGAGGGGGATTTGGTCTTTAAGATGATGAGGCCGGTAGTGCCGGACATACGCGAAAAATTCAGGCCCACCTGGGAAGGTCCGTTCGTTTTGAAGAAGCTGCTAACAAAAGGAGCAGCGATTTTGGCAGACAGTGATGGGAATGAGTTCAAGGACTCGGTCAAGGTCGATAGACTTAAAAGGTTCCATGGCTAAAGACTAAAAATAAAAAGAAGAGAATAAATGCCCCGCGGGTCAAAAACCGAAAAAAGGCGACCTTGCTAAAATTGGGTGCCCTGTCAGGGTGAAAACCGGAAAAAGGCATCCTGGGCAAAAATTAAGGGCCAAAAGAAAATATTCAATCGAGAAAACCCGAGAGGGCCAATTGATAACAGGAGTTTGATGCTGACAGAATCTATTCCGAGATTAGGTGTAGTCATAAGCTTTTTGAATTCTTGTCAAATGAAAATCATGTATGATGAAATCATATAGAAATGTACACAATTTTGCAATGAATAAAAGAATATATTTTCATTGATCTTTTAGTTCTGTCTTAAAAAGAGATATACCAATTGTTCATCTAATGATTATTGCTCAGTCACTTCATCGGATATATGCTATTTGCTCTTAACAGAAGCTTTGATGATAACCTTCTCTTAAAAAAAATAAAATAAAATAAAATAAAATATTCCATTAGATTGGGTTGGGTCCATTCCAGGCAAAAATTAGGCAAAGGGTGGTGTGAAAATCCCTTAAGGGACGCATTTCCCGCAAAGAAAAGCTAGTGTGAAAATCCACAAGGGACGCACTACCTTTAAAACAATGACGCTCAATGCCTGGAGCGATAAAGCAGCGTTATTTCAGATGAACCTCTTTCAATCAGATAACACATAACACAGAACATGAATCAGAATCCCGGGTAAATGATCATTGACCAGGGGGGCAAAGGATGTACACTGGACGTCTCTTTCAGAAAACTTGTCGACAATCCTCAGGATTCCGGGGGCATGGTAGAACAGACAAGCTATAACCTCAGCAAACCTCGGACCACCTAGAGCATGATCTATATATTTTTGCAAGCATTTGTATTCCATGTCATACACACATGATTTCTTGTATATCCCTATGCATACAATATTGCAGGTGAAATCGGCGGGGAACACCAACAAAAGCCGAGTGACGACATCAGTCCTAACGTCCAAAAGGGCACAGCTCCAAAATTCACAGCGGTTAGCACGATGGCGGCACTACCCACAAGAGGTTAGCACGACCACGACACTAACAATGCACAGCGGTTAGCACGATGGCGGCACTACCCACAAGAGGTTAGCACGACCACGACACTACCAATTCATAGCAGTTAGCACGATGGCGGCACTACCCACAAGAGGTTAGCACGACCACGGCATTACCAACTCATAATGGTTAGCACGATAGCGGTGCCACCAAAAAGAGGTTAGCGCGCCCACGGCGTCACCAGTTACAACCATGAGACAGCCTGCTTATAACACGGCAACAGCTATTCTCATAACTCCGTCCAACAGGAAGGTCGCCGCTTCAGGTACGCGCTTCTTTCCTTTTCCTAAATTTTGGCTCACCTAGGCACCCATGCACTAGCCTCCCCAAAATTGGGGGCAACTGTAGACACCGGGTCCCGAGTAACCTTGATCAGGATTACCCGATGATGAAATTTAGCTACACCGGCTTATAGGCAAAAAGATTGGAGCTCGGAAGTGATTTTCCTTGTCTTTTTGATGAGTAAAAAGTGTATTTTAAAAATATTTTAAAAAATATTTTTAAAATTATTTTGGAGAAGAAAAAGTGTGTTTTAGGTTGAGGGTATTTTTTATAAAAATTTTAAAAAAAAGGTATTTATCGCGAAGGTCGGGGCGCGTGCTGGGCGTCGCTCGCTTCGTGCGTGCACTGCGCGCGTTTCTCGCGCGCAGTCGTCCACTTTCGCCCACTTTTGCCCACTTTCGCCCCATTTTCGCCCATTTTTCGACCCCCATTCGATTTTTAACAGTTTTTGGGTGGTTTTGAGGTAAAAAAGGGTAGAAAAATTTTAGAAAAAGGGGAGAACGAATTACAGAGACTTTAGAGAGAAAAAACTGAATTTTTGGAGCTTTTTAGTGGAGAGAAAAAATCATTCTTAGACACTTGCTTCCAAGGGTTTTTTTTCCAAGTTTCCAAGCTATTTTTCAAGGATTTTCACAAGAGAAAGACAAGGAATTCAATACTTCTACCTTCAATTCTTCAAGATTAAATTTGAGGGTAATTATTCATGGCTTAACTCCTTAATTCTCTTGTTGATTTTAATTTATTTTGTTTCCAATTAACTTTTAAAAATGTAAATCCTTTTAGTCCTCATAATTTTCTTCTTGTTTTATCTTTAATTGTTTATATAACAAGTAAATTCTTTTAAACTTATTATCTTATTTTCATGTCAAATTATTTTTTATTCATGTTATTATGCATGTTTAATTTAAGTTGTTAATATCTTTGATCTCGATATGTTATATTAAGTTCATCATTATGTTTTTTTTTGCATGTTTGGGTGTTATAATCATTATTTTATGCTAGTTATGCATGTTAAGTCGTATTATTCTTAGGATACATTTTTATGCATGTCTTAACTATAATAAAATTGGTTGTCACTAATTTTTCATGCATGTTAACGTTTATTATTAATAAGTTGCATTTGCCATGATGTTATCTCACTTTATACATGTTAAATTGCATCATAACTATTTTTATGCATGTTATAGTATTTTATGCATGTTATATTTTCAATATACCTATTATCTTCTATGTCATATAATTTCTTTGGTTTAATTTCTAACATGAATTTCTTTTTTATTTTTGGTTGCAAATCATTATTTTATTCTCATTTGAGCATCCATGCACGCGAAGGAGGAGATGCGGGGTTTGGTATTTTTATTGCACATTTTAATTCTCATTTTGTTTATATTTTTTTAATTTTCTTGTATATATTCATTAAGTAAAATGTTTTTTTATGCACGCCCAAATAAAAATCACAAAAATATTTCTACTAAATTAAACTTGGATTTTTCATAATAAATGGGACCAATGTCCTAGTTTTCATCCCAAATAAAATCACCACGTTCAAAATGTTTTCTATAAACACACATGCGGGGACGAAAGTCCTCATAATTAATAAATTCCTCGGTTTTATGTATGTTCGCATTTTTAGTGGGAGTTGTATTTTGCTCCTAGTATTATTGTAATTTACTTTTAATATTTTACTGCTTTCAATGTGAATATTTGTGCCTTTTAATTAAAATTGCATCGTGTGGAGAGAGAGCGAACTAATAAACTCAAAACCAAATGGTAAAGTTAATCAAGGTAGAAATAGATGAGAAGTTTCGAACCCATCTCTGGTGTTTAGGCTCAAAGAGGCTAGAGGTTTACCCTCCAAGACACACCTTGTGTCATGAGACTTAGACATTGATCCTAGGCTCCTTTGGGAGAGAGGTTTACCCTCCAAGACCCCTTTGGTTTGCCCAAAATGGATAATGAGCGCAGTCGTAGGCTCTCCGAGGCGAGAGAAACTTTCCCAATGTTTTATTGGGTGGCGACTCCATGAAAACTCCTTGTTGCCCAAAATAGACGCACTTGTAATTCGTTGCAAGTTGTCAACGGACCTCAAATGCCCGATCGCCCTCGAACGGGCGGTCAAAGGGGCGGCCGCGGGTCCGGCGCGCGTCACAGTGTTGTTTTGAAAGAAAATTTATTAATCCCAAGTTTTATGTGAATGTTGTTCGTGTTCACGTGTTGTTGTGTTTGACACTCCATAGCCATCGTAGTATAGCTCTACGGGTGGTTTTCATGATTGAAGATTTTCTCTCAGCCCTCCTTTTTCTCATTTTTTTAGCCTTTACTATGAACCCTCCTTTAGTCCATTGGTGTTGATTGAATTTGCTTTCATCTCCAATAGCTAGGGAGGCTACTCCTTCTGACAGTGGTTCTTTTTAGCATTAAAGTATTGTTCTTGGCACTTGTGCAGACGAGCTGAGGTAGTGAGTTTCTTCACTTGAATCTTGGCCATGAAAGTCTATATCTTCCTTCTGTTGGCTTTGGTGGCTTAATTTCTAAAGTAACCTTTAATGGTTGAGATGGAGTTGTACATTGGCCTTAAATAGTTTAGGACAAAACTATGGTTTAGGACAAGACTTTAGTTTTTTTTTTTTGTTTTTTTTTTTCATTTTTTTTGTTCTTTTTTTGTTTTTTCTTTGCTTCTTTTTTTTGTTCTTTTTTTTCATTTTTTTGTTTTTTTTTCTTGAAACGTAATGAGTTGTCCTCCTAAGTTTGGTTATAAGGATCCCTGCTTTACTTATGTTAGTCTCATATGATTAACGGTCGGTCTTGATTGTCTTTGGGGTAAACAACCCAAATGGTTGGGAGGAAATGACTCCTAAGGCCTTAGTTCTAATAAGCTATATATTTCTTGCGAAGGCCCAAAGTTTCATCTGTCTAACTTCTAATGTAGCCCTTTAATGATCGGAGTTTTATTTTGCTTGGCTGCATTGTATGCATCTTGGATGTTGAGGAGGTAAAGGAATGGCTTTTGAAATTTCGCTCATCATCATGTTGGCATATTGAAGCATCGTTGTCCCAACATCATTGTTAAGTTTCAACATATCATTCCAGGTCCAGGCAAAGGCTCTTTCATTTTTTCTCTTTATTTTGACATTATCTATCAGAATTTTCCTCTCTTCGGGAGTTACATCAGATGCTATCGAGATTTTCTTTGGGTTTTCCAAAGTTTTGAGATTAAATACAGCAGCTCTATGCTCATTGATAAGTTACATACGAGTGATTGCCTCTATCTGCTACCTCATCCCTCTCATAGCCTCATCCTCTACCCTAGGTGCTCTACCCCTTACAACTTGATAGACTATTGGCTCCTCATCTTCCTCCTCCATCATGAAATCCTCATTGGGATTAGGGATCCTTTCCCTTCTTGGGTTAACAGGCACAGCAGCTCTATGCTCATTGATAAGTTACCAAGCAGCAACTCCAATAAGGGGAGCCTCCTCGCCAGTAGGCGGTTCAACTTTCCCTCGAGGAGGGACTGCCGATGGTTGTGGAGTGACAGGTGCTTATGGAGCGACAAATGCTTGTGGAGCTGGAGGATGAGCAATCTTATTGGCCATGGCGCCCATCATATCTAACATCCTCCATTTAAAGTCCTCTAGTCTCCTAGCAAGGTCTTGAGTGGTCAATGCCCCAGTCTCCTCTACCATCGATGATTCTATGGATGATTCACTGATCGATGAGAGTGACTCAAAATCCCAGTCAGACACTAAATCTGGCAACTCAAAGAGCAGATTTGTCCTCACTAGCCGATCGTCAGAACCTCTAGTCCATTTAGATGAATCTATGATGGCTGAAAAATTTAAATTGTTAGAATGATACATGAATGGCATATACAATGCATGATCGTGTGTTATGCAACATTTACAACCACATACAAGCAACTAGATCCTTCCAACCTTATCACTCCCACACATAAGGTAATGCGGTCTCTTTTCTAGGTGGGCTTAATCCATGGGTTAACAAGGAACCCAATGGACGTGTATAGTGCACGGTGGGAAACCGGCAGTATAACATCTCTTATCTAATGTGTATACGTATGAATTTTGGCCTTTATGTATTTAAACATTTCAACCATATTAAGATAGGCCGGTTGGGGCATGAAAGTCTTTGATAAAAGACCATTTAATTTTGTTGATTATGTTCAATATATAATGGCCCACATAGCAAGCATCGTATTAAGGTACATTTCACCTAGGGGAAGTATCTATTGCTATTACATGAACTTTGGTCAAAGGTGATGATACTTTAGGGCTACCCAAGCATGGTCCCTGCCAATGGGTCTAGCTTATCATGAGCATGGTGCTGCGCGATGGCGCTCCGCAGCGCCTCGCAGCCCGCTGCCGTAAGGCACCGACGCTCGAAATTTTTTTTTTAAAGATAAACTAAGAATACTACATTTTTAAGCCCACATTTTTCAAAATTAATTTTTAAAATATTTTTTAATATTTTTTAATTTTTCACTCTAAAATGCAAATTTTCAAGGAAATCATCACTTTTAACCCTTTTGCCCGTGACAAGGGATCTTATCAACAATGGGTAACTCTGATCTGAGCTATATCAGGACCCGTTGTCTACAGTCGTCTAGCCACAATGAGCCTACGACAACGGATTTGTGTCTATTTTTGGCAATCAGAGATTTTTTGGACACCTCTTTCCAATCGAACATTGAAAGGATCGTCTAATCTCGTGAAGCCTACGGCGATGCATATACGTCTATTTTGGGCAAGCCATATATATTTTGGAAACCTCTTTTCAATAAAATACTGAAAAGATAATCTAATATCGTGGAGCCTAAGACGATACGAATTGGGCCTATTTTGGGCAACAAGAGATATTTTTGAGACCCCATGTAACACCCCAAAACCACCCCAGTAGTTTGAGCCTGTCTGTGTCGGAATGTGTGTATTTTATGTGTTGCATGTGTGTGTTAAATTGGTTTATTTATTAATTTATGAATATTAGTTTGAGAAGAGGAGTTAGGATTTAGTATATGGGAGTGTATAGAAGTTAAGTGTGCATAAGGAAACCTTAGTGTACATATGAGTGTATAGTAGTAAATGTATGAATAGGAGTTAGCTTAGTGTGTATAGGCAAGTATGGGGGTAGGATGTGTAGATGGCATGTGTCTTATGGAGATGTTGACAAGTGGCAAAGGAGGTAAGTGAGCATTTATGGGTTAGGTGAGGAGAGAGAAATCAGCCTTTCCCTTTCAATTTCCCGTTCTCTTTCTCTTCCTCATGCCATTCTCCTTTTCTTCTTTCTTCTTCTTCGTTCTTCTTCTTCTTTGCCCGATCTTGCTCCCTTTTTCTTTCCCTTGAGTAGATTGAATTGCTTAGCTTGTGTATTTAAAGTTCTAAGGTGAGTTGGGGTTATAGATTTCTTCTTCTTCCTCTTCTCTAGGTTTAAATATTTGTAAATTCAATTGTGGGTAGTTGTAAAATTGATCTTGATTGTTATGGGTTTATGGTTCAGAGGAGGCTCCTAGACCTGACAAAGGAAAAGGAATCGCTAGCGGAAGCGGAGCTCGCGATTAGGAGCTAAGGAGAGAAGGTTTGGGAATATTTGACTTTTAATGATAATTGTGATTTGTCTTTGATTTGAGCTGTAAGATGTGTTTTTGTAATTTGAACTATATTTAAGCATGATATGAGATGCTTGAGAATGAATATTGTTGAATGATTTGTGAGAGATCATGTGAATGGTTGTTAGTGTTGTAGAATTTGCTGTTTTGGGATTTCTTGGAATTGGGCATGTATTTGATTTGATTTAATCGAGATAAATTATGGTAAAGCTGGGTTTTTAATCATACTATGAGTTGTGAATGAGTGTATTGCTGAATTGTGAGGTTTGGAATCAATATTGGAAGTTTGGATGTGAATTGTGTGAGAATTCTGCAGATTTTGGGCGTAAGAGTTGAAAAACCCGTGTCTGTCGCGATCGCGACATCGTCGCGAGCGCGACAGAATGCGGAGGTTTCAACCCTCGCGCCGGCGCGAGAAGTGTCGCGCCAAAGAACTCGAGGGAGCTCTCTGTCGCGAGCGCGACCATTGTCGCGAGCGCGACAGAGTGCTCGAGCTCCGAGCTTGTGCGAGGTTCTCTTCTGTCGCGAGCGCGACAAGCTTTGCGAGCGCGACAGAAGAGAAATCCCTACGTCCTCTCGCGACCACGAGATCTCTCGCGATCGCGAGACGAGGCGGGGAAGTGTAGCTTGGCTTCTGTCGCGAGCGCGACAGTCGTCGCGAGCGCGACAGACGTGACTTTCAAATTTGATTTCTTCTCCGTTTTGCTTAAAGACTTGGTTTCTTTTGCATGTGCTCTGTGATGTAAAGCCTTGAACATCTAATTAAATGAATAATATGTATGTTAATTTGACAAGATTTGGTATAGCCTGCTAATGTCGAATAAGTGGATAGTTAGGCATGCCTAATAGAGTTAAGTGCCGCTGCAGCTATATGTACGACTTGGACCCTGATCAGGTCCCACGAATGGATCCTCGTGATCCCTCTGTCTGAATCTTTCTTAAGATTCCACGTAAAAACGATTTGAAAACAAAATAAAAAGAATGATTTGATGCCTTCGGGTATCTATATGTATATGTGACGATACCGATACTCTCAAGTATCTATATGTACTCGTTATCCACTCATTGTGATTAAGCAGGTGTCATTGTATTTTATACAAGAATCTTTGGATGAGAATGCTAATATCTGAATGAACTATGTATGATTATATGCTCATAATTGTATTGTTTCCATGCGTTTTCTGTTACCGTCACTGTGAGTGACGGTCATGCATTGTGTGTTTCCCCACTAAGCGATTTCGCTTAGCACGGGTGTTTATCCGTGCAGGTGTGGAAGGTTTTCGATTGCCTCGGGTTGGGCGTGTCGCATCGGGAAGGCCAACGCAATTAGAGTCCTGAAGTTTTATAGTATAGGCTTTCCTCTATTTTGTAATAGATGTAATGTTTTATTAGCCCTTTTGAACAGTATATATTGGGCTTTTGTAAATTGCTTCTTTTTGTAATATGACGTAATATGTAAAGATCTTCTTTTGGTATATTAATAAAGTATACATTTTGTTCAAAATCATTCTTTTCTGTATTGAAGTTTTAATTATTTCTTATATATCGCTCTATATATGTCATGTTGGCATGTTTATACTAGTGGGGTGTGACACTCCTATCTATCCCGGGGAGGCCTCTCCTCCAATCTGTAAGGAAGTCTCCTTGTTATAGGTTGGGGTGTGACATTAGGTGGTATCAGAGCTCTTGGTTTAGATGTTACTGGGTTTCAGTATGTTAGTTAGTTATTGGAGTTGTGTTGGCCTGATGCGCACTGCGTTTATGTTTTGTAGTTATGGAGTCCGCTTGAGGGGTCAGCGGAAAGTGCGAATCCCCAAGAGCAGGATCCCTCAGTTTCTGGTCCGGCTCAACCTCCTAGGGGTTATCCTGAGGTGCCTTTGGGACCAATGGAAGCGATGCTCCAGAGTATGACAAGAGTACTTGAAAGGGTAACAGCGCCTAGTGCACCTATTGAAAGGCTAAGAAAGCATGGTGCAGAGGATTTCTTTGTTACTGGTATAGATGAATCTAACAAAGCAGAGATGTGGTTAGAAAAGACAGCTAGAGTACTTAAGGAGATTAGATGCCCACCGGAGCAGGAAGTGGAGTGTGCCTTGTCTCTGTTACAAGGTTCAGCTTATGATTGGTGGAAGTTGGTGGCTAGTCAACCACAAGTTCCTGAACCGATAACATGGGAGTTCTTTGAGGATGAGTTTCAGAACCGGTATGTGACCAAAGCTTATAAGGATGCTAAGTGGGCACAGTTTCTCACTCTTAAGCAAAGAACAATGTCTGTGGCTGAGTATGAGGATGAGTTTAATAAGCTCAGTAAGTATGCGCCGCCAAGGGTCCTTACGGAAGAGTTTCGATGTCAGCATTTTGAAGCAGGCTTGAATGAGTCTTTGAAGGTGATGCTAATATCATTGATGTCGGCTCCAAATGTGAGGTATTATCAGTTAGTTCAAGCAGCCTTGAGGGCGGAGCGTTCTGAAAATATATTGAGAGAAAAGGCTCAAAGAAGAAAGTCTGCAAGAGGTGGTTCTTCTTCAGGTAAGAGACCGAGGGAATCACAAGGAAATGTTGCTGATGAATCTACAGCTAATCCGGCCCCTAGAGGGAGAAGACAGGGTTCTTCTAGGGGAGCAGGCTCAGGTAGAGGTGATGGCCCTCCCCGATGTTCTCATTGTAATAGACAACATTGGGGTGAATGTCGGTTGTTAACAGGAGGCTGTTTTAAATGTGGCTCTACGGATCATTTACTTGCGAATTGTCCGAACCGACTTGGAGATCCTTCGGGACAACAAGAAGGGAGCCGAGCTGGATCTAATGTACCCCAAGGGAGTCGTAATAGGGGTAGAGGAAGGGGTCGAGGTGGACGGCCTCGAGATAGAGAAGTCTCAGAATCAGTAGATCGCCCAGTGCCATCATCTGGTAGGGCTTATGCTATGAAGGCCCGAGAGGAACAGAATGCTCCTGAAGTGATTGCCGGTAAGTTCTCTTTGTTTGATTCTGAAGTTTATGTTTTGATTGACCCGGGCTCTACCCATTCTTATGTGTGTTCTGGTAAGTTGTGGGATAGTTTGGGTAGTGAGGAGAAGATGGAATATGAGATTTGTGTATCCAGTCCGTTGGGTCAGAGTGTTATGGTTAATCGGGTGTGTCGAAAGTGTCCTTTAAAGATTCAGGGTACTGAGTTTGTAGTAGATCTGATTTGTTTGCCATTCCACGAGTTTGATATTATTCTGGGAATGGATTGGTTAGAAAAGCATCGTCAGTGGTAGATTGTCATAGGAAAGTAATGGTTTTGAGAGATAAAGATCATTTGCCTGTTATTGTGAAGGGAATTGGAAGCAGTTCTTTGCATAATGTGGTATCAGCTATGAAAGTTAGAAGATTTATCAGGAAGGGATGTGAAGCATTTTTGGCTGTGGTTTTAGACTCTCGGAGAAGTCAAGTTAAGATTCAAGATATTCCGATTGTAAGAGAGTTTGTAGATGTTTTTCCGGAAGAGTTACCGGGGTTACCTCCCGAGAGAGAAGTTGAATTGTCAGTAGAGATTGTTCCAGGTACCGCTCCGATTTCTAAGGCTCCTTATAGAATGGCTCCAGTGGAATTGAAAGAATTGAAGAGTCAGTTGCAAGAGTTGTTGGATAAAGAATTTATTCGGCCAAGTGTGTCACCGTGGGGCGCTCCAGTGCTGTTTGTTAAGAAGAAAGATGGAACCCTTCGGATGTGTATTGATTATCGACAGCTTAACAAAGTGACTATCAAGAACAAGTATCCGTTGCCAAGGATTGAAGACCTTTTTGATCAGTTGAGAGGAGCTGGGGTATTTTCGAAGATAGATTTGAGGTCAGGTTATTATCAGTTAGGGGTTAAGGAAGCAGATGTGGCTAAGACGGCTTTCCGGACGCGTTATGGTCATTATGAATTTTTAGTAATGCCTTTTGGTTTGACCAACGCGCCTGCAGCCTTTATGGATCTGATGAACCGAGTTTTCCGACCGTATTTGGACAAGTTTGTTATGGTATTTATTGATGACATTTTGGTGTACTCTAGAGACCGTAAAGAGCATAAAGAACATCTTAAGTTAGTATTGCAAACGTTAAGAGATCATCAGCTGTATGCGAAACTCAGTAAGTGCGAGTTTTGGTTGAAAGAAGTGGCCTTTCTTGGACATGTGGTGTCAGCGGAAGGTGTACGAGTTGATCCTAGCAAAATTGAAGCGATTGTTAATTGGATGCCTCCGAAGAATGTGCTAGAAGTGAGGAGTTTTCTGGGGTTAGCAGGGTATTACCGACGGTTTGTCCAGGGGTTTTCAGTGTTAGCATCTCCTATTACCAAGCTGCTTCGGAAGGATATCAAGTTTGTATGGACTGAAAAGTGTCAAGCCAGTTTTGATCGTTTAAAGGAATTATTGGTTAAAGCTCCTGTGCTCACACAGCCAGTTTCGGGTAAGGAATACACTGTGTATAGTGATGCTTCGGGAATTGGGTTAGGTTGTGTTTTAATGCAAGGGAATAAAGTAGTAGCTTATGCATCGAGACAGTTGAAGCCTCATGAGCGGAATTACCCGACTCACGACCTGGAGTTAGCAGCGGTAGTGTTTGCGCTTAAGATTTGCCGACACTACTTGTATGGAGAGACGTGCAGAATTTTCACCGATCACAAGAGTCTCAAGTATTTGTTAACTCAGAAGGAGTTAAATTTGAGACAGCGGAGATGGTTAGAACTCTTTAAGGATTATGATTGTATCATTGACTATCATCCGGGTAAAGCTAACGTGGTAGCGGATGCTCTTAGTAGGAAGTCTTTGTCTGCGTTACTGATTAGTCGAGGCAGATGGAGATTTGATTCTGAAGGTGCTCTGATTGCTCAGCTTAAAGTTAAGCCAAGTTTGAGATCAGAAATTGCAAAGGCTCAGTTGGATGATCATGTGCTTCAGCGTGTTTCTCAAGCAGTGAAAGAGGGCAAGCAGTCTGAGTACTTATTAGACAGTGAAGGAGTGTTGAGGCACGGTAATCGGTTATGTGTACCTAATGTGGTTGAGTTAAGAAAGAAACTGTTGCAAGAAGCTCATTCTTCAGTCGTCACTATGCATCCTGGTGGAGATAAGATGTATCAAGATCTGAAGCAATACTATTGGTGGCCTGGAATGAAAAGAGAAATAACAGAATTTGTTTCAAAGTGTCTTACTTATCAGCAAGTGAAAACCGAGCATCAAGTGCCATCGGGATTGCTTCATCCCTTACCCATTCCTCAATGGAAGTGGGATGACATCACGATGGATTTTGTGTCTGGTCTCCCTATGACGCAGCGTAAGCATGATTCTGTATGGGTTGTAGTGGATCGGTTGTCGAAGTCTGCGCATTTTCTACCAGTACGAGTGGATTATTCGATGGACAAGTTGGCAGAACTGTATGTGGATGAGATAGTCCGATTGCATGGGATTCCATTATCCATTGTATCAGATCGAGATCCTCGTTTTACATCCAAGTTTTGGAAAGAACTTCAGACAGCTTTGGGAACACGGTTAAATTTCAGTACTGCTTTCCATCCACAGACTGATGGTCAGTCAGAGAGGGTTATTCAGATTTTAGAAGATATGCTCCGAGGTTGTGCTTTAGAGTTCTCTGGAAGCTGGGATCGGTATGTGTCTTTGATGGAGTTTGCTTATAATAACAGCTACCAAGTGAGTATTGGTATGGCCCCTTATGAAGTACTGTATGGACGGAAATGTAAAACACCAGTGTGTTGGACTGAACTGTCAGAAAAGGCTATGATTGGTCCGGATATAGTGCGGGATACCGAAGAGAAGGTAAGGGTGGTGCAACAGAACTTGAAGGCAGCTAAAGACCGACAGCGTTCTTATGCTAATCTGAAGCGTCGGGACATTCAGTATGAAGTAGGTGATAAAGTTTTCTTGAAAGTGTCACCGTGGCGAAAGGTTCTCCGTTTTGGCAAGAAAGGCAAACTAAGTCCACGTTTTATTGGACCGTATGAGATTCTGAGGAAAGTGGGTCCAGTAGCGTATCAGTTAGCTCTGCCTTTGGAGTTAGCTAGACTACATGATGTTTTTCATGTGTCTATGCTTCGGAGATATCGGTCAGATCCTTCGCATGTGCTACCAGTGCAAGATGTTCGGATTCAGTCAGACTTTTCTTTCGATGAAGAACCGAAGAAGATTTTGGATAGACAAATCAGACAGCTTCGGAATAAGCAGATACCGTTAGTCAAAGTTCTATGGCGGCATCACGGTATTGAAGAAGCTACATGGGAACCAGAGGAAGCTATGAGATTACAATACCCTCAATTATTCGGAACAGGTATGAATTTCGAGGACGAAATTCTGTTAAGTGGGGGAGTATTGTAACACCCCAAAACCACCCCAGTAGTTTGAGCCTGTCTGTGTCGGAATGTGTGTATTTTATGTGTTGCATGTGTGTGTTAAATTGGTTTATTTATTAATTTATGAATATTAGTTTGAGAAGAGGAGTTAGGATTTAGTATATGGGAGTGTATAGAAGTTAAGTGTGAATAAGGAAACCTTAGTGTACATATGAGTGTATAGTAGTAAATGTATGAATAGGAGTTAGCTTAGTGTGTATAGGCAAGTATGGGGGTAGGATGTGTAGATGGCATGTGTCTTATGGAGATGTTGACAAGTGGCAAAGGAGGTAAGTGAGCATTTATGGGTTAGGTGAGGAGAGAGAAATCAGCCTTTCCCTTTCAATTTCCCGTTCTCTTTCTCTTCCTCACGCCATTCTCCTTTTCTTCTTTCTTCTTCTTCGTTCTTCTTCTTCTTTGCCCGATCTTGCTCCCTTTTTCTTTCCCTTGAGTAGATTGAATTGCTTAGCTTGTGTATTTAAAGTTCTAAGGTGAGTTGGGGTTATAGATTTCTTCTTCTTCCTCTTCTCTAGGTTTAAATATTTGTAAATTCAATTGTGGGTAGTTGTAAAATTGATCTTGATTGTTATGGATTTATGGTTCAGAGGAGGCTCCTAGACCTGACAAAGGAAAAGGAATCGCTAGCGGAAGCGGAGCTCGCGATTAGGAGCTAAGGAGAGAAGGTTTGGGAATATTTGACTTTTAATGATAATTGTGATTTGTCTTTGATTTGAGCTGTAAGATGTGTTTTTGTAATTTGAACTATATTTAAGCATGATATGAGATGCTTGAGAATGAATATTGTTGAATGATTTGTGAGAGATCATGTGAATGGTTGTTAGTGTTGTAGAATTTGTTGTTTTGGGATTTCTTGGAATTGGGCATGTATTTGATTTGATTTAATCGAGATAAATTATGGTAAAGCTGGGTTTTTAATCATACTATGAGTTGTGGATGAGTGTATTGCTGAATTGTGAGGTTTGGAATCAATATTGGAAGTTTGGATGTGAATTGTGTGAGAATTCTGCAGATTTTGGGCGTAAGAGTTGAAAAACCCGTGTCTGTCGCGATCGCGACATCGTCGCGAGCGCGACAGAATGCGGAGGTTTCAACCCTCGCGCCGGCGCGAGAAGTGTCGCGCCAAAGAACTCGAGGGAGCTCTCTGTCGCGAGCGCGACAGAGTGCTCGAGCTCCGAGCTTGTGCGAGGTTCTCTTCTGTCGCGAGCGCGACAAGCTTCGCGAGCGCGACAGAAGAGAAATCCCTACGTCCTCTCGCGACCACGAGATCTCTCGCGATCGCGAGACGAGGCGGGGAAGTGTAGCTTGGCTTCTGTCGCGAGCGCGACAGTCGTCGCGAGCGCGACAGACGTGACTTTCAAATTTGATTTCTTCTCCGTTTTGCTTAAAGACTTGGTTTCTTTTGCATGTGCTCTGTGATGTAAAGCCTTGAACATCTAATTAAATGAATAATATGTATGTTAATTTGACAAGATTTGGTATAGCCTGCTAATGTCGAATAAGTGGATAGTTAGGCATGCCTAATAGAGTTAAGTGCCGCTGCAGCTATATGTACGACTTGGACCCTGATCAGGTCCCACGAATGGATCCTCGTGATCCCTCTGTCTGAATCTTTCTTAAGATTCCACGTAAAAACGATTTGAAAACAAAATAAAAAGAATGATTTGATGCCTTCGGGTATCTATATGTATATGTGACGATACCGATACTCTCAAGTATCTATATGTACTCGTTATCCACTCATTGTGATTAAGCAGGTGTCATTGTATTTTATACAAGAATCTTTGGATGAGAATGCTAATATCTGAATGAACTATGTATGATTATATGCTCATAATTGTATTGTTTCCATGCGTTTTCTGTTACCGTCACTGTGAGTGACGGTCATGCATTGTGTGTTTCCCCACTAAGCGATTTCGCTTAGCACGGGTGTTTATCCGTGCAGGTGTGGAAGGTTTTCGATTGCCTCGGGTTGGGCGTGTCGCATCGGGAAGGCCAACGCAATTAGAGTCCTGAAGTTTTATAGTATAGGCTTTCCTCTATTTTGTAATAGATGTAATGTTTTGTTAGCCCTTTTGAACAGTATATATTGGGCTTTTGTAAATTGCTTCTTTTTGTAATATGACGTAATATGTAAAGATCTTCTTTTGGTATATTAATAAAGTATACATTTTGTTCAAAATCATTCTTTTCTGTATTGAAGTTTTAATTATTTCTTATATATCGCTCTATATATGTCATGTTGGCATGTTTATACTAGTGGGGTGTGACACTCCTATCTATCCCGGGGAGGCCTCTCCTCCAATCTGTAAGGAAGTCTCCTTGTTATAGGTTGGGGTGTGACACCCCACCCCAATAGAACATTGAGATGGTCCTCTAACGTCACTGAGCCCAAGACCAGAGATGGTTCGGGACTTTCCATTTATTCATAGCTTGATTAAATTACAATTGAGTTTTGAATTTAAGATTTCATCCATTTTCTCATTCATTTAAATGCAGGAATTAGAGCACATATCAATCACATAATAAAACGGTAAATAAAAAAATATTAAAATAAGATAAATAAAAAAATACAATAAATTACAACAAAACTAGGGGCGAAATATAACCCCTAATGTAAATGAAATGTAAATCATACATAAAACTACGTATTTATTAAGGATGAGGACATTGGTCCTCGCATGCAGGTTTAGAAAGAAAGATTTTAAAGTGACAATTTTATTTGGACGAAAAACTAGGACATTGGTCCTATTTTATTAGAAAACCCCAACTTATTTATAAAAATATTTTTGTGTGATTTTTAATTAAATGTGCATAAAATAAATGATTTTATTAATAATTACATGACAAATAAATTAAAAAGGCAAATAAAGAAAAAGTAATGAATACAATAAAAAGATAAATTCTAGGATCTCCTCCTTCGTTCGCATGGGTGCTCAAACAAGGAAAAAACAAAGATTTAAAAACAAAAACAAACACAAATAAAATAATGTTAGTGATTAAATCAAGAAAATCGATTAAACACATACAACAATAAATAATAAATAAAATATGCATTATGTATAACAAATAAATTAACTAACATAATAAAACAAATAGATTAGCATATTAATAAATTAACACAAAAAAACACAAATTATGATGATGATAATAATAATAATAATAATAATAATAATAATAATAATAATAATAATAATAATAAAATTAATAATAATAATAATAATAATAATGATAACGACAACAATAATAATAATAATAATAATAATAATAATAATAATAATAATAATAATAATAATAATGATGATGATGATGATGATGATAATAAAAAGGAAGAATAAACAAATAAATAAAATAAAGTAAATAGAATATGAAAAATGTTAAATCTACATCTAAAATCACATAAAATAAATAAATAAATGATAAATTAAAAGATCTACATGATGACTAATTAAATATGAAAAAAATAAATAAAAGAAAAATAAAATTAAGAGATCGAGCCTAAGATGTTTACCCTCGGATTTCGTATTCGATGGAGGAAAAGTATGATTGATTTTCCTTGTTTTGATTCACAAAGTAAAAATAAAAATAATAATAATAATTGGAATTTTATTCCAAAAGAAAATTGCTTAAAAAAAGTAGAAGAAAATAAATTAATTCTCAAGAATAAAGAATTGATTTCTTTGTCTCAAAGATGATTATTGATTAAAATTGTAAAAAAAAAATGGAAGAAAAAGATTTTAATTCTCAAGAACAAATAATTGATTTCTTTGTTTCAAGAAGTTATAATTGATAAAAAAAAATCAAACCTCAAGAATAAAGAATGATTTTCGTTGTTTAAAGAAAAATTCTTGATTAAAAATTGAATTTTTTAAACTTAATAATTTTTTATTTAGAGAAGAAAAATAAAAAAAAAAGTGTAGAGAGAATTCTTGGAGAAGAATAAGAAAAGAAAAATGAAGATTTTTTTATCAAAAGGGAATTCCCCCAATTCTCTTTCATCTTTTTCTATTGAAATGAATAAAAATGGAAAAAAAAGCATTATTTAAGAAAGAAAATTGAATTTTTATTGAAATTCCCTTAATTTGGGTTCAAAAAAGGAAAAAATCCTTAAAAATTTCGAAAAATATGGTGAAAAGTCAAAAAAAATGAAGAAAAATCGGAAAAAGGGAGAAAATCACATTTCGGCAGGCTGGGGGGCGACCGACGCCCGCCGATGTGCGCGATTGGGGTCGGGTGTGCTTGCTGGCAGTGCACGCGCTCGCCCAGCGCTCAGCCACACGTCGTTCGAATAGGCGCCACGCGCCGACGCGGCCGAAATTCTATTTTTTTTATTTTTTTGTTAATTTTTAAATATAACTAAAAACACTATAATTTTCAAACTCCATTTTTCAAATTTAATTTTTAATACATTTTTTATTATTTCTTATTTTTTTATTCTAAAAAGCAAATTTGACAAGTAAATCATCACTTTCACCCTTTTTACCTGTGAACAGGCATCTAATCATTATTAGGTAACTTTGATCTAGGTTGACTTAGGACCCGGTATCTACAACTGTCATTGGCTTATAATAAGTGAGACACCATGCTCACATCTGCGGTCTTGTAACACCCCATTCCTATCCACTTGCATAGCTTCGCTAGGGTAGTTTGGGATGGTTGCCACGACACATACGCATGTATAACGCATATAGAAATTTCACCATACAACATTCCGAGCCAATTAATTTCATTCACATGCATCAGAAGACATTCACTTCGCATACATAGACCCACATCACCCGATTAAATTGCATCCGATGCTGAGTTCCATCATAAATATTACATGCCTGAACTTTCATTAATTACATATATTTAATACACAATATCCAGAAAAACCTACACTAGGAATCGAAAACCTAATGTGTTGATTAACCTAAATGCGGGGACATCCTCCGGTTCACTTTGCTGCCAAACCTGCACGGATCGGGAACCCGTGCTAAGTGATAACGCTTAGTAGAGAAACAATAACGATACTCATAATATTCATGCATATACATATACAGTTCATTAAGTAAGCATAAGATACCTGGCATCATTTATATTCCATATTTAACACGCTTGCATCAACACAATTAAGTATGCTATTGGCAATCATAAACCATATCAAGATGTTATAGCAGTTGTCATATAGATTCATGTTAGGCCTAACACATCGCATTAACAATATCATATCACATAGCATCCATATGAACAATGTAAATTATTTTAGTTATTAAGCCTTGCCTGCATTTCAATGATGCGGATAATTGGGTATGGCATCATTACTCGAGAGTATAGTAATCACATTTGTATCCGAAGATACACACTAATCGTATTGGTACTCGAAGGTACAGAAATAATCAATAAGATAACAATAATTCGTATTGAGGAATCCAACTTGGATTCAAGTCACATTAATGATTCCAAAGGAATCTGATGCATTTGGCTACAGCACTTAGACCCTATAGGCATGCCTATTTATCCACTACTTGATTTACAGGCTAAATTATTAGTCCAGTTATTTTCATTGTCATAACAAGTATAGCATTATTGCAGCATTCAATTGCATTATTGTATATCAGCACATTGTTTATATATACTATAGCTCACATCACAATTACTTCATCATGGAATATGGATAAAATCATATGTATGTATAATTACTAAAGATAAATCTCATATATATGTATTCATAATCACATGCCTATAATAAAGATTGAAACCATATACATGTTTATTCATCATTCATACATGTCGATTTAACAAAACTTTGGCATTAAAGAAATCATTTCAAGCATCTGGGAGTGTTGCACTCGCGACAGACTCGATACTTTGCTTCTCTCGCGCTCGCGTCGGTCATCGCTCTAATGATAGAATGCAACCCTCGCCTCTGTCACACTAGCGCACTGTGACGCGCGCCGAACCCGAACAAACCAGCAAGGGCCCTCTCTTTGAATCCGCTTTAGGATTCGAGGTATGAAGGTTCGCGTCTTTCGATCATGGGCGCCATGAGACATCATCGGTGTATTCCTCCCAATAGAACATTGGGGAGAACAACCTAGCCTATTGATGCCTAAAGGCACCTTTGAGGTATTTGGAGTCGCCACCCAATTTGCGTGAAATTGGGAAAAGGTTCCTCACCTCTATTGGTCTAAACCAGAGATACGGTATTTAGGAACATTGGTTCCTTCGTATTAATTTGAAGAGGGTTCGAAGAGTCATTTTTGATTTGCTTGAATTAAAAAACCGAGATGAGTGATCCCATTTTTGAAGAAAAGTTGACTCTTC
This sequence comes from Excoecaria cochinchinensis, assembly GCA_947683425.1. Lineage (NCBI taxonomy): Eukaryota > Viridiplantae > Streptophyta > Magnoliopsida > Malpighiales > Euphorbiaceae > Excoecaria > Excoecaria cochinchinensis. The sequence continues at coordinate 5,490,055 of CANTUQ010000020.1, forward strand.
GTTTTAATTGTGACATTTTTATTGTCGGGCTAAAGTAAGGGACATTGGTCCTGATTTTATTAGTGAAAATTCCAATTTAATTATAGAAATATTTTTGTGACTTTTTATCTCAGCGTGCACAAATAAAATAATTATTTACAAATAAACATAACAAAAGGATGGGGAATCAAAGAGATCTCACCGAACCGATGTGTCCGTCAATCCATCGCGACCCATCCGGGGAGTCGCGGGGCGCTCACATAGCCCGACCCAAATTAAATCTCGGACAAACATTAACATCAAAATATATTAGTAATGATTCTAAAAAATTAATCGAGTAAAAACGAAGTAAATATTAGGCAAATTAATTTATAATGATAGTAATAATAATAATAATAATAATAATAATAATAATAATAATAATAATAATAATAATAATAATAATAATAATAATAATAATAATAAAGGTAAAAGATAACAGTGCTAATATTAATGTTGCTGATAATAATAATAATAATAATAGTAATAATAATAATAATAATAATAATAGTAATAATAAGAAGGTTAACAGAATGTTAATAGCAACCACTATAATGGTAATAATAATAATAATGATAATAGGATGGTAATAATGCAAATAATAACAATAATGAATGATGAGTAGTATGAAAACAGAATAATCAATTAGTAATAAACAATAATAATAACTACATGTGATAATAATGAATAATAAAAATGATAATGACAAATAATAGCATGAGCCTAAACATGAACACAAACATAAATAGTGATGACGATAAATGATGATAATATTGGCACATGGACATGAAAATCCATTTGAAGCCAACAAATAACATATTAATGGTGGTATTAATACAGTAAAATGCTAAAAGTAAATAATAGACATGATATTGATAGCAAAAAAATATTTTTGAACAACAATAAATAATATACAAAAATAATGAGAACAAGTCCAAGAATGTTTACCCTCAGAATTTTTTAGATTGGAAATGAGGCGTTCCGATCCGCTCCTCTTGTCAATTTTATTGATAAATATTTAGGGAAGATATAAAAATCTGTGTTCTAAACAAACTAATTTGAGAAAAATATTTTTGTGGGATGAGCAAGCCAAGAAAATTGATTTTTCTTGCTCAAATCAACCCATGATCAAATGTTTTTAGTAGCAAAAATTAAAATGTGAGAATAAGGCTTGAAGATTTTTTGAAGAATTTTTAACAAAAAAGAAAAGCTTCCTGGAGAGTAGCAAAAGCTAGAGAGAAAAGCCAAAGATCTTTTTTTTTTGCCAATATCTGCTGTGTTAGTGTTAGCCCTAGCCCCAATACATTGTAATAAAACACTTTAGCTAATAAATGAGGCATTTGTTTTATCCATTGTATTCCTATGCATGTCAATTGATAGAACTATCCAAGAATGTTGTTTCGGTTTAAGTTATCATGTGTGAGGCACATGGTTGTAAGACCTTGAAACAAATGAGACTTCATTCTAAATATCCCTAGTCAGTCATTGTTATGGGAATAACAAATGAATTAAGACTAGTATGCTCTCTCTGATAAGTTGGGTTCGGTCTTACGGAACATAAGGACAAGAGTGTCAATCAGAGATCATAGATACATGTTGAAAACATGGTATCTGGATTCGATCCGTTCATGAGAACACTACATGGTATGAGTCATAAGTGTTTCTCATATGCAAGTTTTGTATCGAAGTTCTTAGACCTGAAATCTCTATGAAACTCTTCATGAATTACTGTGTACTTTGACATACACCTAACGTGCTTGTAACAGAGTGACTAGTATGGGTATGCTTGGGTATACATTGATTCATGTCAGAGAGCATGAGAGAAGTGAAGGGATTACCCCTCTCTATAAGAGAGAAAATATCACCGGCCACTTGATCAGTGAACTGAGAAGTGTATGGCCATACCGAGATGAAATAATGAGTAACCATTATTTATCTGAGAGTTCAGTGTCACTGGAATATCAAGAAAGGAATTAACTTACATATAAGGATGACTAGTTCCATGCCTTATATTAATTCTGATATTTATGGGTAAGGGACTATGCAAAATTGCATTAGGTCACTAAATGCCATTTGCATTTTCATTTAATTTGGAATGCTATAATATCTTGCTAGAGAATATATATAGCCTTTGAATTAATTCATTAATTCATTGCCAACATTAAATGGACCTATAGGATCGCACACAAAGTATTGGGCTTAAAATATTTAAATAATGTATTGGGCATTAATTTGGGCTTTTAATTAAAGTCAAATTAATGTATGTAATGGGTATTAAAATTGCTATTGGACCTTGGCCCATGAGAGAGGAGAAATTCGGCCCACATGATTTAATTTCAATTAATTAATTATATGATTAAGTTAATTGAGTATTAAATCCTAATTTGAATTTTAAATTCAAAAGGGTTTAAACTAATATTTGTTACTTATCTCTAGGAAGTGTTTAAGATTGAATAAACTATCTTAAGGTAGTAAAATTCATATTAAAGACTTGCCATAAGATAAGGATAGATATTGGAAAAGAAAAAAAAAACTAGGAGAGGTGGTGTAGAGGGAGACTTCTCTTTCTCACTCTCAATTTTTCTTTTGGCCGATTTTCACAAGGGGTTTTTTCTTTTCTTGTTTTCTTAGGTTATGAGGCATGAATAGCACCTAAAGGAAAGAAAAGAAAAACGCTTGTAGCTTCAATCCTTGCCATTACACAATACTAATAATTGAGAGCTAGCAATCTCGGTTTTAAGCCTTGCTTGCAAGTGTCTGTGTGAACATAGAGAGGATTGGCATAAAGGCTATTCCTTGGCATTGGTGGTGAAGATTAAAGGTGGACAAACTCATCTTAGTTGCTGATCATCATCAAACTCAATTTGGAATAGGCATCTAAAGTTGTAAGTTTTAAAACCCTAAAAGTGCATGTTTCGATTCTTGTTATGGAATTGCTTGGCATGTATGATCCAATTTCGATGTTTTCCGCTGCGTGATTATCATATTCATATCATGTCATATTCCATCAGTGGTATCAGAGCCTAAACATGCTTATTTTAGTGCTTTAGATGCATGAAATAATTAATTAAAAATCGTTACTTTTAATACATGCAATGCTGAAATTTTCTGTTTTGAGTTTTTTGCATTGTTTTGGTGTAAAAACGATTTTAATTGATTAGATAGGTATTATAATTAATATGACATGTTAATATAATGTCCTAAGATGTTCTAGGAGCTTTTATTGGTCATATTTAATTGATAATACCTGATGGTATATGTTAATATTAAAACTAGGTGCTTTTGGCATGCTAATTGTTAGTTTAACAACTAGTTTTGAATATTAAATGTAAAAACATTTTTGGCATGTTTGTAAGTGATTTTAAAGATTAAATATCAGGTCTGGACATTTTTAAAATTTGGTTTTAATTCTGGTCCATGACAATTTAATTGATTAATTTTAATATCACTTAAAACAATGACTAGTTTGAGTTTGTTACATTTTTAATCAACATTGTTTGTTTTGATTTGATTAAAATGGTAAAAACACATTTAGATCAGATTGGTACAATATATTAAATCATTTTTATGACCTTATTTGAATAATTATATGACTCATAAAATTGATTTAAGTATTTGTGCATTTTTGTGGCATCACATAAGAATTAAACAACTAGTTTTGTTGTTTGTTTGTTTTTATATGTATGCCGTGTATCATGTATATGTTCTTCATGATTTTTTTGTCATATTATATGTATTTTTAATGTTTATGGGCAGTATGACATAAAATTAAAAATGGCAAAATTGGAAATTATACTAGAGTTGATTTATAGCACAAATCTAACTAGTTTGTGTTTTGGGCTTTTAAGAGAACTTATTCAATAAGAGGATTTAGTCCATTGGGCCTCGGCCTAGGCCCATCATAGGGTCATCTCTTAAAGGTTCAAGTACACAATTTCCATTAATTGGCTTGGCTAATTTAATTAAAATTGGACTTTGTTTGATCCATGAATGTTATGTATATTAATTTGCTTGTTTGGTGTGATGAATGGATATGCATGGTGCATTCATGGGCCCTGGGTTTTTGTAATTAATTATGGCCTGCGAGCCATTATGTATTATTGTAAAAGTTTCATTTATTTCTTAGAATAGAATTTACTTGAAGACTTTGTAAGTCAAGATGAAGCCCACCGGAGTAAAGAAGCCCAACTCGAAGATTCTTATGTAATAGTATAGAATCTTAGTTGTAGGTTTTTGGGCCCATGTTTGTCACGCTTTACTTTATGCAATTATTTATATATGCATGCTATAAATGGATGACAAAGGATATGCCATGTAAGCCGTAATAAAATGAATCCCTAATAATAATAGTAAGTCACAAAGTTGCCTTCCTAATTCGAAACATGTCAAGGCATCGATCATCGATCACGTAGACTGGGAGTCCTAGATACGCTTGATTATCTTTGTGAGGCATGGGTTGTGAATGTAGGTTGGACTTAACATGGAAAGGGATGCTCGGACCTAGGCAACTAATAAATGGGTTTGTGCTATAACATCTTGAGATGTTAACCCATTTGATCGAAGAGTCATGTACGAGACATGATTGGAGTTTTTCCTACCTAAGTAACTTAACTTGTTAGGTGTACAAGCTCAGCTTGACTAATAAGTTGTTGTGAAAAGTGGATCTTGGCCCACATTAAATCACTAACGCGAATTATTTAAAGGGATATTAATTCGGTTTGTGGGATTATAAAATAAGACCTCATTTAATCTTGCTAAATTTTATTGTAGATTGAAAAATGGCATCATCAAACAACAATTTCTCATTGCGATCGGTCCTTGAAAAGGACAAATTGAATGGTACCAATTTCATAGACTGGTCTCGAAACTTGAGAATAGTGCTTAAGCAAGAGAAAAAGTCGTATGTTTTGGATGCACCCTTGCCTGTTGAACCTGGCAGGAACGCCACTGCGGTTCAAAAGGAAACTTTTGAGACCAAGAAGAGTGACTCCAATGATGTGACCTGTTTGATGCTGGCCACTATGGTGCCTGACTTGCAAAAGCAATTTATGGACCAAGAGGCTTATGCGATCATGGTGCACCTAAAGGAGATGTTCCAAGAGCAAGCTCATCACGAGAGATTTGTGACAACAAAGGCCTTGATTTCCTGTAAGATGGCTGCGGGTACTCCTGTTAGTACACATGTACTCAAGATGAAAGGGTATCTTGATACTCTAGAAAAGCTTGAGGTACAAGTGCCAAAGGAATTGGCCACTGACTTGATATTAGGATCATTGACTGATGATTATGATCCATTTGTAATGAATTATAACATGCATGCAATGAACAAGTCAGTCACTGAGATTCATGGGATGCTTAAGAATGCTGAAGAGAACATTCGAAAGACCAATCCCATACTGATGGTTCAAGGGGGCATTAAGAAGGGACCGGCTAAGGGAAAAGGAAAGGGAAAGGCAAAACCCAAGAATGACCTGGCTCGGTTCAAGTCAAATGGGAGTGCACCTCAGGCCCAATCCAAGCCCAAGGCGCAAAAGCCCAAGGAGAGCGAGAGCACTTGCTTCCATTGCAACAAAATAGGGCATTGGAAGAAGAATTGCGCTCTCTTCAAGGAAGAACAAAAAAGGAATGGAGCTAATGCGTCCAGTTCAGGTATTTTTGTTATTGAAATTAACCTTTCTATTTCTACCACTTGGGTACTTGATACCGGTTGTGGTTCTCACATTTGTTCTAATGTGCAGGGGCTAAGAAATAGGCGGTTACTTGGGAAGAATGAAGTGAACCTCCGTGTGGGGAATGGAGCACGAGTTGTTGCCATGGAGATAGGCGACTATCAACTCACTTTACCTTCCGGACTTTGTTTAGTTTTGAAAAATTGTTATTATGTACCTGCTATGAGCAGAAACATTATTTCAGTTTCATTGTTGGATTTGGATGAATTTGATTTTGTTATTAAAAATGGCAATGCTCATATTCGTCGCCAAGGCATTTCATATGGCAATGCCATGTTGCAAAATGGCCTTTATATCCTTGATTTACAAAAGAAAGAGTCCATATACAACATTAATACAAAGAGGGTTAAATCAAACGAATTGAACCCTACTTACTTCTGGCATTGTCGTTTGGGACATACAAACGAAAAACGCATTTCAAGACTCCACAAAACTGGAGTACTTGGGTCATTCGACTTAGAGTCTTATGATACATGCGAGCCATGTTTGCATGGAAAAATGACAAAAAGTCCTTTTAATAAGAAAAGTGAGAGGACTAATGGCTTATTGGAACTAATACATACCGATGTATGTGGACCATTAAGTACACAAGCTAGAGGTGGTTTTAGCTACTTCGTAACGTTCACAGATGACTTCAGTAGATATGGCTATGTCTATCTAATGAAGTATAAATCTGAAACTTTTGAGAAATTCAAAGTGTTTAAGAACGAAGTAGAAAAACAACTTGGCAAAAGTATAAAAGCCATTCGATCTGATAGAGGTGGCGAATACTTAAGCCAAGATTTTGACGGTCATCTAAAAGAGTGTGGTATTATTTCACAGCTCACTCCTCCTGGAACACCACAATGGAATGGTGTGTCCGAAAGGAGAAATCGAACTCTATTAGACATGGTTCGATCTATGATGAGTCAAGCAAATCTTCCTATCTCTTTTTAGGGCTATGCATTAGAAACTGATGCGTTTCTACTAAACCGTACTCCAACTAAAGCAGTTGAGAAGACACCATACGAGGTATGGACTGGGAAAGAACCCAATATGTCGTTTCTTAGGATTTGGGGCTGTGAAGCACATGTTAAGAAATTAACATCTGACAAGCTAGAGTCCAAATCCAATGTTTGCTTATTTGTGGGTTATCCCAAAGAAACAAAGAGATACTATTTTTACTCACAAGCCGAGAACAAAGTATTTGTTGCTCGCAAGGCTGTTTTCTTGGAAAAGGAGTTCCTCCTCAAGAAAGACAGTGGGAGTAAAGTAGAACTTGGAGAAATTCAAGCGCCACAAATTCCTATAGAGGATGAGTTGGAAATGGGATCAAGTTCACAATCACTTACGGAACAAGAACCCATCACACAAGTACCTAGAAGGTCCGGTAGGGTACGTCAGGAGATTCAGAGATATGGATTTCTAATCACTGACAGTAACACTATTGAGTTAGTAGATCGTGAGGATCCTACTACCTACCGAGAAGCTATTGAAAGCCCAGACTCGAAAAATTGGCTTGAAGCCATGAAATCCGAGATGCAATCAATGTACGATAACCAGGTTTGGACCTTGGTTGATCCACCGGAAGGTGCTAAGGTAATTGAATGCAAGTGGCTATTTAAACTCAAAGCTGATAAGACCTACAAAGGTAGACTAGTAGCAAAAGGTTTTCGACAAACTCATGGTGTAGACTATGATGAAACCTTTTCGCCTGTAGTCATGCTCAAATCCATTAGGATCTTGCTTGCCATAGCTGCATATCATGATTATGAGATATGGCAAATGGATGTCAAAACTGCTTTCCTCAATGGAAATTTACTAGAGGAGGTGTATATGACACAGCCTGAGGGTTTTGTCAATCCCAAGCATCCTAAGAAGGTTTGCAAGCTTCAGAAATCCATTTATGGTTTAAAGCAAGCATCCCGAAGTTGGAATCTTCGTTTTGATGAGGCAGTCAAAGAATTTGACTTCATCAAGAACGAAGATGAGCCTTGTGTGTACAAGAAGGTTAGTGGGAGCATAGTAGTATTTTTGGTCCTATATGTGGACGACATCCTTCTCATTGGGAATGACATTCCAATATTGCAAATGGTTAAGCAATGGTTGGGGAAATGTTTCTCGATGAAAGACTTAGGAGAAGCTGAGACAATACTTGGTATTCGGATCTATAGAGACAGATCGAATCGGCTTTTGGGACTAAGTCAAGAAAAGTACATAGACAAAGTACTAAAGCGTTTTAGTATGGGAGACTCAAAGAAAGGGTACATACCTTTGGCTTTGGGAGTTCCTTTGACTAAAGAACAGTGCCCTAAAACCAAAGAGGAAAGGGACAACATGAGTAGAATCCCATATGCATCTGCTATTGGATCTATAATGTACGCTATGTTATGTACTAGGTTGGATGTTGCTCATGCACTGAGTATAACCAGTAGGTTTCAGCAAGACCCTGGTGAAAAGCACTGGTCTGCTGTAAAAGGGATTCTAAAGTACCTACGAAGGACTAAGGATCACTTCTTGGTGTATGGTGGTCAGGAAGAGCTCGTCATACAAGGCTATGCCGATGTTGCTTTTCAAACCAGCACTCAGGACTCAAGATCGCAATCTGGATTTGTTTTTATTTTAAACGGTGGTGCTGTCAGCTGGAGAAGCTCAAAGCAAGAGACCGTCGCCGACTCAACTACAGAATCTGAGTATATTGCAGCGAGTGAAACTGCAAAAGAGGCTGTTTGGATTAGAAATTTCATTTCTGGATTAGGAGTTGTCCCAAACATCCTAGATCCATTAGAAATTTTTTGTGACAACAACGGGGCCATTGCACAGGCCAAGGAGCCCCGGTCACACCAGAAATCCAAACACATACTCATGAGGTACCACCTGATCAGAGAGATCATTGATCGTGGGGACGTCAAGGTTAGCAAGATAGCAAGTGAAAATAATGTAGCAGATCCTTTGACGAAACAATTGCGTCCAAATCTGCACGAAGCTCATTTGAGAGCATTCGGTCTTAGGGCTATGCCCAATTGGGAGTAGTGCTAGTGGGAGATTGTTAGTGTTAGCCCTAGCCCCAATACATTGTAATAAAACACTTTTGCTAATAAATGAGGCATTTGTTTTATCCATTGTATTCCTGTGCATGTCAATTGATAGAACTATCCAAGAATGTTGTTTCGGTTTAAGTTATCATGTGTGAGGCACATGGTTGTAAGACCTTGAAACAAATGAGACTTCATTCTAAATATCCCTAGTCAGTCATTGTTATGGGAATAACAAATGAATTAAGACTAGTATGCTCTCTCTGATAAGTTGGGTTCGGTCTTACGGAACATAAGGACAAGAGTGTCAATCAGAGATCATAGATACATGTTGAAAACATGGTATCTGGATTCGATCCGTTCATGAGAACACTACATGGTATGAGTCATAAGTGTTTCTCATATGCAAGTTTTGTATCGAAGTTCTTAGACCTGAAATCTCTATGAAACTCTTCATGAATTACTGTGTACTTTGACATACACCTAACGTGCTTGTAACAGAGTGACTAGTATGGGTATGCTTGGGTATACATTGATTCATGTCAGAGAGCATGAGAGAAGTGAAGGGATTACCCCTCTCTATAAGAGAGAAAATATCATCGGCCACTAGATCAGTGAACTGAGAAGTGTATGGCCATACCGAGATGAAATAATGAGTAACCATTATTTATCTGAGAGTTCAGTGTCACTGGAATATCAAGAAAGGAATTAACTTACATATAAGGATGACTAGTTCCATGCCTTATATTAATTCTGATATTTATGGGTAAGGGACTATGCAAAATTGCATTAGGTCACTAAATGCCATTTGCATTTTCATTTAATTTGGAATGCTATAATATCTTGCTAGAGAATATATATAGCCTTTGAATTAATTCATTAATTCATTGCCAACATTAAATGGACCTATAGGATCGCACACAAAGTATTGGGCTTAAAATATTTAAATAATGTATTGGGCATTAATTTGGGCTTTTAATTAAAGTCAAATTAATGTATGTAATGGGTATTAAAATTGCTATTGGACCTTGGCCCATGAGAGAGGAGAAATTCGGCCCACATGATTTAATTTCAATTAATTAATTATATGATTAAGTTAATTGAGTATTAAATCCTAATTTGAATTTTAAATTCAAAAGGGTTTAAACTAATATTTGTTACTTATCTCTAGGAAGTGTTTAAGATTGAATAAACTATCTTAAGGTAGTAAAATTCATATTAAAGACTTGCCATAAGATAAGGATAGATATTGGAAAAGAAAAAAAAAAAACTAGGAGAGGTGGTGTAGAGGGAGACTTCTCTTTCTCACTCTCAATTTTTCTTTTGGCCGATTTTCACAAGGGGTTTTTTCTTTTCTTGTTTTCTTAGGTTATGAGGCATGAATAGCACCTAAAGGAAAGAAAAGAAAAAAGCTTGTAGCTTCAATCCTTGCCATTAGACAATACTAATAATTGAGAGCTAGCAATCTCGGTTTTAAGCCTTGCTTGCAAGTGTGTGTGTGAACATAGAGAGGATTGGCATAAAGGCTATTCCTTGGCATTGGTGGTGAAGATTAAAGGTGGACAAACTCATCTTAGTTGCTGATCATCATCAAACTCAATTTGGAATAGGCATCTAAAGTTGTAAGTTTTAAAACCCTAAAAGTGCATGTTTCGATTCTTGTTATGGAATTGCTTGGCATGTATGATCCAATTTCGATGTTTTCCGCTGCGTGATTATCATATTCATATCATGTCATATTCCATCATGTTGTCCTTCAAAATGAGGGCAAAATCCTCATTTAAACTTGCCTTGGCCAAAAAAGGCAAGGGACAAAAAAACTTTATTTTTAGTTAATCCAAAATAGCATAAAATGGTGAAACATCGGAAATGTCAGACTGAAAAAAGCAAAAAAAATGGACAGGCGAAGACCAGCAGGTCGCGCGGAGAGGGAAAGGGCGCGCGGGGCAGCCTGCTCCGCGCGTGGTGCCCCCGCACCGCGCTCGGCAGGCAGCTGCCTCGCGCGCAGGGGCTGCACGCGAGGCAGCCTGCCTCGCGTGCATGGGGGCGCGCGGTGCCCCCCACCTCGCGCACAGGGGGGGCGTACGAGGCGCCCGCCTCTGCGCGCAGGAGGGGTCGCGTGAGGCGCCCGCCTCTGCGCGCAGGGACGTCACGAGAGGCGCCTGCCTCGCGCGCTGGGGCGGCCTGCCGCGCAGGCAGCCCCGCGCTACCGCAGGCGGCCTTCGCGATTTTTTTTTTATTTTAGATCTTGACACAAAATTATTTTTTATTTTTTATTTTATTATTATATTTTTTTTATTCCATTTTAATTTTCCCCAAAAATATATTTTTTAATTATTTTCCGAAAAATACACCTTTGACAAGGGAAAGATCGATCTTCACCTTTCTTGCCGAAAATCGGTCTTCTATTTCATCATCGGGTAATCCTGATCCTGGACCGCCTCGGGACCCGGTGTCTACACGCACGCCCACGACAAAAGCCCTCCTTGCCAAAATAAGCGTTCCATGATCTCCAACCTTCACTTATCATTTCTAATTTGACACCCCTTTCACATACGACTCCCATAGCCTATTCGCAACTCATTATTTGCCAACATGACCTATTATCCACCTATTTAATTACATTTTATGAGTTCAATGACACCAATATTATCAATTATTGTCACATATACTAGGAGTTATGGCCAATGGAACTTCCAATGCTCCAATTTCCCTCCTATCACATTAATTTAACTTATATACACTAATTTAAAGACCACACCGTTCCCAATTCAACATAGTTGTTTCCGCACTTTTATAATTACTCCTCTTAAGAATGAAACTCTTATATCCTAATCAAGATAGAGCTAAAATTTGCAAGTTACAACTCACACAATGTTGCAAGTTAACAACCCTACCAATTCTTGTTTTCATTAGCATATTTGGACATGCTTAGTTTACCAATTTTAAGATACCCCCTCTTATTACACATGTTACTACCTAATACTCACAATTCTCTCGGCAATCTCCATTCCAACATACATAAAATACGCAGTATAAGCATAGTTTAAATTCAAAGTATTCAAACAGGGCAACATGATAATATAACTCATCATACCCAACCATCTCATCATTACATACAAGTTCAGTTTCTATACATTTCAATCAAATAATCTTAACTCATGATTTATTAAAATACACTGTAATGGCCAGAAATGTACCCTAGTGGTAAAATGGATTAATTGTGATTGACGGCATGTTAAATGGTGGTGTTTTAAAAATCTGGAATTAAAGCGTAAATGAATAAGGACTTAAGTGTAAGTGATTGAGGACTTAATTGAAGAAATAGAATAGTTTGAAGTGACTTATTGGTTAATGTGCATGTTAAGTATTTAATAAGATTAATTAGTGATTAATGAAGTTTAACAAAAGCAGAATTGACTAATTAAGATTAAGATTGGAAAGTAGTGGAATTTCGGGTGTCTTTTGGTGGAGCAACCACCTCACCTTCATGCATGCAATATAACCCATGCAGGAGAGAGAGAGTCCATTTTAGTTGCATGTGTTTCCAGTCACTCTTTCCTCACTTAAATTCTGCTTCTTCTACCTATTCTTCAACGTGTTGTTCTCTTCAGATTTTCATTCTTGATTCTGCAAAAATTGTTAAACAATTAAGTGCTTGTTTGGTAAATTATGTTGCTGAATTGTAATGTAAATGATTTATTATGGTTTCCTACTTCTACTCCTTCTTGATTTCAAATTGAATGGATTGAGTGAATAATAATGCTCCAATTCTTGAAACTGGACTGGAACTTATAGTGGAAGAAACCAAGAAGAATAAGGTAAAAGCAAAAATTAGAGAACCAAGTGCTAAGTGAGCGTTAGGAGCTTAGGCGACAAGGTTTGGGAAACTTGCTTCGTTTTGTTATGTGTTAGTTGATTTTGTTATCTTTAATGTTAAATGTTTGCACTTAGGTATTTGTTGTGTGATTAGTATAAAAATATTGGTTTGTATGTGTTTCTTGAGGAACTTTATTGGCATGTGAATAAGAGATGCCTATGACATAATGAACTATAACTAGGGTTGTGGATCATGTAATGTGCCTAATTCTTTGCATTTTGAATTGAGTTAATTGAAGTGGAAATTGTGTAATATGCCAGTTAATAAGTTGGTTGGCATATGGATAAAAGAGTGAAATGGCTAAACGGTAAGTCTTGTAAAAGATATGAGAAAAGAGGTTGTTTGCACCATTGTGATTTGCAACTTCAGTATAGGTCACGGTGACAACCAAGAGATTGCCATCATGAGGTATGCAAAGTTTGCATTCTTCCTAGTTGTGATTGGTATGTCACGGTGATAACCAAAATGGTTATGACCGTGAGGTACCATGGATTCTTTTCTGCCTGAATTGAATTTGGTATGTCATAGTGATAACCAAATGGTTGTGACTATGAGGTACCTTGATTTACATTCTGCCTTGCACCAAGGGAGTATGTCACGGTGACAACCAAAATGGTTATGACCGTGAGATACTCATTAGATGCATTTTATTCGGGTAATGGGTGTATGTCATGGTGACAACCAAAATGGTTGTGACCCTGAGATACCCTAGATTACATTCTATTTCGAAACCTTTGGTATGTCACAGTGACAACCAAAAAGGTATAATACTAATTAATTAAGTATAATATCACTTAATAAATGCTTAATGCTGATATCAAATGAGATGATCATATGTGATTAATGAGCTTATATTGTTTGTTATATCGTAATCTATGCCAAGATATCTCATGAGCTATGTGATGAGCTACAATAATGGCATGATGGTGGCAAAGAATGTGGATTTGTCATTGGCTTATAATGTGTGTAATGGAGGGATAGTATTAATATCTGCTCTAATGACTTGTTGTCACTGCTAGATCATGTGATCAAACAAATTGAAAATTGAATTGATTAATTACAGCCTGTGAGTCAAGTAGTGGATAGATAGGCATGCCTATAGGGTCTAAGTGCTGCAGGCCAATGCGTCCGATTCCTCTGGAATCATAATGCGATTTGAATCCTTGTTGGATTCTTCAATGTGAAACATTAAATATGTTGAATTTTATTGTACCTTAGGGTACCATTGCGAATGTGAGTATATACGGATACACTGTATTTACTGTACCTCAGGGTACCAATGCAATACCCGTTATCCGCATCATTGAATTGCAGGCAAAGTTAAATAACAAGATAAGGATAAATCTAAACGATTAATTTTTTATGTATGATTTATAGTGCACAATGATGAATATATATGATAATAGAATGAAAGTTGAACTAGATTGTGCATAAGCAATTGTGCTTTGTGTATAAATTATATGCATGCTTATAAGTTAATAATTTAAGTATGAACTCTTGCATGGTTTTTTTCTGATATGTGTTATCATGTATATATGTTTATGCTATATGTTGTTTCCCCACTAAGCGTAATCTCTTAACACGGGTTTCTTTTCTAATCCGTGTAGGTTTTGACACGAAGTGTGTTGAAGGACGAATCCATATTACCGACGGTCAAGACTAGGAGTGTCTATCTTGTAGGTTTTGGGAGTCTTACACATTGGCCATGAATTTTGTATATTCGGTTTAATCCATTTCAACCAAGGAATATGTACGAATGTAATAGTTTGTAACATAATGTAAGGCTACATTATATGGTATGATGTTTATAGGTATGTGAATGTGTAAATTAACATGAGATATCCGTTGCATGTGAGTATGTGAGTGATGAAAATTTTATTTGTTCAGGTTTTGGCATGTGTGTATGATAGCATTGTGCATTTATGTTTGTTGCGTAACAACCGTTCTCGACTGCTTTAGCTGAGCTAATCATGTGGTTGGGAATGGGTGTTACATACACACAAATGTAGTGTTTCTCAAACCTCAAAATCCTTTGCTCCCTTAAGATCACTTGGTGCTAGCTTCACCAACTTTGGCTTTCCCCTTATCCTTCATTGGTTCTACCACTACAACCAAGACCCAATTTCCAGAATTGGATGCAAGAAATCAAAAACCACATTTACCAAAATATAGAACAAGAAGGAGAAGAAGAATAGGAAATCGAGTTGAATGAATCACTTACCTTCTAAGATAATGAAATACCCACATGCAAACGCTTTAGGCTCACAATGCAGAAGAATTTACACTTGAGGAACTAAATAGGAAGAAGAAATGAAAAGGAGAGGAAGAAGAAGATGCAGAATCCGTAGAAGAGAGAGAAGGGAAGGAGAAAAAGAAGAAGAGAAAGGAGGAAATGAATGGAGGGAGAAAGAGGCAGCTGACTACATGCAGCCAAAGGGTGAGTTTCTCTCTCCTACATGCATGATCCTAGTTGGCTATGCAGAAAAGACACTTAGGTCCCACCAAAATTACTCCCTCTAATATAAATCTGATTTCCTTTAACTTAACTAATCCCACATTAAGATTAATTAAGCCCACTTAATACTTAATCATGCTCTTTTACATTTTGGCCACTTAAACAAATTTTATCAATGCAATAAAGTCCTTAATTAACACACACATAAGTCCAAATTTTAGAAATCTTCCAAAAGAAATTTACCAATCAACACAATTAGACAAATATTACTCCTAGGGTGATATTCCGGCTGTTACAACTCTCCCCTCCTAATAAGAATTTCGTCCGGGAAATTCATACCTGAAGTAAAAAGATGAGGGTACTGATCTCGCATAGCTGCTTCTAGTTCCCATGCCGCCTCTTCAATCACATGATGTTGCCAAAGCACCTTAACCAATGCAATCTACTTGTTCTAAAGCTACATAACTTCTCATGCCAGAATCTCTATAGGCTTCCCATCATAAGAGAAGTCCGATTGCACTTGCACATCTTGCACTGGAATAACATGAAATTCGTTCGAACAGTATCTCCGAAGCATTGACACATGAAAGGCATCATGGAACTTAGACAATGCTGAAGGCAAAGCCAATGTAACACCCCAATACCCCCGTTGGAAGGATACCGGAGCGCTACCAGATGACACATACACACATGCGTACATCTCAGCGTAAGCAAACGATAACATAATAAAATATACATTATTTACAAAATTACATAAGGATCCTTCATATCATTTACAATAATAACATACAAATTATAGAACAATATACATAACTTATATACAAGAATTTCAGAAGCTGAAAACAAAATAAAACTTTAACTCCTAAGTGGCCAACCCTGCAAATGCGTGACACGAACCAGAACTGAAGCTACCACCTACATGAAAAAAGAACCCGTGCTAAGCGATAACGCTTAGTGGGGAGGAAACAGACAACAAAAGAACACTAAACAAGTACAAGTAATAACATGCATAAAATGAATAAAGCATACACTTACCGAGTTCACTATAAAAGCAGGAAATCAGAAATACATTATATATATATATTCACTACATCCATTCAACTAGCATACATTGTATAAATGCACTAACCGAAAACTGATTCACTAAGACAATACAATTATCTCAAATAATAAACATAACACTATACTTCATTAAGATAATTCAAAACACTACACAATAGCCTGAACTTCACTTATGGTGGATACGGGAACACTACACTAGAACTGGAGGCTAGGCCTCATTAGCATCATTAAACCCTATAAGTGGGGTCATTGCTCCAAACCGGAGGCTAGGCCTCAACGGTATCACTAAACCCTATAAGCGGGGTCATCGCCACTCTGAAAATAAACATAGGCAGCTGCACTCACTATCCCTTTATAAGCATGCTTATCTATCCACTACCTTGACACTTCAGGCTTAACATAAAGACTCTATACTCTATATCATACACATTGCAATTACCCAAGCATTTCATCATGATTCAATCACAAATAACTAATATCACCTAACATGTCACATTCAACAACTATAAGCACGTGCACACTTATTTCCATTATCAAAATCTTATGGCAAAGCATCAATTACCCGTAACTTTAAATTGTTAAACATTTATTTATTCATCTCAACACTCTAAACAAGTAATGAATAAGTTTTAGACAGTTACCACGAAGTTCGGACGCATTTCGGAAGCAAAACATACCAAAATACTCAACCTAAAGGAGGGAAAGGAAGGGCAAGGGTTCATGCCAACCATGGGGTTCAGAATAAGAGAAAACACCTTGAACAAGTAGGTTATGTCGTGCTCGCGACATGGGTCGCGCTCGCGATAGAAGCCTCCCTCACAGCTCTATGAAAATTAGACTATCAGGACAGTTTCTCACTCTGACTTTGTATCGACTAAACCAACCCCTAAACCTCATTTTTAGGAAAAACTTCCCCATAACAATTGATCCTTAGAATGTTAATAATCAAATGGAACACATTTCAGGTCATTTGGACATCTATAACTTCATATCTGAGCTAAACAACATATACTGTTCATATAACCCGACCCAAACAAAGACACTACGGTTTTGGCAAATTCTCAGGGTCTGAGAGCAAGAATTTGCTCAAAGTCATTTCTGAGACTTTTATAGGTCTGGAATTCATGATTCTAATGGCTCAATAATCACATGCTTCAGAGATCTAAAACTCTACTTATGACAAAAACAATACACGGAGGTCAGATGAAAACTGAACATAATCGCCAAAATCATATCTTATCATCACAACTATATGACAACCCATCTAACATCATCATCACACATGCATTTACTCAAACAAATCACTTAAAATTTCCAAAATTTAAAAGACATAAAACACATACACATTAAATCCAAAAAGAGAACTAGGGCAATAGACTTCCAACTGAACATAATAGAAGAATCAACTCCCAAACCTAGAAATTGAAGCTCAAAACCTCCATCTTCAAGAACCCACAATCTTAGCCTTTGATCTTCTTCTTAACACCCAAACTCTTGCACAAAACCCAGCCAAGAACACACTTAAATCAAGCCATTCACTGATTCATATAAAACCAGAAATAAAGAAGAAGAAGAAACCTCAATAAATCCAAGCACTTAGTTCTTGATTTTAGCTCAAAACTCAGAAATCTAACTTCAAAACTTGAAGACCAACATATGCAAAGGTGAAGAGCAGCAAAAATGAAAAGAAAGAGAAGAGAAAACGGGAAAAGAGGAAGCAAAGGGAAGAAAATACAGCTTCCACGGGAAGATATTCCCTTTCCTTGCCCCTCCTTTCCCTCTCTCTTACTTTTACATTAATTACCCAACCACCAAGTCCACATGACAAGCTCCTATTGGACCAAAAACCCACTATCTTGACTTACATTCCATGGCACCATACACCACACACACAATATAATCTCCTATAAAACACTTTTTCATTCAAGGCACCACACACACAATCCACTAGATTAAACCACAACAAATACCCTACATCCATACACCACATGCACAGCAAATAATTCCTCCTCTTAACTTATTTAATTAATTTCTTTGCAATTAAGTCCTTATTATCAAATTTTTCTCTTAATCAAATTACGAAAATACCCTTAATTTCCCGACTTATCATGTATATTCCGACTAGACCCGTTTTGGGGGGTTGATTTCACTCACGGTCACTCAACTTATCACTTATCGCGCAAAAGTAACCGATTTTTTTTTCTTACTTAAATGTCACTGAACTTTTAATATTTTTGCAAAAAAGTCATGTTGACCGGAATCTAGCGAGGACTCTCGCCGGATAGATGACATGGCATGCCATGTCAGAAACTATATGCCGTTTAACAATATCTCCAACAAATGCTACATCTAAGTCAATTTCACTCACGGTCACTAAACTTATAATTTATCGCGCAAAAATAACCAATTTTCTTTTTTTCCAACTTAAATGTTATTGAACTTCTAATATTTTTGCAAAAAAGTCATATATTTACTATTCGTTGTCACGTGTCATATGCCATGTCATCAATCCGGCAAGAGTTCTCGCCGGATTCCGGTTAACATGACTTTTTTGCAAAAATGTTAGAAGTTCAGTGACATTTAAGTAACGAAAAAAAAGTCGGTTACTTTTGTGCGATAAGTGATAAGTTGAGTGACCATGAGTGAAATTGACCCCCGTTTTGGGTTGTTACAGCCAATCGATAGTGTAACGACCTGATTTGCACCCCAGTAGAATTGGTAGTGCAAATTTCTGTATTTGTGCAAGTTTAAGTGTAAGCAAGGACTTAATTGAATGGAATGTTTGTTGAGTGAAGGAAGAAGTGGATTTAAGGGACTTAGAGGGATAACTGACATCGACTTTAAGTGTAACTTTGCATGTTAGTGGACAAGTGGTTAAGTGTGACAAGTGGCTTTGTAAGTGTAGCGCCCTATACCCGTATGTGATACAGATATCGGATGTCACCGCACTGAACTAACATATACTCTAATACATTATTATCCGATTAAATAACTGTTCATTTTAATTTGGTTAACGTAATTAAACTATTCAGGTTATTAAATAGATAATTAATTAAAACCGATAATTTTTTTAAATAGTACCGTATACATGAATAGTATCGTATGTATGAATAGTGTCGTATGTGTGAATAGTACTGTATGTGTGAATAGTACCGTATGGCAAAGATAATTTACTTAAGTCTATTAATACTTATTAATTAATCATCAAACTTAATATTTCTACCTTAATTCACTATTAACTATGCCGATTGACCTATAACTGTCTAAGTTACTATTCATCTTGTCAATTTTCCTTTTAACTTGAAAACCTACATTTTTCTTTACCAATTATATTAACTTAATTTCTACCAATTATTAGGCATGCCAATCACAATATACTAGAGACAGTTATAATAATCTATTACAGTCCAAAACCAAAAAGCAGTATTATAAGACATATACATGCCAAAATCTTAACATACTCAATATTCCAAAATACTCCTTCAATACCACTTCCAAAATATGTGAGATACGCACTGCTCCAAAGTCCTACGGAGTACCTACACGTAGTCAAATAAAACTAGGTGCTGAGTATTAAATATGTCCAGTGGTGATTGCAATTCTATAAATTTTCACTTAACTAATTTTTCACGCATAAATGATTTTCCACAAATAATATCATTTAATATTCAAAAATAAACATATTTAATTTAATTATCAAGTATTCATACAATTTTATATTTAATTATCTTTAAATCACATAATTAGGGCAATTACACAATTAATACACAATAAAAATCTTATTTACCATTTTATTATTAACTTATGGTAATGTTTCAATTATACCCTTAAACTTTATCAAAATGGTAAAAATGTCCTTAGTTCATTTATTATTCACCAAAATTACATTTATGCCATTAGTTCAATTCAACTTCACTAATATTACAATTTTGCCACTAATTAATTTTAAATTCAATAATATTACAATTGTGCCACTATTTTAATTAATTTTACTAATATTACAATCTTATCATTAATGTACATTCTAAATTACGGTTTTACCCTCCAATTATCATTTTCATGCCAAATTACATTTTTACCCATAAAAAGTTGCCAATTTTCATATTTAACCATTTATTTACATTTTTACCCTTATTAACCATCCTTAACACACATATGCACAAAATTATAATTTTGCCCTTAAACCTTTTATTTAATCATATTTATGCCATTTTTCCACATAAATATTATTTTAATCATACTTTAACCATTTTAATCTTATTTGTACCATTATGCCCCTGTAACACACTGGCAGACTTTATATACAGGATAAACGAGATGTGAACTCCAGAAGTTCACAGAAATACCAGAGGAGTCATGTGGGACCACCATTGTCTTAAATACAGTACAGTACAATTCAGATATTCAGATACAGAGAGGTAGCACTATCATTGGCCTACTAAAAAGTGAGACGCCATGCTCACACTCGCGGTCTTATGTCCCTATGACATGCCAACATATCCTGAACTGGACTTGACTACCAGATCACTACATAGGGCAATATTATTTTATTTTTCACATTATTAATGTGGCATACATATATTTCATGGTATATCATCATAATATCTTATTCTTTTTCATACCATTTCATCATTACACATGTGATCATCATCATTACATCATCACATGCCATGTAAACTCATTATTTCATCATGGTACACATGCATACATACATACATGTATACGGCCCACATGCTAATTTATTTACATTAATTCTTTTTATCAATTTTATCTTTTATTTAGGCCAATTTCATGATGTATAACATCACCATGCCATCAATTTCCATGAAAACACATAAAAATCATTACTTTACACATGATATACATTCGACCATACATACATCACATACCTCATAATGTTTTCACATGCTCTAACACATACCATTCATTAGTTCACATGCTACATACCATAGATCCATCATAAATAAACATAAAACATCATGAAAACACATGAAATTCACATGATTACCATTAAGCCAATGAAGGAAATTTTCACGCAAAATTTATTTCTTCATTTTAATTATCCTTACCATCATTATTAACATCTCTAAGCATGAATATCATGTTATTTTTAATTAAAAGTGCATAAATCACATACTTTCTTCACAAATATAACCTAAATTCATGCTTTTACCATGGAATTAAATGGAATTTGCAATCACAAACGTCAAATTCGTGTAATATACTTCTCATTATCCTTTTCCTTGCCCTTACCTTGATTGGAGGTTCCCTCACCTACTGGACATAATAATGTCCAAACACAAAAATTAAGAGTTCATCAAAACCAAATTTCCTTTCATCAAATAAACTTAATAAACCTCTTATTCACATCTTATATTACCTTTAGAAACCTTAAAACCAAATTTAAAACTCTTAAATCTCTTACATCAATTTTACACCCAAACTTCAAGTCTAGATTTCACCCACTTATACTCCTCCAAAGGAAATTCTAAGACCACCAATGGATTCTAGATGAGCTGAATTATGCTAGGGAGGTTTGATCTTGAGGTGAGATGAAGAAAAAATGAAAGAAAAATGGTGGAGGAGGGAGGATAAGCAATTCGGCCAAGAGAGGAAGAAGAGGGAGGCTGAAATGAAATGGAATCCAAGGGATTTCTAGATTTTTAGGTGCCTTTATATGGGTCCAATTGTACCCAACTAGGTCCAACCAAAGTGATTGAGCCGATTTGGTCTGATTTTCATTTTTCGGGTCATTTTCCACTGTTTTGGTGAAATTAAATTTTTCTGAATTCCTTTTCACTCCCAATCAATTCTATAATTGTTATAATATTAGAATTAGTCTCCCTACAAAACGTTAGCTCAATCAGAGTCCGTTTGGGGTCTGGTTCACTTAAACCGATCTAATACGGTTCAATCTGGTTTTACGGTAAAATACAATTCTAATGTTGTAAAAAATTTTTAAAAATTATTCTAAGCCTTTTATCCTTTTACAGTAGACCATTTTATCGACTCTAACTATTTATAAAAATTCGGTCAAAGTTCAGTCAAACTTTGGTTCAATCGAACCAAACCAGGGAAACTTCAGACTTACTTTCGGAAGCCTATTCGACCTCATTTATACACCAGATTACCCATTATACTCCACTTAACAACCTCTTTCTGATGGTGAAATAAAATATTTTTGGGTACTATTCATCCTGGAGTCACTATTTTGTGGGCCCCACAGTTGCTATTTACGAGACCCACAGTCACTATTTACAGACTAGTCAAAGATGCTATCACTATTCATGGGACCCACAGTTATTATTAATCATAATGACATTGTCGATGTCAATATGATGTTATTGATGATGTCATCATGGTCCCACATTTACTATTCAGTGGGCCCTAACGAGCCCCACATTTACTATTCAATAGGCCCAACCTGGACCCACTTTTACTATTCAGTGGGTCCCACTTTTCACTATTCACCGAAGTAAATACTTTTATTTACTATTTCTGTAACACCCCGAAATGTACCCTAAAAGGATTTGTGTATTTTCGAGGATTTTGATATTCGAAATCGTGTGATTTGATGGTCGGAGTGATTAAGTAGTAGGAAAAGATATGATCAGAATTAAGAAAAAAGAGAGTCAAGGGTATTTCGGTAATTTCACATATAGGGATTTAATTGAGTGGAATAAATAAATATGAGGGCTAAATTTTGAGAATGGATCATTTATATGCGGAATGTATGTAAGTTGTGGTATTAGGTGTGTCGAAAGGACAAATTCGGTATTAGCACAAAAGTTTCGGCAAGTGCGGCCAATTGCGAATTTATAAGGTATTAATTTAGGACTTAATTGAAGGGTATAAGATTTAATTGTTGGCCAATGTATGAATTAGAAACAAGTATTATGCTAAGGAAAGGTTAGAGAAGAGTTGGAAGACCAACAAGGAGAATTGACATAAAAAAATCTACCTTGGGCCAATAGGGTGGTGCTATGTGGCATTTGAGATAGGCTTGACTTTATTTAGGTGAGAGAACTGTGTGTGAGAGAGAGAGAACATATTTTCTGCTCATCCCTCTCCTCTCTCACGTTGCTTCCTTGCTCTTCTTCTCTTCATCTTCTTCTTCTTCTCACGCCATACTCCCTCTCTCTCTTTGCAAGCCCTAAGTTGTGTTTAATGGAAAGTGCAGCTCAAGTGTTCTTGGTGAGAGTTTTGGCATGATAGGGTAAGTTATGGATTTTAATTTCTGAAATATTTCCTCTTTATTCAATTAGAAATCTTAAGTAATATTCTATATTTTCATGAGGAAATTGGATTAATAAAACTGAAGAAAGAGTATGGAAGCAAGAAGAGCAACCATTGAAGCTAATGGAGCAAAGGAGTTTGAGGTTTGGGAAAATTTATATGCTTTGATATGAATTCTTAATTATTGATTTGTGTATGAATGAGTTTTTGTTTTGGAAGTGTATTTTTCTTAAAATTTGGATTGGTTGTGTTGAGGTGGTTGTGTGGATTGGCTTGGGTTTAGAGAATTTGAATTTTTTTTGGGGATACTATGTCCAGATTTCACTGGGCCTTTAGTGTTCGTTTTAGTTATAAGTCAAGTTATAGATGTCCAAATGAGATGAAACTAGTGCCATTTGAAAGCTAATTTATTTATCAAAAATTGTCTCTGAAGGACCGGAATCTAATTCTAGCTCTAAGATCCTTGAAACTGGTAAAAACTGTGGTGTCTATACTTAGACGAGTTCACGGGAGCAGTGTAGGTTATGTAGCTTTTATCTGGATTTCTAGACGTCCAATTGATCTTAAATTTATTTAATTTGAAATCTAACATCCTAAGGAACATTTGTTAAGAAGGACGTTTTGGTTAGAAATGAGGTTTAGTGGGTCGTTTAAGCAATACAAAGTCAAACACGGAAAACTATCTCGTAAGTCTGTTTTCATAGGGCAGTTGGGAAAGCTCTCTGTCGCAATCGCGATGCTTGTCGCGAGCACAACAGAACCTGTTTGTGGAAGGTTTTTCCTTTCATTTTGAGCCTCATAGTTGGTATGAACCCTTGCCCCTCTTTACTAATCTTTAGGATGCGTAAATTGTCATGTTTTTCATCCCGAAAAACACCCGAACTTCCTCGGAACCTTTCAAGATATATTCATCATATATTTAAAGTTTGGAAATGAGTAATTAAATGGATATCACTTAGGAATACAATTGTCTAAGGTTATAAATAAGAATATTAACTTCGTTATTGAGAGGTTTAATGAATCAAACACTTCCGAGTATGTTCTTTATAACCTAATTTATATTATGTTAGGCAATTTGAAGTGGAATTCCATAACTTGCATTTTGAGCCAACAAGATTATGGGGTTTGGATTCCTAACCCTTCGGAATACATAGGATGTTTAGAGCACTCTTTTAAGTTCAAACCAAAGTGTAGAAGCTCAATCAGATATGAAGGAGAGTGTATTAATTGAACTTTACTAGTGCTTTGATATTTGTTAGGAATAATTGTGGCCCATTTGTGTAAGACCGACAAAAATCTGTGAGCTTTTAATGATTCAAGACTTGAGGAGATCTATTTATAGTTTAGAATTTGTGTGAGATGTTAAGAATGAAGTAAATGATGGAATTAAGTGTGTCGTAAACCGGAATTGAAATGAACCTTTCGTATCGCAACGATTTTTAATTTGACTATTTAATTATAAAATGACTCTTAGGCAATTGAGTAGTTTGGGATACTTGTGTTGGAACTCTTGGATTCTATGCACGGATTTAGGGAAAATAATGTTCAAGAAAATTAGTTATGGACATGACAAAAGTAAGTATGTTTCTATGTGAAGTATATGCAAGTGAGAAAGGATAAGAGGGTGATGCTTGGCTCTGTCGCGAGCGCGATAGAGGTTATCTGGATTTATCACGATCTCGACTCAGGCCGCGAGCGCGATTCCTAGTGTATGGTTTGGCTCTATCGCGAGCGGGATGGGTGTCGCGAGCGCGACAAAGGCCATTTAACTTTCTGTCGCGAGCGCGGCTCTTTTCTGTGCTACGAATAGATGATTGTTTAAGCTATTTGACATGAGTTTTGGCTTGTGGTTTACATGTGACTTAGTGTATAATTTAAGATATGCTATACCATGCAAGTTATAGTTGTAATAATTTATGGAGCATGTATTAAAATTAAATGTGATTATAATTAAAGGTTATGAATTGTTATATTGTATATGAACCATTATTTTTATGAACAATCTATATATCGGATTATTATGCGATTATAATAAAAGTATGTACTTCTGAAAAAGATTTTAAATTATGACATGAGTATTTCTAAAGGAAACAAGTATGTGTTAGCCTGCCTTAGTCGAGTTGTGGATAGTTAGGCATGCGTAATAGAGTTAGTGTTACTGCAGCCTGTGTATGATTTGGACCCCGATTAGGTCCCCGAATGGATCTTCGTGATCCCTGTGTACTAAAAAGATAGTGTTTATACCTTCGGGTATCTATGAATTATGAGAATAGTGTTAATACCTTCGGGTATCTTAGTGTTACTCGTTATCCACCCTTTTGACTTAGCAGGCATTAACGAACATAAATATGTGAACTGAATGATACGTGTGAATTGATAAAGATATGTGAAGTTTTGTGTAAATTTATGCACTCAATGAGAATGTGATCACCTTGTGTGATGTGACTTATATTTTGGCATGAGTTGCGCTTCACGCACCTAT
Organism: Excoecaria cochinchinensis; assembly: GCA_947683425.1. Taxonomy (NCBI): domain Eukaryota; kingdom Viridiplantae; phylum Streptophyta; class Magnoliopsida; order Malpighiales; family Euphorbiaceae; genus Excoecaria; species Excoecaria cochinchinensis. The sequence goes on from CANTUQ010000020.1 coordinate 5,515,931, forward strand.
GTGTTTTGGATCCTGTGGGATCCCTATGCGTAAATGTGGTAATGTCTTTAAAAGTTCATATGCTTCAGCTTTGATTATTTTCTTTGTAATATTAACATGAGTTAATGACACGATAGTAATGCAACAATTTGAAGGAAGTAATTAAACGAAAGTGATTATATATATATGAGATACATTTATATGCTTTTAACATGAAGTTAGATTATTAGCGGCTTAATCATGACCTCCTTGATATGTGAGAATTATTGTAATTAGAAATCTGATTATAGGCCGAATAAAATGATGTGTATGACATGCAATATATGATTAATAAAACATGAAAAGCATGTATCAAGCAAGACTGTCACCTTGTTTAATCTTATAAATGATTATGATTAAAATATTCTAATTATGACCAATTATGTATATATGTGTTAAATGATTTGATGTTGGTTATTTATTGTATGTTATGACTGACGGCCATTGTGAATGGTCGTCCATACTATGTGTTTTCCACACTAAGCTTTGTGCTTAGCATGGGTTTTTATCCATGCAGGTTTGGAGTTAGTCGTGTCGCCGAGGATAATCCGCAACAGTCGGGCCATCCAGTCCGTAGTAGTAGCTAGTGTTTAGGAATTATAGTCCATCTTTGTAAAGTAATTCTTAATTAGTATTGTATTAAGTGATTGGGATGTAATAAGATGTTAAGGAGCAATGTAATGATAAGTATATGAAGGTCTTTTGTACTATGTTGATGTTTGTATGTTTTGAGAAATTTTTTGTAACTATGCTTATATTAGTGTTCCCGGCTTGCTTTGCCCGTAGCATTCCTCACCCATCATCGCATACTGTCTATGTTACCATACAGTATGCTATACGTGGGTGAGGGGTGTTATAGTTTCGGCCATTTCGGACTCGTTTGACCTCCGATTGACCTGAAATTTGCGCCTAAGAACTCGTATTGACGAGCTCTACCCAATGGTCCAATAAAATATTTTTCAATTTTGGGAAGTACTATTCATCTCGAAAGCACTATTCAGTCTTAAAAAATACTATTTTCGACTAACTCGGTATTGGGGCTGCTACAATCTCCCCTACTAATTTAAAATTTCATCCTCAAAATTTACCTGAACTGAAGAGCTGGGGATACTGCTATCTCATAGTCTTTTCTGGTTCCCACGTCGCTTCCTCGACATTGTGATGATTCTAGAGAATCTTCACCAGTCGAATCTGTTTGTTCCTAAGTTGCTTTACTTCTCTAGCCATGATCTTCACTGGATACTCCTCATAAGTCATATCTGGCTAAACTCGAACTTCTTCAGGTTTGATGACATGACTGGGGTCTGAACGGTACCTTTGAAGCATAGAGACGTGGAAGACATCATGAATCTTCTCTAACTCTTGTGGAAGCTTCAATCTGTAAGCTACTGGTCCAACCCGCTGAATAATTTCATAAGGACCAATGAATCTCGGACTCAGCTTGCCTTTCTTTCTAAATCTCAGGATCTTCTTCCATGGAGAAACTTTCAGCAATACTTTATCTCCCACTTTAAACTCTATATCTTTCCTCTTCAGATCTGCATAGGTCTTTTGTCGATCCATGGCTTCTTTTAAGCTGTCCTTAATCACTTAAACCTTTTCTTCCATTTATCTAATCAGATCTGACCCCACAATCTTGCTCTCACTGAGCTCTGTCCAACAAAGAGGAGTTCTGCACTTTCTACCATACAAAGCTTCATAGGGAGCCATCTTGATACTGGTCTGATAACTGTTATTGTAGGCAAATTTTGCTAAAGGCAAGTATCGCTCCCAACGGCTACCAAACTCGAGTATATAACATCTCAACATATCTTATAGAATCTGAATCACACGCTCAGATTGTCCATCAATCTGACGGTGAAAAGCTGTACTGAAATGTAATCGAGTTCCTAAAGCTTCCTGAAGTCTCTTCTAAAATTGAGAAGTGAATCTCAGATCATGATATTAAATTATAGAGGATGGAACTCCATGTAGTCTTACAATCTCAGTAATATACAACTTTGCCAGCTTGGATAACGAATAATCCATTTTGATAGGCAGGAAATGAGCTGATTCAGTGAGTCGGTCAACAATTACCGAAACTACATCATGTTTCTTTCTTGAGAGAGGAAATCCTGTCACACCCCAAAATGGCCCTGGTCGGATTATGCATGCTAAGTCGGGATCGGAAGGGTATTTCAGTAATTTGGTACATGTGAAATTTGGATATTAAGGATTTAATGGCATTTATGTAATTAAGTAAGTGGAGAATACTAAAGTGAGTATAGTGCCATAGTCTGTAAGATTTTAGTGGAATTTGTGGTTCAATAAGGATTTGCCATGTGGGTGTGTTAGGTGAGCATTGAAAGAAGAAAAAGAAGCAAGGAAAGAGGAAGAGAGGGAACACAGAATGCATTTTTCCGTTCGTTCCCCTCTCACGTTCCTCTTTCTTCTTCTCTTCTCCCTTCTTTGCTTTTCCTTTCATTTTCCTTGGCTTGGAGTTGTATTTGGATTGGATTGTGCTTTGCTTTGAAGAGGTGAGTTGGGTTAAGGTTTTTACATTCTGCTCTTCTTCTTCTTCTTCTTTCTTCTGTTTTGGTTGAGTTAGGGTTTTGAAGAATAATTATGGGTTTTATTTGTGCAAGCTTTGGATTACAAGAAGGAACAAAGTAAAGGCAAGGAAAAGAGTGAGGTTTGATCTTGAAGTTGGAAGCTGATTTTGGATCGTTCGTTATTTCCAGGTTTGGGAGCATTTTGAATGCATGCAATGTTTGAAGAACTTCTGTGTTCATGTCTCTGCCCTATTTCTCTCTGGTCTAATTTCTGGAATTTGATGTGGTTTGGAGTGTGTACATGCATGATTAAGTGAATAGATGTGTTAGTAATGCATGATAGGAATTGAATTGAAGTTACTGAGCTTTGGGTTTTGAACTTACTGTATTTTTAGGGTTTATGTTCTTAAATGGATTTAATGTGTTTATGCATGGTTGTGATTGTTTTAATTGATGGATTAAGCTGGTTTTATGTCAAATTGATGTTTGGAAGACCGATTGAAAGGTAAGATGAGTTTGGTGGTGTTTTGAATGAGATTGAAAATGAATTTATCGAGTTCTTGGAGTTCTGGGTAACTGGGAATGGAAAATCGCATCTCTGTAGAATTTCCAGTTCCAGTTTGTTCTGTGAGAAGCGAGTCACGTCGCGTGACTTAGAGTCACGGCGTGACTCATGTGAAGGGCAGCGTGACTCCCAGTTGCGAAGCGTGACTCTTCTCTCTGTGAGAGGAAAGTCACGTCTCGTGAATTAGGGTCACGACGTGACCCTTGTGATTGGCAAAGCGTGACTCCAGTTGCGAAGCGTGACTCTTCTCTCTGTGAGAGGAAAGTCACGTCTCGTGACTTAGAGTCATGGCGTGACTCTGGTAAAGGCGATGCGTGACTCCTCTCTCTGTGAGAGGGAAGTCACGTCACGTGACATAGAGTCACGGCGTGACTCTTGTGAGGCCAGGCGTGACATAGAGTCACGTCCCGTGACTCTCTAGCAGGTCACGAGACGTGACACTAGGTCACGGCGTGACCCTCCTGTGAGGTCAGTCACAAGTCGTGACACGACTTGTGACCGACTCCTCTTCAGCTCCTTTTTCCGATTTCGCCCAGTTTTAAACCAAAATGGATTTCCTATTTCTTCTGTATGGGTCTTTACTTCTGTATAAGTTATGTCAGACTGTTATACGCTCCTGTATGGCTTTTCTGTTTTACTTTGTTTCCCCACATGACTAGTTTTCTTGAAATGACTTTCAAATGTTTTTATGACTCTTTTCTCTACTGTGTGCTATCTTATCTGATTGGTTAGCCTATTTTAGTTGTGTTTAGCATTATGTTATGCCTGTCCTTGGTCGGGTTCTTATCTAGAATAACATGCCATGTTTAAGAGCATTGTATCATTTCTTGATTTAGATTATGTGTTTTTGATCATCGGCATAATATGATTACATATGTGTTCTTGTTATACTCTAGTAATTGGAGTAGTGATAAAATGTGATTGATTGACCTATTGCATGCTTCAGAATATGACTTGTATGAGCTTTGATTGATATTATGCTTTAGCCTTTGAACTCATTGTATTATGTTAAATGTAATTGGGACTATGCATGGTTTATGCTTAGTATTCTCACCTAAACGCATGTTTAGGATTATGTTTTGATAATCATTGGCATGGTAGTGCTTTTATACCTGATTCTTGGCATGCTTTAGAATATTGTTTAATGTTAAAGTGTATGGACTGTAATATGTTTTGCAATGCGGAATTGTATGAGATATGATCAACTTTATGAGCATATTTATATGTCTATTGTACTCCGGTTTATGCATGATATTTACATATTTATGCATTATGCGATTCAAACGTGAATTGTTTTATGCATGACCTGCGAGAGTCAGTCTAGTGGATAGTTAGGCATGCCTAATAGAGTCTTTCAGTAGCTGCAGCGCCCTTTGAACGTATTGGACCCTGATCAGGTCCCCCGTATGGTTCCTCGCGAACCCCCCTCAGTGCGGATCCTCGTGGTCCTTTTTAATGAATTTGGATCGGGTTAAGATCCCCCATCAGTAAAATGCTTTTGTGACAAAATAAAGTGGTTTTCGATTTGTACCCGTAAGGTACTAATCAGTTCAGTACACTCGTTATCCACTATTGTGAGTCAGCAGGTGCTTTACTGGTTTGTATTGCTTTGAAATAGCTATCAGAATGTGATATCCGATTGGTTGTGATAAGGATTTCTGGAATCAGTTTATATGTATATGAATGTGACTATGGGCTTCAGAATGTATGTCTGTTTTAAATAAGCATGACTTTATATCTAACATGATTATCCGTACTCGTCATGTGATTTGTTATAAGTTTCTGAATGCTTTGATTATGATGCGACTATAGAATTTATGTATGTGACTTAAACATGTTTTGTTAATATATTAGCTTGTGAACCGAAGCAGCTGTGATGGTAAGTATGTGATGATTACTGTACTCTCTGCATGATGATGATATGAATGTAATACTAATTGGTTATGCCTTCAGTCTCTGTTATCAGAATGTTTCTGCATGATGCTTAATATATTTTAGAGTTGCGCAGCGGTATTGTGATGCTCTAAATATTATCCTTTGGATATTTGACTAGTGTATATGTTTGGCATGTCTAAGTATGTTCAATAGCTAGCACTCTCAACATGATGATTGGGTTGTCAGTTCCTGCATAGGTACTTAGTTTTGTCAATTTGCTTGTGTATAGCTCTTGTGACTCCGCATGGTAAGATGCTATCATTTGATACCCATGTAGGTTTATGCATGAGTTATAGTATGTAGTTTGGCATGATGATATTTGTATCGTATATTGTTTTATGTCCGTATTGGTATATCCTGGACATGAGTTTAGGGTCTGTTTGTGAGTTATCGAATGAATGCCTTTACTATGCCAGCATGATCATATTTGTTATGAATATCTGCATTTGTCATCTGAATGTGTTTTGCCTTGACGACCATTGTGAATGGCCGTCCATATTCTTGTGTGTTCTCCCCACTAAGCGTTATCGCTTAGCACAGATTTCCTTTCCGTGCAGGTGGCAGGTTTAGTTCTGTTCGAGTCGCGCTTCTGCAAGGTCGGCCACGTAGGAGTTAAAAGTTCTGTATTTTGTTCAGCTTCTGTATTTCAGCTTTTGTAATTCTGTAGTATTGTATATGTAATTATTATGTTTCGTTCTTGAGTTTTCTTTTGGGAATGTAATAGTTAGTATGTCCTTATGTTTAGTTATTCCTTTGTTTTATTATTTTGATTATGCTTCCGTTGAATGGTCATATGTATGCTTCTGTGTATGCTTTTGCTTAGTGCCTGCATGTGCGTGAGTCATTGCATGTTCAGTCTGTACCGCAAGGTAAGTCAAGGTAAGTTTTTAATTAAACCGTATTTTCGTATGTATGTTATGTATGAATGTATGCTTCCACATTGTGCATGTGTATATCTGTATATGTGAGCGTCATGTAGCGCATCCATCGGTGTCCTTCCAACGGGGATGGCAATGGGGGTGTTACAGTTAGTGGTATCAGAGCCCAGGTTTGATGGTTCTGGGTGTGTTGTTTGTTTTGTGTTGAGTCTTTACATGAGAGTCGGTTTTGTGTCGTGGCCTAATGCAGATGCGTCTTGTTTTGTGTCATGTCTAGATGGAGTCTGATCCTAGTGAGAATGTGGGCGAGACAACAGAAAGTGTGAATCGAGTTATTGCTGATCAGGATGTTTCCGAGCGTTCTCCAGTGGAAAATTCTGGTCGTGTTTCTGATGATAGGGCTCTTGTACAAGGGTTGATTCAAATTCGGATAGATTGACTGCTACTCGTGCTTCTCAAGAAGTTGTGCGGCATGTTCCTCAGAAGAGAAAAAGATCGGTTAGTGAAGTGTCAGCAGGGAAGAGGGTTCGAGAACCTTCAGCGTGTCAACAATTTCAGAAGCAACATGGGATTAAGTGTAGGAAGTGGATATCGCTTTTATGTCAGCACTGTCAGAAGCGACATCGGGGCCCATGTCGGAAGCTTTCAGGTGCTTATTTCAGGTGTGGCAGTATGGAACACCGGATTGCCGATTGTCCTAAGAAGATGAGTGAGAGTCTAGCTGGGCAAGCTAGAAAGGATGTGGAGGATTTGCTCAGATCTTCTCGAGTGTCTTCAGAGTTTGTAGCATCTAACAAGGATTCGAAGGAGACCGCAGGTTCTTCCGGTAAGTTACTTTGCAAGCTTTTGTCTAAGTAAGTTTTGTTTGTTTGGGTTGTGTGGATGTAAGTGTTTCGCTGTGAATTTCGAGGACGAAATTCTTTTAGGAGGGAAGAGTTGTCACACCCCAAAATGGCCCTGGTCGGATTATGCATGCTAAGTCGGGATCGGAAGGGTATTTCAGTAATTTGGTACATGTGAAATTTGGATATTAAGGATTTAATGGCATTTATGTAATTAAGTAAGTGGAGAATACTAAAGTGAGTACAGTGCCATAGTCTGTAAGATTTTAGTGGAATTTGTGGTTCAATAAGGATTTGCCATGTGGGTGTGTTAGGTGAGCATTGAAAGAAGAAAAAGAAGCAAGGAAAGAGGAAGAGAGGGAACACATAATGCATTTTTCCGTTCGTTCCCCTCTCACGTTCCTCTTTCTTCTTCTCTTCTCCCTTCTTTGCTTTTCCTTTCATTTTCCTTGGCTTGGAGTTGTATTTGGATTGGATTGTGCTTTGCTTTTAAGAGGTGAGTTGGGTTAAGGTTTTTACATTCTGCTCTTCTTCTTCTTCTTCTTTCTTCTGTTTTGGTTGAGTTAGGGTTTTGAAGAATAATTATGGGTTTTATTTGTGCAAGCTTTGGATTACAAGAAGGAACAAAGTAAAGGCAAGGAAAAGAGTGAGGTCTGATCTTGAAGTTGGAAGCTGATTTTGGATCGTTCGTTATTTCCAGGTTTGGGAGCATTTTGAATGCATGCAATGTTTGAAGAACTTCTGTGTTCATGTCTCTGCCCTATTTCTCTCTAGTCTAATTTCTGGAATTTGATGTGGTTTGGAGTGTGTACATGCATGATTAAGTGAATAGATGTGTTAGTAATGCATGATAGGAATTGAATTGAAGTTACTGAGCTTTGGGTTTTGAACTTACTGTATTTTTAGGGTTTATGTTCTTAAATGGATTTAATGTGTTTATGCATGGTTGTGATTGTTTTAATTGATGGATTAAGCTGGTTTTATGTCAAATTGATGTTTGGAAGACCGATTGAAAGGTAAGATGAGTTTGGTGGTGTTTTGAATGAGATTGAAAATGAATTTATCGAGTTCTTGGAGTTCTGGGTAACTGGGAATGGAAAATCGCATCTCTGTAGAATTTCCAGTTCCAGTTTGTTCTGTGAGAAGCGAGTCACGTCGCGTGACTTAGAGTCACGGCGTGACTCATGTGAAGGGCAGCGTGACTCCCAGTTGCGAAGCGTGACTCTTCTCTCTGTGAGAGGAAAGTCACGTCTCGTGACTTAGGGTCACGACGTGACCCTTGTGATTGGCAAAGCGTGACTCCAGTTGCGAAGCGTGACTCTTCTCTCTGTGAGAGGAAAGTCACGTCTCGTGACTTAGAGTCACGGCGTGACTCTGGTAAGGGCGATGCGTACCTCCTCTCTCTGTGAGAGGGAAGTCACGTCACGTGACATAGAGTCACGGCGTGACTCTTGTGAGGCCAGGCGTGACATAGAGTCACGTCCCGTGACTCTCTAGCAGGTCACGAGACGTGACACTAGGTCACGGCGTGACCCTCCTGTGAGGTCAGTCACAAGTCGTGACACGACTTGTGACCGACTCCTCTTCAGGTCCTTTTTCCGATTTCGCCCAGTTTTAAACCAAAATGGATTTCCTATTTCTTCTGTATGGGTCTTTACTTCTGTATAAGTTATGTCAGACTGTTATACGCTCCTGTATGGCTTTTCTGTTTTACTTTGTTTCCCCACATGACTAGTTTTCTTGAAATGACTTTCAAATGTTTTTATGACTCTTTTCTCTACTGTGTGCTATCTTATCTGATTGGTTAGCCTATTTTAGTTGTGTTTAGCATTATGTTATGCCTGTCCTTGGTCGGGTTCCTATCTAGAATAATATGCCATGTTTAAGAGCATTGTATCATTTCCTGATTTAGATTATGTGTTTTTGATCATCGGCATAATATGATTACATATGTGTTCTTGTTATACTCTAGTAATTGGAGTAGTGATAAAATGTGATTGATTGACCTATTGCATGCTTCAGAATATGACTTGTATGAGCTTTGATTGATATTATGCTTTAGCCTTTGAACTCATTGTATTATGTTAAATGTAATTGGGACTATGCATGGTTTATGCTTAGTATTCTCACCTAAACGCATGTTTAGGATTATGTTTTGATAATCATTGGCATGGTAGTGCTTTTATACCTGATTCTTGGCATGCTTTAGAATATTGTTTAATGTTAAAGTGTATGGACTGTAATATGTTTTGCAATGCGGAATTGTATGAGATATGATCAACTTTATGAGCATATTTATATGTCTATTGTACTCCGGTTTATGCATGATATTTACATATTTATGCATTATGCGATTCAAACGTGAATTGTTTTATGCATGACCTGCGAGAGTCAGTCTAGTGGATAGTTAGGCATGCCTAATAGAGTCTTTCAGTAGCTGCAGCGCCCTTTGAACGTATTGGACCCTGATCAGGTCCCCCGTATGGTTCCTCACGAACCCCCCTCAGTGCGGATCCTCGTGGTCCTTTTTAATGAATTTGGATCGGGTTAAGATCCCCCATCAGTAAAATGCTTTTGTGACAAAATAAAGTGGTTTTCGATTTGTACCTGTAAGGTACTAATTAGTTCAGTACACTCGTTATCCACTATTGTGAGTCAGCAGGTGCTTTACTGGTTTGTATTGCTTTGAAATAGCTATCAGAATGTGATATCCGATTGATTGTGATAAGGATTTCTGGAATCAGTTTATATGTATATGAATGTGACTATGGGCTTCAGAATGTATGTCTGTTTTAAATAAGCATGACTTTATATCTAACATGATTATCCGTACTCGTCATGTGATTTGTTATAAGTTTCTGAATGCTTTGATTATGATGCGACTATAGAATTTATGTATGTGACTTAAACATGTTTTGTTAATATATTAGCTTGTGAACCGAAGCAGCTGTGATGGTAAGTATGTGATGATTACTGTACTCTCTACATGATGATGATATGAATGTAATACTAATTGGTTATGCCTTCAGTCTCTGTTATCAGAATGTTTCTGCATGATGCTTAATATATTTTAGAGTTGCGCAGCGGTATTGTGATGCTCTAAATATTATCCTTTGGATATTTGACTAGTGTATATGTTTGGCATGTCTAAGTATGTTCAATAGCTAGCACTCTCAACATGATGATTGGGTTGTCAGTTCCTGCATAGGTACTTAGTTTTGTCAATTTGCTTGTGTATAGCTCTTGTGACTCCGCATGGTAAGATGCTATCATTTGATACCCATGTAGGTTTATGCATGAGTTATAGTATGTAGTTTGGCATGATGATATTTGTATCGTATATTGTTTTATGTCCGTATTGGTATATCCTGGACATGAGTTTAGGGTCTGTTTGTGAGTTATCGAATGAATGCCTTTACTATGCCAGCATGATCATATTTGTTATGAATATCTGCATTTGTCATCTGAATGTGTTTTGCCTTGACGACCATTGTGAATGGCCGTCCATATTCTTGTGTGTTCTCCCCACTAAGCGTTATCGCTTAGCACGGATTTCCTTTCCGTGCAGGTGGCAGGTTTAGTTCTGTTCGAGTCGCGCTTCTGCAAGGTCGGCCACGTAGGAGTTAAAAGTTCTGTATTTTGTTCAGCTTCTGTATTTCAGCTTTTGTAATTCTGTAGTATTGTATATGTAATTATTATGTTTCGTTCTTGAGTTTTCTTTTGGGAATGTAATAGTTAGTATGTCCTTATGTTTAGTTATTCCTTTGTTTTATTATTTCGATTATGCTTCCGTTGAATGGTCATATGTATGCTTCTGTGTATGCTTTTGCTTAGTGCCTGCATGTGCGTGAGTCATTGCATGTTCAGTCTGTACCGCAAGGTAAGTCAAGGTAAGTTTTTAATTAAACCGTATTTTCGTATGTATGTTATGTATAAATGTATGCTTCCGCATTGTGCATGTGTATATCTGTATATGTGAGCGTCGTGTAGCGCGTCCGTCGGTGTCCTTCCAACGGGGACGGCGATGGGGGTGTTACAAATCCTGACACAAAATCCATGGTCACCTTATCCCATTTCCATTTAGGAATGACAATAGGCTGAAGCAAACCTGAAGGAACTTGATGTTCTGCCTTGACTTGCTAACAAACAAGACACTTACCCATAAATTCTGTCACATCACGTTTTATGCCTGGCCACCAATAGAGCATTTTCAAATCCTGATACATCTTGTTACAACCAGGATGCATAGCAAAGCTGCTATAATGAGCTTCTGACAGAATATCCTTTCTCAAATCAGCTTGATCAAAAAAGCACAATCTCTATTTGTAATATAGCCCACCATCTGAACCCAATGAATAATCACTAACATGGCCATCTATCACCTGAGACATAATGGTAGACAATCGATCATCCTGCTTCTGAGCATTTTTCACTTGCTGGAGAAAATCTGGCTTAACTTGCATTTCTAAAATCAAAGCTCCATCATCTGATAACTCCAGATTGATATTCATAGCTCATAGAGAAGCCATGAACTTCCTACTGAGAGCATCAGCTACAACGTTAGCTTTACCAGGATGATAGTTGATGAAGCATTCATAGTCTTTAATCAATTCAAGCCAACGTCTCTATAGAGACCGGGTCCTAAGGCAGCTCAGACCGAAGTTACCTAGTGATGAAAATGATGCCTGTGCACAGGTAAAAGACAGATAGAAGTGATGATTTCCTCGAAAAATATGTTTTTTTTCTTTAAAAAAAAAAGTTCTTAGGGGCCTGGGTAGTGAGGCCCATCTCACTAACGTGAGATGCAACTCTCACGTCAGTGAGGGGTGGAGTAAGGCAGGTCTCACCTGCCTCACGCGCCTCACTGCCCTAGTGCCCCCTTTCTCGTTATTTCGGGAGGTTTGGTGGGAAACCACCTAATATCCTCTGATAAAAAGTAAGAGCAAGAATTATTGTGGGGGTGGGGGGGTGGGGAGGGTTTTTGGAAGCACCAAAAAAACCCAGAAAGAAAAACACAAAGAGAGAAGAAAGTTTTGAGAGTAAAAAACATTTTTGGTTTTTAAAAGCATTCTCATGCAAGCCAAAGAGGAAACCAGAACTTATTTATTTGTTGATCTGAATTCAATATCTGAGGGTAAATAACCGGGTAACCATTTCCTTCTTTGATCTCTTTCTTTCTTTCTTCTTTTCTTTCTTTTTTCTTAGTTAGTTTTAAAGTGTTCTTCATTTGTATATACTATGTTTTTTTTCATTTGATTTCATTAATCTGTATTTCCCACATTTGTTATTGTTTACTATCAGACATAGATCATAAGTAGCTATCAGGATTAATCAAACATGTTTGCATGATATTTTGCATGTTTCTATCTTATTTTGTCATATCTGATGGCCTGTTCTTCTTCCTCTGTTCACCTCTGTTTTTTCCATTTCTTTGAGTCAGTGATTTTGTTGTGCTTGCTTTTGCTTGCCGATCGGATTTTGTATTTGTTTTTTGCTTGAATCAGGTTTCTCCGGTCAGATTTTGTGTTTCCCGATCGGACACGTCAGAAAAACCTCCGCTTCCCGTTCGGATTGCACGAGTCGTGAGTGCATTTCACGACTCGTGAAATGCATTCACGAGTCGTGAATGCCTTTCATGACTCGCGAATGGCATTCACTAGTCGTGAATGCCTTTCAAGATTCCTGAATGGCATTCACGAGTCGTGCGCTTCCTTGCTTCCTCATTGTTTATTTCGCTTGTTCTTTTTTAGTTCATCCAAATATCTATAGGTAAATGCATGTGAGGTAGTATAATTTTGTCATATCTCCCTTGTGTATTGCTGTCTTAATTTACTTGTTTTTGCCTAATTAATCTCTATTAATAATTGTTAATGTTATGGTTGGTTGATGATTCATTTATATATTTATTTACTGTTCTTTGATTAGTTTAATTGATTAGTTATTTGGTTGATCTATTAGTAATTTTAATTAATTATTTTATTCAATTAATTCATTTGTTCATATTAATTAATAATTTACTTTACTAACTTTTTATTTCATTTTTATCTTTTATTGTCTCAAAATTGTTTGTCTTCGTGAGTCATATTCACTCACGGGTTGGAGAGCCGAGGAATTAGAGACCATCCAATTTAAGGGTTTGCATTTCGATTGATGTGTTTATTTTATTTATATTATTTTTTATGTATTGTATGTAAAATGTTTTTTTTATTATTATCCGTATTACAAAAAATCACGTTTTTTAAATAAATAATAATTTGGGACTTTTCCTAATAAATTGGACCAATGTCCTATTTTAACCAACAAAATCTCACCTTCAAAATGGAGAATTAGTTTTCATAAAACGGGATCACTCATCCCGATTTTTCCAATCAATATCCTAAAAATAGTTCTCCAATTTTTTTAATAAATAAAAAAGAACCAATGTTCCTAAAATTCATCACCCGATTTATGTATGTTGCATTTTAATTTCTTTTATGTGTTTATTTATTTTAAACCAATTTTATTTATTTATATTTTCTTATTTGGGGGATTATTCTGTCCCATTTTCTTTTGTTTATTATTATTTATTTTGGGGGATTGATCTGTCCCAATTTCTATTTTGTAATTTATTTATTTATTGCTTTATTTATCGCTTTCCTATGTGAATGAATGCGCTTTAAATTTATTGCACAATCGCGTGAGATGAGAGATGGAATTTTAATTTCTTAAAAACTCATTTATTAACTTAAGCATTAATAAGAGTGAAGTTTCAGACACTATCTCTGGTTTAGACCAATAGAGGTTAGAGACCTTTCCCAGTTTCTTGTAAATTGGGTGGCGACTTCAAAATACCTCAAAAGGTGCCTAAAGGCGTTATGAGTCTAGATGATCCTTTCCAATGTTCTATTGGGAAGGAGGTATCCAAGATGACTAATTATGGCCAAGATCAAAAAAGACGCGAACCAATCCCTCGAGCCCCAAAAGGCGGGCTCAATGAGGGCCTTGTTAGTTCGGCGCGCGTCATAGTGGCGACTCCACTGGGGACAGTGATCAAAACTTCGCTTCGAAAGTGACTTAAGTTAAAATTATAATTGAGTTGCTAAGAATTAAAATTTCCATTTCTAATCGAAATTGCATTACATACATTAGAACCTTTGAATTATGTTAGTTGGTCCCCTATATACCCCGGTGCATTCCTAAAGCACGACCCTACTTTCACTCATTGTAGGGAAGTGCTCGGGATAATCACCAGCCCAAGCCTTGTGCTATTAATGGTATATCAAATGGAGACCGGATTGATCGCTATAATCGTGATGAGTTAGAGCCGTTGGTAGGGACCATGCTTTGGTGGACCTAAAGTAACACCACCTTTAACCGAAGCCCATGTAATGGCAATAGATACTCTAACTAGGTGAAATGTACCATAATATCGTGCTTGTTATTTAGGCCGTCATATATTGAACAAAATCAATTAAATTAAATGGTCTTCATCAAAGGCTTTCATGCCCCGGTGGGCCCATCTTAATTTAGTTGAATTATTTAAATACATAATGGCCAAACACTCATACGAATGTACATTAGGCTAGAGATGTTATGCTGCTAGTATTCACTTTGCACTATGCGTGTCCAATGGGTTCCCTATTAACCCTTAGATAAAGCCCACCAAGGAAAGAGACCGCACTACCTCGTGTGTGGGAGAAATAAGGTCGGAATCTATTTGCTTGCATGTGGTTGTGGATGCTGCACAGCATGCTCGTGCATCACATGTCATTCATGCATGTTAAAAATAATAATAATAATAATAATAATAATAATAATAATAATAATAATAATAATAATAATAATAATAATAATAATAGTAACTATTTACCTTGTTCGATAGCTAACTTTTCGCTGTTATCAAATTATTAATTTCTTTATACCAATGGATTCTACTCATTAATATGACTACGTCCACATTTTAAAAATACTTTTCTAAGGTCTGTAGCTCAAGTTAGTTCGATCAAACTTGGTCAAATCTAGTCAAACCGAGCCTATTTTTGCCTATATGAGTTAACCGACGGCCTGGGTGTGCTTCATCGATGGCCTGGCTGACCCTCCACCGATGGGATGGCTATCTGTAGCCCCACAAATGCCCAAATGCTCTTTTTTCGCTATTTTTGCCATTTCGGACTTGTTTGACCTCCGATTGACCTCAAATTTTCGCCTACAAACTCGAGCTGACAAGCTCTATCCTGTAATAACCCAATGCCCCTTGGGAGGACAAGGGAGAGCTATACGACAGTCATGCTATAACTAATCCAATTAGAATCATTAGTGTAACACCCCTACGTCCCCATTGGAAGGACGCAGGTGTGCTAACGACGCTCACTCACATACATGCACGCATACACTAAGCAGAAGCATACATTCATGCAAAAACACGGGGAAATTAAAAACTTACCTTGAGAAGTAAAAATGGACGCCATTAACTCACACACACGCCGGCGCTAAGTAGAACATATACACATGCATATACACATTCAATCATTCAATCAACGGAAGCATAAGGCGAATGATAGAACTGAGGAATAATTTAATACAAAAATATAATAGCCTTTACATAGCCCAAATATTACATTTAGAATCTTATAGATATAATTCATAAACCAAAGGCTACAAAAATTACAGAATCCGAAATACAGGAGCTGAAACAAAATAACAAACACTTCTAACTCCTATGTGGCCGACCTTGCAGATGCTCGACTTGAATCGAACTAAAACCTGCCACCTACAGGGGAAAAGAACCTGTGCTAAGCGATAACGCTTAGTGGGGAAAGCACACAAGTAATATGGACGACCATTCACAATGGTCGTCAAGGAATAACACATTCACAATGGCAAATGCGGACATTCATAACACATATATAATCAGGCTTGCATAAAAAGGCATTCATTCGAAAACTAACATCCATATCCATATACTTATGTCAAAAATAAGCCAAAGAAGACATAACACCATACACGATACAAGTATAATCATGCAGAACTACATACCATCTCACATGCATATACTTACCAAGGTATCGGACATCAGCACCTTACCGTTCATAGTCGCATGAGATTTATACGTGTAATTATCATACCCAATTACTCATACATTAACTAAGAACCCATTCACATGTTATAAGATTACTATGCAATAACGCACTCAACTATTATGTCAAGGGCATTAGCTATCTAAATCTACTTTTGTTATGTCAAAGTACACACACACTGGCTGAAGCCCAAGGGAAGACGTCGAAACACCTCACTTCCACTACACCACTCTACCACATAAAATATCATGCCATGTAACGTAGACACATAACAACATGCCGAAGATACTACAATAGTTGAGACCAAAGGAACATATAGCAAAATATTACATTCAGAGCATACACTAGTTCAAGATCAAATTCTTATACACTTTAACTTGCCTCATCATCATCCATTACTGCACATACACTTACCGAAGCCGATCCACATGCATTGCACCCCAAATAATACATATGTGATCATTCAATAGTCCAGATCGCCTTATTATGCATACTAATTCACATGCTACCATAATAGTTAATAATACGGAATCACATTCATATACATACTAATTAACCCTATCAGTCCGTAATTTAAGCTCACATTCATATACATATTAATTCATATGCTTATAAAATAACTGGTCAGATTCACATTCTCATAAGCATAACATAATGACCATACTCATGCCATTCGAAAAATCATGGTCACAGTCATACACGTCTTAATTCCCGTACTTATATCCATAACTGATGGTATACAAATACATTCAAAATATGATATACATATACATATAATTAGGTTCAATTCACATGTTTGAATCACACTTAACCCATTCAGAGATTCATAATCACATTCGGATACATAACTGAGTCACATGTCAAAACTCATACTCATTCAGATATCACATTCTCTTGTTCATATCAGACAAAACAAACATAATACCTGCTGACTCAAAAAAGTGGATAACGAGTAAACGCATAGCGTACCTTATGGACACGAATCGAACGCATAGCGTAACTTACGGGCACGAATCGAAAACCATTTTATTTTATCACATTCAAAACATTTTACTGAGGGGATCTTAAACAAGATCCATACACATTAAAAAGGTTCGCGAGGATCCGAACGGATAGAAAGGGTTCGCGAGGAACCAAACGGGGACCTGATTAGGGTCCAAACGTCCAAAGGTTCTGCAGCTAAAGAGACTCTATTAGGCATGCCTAACTATCCACTAGACTGACTCTCGCAGGTCATGCATAAACGAAAGCATGTTTTAAGTCACATGACATAGGTCATCATGCACAATACTGAGTATAAAAGACAAATACATATGTTCATAATATCAATCTTACCTCATACAATTCATATTATGAAGCATGCATTATAATTCAATCAACACACTTTAGCATTATTCAATATTCTAAAACATATCAGAATTAAATACGAAACCATATTATGCCAATGATTAACGAAGCATAATCTTAATCATGGAATGATACAATATACACTTAAGCATAGCATGTTATTCTTAGAGAAGGATCTGATTAAAGATATGTATAACATATTTTACATTTTAATATAACATGCTCGGGACTAAACAATCAGGAACTTGGCATTCATAATTCCTTCGCATTCGAAATACGACATGCAATACAAATCACAACAATTAACATATCTAAATCCAAACTATACATTTTAAATCCCACAATCATTTAGCAGGATTACTATAATTAAAAACTTATTCAAAAAATACCACATGTAACTTATCATGGATAACATATTATTAATCACATATAAATTAGGATAACCATTCATATAAGCAAGGTAATATCGCACACAGTAGAGGAAAAAGCCATAAAAAGCATTTGAAAGTAATTTTATAAGAAAACTGTTCACGTGGGGAAAAGGGCAAAACAGAAAAGCCGAAAAGAGGGAGTCTGAGCAACCTTTACGAGTCGTGAAGGTCGTTCACGACTCGTGATCATTGCTCACGTGTCGTGAGCGTTGCTCATGACTCGTGAGCTTCGCTCACGTATCGTGAGCTTTAGCTTTGCTCACGTATCGTGAGCGTTGCTCATGACTCGTGAGCTTTGCTCACGTAACGTGAGCATTGCTCACGTCTCGTGAGCTGCTCACTGCCCTCTTCCTCCCTGATCGATTTCCGAAAAACCTAACAGAACCCAGAATTCCTAGAAAATCACCCCAACTCAAATCCAAATCATTCTTACCTGAAATTAGCTTCCTCAAGCATGAAAAAACCAACATAATTAATACAAAATCACTTCCTTAATAATTACCCTTCCAAAACTGGGAATAACCAAATTAAAACTCAAAATATCAAAACCCAGTAAATGCAAAATTCCCAAACCTGCAATCCTAGGTTCAAAACCACACTCTCAAAGCTTCAATCTTCCATCCTTTCCTTGCCCTTAAGCTTCCTCTTGCAACCCAACGCTTGCACAAACCAAAACCCACAAATTACTCTTCCAAGAACCCTAACTTAAACAAAACTTAGAAAATGAAGAAGAGGGAGAACTCAAAAATGTAGGAAACCCTAACCCAACACATACCTCTTCAAAGCAGCTTCTAAGTCCTCCAATTCTACTTCAGCTCATACACAAAACAAGGGGATGAAAGCAAGAAGAGAGAAGAAAGAAGAAAGAAGAAGGAGAACGGGAAGAGGGGGAGAAGAGGGCAAAACGTAATCTGCCTCCCTCTCTCATTCCTTTCCTTTTCCTTCTTTCCTCACTAATTGCACATATCCACAAGCCACATGGCAGCCTCCTGTTGGTCCAAATAAAATATCTTTGACTTCCATACACCAAGGCACCATACACATACATACACCATATAATTGCCTTACTTCCATGATACAAAACAACACACACTAGATAACTCCAGCACTTAACATCTTTAATTAATTTTACAATTAAGTCCTTATCATCCAAATTCCTCATGTACAAATTACTGAAATATCCATCACTTATCCGACTTAGCTTGCTAAATCCGACTAGGCCCGATTTGGGGTGTGACAACTCTTCCCTCCTAAAAGAATTTCATCCTCAAAATTCACTTACACCGAAAAGAATTCCCAAGAATACACTCCAATACACCAATAAACTCATACCCGTCGCTTCAAAACTACTCACTTGCTTACACTCATCGCCATCGCTATACTCTTAAATCACTTTCTTATATTCGAATCAATCATATTTACCTGGCTAATCATTACTAAACTACACATCATAAATCAAAACACAAACACTTCACACATAAACCATTCAACTTTCACTGGTAGCTATACAAATCCTTTAATACTTCAAAGATGTCCGTTATACATGCTGTTCCCCTAACAATGCTTCTGTCAAACCCAAAAATCCTTTTACATTCACTTGTATAAGATTCTGAAATACTCCATGTATACCTTGCCAGCTTTCTCTCAATCAAAATGCATATGCCAATGTTTCTCAAGTATGGTCAAAGGGATGATAATGAAATGAGAATGTAATGGCTCATGTATGCAGAGTGAGGCAGAAGAAATGCAAATGATGCTATAATGATGCACTTTGTCCCATCCCCATGATTCAATATGCTTTCCTTCAAATACTTGTTAGGGAGATAGCTGACAAGTATACAGAGTATGTACCAAAACCTTACAGAATCCAAATGCTCTTCCATCTCAACATACCAAAACAAACTTTACTTGAACATATCAAAACAAACTTACAGGAAGGCTCTGCAGGCTTTGTCACTTTACTGCGGTGTGCAACAAATCCTGATGGTACACGGGTGGCTCTAAGCAGTTCCTCTACATCTTTAGTTTGCCGAGCTAGATTTTCACTCGTCTTAGGATAATAAAAAATTTGGTGTTCCATGCTACCACATCTGAAACAAGCAACCATGAGTTTCTTACACGGACCTCGATGTCGCTTCTGACAGTGCTGACATGTCGGCGGTACCCACTTTTTCTTACACTTGTCACAGTTTTGCTTCTGACCATGTTGACACATTGAAGGTCCTCGAATCCTTTTTCCCGTTGACACTTCTCTACCCGACACCTTTCTTTTTGGAGGCACATTCCGAACAAAATTTTGAGAAGCTCGGGGAGCAGTCACCCTATCCAAAATTTGAATCAAACCTTGCACTAACGTCCTATCATCAGAAACAGGAATAGAATCTCTAACTTAAGAATGCTCGGAAACAATCCGATCAGCTCTAACTAGGTTTACACTTTCTGTTGTCTCGTCCACATTATCACTAGGATTAGACTCCATCTAAACACGACACAAGACAAGATAAAACACATCTGCATTAGGCCACTACACAAACTGACTCGCATACAAAAACACAACAAATAACCAACTAGCATACAAAGACTCAACACTCAAACAAACAAAGGCAACCAGAATCTCCAAATCGGTGCTCTGATACCACTAAATGTAACACCCCCTACGTTCCCATTGGAAGGATGCGGGTGTGCTACCGACGCTCACTCACATACATGCACGCATACACTAAGCAGAAGCATACATTCATGCAAAAACATGGGGAAATTAAAAACTTACCTTGAGAAGCAAAACTGGACGGCATTAACTAACACACACGCCGGCGCTAAGCAGAACATATACACATGCATATACACATTCAATCATTAAATCAGCGGAAGCATAAGGCAAACAATAAAACTGATGAATAACTTAATATAAACATATAATAACCTTTACATAGCCCAAATATTACATTCAGAATCTTACAGATATAATTCATAAACCAAAGGCTACAAAAATTACAAAATCCGAAATACAGGAGCTGAAACAAAATAACAAACACTTCTAACTCCTATGTTGCCGACCCTGTAGATGCTTGACTTGAACCAAACTAAAACCTGCCACCTACATGGGAAAAGAACACGTGCTAAGCGATAACGCTTAGTGGGGAAAACACACAAGTAATATGGACGACCATTCACAATGGTCGTCAAGGAATAACACATTCACAATGGCAAATGCGGACATTCATAACACATATATAATCAGGCTTGCAAAGAAAGGCATTCATTCGAAAACTCACATCCATATCCATATACTTATGTCGAAAATAAGCCGAAGTAGACATAACACCACACATGATACAAGTATAATTATGCAGAACTACATACCATCTCACATGCATATACTTACCAAGGTATCGGACATCAGCACCTTACCGTTCATAGTCGCATGAGATTTATACGTGTAATTATCATACCCAATTACTCATACATTAACTGAAAACCCATTCACATGTTATAAGATTACTATGCAATAACGTACTCAACTATTATATCAAGGGCATTAGCTATCTAAATCTACTTTTGTTATGTCAAAGTACACACACACTGGCTGAAGCCCAAGGGAAGACGTCGAAACACCGCACTTCCACTGCATGACTCTACCATATAAAATATCATGCCATGTAACATAGACACATGACAACATGCCGAAGATACTACAATAGTTGAGACCAAAGGAACATATAGCAAAATATTACATTCAGAGCATACACTAGTTCAAGATCAGATTTTTATACACTTTAACTTGCCTCATCATCATCCATTACCGCACATACACTTACCGAAGCCGATCCACATGCATTACACCCCAAATAATACATATGTGATCATTCAATAGTCCAGATCACCTTATTATGCATACTAATTCACATGCTACCGTAATAGTTAACAGTACGGAATCACATTCATATACATACTAATTAACCCTATCAGTCCGTAATTTAAGCTCACATTCATATACATATTAATTCATATGCTTATAACATAACTGGTCAGATTCACATTCTCATAAGCATAACATAATGACTATACTCATGGCATTCGAAAAATCATGGTCACAGTCATACACGTCTTAATTCCCGTACTTATATCCATAACTGATGGTATACAAATACATTCAAAATATGATATACATATATAGATAATTAGGTTCAATTCACATGTTTGAATCACACTTAACCCATTTAGAGATTCATAATCACATTCGGATACATAACTCAGTCACATGTAAAAACTGATACTCATTCAGATATCACATTCTCTTGTTCATATCAGACAAAACAAACATAATACCTGCTGACTCAAAATAGTGGATAACGAGTAAACGCATAGCGTACCTTACAGGCACGAATCGAACGTATAGCGTACCTTACGGGCACGAATCGAAAATAATTTTATTTTATCACATTCAAAACATTTTACTGAGGGGGATCTTTGACAAGATCCAAACACATTAAAAAGGATTGTGAGGATCCGAACGCATAGAAAGGGTTCGTCAGGAACCAAACGGGGACCTGATCAGGGTCCAAACGTCCAAAGGTGTTGCAGCTAAAGAGACTCTATTAGGCATGCCTAACTATCCACTAGACTGACTCTCGCAGGTCATGCATAAACGAAAGCATGTTTCAAGTCACATGACATAGGTCATCATGCACAATACTGAGTATAAAAGACAAATACATATGTTCATACTATCAATCTTACCTCATACAATTCATATTATGAAGCATGCATTATAATTCAATCAATACACTTTAGCACTATTCAATATTATAAAACATATAGAAATTAAATGCGGAACCATATTATGCCAATGATTAATGACGCCAAAACTTAATCATGGAATGATACAACATACACTTAAGCATAGCATGTTATTCTTAGAGAAGGATCTGATTAAAGATATGTATAACATATTTTACATTTTAATATAACATGCTCAGGACTAAACAATCAGGAACTTGGCATTCATAATTCCTTCCCATTCAAACTACGACATGCAATACAAATCACAACAATTAACATATCTAAATCCAAACCATACATTTTAAATCCCATAATCATTGAGCAGGATTACTATAATTCAAAACTTATTCCAAAAATATCACATGTAACTTATCATGGATAATATATTATTAATCTCAAATAAATTAGGATAACCATTCATATAAGCAAGGTATTATCGCACACAGTAGAGGAAAAAGCCATAAAAAGCTTTTAAAAGTCATTTTATAAGAAAACTGTTCACGTGGGGAAAAGGGCAAAATAGAAAAACTGAAAAGAGGGAGTCTGAGCAACCTTCACGAGTCGTGAAGGTCGCTCACGACTCGTGAGCATTGCTCACGTGTCGTGAGCTTTGCTCACGTAACGTGAGCGTTGCTCACGACTCTTGAGCTTTGGTCACGTAACGTGAGCAGCTCACCGCCCTCTTCCTCCCCGATCGATTTCCGAAAACCCTAACAAAACCTAGAATTCCTAGAAAATCACCCCAACTCAAATCCAAATCATTCTTACCTGAAATTAGCTTCCTCAAGCATGCAAAAACCAACATAATTAATACAAAATCACTTCCTTAATAATTACCCATCCAAAATAGGGAATAACCAAATTAAAACTCAAAATATCAAAACCCAGTAAATGTAAAATTCCCAAACCTGCAATCCTAGGTTCAAAACCAAACTCTCCAAGCTTCAATCTTCCATCCTTTCCTTGCCCTTAAGCTTCCTCTTGCAACGCAATGCTTGCACAAACAAAAACCCACAAATTACTCTTCCAAGAACCCTAACTTAAAAAAAACTTAGAAGAGGAAGAAGAGGGAGAAATCAAAAATGCAAGAAACCCTAACCCAACACATACCTCTTCAAAGCAGCTTCTAAGTCCTCCAATTCTACTTCAACTCATACACAAAACTAGGGGATGAAGAGCAAGAAGAGAGAAGAAAGAAGAAGGAGAACGGGAAGAGGGGGAGAAGAGGGCAAATGGTGAATCCCAAAGTAGAGGATCTTGATATTAATAGGTTGTCATTTCCTGCTGTGGCCAGAAAGGAAAAGAAAAATGATCAATTGGCTAGATTTTTAGAAATGTTTAAGAAACTACACATTAACCTACCTTTTGCAGAGGCCTTAGCTCACATGGCCAATTATACAAAATTTATGAAAGAATTGTGCTCAAATAAAAAGAAATTAGAAGGGCATGGAACCGTACAACTTACAGAAAATTGTAGCGCTTTAATAATGAATAAGATTCCTGAAAAATTGGAGGATCCAGGTAGTAGGGGTGTTCAAAAATGGGTTAGATGGGTTACAATTAGATTTTTTTTAGAAGAAAAATGGAATTGGATTATACATAATCTCACAAAATATATTATATAAATTTGATTCAAATTTTATCATAACCCACCCAACCCACTTTTGAACACCCCTACCAGGTAGTTTTACGTTACCATGTGAAATTGGTGAAAATTTTTATGGGAGTGCTCTATGTGATTTAGGTGCAAGCATAAATCTGATGCCATATTCTATTTGTAGGAAACTTAATCTTGGAGAGCTCAAGGAGATGGGTATGAGGCTCCAACTTGCAGATAGATCAGTAAGAAGACCTAAGGGGGTGATAGAGGATCTGCTAGTGAAAGTGGGAAAATTCATTTTCTCGGTGGATTTTGTAGTAATGGAGATGGAGGAAGACCATAAGATACCACTTATTGTGGGGAGGCCATTTTTGAACATAGCAAAGGCTTTGATCGATGTACATGGTCAAACTGTTACCCTACGATTCAATGATGAAAAGCTAGTGGTGGATATGAATAAAGCTCAAAAACATCCATTGAATGATATGGAGGAATCTATTTATTTTGTGGATGCAGTAGATAAATGTGTGGAGGAAACTCAGGAAATTGTGTTGGTAGCTGATCCACTAGAAGAAATTGTGGTGCATTCATTGGATGATGACAAATTGGAAGACGAGATGGAAAGAAAAGCGATAGCAATTATAGAGGAAGAACAACAAGAAGAACCTAATTGCCTCCCTCTCTCATTCCTTTCCTTTTCCTTCTTTCCTCACTAATTGCACATATCCACAAGCCACATGGCAGCCTCCTGTTGGTCCAAATAAAATATCTTTGACTTCTATACACCAAGGCACCATACACATACATACACCACATAATTGCCTTACTTCCATGATACTAAACAACACACACTAGATAACTTTTGCACTTAACATCTTTAATTAATTTTACAATTAAGTCCTTATCATCCAAATTCCTCATGCACAAATTACCGAAATATCCATCACTTATCCGACTTAGCTTGCCAAATCCGACTAGACCCGATTTGGGGTGTGACAATTAGACCTATAAAGTTATCACTAAATCAATATTATTATCTCTATTCACTACCACTCTATTCACTATTGATATTAGTATACATTAATGATCACTATGCCATTAACATATGCTAATCTTCACTAAGCCATTCACTATCACTAGTTCATTATAGCTTATCACTAATGTATACTAAATCAATATTATTATCTCTATTCACTACCACTATAAGATCACTGTTGATATTAGTATACATTAATGAGCACTATGCTATTAACATATGCTAATCTTCACTAAGCCATTCACTGTCACTAGTTCATTATAGCTTACATATTACAATACAAGTTACATTCTTATCTTTTACAAAAAAAGAGAGCTCTAACTACACAATATCATTATAAAACTATTAACGTAAGAAGACAACTTCAAGCTCTAATTGTTGCCTGCAGAAAACTCCCTTCAAAATCCAACTCTAAGCTATAACCTACACGGGGAAAAACACCCCTGCTAAGCGATAACGCTTAGTGGGGATGAAAACAAAACATTACTAATACAAGAATTCACATACAATTATTTAACAATAATATGTTACAATCAAATAATAAGCACTCATACATTAGTTCACTAATATGTCAACGGTTCAATGTTCCTTGCCACACAATAGCCATATTCGATAGTTCATATTATACAATAACAAACATTAATATTCACTGGCAGTGGAAGGCTTCGATAACATACCATAACAGCATATAATACATTAACGATATCACTACACTATGGCACAGCCAACACTACACTGATCATTATAATACAATCTTATATCCACACATAAGTACACAACATTATCAACAAACATAACATAACATGTTATTTATAGCTAGCTTGTATCATACAGAAATGGATACGGGTGCAATAGATATTAAACACTAGAGACCAAAGTCTCAAACACTAGATCACTAGATACCCGTCGGTATCAATCACTAGATACCCGTCGGTGCCACACTAGCAGCTGCGAATCACTAGCCCTTCATAAGTATGCTTATTTATCCATGACTCGATTTCAGGCTTAATGGTTATTCACTCATTATACATTCATTCACATTTTGCATAATATTAATCATTCACATAGTAGTACTCATTCGCATAGTATTATTC
The DNA here is from genome assembly GCA_947683425.1 of Excoecaria cochinchinensis. Lineage (NCBI taxonomy): Eukaryota > Viridiplantae > Streptophyta > Magnoliopsida > Malpighiales > Euphorbiaceae > Excoecaria > Excoecaria cochinchinensis. Next base: position 5,542,046 of record CANTUQ010000020.1, read on the forward strand.
ATTCTCATAGAAATGTTCGTTCGGATAGTATTACTCAAGAAGGTATATATACATCATGTTATTCAAAGTATAATCATTCATACATCATTAACGTTCTCATGAATAATGTACTTGCAATTTTTTTATGCATTTCAATCATAATTCACATGGTATACATATATGCCCTTCTTAGTCTCATATACAAAATATGTATTGGTTGCATGATAAAATTCATAGAACATGGAGTAATAAATTCTCATTTGCAAGCTCCCATGCTATCGCGCTCGCGACAGAATATGACATTTCTTCTATCAAGCTGGCGGTATAGCTCGCACAGGCGACAGAATACGAATTCGCTACTCTCGCGCTCGCGACAGTACCGCTATGGCAATCACCTAGCATTTTATCGTGCTTGCGATGCTTATCGCGCTCGCGATGCTTGTAGCGTTCGCGACAGAAGACAATCTTAACTCCAAACCCAAATCACACACACTGTCTCATGGCATACTTTTTCACTACTCATGCATAATTTACCTCCTCAATTCTCATACTATAATCAACACAAACAAACCTATATATACCATTACTAGATTCACAAATATAACTAACATATTTGATCATTCAAAAGTATCAAAATCACACTTACAGTAAACTTTGACAAAACGATAATTTTTACTATTCACTACATATCAATATCATAATTTCCACTTCAATGGTCAATTTGCACTAACTTACTATCAAATTCATGACATTTAGCAATCTAACACATAACAAACAAATATCTCAAACACTTCAAAATACAACTATTCACATAGATCCCTAACCTCATGGAGCACTCCTGCACTTCACAATTAGGTGACCTTCTCTTTCCCTTTGGCTTTCTTACTAGCTTCTCCAGCTTTCAAGCACAAGCGTACACATATTCAAAACATAATTAACACCTTGAACAAAACTAAAAAGAAAAAGAAGAAGAAGGAGATAATCACTTAAGTCAAACTTACCTTGCTAACTATTACTTCTTTCCCTAGCCGATGCAACCCTAACCTTAGCATGCAATAGAGATGATGAAAGAATGAAGAGAGGAGGAACAGAAATGGAAGAGAAAACTAGACCAAAGAGAGGAGCAAATGGCTGATTCTGCCCACTAACTGCACTATTTATATGCATGCAAAGATGAGGTGTCATCCATGCAAAATCACAAAGATAGGTGACAACTCTAGGTCAAGACACTTGGATTCCCACTAACTTTCATTAACATAATTAATCTCCACTTAACTTAATTAATCTTCCACTTACACTAATCATGCAATACTACCAATTAGTCACTAAACAATTTAATTTCTTTCAATTAGGTCCCCAATTTCTCATTTTAAACTTAATACAAATATGTAAATCCTAGTTAACACTTACTTATTTTTACTAATCACATTCAATACTACTAGGGTGATATTCGAGATGTTACAACTCTTCCCCACTTAAGGAATTTCATTCGCGAAATTCATTCTACCCATACATACTAAGACTCTAACGATACCAACATTATATAAGTCACAAATTCAAACAAACTCCAGTAACAACTTTAAACTCATACCATGCTATGCATCTTGATCCTTTATACCCTCTTCTAGAGTCATACAATACACTATTCCTGCACCAAATTTAGGTCTCTCTACTGTTTCAGATATTACACCCGGTCGCTGTCCAGCTTGCCCAGTTCTGCTTCTAATTTGTGCTCTTCTTTCACTTCTAGGATTCGGTATACTATCTCTTCTTGATTGCATAGTCACATTCTCTTGCGCTTGCGAACACTTTGCTACCAAATGATTAGAACCACCACATTTGAAACATGCTCCGAAAAGTTTCCGACACACACCCCAATGGGGTTTTCCACAATGTTCACATGGCATCGGAATACTTCCTTTACTTGATGGGGCTGTAACTCCAACTTTAGAAACATGTGTTTGCTTATTCGGCTTACCATGGCCCACTGCTTTCGAAGTTGCATTATACAAACCCTGATTATCTCTTGCCTCACGAACTTTCTTACTCATAACAAATCTGGATTCACTATACTGTGATTTTCTCTTTCAATTCTTTCTTTGAACTATTTCAGATTTCTCCACTTTCAATGCAGCTTTTAATAATTTAAAGTAGCTTTCCATTTGCATCGATGTCATAGCCGCTAACAATCCTTTAATCATCTCATCCAAACTGTGACGCCCGTTCTCAACCACTGGAACAGCTCAGCTGTAGCAGTCGAGAACAGTCACCGCACAACAAACATAAGCACATAACACCATCATACACGCATGATAATATCTGAACAAGTAAATTTCATAATTCATGCATTCACACACAACGGTCACTACATGCTAGAACTGACACATCTACATACATATATACATATTGATACAATACCTAGTTATTACATCCGTACATATTGCTTTGATACAAAAAGGATTAAACATTACATACACAAAACTCATTGCCCACTTCCCAAAAACCTACACTATAAGTACTCCTAGTGTTGACCGATGGCAATGCGGATCCGCCCTTCGCGATTACCTCGCCTCCGAACCTACACGAATTAGCAAACCCATGCTAAGCGATAACGCTTAGTGGGGAAACATTATACACACGTATATACTTTTATAGCATACATTACAATAATTATTCAATTATAAGACATATCTTAATACAAGCTTGATAATAATTAAATCAATTTAACAAAGCTCATGTATCATATAGGTACATATTCTATATTCAAATATTTATATAATTTCAACTCATGCACAATACTCATCGTAATAGTGTATACATTTGCATTAAACTCATTTAACTTGTTCATATATCACATGGTTTACTTATTACTCCTAATAGTTAATTTTGCCTGCAATTCAAAGATATGGATAACTAGTATAACATTGGTACCACATGGGCACAGTAATCACATTGGTATCCGTGGATACTTCACATTTGTACTAGTACCCTAAGGTACGAAATGTCAACATAATATCACATTGGAATTGATATGAGTCTAAATAGCTCATATTTAATCCATGTTTTAGGTTTAAAATAATGTTTATGTTTAGTTAACTGTGTTAGAAATAGGTATGTTTTATGTTTTTATTTGAGTTTTGTGTGTGTGGGAGAAATTGGAGAAAATGAAGAAGATTGGAGAAAAGGAGCAAAATGAGCCAAAGGAAGAATCCATTATTTCGCGAGCGCGACAGGGAGCGCCAAGCCAAGAAGAAGTGTAACACCCTCATACCCCCGGGAAGGATATCGGGGCGCCATGCGGACTCTAACGCATGCACATACATATACATATACATACACTAGCAAAAGCGATAAAATAAATAAATAGAAATAACTTGGCCCCAAACAAAAATACTCTTATTATATATATAAACTGTACATAATACAAAACACTACAAGAAAATTGCTTTTTAACGAAGGGAAATCCGGTCGTTAAAAGTCAAAATCCGGTCGTTAAACATGTATAACGACCGGAAAATCCGGTCGGTAAAAGCCCCTTCATTAAAGGTATAGACGACCGGATATTGAATCCGGTCGTTAATGTCTTTAACGACCGGAATGTTTCCGATCGTTGAATAATGATTTTTAGCGACCGGATTTTCCCGTCGCTACTTGAATTCACTTTCAACGAAGGGATTTTCGGTCGTTAAAGATACCTTTTAACGACTGAATTTTCCCTTCGCTAATTATATTGACTTTCAACAAAGGGATTTTCGGTCGTTAAAAATACCTTTTAGCAACCGAATTTTCCTTTCGCTAATTGTATTTACTTTCAACGAATGAATTTCCGGTCGTTATAATATCTTTTAGCGACCAGATTTTTCTTCGTTGTGTGTATTTCATTTTCAAAGAAGTAAATTCTGACAATTAAAGATTTCGTTTAGTGATAAATAAAATATTTCATTTGAATATTAACTGTACACATCATTCACATACATACAAATATAAAATTATAATAAATAGTCTTTTCATAGAATGTAAAATACCAGTTACAAAATATATTAATATTTTGAAATTGTTTTACATTTTATTTGTAATATACAAGTTTGATTAAAAAAAAAATTCTATCTATACTATTTTCTATTCATCTAGAATCTTTATAGCAATTGCCAACAGTGATTATCAATGAACGAGGAAAACTGCCAGGTAACTGCAAAAAATCCAATATAATACCAAGTGTCCTGTCTGCATCTGATATGAGAGCAACTGGATCTAAAACAGGATGACCACCAGCAAGCCACGAAACATTAAATAGCCGCCTACTCCCTGTGATAGATTTAGCTAAAAAATTAGCTATTTAAAAAGAAAAATAAAGAGAAAAGAAATAAATAATAAAATAGATAAAAATCAAGGTCACAAAAGGACCTGGATGAAAAGTACAACAGTCAGTGTAAATCTCCAGTTACAAATAACTTTGACTACTTTTTGAGAAAGCATTTATCTTAAATATTTGGTTACGTTTACTTTTCACCATTTACAAAAGGTAGTAAGACAACAAATAAAAATAAGTTCCAGCTTCAGAATCTAATTGCTCAAGGCCAAAAATAAGTGGTCCATATATTAATGGGAAAGTAATAGCTCTGCCAAACATCTAATATATCCAACAAATAATGGGAAAACTTCAAAACAAAAATCAATGATCCAAAAATTGAGAAGCTGCTTACAGGAACTTCCTTTCTTTTCTTTTTCTTTTTTTTTTTTATTTTTTGAAAGTTTTTTCAATCCTGCAGATAGGATCTTAAATCATAAGGCTCAAAATAGTTACAATGATGCCCTACCATAATCAAAATATAATTTTTGGTGGTTCACAAACTGCTGACTATTCAAAGACCAGCAATCAAAGTGACTCTCAAGCACAAAACATGAAACATTAAACCAACATATTCAGAAGACCAACTTAAGGACGTCCCAAGACATGCCAAGTCAAACAATATATTAAGCCCACAAAAATCAACTTTTCTACATTTTATTATAAAGCATAATTTATGTTGAGATATAGAGTCTAACTGCTTATACACATTTTATTAGAAAGCATAATTTGACAAGTCATAAAAAAAACATAAGCCCATGAAATCATCTACAGAACTAGTAAAAACCACTATCACAAAATCCATATGCCTATCTAATATCATGGGAAGCATAACAAGGTTACGGCAGACAAAATTTCAGTTGGACTTCCTAATGTTTTCACTCTTTTTAAAGATGACATAATGCAATTATAAAGTCAAAGATTGAATCAGAAGAAGAATAGTTAAATCCAATAGAATAGCTTCCGACACCAGTTATGAACAAAAATTGGTTCCCTCTAGATGGTATGGATAAAGAAAAAATCACAGGTCAATTCACCTAAAATCTGTTGATGGATCCTTTCCTTGCCAACCCATTTCCTTCCACTGCTCTGATATTAAACTGCGAAGTTCTTCTTCAGGAAACACAGTATTCCATAAAGCTTTCAATGCTTCCTAAAGGAAATGTAGCAATAGCACATGACAAAAAAAAAAAAGAAAAGGACCTTAACTTTTCAGAAATGATAATTTAAAAATAATACAAACAATCCACATTGAATTATGACCAATCTATCAAACAGGCAGTTTATTGGTCACCAGATGCTATTCATCAAAACTTTCAAAATGTTAATCATAACTGAAGAATAATTGTACCTAATGCTCAGGGTTTGTACTATCATAGGCAACATCAATTCGACTTTGTAAATGCTGCAAGCTTTCCTCCTGACATTCATGACAGAACAAAGAGTTGACGATGTTAAAAATTGAGACTAATGAGATAAGATACCAGCAAATGATAGATGATCACATAAAAAAAACACAAATGATGAAATTTTTGATATATGTTGATGCTTCAGAAATTAAAGAAATCAATCCTGAGGGGAAAAACCTAGGTTCTTTATCTTACAGAATAAGGACATGAAGGAAAGCATAAGAGAAGCAAAATCACATCCTTTTTTTTTTTAAAAAAAAAAAGCACCTGGGTAGGTGTGACGCGCGTCGGATCCCCGCGACCGCCCGTTCGACCGCCCGCACATGGGCGACCGGGGCAATTGCGGGTCCGTTGACAGCTTGCAATAAATCGCAAGTGCGTCTATGTTGGGCAACAAGGAGGTTTCATGGAGTCGCCACCCAATAGAACATTGGAAAAGTTTCTCTCGCCTCGGAGAGCCTAAGACTGCGCTTAATATCCATTTTGGGCCAGCCAAAGGAGCCTAGGATTAACGCTAAAGCCTCGTGACACAAGAAGTATCTTAGAGGATAACCTCTAACCTCTTGAGCCCAAAGACCAGAGCTGGTTCGGGACTTCTCATTTATTTATACCTTGATTAATATCATAATTAAGTTTTGAATTCATTGTTTCATCAACTTTCCACACAATGCAATTTTAATTTAAAGGCGCAATCATTCATATCAAAAGCGGTAAATGTAAGCAAAATCCAAAATAAAGCATTTAAAAATAAATTACAATAACACTAGGAGCGGAATACAACTCCCATTTATAAAAGTGAAATACATGCATAAAACGGGTTATTCATTTAATAGTGGGAACATTGGTCCTCGCATGCATATTTATTATGAAACAGTTTTGATGTGATGATTTATTTGGGTATGAAAAATTAGGACATTGGTCCCCTTTTATTTAGAAAAAATGTCAAGTTAATTAATAAAAATGTTTTTGTGATTTTCTTTTTAGCGTGCCTAAATAAATAATTTTACAAGAAAATTATATGGCAAAATTAAATAAAATATTACAAATAAAGAAAATAAATATATGAACCAAACGAGCCTTTTTGGACCTCCCGATGTGCTCGCAAAAACGCCCAAGCGAAAAATGAGTTTAGACATAAAACAAAATACAAATAAAATAAAGTTAGTGATTAAATCAATTAAACATACAAAATAATGAATAAAAAATTAAAATAAAATAAGATGACATGAAAATAATGATAATGGAATCAAAAATATTAACAAACCAAAATAAATGAGAAACATGCATTATGTATGACAAATAATTAAATGATGTGATGAAAATAAAATATAACATGTTAATTAAATAATACATGTAAAAATATGAACATGATAACAATCATGATGATGAAGATAAACGAATCAAAGAATATATAAAATAATAAAGAATAGAATAATAAATGAAAACAATTAAATGAACAATATGATTAATTAAATATGTTCACAAATGATATAAACCATTTACATGGCAAAAAGATTAATTTAAAATGAATTTATTAATTACATGTTAGGAATTAAAAGAAAATAATATTCACATGAACAAAAATAAAATCATATATAAACAATTAAATGGAACAAATATAAAATGAATACAACAAATGAATAGATGAAAACAATAAACAAATCAATAAAAATAATATACATGAATAAATTAAATATAAATAAAAGAAATAATAAAAACAAGCCTAGAATGTTTACCCTCAGAGTTTCGGATTCGATGAAAGTAAAAGATGATCGATTTCTTTGTTTGATGATTCACAATATTAGAGTGAAATATGATGAAAATGTTGGAATTTTATTCCAAGAAACATGAAAAAAAATGATCAAAAATTCTTTAAGAACAAAGGATTGATACATTTGCCTAAAGAAATCATTTTGATCAAAAAAAGTTTTTATTGATTAAAATAAAGAAAAATGATTTCAAGAACAATTTACCACTTTGTTCATATCAAATTGATTGAAGTTTTATTTTAGAAAATCAAATAAAAATTAGATTTTGATGACAAACAATTATTTTATTTGTCTCAAAATCAATTTTTTATCAAAAAGAGATTCAAAACAAAATCAATGAAAAAGTTTTATTGAACACAAAATAAAAGATTAAAAACAATTTTGAGAACAAATAATTATTCTATTTGTCTCAAAAATTGAATCAAACAACAAAACTTCCTCTAAAAAATATGTTTAGAAGAAATTATGTTGAAAAAAAAGAATGAAACATTTGATTTTTGTTTATGATTTTTGGTTGGGGAATAAATCTGGAATTTTTGGTGGAAGAAGAAGAAGAAATCTGGAAATTTTAGGTCTAAAAAATGTGGAGAGGAGGCTCCTTTGATTTCATCATAAAGTATTTATAGGATAAAATAGGTTGCCCTAATTTAATTAAGGAAAAAAACCTATTTTAACCAAAAATTATTTTATTTTTAATGATAAAATCAAGTTTTATTATTTAATTACGTAAAAAAATATTTTAGAATTTAATTTGAAGTCAAAAACCCCAAAAAATGGGGATAAAAAACGGATTTTTGGGTGAAAAAATCGGAAAAAAGGCGGAAAGAGGGAAAAAAGGGATCAGACCCTGTACCGACGGCCAGAAGCCCGTCGCTAGAGGAACGCCGCCCGTCGCTATAGAGCGACAGGGACTCACGCGGCGAGGCGCATAAAATCCGCGCGGAGCTCGGGCGGGAATCGCTCGCAGAGGCGAGCGGTGCGGCAGCGCACCTGCGCACTGCCGCGCCCGACACTCGCGGTCCGAAAAATTTTTTTTTTTTATTTTTTTATTTTTTTTCTATTTTTTAAATTTTAAATTGACTAAAAACACCATAATTTTAAGCCCCCATTTTTCAAAATTAATTTTTTTTAAATCTTTTTTATTATTTTTTAATTTTTCACTCTAAAATGCAAATTTGATGAGAAAACCATCACTTTTAACCTTTTAAGCCTGTGAAGGCAATTATCATCATTGGGTAATCCTGATCAAGGCTACTCGGGACCCGGTGTCTACAGTTGCCCCCAATTTTGGAGAGGCTAGTGCATGGGTGCCTAGGTGATCCAAAATTCAGGAAAAGGAAAGAAACGCGTACCTGAGGCGTCGATCTTCCTGCTTGATGGAGTTATGATGATAGCTGTTGCTGTCTTTTGGTTGTAAAGTGCCGTGGTCGTGCTAACCTCTTGTGGGTTGTGCCGCCATCGTGCTAACCGCTGTGAATTGGTAGTGCCGTGGTCGTGCCAACCTCTTGTGGGTTGTGCCGCCAACGTGCTAACCGTTGTGAATTTTGGTAGTGCCGTGGTCGTGCCAACCTCTTGTGGGTTGTGCCGCCATCGTGCTAACCGCTGTGAATTTTGGTAGTGCCGTGGTCGTGCCAACCTCTTGTGGGTTGTGCCGCCATCGTGCTAACCGCTGTGAATTTGTAGTACCGTGGTCGTGCCAACCTCTTGTGGGTTGAAGTGGTGCTATCTGTGAGCCCTTCGGTTGATTGCCCCCTGAGAAGTCTTCGTTTCATCGATCATTTGCCCCCTGAGAGGTCTTCAGTTAGCTGCTCCCTGAGAAGTCTTCGGTTTATTGCCCCCTGAGAGGTCTTCAGTTAGCTGCTCCCTGAGAAGTCTTCGGTTTATTGCCCCCTGAGAAGTCTTCGGTTTACTTATCGTTTGCCCCCTGAGAGGTCTTCAGTTCATTGCCCCCTGAAAGGTCTTCAGTTTGTTGCTCCCTGAGAAGGCTTCGGTTTATTGATCATTTGCCCCCTGAGAGGTCTTTAGTTTGCTGCTCCTTGAGAAGGCTTCGGTTTATTGATCATTTGCCCCCTGAGAGGTCTTTAGTTTGCTGCTCCCTGAGAAGTCTTTGGTTTTCTGCTCCCTGAGAAGTCTTCGGTTTGCTGCTCCGTGAGAAGTCTTCGATTTTCTGTTCCCTGAGAAGTCTTCGGTTTTCTGCTCCCTGAGAAGTCTTCGATTTTCTGCTCCCTGAGAAGTCTTCGGTTTGCTGCTCCCTGGGAAGTCTTTGGTTTATTGATCGTTTGCCCCCTGAGAGGTCTTCGGATGGTGCTTGGATTGATGATTAAGCTGGTATGTGGATTGATGATTTGATCAATGTCTGGATTGATGAATGAGTTGAGGTTTTGATTGATGATTTGACCGATGTCATCACTCGGCTTTTGTCGGTATCCGCCTCAAGTCTCTCTTTCTGCAAAATAAGGAAACTAAACTATGCAAAAATGGTGAGCATGCAAGTGAAATGCATGAGTAATGCAGGAATGCAGGATAAAAATTCATCTATGTGAACTTGAAGATGATGCCGGGCTAGCTGCGATTTGCGATATAATTGATGCCTTTTGAGCTGCTTTTGAATTTCATGCCCTTTGGGATTGCGAGATTCTCATCCGGTACCTGTAGTCATTAATTGAAGGTAGTGCGTCCCTTGTGGATTTTCACACTAGCTTTTCTTAGTGGGAGATGCGTCCTTTGTGGATTTTCACATAACCCTGTGCCTTATTATTTTTTTTTTGCCTGGAATGGACCCAACCCAATCCAGCGGCTTTTCTCTTTCATCTTTTTTTGAAGGACAGACTGCCTGTTTTCAGGTTTTCACCCTATCCTTTCGCCTAGTTTTTGCTTAGAGCGCCAGTTACGGTTTTCACTCTAACGGCTTTTTTTCTTTTTTTTTTTTTTTTTTTGAGACGACTTGAAAAATTAGAACTATTGTCAAGGTTTCCTCAATATCTTGTCTTCGGCTTTCATTCCTGTGTACCACATCCCCTGGACACAATTGCTTTCCCAAAATTATCATATTGTGGGTCAGAGACTACATCCTTGCTTCCATAAGTGCCTGCGAAAAAAAAGGATACATAACCTCGCGGTAGATAATAAAACTCAACGGCTTGGGTATCTGGTCGGCGAGAGTAGAAGCAAATTATAGCCTGTTAGATTTTATACACTCAATAATGAATGACATCTTTCTTTTTATAAAAGAACTAGGAAATGATGAGTTAAAACTACTTCTGCTTTATGCATTTGCAAAAATTGTGTGCATTTTGGTATGATTTCTCCGTACATGATCACCATTTAACATAGATTCAAAATGCAAAATTACGTTTAATCTCAAAATGGATCTTGAAAGCATTAGACTCATGTTTCCAATCAGCCCTCTCGGGTTTTCCTGATTGGATATTTTCTCTCGAGCCTCTAATTTTTGACCAGAGTGCCTTTTTTCGGTTTTCACCCTGACGAGGCGCCCAATTTTAGCAAGGCCGCCTTTTTTCGATTTTCGACCCGCGGGGCATTTATTCTCTTCTTTTTTTTTTAGTCTTTACCATGGACCTTCTCGGGTTTGTTGAGGTTGACTGCTTCATCGAACTTGCTTCCTTTACTGTTTGTCGAAACGCTGCTTCCTGGGATAATGACTTTTAAAGAACAAACAAGTCTTCGTTTGCTGGCCTAAACTTACTTCGTTCATCTGGAATACTTGGTCTTATTTTCCTGAATACCAAATCTCACTATTTTCAGTAGGTGCTTTCTGACTTTCTTCCCGAATGATTAAGTAAATTATTTGCAATAGTAATCCCACAACCTATTTTGGTCTGATGTGCTTAGCTGCTGCAAAACTGTTTCTATGACTGTCCCAATATCGTCTGATGTGTTTAACCGCTGTAGCATCGTTCCCATGATTGCCCTTTAAGATTTAAGTGCTTTGACATGTATTGATTTTACCTCATGCCTCGAGGAATAAAGTGTGATACGTGTAAATATTTTTGATTGCAAGCCCCTGCATGGGTCTCCTTCATAATCTTCTTGGCCTTTTCCTATCTAGCATCTCAACTGCATGTTATTGGCTTTCCTCTCGTACTGCACATCCTTTACATGAATTAACTGGGTGGATAACTTGCGAATCAGTCTTCTGGTTCCTTTCAGTAGCCAAATAGAGTGACAAGGTGCAGGTATGTGTATACCCACGAGATTTGGATAAAGCTTGGCCGCAAATTTTCCTTCTTTTAGCAAGCTTTGCTCAAATCCCGCACTTTTCTTTTTAACCATCGGGATGCCATTGGCCAACCTAGTTTTGCGTTGTGTTTCAAAAAGAAATTAGGTCTTGTTTCTACTTGCGGATCTCTCCTTTCAACCATTTCTACCCACTTGGGCTTGAGTCTTCTGAGCTTCTGTGGCACCTGTCCATGATTTTGGCATAGCATGCTTAGTGGCTTCATAATCATCTTCTACCATGTCTTCACTGGTCCAGGCAAAGACTTTTTTATTTCATTTTTTTTTATTCTCTCAAGTTTCAATCTCTCTTCAAGAGTCATAACATATGCTATCAAGATTTTCTTTGGGTTCTCCCAAGTTCTGGGATTAAACGAAATAGCATTAATTGAATAAATGTCAATCATGATTATGCACAGTGAAATCACAAGAAACATCGCACAAATAAACAAAAACACAAAAGCATTCCTTTTATTTCATAAAAGTAGAGTTAAAACATCATCATTAGATAGTTCAAAAATAAATAGAGCATCTAAATAGCTAACATCTTTTCTTTCTCGCCAACATGGATGCTGTAGCCGACAGTCTATCACCCCCGGGAACCATTCTCTTGCCCCATCCTTTCCTCATCAATGAGACCTTGAATAAGCTTTTTTAGAATTCGGCATCTATCAGTCTTATGCCCAGTATGCTGATGGTAGGCACAATACAAATTCGATCGGTGACTAGGGAATCCTTGGCTCTTGGCAGGTCTTGCAGGTTTCGGTTGTAGTTTCCCTTTATCGATGAAATAGAAAAGGAGCTCAGATAAAGGCTTTTCACAAATGGTATAAGAGCCTTGAGTAGTTCCTATGTTCGGAACCTTAGTAGTCCCAACACCCCCCACGCTGTTATCGTCGAGACTTGAGCTTTCCTGATTATTACCCTCAATGACGTTGCCCCCTCCTTCAAGGGCGATCGGTTGCTTGCCAATAACAAGGTCCTGTACATGAAACTTTGGGGTTTGGCTATCACTCCTCAGATATCTAGCGTGCCGACGATATTTCCTATGCCCTCGATTTCTGGCTGGGTTAGCTAACCATGAGCGCAGGTCCCCATCCCCTACTTGAGGAAAAGATTTGTCCATGCTGAGATGACCTTTCTGAGTTGTTCTAACCATTGATGCTTCCTTTATCCCTTGAGTGCCGGCACAGATGTCACACCTATCCAGTTGACTCCCATTCTTTAGGTCCATAGAGACTTCCTCCCGGGCGGCCAGGGTAATTGCAAGTTTAGACTTTGAAATTTCTTCTTCGAGGACATCCATCCTTCTCTTCAGGCCCCGTGTCACTGCTAGAAGGTCATTCTCTGAAACATGCCCTTTGCCTTTTCGCTCGGGTGACATAGCAGCGGGTGACTCTCCTTCAGGTCCGTTTGGTGGTAGGTGCACTCCCTTAGGCGAATCATACTCTTCTTGCAATTTGGTAAGAGCAGCAAACTGTTGTCCAGTAGGTGGCACCACAATTAAATTCTCCATAATAGCCATGGTCTGAGTTTTACGATTTTTAACCCCTCATTCTATCTCCTTTACTGTACTATCCTCTCCCTCGGGTACTTCATTCGTGATAGTCCATGGAATTATTGGTTCATCCTCTTCCTCTCCCATGATATCACCCTTCACATCAAGGGTCTTCTTGTGCTCAATAAGTGTTATTGCTTTGAGTTCAAAATCTGGCTGTTGTACTGTAGTGAATGCTATAGGAGTCTCTTCCTTGACAGGCGATTCAAACGGTTTAACAGAAGGGGCTGTAGGCAGTTTCTTGAAATTTGATGCTACTTGAGAGGCGATATTTTCCATCATGGTTAACATCTTCCTCTCAAAATCGTCGAGCCTCTTATTTAGGTCCTGTATTGTCAAAACACCAGTCTCCCGTGGTAATTCTGCCATTGATAATTTTAGAGAGGACTCACGGGATGAGAGTAGCTCAGAATCCCCGTCAGACACAAATTTTAGCAACTCGGAGAGCAAATTTATCCTTACTAGCCGACTGTCTGAACCTTTAGCCCACTTAGATGAATCTATAATGGCTAAAAAAAATTAGATTGTTAGAATGATGCATGAATTACATATACAATGCATGATAGTGAGCTATGCAACATTTACAATCACATGCAAGCAAGTAGATCCTTCCAACCTTATTACTCCCACACACGAGGTAATGCGGTCTCTTTCCTAGGTGGGCTTAATCCATGGGTTAGCGGGGAACATAATGGATGCGTATGGTGCTCGGTGGAAAACCGGCATCATAACATCTCTTATTTAATGTGCAAGCACATGGGTTATGATCGTTATGTATTTAGGCAGCCCGAACAAGTTGACATGGGCCTATCGGGGCATGAAAGCCTTTGATTAGGTGACCAATCAGATTATTTGGGTTGGTCCAATACAAAATGATCCATATAGCAAGCAAGGTATTACGGTTCATATCACCTAAGGGAAGTATCTATTGCCATTACATGAGCTTTGGTCAAAGGGTGGTGTTACTTTAGGGCTACCCAAGCATGATCCCTGCCGACGGGTCTAGCTCATCACGAGCGTAACGACCGATCGGGTCACCATTTAATATACCATGATGGTATGAGGCTTGGGCTGGTGATTATCCTTAACACTTCCCCAAATTGAGTGAAAATGGGGTCGCGCTTCGGAAACGCACCGGGGATAAAAGAGGGACAAAACTAGCATAGATCTAAGGCTCTAATGAGATGCAATGCAGTTTTGAAAGAATATGAAATTTTTAAATTAAAACTCAATTGTGATTTTTAATCAAGGTACTTTCGAATCGAAGTCTCGAGTATGTCCCCAGTGGAGTCGCCACTGTGACGCACGCCGGATCCCCGCGGCCGCCCGTTCGATCGCCCGCACGTGGGTGATCGGGGCAATTGCGGGTCCGTTGATAGCTTGCAATAAATCGCAAGTGCGTCTATGTTGGGCATCAAGGAGGTTTCATGGAGTCGCCACCCAATAGAACATTGGGAAAGTTTCTCTCGCCTCGGAGAGCCTAAGACTGCGCTTAGTATCCATTTTGGGCTAGCCAAAGGAGCCTAGGATTAACGCTAAAGCCTCGTGCCTAGGATTAACGCTAAAGTCTCGTGACACAAGAAGTATCTTGGAGGATAACCTCTAACATCTTGAGCCCAAAGACCAGAGCTGGTTCGGGACTTCTCATTTATTTATACCTTGATTAATATCATAATTAAGTTTTGAATTCATTGTTTCATCAACTTTCCACACAATGCAATTTTAATTTAAAGGCGCAATCATTCATATCAAAAGCGGTAAATGTAAGCAAAATCCAAAATAAAGCATTTAAAAATAAATTACAATAACACTAGGAGCGGAATACAACTCCCATTTATAAAAGTGAAATACATGCATAAAACGGGTTATTCATTTAATAGTGAGAACATTGGTCCTCGCATGCATATTTATTATGAAACAGTTTTGATGTGATGATTTATTTGGGTATGAAAAATTAGGACATTGGTCCCCTTTTATTTAGAAAAAATGTCAAGTTAATTAATAAAAATGTTTTTGTGATTTTCTTTTTAGCGTGCCTAAATAAATAATTTTACAAGAAAATTATATGGCAAAATTAAATAAAATATTACAAATAAAGAAAATAAATATATGAACCAAACGAGCCTTTTTGGACCTCCCGATGTGCTCGCAAAAACGCCCAAGCGAAAAATGAGTTTAGACATAAAACAAAATACAAATAAAATAAAGTTAGTGATTAAATCAATTAAACATACAAAATAATGAATAACAAATTAAAATAAAATAAGATGATATGAAAAGAATGATAATGGAATCAAAAATATTAACAAACCAAAATAAATGAGAAACATGCATTATGTATGACAAATAATTAAATGATGTGATGAAAATAAAATATAACATGTTAATTAAATAATACATGTAAAAATATGAACATGATAACAATCATGATGATGAAGATAAACGAATCAAAGAATATATAAAATAATAAAGAATAGAATAATAAATGAAAACAATTAAAGAATGATGAAAACAATTAAATGAACAATATGATTAATTAAATATGTTCACAAATGATATAAACCATTTACATGGCAAAAAGATTAATTTAAAATTAATTTATTAATTACATGTTAGGAATTAAAAGAAAACAATATTCACATGAACAAAAATAAAATCATATATAAACAATTAAATGGAACAAATATAAAATGAATACAACAAATGAATAGATGAAAACAATAAACAAATCAATAAAAATAATATACATGAATAAATTAAATATAAATAAAAGAAATAATAAAGACAAGCCCAGAATGTTTACCCTCAGAGTTTCGGATTCGATGAAGGTAAAAGATGATCGATTTCTTTGTTTGATGATTCACAATATTAGAGTGAAATATGATGAAAATGTTGGAATTTTATTCCAAGAAACATGAAAAAAAATGATCAAAAATTCTTTAAGAACAAAGGATTGATACCTTTGCCTAAAGAAATGATTTTGATTAAAAAAAGTTTTTATTGATTAAAATAAAGAAAAATGATTTCAAGAACAATCAACCACTTTGTTCATATCAAATTGATTGAAGTTTTATTTTAGAAAATCAAATAAAAATTAGATTTTGATGACAAATAATTATTTTATTTGTCTCAAAATCAATTTTTTATCAAAAAGAGATTCAAAACAAAATCAATGAAAAAGTTTTATTGAACACAAAATAAAAGATTAAAAACAATTTTGAGAACAAATAATTATTCTATTTGTCTCAAAAATTGAATCAAACAACAAAACTTCCTCTAAAAAATATGTTTAGAAGAAATTATGTTGAAAAAAAAGAATGAAACATTTGATTTTTGTTTTTGATTTTTTGTTGGGGAATAAATCTGGAATTTTTGGTGGAAGAAGAAAAAGAAATCTGGAAATTTTAGGTCTAAAAAATGTGGAGAGGAGGCTCCTTTGATTTCATCATAAAGTATTTATAGGATAAAATAGGTTGCCCTAATTTAATTAAGGAAAAAAACCTATTTTAACCCAAAATTATTTTATTTTTAATGATAAAATCATGTTTTATTATTTAATTACCTAAAAAAATATTTTAGAATTTAATTTGAAGTTAAAAACCCCAAAAAAATTGGATAAAAAACGGATTTTTGGGTGAAAAAATCGGAAAAAAGGCTGAAAGAGGTAAAAAAGGGATCAGACCCTGTACCGACGGCCAGAAGCCCGTCGCTAGAGGGACGCCGCCCGTCGCTATAGAGCGACGGGGACTCAAGCAGCGAGGCGCGCAAAATCCGCGCGGAGCTCGGGCGGGAATCGCGCGCAACGCTGCGCGTCGCTCTTTAGCGACGCGCGGCATTGGCGACGCTGCGCGTCGCCAAATCGCGCCCAGCGCGCTGGGCGTCTGCGTGCTGGGCGCTTGGCGCCTGCGAGCTGGGCGCCAGCGCGCTGCCGCGCCCGACACTCGCGGTCCGAATTTTTTTTTTTTTCTATTTTTTAAATTTTAAATTGACTAAAAACACCATAATTTAAAGCTCCCATTTTTCAAAATTAATTTTTTTAAAATCTTTTTTATTATTTTTTAATTTTTCACTCTAAAATGTAAATTTGATGAGAAAACCATCACTTTTAACCTTTTAAGCCTGTGAAGGCAATTATCATCATTGGGTAATCCTGATCAAGGCTACTCGGGACCCGGTGTCTACAGTTGCCCCCAATTTTGGAGAGGCTAGTGCATGGGTGCCTAGGTGATCCAAAATTCAGGAAAAGGAAAGAAACGCGTACCTGAGGCGTCGATCTTCCTGCTTGATGGAGTTATGATGATAGCTATTGCTGTCTTTTGGTTGTAACAGGTAATGCCGTGGTCGTGCTAACCTCTTGTGGGTAGTGCCGCCATCATGCTAACCTATGTAAATTGGTAGTGCCGTGGTCGTGCTAACCTCTTGTGGGTTGTGCCGCCATCGTGCTAACCGCTGTGAATTGGTAGTGCCGTGGTCGTGCCAACCTCTTGTGGGTTGTGCCGCCATCTTGCTAACCGCTGTGAATTTTGGTAGTGCCGTGGTCGTGCCAACCTCTTGTGGGTTGTACCGCCATCGTGCTAACCGCTGTGAATTTTGGTAGTGCCGTGGTCGTGCCAACCTCTTGTGGGTTGTGCCGCCATCGTGCTAACCGCTGTGAATTTGTACCGTGGTCGTGCCAACCTCTTGTGGGTTGAAGTGGTGCTATCTGTGAGCCCTTTGGTTGATTGCCCCCTGAGAAGTCTTTGTTTCATCGATCATTTGCCCCCTGAGAGGTCTTCAGTTAGCTGCTCCCTGAGAAGTCTTCGGTTTATTGCCCCCTGAGAGGTCTTCAGTTAGCTGCTCCCTCAGAAGTCTTCAGTTTATTGCCCCCTGAGAAGTCTTCGGTTTACTTATCGTTTGCCCCCTGAGAGGTCTTCAGTTCATTTCCCCCTGAAAGGTCTTCAGTTTGCTGCTCCCTGAGAAGGCTTCGGTTTATTGATCATTTGCCCCCTGAGAGGTCTTTAGTTTGCTGCTCCCTGAGAAGGCTTCGGTTTATTGATCATTTGCCCCCTAAGAGGTCTTTAGTTTGCTGCTCCCTGAGAAGTCTTTGGTTTTCTGCTCCCTGAGAAGTCATCATTGGGTAATCCTGATCAAGGCTACTCGGGACCCGGTGTCTACAGTAGGGGTTGAATCAAATGAAGGACGAGCATCACTCTCTCTTCTTTGTGCGCACACGCAACATAGACCACGACCTAGCCATGCTGCTAATCCTGCCACAACCTCAGCTGTAACAAATTAAAAACTCCTGCCAATGAAATCACACTTCCTAATTGATCTAATACAAGACACAAGAAAACTAATCTATAGTACTAATCACGGACTTAACTTTTGCTGAATCACATACAGGCGAAAATAAGGGAACGCACGTGCTTTGCACTCAATTCTCAAATGCATGCTTTTCGCAACTAAAATTAAACAATATGTACCCCGCAATTATACAAAGAAATTGAATCTAGAAATTTTATTCGAAATGGAAAACTAAGCAAAAAGCAATTACACGAAGAAAAAACCAATAATAAAATTATCGAAATTCAATTATTATGACCACAAAACAGATCTAAATATGATTTCTTATGAGCTAATAGAGGAGGTAAATTGAAGCAAATTAGAGCGATCGATTAAGAAGAAAGAACAAACCTATTCGCCTTGATGGAGAGCGATCCAGACATAAAGCTAGAATAAGCTCTGAGGCAAGACGGTGTGATTCTGGATCGGCTGGAACAGTGACATCCACGACGAGGGAGGAGCATCGAGTGGCGGCAGTAACAACAGTAGCGAAAATGAAAAAAATGAAAAATAAATAAAGGGAAAAAAATAAAGAAAAATTGCGATTTACCTGTTGAGGCAAGATGGCGGCGATTCTGGAACGGCGATGCCCACGGCGAGGAATGAGTGGCTACCGAAGAGCCTGGAGCGACGAGCAGCGGTGAGAGCAGCAGTAGCAGCGGGGGAGGTTGAAGAGCGAGGGAGGCAGATCAGAAAATTGAAGCAACTATGACATAAATCAAGCGAGGTTGAGGGCAATCCATGCTTCTGCTACGGCCATTTCTATAAGGTTTAGATTAGTTTAGTTTTGGAAGATAGAAAAGGGTTTGCATTTTTTGCAAATAGAAAAGGGTTTTCGTGTTTTTGCTATTTCTCCCTCATCTGGGTTTGCCATTTTTTGCTATTTTTTTGGGTGGGCTTCGCAATTCTGTGTTTTATTTTTATCAAATAATGGAGCATTATTTTGGAGGTAAACCATCAACAAGTCCCGCCAATGTTTTTCGGAGCAATAACGACCGGAATATTAGTGTTTTAACGACCGGATTTAAACCCCTCGTTATATAACAATAAAATTTAAGAACTAATTACCGGATTAATTTTCCTTCGCTACTTGTATATTTTAACGACTGGATTTTCATCCCTTTGCTAAATTTTGGTCGTTAAAAACCAATTTTCTTGTAGTGAAAGCTTTATACTTAATACATATACATCTTCGGTACATATACAAATACAGTTAACATTTACATATGAACTATACTCTTTTATCACATAATGATGTTACTCAAAACATCACCAACTCTTTCTCTAACTTATACAAAAAGAAATGAACAAAACCCCCTAGTGGCCTTGACCTGCAGATGCGCGCTCTCATTGAGTCCAAACCTGTAGACCTACACGGAAACAAACATCCGTGCTAAGCGATAACGCTTAGTGGGGATGGAAATAATGTAAAGGACTTCTATTCAAAGTCACAAATAAATCACACATTTCATTTGATAAAATCAAATAGCTCATGCATATAGCTCTTATACGTGTACAGGTTGCATGCTCAAATATTAAATACTCTGAGCTCACATATAAGTAACATCTACTCTTTCACTAATTCATGCACACTATATCCTGTACATCTCATTTATTCAAATATACATTATCATGTAACCATATATTTACACATACAACTGTCATGTATTTAAAGCATCTCTCTCATGTACTATAGTATCTATTCAGAACAATACTCTTTAAACATCTCAAATTCACTACATAACATTAACAAGCCTGAATTCCTTTCATGGTGGATACGGGACACTCTATAATAAAACATTTTCGATGGACCGAAGTCACAAAACATTTTCATCTATCTCTATTAAATGACCATTCTTGAGGGTCGACCCGCTTCGTCCAAATGGGACGGAATTATGGCAGCTGCCCTCAATAATCCCTTTATAAGCATGCTTATCTATCCACTATAACGATAATCAGCCTCAATAAACCACTCCCACCCACTATATATAGATACCAATTCATCAAGATAATTCAAATGCATTTATCAAATTTAGAGGCATTTAATTCATGTACAACTTTTTATTAATCATGTACATTTAATATTACACATATAAACCTATAACATGCAAAACTCATATAAACCTATAACAACTCAAAACAGGAGCAATAGATCAAAACAGGACAAACAGAGGAGGGGGCATGAGCACGACTCGTGCTCACTCTCTCACACACAACTGGAGCACGTTTCGTGCTCCCACTTTTCTCTCTTGGTGAGCACGACTCGTGCTCACTCCTTCTTTTTCCTGGAGCACGTTACGTGCTCTCACTTTCCTCTCTCTGTGAGCACGACTCGTGCTGTTGCTTCCTTTTCTCTCCGAGTCATACTACACAACAAGACTAGGACAACACCCCACTTGCTCAAGAATGTGTCTCTGTTGCGATCGCAATCACTGTCGCGCTCGTGACAGAAGGCTCCATCAGGAACCTCAAGGAGACTGCTTCTCACCTCAAACTTGTATCTTATAAACAGACCTCTAAACGTCATTTTCAAGCAACACTTTCTCTTAAAAAAATGTTCCCTAGGATGTTAAATTTCAAATGGGACAAATCTCAGGTCAAGTGGACATCTATAACTCCAGATATAAGCTAAATAACCTATACTATTAAAATAACCCGACCCAGACAGGGACACTACGGTCTTAACCAATTTTCTGGGTCTTAAAGCAAAAATTTTCTCAAGGTCGAGACTTTTATAGGTATAGAAGTCATGGTTCTCTTGGCTCAAGAATCACTCAATTAAGAGGTCTATAACAATACTTATGATAAAAACATCACACAGAGGTCAGATAACAATTAAGCAGAATTTGCCAAATCACACTCTATCATCTACACACACACTCACTTGATCAATTCACATACTTATAAGCATATACACACATATCATAAGCACCGCAAATAATCAAAATGATAATCGCACACGATCCCTACCTTTAAGAAGCTTGAACTCTATGCTGTAGTCAGCTTCAACCCTTTCCTTTCCTTGTCCAATCTCTTGTCCATCGCTCTCATGCATAACTAGACCAAAACACTTAGGTTAACCCTCTTTTCACTTTGAATCAAAAACAGAAAGAAAAAGGAGGTCAGATTGAAAAACTAATCAAGCTTATCTTCTTTTACTCTTCAAACAAATGCAAGAGGTTCTCCCTCAAGAACAAACCAAATGAAGAAGAAAAGAACAAAGGGAAGAGCAAGAGAGGGAGCACGGCAGAAAAGCAAAGGAAAAAAAGAAAAGAAAACTAAAGGCCAAAGCAATTCAACGTGGGAAAAAAAGAAGCAAGGCAGCTGGTCCAACCTCATCCAAAAATTAAATTCCCACCTTCCAAATTTAATACATGTACATCTCTTTAATTTCTTATTTCCTTTTTAATTCATATGTATATCTCTTTTCTTAATAAATACATACATGTATTTTGACCAAACCACATAATATCTCATACCACATGTCACCCTCCTACAATGCCATGTGTCAACCTTCTATAATGCCACTTGTTACACTCCTATGCCGCCATATGTCCGATACACATCAAATAATCCAACTCAAGAAGGCTTCACGTGGAGCATTCTGTCATGCCCGCGACAGAACCCACACCAAGCCACTCACTCATCTTCTCACAACAATTTTCTTCTAGCAAAACTTATAACCTTATTCCACTCGAAAAATCCTTCAAATACACTCTCTTATACATACAAACTCTTAAATTCCCGAAAAAAATTCCAAAATTCTGCTAGGGCCAAATCGGGTTGTTACAAATCTCTCCCCCTTAAGAAATTTCGTCCTCGAAATTTCCCCGCTAATCACTTACACAGGTAAATCCTTAAGCAAATCTTCAAATCGCTATCACTTAAACCATACAGGTATCAAATCGTATACACTTCACACTTTCTTTAACGCACTGCACTCTAACCTATACACTTCTTCTAAGCATCAGTCACTCGAAGTATATCCTATCAGCTTTTCTCAATGAAACGCATACAATGATACTTTTTCACATACAAATGAAGGATGCTGATGGAATGGCTATGTAATGATTTATGCAAGATGATGCGAAAATGCAATGCAAGCTGTGGTAATACATTTTTCCCATCCCCATGTTTCACTATGCTTATGTGCACACGATTCAAGGAGATAGCTGACAGGAGTATAGAGAGTTACCTCAAATCCTTACTAACCATATAAATTCATATTACTCACTATTTCTGACATCTCACTAATCTTTCCACTCGCATCTAATTCCATCTATATACTACACAAAATGACATCTGCATTAGGCCACAACTCTAGACAAACTCCGACATTTATACTATACTCTACATCTTATAGACCAGAACCTCTAACCTATGCTCTGATACCACTAAATGTAACACCCCCATACCTCCGGGAAGGATATCGGGGTGCCACGCGGACTCTAACGCACACACATACATATACATATACATATACATACACTAGCGGAAGCGATAAAATAAATAAAAAGAAATAACTTGGCCCCAAACAAAAATACTCTTATTATATATATGAACAGTACATAATACAAAAGCTTTATACTTAATACATATACATCTTCGATACATATACAAATAAAGTTAACATTTGCATATGAACTATACTCTTTTATCACATAATGATGTTACTCAAAACATCACCAACTCTGTCTCCAACTTATACAAAAAGAAATGAACAAAACTCATTAGTGGCCTTGACCTGCAGATGCGCACTCTTACTAAGTCCAAACCGGTAGACCTACACGGAAACAAACATCCATGCTAAGCGATAACGCTTAGTGGGGATGGAAATAATGCAAAGGACTTCTATTCGAAGTTATAAATAAATCACACATTTCATTTGAAAAATCAAATAGCTCATGCATATAGCTCTTATACGTGTATAGGTTGCATGCTCAAATATCAAATACTCTGAGCTCACATATAAGTAACATCTACTCTTTCACTAATTAATGCACACTATATCTTGTACATCTCATTTATTCAAATATACATTATCATGTAACCATATATTTACACATACAACTGTCATGTATTTAAAGCATCTCTCTCATGTACTATAGCATCTATTCAGAATAATACTCTTTAAATATCTCAAATTCACTACATAACATTAACAAGCCTGAATTCCTTTCATGATGGATACGGGACACTCTACAATAAAACATTTTCGATGGACTGAAGTCACAAAACATTTTAATCTATCTCTATTAAATGACCATTCTCGGGGGTCGACCCGCTTTGCCCAAACGGGAAAGAATCATGGCAGCTGCCCTCGATAGTCCTTTATAAGCATGCTTATCTATCCACTATAATGGTAATCAAGCTCAATAAACCACTCACACCCACTATATAAAGATACCAATTCATCAAGATAATTCAAATGCATTTATCAAATTCAGAGGCATTTAATTCATGTACAACTTTTATTAATCATATACATTTAATATTACTAATCATGCAAGAGGTTTAAAAGATAATTTCAAACCAAACACAGACCAAATGGTAACATGCAAAACTCATATAAACCTATAACAACTCAGAACAGGAGCAATAGATCAAAACAGGACAAACAGAGGAGGGGGCATGAGCACAACTCGTGCTCACTTTCTCACACACAACTGGAGCACGTTTCGTGCTCCCACTTTTCTCTCTTGGTGAGCACGACTCCTGCTCCTTGAGCATGACTCGTGCTCACTCCTTCTTTTTCCTGGAGCACGTTACGTGCTCTCGATTTCCTCTCTCTGTGAGCATGACTCGTGCTCCTTAGCACGACTCGTGCTCTCGCTTCCTTTTCTCTCCGTGTAACACCCGTTACCCGTACTTAGGCGATCCCATCCCATGAGGAGTAAGATGCCGTATGAGTCAGGGTGCAAACGCACAAAGCATAAATATATATAAATTCAATTAAAGATAAACATACATAAATACAGGGCAATTAAAAACTTTTGCGGAACATAAGAACTAGGGCTGATCATGCATTAATATAACGGAAGCATTACATTACTGTTTGATCAACCAAGAGATACAATAGATAATTACAAATCCCAAAATACATGTACATAAGAGGAAGCTATTACAAAATTGATGTAAGAGAGTTATATACAAAAAGAATCCTCAAAATACAAAAATAAAGCCCTACACTAAGACCCTACTGTGTTGGCTTTGATGGCTGCGACTCTCCCAAAGCAAACTCCTTCTACACCTGCACGGGTAACACACCGTGCTAAGCGATAACACTTAGTGGGGAAACACACATATAGTATAAGGACAACCATTCACAACGGTCGTCAAGGCAATACACACGCGTACCTCATGTATATATATACGATAATCATAGCATAACAATTGCATATACTCATGCTCACATAAATAAAGCCATTCATCAGAAAGCTCATAACAATATTCATATCCTCAAAACAGATTATACTTTTCACCATTGAACCCATACATATATCACATACGTTTCCTCATATCACAATTCATACAAGGCACCTGCTGACTCGAGGGAGTGGATAACGAGTATACGGACAGTACTTTACGGGTACGAGCCGATTACGGATAGTACCTTACGGGTACGAATCGAGAAACCAATTTTACTTTTAACTTTCACAAAACATTTTCAAAAGGGACCTTAAACAAGATCCATACACATTAAAGGGTCTGCGAGGAACCAAACGGGGACCTGATCGGGGTCCAAACGGAACTGAGGGCTGTAGCTATAAGACTCTATTAGGCATGCCTAACTATCCACTTTCTAGACTCTAGCAGGTCATGCATAACACAATCCACAAATAAACATTAATCCAATTTAAAACAAGCAATTATATAGCTTAACATGTATATTCACATAGTACAAATAATCATGGCATGATATAGCATGTGATCACCCTCTATATCATTTCTAAAAACTCACATTACAAACTCACATAGCATGGTCATTTACTACTCTTCATATATATATCATATGCAAAGCGATTAACTTAATTGGAAACAAATAATAGAATCCATCCATTGTATAGCTAAAATATCCCTTTTAAAGACGTAAATCATGTTAAAAGACACTAAATAACATTTAAAACCATATAAGAGAGGAAAAGGAATGAAAAAGAAAGAAGTGGAAAAATTGCAAAAGAGGCGGGCATAACCGTTTTACATGGCGGTATGGCCTTACCGCCGTATAAGACACTCACACGGGGGTAAGGCTTAGGCCATACCGCCGTGTGACCTACCTCACACCTGGGCAGAATGGTTTTACATGGCGGTATGGCTTTGCCCTTACCGCTTGTAAAGATACAGCTCCAGAATTCCAAGGCAAAACCCACGATCCACACGGCGGTGAGACCAGGCCTTACCGCCGTGTGACTCCTGGATTTTCAAGAAATCTGTAGAATTCCAACTTCAATGATTCCCAATTTTTCACACAACAAACCAAAAAATATACACATTTTGACCAATAAATTAACACCAAAAACTTACCTCAAACTTACCTTAACCTGACCATCCAAAAGCACAACTCAAACAACATAATATAGCATCAATTTGTCCAATCATACATGAACTCAACATCCACAGATTCAGAAAATTTAAATCAAGAAAATTAAACATTTTACAATAGCTTATCATTCAAATTCTACATTTTAAAGCTTGAAACCCACATAGAGTAAACCAATTTCATACTTAAATTTCCAGCAATCATACATACATACAAAACCCAAAATCACATTTCAAGCAAAGCCAAAACATAATTAAATTTCCAAAACCTCAAAATTAGAAGCTCTATCACTTGGTTCCACTAGATCCAGCAACTTCCTTGCCTTTAGGATCTCTTGCAGGCTCAGCTAAACACCCAAAATAATGAAACACACACCAAAGCAACCCTAATCAAAACCCTAAACAAAGAAAATGAAGAAGAGAAGGAAACCTAAAAATCCAAACAGAAAATGCAGAGAAGCTTACCAAAATAACACAATGAGTGACCAATCTCCACCACACAAGCTTGGACCAAGGGAATGTTGGCTAGGGGAAATGAAGAAGAAGAAGAAGGAGGAAGAAGAAGAGGGAACGGGGAAATGGAACCCAAATTCTGAGTCTCCCATTTTCTTCTTTCTCTTTCTTTTCTCACCCTCCACTTGTCACAATCTTGGTGGTGGAAACCACTCACTCACACACTAGATGCACATGTCACACACACACAATGAAACACTCCAATAATGCACCCTACAAATGTATGAGCAACACACACAATGCAATCTCATCTAATACACACACATAATAATATGCTCATATGCATGTGATCCTAACTCCACCTATGGACACCTTATTTCTATATGCACCACCACACAGGAACAAATCCACAAAATATGCATATATACCAAAATACCCCTATGATATGCCAAAACCATGCAAATGCACACACATATATATTGCTCGTTCGACTAGGGGGCAAATGGGGTGTGACAACTCTCCCCTACTAACAAGAATTTCGTCCTCGAAATTCTCACCTGAACTGAACAACTGCGGGTACTGAGCTCTCATCGACTCCTCTGGTTCCCATGTCGCCTCCTTGACTCCATGGTGATTCCACAAAATCTTTACCAAAGGAATCTGCTTACTTCTTAACTGCCTCACTTCCCGAGCTAGGATAGCTTTTGGTTCCTCATCGTAGGAGAAATCAGATTGCACTTGAACCTCTTGAACCGATAAAATATGAGAAGGATCCGACCTATACCGACGAAGCATAGAAACGTGGAACACATCATTCAACTTGGACAACTCTATCGATAAAGCCAATCTATAGGCCACCGGACCAACTCTTGCCAACACCTCATACGGACTAATGAAGCGAGGACTAAGCTTTCCTTTCTTTCCAAACCTAAGCACTTTTCTCCAAGGAGAAACTTTCAGGAAAACCTTAACTCTGACTTCAAACTGCACATCCTTTCTCTTCAAGGTAGCATAAGATCTCTGTCGATCCTTGGCCGCTTTCAAATTCTGCTGCACAACTCTGATCTTCTCCTCTGTATCTCTAACCAGATCTAGCCCAATCGCTGACCTCTCGGACTGATCTGTCCAACAAACTGGAGTCCTACACTGACGCCCATACAAAGCCTCATAAGGAGCCATACAGATACTGGACTGATAGCTATTGTTGTAGGCAAATTCCATAAGCGATACATACTTGTCCCAACTACCCGAAAAGTCCAAAACACAAGCCCTTAACATGTCCTCTAAGATCTGAATCACTCACTCAGACTGACCGTCTGTCTGAGGATGAAATGCCATACTGAAGTTCAACTTGGTACCCAAAGCTCGCTGCAACTCTTTCCAAAACTTAGATGTGAACCTTGGGTCCCGGTCTGAAACTATAGACAAAGGCACTCCATGCAACCGAACTATCTCATCCATATAGATACTGGCCAATCTATCCATCTGGTAATCCATCCTAACCGGCAGGAAGTGAGCGGACTTTGTGAGTCGATCCACAATAACCTAAACAGAATCATGCTTTTTCTGAGTCAAGGGCAACCCGAAAACAAAATCCATGGTAATATCATCCCACTTCCACTCGGGAACGGACAAAGGCGTGAGCAATCCAGAAGGAACTTGGTGCTCAGCCTTTACCTGCTGACATGTCAAGCACTTGGATACAAAGTCTACTATGTCCCTCTTCATACCAGACCACCAATAAAACTGCTTCATATCCTGATACATCTTCCCACTGCCAGGATGCATGGTGAAAACTGTATTGTGTGCCTCGCTCAAAAGCTATTTCCTCAATTCCTCATCATCCGGAACACACAAATGGTTGCCATACAAAAGCGCTCCATCAAGAACCGAGAACTCTGACTGCTTGCCTAGACTAACCTCTTGCACAATCCGCTGAAGCCTCTCATCAATCTTCTGAGCATCAACTATCCGCTATCTCAAGGTAGACTTGATTGTCAGCTGACCTATCAAAGCCCCATCCGAACCAAACCTCCATCTGAACTGTCTAAAAAATAAGGCAGAAACTGACTTCCGACTCAAAGCATCTGCGACTACATTGGCCTTACCCGGATGGTAATTCACAATGCAATTGTAATCTTTAAACAACTCAAGCCATTGATGCTGTCTCATATTAAGTTCCTTCTGTCTCATATTAAGTTCCTTCTGAGTCAGGAAATACTTCAAACTCTTGTGGTCCGTAAAGATCATGCACTTCTCCCCGTAGAGATAATGGCGCTAAATCTTCAAAGCAAAGATGACCGCTGCTAACTCAAGATCATGCGTCGGATAGTTCCTCTCGTGTGGCTTTAACTGTCGAGAAGCATAAGCCACAACCCTACCTTCCTGCATCAGAACACATCCCAGACCAACACCTAAAGCGTCACTATACATAACAAACTCCTTACCCGAGATGGGTTCAGTAAGTAGAGGAGCTTCGACTAACAACTGTTTAAACCTCTCAAAGCAAGCTTGACACTTATCCGACCACTCAAACTTAACTCCTTTCCTCAACAACCTAGTCATCGGAGCGGCAATCACAGAGAAACTCTTAACAAACCGATGGTAGTAACCCGCCAGACCAAGGAAACTCCTCACTTCCTGAACATTCCTAGGTGCTTTCCAATCGACTATCGCCTCAATCTTAGCTGGATCTACTTGGATACCCTTGGCTGAAACTATGTGGCCTAAAAACGACACTTCCCGAAGCCAAGAATCACACTTACTCAACTTGGCAAACAACCGATGTTCCCTCAACACTTGCAAAACCAATTGGAGATGTTCCTTATGCTCGGTCTCATCCTTGGAATACACCAAGATGTCATCTATAAACACTACTACAAATCGGTCCAAGTATGGCTCTGTTCATCAAATCCATGAATGCCGCTGGAGCATTGGTCAAACCAAACGGCATAACAAGGAACTCATAGTGGCCATACCGAGTCCGAAATGCAGTCTTAACCACATAAACCATATCCTCATGCTTAACCCGAAGCTGATAATACCCAGACCGAAGATCTATCTTGGAAAAGACTCCTGCACCTCGAAGCTGATCAAACAAATCTTCAACTCTAGGCAACGAATACTTATTCTTCACTGTGATCTTGTTAATCTTCCTATAATCGATACACATCCTCAAAGACCCATCCTTCTTCTTGACAAACAGAATCGGAGCTCCCCATGGAGATATGCTGGGTCGAATAAACCCCTTATCCAAGAGCTCTTGCAGTTGAGTTTTTAATTCTCTCAACTCTACAGGAGCCATCCGATAAGGTGCCTTCGATATAGGTGTGGTACCCGGCATGATCTCTATGGCTAGCTCAACTTCCCTCTCTAGAGGCAAACCCGGTAAATCACTTGGAAAAACATCACTAAACTCCCGAACAACAGGGATGTCCCCAATCCTAACTTGATCCCTCTTGGAATCCAAAACCACAGCTAGGAAAGCCTCACAACCTTTTCTCAAAAACCTCTTGGCTTGAATTGCAGAAATCACGTTGTTCACAGAACTCACACCCAAACCTCTTACAAACACTGGAGCTCAGTTCCTATCCCTAAGCACAAAGGTCTTCCTATGACAATCAACCACAGCTCGATGCTTGCCCAACCAGTCCATGCCTAAAATCAGGTCATATTCTCTGAAAGGTAACTCTATCAAATCCGCAGGGAACTCAACACCCTCAATCATTAAAGGACAACTCCTAAAACCTGTACTCACCCTGACACTATGCCCTAATGGATTGGTCACACATATCTCACAGTCTAACTGATCTACCACATGCAACTTATCAACAATCTTATGCATGCATAAATATGAGTGTGTGGAACCAGGATCTATTAGAGCATATAATTCAGTGTCATGGAGTAGGAACTTACCAGCAATCACATCAGGGGCATCCTGCTCCTCTCTGGCTCTAACTGCATATGCTCTAGCTGGAACAGGTGGAGGACGCTCAACAGTCTCAGAAACAGCTCCATCTCTAGGTCGACCGCCTCGACCTCTGCCTCTACCTTTACCTCTAGCAGCCAGAGAAACATTCGATCCAACTCTGCTAGCTCCTCCCTGTGGACCTGAATCCTCATTCAACTGGGGACAACTAGCCAGACTGTGCTCGGTGCTCCCACACTTAAAGTACCCACCAGTGAGCCACCTACACTCACCCCGGTGAGCCTTGCTGCAATGTGCACAAACAGGTATAGCATCAGATCTACCACCTCTGCCAGAACCAGATGCCGCTGTTAAACCTTGCCTTCTACCTCTAGTAGCCGAACCAGCTGATGGCTCATCTTGCGGGTTCCTAGATCTCTTACCCGAAGATGAGGAAAAACCACCACATGCAGAATTCCTTCGCTGAGCTCTCTCCCTAAGCAATGATTCCGTCTTCTCCGCCCTCATGGCAGCCTCTGCAATCTGATAATAACTTACCCTGGCATACACATAAAAGAAATCAAACCAATCTTCAAAGACTCGTTCAACCCGGCTTCAAAATGCTTGCATCTAAAATCATCTGTCATAACCCCACGCGGAGCATAGCGAGACAACCGATTAAACTCTTTCTCATAATCCAAAATTGACATGGCCCTCTGATTCAAACTCAGAAACTGTGCTAATCTTGCGTCCCTATATGCTTGAGTCACATACTTCTTTGTGAACTCCTCCCCGAAGAATTCCCATATAACCGGATCAGGCATCTGAGGTTGCCTACATACCAACTCCCACCATTCGTAAGCCGACCCTTGAAGCAATGCCACAGCACATTCAGCTTGCTGATCGGGAGGACACCTGACTTCCTTTAAAGCTCTCTTTACTTTATCAAGCCACTTTTCAGCTAGCTCTGACTCATCTAGCCCAGTCCCATAAAAATCCTCAACACCAGCTCTTCTTAAACTCTCTATCGGAGCTTTAGGGGCACTCACCCATTCCAAAACTTGAGCCATATCTTGATGCAATCTGAACATAGCCTCAAAAGGCATGGCAGCGGCCTCGGGCTTGACCCTAGCACGTTGAGTCGGCACATAAACAGAAACAGACAGATGTACAGCTGGAGGATTCACACTTTCAGCGAATTCCTCAAGTGCACCACGAGCAGAATCAGAATCCATCTAACAAACAAGAGGACAACCGCATCAACCAACACAGCCGTAGACATAGACGCATCCACACATAGCATCACATAAACAATCACCCAGAAATGCCTAAACTTAGGCTCTGATACCACAACTTGTAACACCCCTTACCCGTACTTAGGCGATCCCATCCCATGAGGAGTAAGATGCCGTACGAGTCAGGGTGCAAACGCACAAAGCATAAATATATATAAATTCAATCAAAGATAAACATACATAAATACGAGGCAATTAAAAACTTTTGCGGAACATAAGAACTAAGGCTGATCATGCATTAATATAACGGAAGCATTCCATTACTGTTTGATCAACCAAGAGATACAACAGATAATTACAAATCCCAAAATACATGTACATAAGCGGAAGCTATTACAAACCTGATGTAAGAGAGTTCTATACAAAAAGAATCATCAAAATACGAAAATAAAGCCCTACACTAAGACCCTACTGTGTTGGCTTCGATGGCTGCGACTCTCCCAAAGCAAACTCCTTCCGCACCTGCACGAGTAACACACCGTGCTAAGCAATAACACTTAGTGGGGAAACACACATATAGCATAAGGACAACCATTCACAACGGTCATCAAGGCAATACACACGCGTACCTCATGTATATATATATGATAATCATAGCATAACAATTGCATATACTCATGCTCACATAAATAAAGCCATTCATCAGAAAGCTCATAACAATATTCATATCCTCATAAAAGATTATACTTTTCACCATTGAACCCATACATATATCACATACGTTTCCTCATATCATAATTCATACAAGGTACCTGCTAACTCGAGGGAGTGGATAACGAGTATACGGACAGTACTTTACAGGTACGAGCCGATTACGGACAGTACCTTACGAGTACGAATCGAGAAACCAATTTTACTTTTAACTTTCACAAAACATTTTCAAAAGGGACCTTAAACAAGATCCATACACATTAAAGGGTTCGCGAGGAACCAAACAGGGACCTGAGCGGGGTCCAAACTGAACTGAGGGCTGCAGCTATAAGACTCTATTAGGCATACCTAACTATCCACTTTCTAAACTCTAGTAGGTCATGCATAACACAATCCACAAATAAACATTAATCCAATTTAAAGCAAGCAATTGTATAGCTTAACATGTATATTCACATAGTACAAATAATCATGGCATGATATAGCATGTGATCACCCTCTATATCATTTATAAAAACTCACATTACAAACTCACATAGCATGGTCATTTACTACTCTTCATATATATATTATATGCAAAGCAATTAACTTAATTGGAAACAAATAATAGAATCCATCCATTGTATAACTAAAATATCCCTTTTAAAGACGTAAATCATGTTAAAAGACACTAAATAACATTTAAAACCATATAAGAGAGGAAAAGGAATGAGAAAGAAAGAAGTGAAAAAATTGCAAAAGTGGCGGGCAGAACCGTTTTACACGGCGGTATGGCCTTACCCTTACCACCGTGTAAGACACTCACACGGGGGTAAGACTTAGGCCATACCGCCGTGTGACCTGCCTAACACCTGGGCAGAATGGTTTTACACGGCAGTATGGCTTTGCCCTTACCGCCGTGTAAAGACACAGCTCCAGAATTCCAAGGCAAAACCCACGATCCACACGGCGGTGAGACCAAGCCTTACCGCCGTGTGACTCCTGGATTTTCCAGAAATCTGCAGAATTCCAACTTTAACGATTCCCAATTTTTCACACAACCAACCAAAAAATATACACATTTTGACCAATAAATTAACACCAAAAACTTACCTCAAACTTGCCTTAACCTGACCATCAAAAATCACAACTCAAACTACATAATATAGCATCAATTTGTCCAATCATACATGAACTCAACATCCATAGATTCAGAAAATTTAAATCAAGAAAATTAAACATTTTGCAATAGCTTATCATTCAAATTCTACAATTTAAAGCTTGAAACCCACATAAAGTAAACCAATTTCATACTCAAATTTCTAGCAATCATACATACATGCAAAACCCAAAATCACATTTCAAGCAAAGCCAAAACATAATTAAATTTCCAAAACCTCAAAATTAGAATCTCTATCACTTGGTTGCACTAAATCCAACAACTTCCTTGCCTTTAGGATCTCTTGCAGGCTCAGTTAAACACCCAAAACAATGAAACACACACCAAAGCAACCCTAATCAAAACCCTAAACAAAGAAGATGAAGAAGAGAAGGGAACCTGAAAATCAAAACAGAAAATGCAGAGAAGCTTACCAAAATAACACAATGAGTGACCAATCTCCACTACACAAACTTGGACCAAGGGAATGTTGGCTAGGGGAAACGAAGAAGAAGAAGAAGGAGGAAGAAGCAGAGGGAACGGGGAAATGGAACCCAAATTCTGAGTTTCCCCTTTTTTTCTTTCTCTTTCTTTTCTCACCCTCCACTTGTCACAATCTTGGTGGTGGAAACCACTCACTCACACACTAGATGCACATGTCACACACACACAATGAAACACTCCAATAATGCACCCTACACATGTATGAGCAACACACACAATGCAATCTCATCTAATACACACACATAATAATATGCTCACATGCATGTGATCCTAACTCCACGTATGGACACCTTATTTCTATATGCACCACCACACAGGAACAAATCCACAAAATATGCATATATACCAAAATACCCCTATGATATGCCAAAACCATGCAAATGCACACACATATATATTGCTCGTTCGACTAGGGGGCAAACGGGGTATGACACTCCAAGTCACACTACACAACAAGACTAGGACAACACCCCACTTGCTGAAGAATGTGTCTCTGTCGTGATCGCGACCAGTGTCGCGCTCGCGACAGAAGGCTCCATCAGGAACCTCAAGGAGACTGCTTCTCATCTCAAACTTGTATCTTGTAAACAGACCTTTAAACGTCATTTTTAGGCAACACGTTCTTCTTAACAAATGTTTCCTAGGATGTTAAATTTTAAATGGGATAAATTTCAGTTCAATTGGACATCTATAACTCTAGATATAAGCTAAACAACATATACTGTTCAAATAACCCGACCCGAACAGGGACACTACGGTCTTAACCAATTTTTAGGGTCTTAGAGCAAGAATTTGCTTAAGGTCATTTCCGAGACTTTTATAGGTATAGAATGTATGGTTCTCTTGGATCAAGAATCACTTCATTCGGAGGTCTATAACTTTACTTATGATAGAAATATCACACAGAGGTCAGATGATAATTAAGGAGAATTTGCCAAATCACACTCTATCATCTACACACACACTCAGTTGATCAATTCACATACTTATAAGCATATACACACATATCATAAGCACCGCAAATAATCAAAATGATATTCGCATAAGATCCCTACCTTAAAGAAGCTTCAACTCTATGCTCTAGTTAGCTTCAACCCTTTCCTTTCCTTGTCCAATCTCTTGTCCACCGCTCTCATGCATAACAAGACCAAAACACTTAGGTTAACCCTCTTTTCACTTTGAATCAAAAACAGAAAGAAAAAGGAGGTCATATCGAAAAACTAATCAAGCTTATCTTCTTTTACTCTTCAAACCAATGCAAGAGGTTCTCCCTCAAGAACAAACCAAATGAAGAAGAAAAGAACAAAGGGAAGAGCAAGAGAGGGAGCACAGTAGAAAAGCAAAGGAAAAAAAGAAAAGAAAACTAAAGGCCAAAGCAATTCAACGTGGGAAAAAAAGAAGCAAGGCAGCTGGTCCAACCTCATCCAAAAATTAAATTCCCACCTTCCAAATTTAATACATGTACATCTCTTTAATTTCTTATTTCCTTTTTAATTCATATGTATATCTCTTTTCTTAATAAATACATACATGTATTTTGACCAAACCACATAATATCTCATGCCACATGCCACCCTCCTACAATGCCATGTGTCAACCTTCTACAATGCCACACTCCTATGCGACCTATCACATTCCTATGCCACCATATGTCCAATACATATCAAATAATCCAACTCAAGAAGGCTTCACGTGGAGCATTCTGTCGCACCCGCGACACTATCGCGCTCGCGACAGAACCCACACCAAGCCACTCGCTCATCTTCTCAAAACAATCTTTTTCTATCAAAACTTATAACCTTATTCCAGTCGAAAAATCCGTCAAATACACTCTCTTATACATACAAACTCTTAAATTCCCGAACAAAATTCCAAAATTCTGCCAGGGCCAAATCGGGTTGTTACAGGAAGAGAAGAAAGGAAGAAAGAAACCAAATGAGAAAAGAGTTCTGTCGCAAGCGCGACAGGCCACGCATCTGAAGGGAGCAAAGAGAAGGAGGAAGGAAGCCAGCGTGCAGCGTCGCGAACAAGGCTGCCATCAAGAGGTCGCGACAAGGCGCGGTGGAAGTCAGTGCGAGGAAAGTGGAGCGAAGAGCAAGGCGTGTTTCGTCGCGATCGCGACTGAGAGGACCATTGGAAGTTTAATTCAAATTTTTCCTTAAAGAAAGATGACTTTTCACCAAGCTTTGTAACTTTCCTAAGGGACACTTGAAGGAACATATCTCTTGGAATTTTATAAATAGTAGATTTAAATGTAATTTTAAGGGTTGAACAGTTTTATTTGAATATTTATTATTAAGATTTCTGTAAGTAGAAAGTACAATTTTTAGTTAAAGTTTAAAGTTAGATTTCTATGTTTTGAAGAGAAGATAACTTGTAAGGAAGAAGAAATCCTTTGTGGAAGGGAAAAGGTTTGAAAGATCTCTTTCTTATTTCTCATCTTTACTTCTTCTTTGTAATTTTTTCATGATGAACATACGAACTTGATTATTTAATGCTATATTTTATTATTCATATAAATTTAATTATTTTTTCTTGTAGAATTTTCTATTAGTATTTTATGCATGATCATTATAAGTAAGTATTTAATTGAAAGAATAAATTCTTACTTACATCTAATAGAATTTCATCATTGAAGTATTATTTGAGAAATCATAATATTAAAATGATTGCTATAGGTTGTTTATTATTCCTAAAATTTGCATGAATAATACTTTAATTCATTATTGAAAATTGTAAGTTAGAATTATAAATGCATATTTTAGGGCACTCTAATTTATGTTGAAAGAGTAAATTGGAATCTTATTCGACTTGGCTTGCACGATAAGAATATATTTATAATCAAGAATAATTAATTCAAGTTCTATTTATTATTTTACATCATTAATCTTTTATCTTCTCCGATTATCTATAATTAGGTTAATTAGAATTAGATATAGTTATTCCACCTTAATTCAAAAAATTAATGATCATTGTAAACAAGATTAAAATTTGGTAGTAATAGTGTGTAATAATTAGCACATTTCTCATGGAATCAATATCTTTTGTACTATTTCGGTACACCATATGCTTGCGGAATTGACACATACAAAATAAGCCAACAAGTTTTTTGGCGCCGTTGCCAGGGAATGATGTTATTTTTGTTACCATTGTGAAACTTGATTTATGATTTTGGATCATAATATTTATTTTATTTTATTTTGTTTGTTTGATTAATTGACTTATTTGTGTTTTGTGTTGTTTTTATCGGATTTGATAAGTTCATGCCTAGTATAAGAAGTTATCAAAAAGATCTTGAACCTTTGAATCCTGAAATAGAGAGATATTTGTCAAGTAACAGGAAATCAAATAAAAAGAAGAATAAGAATAAGAGACCAATAATGGCTGAAGAGGAAAATCCACCAAGGCTGATGGATTTTGCTACACCCGCATTGAGTGGTGCTCAACAAGGTGTGGTAAGACCTATGGTAAATGCTAACCAATTTGAGATTAAACCTTCTCTTTTGCAAATGATACAGCATAGCATTTAGTTTTATAGTATGGCAAATGAGGATCCTAATGCTCATTTGGCAAATTTCTTAGAGATATGTGATACTTTTAAAATTAATGGAGTTTCTAATAATGCAATTAAGCTTAGACTTTTTCTTTTCACTTTGAAGGATAAAGCCAAGGCTTGGTTGAATTCATTAACTAGAGGATCGATAGCCACTTGGGACCAATTGGCCCAAGCATTCTTATCAAAATATTTTCCTCTAGCCAAAACTGCAAAAATTATAAAAGATATCACAACTTTTGTGCAAAATGACAATGAATCTTTGTATGAAGCATGGGAAAGATTTAAAGAATTGTAGAGAATGTGTCCTCACTATAACCATCCAAGAGAGCTATTGATGCAAACATTCTACAATGGAGTGAACCCTACCACAAGAGGTACCATTGATACTGCAGCTAGTGGATCTTTGATGAGGAAAACAATAGAAGTTGCCTTTAAATTGTTTGAGGAAATGGCTATGAACAATTGTATGTGGCCCACCGAAAGAGTAAGAGAATCTAATTCTAATAATAGGGGGATTCATGCTATAGATTCTGTTATAGCCTTACAAGCCCAAATAGAAGCTTTAACTCAAAAAGTTAGTAGCTTAGGTATGGGGGGTAGTTCACAAAAGGTATGCACTATTTGTGGCCAACAAGGTCATACAAGTGAGGCATGTAATTTGGGAATAAATAATTCTTAAGAGTAAGTTAGTTTTATCCAAGGGCAAGGAAGAGGTAATCCATACTCAAACACATATAACCCTGGTTGGAGAAACCATCCTAATTTTTCTTGGGGTAATAGTAGTAACCAAAATAGGGGTGTAGGATTTCAACCACCTCAAGATAGGTTTGGAGTTTTAGAGTTAAAAATGGATAGGTTCTTAGAGGGGATTAATCTAAAATTTAGTTCACAAGAAGAGAACCAAAAGAGGCTAGAAACAAAATTTGATCAAATTACTAAAAATCAAGCCTTATCCATCCATAACTTGGAAGTGCAAATAGGGAAAATAGCTAAGGCTTTACCTTTAAGAATGCAAGGAAATTTACCAAGTAATACAGAGGAGAATCCAAGGGAACATCTTAAAGCCATCAAATTGAGGTCAGGTAAATCCTATAACAATGAATTTGTTTCTACTAATGTGGGTGAGAATGTGCAAGAAAAACAGAAAAATTTTCAGAAGGATGAACCTTCTATCGCGAGGGCGACACCTGTCGCGGGTGCGACAGAAGAGTGGAAGGCAGACATCGCGAGCGCACTGCATATTGCGAGCGCGAGGACTGGCAATCCACCTAATATCGCGATTGCGACACCTGTAGCGGGCACGACAGAAGGGATGACCAAAATCCAAACTCCACAAGTTTTTCAACCTCGTCCGCCTTTTCCACAACGCTTGAAGCAGCAACACCAAGATAAGCAATTCCAATCTTTTATTGATAAATTGAAGCACTTACACATAAATTTAAATTTTATTGACGCCATTACACAAATTCCTAACTATGCTAAATTCCTTAAAGACTTGATTTCAAAGAAAAGAAGTTGGGAGGTTATATCTACTATAGAATTTACTGAGGCATGTAGTTCAATAATTTCAAATAATTTGCCCACTAAGCTTAAGGATAATGGTAGTTTCACTATTCCTTGCACTTTAGGGGATGTTAATTTTTCTAAATGTTTATGTGATTTGGGAGCTAGTATAAACCTTATGCCTTTGACTATCTTTAAGAAATTAGGATTGGACTATGTTAAACCTACTTCTATGGTTTTGCAATTGGCTGATCAATCTATTAAAAAACCATATGGCATTGTGGAAGATGTGCGTGCGAAAGTTGATAAATTTATTCTACCAGCTGACTTTGTTATTTTAGACTTTGCATATGATGTGAAATATCCATTGATATTAGGAAGACCTTTCATGAGTACTGGTAGGGCTTTGGTTGATGTCTATGAGGGCACTTTAATCTTAAGAGTGGGGGAAGATAGTGTGCAATATCAAATGGATAAGTCCTTAAAATATCCCATGGATGAGAATGTGTGCATGAAAATAGATGTCATTGATGCTTGTGTATTGGAAGTATTAGACAATGCATGTCAAGAAGAGGTGGATTTTGAAGAAGAAATCAATGAAGATGTGGAGCAAGAGAGATCAAGGCCTGAACTTCTAAATAGAAATGAAACTCCATTGCCACAATCCATTGTAAGTCCTCCTAATGTTGAATTGAAAGAGCTACCTGGTCATTTGAGGTATGCATTTCTTGGTCCAAATCATACTTTACCTATTATTATTTCTAACAAACTCATAATTGCACAAGAGTCTTCATTGTTAAAGATTGTTAGAAAGAGGATAAAGAGTATAGGTTGGCAAATTTTTGATTTCAAAGGAATTAGTCCTAATGTGGTAATGCATAGGATTAATATGGTAGATGAATCTCAACCAAAAGCCGATAGATAAAGAAGACTAAATCCTAATATGAAATAAGTTGTTAAGAAAGAAGTCATTAAGCTATTAGATGCTGGGATTATTTATCCAATTTCGGATAGTTCTTGGGTAAGTCCTATTCATTGTGTACCTAAGAAAGGGGCTATGACTGTAGTTAGAAATGAGATTGGAGAATTGATTCCTACTAGAACCACCACTGGTTGGAGGGTGTGTATTGACTATAGGAAATTAAATTCAGCCACTAGAAAGGATCATTTTCCTTTACCATTCATTGACCAAATGTTACAAAGGATAGCTGGCCATTCTCATTATTGCTTTTTAGATGTTCATTAAGGATATTTCCAAATCTTTATCTATCCTAGTGACCAAGAAAAGACCACTCTTACTTGTCCATATGGGACCTTTGCCTATAGAAGAATAACATTTGGGTTATACAATGCACCAGCAACTTTTCAAAGGTGCATGACTTCCATTTTTGGGGATACGATAGAAGACATTATGGAAGTGTTCATGGATGACTTTTCTGTGTATGGGGGCTCATTTGAGTTATGCTTAAACAATTTAGATAGGGTATTGGCTAGATGTGAAGAAACTAATTTGGTACTAAATTAGGAGAAATGCCATTTTATGGTTGAAGAAGGGATTGTTCTAGGCAATAAAATTTCAAGTAAAGGGATTGACGTAGATAGAGCCAAAATAGAATTGATAGAGAAATTACCTCCACTAACTACACTTAAGGGTGTAAGGTCATTTTTGGGACATGCTGGTTTTTATAGAAGGTTTATAAAGGATTTTTCCTTAATTGCTAAACCTTTAACTAACTTGTTAATTAAGGATGTTCCTTTTGAATTTTCTCATGAATGTATGCAAGCTTTTAATACCTTAAAGAATGCTCTTGTAAGTGCACCTATAATTACTTTTCCTAATTGGGAATTACCTTTTGAAATTATGTGTGATGCAAGTGACCTTGATGTTGGATGTGTGTTAGGATAAAGACAAGGTAAAAATTTGCATGTGATTTACTATGCTAGCCATACATTGCCATCACCTTAAGTTAATTACACAACTACTGAAAAAGAAATGTTAGTTGTCTATGCATGTGATAAGTTTAGGTCTTACTTATTAGGATCTAAAGTAATTATCTATACGGATCATGTTGTATTAAGGTACTTATTTGCTAAAAAAGATGCTAAGCCTAGATTAATTCATTGGGTTCTTTTATTGCAAGAGTTTGACCTTGAAATTAGAGACAAGAAAGGGTCTAAAAATTTAGTAGCTGATCACTTATCAAGGTTAGAAAATAATGAAGGACCTATAGGAGATAACAATGAAATAAATGAATCATTTTTGGATGAATCTCTTATGTCTATTAAGCAAGTAAATGGTCCTTGGCTTGCAGATTTTACTAATTTTCTTGCTGTAAGAATTATACCTAATGATTTGACATGGCAACAAAGGAAAAAATTCTTTAGTGATGTCAAAAATTATCTTTGGGAAGAACCCTATTTATTTAAGATAAGTGGGGATGGTATTATTCATAGATGTGTTAGTGAGGGTGAGTATGCAAACATTTTAACACATTATCATTCATCTTTATATTCTGGTCATAATGGTAGTACTAAGACTGCTTCTCATGTGCTAAAATGTGGTTTCTTTTGGTGTACTCTATTTCATGATGCTAGAGTTTTTGTAGCTTATTGTGATAAGCATCAAAGAGCTGGTAACATTGCGAAGAGAGATGAAATGCCTTTGACCAATATCTTGGAAGTAGAGATATTTGATGTGTGGGGGATAGACTTCATGGGTCCTTTTCCTACATCCTTTGGTCAAAATTACGTTTTGGTTGGTGTTGAATATGTATCAAAATGGGTTGAAGCCAAAGCAACATCAACTAATGATTCCAAGGTGGTGCTCAAATTCTTAAAGAAGATCTTTTAAAGGTTTGGAGTGCCAAGAGCCATCATAAGTGATGGAGGTAAGCATTTTATTAATCACTCTTTTGATTATTTATTGCATAAATATAGTGTGCATCATAGGTTATCCACTCCATATCATCCACAAACTAGTGGTCAAGTTGAGGTATATAATAGGGAACTAAAATGGATCTTAGAAAAAACAGTTTTTAGCTCTAGGAAGGATTGGGCAAACAAGTTAGATGATGCATTATGGGCATATCGCACAACATTTAAATCACCTATTAGAATGACACCATATAGGTTAGTATATTGAAAAGCTTGTCATTTGCCTATTGAGTTAGAACATAGAGCATATTGGGCTACTAGAGCTTTGAATTATGACATTAAAGATGCAAGTGTTAAAAGGTGTTTACAACTTAATCAGCTTAATGAGTTAAGACTACTTTCTTATGAAAATGCTAAGATTTACAAAGAAAGCTCTAAGAAATGGCATGATGCTCATATTAGATACAAAAGTTTCAAAATTGGGAATAAAGTCCTATTATATAATTCTAGATTGACACTATTTCCTGGAAAATTGAGATCTAGATAGAGTGGACCCTTTGAGGTCAACCAAGCTTTTGATCATGGGTATTTGGAGTTAAAGAATAGTAATGGTGAATTATTTAAAACCAATGGTCAAAGATACAAGGTCTATTTAGAGGAAACTTTTCATGGTAGAGAGGTTTCCTATATATCTTTAAAAATGGTTTGAAAGTTACTTGCATTTCTTTTTATTTTTGAACTTAGTGAAATTTTAAGTTGTTTTGTATGTTGTTAATTAGATTGTAGTGTATTTTTGCTTTAATATATTACTAATATTGTTTATTTTTGTTTCCACAGGGTGTTTTACATAGTGAGGAATTCAACTTATTAAATTATAGTGTTGTTTTGAAAAAGAGAAAATTTTGTTCTTTGAAAATTCCTCACCGTCGTGAGAGCGACGGTTGTCACGAGCGCGACAGTGGAGGGAAGTTGTTTTCGTAAATTGTTGTCGTGATTGCTCCTGAAAGGGAGCGCGCGACAGGAAAATGCAAGTTTGGGCAAAACCATTTTGTTGCGAGCGTGACAGAGAGGTGAGCAAAAATTTTATCACGTGATCGTGATGGGTTCGCGAGCAATTGTTTTGAAAATTCATCTCTATCGCAAGGTCGTGACAGAGCACGAGATTTGAAAATTTTTGAATTTTAAACCGTTGCAACCCAATTATTTCACTCACCTATAAAAGCCTAAAGCCCTAACTACAGTTTTTCCTTTTTAATTTCAAGTTGTCCCTCACGTGTCACACCCCATTTACCCCCTAGTAGTATGAGCCATGTATGTGTGTAAATTTATAAGTATTTTGGCATGTGACAAGGGTATTCTGGGGTATATTGCATGTTATAAGAGTTATTTTAATATGTGGGTGCACATATGTTAGTAGGGTGTGAATTAGTTGGGAGATACTTGTGTGTGCATGCATATACCATTGTGGGATGTGAGTAATGGTGTACTGATTGTGTGTTTTACTCACACATTAGTAGGGTGTTTTAAGTTGGGTTTTGATTGTGTGTAGTGAGCATACCATAGTAGAAGGAATCTATATGGGGTATCATTGTGTGTGTTGCTCATACATATGCGGGGTGCATTATTAGAGTGTTTTATGCTGTGTGAGTGACATATGATGGTTAGGTATGAGTGATTGGTTTCCGCCAATAGGAAAGTGACAAGTGTTAGGGTTAGGAAAAGAAAAAGAAAAAGAAAAAGAAATAGAAAATGGAAAGAGCAGAAGTTGCTCTTCATTTTCCCGTAGCCTCCTCCCCTCCTCATCTCCTTCTTCTTCTTTGCTCTTCTTTTTGTTTTCTCTAACTTGGATTATAATTTAGGTGGTAGAAATTGATCACTTCTTGCACAATTGGTGAGTTTAATGCATATCTTCATCTTCTTCTTCATCTTCTTCTACATTATAGTTTAAATTTAATCTAAGATTTGTTCTTTTTGTGTTTTTGATGGGTTTGTGTTTAGCTAAACCTCCTCGCGATCCCAAGGGCAAAGAGAAGGTTGGGAGTAGTGGAACAAAGTGATAAGAGCTAAGGAATTTTCAGGTTTGGGAATTAGTTTGTTGATTTATGTGTTAATGATTCTTAATACCTGAATTGAGTATTCTGAGATGTTAATTTATGTGTTGTGATGGTTTGGATTAAATTTGGTGAATTGATGGTGTCAAATGAGTTGGTTTGAAGCTTGTTGAACTTCAAAGTGCAATTCTGTTTTTGAGGGTCAGATTGACCTTTGGTCATTCTTTTTAGTATAAGTTGAGTTTTACAACTCCAAAATACATGATTCCAGTTGGGTTAGAACCACAACTTCCGTATCTAAAACTTTGTAGAAGTAACCATAATTTATTTCGGACTCTAAATATTTTAAAATCGCCCATTACAGTAGCACAAATCATC
Source organism: Excoecaria cochinchinensis (assembly GCA_947683425.1). Classification (NCBI taxonomy): domain Eukaryota; kingdom Viridiplantae; phylum Streptophyta; class Magnoliopsida; order Malpighiales; family Euphorbiaceae; genus Excoecaria; species Excoecaria cochinchinensis. The sequence continues at coordinate 5,586,516 of CANTUQ010000020.1, forward strand.
AGGTGTGTATGTGGAAAAGGGTAGAGAAATTTGAGTATAGCTCCCCGATTTTCGTTCCAAATGATCTGAAATTTTGTCACTAGAAAGATAACATCTTGAGGATTAATTGTTATGAAGATAAGTTTGTCTAAAAATTTCATTTATTAGTTCAAAAATGCATATAGATTCAGTAAATTAATTCTGCCCTGTGTCTGATAATGTTTGGGAACTGGTTGGAAAGCACAGCTGTGCTTTTGGGTAGGACACAGCTGTGTTTTGGCTTTTAGATCGACCATATACAGCAGAGCACAGCTATGCTTTATACAAAGCACAGCTGTGTTTTAATAAAATTTGTCCCTCTTCACCAATTCATCCTAGAATCGATCCTACACCTCCGAATTAGCCCCAAAATGTCTAGAAACGCCTGAAAAATTTAATGTTACTTATTTTATAATTAGGTAATGAGGATATATAATTAAATTACCTATGAATTGAATAAATTCTTATAACGAAAAATTAATTAATATGATGATTAACCATGAATTAAACTATAAGTATAATTTGCTAGATGAATAAATACTCATGACGAGAATTATATAACATGTGTATAATTTATGATTAAGGCATTAAACCTAATATATTATTTGATTAAATCTAATTTAATTAGGAAGCAAGAACTTGTGATTTGAATATTATGCCTTACATTTTGTAATTGTATTGTTGTTATGCTAAATGTTTGCATGCCATATTATGCCTTAACCTATGAACTAAATGTGTCATGCTTAAATATAATTGATTTATGTATGTTAAATTCAATGGTTATTCATATTGAACAAATGTGTAACTCAATGTGAATTGTATTATACATGACTTGCAAGAGTCAGTTTAGTGGATAGTTAGGCATGCCTAATAGAGTCTTTTAGCTGCAGCCTATATGGATGAAGTATATGGATGATTTGGATCCTGATCAGATCCCCGATTGGTTCCTCGCGAACCCTATAAGAAAATGTGTTTGAATCCTCGCGATTCTTATTAATATGATGAATCTTGTTTAAGGGCCCCTATAAAGGTTTTATAAATATAAAATAAAAATGGTTTTCGATTCGTACCCGTAAGGTATCGCTATACGTCGATTCGTACCCGTAAGGTATCGCTATGCGTATACTCGTTATCCACTATTATGAGTCAGCAGGATCATTAATTAATATGTGATTTGTTATATTACCGTTGATTATACAAAAGTAATAATTGAATGACATAATATGGATATGGATATAAACATGAGATGCTGAATATATGGTTATAAATTGGAGCCTATATGTATACATATTATGACATGAATCATGTATATGCCATTATGAATGTGATATGCCTTGACGACCACTTTGAGTGGCCGTCCATAATATATGTGTTAATCCCCACTAAGAGTTTATCGCTTAGCACGGTGTGTTTACCCGTGCAGGTAAATAAGAAGCTTTGTTTAAAGAGAGTCATTGCAGTACAGCCAACACAGCAAGGTTTAGAGTTTGGAGTTTATTTTATTATGGTTGATTCTTTTATGTAAAGAACTTTTTTTATGTATTGATTTTGAAATGGCTTCCGCTTATGTATTTATATTTTTGGGTTATGTAATTATTTCATTCTGGCTTTTGATTAGAACGTTATTGTTCGGATTTTGCTATTGTAATGATTGATCATTCTGATGCTTTTGAAAGTTTTAATTATCCTGTAATTCAGTATACATGTTTATGTATGATTATATTATTTGTATAGTATCTGCTTGGTGACACCCTGACTCATACGGGTACGGGTAGGGGGTGTTACAGGTTTTGGTATCAGAGCCTAGGTTTAGGCATTTTCTGGGTGATGTTGTGATTGTTGTGCATAAATGTGTCTATGTCAAGGGCTGTGTTGGCTGATGCAGTTATTTCTTGTTTGTTTTAGATGGCATCGAACTCAAACCGTGGTTTACTGGAGGAGTCTGCTGAAAGTGTAAATCCTCCAGCTGTTGATCCTTCCGTATCCTTATCGGCACAACCCGCTAGGGTGCAACCCGAGGCAGCTACTACATCTTTAGAAGCTATGTTTAGATTGAATCAGAATATGGCTGAAGTTTTAGAAAGAATGGCGGCTCCGAGAGCTCCTATAGAAAGTTTGAGAAGGGCCGGTGTTGAAGACTTTTATGGTATTGGTTTGGATGAGTCTGAGATAGCTGAAAAATGGCTTGATAAAGTAAAAAGAGCTTTAAAAGAAATCAGGTGTCCTCCTGATCAACAAGCTGAATGTGCTGTGGTATTACTTCAAGGGTCGGCTTATAAATGGTGGGAGTTAGTCTGTAAACAACCTCAGATGCCTGATCCTGTATCTTAGGAGTTCTTTAAAGATGAATTTACAAAGAAGTATGTTACTCAGGCCTATGAAAATGCGAGATGGTCACAGTTTTTGAACCTGAAACAGAGGGCCATGTCAGTTTCAGATTATGAGAAGGAGTTTAACAGGTTGTCTCGATATGCACCGCATCGTGTCATGACAGTTAACTTCAGATGTAAACACTTTGAAGCAGGATTGAATGAGTGATTGAAGGTGGCCTTGGTTTCTTTGATGAGTATGCCGGGAATAAGTTATTATCAGCTTATAGAGGCTGCCATGAAGGCTGAGCTGATAGAAATAGCAATTAGGGAGAAAGTTCAGAGAAGGAATGCTTCAAGGGGTGGTTCTTCCTCATATTCGGGTAAGAGAGCTAGAGACTCGCATCATCAGTTCTCTACTAGTTCAGTTACTAGAGGCAGAAGACAGGGTTCTATTGCACTGTCAGGTTCTAGTAGAGGTTCTGGTAAGTCGAATGTATTATCTGAGTGTCAGCATTGCGGTAGGACTCACCGGGGTGAGTGTAGACGGCTCACGGGTGGATGCTATAGATGTGGGAGCACAGAACACTTAATAGCTAATTGTCCGAGAATGAATGAGAATATGAGTTCACAGAGAGAGGCGAGCAGGGTTGGTTCCAATGCTACTCAAGCTACACATGGTAGAGGTAGAGGTAGAGGTCGAGGCAGTCGACCCAGAGATGGAGCTATTTCTAAGTCAGTTGAGCATCCCCCACCTCAGACAGTCAGAATCTATGCTGCGAGAGCCAGAGAGGAGCAGGATGGACCTGATGTGATTGCTGGTAAGTTCTTACTCCTTGACACTGAGTTATATGCCTTAATAGATCCTGGTTCCACACACTCATATTTGTGCACAAATAAAATTGTTGATAAGTTACATGTGATAGATCAGCTAGAGCATGAGATATGTGTGACCAGTCCATTGGGGCATAGTGTCAATGTGAGTAGAGTTTATAGGAGTTGTCCTTTGATGATTGAGGGTGTTGTGTTTCCTGCTGATTTGATAGAATTGCCTTTCAGAGAGTATGATTTAATTTTGGGTATGGATTGGTTGGATAGACATCGAGCTGTGGTTGATTGTCATAGGAAGACTTTTGTGCTTCGAGATAGAAACCGAGATCCAGTTTTTGTAAGAGGATTGGGTGCTAGTTCAGTGAATAATGTGATTTCTACAATGCAAACCAAGAGGTGTATCAGAAAGGGTTGTGAGGCATTCTTAGCTGTGGTTTTGGATTCCAAGAGGGATCAAGTAAAGATTGAGGATATCCCCGTTGTGCAGGAGTTTAGTGATGTTTTCCCAAGTGATTTGCCGGGTTTACCTCTAGAGAGAGAAGTTGAGTTAGCCATAGAGATTATGCCAGGTACTACACCCATATCGAGAGCACCTTATCGGATGGCTCCTGTAGAGTTGAGAGAACTCAAAATTCAGCTGCAAGAGCTATTGGATAAGGGGTTTATTCGACCTAGCATATCTCCATGGGGAGCTCCTGTTCTATTTGTTAAGAAGAAAGATGGATCTTTGCGAATGTTTATCGACTACAGACAGATTAACAAAGTCACAGTAAAGAACAAGTATCCATTGCCTAGAGTTGAGGATTTGTTTGATCAACTTCGAGGCTCAGGTGTTTTCTCAAAGATAGATCTTCGGTCTGGGTATTATCAGCTACGGGTTAACGATGAGGATGTGGTTAAGACTGCATTTCGGACTCGGTATGGCCATTATGAGTTCCTGGTTATGCCGTTTGGTTTGACCAATGCTCCAGCGGCTTTTATGGATTTGATGAACCGAGTGTTTAGGCCATATTTGGACCAGTTTGTAGTGGTGTTTATAGATGATATCTTGGTATATTCCAAGGATGAGCATGAACATGAAGAGCATCTTCGGATAGTTTTACAAGTTTTGAGAGAGCATCGGTTGTTTGCCAAGCTGAGCAAGTGTGATTTTTGGCTTCGAGAAGTGTCATTTTTGGGTCATATAGTTTCTGCTAAGGGTATTCAAGTGGATCCAACTAAGATTGAGGCGATTGTTGATTGGAAAGCACCTAAAAATATTCAAGAAGTGAGAAGTTTTCTTGGTTTGGCGGGTTACTACCGTCGATTTGTTAAGAGTTTTTCAGTGATTGCCGCCCCGATGACAAGATTATTGAGAAAAGGAGTCAGATTTGAGTGGTCAGATAAGTGTCAGGCTTGTTTTGAGCAGTTGAAGAAGTTGTTAGTTGAGGCTCCTATACTTACTCAACCCATCTCGGGAAAAGAGTTTGTCATCTATAGTGATGCTTCAGGTGTTGGTCTTGGCTGTGTTTTGATGCAAGAAGGCATGGTTGTGGCTTATGCTTCTCGACAGTTAAAACCACATGAGAGGAATTATCCGACACATGATCTAGAATTGGCTGCTGTGATCTTTGCTTTGAAGATTTGGCGTCATTATCTGTATGGAGAGAAATGTAGGATCTTTACAGACCACAAGAGTTTGAAATACTTTCTCACACAGAAGGAATTGAATATGAGACAGCGCCGTTGGCTTGAGTTGTTCAAGGATTACGACTGCATTGTGGATTACCATCCAGGTAAGGCCAATGTAGTCGCTAATGCTTTGAGTCGGAAGTCGATGTCGGCTTTATTTTTGAGACGGTTTAGATGGAGATTTGATTCAGATGGGACTTTGATTGCTCAGTTGAGAGTTAAGCCTACCTTGAGACAGAAAATTATTGATGCTCAGAGGGATGATGAGAAGCTACAGCAGATTGTGCAAGAGGTCAATTTGGGAAAACAGTCAAAGTTCTCCGTTCAGGATGGAGTGCTTATGTATAGAAATCGTTTGTGTGTACCAGAGGGGGAAGAGTTAAGAAGACAGCTTATGAGTGAGGCACATGGTACAGTTTTCACTATGCATCCTGGTAGTGAGAAGATGTATCGAGACATGAAGCAGTTCTTTTGGTGGTCTGGTATGAAAAGGGATATTACAGATTTTGTATCTAGATGCTTGACATGTCAGCAAGTTAAGGCCGAGCATCAAGTTCCTTCTGGATTGCTCACGCCTTTGTCTATTCCCGAGTGGAAGTGGGATGATATTGCCATGGACTTTGTATCGGGTTTGCCTTTGACTCAGAAGAAACATGATTCAGTATGGGTGATAGTGGATCGGCTTACCAAGTCAGCTCACTTCTTGCCAGTTAGGATGGATTACCCGATGGATAGATTGGCCAGTATCTATGTGGATGAGATAGTTCGATTACATGGAGTGCCTTTGTCTATAGTATCAGATAGGGACCCAAGGTTTACATCTAAATTTTGGAAAGAGTTGCAAAGAGCTTTGGGTACCAAGTTGAATTTCAGTACAGCGTTTCATCCTCAGACAGATGGTCAGTCCGAACGGGTTATACAGATTTTGGAGGATATGTTGCGAGCTTGTACCTTGGATTTTCCAGGGATTTGGGACATATATGTAACACTTATGGAGTTTGCCTATAACAACAGTTATCAGTCAAGTATCGGTATGTCACCATATGAAGCTTTATATGGTCGGCAGTGTAGAACTCCGATTTGTTGGACCGAGTTATCTGAGAGGTCAGTGATTGGACCAGATTTGGTTAGAGATACAGAGGAAAAGATCAGAGTTGTGCAACAGAATTTGAAAGCGGCTAAGGATCGACAAAAGTCATATGCAAACTTGAAGAGGAAAGATGTGCAGTTTGAAGTTGGAGACAAAGTTTTCCTTAAGGTATCTCCTTGGAGAAAAGTACTTCGATTTGGAAAGAAAGGTAAACTTAGTCCTCGCTACATCGGACCGTATGAGATTTTAGCTAAAATTGGTCCGGTAGCCTATAGACTAGCTTTACCGATGGAGTTATCAAAGTTGCACGCTGTGTTCCATGTTTCGATGCTTCGTCGATATAGATCAGATCCTTCACATGTTTTGTCGGTTCAAGATGTGCAAGTGCAGCCTGATTTTTCTTATGATGAGGAACCAAAAGCTATTCTAGCCCGAGAGGTAAGACAATTAAGGAGAAAATAGATTCCTTTGGTTAAAGTATTATGGGATCACCATGGAATCGAAGAAGCAACTTGGGAAACCAAAGAGTCAATGACAGCTCAGTATCCGCAATTGTTCAGTTCAGGTGAGAATTTCGAGGACGAAATTCTTATTAGTAGGGGAGAATTGTCACACCCCATTTACCCCCTAGTAGTATGAGCCATGTATGTGTGTAAATTTATAAGTATTTTGGCATGTGACAAGGGTATTCTGGGGTATATTGCATGTTATAAGAGTTATTTTAATATGTGGGTGCACATATGTTAGTAGGGTGTGAATTAGCTGGAAGATACTTGTGTGTGCATGCATATACCATTGTGGGATGTGAGTAATGGTGTAGTGATTGTGTGTTTTACTCACACATTAGTAGGGTGTTTTAAGTTGGGTTTTGATTGTGTGTAGTGAGCATACCGTAGTAGAAGGAATCTATATGGGGTATCATTGTGTGTGTTGCTCATACATATGCGGGGTGCATTATTAGAGTGTTTTATGCTGTGTGAGTGACATATGATGGTTAGGTATGAGTGATTGGTTTCCACCAATAGGAAAGTGACAAGTGTTAGGGTTAGGAAAAGAAAAAGAAAAAGAAAAAGAAATAGAAAATGGAAAGAGCAGAAGTTGCTCTTCATTTTCCCGTAGCCTCCTCCCCTCCTCATCTCCTTCTTCTTCTTTGCTCTTCTTTTTGTTTTCTCTAACTTGGATTATAATTTAGGTGGTAGAAATTGATCACTTCTTGCACAATTGGTGAGTTTAATGCATATCTTCATCTTCTTCTTCATCTTCTTCTACATTATAGTTTAAATTTAATCTAGGATTTGTTCTTTTTGTGTTTTTGATGGGATTGTGTATAGCTAAACCTCCTCGCGATCCCAAGGGCAAAGAGAAGGTTGGGAGTAGTGGAACAAAGTGATAAGAGCTAAGGAATTTTCAGGTTTGGGAATTAGTTTGTTGATTTATGTGTTAATGATTCTTAATACCTGAATTGAGTATTCTGAGATGTTAATTTATGTGTTGTGATGGTTTGGATTAAATTTGGTGAATTGATGGTGTCAAATGAGTTAGTTTGAAGCTTGTTGAACTTCAAAGTGCAATTCTGTTTTTGAGGGTCAGATTGACCTTTGGTCATTCTTTTTAGTATAAGTTGAGTTTTACAACTCCAAAATACATGATTCAAGTTGGGTTAGAACCACAACTTCCGTAGCTAAAACTTTGTAGAAGTAACCATAATTTATTTCGGACTCTAAATATTTTAAAATCGCCCATTACAGTAGCAAAAATCATCAGGTGTGTCTGTGGAACAGGGTAGAGAAATTTGAGTATATCTCCCCGATTTTCGTTCTAAATGATCTGAAACTTTGTCACTAGAAAGATAACATCTTGATAAGTAATTCTTATGAAGATAATTTTGTCTAAAAATGTCATTTAGTAGTTCAAAAATGCATATAGATTCAGTAAATTAATTCTGCCCTGTGTCTGATAATGTTTGGGAACTGGTTGGAAAGCACAGCTGTGCTTTTGGGTAGGACACAGCTGTGTTTTGGCTTTTAGATCGACCATATACAGCAGAGCACAGCTGTGATTTATAAAAAGCACAGCTGTGTTTTAATAAAATTTGTCCCTCTTCACCAATTCATCCTAGAATCGATCCTACACCTACGAATTAGCCCCAAAGTGTCTAGAAACGCCTGAAAAATTTAATGTTACTTATTTTATAATTAGGTAATGAGGATATATAATTAAATTACCTATGAATTGAATAAATTCTTATAACGAAAAATTAATTAATATGATGATTAACCATGAATTAAACTATAAGTATAATTTGTTAGATGAATAAATACTCATGACGAGAATTATATAACATGTGTATAATTTATGATTAAGGCATTAAACCTAATATATTGTTTGATTAAATCTAATTTAATTAGGAAGCAAGAACTTGTGATTTGAATATTATGCCTTACATTTTATAATTGTATTTTTGCTATTCTAAATGTTTGCATGCCATATTATGCCTTAACCTATGAACTAAATGTGTCATGCTTAAATATAATTGATTTATGTATGTTAAATTCAATGGTTATTCATATTGAACAAATGTGTAACTCAATGTGAATTGTATTATACATGACCTGTAAGAGTCAGTTTAGTGGATAGTTAGGCATGCCTAATAGAGTCTTTTAGTTGCAGCCTATATGGATGAAGTATATGGATGATTTGGATCCTGATCAGATCCCCGATTGGTTCCTCGCGAACCCTATAAGAAAATGTGTTTGAATCCTCGCAATTCTTATTAATATGATGAATCTTGTTTAAGGGCCCCTATAAAGGTTTTATAAATATAAAATAAAAATGGTTTTCGATTCGTACCCGTAAGGTATCGCTATACGTCGATTCGTACCCGTAAGGTATCGCTATGCGTATACTCGTTATCCACTTTTATGAGTCAACAGGATCTTTAATTAATATGTGATTTGTTATGTTACCGTTGATTATACAAAAGTAATAATTGAATGAGATAATATGGATATGGATATAAACATGAGATGCTGAATATATGGTTATAAATTGGAGCCTATATGTATACATATTATGACATGAATCATGTATATGCCATTATGAATGTGATATGCCTTGACGACCACTGTGAGTGGCCGTCCATAATATATGTGTTAATCCCCACTAAGGGTTTATCGCTTAGCACGGTGTGTTTACCCGTGCAGGTAAATAAGAAGCTTTGTTTAAAGAGAGTCATTGCAGTCCAGCCAACACAGCAAGGTTTAGAGTTTGGAGTTTATTTTATTATGGTTGATTCTTTTATGTAAAGAACTTTTTTTATGTATTGATTTTGAAATGGCTTCCGCTTATGTATTTATATTTTTGGGTTATGTAATTATTTCATTCTGGCTTTTGATTAGAACGTTATTGTTCGGATTTTGCTATTGTAATGATTGATCATTCTTATGCTTTTGAAAGTTTTAATTATCCTGTAATTCAGTATACATGTTTATGTATGATTATATTATTTGTATAGTATCTGCTTGGTGACACCCCGACTCATACGGGTACGGGTAGGGGGTGTTACATCACGTTTCTTTGTTTTCTCTCTAAAATATCTCAAACTTTCTTCTTCTTCTCTCAAAGTTCTTAAAGTTTCCAGTTTTGTTCTTCCTCTATTCCTTCTTTGTGAGTTTATTTTGCAAGGTTTCTTCAGATTTCATTCACAATCAAGATGGTTAGAACCAAATCAGTGGGAGACAAGGGGAAAAAGGCAGCAGGGGGGTCTAGTGCAAACAAAGATCCTTTGCGTCTACAAAACAGGTTTAAATGTCCATTCCCCATTTTTAATGAGGAAGAAGGTGATAAATTTGTATATTTTGACAAGAAAACTTATGTAGGCATGTGCAATGTGGATTTCTCTCTGTTAAATAAATTAGGCATCAATGATCAATTTGAAAAGTATTTGAAATATATGAAATGGGGAAAGTTTGTGCACTTGAATTTACCTACTAAACGTGATTAGGCCTTAGAATTTTTTGTTACTCTTGACTATGTGGACAAGGGTAGGGATAGGATGAAATTTAGACATCAAGGGATAGACTATTCCTTTGGATTCCCTGAATTGCATGAATGGTTTGGGTTTCCTCTTAATGGGAAGAGATTTGATGCACATTTATTTGATCCTAGGCCTGTTTGGAAGCGTTTGTCTGGTCTTGATTCATTTAATAACAAGAATTCAACAAATCGCCAAATTAAAGATGATGTGTTAATGTTTTTTCATAAATATTTATGTCATGCTTTATTTGGTAGAGTTGAGAGTTCTAAAGTTCAGACCAAGGACTTGTTTGTGCTTGATTTATTGCAATCTAGGAAAACCCCCTGCTCAATAGATTTCATTTTTGATGGTTTATATCATGCCTCTACTGCAAAAAGTAAAACTGTAGGGATGTGTCACATGGTGACAGGGATTATATTAGGATGTCTAGGGGACTTACATAATTTTCATTTAGAAGAGGGTGAAACTGTTACTATGCTTGATGTAGTTTACTTGAGGCGGGCTAACATTTTGACAAAAGGAAGTTGGCCGCCCAAGTTTATTGATAGAGGATTGCAGGTTGACAGTTCATGCCTTGACAAGGGTAAAGTTAAGGCCCCTGATTCATCCACAATAGCTGGAGGGCATGAGGATGATGATGATGATGATGAAGATGAGGAGGAGGAGGAAGCTATGTAACACCCCCTACCATACGTAGGCGATCCCATCCGATTAGGAGTGAGATGCCGTATGAGTCAGGGTGCCACCAAACGGATAGAAGGAAAACCATACAATCATTCATAACATATATACCGAAGTACGGTGTAATTAAAAACTTTAAGGGAAAAGAAAGCAATAGTTGATCATACATTAATATAACAAATCATTACAATAATGTTCTGATCAAACCAGCTAAGACAAAAGACATTACATAACCATAATATAAGTACATAAGCGGAAGCTATAACAAAACTGATACAAGAGAGTTCTATACAAAAAGAATCATCAAAGATTACAAAAGCTAAGCCCTACACTAAAACCTTCTATGTTGGCTTGACAGCGGCGACTCTCTCAAAGCAAAACTCCTTCCGCACCTGCACGGGTAAAAACACCGTGATAAGCGATAAACGCTTAGCGGGAAAACACACATAAAATATAGACGGCCATTCACAATGGTCGTCAAGGCATAACACATTCACAATGGCAAATGCAATAGTTATAGCATAAACCATAAGCATGCTTACAATTTAAAGCCATTCATTCCGCGTCTCAAATTCATAACCATTCCCAAAATAATCAAGCATACGTCTCATCATTATACTCATTCAGATATCACATTGATATAATCACATCAGAGCAGAGCAAACCAATCGAACACCTGCTGACTAAAGGTAGTGGATAACGAGTGTACTGAGGGTACCTTATGGTTACGAATCGATTACTGAGGGTACCTCACAGGTACAAATCAAAAGTCATTTCATTTAAATCATTAACAAAATATTTTTACTGAGTGGACCTTAAATAAGATCCAAATACTGAGGGGTTTACGAGGAACCTAACGGGGACCTGATCGGGGTCCGAACTGAACTGAGGGCTGCAGCTAAAAGACTCTATTAGGCATGCCTAACTATCCACTTACTAGACTCTAGCAGGTCATGCGTAACACAAGTTACATCCGAATACTCATCACATAAGGAATTCATACATGAGCATAACTCAATATATATATTAATACATAAAAAACATACTGCTTTAGCATAGCAAAATACACAATTAATTGATGCTAAAAAGATAGAATAACACTAAATAATAAATAAAACCAAACACAAGAGGAAAAGGAGTGAAAAGAAAAGAAGTCCCAAATCTGCATATTTGGACAGAAGCGTTTTACACGGCGGTAAGGGAAATCCATACCGCCGTGTAAGACAGTTTACACGGGAGTATGGGGTATCCCATACCGCCGTGTAACATGCCCAACACAGCTGGACGAAGGCATAAATACTGCTCCAACAGAGACATTTCACACGGCCGTAAGGGAAACCCATACCGCCGTGTGAAACTCACAGGTCAAAACATAACTGGGCAGTAGCGTTTTACACGGCGGTATGGGTATATCCTCACCGCCGTGTAAAATCTCAGCCTTGAAATTTCTGAGGAATTTCCTCGATCCACACGGCGGTGAGCTATTTCCTTACCGTCGTGTGACTCCTCGAAATTCCAGAAATCGCAGAAGTCACTCCAAAAATCCGAACCCAAAATCACACACATCACCAAATACACACTCCAAACCATAATTTCGACCCAAGAACTTACCTTTCCAGCTCAAACCACAAACACCCTCATCAATAACACAATTAATCATCCAATAATCCAACATTCATAAATTAAAATTAACAAAACCTACCCATGCATAACTAAATCATCATACTCTCAAATTCACAATTTCCAACACTTAATAACAGTAAATCTCAACCATTAATACACACATACACACCTTATTAAACCATATCATGCAATTTTTCACAAAAAAAATACACAAACCAACTCAAAACATCAAACACACCCAAATTAGAGACAAGTCCCAAACCTGAAATTATAAGCTTCAGTCACTTAGCTCCGCTAGTCCCAGCAATTTCCTTGCCCTTAGGATCGTGGGAAGGATCAACTAAATATTAAAACCAACAAGAACAACAAAGAACAAACCCTAGTTAAATCTAAACCCAAACAAGAAGAAGATGATGAAAACAAATGAAAAACAAGATGAGAAGAATACATTTACTTACCAAAGAGGATGCAAAGAGATGATTAATTCCACCAATAAAGACTTGAATCTACACTAAAGTTCTTAGAGTGAAGAAAATGAAGAAGAAGAAGAAGAAGAAGTTGATGAGGGGAAGAAGGAAACGTGAATCTGCCCTTTCCCCTTCTTTCTTTCCTTTTTCTTTTTCTTTTCTTTGCCCTAAACATGTGTCAATTTCCTATTGGTGAAACTAATCACTGACACCCAACAAGTATGCACTACACACACTCAATGCACTCCCAACTAAAAGCACCCTACAATGGTATGAACACTTGCACATAATCATCTCCCAATTAAAACACCTTAATATGATATGCTCAAATGCACACAACCATTTCCGAAATAATTCACACACTAATGCCACACATATTACCATATGCTAATAAACCCCAAAAACATGCATTTTTACCAAAATACCCTTATGATATGCCGAACACATGTAAATGTATGCTCACACAAATAGGCTCAAACTACTAGGGGGCAAACGGGGTGTGACAACTCTCCCCTACTAACAAGAATTTCATCCTCGAAATTCTCACCTGAACTGAACAACTGCGGATACTGAGCTCTCATCGACTCTTCCGGTTCCCAAGTCGCTTCCTCGACTCCGTGATGGTTCCATAACACTTTTACCAATGGGATCTGCTTACTTCTCAATTGTCTCACCTCTCGGGCTATAATGGCTCTCGGTTCCTCGTCATAGGAAAAATCTAGCTGAACCTGCACATCTTGAACCGAAAGAACATGCGAAGGATCTGATCTGTACCGACGAAGCATCGAAACATGGACCACATCGTGCAATTTTGCCAACTCCATCGGTAACGCCAATCTATAGGCTACCGGTCTAACCTTAGCCAAAATCTCATAAGGACCAATGAAACGAGGACTAAGCTTACCTTTCTTTCCAAACCGAAGCACTTTCCTCCAAGGCAAAACTTTAAGGAAAACCTTGTCCCCGATCTCAAATTGCACGTCTTTCCTTTTCAAGTTGGCATAAGACTTTTGTCGATCCTTGGCCGCCTTCAAATTCCGCTGCACAACTCTGATATTTTCTTCGGTATCTCTAACCAACTCTGGGTCAATCACTGATCTCTCGGATAGCTCGGTCCAACAAACCGGAGTCCTATACTGTCGACCATATAAAGCCTCATATGGTGCCATACCAATGCTCGACTGAAAGCTATTATTGTAGGCAAATTCCATAAGTAACACATATCTGTCCCAACTACCCGAAAAATTCAAAGCACAAGCCCTCATCATATCCTCTAGAATCTGAATGACTCGCTCTGACTGACCATCTGTCTGAGGATGAAACGTTGTACTGAAGTTCAACTTATTACCCAAAGCTCTCTGCGACTCTTTCCAAAACTTGGAAGTAAACCTCGGATCCCGATCGGAAATTATGGATAATGGCACACCATGCAACCGGACTATCTCATCCACATAGATACTGGCCAATCTATCCATCGAGTAGTCGACTCTAACTGGCAGAAAGTGAGCTGACTTCGTAAGCCGATCCATTATTGCCCAAACTGAGTCATGCTTCTTCTGAGTCAAAGGCAAACCAGATAGAAAGTCCATGGCTATATCATCCCACTTCCACTCAGGAACGGATAAAGGCGTAAGCAATCCCGAAGGAACTTGATGCTCGGCCTTTACCTGCTGACATGTCAAGCACTTGGACGCAAAATCCACGATGTCTCTCTTCATACCGGACCACCAATAAAACTGTTTCATGTCCCGATACATCTTCTCACTGCAAGGATGCATAGTAAAAACTGTACTATGCGCCTCACTCATAAGCTGTCTCCTCAAATCCTCAGACTCTGGCACACACAAGTGATTTTTGTACATAAGCACCTCATCCTGAACTGAGAACTCTGACTGCTTACCCGATCTGACCTCTCGCATTAATCGCTGTAGCCTCTCATCATTCCTCTGAGCATCCACAATCCTCTGTCTCAAAGTAGGCTTCACATGCAACTGAGAAATCAAAGCCCCATCCGAACCAAACCTCCATCTAAACCGTCTTAGGTACAAAGCTAAAACTGACTTCCGACTCAAAGCATCAGCGACTACATTGGCCTTACCAGGATGGTAATCCACAATGCAATCGTAGTCCTTAAACAACTTAAGCCAACGGGTCTCATGTTCAACTCTTTCTGGGTGAGGAAGTATTTCAAGCTCTTATGGTCCGTAAAGATCCTACATATCTCCCCATACAGATAATGATGCCAAATCTTCAAAGCAAAGATCACAGCCGCCAACTCTAGGTCATGTGTCGGATAGTTCCTCTCATGCGGCTTTAACTGTCGAGAAGCATAAGCCACGACCTTACCTTCTTGCATCAAGACACATCCAAGACCAACACCCGAAGCATCACTATAAATGACAAACTCTTTACCCGAGATGGGTTGAGTAAGTATAAGAGCCTCAACTAGCAACTGCTTTAACTGATCAAAACAAGCCTGGCATCTATCTGACCACTCAAATCTGACCCCTTTCCTCAACAATCTAGTCATCCGAGCGGCAATCACGGAAAAACCCTTAACAAACCGACGATAGTACCCGGCCAAACCAAGGAAACTCCTCACTTCCTGAACATTTCTAGGCGCTTTCCTATCAACTATCGCCTCAATCTTGGCCGGATCAACCTGAATACCCCTAGCTGAAACAATGTGGCCCAAAAACGACACTTCTCGAAGCCAAAAATCACACTTGCTAAGCTTGACAAACAACCGATGCGCTCTCAACATTAGCAAAACCAATCGGAGATGCTCCTCATGCTCACTCTCATCCTTGGAATACACCAAGATGTCATCTATGAACACTACTACAAACCGGTCTAAGTATGGCCTAAACACACGGTTCATCAAATCCATAAAAGCCGCTGGAGCATTGGTCAAACCAAATGGCATCACAAGGAACTCATAGTGGCCATAACTAGTCCAAAATGCAGTCTTAACCACATCCGCATCCTGAACTCGTAGCTGGTAATACCTTGATCGAAGATCTATCTTGGAGAAAACACCGGCACCACGAAGCTGATCAAACAAATCCTCAATCCTAGGCTAAGGATACCTATTCTTCATTGTGACCTTATTGATCTGCCTGTAGTCGATACACATCCGCAGAGATCCATCTTTCTTCTTGACAAACAGAACTGGAGCTCCCCAAGGAGATATGCTAGGTCGAATAAACCCCTTATCCAATAGCTCTTGTAGTTGAGTCTTAAGTTCCCTCAACTTTACAGGAGCCATCCGATAAGGTGCTTTTGATATAGGTGTGGTACTCGGCATAATCTCAATGGACAACTCGACCTCTCTCTCAGGAGGCAAACCAGGCAACTCGCTCGGGAACACATCACTAAACTCACGCACTATAGGAATATCCTCAATCTGAACTTGATCTCTCTTGGAATCTAACACGACCGCTAGAAAAGCCTCACAACCTTTCCTGATAAACCTCTTGGCTTGCATCGCAGAAATCACATTATTCAAAGAACTAGCACCCAAACCTTTCATAAACATAGGAGACTGGCCTCTATCCCGAAGCACAACTGTCTTCCTATGGCAATCAACTACAGCCCGATGCTTACCCAACCAGTCCATACCAAGAATCAGATCAAACTCTCTGAAAGGCAACTCAATCAAATCCGCTGGAAGGACAACTCCCTCAACCATCAGAGGACAACTCCTAAAGACTCTACTCACACTGACACTGTGCCCTAATGGACTGGTCACACAAATCTCATAATCTAACTGATCAACCGCATGCAACTTATCAACAATTTTATCTGTGCACAAGTATGAGTGTGTGGAACCAGGATCAATTAGAGCATACAATTCAGTGTCATGGAGTAGAAACTTACCAGCAATAACATCAGGCACATCCTGCTCCTTTCTGGCTCATACAGCATAAGCTCTAGCCGCGACTGGCAACTGACTCTCCACTGTCTCTGATGCAGCACCCTCTTTTGGTCGACCACCTCGACCTCTACCTCGGCCTCTACCACGGGTAGCCTGAGTAGCATTCGAACCAACCCTGCTCGCCTCTCTCTGGGAACCTGAATCCTCATACAATCTCGGACAACTAGCCAAAAGATGCTCAGTGCTCCCACACCTGAAGCACGCACCAGAGAGCCACCTACACTCACCCCGTTGAGTCTTACTGCAATGAGGACATACCGATGTAGTCTCAGGTCTACTACCTCTACCAGAACCTGACACAGTCGCAGAACCCTGTCTTCTACCTCTAGAAGTCGGGCCAAATGATGACTCATACTGCGGGTTCCTTGATCTCTTACCCGAGGATGAAGAAGAAGATCCTCCGCGAGAAGGGTTCCTCCTCTGCGCCCTCTCTCTCAGCACAGTCTCTGATCTCTCAGCCCTCATAGCAGCCTCCACAATCTAATAATAACTTAGCCCGGACATACACATCAAAGAAATCAAAGCAATCTTTAAAGACTCGTTCAACCCCGCTTCAAAATGTTTGCATCTGAAATCATCTTTCATAACCCCACGCGGAGCATAGCGAGACAACCGATTAAACTCTTTCTCATAATCTGAAACTGACATGGCCCTTTGTGTAACACCCCCTACCCATACGTAGGCGATCCCATCCGATAAGGAGTGAGATGCCGTATGAGTAAAGGTGCTACCAAACAGATACAAAGCAAAACATACATTCATTCATAACATACATACTGAAATACGGGATAATTAAAAACTTTAAAGGAAAAGAAAGCAATAGCTGATCATACATTAATATAATAAAACCATCACAATAATGTTCTGATCAACTAGCTGATACAAAAGATATTACATAACAAAAATATAAGTACATAAGCGGAAGCTATAACAAAACTGATACAAGAGAGTTCTATACAAAAGAATCATCAAGATTACCAAAAGCTAAGCCCTACACTAAAACCTTCTGTGTTGGCTTGACGGCGGCAACTCTCTCAAAGCAAAACTCTTTCCGCACATGCACGGGTAAAAACACCGTGCTAAGCGATAAACGCTTAGTGGGGAAACGCACATAAAATATGGACGGCCATTCACAATGGTCGTCAAGGCATAACACATTCACAATAGCAAATGCAATACTTTATAGCATAATCCATATAAACATGCTCACAATTAAAAGTCATACATTCCGCATCTCAGATTCATATCGATTCCAAAATAACCAACATATATCTCATCATTATACTCATTCGGATATCTCATTAATATAGCCAAACAGAGCAGAGCAAACCAATCGAACACTTAATGAACACCTGTTGACTCGAGGTAGTGGATAACGAGTGTACTGAAGGTACCTTACGGGTATGAATCGAATACTAAGGGTACCTCACAGGTACAAATCAAAAGTCATTTCATTTTTATCAAAAACACAATATTTTTACTGAGGGGATCTTAAAAAAGATCCTAATACTGAGGGGTTCGCGAGGAACCAAACGAGGACCTAATCGGGGTCCAAACTGAACTGAGGGCTGCAGCTAAAAGACTCTATTAGGCATGCCTAACTATCCACTTACTTGACTCTAGTAGGTTAAGCGTCAATCAAATCATATTTTAGGATACATCATATAATTCATCTGAAAAATCATGGTATCACTTATATCAAAGCATAAAAAAGTATAACATGCATCATACAGCAGTATAAGTCCATTCGGGAGAAATACGAAATTCATTTTTGAGTTAAAACCGGGAAATTTCAGAAAATAGGCCAAACGGGGGTGACCAACAAGGTTGGCCAGTCACGACTCGTGACTGGCATCACAACTCGTGACTGGCCTCCTTCTCTGGCTGGACACGAGTCGTGACTGGGAGTCACGCCTCGTGACTGGCTTCTTCCTTTGCTGGTCATGGGTCGTGACTTGCCCCTTTCCTCTCGCTGGTCACAAGTCGTGACTGGGAGTCACGTCTCGTGACTGGCTTCTTTCTTTTGGCTGGTCACGGGTCGTGACTGGCAGTCACCACCCGTGACTGCCTTCTCTGGCCGGTCACGAGTCGTGACTGGCTTCCTCTTGGCTGGTCACGACTCGTGACTAGCAGTCACCACTCGTGACTGGCCACTCTGGCTGGTCACGAGTCGTGACTGGGAGTCACGGCTCATGACTGGCCTCTCTCTTGGCTAGTCACGCGACAGACACAGATAAACGCGAAAATTCAACAGTAATACGATTTTCCATTTTCAAGAATTCCAGAACTCAAAAATCAATTCCATAACTTGAATCAAAACCACAGAAATCTTTTCTTACCTTCCAGAAGACATCCCATACAGCATAAATAAGATAATTACAACTTAATTCAGAAATTAAAACAACTAAATCAAGCATAAATGCATTTAAGCTTCTCAAGAACATAAACCCTAAATTATAGTAAGTTCAAATTCAAACAATTGTCTCAAGCAAAAATCCCAAACCTGAAATTCAAATCTTCAATTACTTAGCTCCGCTAGTCCCAGCAATATCCTTGCCCTTAGGATCGCGAGGAGCCTCAGCTAAGCACAACACATCAAAGAACACCCAAAAATGCAAACCCTAAGTTAAATCTAAACCCAAAGAAGAAGAAGAAAACAAATGAAAAACAAGATGAGAAGGATACATTTACTTACCAAAAAGGATGCAAAGAGAGGATTAATTCCACCAACAAGACTTGAATCCACACTAGGGTTCTTGGAGAAAAGAAAAGGAAGAAGAAGAAGATGAGGGGAAGAAGGAAACGTAAATCTGCCCTTCCCCTTCTTTCTTTCCTTTTTTTCTTTTTCTTTTCTTTGCCCTAAGCTTGTGTCAATTTCCTATTGGTGAAACTAGCCACTCACACCCAACAAGCAAACACTACTCACACAAAATGCACTCCCAACTAATGCATACCCTACAATGGTATGAACACACACACAATGCACTCCCATTTTAAAACACCTTAATATGATATGCTCAAGTGCACACAACTATATCCCAATTAATTCACACACTAATGTCATACATACACCATATGCTAATAAAAACCCCAAATACAAGCATTTTTACCAAAATACCCTTATGATATGCCGAACACATGTAAATGCATGCTCACACAGACAGGCTCATACTACTAGGGGGCAAACGGGGTGTGACAACTCTCCCCTACTAATAAGAATTTCGTCCTCGAAATTCTCACCTGAACTGAATAACTGCGGATATTGAGCTCTCATCGACTCTTCCGGTTCCCAAGTCGTTTCCTCGACTCCATGATGGTTCCATAACACTTTTACCAAAGGGATCTGCTTACTTCTCAACTGTCTTACCTCTCGGGCTAGAATGGCTCGCGGTTCCTCACAAAGGAAAAATCTGGCTAAACCTAAATATCCTGAACTGAAAGAACATGCAAAGGATCTGATCTGTACCGACGAAGCATCGAAACATGGAACACATTGTGCAACTTCAACAACTCTATCGGTAAAGCCAATCTATAGGCTACTGGTCCAATCTTAGCCAAAATCTCATAGGGACCTATGAAACGAGGACTAAGCTTACCTTTCTTTCCAAACCGAAGCACTTTCCTCCAAGGTGAAACTTTAAGGAAAACCTTGTCCCCGATCTCAAAATGCACGTCTTTCCTCTTCAAGTTGGAATAAGACTTTTGTCGATCCTTGGCCGCCTTCAAATTCCGCTGCACAACTCTGATCTTTTCTTCGGTATCTCTAACCAATTCTGCCCCAATCACTGATCACTCGGATAGCTCGGTCTAACAAACCGGAGTCCTACACTGACGACCATATAAAGCCTCATATGGTGCCATACCAATACTCGACTGAAAGCTATTGTTGTAGGCAAACTCCATAAGCATATCTGTCCCAACTACCCGGAAAATCCAAAACACAAGCCCTCATTATATCCTCCAGAATCTGAATGACCCGCTCTGACTGACCATCTGTCTGAGGATGAAACGCTGTACTGAAGTTCAACTTAGTACCCAAAGCTCTCTGCAACTCTTTCCAAAACTTGGAAGTAAACTTCGGATCCCGATCTGAAACTATGGATAATGGTACATCATGTAACCGAACTATCTCATCCACATAGATACTGGCCAATCTATCCATCGAGTAGTCCACTCTAACTGGCAGAAAGTGAGCTGACTTCGTAAGCCAATCCACTATCACCCAAACTGAGTCATGCTTCTTCTGAGTCAAAGGCAAACCAGATACAAAGTCCATGGCGATGTCATCCCACTTCCACTTAGGAACGGATAAAGGCGTAAGCAATCCCGAAGGAACCTGATGCTCAGCCTTTACCTGCTGACAAGTCAGGCACTTAGATACAAAATCCATGATGTCTCTCTTCATACCAGACCACCAATAAAACTTTTTCATGTCCCGATACATCTTCTCACTGCCAGGATGCATAGTAAAAACTGTACTATGCGCCTCACTCATAAGTTGTCTCCTCAAATCCTCAGACTCTGGCAGACACAAGCGATCCCTGAACATAAGCACCTCATCCTGAAATGAGAACTCTAACTGCTTACCCGATCTAACCTCTTGCACAAACCGCTGAAGCCTCTGGTCATCCCTCTGAGCATCCACAATCCTCTGTCTCAAGGTAGGCCTCACACGCAACTGAGCAATCAAAGCCCCATCTGAACCAAACCTCCATCTGAACCGTCTCAGGAACAAGGCTGAAACTGACTTTCGACTCAAAGCATCAGCGACTACATTGGCCTTACCCGGATGGTAATCCACAATGCAGTCGTAGTCCTTAAACAACTCAAGCCAACGACGCTGTCTCATGTTCAACTCTTTCTGTGTGAGGAAGTACTTCAAGCCCTTATGGTCCGAAAAGATCCTACACATTTCCCCATACAGATAATGACGCCAAATCTTCAAAGCAAAGATCACTGCCGCCAACTCTATGTCATGCGTCGGATAGTTCCTCTCATGTGGCTTTAACTGTCGAGAAGCATAAGCCACGACCTTACCTTCTTGCATCAGCACACATCCAAGGCCAACACCCGAAGCATCACTATAAATAACAAACTCTTTACCCAAGGTGGGTTGAGTAAGTATAGGAGCCTCAACCAGCAACTGCTTTAACTGATCAAAACAAGCCTGGCATCTATCTGACCACTCAAATCTGACCCCTTTCCTTAACAATCTTATCATTGGAGCGGCAATCACAAAAAAACCCTTAACAAATCGACGGTAGTAACCTGCCAAACCAAGGAAACTACTCACTTCCTGAACATTCCTAGGCGCTTTCCAATCAACTATCGCCTCAATCTTGGCTGGATCCACCTGAATACCCCTAGCTGAAATAATGTGGCCAAAAAATGATACTTCCCGAAGCCAAAAATCACACTTGCTAAGCCTGGCAAATAACCGATGCTCTCTCAACATCTGCAAAACCAATCGGAGATGCTCCTCATACTCACTCTTATCCTTGGAATACACCAAGATGTCATCAATGAACACTACTACAAATCGATCTAGATATGGCCTAAACACACGGTTCATCAAATCCATAAAAGCCGCTGGAGTATTGGTTAAACCAAACGGCATCACAAGAAACTCATAGTGGCCATACCTAGTCCGAAATGCAGTCTTAACCACATCTGTGTCCTGAACTCGAAGCTGATAGTACCCTGACCGAAGATCTATCTTGGAGAAGACACCTGCACCTCGAAGCTGATCAAACAAATCTTCAATCCTAGGCAACGGATACTTATTCTTCACTGTAACCTTATTGATCTGCCTGTAGTCGATACACATCCGCAAAGATCCATCTTTCTTTTTGACAAACAGAACTGGAGCTCCCCAAGGAGATATGCTAGGTCGAATAAACCCCTTATCCAATAGCTCTTGTAGTTGAGTCTTAAGTTCCCTCAACTCTACAGGAGCCATTCGATAAGGTGCTTTCGAAATAGGTGTGGTACCCGGCATAATCTCAATGGACAACTCGACCTCTCTCTCAAGAGGCAAACCAGGAAACTCGCTCGGGAACACATCACTAAACTCCCGCACTATAGGAATGTCCTCAATCTGAACTTGATTTCTCTTGGAATCCAACACGACCGCTAGAAAAGCCTCGCAACCTTTCCTGATAAACATCTTGGCTTGCATCGCAGAAATCACATTATTCAAAGAACTAGCACCCAAACCTTTTTTAAACACAGGAGACTGACCTCTATCCCGAAGCACAACTGTCTTCCTATGGCAATCAACTACAGCCCGATGCTTACCCAACCAGTCCATACCCAGAATCAGATCAAACTCTCTGAAAGGCAACTCAATCAAATCCGTTGGTAGCACAACTCCCTCAACCATCAGAGGACAACTCCTAAAGACTCTACTCACACTGACACTATGCCCTAATGGACTGGTCACACATATCTCATAATCTAACTGATCAACTACATGCAACTTATCAAAAATTTTATCTGTGCACAAGTATGAGTGTGTGGAACCAGGGTCAATTAGAGCATACAATTCAGTGTTATGGAGTAGGAACTTACCAGTAATAACATTAGGCGCATCCTGCTCCTCTCTGGCTCGCACAGCATATGCTCTAGCTACGACTTGCAACTCACGCTCCACTGTCTCTGATGTAGTACCCACTCTAGGTCGACCACCTCGACCTCTACGACGGCCTCTACCACGGGTCGCCTGCGAAGCATTCCAACCAACCCTGCTAGCCTCTCTCTGGGAGCCTGTATCCTCATGCAATCTCGGACAACTAGCCAAAATATGCTCAGTGCTCCCACACTTGAAGCACGCACCAGTGAGCCACCTACACTCACCCCGATGAGTCTTACGGCAATGAGGACATACTGATGTAGTCTCAGATCTACCACCTCTTCCAGAACCTGACACAGCTATAGAACCCTGTCTTCTACCTCTAGAAGCCAGGCCAGATGATGACTCATCCTGTGGGTTCCTCGATCTCTTACCCGAGGATGAAGAAGATCCTCCACGAGAAGGGTTCCTCCTCTAAGCCCTCTCTCTCAGCACAGTCTCAGATCTCTCAGTCCGCACGGTAGCCTCCACAATCTGATAGTAACTCACCCCAGGCATGCACATCAAAGAAATCAAAGCAATCTTCAAAGACTCACTCAACCCCGCTTCAAAATGCTTGCATCTGAAATCATCTATCATAACCCCACGCGGAGCATAGTGAGACAACCGATTGAACTCTTTCCCATAATCTGAAACTGACATGGTCCTCTGCCGCAAACTCAAAAACTGCGCCCATCTAGCATCTCTATAAGTCTGAGTAACATACTTCTTTGTAAACTCACCCTCAAAGAACTCCCAAGTAATCGGATCCTGTAGCTGAGGATGCCTGCAAACCAATTCCCACCATTCAAAAGCGGACCCTTGCAGTAAAACTAGTGCACACTCTGCCTACTGGTCGGGAAGACACCGAATTTCTCTCAAAGCACGCTTCACTTTATCTAACCATTTCTCAGCCATCTCTGACTCATCCAAACCTGTGCCATAGAAGTCTTCCACACCTGCCCTTCTCAAGTTCTCCATAGGGGCTCTAGGAGCAGTTACTCTCTCCAAAACCCTAGCCATGTCCTGATGCAATCTAAATATAGCCTCAAAAGGCATGGCTGCGGCCTCGGGCTGGACCCCAGCATGCTGAGCCGATACAGAAATTGATGGATCTACAGCTTGAGGGTTCACACTCTCAGCGGATTCCTCAAGTGATCCACGAGCAGAATTAGAAGCCATCTAAACAAATAAGAAACAACCGCATCAGCCAATAAAGATCTAAACACATACACATCGAAGTAACTCAACATAACATCAACAACACCCAGAAACGCCTAAACCGGAGCTCTGATACAAAAAACTGTAACACCCCCTACCCATACATAGGCGATCCCATCCGATAAGGAGTGAGATGCCGTATGAGTAAAGGTGCCACCAAACAGATACAAAGCAAAACATACATTCATTCATAACATACATACTGAAATACGGGATAATTAAAAACTTTAAAGGAAAAGAAAGCAATAGCTGATCATACATTAATATAATAAAACCATCACAATAATGTTCTGATCAACTAGCTGATACAAAAGATATTACAAAACCAAAATATAAGTACATAAGCGAAAGCTATAACAAAACTGATGCAAGAGAGTTCTATACAAAAGAATCATCAAGATTGCCAAAAGCTAAGCCCTACACTAAAACCTTCTGTGTTGGCTTGACGGCGGCGACTCTCTCAAAGCAAAACTCCTTTCGCACCTGCACGGATAAAAACACCGTGCTAAGCGATAAACGCTTAGTGGGGAAACGCACATAAAATATGGACGGCCATTCACAATGGTCGTCAAGGCATAACACATTCACAATGGCAAATGCAATAGTTTATAGCATAATCCATATAAACATGCTCAAAATTAAAAGTCATACATTCCGCATCTCAGATTCATATCCATTCCAAAATAACCAACATATATCTCATCATTATACTCATTCGGATATCTCATTAATATAGCCAAACAGAGCAGAGCAAACCAATCGAACACTTAATGAACACCTGCTGACTTGAGGTACTGGATAACGAGTGTACTGAAGGTACCTTACGGGTACGAATCGAATACTGAGGGTACCTCACAGGTACAAATCAAAAGTCATTTCATTTTTTATCAAAAACACAATATTTTTACTGAGGGGATCTTAAAAAAGATCCTAATACTGAGGGGTTCGCGAGGAACCAAACGGGGACCTGATCGAGGTCCAAACTGAACTGAGAGCTGCAGCTAAAAGACTCTATTAGGCATGCCTAACTATCCACTTACTTGACTCTAGCAGGTTAAGCATCAATCAAATCATATTTCAGGATACAGCATATAATTAATCTGAAGAATCATGGTATCACTTATATCAAAGCATAAAAAAGTATGACATGCATCATACAGCAGTATAAGTCCATTAAGGAGAAATACGAAATTCATTTTTAAGTTAAAACCGAGAAATTTCAGAAAATAGGCCAAACGGGGTTGACCAACAAGGTTGGCCGGTCACGAGTCGTGACTGGCATCACAACTCGTGACTGGTCTCCTTCTCTGGCTGGTCACGAGTCGTGACTGGGAGTCACGCCTCATGACTGGCTTCTTACTTTGCTGGTCACGGGTCGTGACTTGCCCCTTTCCTCTCGCTGGTCACGAGTCGTGACTCGTGACGCTGGCTTCTCACAAGCGTCACGCCAAAAACAGAGGCAGTCACGAGTCGTGACCATCCGTCACACCTCGTCACTCCAGAGAAGAGAGGGGATGTCACGAGTCACTCGGGCAGTGGTGACTCATGACACGCAGGGAATGGGAGGGTCACGAGCCGTGACTCTCCATCACGTCTCGTGACTTCCCCAGGGAAGCAGGTCACGGTGTGATGCTGCATCACGTCTCGTGATCCTCTTCAGGGAAGAGGGTCACGGCGTGATTCTTCATCACGTCACGTGATCTTCTTCTCTCACTTCTACTTCTCCTTCTCAAAACTCAGAATTTCCAGAAAACGTCGAAACCAGAAAATCGTGAAAACAGAGTACATTCAAAACTCAAAACCTCATTTTGTCTAAAACCATTTTTCATGCAATAATTATGCGAATGCATACCTTCAAGTCTCCAGAACACATTTACAGCAATTTCAACACAAATAATACATTTTTACAATCAAAACAGAGGCATTGCCAGAACATCAACTTCCCAGGAATCCACATTCAAACTCATACATATTCATCTTATTTATAAACTCAACATTATTCTTTTCTACATAAATCATGTATGCACAGTACATATCTCATGCATTTTGATATACAAACACACAGAAACAACGTTCATATCAAAACAGCAAACAGGATCCAAACATAAGAAAGGACAGACACTCCTAAACCTGTTACTGAAGTTCAAAATAACCACTGCAACTTTCAATCTACAACCTTCCCTTTTCCCTTCTCTTTTCTCTTATCTTCAGATGCTTGCAAACAGACAAAACCACATTTCATTAACCCAAGAACATAATCTTTATAACCCAAAGGAGGAGAAGAAGGAGATTCAACCATAAAAATGTAAAGAACTTCTGCCACTTACCTCTTGAAATCCCTTCAAAGCTTAAAATGGAAAAACACACATGCAAACAGAAAGAAAGAACAAAGAAAGAAGAGGAAAGGAGTGGTTAACATGAGAGAGAGCAAGAGAGAGAACTTTTCATTTCCAGGAAGCTAAAACTCTCAGACATCTCTTTTCTCTCACCCACATGTACGCACTCACATCTCCACTTGGCACACATGCACTGGTTCACTTGTTCCCACTTAATCCTCTATTACCATTTGCTCCTTAATCTTCTAATAGGTCCTTGACAAATTACTTTTTACTCACAACTAAAAATCTGCTATTTAAATACTTTTATTTCCTTGTAATTAAATCCTCTTTCACTTGTAAATTACCCAATTGCCTTGACTTACCCTTGTAACAATAACTTAAATATCCATATTTTCCAATTAGAAATGCCAATTCAAATTAGGCCACTTTTGGGGTGTGACAACTCTCTCCTCCTTAAGAAAATTTCGTCATCGAAATTTCCTCGCTTAACATAAACATCTCAAATATCAAAATCGAAACAAAACAAAACTTAGCATATCAACACTTACCAGAAGGACCTGCAGCATCAGTCGCATCAGCTCTAATCAAAGCATATGCTCTATGCCGGTTATGATCTTCCGTAGCACCAGGTCGTTGCACCGTATCTGATGGTGCTTGCGGAGCTCTACTTCTATCACGGTTGTTTCGGGTGACATTGGATCTTCTACTCTCTTGTTGATTCTGGTCCTCTTGTCAATTAGGGCAACTTGCAAACCGATGCTCCATACTCCCACACTTAAAGCATGCACCGGTAATCTTGCGACATGTACCCCAATGGTACCTATGACAATGCTCACACTCTGGTGCTCGATTTCCCTTATTGCCATGTGGGGCTACACTGCCTACTTCTGAAGGCACTTGGACCGACCCTCTCGTTCCTTGTTCAACTGGAGCACCCTTAGCCTTCTTAGTACTCGCAACTCCCCCATCCGGTGTTCCTCTTCTGTGCTATCTTTTGCTTCACCAACTCAGATTGTTCTAACTTCATTGCCGCTGCCACAAGCTGATAATACCCCACTGGTTGTAAGACGATCATAGCAGACAAAGGACCTCTGAACACCTCACGCAGTCCCTCTAAAAAGTGTTTACATCTGAACTCATCCGTCAACAACTGCTCGGGCACATACTTACTCAACCGATTGAATTCCTTGTCATACTCACTCACGGTCATACCCCGCTGCTTCAAACTAATGAACTCTCTCCATTTGGCTTCTTGGTATGCCTTTGTCACATACTTTTGCTCAAACTCTTGCTTGAAATATTCCCATGTCAATTCGGCTGGTCGCTGAGGATTCTCATCCCAAGCTCCCACCAATCATATGCTGATCCTTGGAGCAATAATACTGCACATGAAGCTCTCTGATCCACAGGACATCTAATCTCTTGCAAAATTCTACCTACCCTCTTAAGCCAAAACTCAGCCACATCTGATTCATCCAAGGCAGTCCCATGAAAATCCTCTGCTCCTCTTTTTCTTAACAACTCAATTGGTGCCTTAGGAGCAGTCAACCTATCAACCATCTGCAGCAATCCTTGCACTAATGTTGGATCCAAACCAACTCCCCTATTTGCACCCACAGCAGGTGCAGGTTCCTGTTCATATCTATTCTGTCCGACCGGATCACCTCTTCGATCCACATTGACACTGTCCATTGTGTCGCCCATATACTCACTTGGATCCGACTCCATACAAACACTACAAAACATAGGACATCTGCATTAGGCCACGACACATAACTGACTCTCATGCATAGACTTGACTCTAGACTCAAACAATCACAATATAACCCAGAACCACCAAACCTGGGCTCTGATACCAAGCTGTAACGCCCCGTTATCCCCGTTGGAAGGATACCGAAGTGCCACGTGGACAAACACATATACGAATCCAAATACACACTAATAAATAAAAACTAATATGAGAAATAAAGAAACTTTTAATCATAATATAGCAAGTCCTTGAACATATATCATATCAATATCGTTTTACAAAAAGGCTCGTAAGCAAATACATATACAAAAATAGTTGTTCCTTTACAAAAGATTCATTTTGCTATAAACAAGCCATGTACAAAATAACAGCGGAAGACTCAAAAATAACTTCATCCAAAAAGACTTCTAGTGGACGACCTGCAGATATCTGACTCCAAACCGAACTCGCCACCTGCACGGGAAAATAACCCGTGCTAAGCGATAACGCTTAGTGGGGAGGAACAAAACAAACGAACAATATGCATATACAATATATATATCCAACAAAAATATAATTTCATCGCAACACAAACGTGCAATAAAGCTATGATTCACAAACAAAGGCATCATAATTTCATATAAGCACATTTCCATATTCTCTACTTGACATGCATAAACATACATTACAAGCAATTAACTACTCAAATCATAATTAGGATTTACATACTTTTCACCATTCTAAGTATACAGATACAAGGTGCATATCATGAAGTTATGCAAGAATTCATGTGCATCATATACTTTTATTCCTGTCCAAATGCATCTCAACATATGCAAATACAATTTAACATATAGCCTGATTAGTCTGAAAATACTCTCTAGAAGTGGATGCGGTCATTTGGATACTGATTGAACACAGTATCCCAAGCATATAGAGACATGAGTCTCAAACATGTGATTTTCATATAGAGACCGAGGTCTCGCATTAATTTTCCGTATAGACCCAAATGGGGTCGAAATAAGGATCCAAACAGGACCCGCATGTAACATTTTATAATATAGCAGCTGTACACACACCCTGACCTAAGTAAGCGCTTACTTATCAACTACTATGTCTTTTCAGGCTTAAATGACACAACTCAAAAAGAAACTCAAGTAATAATCATATCATGAGAATTGCATTAAATACGAACTTATAACTCATGTATACATGTATATTGTTCTAATTCAGAAATAAATATATATATATATATATATATATATCAAATACCGGAGCTAATAAGAACATATAACTCACATTGAAATACTTATGTTCATGTACTTTTATTAACATTTACATCATGTATATTAATTATTAGTTATATACACAAATCTTCTAATTAAACAATTATTAAATTAAAGCATAGATTTAAACGTGTTCTTGAATCATTCAGTGAAAATCCATGTAACAGAAGCTTTAAAAAAAATACTTTGCTTTTTAAAACAGGGCAACAGGAAGAAGGCCAGTCACGAGACACCCAGGCAATGGTGACTCGTGACGCTGGCTTCTCACAAGCGTCACGCCAAAAACAGAGGCAGTCACGAGTCGTGACCATCCGTCACACCTCGTGACGCCAGAGAAGAGAGGGGATGTCACGAGTCACTCGGGCAGTGGTGACTCGTGACACGCAAGGAATGGGAGGGTCACGAGCCGTGACTCTCCATCACGTCTCGTGACTTCCCCAGGGAAGCAGGTCACGGCGTGATGCTGCATCACGTCTCGTGATCCTCTTCAGGGAAGAGGGTCACGGCGTGATTCTTCATCACGTCACGTGATCTTCTTCTCTCACTTCTACTTCTCCTTCTCAAAACTCAGAATTTCCAGAAAACGTCGAAACTAGAAAATCGTGAAAACAGAGAACATTCAAAACTCAAAACCTCATTTTGTCTAAAACCATTTTTCATGCAATAATTATGCGAATGCATACCTTCAAGTCTCCAGAACACATTTACAGCAATTTCAACACAAATAATACATTTTTACAATCAAAACAGAGGCATTGCCAGAACATCAACTTTCCAGGAATCCACATTCAAACTCATACATATTCATCTTATTTATAAACTCAACATTATTCTTTTCTATAGAAATCATGTATGCACAGTACATATCTCATGCATTTTGATATATAAACACACAGAAACAACGTTCATATCAAAACAACAAATAGGATCCAAACATAAGAAAGGACAGACACTCCCAAACCTGTTACTGAAGTTCAAAATAACCACTGCAACTTTCAATCTACAACCTTCCCTTTTCCCTTCTCTTTTCTCTTATCTTCAGATGCTTGCAAACATACAAAACCACATTTCATTAACCCAAGAACATAATCTTTATAACCCAAAGGAGGAGAAGAAGGAGATTCAACCATAAAAATGTAAAGAACTTCTGCCACTTACCTCTTGAAATCCCTTCAAAGCTCAAAACGGAAAAACACACATGCAAACAGAAAGAAAGAACAGAGAAAGAAGAGGAAAGGAGTGGTTAACGTGAGAAAGAGCAAGAGAGAGAACTTTTCGTTTCCAGGAAGCTAAAACTCTCAGACATCTCTTTTCTCTCACCCACATGCACGCACTCACATCTCCACTTAGCACACATGCACTGGTTCACTTGTTCCCACTTAATCCTCTATTACCATTTGCTCCTTAATCTTCTAATAGGTCCTTGACAAATTACTTTTTACTCACCACTAAAAATCTGCTATTTAAATACTTTTATTTCCTTGTAATTAAATCCTCTTTCACTTGTAAATTACCCAATTGCCTTGACTTACCCTTGTAACAATAACTTAAATATCCATATTTTCCAATTAGAAATGCCAATTCCAATTAGGCCACTTTTGGGGTGTGACCTTATCTTAATCTCCTTCTTTCTTTTCATTGTTATTCATCTTCTCCTTCATTTTCTGGGTTTGGGGTGTTGATCTAGGGTTTGTATTTTATGTGTTATTGTTGGTTTGTTGGTTAGTTGAGCCTCCCTGTGACCCGAAAGGCAAGGAGAAGGCTGGTACTAGTGGAACTCATTAGATTTGGAGCTAAGGAGATAATGTTTGGGAATTTTTTCTGTTTTGATGTTCATATGTTCAAATGTGTATGTGTATGAATTTCTTGAATTTTGGTTGTGTAAATGGACCTATATTGGCTTGCTTTTTATGGGCTTTTTGTTGTGATAAATGATTATGCATAAGTGTGGATTTATTGAAGTGATTGTGAGGATTGAATGAGTTTTGCTGCAAAATTTCTAGATTTTGTGATCTTTGAGATTGTGAGTTTAAATTGATGAATTAATGGGAATTAATTGTTCAAATATGTTGTTTTATGTTCGTTATGGTGTTTTGGAGGCCATAATTGAGGTAAGATTGGATTAAAAGTGTTTTGGGTCAAAATGGATTTGATTTGGGGAAAAATCTGGATGTTTGCATTTTGCTAGGAACTAGAAATGTCATCTCTGTCGCGAGCGCGACAGAGAAGAATGCCAGGTCTCACGTAATGGCACTGTACATTGCTCTGTGTTTGACTCGTGCTGTGGAGAGCGAGACGGAGGAAAGGAGGCATTTCAGCACGTTTCGTGCTGGCCCAGCACGACTCGTGCTGAGCAGCAGGACTCGTGCTTGCTCTGCATGACTCATACTGTGGCGATGTCCCCTCTGTTCCATGCTGCAGAGCACATTTGAGGAGGAATTGGACACGAGTCGTGTCCCTCAGCACGACTCGTGCCCATTTCCCCTCTGTCGCGAGCACAACATAGGCTCCGACCTGTCCTATTTTTCCCGCATGCCTAGTTTTTTAAAAATGAATTTTAGACATCTTTTTCATGGTTTATCCTTACTGTATGCTATATGAATGTGTTTATATGCCTACTATATTACAAATTATACAGGGTGAATTATATGTTGTGTTTCGAAACATGATCTGGTATATACATGACCTACTAGAGTCAAGTAAGTGGATAGTTAGGCATGCCTAATAGAGTCCTTTAGCTGCAGCCTCAGTTCAGTTTGGACCCCAATCAGGTCCCCGTTTGGCTCCTCGCGAACCCCTCAGTATTTGGATCTTGTTTAAGGTCCCCTCAGTAAAATTTTTTGTAATCGATAAAATGAAATGGTTTTTCGATTCATACCCATAAGGTACTGTATGTATTCGATTCGTACCCGTAAGGTACTGTCCATATACTCGTTATCCACTATTGTGAGTCAGCAGGTGTCCTATTTGCTTTATTTTACTCTGATGTGATTATACGATTGTGATATTCGAATGAGTATGATAATGAGATGAATGATCAGTTAATGTAATTATGAATGTGATATTCGAATGAGTATGATAATGAGATGAATGATCAGTTAATGTAATTATGAATGTGAATATGGATGTGAGCATATGTTATCGAAAGTATGGCTTTTATATGCAAGAAGGTATAATTACTTGCTATGATTATCTGCATTTACCATTGTGAATGTGTTATGCCTCGACGACTATTGTGAATGGCCGTCCATACTGCTTGTGTGTTTCCCCACTAAGCGTTTATCGTTTAGCACGGTGTTTTTACCCGTGCAGGTGTGGAAGATGTTTTGCTTTGGGAGAGTCGCCGTCTATCAAGTCAACACAGGAAGGTTTAGTGTAGGGCTTAGCTTTTGTAATCTTTGATGATTCTTTTTTACATAACTCTCATGTATCAGTTTTTATAGTAGCTTCCGCATTTGTATATTTTGGATATGTAATTATCTTTTGTTTCAGCCAATTTGATCAAAACATTATTATAATGTTTTTTTGTTATATTAATGTATGTTCAGCTATCGCCTTTGTTGTTTCGCAAGGTTTTTAATTACCCCGTATTTGTGAATGTATGATTTGTATTGTATCTGTGTGGTGGCACCTTGACTCGTACGGCATCTCACTCCTTATCGGATGGAATCGCCTACGTATGGGTAGGAAGTGTTACAAGTTTTGGTATCAGAGCCTGGTTTAGGCGTTTCTGGGTGTTGTTGACGTGTTGTTGTGCGTAGATGTGCATATGTTTAGGACTGTGTTTGCTGATGCGGTTGTTTCTTGTTTATTTTTAAGATGGCATCTAACTGTGTTCGTGGATCACTTGAGGAGTCCGCCGAGATTGTGAACCCTCAAGCCATTGATCCTTCGGTATTTATATCGGCTCAACCTGCAAGGGTACAGCCCGAGGCCGCTGCCATGCCTTTTGAGGCTATGTTCAAGCTGTCACAGGACATGGCTAGGGTCTTGGAGAGAGTGACTGCTCCTAGAGCTCCTATTGAGAGTTTGAGAAGGGCTGGTGTTGAAGATTTCTATGGCACAGGTTTGGATGAGTCAGAGCTAGCTGAGAAATGGTTAGACAAGGTGAAGCGTACCTTGAGGGAAATTCGGTGTCGTCCTGACTAGCAGGCAAAGTGTGCAGTGGCTTTACTGCAAGGATCAACTTATGAATGGTGGGATTTAGTTTGCAAACATCCTCAGTTGCCCGATCCAGTTACATGGGATTTCTTCGCAAGGGAGTTTACTAACAAGTATGTGACTCAAAACTATAAGGATGCCAGGATGCCAGGTGGTCACAGTTTTTTAGCTTGAAACAGAGGGCTATGTCGATTTCAGAGTTTGAGAAGGAGTTTAACCGGTTGTCTAGGTATGCTCCGCAGGGTGTTTTGACAGATGAGTTCCGATTCAGGCATTTCGAGGCTGGTTTGAATGAGTCCTTAAGAGCTATGTTGATTTCCTTGATGAGCACTCCAGGAGTGAATTATTATCAGATTGTGGATGCTGCGGTTAGAGCTGAGAGGTCAGAATCAGTGCTGAGGGAGAGGGCTCAGAGGAGGAATCCTTCCCACGGTGGTTCATCTTCCTCATCCTCGGGTAAGAGGTCCTGGAACCCACAGGATGAGTCATCATCAGGCCCGGCTACAAGAGGTAGAAGACAAGGTTTTACAGCGGTATCCGGGTCTGGTAGAGTTGTGTAGACACCGGGTCTTGAGGCAGTCCAGGTCAGAGTTACCCGATGAAGAGATCCACGTTAGTTTCCGGATAAATGGATGGAATTCGGAGGTTTTCGTCTTTCGGTTTCATAAGGATTAAAATCTTTTTTGCTATAGCGTAAGGTTTTGAAAGAGTTTGGGAAATTTTGCATGAAAGTAGAAGTTTTACTCCACAGATGGGATAACCGTCTGAAGTAGGGATGCCCGTCTCTACTTAGGGTGATCCCCATCTCTATGCATAGTAGGGACGGCCCGTCTGTAGCTAGGGAAGGACACGTGTCTGAGTAGGGACGCCTGTCCCTAGTCCCACGTTACGGCCTGTCTGTAGCTAGGGACGGACATATGTCTGAATAGGGACGCCCGTCCTTAGTTCCGCGTTACGGCCCATCTGTATCCAGATTTCCATGCGTGCCCTTAGTAGGGACGCCCGTCGGTAGTTGCAGGGATGACCGTCGGTAGTGGATCTGATCAGATAACGCCGGTTTGGATAAAATTTAATCTAAAATCTTTCAAATAGGGATAAGTTTTGGTAAAAAATTGAATTTTAAAACTCCTTTTAAAATTCAAACTTTAAACTGGTGCTTATCTTATTTTATCTCCAAAAATTCTATAAATTGAGAAGAAAAATTCATTATTGGGGGTTAGAAAATTTGACAAATTTTTGATGGAGAAAATTAACCACTTTTTGAGAGATTGGAATTTTTTAGAAAAGATTTCTTTGAGAGCAGTTTATCAAAAAGCTATAAAAAACTCTATTTTTAGAATTTTATTTGATAAAAATTCTTCCAATTAATTGATTTCCTCATATTTTTCTTGCGAATTAAGCCAATTTGAGGTAACGAAATTCATTCGTTTCCATCAATACAGCTAATTCGAACACTAGATCGCTATTAAATTTTCAAGAAGGGAAAATACAAATTTTCTTACTTTGATCTATTTTTATTTGATCCTTGTGGGGCGTGCGGGGATCGAAACCATTTGATATTCACCCAAAAAGGTAAAATCCGAGGGTAAATATTCTGGATTAATACTTGTGTGATTTAATTAACTTATATTAATTGTTTTCATTTTTACTTTTTTATCTTTTAACTCATTTCTTTTAAAGTTTCCTATTATTTTCCTTTCTTTACTTTATTCACCAATTTTGACACTGACATGTTTATTCCTATGAGTTATTTTCTGACCATTTGGAATTGGAGTTGTAAATGATGATGGTCGAGCCAATCTGAGGATTTCCATACAGGTTCTTTCTTCACCCTTGCTTTTTATTCATGTGATTATTAAGATTATTTGAATGTCGTTAAAGTGAAAAGGGCCAAATATTTTATAGTAATTAATTTGGGATTTTCTCGAAAGCTGTGGACCAATGTCCTGTTTTTAACCAACAAAATTGACACTTCTTAAAATCAGTTTGTAACAAATACGCATGGCAGGACCAATGTCCTCACTCCAATGAATATCCCGTTTTCTATATGATTTATATATTATTTTTATAATGGGGGTTGTATTCCGCCCCTAGTTTTATTGTAATTTGATTTGTGGAAGTTCATCTTAATAGTGCTTAATTTGTCGCTTTTGACGTGAATGATTGCGCCTTAATTAAATGCATCGTATGGAAAGTTTTCTGAAATAATAAATTCAAAACTTAATCCTAATATTGATCAAGGTACAAATAAGTGAGAAGTCCCGAACTCACTCTGGTCTTTGGGGCTCAATGAGGCGAGAGGTCTAGGACTTCCAAGACACCTCTTGGTCTCACCAAAAGATTAAAATTTACAATCCTAGGCTCCAGGGGGTAGAGGCAGAGGCCTCCAAGATCTCTCTGGCTAGCCCCAGATGGATATGTATGCGCCGTCTTAGGCTCGCTGGGGCTAGACGACCCTCCCCAATGTTCTATTGGGTGGTGACTCCAAGAAACCTCATTGTTGCCCAAAATAGACGCACTTGTAAATACCTTACAAGTTTTATGAACCTCTCTTGATTGCCCTAGAGCGGGCCCTCGGGAGGATATCGAGGTTCGGCGCGCATCACAGTGGCAACTCCACTGGGGACGTATTCGAGACTTCGATTCGAAAGTACCTTGATTAAAAATTATAATTGAGTTTTAATTTAAAAATTTCACCTTCTTTCAAAACTGCATTGCATCTCATTAGAGCCTTAGATCTACGCTAGTTTTGTCCCTTATTCAGCCCCGGTGCGTTCCCGAAGCACAAACCTATGTTCACTCAATGTAGGGAAGTGTTAAGGATAATCACCAGCCCAAGCCTCATACTATCACGGTATATTAAATGGTGACCCAATCGGTCGTTACGCTCATGATGAGCCAGACCCGTTGGCAGGGACCATGCTTGGGTAGCCCTAAAGCAACACCAACTTTGACCAAAGCTCATGTAATGGCAATAGATACTTCCCCTAGGTGGTATGAACCGTAATACCTTGCTTGCTATATGGATCATTTTGTATTGGACAAACCCAAATAATCTGGTTGGTCACCTAATCAAAGGCTTACATGCCCCGATAGGCCCATGTCAACTTATTCGGGCTGCCTAAATACATGATGATCCAAACCCATTCGTATGAGCATTAGCTAAGAGAGGTTATGTTGCCGGTTTTTCACCATGCACCATGTGCGTCCATAGGGTTCCCTATTAACCCATGGATCAAGCCCACCTAGGAAAGAGACTATGACCTCATGTGCGGGAGTAATAAGGTTGGAAGGACCTATGTGCTTGCATGTGATTTTTAAGTGTTGCATAGCACGATCATGCATCTTAGCACGTTCATGCATCATCCTGACCCTTTGTGTTTTTCAGCCATCATAGATTCGCCTAGGTGGACAAGAGGGTCTCTGGGGCGACTACGCAGAAATCCATTCTTTGAGTTACCCGAAAGGGTGGAGTATCCGGACACTTCTTCTGAAACCAGTTACGGTACTTCAGCTCAGTTTTCTTTACTCGAAAAAATGGCAAACTCACCAAGAGGGGCAGATGCCACCAGGGCAATGATAGCAGAGGAAGTGGGCCGAAGTCTTGAAGAGTTTGAGAACCGTATGATGGCGATGATGGCCACATTAGGTCAGCAAGCGGCCCCGCAGGATCCACCACCTCCTCCTATGAGAAATAATGAAAGGGGAGAGGTCAGAGAAGACCCCCAAGAGGAAATTCGCATGCCACCTGTAAACCTAAGAGCTACTACCTCAAGGGCACAAAGGGGAAGACCAATCCCAAGGCTAGATGATGATTGGGAAGGCAAAGAATATGAGAAGTGTATGTCTAAGAAAGGGAAAGCCCCTCAAGCTGAAGAAGCCATCTGGAAGAAGATGGAGGAGAAATTTGAAGCAATGACAAGAATGCTAACAAAGGGTTGAGGAATGAACCCGGAAGAAAAGGAGTTAGAAGGGGAGGATCTAGTCCCAATGAACTTTAAAATGCCGGATGTGCCAAAGTTTGACAGCACTTCCGACCCCATGGCACACATAAAGCAGTACTCGTTGGTGATGAAGGGCACTACTTTGACAAAAAAGCAGAAGATTGAGTACTTTTGCTTGAGTTTGACTGGCCCGGCAGTAGATTGGTACCATGGGCTTGATCGCCGAACCAAGGAGGACTAGGATTTATTGATGAAAGAGTTCTTAAGGCAATACGACTGCAGTACAAGGATGGAAGTAACCTTGAAGGACCTAGAGCTGTTACAGCAGAAGGGAGGCAAGTCCTTCCATGAGTATCTAACCCGATGGAGGAATCGAGTGATGGAAATGAAGAGGAAACCGGATACTTAGGATCAAATACGGCTATTTATTAAAAATGCGAGCCCGTATTTGAGAAAAGGATTGAGGATGAAAGGTTTGAAGGACTGGGAGTCTCTGAAGGACATCGCCATTGAGGCCAAGGGGGAGTACCTTGTTAAGAGAGCAGCTAATGAGAACTATCCCAAGAGAGGTAGCAGTAACCAGGGGGCAAGTAGACCCATAGATTTCGCCAGTGGCACACGAAAAACTGCTGAGGTATCAACTGCTAATGCTACCCCGAGGCATTTTTCCAATCTTTGAAGGTCTTTGTCATGGGTGTTGAGAAGACTGATGAAAGAGGGTGAGTTACAGCTTATGCCACCCAAACCTGCTAGAACTCAAGGCACGCCAGGACATAAGGATGATGAGTATTATGCGTATCATCAGCACACCAGGCATATAACTGACAACTGCAACATGTTGAGGCACGCAATTCAAGATCTAATCGACTCAAAGCAGATCACAGACCCAAAGAAGAGAGGGGGTCAAAAGAAGGCTGGGTACAACAGTATGCCCCCGCCAGTGAATATGATCGGGTCCAGTTTACCCGAAAAGTTTCTGTTAAATGAATTATATGGCAACGATATCCACACTGCTATCACAAACCTCCATGAGGGGAGTGAAGAAGGGCTTCCTGCTGCAGTGATCGATTGCTGGTCCACTGATGATAGTGGAACTGAAAATAATGATTCTGAAGTATTTGCCGACCCGTGGGATTCGGAGGAGGATGAAGAAGCAAACAAGAATAAAGTAGGAGCTGTGACCCGAAGCGGAAAGGTAGCTCCAGAAGTTGAGAAGCCCCAAGGGCCGGTTGAGGGTGAGAAAGGAAAGGAGCCGGAAGAAGATCTGATTGTTAAACAACTAAAAAAGACGCCGGCTCGAATTTCCATATGGGATCTCTTGAGACAGTCGTTGTTGCATAGGCAGAAGATGGTAGAGGCTTTGTGCAAGGCAACTGTGGCAACAACTATCTCGCCTACGGAACTTCTAGATATAGTGAAAGGAGGATCAGGAGAAAATGTCATTTTTACCTATGCTGATTTGCCGGCAGAAGGCCGCAACCATAATCGCCCTCTATACATAAGGGCACAAATTAACCAAAAGCACACTGCTTGCGTAATGGTGGATGATGGCTTTTCGATAAATGTGTGCCCACAGGTGGCAATGGCGGCTTTTGGGGTAACAGAGGATATGTTAGCCAAATCTAATCTCACCATCACAGCATATGACAACTCGCGTAGACATGCTTCAGGGACATTCACGGCAATAGTGAAGACGGGGCCCATAGAGTTAGAACTGGAGTTTGTGGTACTGCCTATACACGCCAATTTCTCAGCTCTTCTAGGTAGGCCATGGTTTCATAAGTTTGGTGGAGTCCCCTCTACACTTCACCGGATGGTAAAGATACCTCATGAAGGCCAGATTGTGACTATAAGGGCTGCACGGGAGAATCAGGTTTCAGTACTGGAGATTGCTAGGCAACCGTTTAGTGGATTTCATGTCGCCATGATACGTGAGGAAGAGCAGAAGGAAGAGAGTCCCCAAGTGCTAAATATGATAAAGAGGATGTCATTTCTCCCTGGCGCAGGACTGGGTAAAAATTCTCAGGGGATACCAACAGCTATTGCTACCAAGGGCCAAAAAGACAGAAGGGGTTTAGGATACACAGGTGTGGTAGGAAGGGGTAAGAAGTCAAAAATGGAAATTCCTCATATCCGGAAGACTTTTGTGCCAGCAACCGCAGCATGTGCCTATGTAGGGGAAGTTGAACCGCAATGGCTGGATGGAAGAATTGTACCAGGGTTTGAGGTTTTCAATGATGTCTATGACTGGGACATTGGATCGATCAAGCTAGCGGAGGGCTTTGGGGATGAAGAAATCATGACCAGTAGGACAATTTGGGACCGTGAGATGCCTGAAGAAGTAATGACTGAGAAGATGGTAGCCACCCAGCCGAAGGGGAAAACAAAGGTAGAGGAAGCCATGCAGGAGTTGATTGGGGAGCCTCCAAAGAGCCGAAGTGATGCAGGACCATCGACCGCGATAGATACGCCAGCAGAGGAGGAAGAGGAGAATAGTTTAGACTTTCTTTTTGCTCCAGAACTTTTCAATGATATTAGTGACAATTTCAATCTTATTAATAAATTGAATGATTTTGCTTACTTGTGTGATGTTTTCGATGATTTCACTATACATGATCATGATCATCATCCATCCATATTTGATATTGATTCAACTGATTTTACTCCATTTAATCTTGGAACCATAGAAAATCCAAAAGAAATTTTGATAGCATCAAGTATAACTCCTAAAGAGCGCGAAACATTTGAGAGAATCTTAAAAAAATATGAAAAAGTCATTGCCTGGACCTACAAAGATATGCCAGGAATCGATCGGGAAGTTGCAGAGCACGCTATTCCTACATATCCTGACCACAAACCCATTAAACAGAAGCTGAGAAGGCTTAGGCCAGAATGGGCGGATAAAGTGAAGGAGGAGATTCACCAGCAAATCAAAGCCAAATTTTTGGTTGAGGTACAGTATCCAACTTGGTTGGCCAATGTTGTCCCCGTAGCCAAAAAGAATTGCAAGGTAAAGGTATGCTTAGATTATCGGGACTTGAATAAGGCCTGTCCAAAAGATGAGTTTCCATTACCCCATATAGATGTGCTGATAGACAGCACTGCTGCTTGCGAGATGTACAGCTTTGAAAGAGAGTCAAAATAAAGAGGTATAATGAAAAAATTGAAAGAATCAACAAATAAAGAATAAATATGAAATGATATGAAGAAGGAATCCGGAATATTTACCCTCAGATAATCGCTTTGGGTGAGATTCTTGTGTTGATTAGAGCCCCGCGTGTTCCACGAAAAGCAAGATGAAGGATCAAAGAAAGGAAAATGAACTGTTTCCTCCTCAACCCCTCAAAAGATTGTCTTTGGAATCAAAATCTAAAGAAAAATAATTAGTTTTTAGTTCCTTTCGATTGATTTGATCCTTTTTTGAAAGAGATTTCTTTATGAAATGTGTTTGCTGGAAGAGAGAGAAAATATGCTTGAATTTCGGCAGAGTTTCCCCTCTTCAAAAATTTTTGGAACCCTTTTCTCGTAAAAATCCGGAGCTTTTATAAGCCAGATATGGAGGCGGGTGTCGGAAGAATCCTTCTGACACAAGGATTCGTCCGACGGCCCTGCCACATCCACCGATGGGCGTCGAAAAGGTTTCGTGCTCCGGGAAACCAGGCGGCGTTCTGACAGGGGCGGTGATTTTTCGACGGGCGTCGAAAAATACCACAAGCCGTCGGTGACCCTAAGCGACGGGCTGACTTCACAGACGGGTTGGCTGTCTGTGGAGGAAAAAAATGCCTTTTGACTCGAAAATCCCCTATTTTCTCCCCCTCTGCCTATGAAAGGTAAAAAGACTCACTTCTCGTGGAACGCAGGACTAAAACCCCCAAATCCAAACCATTTAGATAGGCTCGGATACTGATTTCATCACAGAGTAACCTCTGATCCGGACAGCTCCGGGACACGGTGCTTACAGTTGCCCCCAGTTTTGGGGAAACTAGTGCACAAGCGCCTAGATAATCCAAAACTCAGAGAAAGGACAGAAAGGAAGAAGGCATACTTGCGACGGTTCTTACCTTTCGCACCTTTTGCCGAGTAGACCTTGTCTCGGTCTATTTGGCAGTGCGAAGATACCCCTACCGATCTCATCTCGACTTGTAGGCGTTGGTGAGACGTAGCATTCTCTAGCTACGGACTCGAAGCGAAGAGCAGTGTTTTTCTGACTGCAACTTCGATCTGAAGTTCCCCTGCTAACCCCTATTCGATCTGCAGGGTGCGTAGCACTCTCTGGCTGTCGCGCGAACTGTGAGATGTAGCGCTCTCTGGCTACAATCTCGATCTGGTGAAGAGCAGTGTTTCTTTAACTGCAGCTTCGATCTGAAGTTCCCTTGCTAACCCCCATTCGATCTGCAAGGTGCGTAGCACTCTCTGGCTGTCGCGCGAACTGTGAGATGTAGCGCTCTCTGGCTACAATCTCGATCTGGTGAAGAGCAGTGTCTCTTTAACTGCAGCTTCGATCTGAAGTTCCCTTTCTAACCCCTATTCGATTTGTAAGGTGCGTAGCACTCTCTGGCTGTCTCGCGAACTGTGAGATGTAGCGCTCTCTGGCTACAATCTCGATCTGGTGAAGAGCAGTGTTTCTTTAACTGCAGCTTCTGCTTCTGCTGGCCTCATTTCAGCTTGCGCCGGGTTGAGGAGATGTAGCACTCTCTGACTACAAACTCAATCTGAAGAGTGGTGTTTCTCTATACCTGTGTGATAAAAGGTTTTGTTAGTTCATGTTTGAGTGGTCATCTTTTAACCTGTTTATTAATGGCGTGATTCTGCTTTATTCGTTATGCCCTATTTCATTTATTCTTTTTTATTGAGTTGTTATTTATCATTTTTGTTTTCCTTGTTTTGGAATATGAGTGAATGTGAAGGCATATATTCATCTGCTATATGAATGAATCATAAATAACCGAATAAATGCATAAATTTCGAAAATAAAAGTTTTTCACTAGAAGCATCCATTTTGTACAACGTATATACAAAGCATAAATGTACAAAAATATGACTCCCTGAATGTCATAGGGGTGTGTAGTCAGAGGGCTCATCGGGGTCCTCATCATCCGATATATGCACTGTCCCGCGGAGCTGGCCGTGCCGGAGGTGGAGGCGGAGTCGTGGAGGGTCGTGCCTCGGCATCGTGGGTCCGCCTGAAACAGATCTGAGCGTGGCCATCCAAGAAAGGCTGGGTGCAAGTCCTCACGAACTCCAATGTCTCTGATACTGTGCCTCCCAACTTCTTGAACGCCTGGCTCAACTGAGTGGTCTGCTCACTGGCGGCCCTCTTCATATGCTCTAGGCGCTGCTCTGATTGCTCCCTGAACTCCCTCATGGTCTGAGACAAGGGTGGGAGAATCCCCTCTATCGCCTGGACGTGGGATCTCAGAGAGTCAAGTGACTCGTCAATCATCTACAGGGTCAAGTCAACCCTCTGAGACGCCTGGTCCTGTGACATCCTCAAATCATGAGCGAGCTGCTGCCTAAGCTCCCTCTGACCGTGGGCAATCTGGTCGATCAGCCTTGCCTGCTCACCTCTGAAGGCCTCTATAACCCGAGCCTGCTCATCCCTGAAAGCATCCATGAGCCGAGCCTGCTCCCGCGTAGTATGCTCGATGTAGCCGGCCTGCTCCTAGGCTAACCGCTCCACTGACTGGGACTGCTCCTGAATAGCAGCCTGCTGGCGGTCCAACCTCTCGTGAATAGCTCTGTCCCTCTCATCCTGTCGTCGCTCTAAGGCTGTGAACATGGAAGTGGGGAGCTGAGAGAAGTCGGGCTGTGCTGGCTGCTGCTGTGGTGGCTCTGGAGGCGGTGCTACAGAGGTGGATGCCCCCGGGTCGCCTCTAGAATAAGGATGATATCTCTCGGGGGGCCCGTGGGTAGTCCTCTACAATCTGACGCTCGGCGACGGGACAGGAGTCGGTGCTCGGGATGCTGGTGAGGCGGCAAAAAGCTCATCCATAGTGAACTCCTAG
Organism: Excoecaria cochinchinensis; assembly: GCA_947683425.1. Taxonomy (NCBI): domain Eukaryota; kingdom Viridiplantae; phylum Streptophyta; class Magnoliopsida; order Malpighiales; family Euphorbiaceae; genus Excoecaria; species Excoecaria cochinchinensis. The sequence continues at coordinate 5,630,474 of CANTUQ010000020.1, forward strand.
CCGAAGTCCGATGGAGTCCTGGGCTGCTCTGGCTGCGGTGGCGGCAGCACAGTCTAAGGCTGAGGAGGCTGAGGCTCTGTCTCTGAGTGTGGAGGCTGATGCTCTGCGTGAGGCTCGGGCTGAGGCTGGAGCTCTGGCTATGGAGGCTGATCCTCTGGGTGCTCCGGGTGGTCTGGATCTGGACCCAAAGGTGGAAGTGAGAACATCCGCCTGGTCTCGTGAATGGTCAGCACCCTATAGGCCTCTGCCTGCCCTGATATCGGGGAGATCATCCCCATCTGCACTGCCGCTGCGGCATCCACATGGATCCCCTCCTCCAATGGTGCTCTCAACCTGTCAGGGGCAACTCCCAACCTCAAAAGCAGCCAGGTGATAACTCCTCGCACTATCACCACCGGTGTCAACCCTCTGCCAACTCTGGTCAAGTTGGCCAAGATCTCATGGCTAATGTTGAGACGCTGGCCTGCCACCATAGCCCAGAGGCTCCAGATCTCGACCGCATTAAGCGACCCTGGATTACCAGCTCGATCGAGGTACAAACTGGATTGCACTCTGTGCAAATACCGGAGTGCCTGAGACACCAGTACAGTGCTCTTCACTGTATCATGATCATACAGCACTCCCGGTATGGCAATAGCTGCCCAATGGGCGAGTCTCACAGCTCGCCGTGGGATCTCGACCCCCTCCTCTGTAGGGAGCCCCATGGCCTGTGCGAATCTCTGCCTGGTAATATTGTAGTGGTCACCGTCGAACCAAAACTGGACCACCCCTGGCTCGATATCCGAACTCTGAAAACCGGCATAGCGGAGAGTGGCTAGGACCTGGCGAGTAGCCTCTGGAAAAGTCTGGAAGGAAGGGTCAAGGAACTCTGTCCACCCAGCACCCTCGACAAGCAAATCAAACTCTGGGGCCATCCCTAGGGCCTCTAAAAACGGCCGGGACACGAGATGGCTGGCCTGAAGCTCTACCTGAGCCGAAGCTCTATACCTCTGAGCCGACTCAGCATCCATCCAACCCGGAACTACTATCTCGGGCTGGGCCTGCGGTGCTCTGCGTTTGGGAGGCATCCTGCAAAGGAGAAAAAATTAGATAGCAAAAATTTGACAAAACAAGTATTATTAGACTTATTTTCAAGGTGAAGGCCCATTTAGGCCTCACCAAGGCAACGGCGGCCCAAAAATTAGATAAAAAACTGATAATAAATGAAAAGGGCGGATGTCCCGTCAAAGGAAGTTGCCCAACATGCCTTGCACATATTAAAGCAAAAGCAACGTGCAATTAGCATGGAAATAATTTGAAGCGAATAAAAATGGGCTTTCTAGGCCCCAAGGCATGCATTATACACACAAAAAAAATTCAATTTTAGAATAAAATAATAAAAATTTGGGCAGCACCCCGGCAGGGGTATGCCCAACCTCCTGATAAAAAGGCATCAAAATAGGCCTCAGGCCTCAACAATAATATACGCATGTAAATGGGACGCACCCCGGTAAGAGTGTGTCCCCAACAACACAAAACAATGGCCTCAGGCCTCAAAAGCAACATATGCACAGGATAGTGCGCTAGAAAGGTCTGTTTCTAAAGCACCAAAGTTATAGGAAAAATTCTATTTCTATGTGATCATGCAAAGGTTCAGATTTAATTGCAAAAAAAATAAAGGAAAAAAAAATGGGCAGCATTCTCCCTAAATTCCTAAGGCATCTAAAACTTTCTAATCATTTCTAAAGTAAAAAGAAGAAGAAGAAATGAAGAAATAAATTAAATAAATTTCAAAAAAAAGTAGTTATTTACTTACTTGTAGTCGCGAGAAGTGTAGAAACTGAAGAAATATAAATATCCACGCACCCGGTGAGTAGAGAATGCGAAAATATGAAGAAATTGCAAAAAAGAAGAAGAAATGCTTGAAAAAACACTAAAAAATGCTAAAACAACCGTTTGGGAGAGGAAATGAAAGGGACAGCAGCGTTTGCACCGTCTGTCACTCGCTCTTATATAGAATTTCATGACCGACGGGCAGGGCGTCTGTAGGAGCGACCGACGGGCTGGCCGTCTGTCACACAATAAATGCGAGTTAATGCGCGGTGATGAATGCAATGCTGACGTATGCGTCTGCCAGGTGGATCTATACCGACGGGCAAGCCGTCTCTCTGGAGAGGCGGGCAGGCCATCGGTGACGCTTCCCTATAAATTCTTACAAAATTTTGCTCCTCTTATGTCTATTCATTCTCCAACATCTTGAGCCCTTCATATTTCTCAGCATGTCTTCCCCCCTAGCCCAAAAGATGCACCGCATCTTAGATGACAAACACACCTGTGAAGAAGGCGCCCTTTCCTCTCTGTCTGGGCTAAAATACCTGTGCCGGGTCAAAGTCGATCAGAACCTCCTTCTGGCAGCGACCCACTTCTGGAACCCCCGGTTCCACGTCTTTAGGTTCACCTACCAGGAACTGTGCCCTTTGCCTGAAGAGTTAGCTACCATTCTTGGAGCCTGGTTCCCTCCTAGCGCTCTGCCTTGCGTCCCCCGCTGCGGCCTATTCCAGACCCAAGACATAGCCATGGCTCTTGGCATACCTTCTTCTGAGGCCGCCCGTCTGATCCCTCCGGGCTCTTCCTTTGCTCTGGGGCCACTGATCGAGGCTCTGGATCAGTTCACTGACATCCCCACCTACCAGGTAAGCATCACATTCTTGTTTTGTATAGTGAACTTCCTCACTGTTGTTCCAGGGGGTTTGACAGGTGACTCTCGCCTGTTCGGAATCCTGAGCGACTTTCATCTAGGATTATCACCCTTACCACTTATTCTGGCTGAAACCATTCTAGGCTTGGACGCTGTGAGCTCTGGATCCACTACAACCTTTACCGGCAGCCCCTTATTGCTCCAGGTATGTCATTATTTTAAAGGTAGTGCGTCCCTTATGGATTTTCACACTAACTTTTCTTAGCGGGATGTGCGTCCTTTCGAATTTTCACACAACCCTGTGCCTTATTTTTGCCTGAAGTAAACCCTACTTACTCCAGCAGCTTTTTTCTTTTTTCTCTTTTCTTTTTTTTTCTTTTTTTTAGATTTGGCTGCAAGAGAAACTGAGGATGCTGTCTGAGCCACCCCCTCGGGTTACCCCACAGTACTCGACGAATCACTTCCTTCCGCGCCGACGACTACATGGGTGTGCCACCACTGGTGAAGGCATTATCAAATTTGGCGAGCTGTCAGATGACGACATCAGCTTTACGTCTGCCTGGCTCCCACAGTCTCATGTGGTCATTGATGGGCCATCGGGGTGTGTTCCCCTCTGTGGGCTCCGTCGAGCCACCTTCTGTATCACCTCTCGATGCACGCGTCAGCTCGGGATGACCCAGGATGTAGTGAGGGTTCCCTTATCTTTCCGGGGAGGAGCTCTCTCGGCCGCGTTTGCTTCTCGGTATCATGAGCTGTGGGGCAAACTACCAGTGAAGACTGTTATCCCGAGTTTCGGCAACCATTCCGTGTCTTCAACTAGCGAGTACAATAAGTGGATCCTTAGTCCAGCATCTGATAACAGGACTCGAGGGCTCAAGCATCTGGTCGGCAAAAGCAGCAGCAGGACTTAGCTTAGCGTACACATGTATCTCTTTTGGTGCTACATTTCTTCTTAATGCAGAACTAGAAGATGACAAAAATGAAAAGAATAATATTCATTCTATTTCACGAATTTGTGTACATTTTCATATTAATTCATCATACATGATCAGTTTTGGCATTTACTCAGCTGCTTACGCGCTGTTAATACAAGGAACCAAATTTTAACAGTATCAACTCCTGTTACCAATCGGCCCTCTCGGGTTTTCACGATCGGACATTTTCTCTCATGCCTCTAATTTTTGCACAGGATGCCTTTTTTCGGTTTTCACCCTGTCGAGGCGCCCAATTTTAGCACAGCTGCCTTTTTTCGATTTTCGACCTGCAGGGCATTTTATTCTCTTCTTTTTATTTTGGTCTTTAGCCATGGAACCTTTCGAGTCTGTCGACGTTGATCGGTTCTTTGAATTCGTTCCCATCACTATCCGACAAGATTGCAGCTCCCTTGGACAGCAACCTTTTAAGGACATACGGCCCCTCCCAGGTGGGTCTGAATTTCCCTCTAATATCTTGTATGCCTGGCCTCATCTGCTTGAACACCAAGTCCCCTTCTTTCAGCGGATGCTTTCTCACTTTTTTCCCAAAAGTCCTTGCCAATCTCTTCTGATAAATCTGGTTATGGTAATAAGCTTTCAGCCTACTCCCATCCAGTAACTTCAAGTGCTGTAGCCTCTGCCGCGCCCATTCGGCCTTCGGAACTTGGGCTTCCATGACCACCCTTAGTGATTTGAGCTCTATCTCAACTGGCAATATTGCTTCCGTTCCGTATACCAGGGAAAATGGTGTAGCGCCTGTAGACGTCCTTACCGTTGTCCTATATCCCCACAGGGCGAAGGGTAACTTTTCAGCCCAGTCTTTGTAGGTTTGGACCATCTTATACAGGATCTTCTTCATATTCTTATTCGCGACTTCTACTGCTCCATTCGCTTGTGGTCGGTAGGGAGAGGATTTATGATGCTCGACACCATACTTCTCGAGGAGCTTCCTGGTTTCTCCCATGAACTGCACCCCATTGTCATACACTATGTGATGAGGGAGGCCATATCTGTAGATCAAATTCCTCTCTATGAACTTGGCCATATCCCTCGCGTCAATCTTCTTGAAGGATTTCGCCTCTACCTATTTGGTAAAATAGTCAATTACGACTATGATGTATCTGTGCCCATTGGATGTCGTAGGGCGACTCTCTCCAATGATATCTATCCCCCAAGCAGCGAAAGGCCAAGGTGATGTCAGGTTATGTAGCTCTGATACTGGCAGGTGTCTCAAGTCTGCGTATTGTTGGCACAACTAGCATTGCTTAACATATTTTGAGTAGTCATTGTCAATCGTAAGCCAATAGAAGCCTTGTCTCATGATCTTCTTAGCCAAGGTCAAACCGTTCATGTGGGCCCCGTAGACACCTGCATGGATTTCCTCCATCACCTTGCGGGCTTCTTTTTCATTCAAGCACCTGAGCTGAATCCCGTCCGACTGTCTTTTGTACAACACCCCTTCCAAGGATATGAACTGAGTAGATAGCTTCCGGATCATCCTCTGGTCTTTCTCAGTAGCTTCTTCTAGAAATTTATTGTTTTCCAAGTAATTCATGATGTCAAAGTACCATGGTTTCTTGTCCGCCACTTCTACTTCCATCACAGGCCTGATCTCGAAGCTGGGCTTCTCAGAACTCGAAATTAGTACTGGCTTCATAGCCACTCCTTCAGGGTTATCCCACATTGACACTAAGGTTGCCAACGCATCAGCCAGACGATTTTCATCTCTCGGCACGAAGTGGAAAGTACAAGTCTCAAACTGCCCACATACCTCTTTCAAATACTCAATATAGGGTACCAGCCGTTCTTTTTTTACAGCCCACTCACCTCGGATCTGGTTAATCACCAAGGATGAGTTGCCAAAGACTTCTATATTCTTTCCCCTAATGCCGCTAAAGCTTCTAACCCGAAAGTGCATGCTTCATATTCGGCTTTATTGTTGGTTGCTTTGTACCACAGCTTCTTTGCTAGGGGAAGTTTCTCATTATCTGGGGTTGTCAAGATGATTCCAACTCCGGCCCCTCTGTTATTTACTGCCCCGTCGAAGTGTAACTGCCATCCCTGGACAAAAATTGCGACTATTCTTTCATCAGGAAAGGTAAACTCGGGAGTGTCTCCTTGAATAGGATGCTCAGCAAGAAATTCGGCTACGGTTTGCCCCTTAATAGTTTTGTGAGTGATGTATTGCACATCAAACTCCTGTAGCAAGAGCAGCCACCTCCCCATCTTACCAAGCAAAGACGGTGCTTCCTGAAAATATCTTAACGGATTCTGCTTGGCCACTGCCTGAACTTTGTATGAGTGGAAGTAATACCTCAATTTCTTTGATGCCCAAATCACTGCAAGGCAGATCTTCTCTACTTCAGCATATTTAATTTCATAAGCTAGGAACTTCTTGCTGAGGTAATAAATTGCAAATTCCACCCCAAATTCATCCTCTTGAGCCATCATGGCGCCCACAGAACTGCCCTCTACTGCCAGATACAGGATAAGTGGTTTGATTGGTTGCGGCGACCTTAGCACTGGCGGATTCAACAGGTATCCCCTGATGCTATCAAAGGCTTTCTGGCAGTCTTCGTTCCAGACCACAGGTTGATTCTTTCTAAGCAGGTTAAAAACAGGCTCACATATTGAAGTGAGCTTCGCAATAAATCGGCTGACATACTGCAGCTTACCCAGGAAACTCCTCACATCCTTCTCTTTTTGCGGTACAGGCATCTCTCTGATGGCCTTCACCTTGTCCGGGTCAATTTCTATTCCCCTCTGGCTGACGATAAGTCCCAATAGTTTTCCTGAAGTCACTCCGAAAATGCACTTCTTGGGGTTAAGTCGCAGATTATACTTGTCAATCCTGGTGAAGAACTTTTCTAGAGCTTCAAAGTGCCCCTCTCGGGTGGCTGACTTGACCATCATGTCATCGACATACACTTCTACCTCTTTGTGGATCAGGTGACTTAAGATCTTGGTCGCCATCCTCTGGTATGTGGCCCCTGCATTCTTCAGGCCGAAAGGCATGACTCGGTAGGCGTAGGTCCCCCATTCCGTGATGAAAGCGGTCTTAACCCGGTCAGCTATTTTGTTTAGGATCTGGTTGTAGCCCACATAACCATCTCCAAAGCTGTACATCACGCAATTGGCGGCACTGTCTATCAACACATCGATGTGGGGTAGTGGAAAATCATCTTTAGGGCAGGCCTTGTTCAGATCTCGATAATCCACACACACCCTGACCTTTCCGTTCTTCTTCGCTACAGGGACCACATTCGCTAACCATGTAGGATACTGCACTTCAACAAGGAACTTGGCTTCAATTTGCTGTCGAATTTCCTCCTTGACCTTGTCAGCCCATTCTGGCCTGTGCCTTCTCAACTTCTGTTTCACAGGCTTATAGTCCGGATAAGTCAGGATAGCATGTTCTGCCACATCTCGATGAATTCCTGGCATGTCCTCATAGGTCCAGGCAAAAACTTTTTCATACTTTCTTATTATTCTCTCAAAAAATTTTCTCTCCTCAGGAGTTATATTTGATGCTATTAGAATTTCTCTCAGATTTTTTGAGGTTCCAAGATTAAAAGGCGTTATATCAGTGGAATCGATGTCAAAAATTGATGGAATATGATCATGTTCATGCATGTTGAAATCATTAGAAACATCGCACAAGTAAGAGAAATCATTTGCCTTATTAATAATATTATAATTGTCATTTACATCATAAAAGAGTTCTGGAATAAAAAGACAGTCTAAGCTAGAGTCTTCTTCTGCCATTCCAGATGCTAATGCTGTTGCAGCTAGTTCATTGGCTTCCTGATTCAGCAGAGGCCCCTCAGGCATGTCGGAGGAAATCTTCAAATCCCCCATCTTCGGTTCTAATCCCGCTATCTTCTCTTTTCCTTTCAGCCTGGCAGCCAATATCTTTTCGGTGACAACCTCTTCAGGCTCGCATCTGTCCCAAGTGATACCCTGAGTCATGACCTCCTCATCCCAGAAGCCCTCAGCAGTCTTGATAAACCCGACTCTCCAGTCAAATACATCATTAAAGATCTCAAACCCAGGGACAATCCTCCCCTTCACCCATTGCGGCTCATCTTCGCCAGTATAAGCGCAGACTGAGGATGCTGGCATAAAGCTCTCTGAAATGTGAGGGATCTTATCAGCCGCCTTCTTCTTGCCGAAGCCGCCTCTATACCCCAGACCTTTTTGGTTCTTCTAGCCTCGAGTGGTGATCGCAGTTTGCAACCCTTGAGAGTTTCTATCTAAACCAGCCCCAGGGAGATAGTGCATCTTCTTCAACATATTAACCACAGCTGGGTTATCCACTGATCCGCACTCTTCTCTTATCATGGACACGTGGAAGCCACTGAACGGCTGATTAGCTATTTCAAGCGCTGAGACCTGGTTCTCCCTGGCTACCTTGATAGTCACCACCTCCCCTTCATGTGGGAACTTTATCATTTGCTGCAGTGTGGATGGCACTCCTCCTAATTTGTGAAACCAGGGTCTCCCAAGCAGAGCTGAGAAGTTAGCAGGGATGGGCAGAACTATAAATTCTACATCCACTTCAATGGGTCCTGTCTTGACCAAGGTCTTAAAGGTTCCCGAGGCTTGTCTCCTCGAATTATCATAGGCTGTGATAGTCAGATCTAATCCACTGAGCATATCCTCATTTAAACCAAAAGCCTGCAGAGCTATCAGGGGGCACACATTGATAGAAGACCCATCGTCTACCATAACACAAGTAGTGTGCTTGTCGTTAATCTGCGCTTTGATGTACAGGGGTCTGTTATGATTATGGCCTTCAACCGGTAGGTTGGCATCAGAAAAGACCAATCTCTCCTCGGATCCTCCCTTAACTAAGGGGTTAATTTCTTTGGTGGTCACTCAATTTTGTGGCTTGTAATAATTTGGTCACTAAACTTTAATTTGTAACAAAAAAATAATTCATCTATTATTTTGTAACGAAAAAATCATAATAACCGAAAATTGCATTCGCCGGCAACCGGCGCGTGATCGGTACGGCAAATCCCAATGACACGTCAAAATTTTGGTCACGTTAGATTAGAGTTAATTTCTGTGGTGATCACTAAACTTTGTGCCTTGTAACGATATAGTCACTAAACTTCAACTTTGTGCCGTGCAGATCATGCGCCGGTTACCGACGAGCACAATTTCCGATCATTGTGATTTTTTCGTTAAAAAATAATAGATGAGTTATTTTTTTGTTACAAATTGAAGTTTAGTGACCAAATCGTTACAAGCGAAAAGTTGAGTGACCACTGAAAAAATTAACCCTTAACTAAGCCCAAAAGCTCTGATGAGAAAATCGTGGTGGCGACCGTGGCCTCGACCAAAGCCTCTACTACTTTCTGCCTATGAGAGGGGGACTGTCTCAAAAGATCCGAGATGGATATTTGAGCCGCAGTTTTCTTCAATTGCTTGATAATCTAATTCTCCTCTGGCTCTTTCTCTGCTGGCGTCTGCGCTGGCTCAGGTAGCCTTGTAATCTTAGGGACCACTCTCCCGCTTCTCGTTACAGCCCCTATTTCTTCTTTGTCTTTATCAGACCCCCACAAGTCAAGGTTCATCTCTCCCTCCTCCTCGGCTTCTCCGCCGCTCTCACTGTTGGACCAGCAATCAAGGGTCTCCACGACTGCTCTCTCCTCTCTATCTTTAGAACAGTCAGCAGCAAAATTCTCGCTCCCACATAGATCTTGTAGCACGTACCACTCTAGCAAGCTAGATCCGATCATAAACACGGGTGATGATTTTCATTGGATAAAAATAAGGCGTTGGACCCTTGCATTTATGTAAACCTCATTTTATTGAATGCAAAACATTGAGTCATTTTTATATATTAACGAGATATGAAAAGAGTATATCCATATACATAAAATAATCAATGAATAACAAATGAAGGAAAAATCAAGAGGATTAGGAAACTAAACCCGACGAAATCCTCCGAAAATGGTAGATAGCCCCTCAAGCTCGGGATAGTCCAAGAGAATCAATATACACTCATAGAAAGTTAAAAGATGTTAATATACATAAAATCAACATCAAGGAAGACAAAAGGACTTGAAAAAGGTGGAAAATGATTTAAAAATGTGGAGGCAGAGCCCACCGACGGCCTTTCTTAGATGACCGACGGGCGTCTGTCAAAATGACCGACATATCCGTCTGTCACTCAAAAAAATGGCGTCTGTAGGTGGGGTGACCGACGGGCGTCGGTGATGGAGATGACCCGTCGGTCACCACTGTCTCCGAAAAAATAGGAAAAGAAAACTCCCTTTAAAGCCAAAAAGGAGGTTTTATCATAAAATCATATAAAGAGAGTCAAAATAAAGAGGTATAATGAAAAAATTGAAAGAATCAACAAATAAAGAATAAATATGAAATGATATGAAGAAGGAATTCGGAATATTTACCCTCAGATAATCGCTTTGGGTGAGATTCTTGTGTTGATTAGAGCCCCGCGTATTCCACGAAAAGCAAGATGAAGGATCAAAGAAAGGAAAATGAACTGTTTCCTCCTCAACCCCTCAAAAGATTGTCTTTGGAATCAAAATCTAAAGAAAACTAATTAGTTTTTAGTTTCTTTCGATTGATTTGATCCTTTTTTAAAAGAGATTTCTTTATGAAATGTGTTTCCTGGAAGAGAGAGAAAATATGCTTGAACTTCGGCAGAGTTTCCCCTCTTCAAAAATTTTTGGAACCCTTTTCTAGTAAAAATCCGGAGCTTTTATAAGCCAGACACGACCGATGGGTTTCGGTGTATGGAGGCGGGCGTCGAAAGAATCCTTCTGACACAAAGATTCATCCAACGGCCCTGCCACATCCACCGACGGGCGTCGGAAAGGTTGCGTGCTCCGGGAAACCAGGCGGCGTTCTGACAGGGGCGGTGATTTTTCGACGGGCATCGGAAAATACCACAAGCCGTCGGTGACCCTAAGCGATGGGCTGACTTCACAGACGGGCTAGCCGTCTGTGGAGGAAAAAAATGCCTTTTGACTCGAAAATCCCCTGTTTTCTCCCCCTCTGCCTACGAAAGGTAAAAAGACTCATTTTTCGTGGAATGCGGGACTAAAACCCCCAAATCCAAACCATTTAGACAGGCTCGGATACTGATTTCATCACAGGGTAACCTCTGATCCGGACAGCTCTGGGACACGGTGCTTACAGTAGTGCAGTGAAAATAGTCCTGCTGGGATCATTTTATAGAATAATGGGTTTGTAGGGCCCATGTCCCACATATCCGATCAGTAGATTTTTTACTAGGTCCGTACTAGGGGCATACTGGTAAATATGTAATAAAAATGGATAAAATAGTGAAATGAGTGAAGATGAGTGAAAACAGAACTAGAATGAAGTAAATAGAAAGTTAGGGGTAAAGTGGTAATTTTACTAAAAGTTGGTAAAAATTGGTGAAAATAAGTTAAAAGTGGAAGTGGAAGGGTAAAATGGTAATTTTGGTAAAATATGGTGTTAAAATAGTGAAACAATGAAAAAGTGATAATTTAGGGACTAAATTATAATTTGGCTAAATTGTGAGTTGTAAAGTGGAAAAATAATGTAAAAAGGATGAAATTATAATTATGTAAGTTAAATAATGGTAAAAGAGAAAAATAGGCATAAATGAGATAAATAGTGTAAATGTTGAATAAATAAGGGTATTTTGGTAATTATGTGTATAATGAGGACATAAGTGTAATTATGATACGGATCAGCCAACCAATAAAGACCCACTGAAGATGCCAAGTGGTCCAATCACAAGAGGGCGAGCTAAGCAGCTAAAGATGGCTCTGGCAGCTTATGTATAAGGCTTAGTTACTCAAGAGCTACATGAAGATGCCTTTGAAAAGTGTCAAAGAGAACTTGAAGGAGGCATTCACAAAGTACGTAGCCTTTTAGAAGCTTGTGATGGAATTGGGCCAACTTAAGCCATTTTTGGGTTTATACAACTTTGGGCTTTAATTGTATAAGTCATGTGCTTCATTTAAAAGTCACATGACTCATTTAATTAGTGACTTAATGGGCTAGGCGTGATGGGCTTTTAGATTGGGTTTATTTTAGTTATTTTGGGTTTTAATTATCTTTCTTTTGGGCCTTCATATTCGGCCTATAAGACTTAATTTTTAGTATGTTTATTTTCTTTATTTTGGGCTTAATTTAGCTTGAAAAGCCCATGGTAATTTCGGCCTATGTGTGTTAAGGCCTTATTAGGGTTTGTTTTTAGCTTTTAAGGGTTATTAGGGTTAGCCACCATATAAATAGGCTAATAGGAGTTTTAAACTTCAGATTTGAATAACATTCTTTGGCTTAGCCGAATTTTCTTTGCTTAGATTAAGAGTGAATTGCTTTCTTTTCTATTGCATGAAGAATTTGATTAACTTATCAATTGTTTGATTGTGGCATTTTTCAGGTTCTTTAATTCCCGATTATTTGCGTTTCCATTCACAAGTTGTTTGGGGGTTCAATAGGGAGGGTGTTTATCTGATTTGGTTTGCTATCCGAATTCATATGTGTGGGTTTGTAGTTTGTTAGCTATTGGGTTCCGCATCATTTGGTATCAGAGCCTGATTAAGGTAAATTCCTATTTATCTTAGTATTAGGTTTGCGTTTTCTTTTTCTTTGAATTTTAGTTGTTTATGTTGAATTAGGTTGCATTAAGTTTCTTAGTTAATTGTGCTTTTTGTGTGTTAAATTAGCCTTTTTTTTTCTTGTCTTACCTTTACCTTGAATTCGTGAAATTGCCTTGAACCGAAAACTTGAACATCATTTGCTTTGAATCCAAATCCTATTAGAAGAAGGTTAGAGATTAGTTTGCTGATTTGAAAAAAAAAACAGAAAATTTCGAGAGGCCATAACTTTTGACACAGGTGTCTGATTTGTTATTATAAGATATTTTCGAAAAGAGAATTTGGAGCCCTACAATCATTACGTGGGCTTATGTAATTGCCATTTTCAAACCTCAAAAACGATGTTAAGACCTCCGTTTTTCACTTTGAAGTTCTTGCGTTTTGAGAAAGGGTTTTAGAAAATCGAATTTGAACCTTGATCACTTTTGGCTTGAAACTCGACCTTGGTAGTCTTTAGTCTTGTTATTTCCTTCATTTAAAAAAAAAGAAGAAGAAGAAGAAAAAAAAGAAAAAAAAAAGTGAAAGAAAAGAATAGAGGAAGAGAAAAGTGTAGGGAGCAATTCGGCCAAGGGAGTATATTTATAGCAAAAGGGAAAATCCAAAACCATTAATAAGTGGGAAAATTTAATCCTAAGTGCTTGAGGATTAGGGGTAGCAATTAATCCTTTTCTAAATAGAGGTGGGAATCCTTTAATTAATAGGAAAAATTAATCCTATCTGTTTTGGGAATAGGAAAACTTAATCCTAAACCACCTTTGATTATTATTATCCAATTCGGATAAGGATTCATTTGTGCTACCATTTGCTTACCATTTTGGATATCATTTTCCTATCATTTGCTAACCATTTTTTTGTATCATTTATCCTATCATTTGCTATCCATTTTTGGTATCATTTTTCTATCATTTGCTATCCATTTTTTGTATCATTTTGGTACCATTTTGTTATCATTTTTACACCATTTTGATATCATTTTGCCATCATTTTTCTATCATTTTGCCATCATTTTGATACCGTTTTGCCATCATTTTGCCATCATTTTGATACCATTTTGCCATCATTTTGCACACAACTTGACACATTAATTAGAGCTTGATACACCATTTAGCCTATTCATCATTTTTGGCTCTAAGTTGAATTGTCTTGAGTGCATTCTGTCTTACTTAGTATAATTAGGTTTCTTTGTTATTTTCTTGCTTTGTAGGGTAGAATAACTAGGTTCTATATTTGGTTTACTTTGTAGTGAATCAGATTCATACATTTTATCCAAATTGTCATTGTCTTAATTCTTGTTGCTTGTTTCGTGTTTTAAGCTTGCTTTTGTTTCTTTACATTATTAGAGTATCTTTGCTTGTTCTAATACTCTAATTTTGATATAATCAAGTGATATACCAGTCTTGTCCGTGTACCACTTCCATTTTGTTTAGTGTCTTTCTAGTTTTGAGCTTTCTTTTATTATTAGTTGCTTATTTCCTTGCTTTCTAAAATGTACTCAAATTCTTAGTTTGTGAATTGAATTCTGAAGTACAATTTTAAAGTTACAATTAGAGTGGTAAAAGGCAAGAGTGTGTGAGTACATTAAGAGGGTAAAAGCCTTGTTTGAGTGAAACACGAGAGAAGTGATATCCTTTGGGTGTAAACACATAAGGGAGTGTGTGAGGTTATCATCTAACATCTTTTTGCAGATTTTTCAATCATGACTGAAGAAACGGGTAAAAAGGGAGCAACTCTAGACGAGGTAGTGTTCTCCATTCAAGCTATGCATGGTACATTTGAAAAATTCATGAGAGACATGGCGAATAAGAATGATAGAATAGAAAGGCTAGAATTGGGTTCAAATAGTACATCTAGGAGAATAGCAAGGAGGGGCAGATGGACTGATGAAAATGTAAGGGCTGACTTAGAAGATTTAGATGAAGAAGAGACTAGTGGGAGATTGGATGGGAATTTAGGTAACATTAAGCTTTAGATTCCTCCATTTAAGGGTAAAAATAATGCTAAAGAGTACCTAGAATGGGAAAGGAAGGTTGAAATGATCTTTGATTGCAATAGGTACTCTGAGGAGAAGAAAGTGAAGATAGCAGCTGTGGAGTTTACTGATTGTGCACTATTTTGGTGGGATCAATTGAACTTGGGTAGAAGGAAAGTGGGTAGACGACCTATTAGTAGTTGGGAGGATATGAAGGAGGCCATGAGAAAACGATTTGTGCCATCACACTACTTTAGGGAGTTACATCAAAGGTTGCATAGGTTAGTGCAAGGGGGTAGGTCAGTAGAGGACTACCATAAGGAGATGGAAATGTGCATGGTTAGAGCTAACATTGAGGAGGATGAAGAGATAACCATGGCTCAGTTTCTAGGTGCATTGAATAAGGAGATTGCTGATGTCATTGAGCTTCATAGATATGATTCCATGGAGGAAATGTTGAGTATGGCAATGAAGATCGAGAAACAGAAGAAGAGTAGGAGCTTTAACCAAACCAGCAACAACTCAAGGGATAGTTTGGGATCTATATGGACCAAAGGGGATGATAGAAAAGACTTTAGGGGATCCAAACCTTATGGGGCAAATTCGGGTTCCAAAGATGCAAGGGCTATCCAATCACCATCCAAAGTTGTAAAAGGTAACTCTAATACTCCAACTGCTAGTAGAGAGATTAAATGCTTTAAATGATTAGAGAAGGGGCATATGGCATGTGACTGTCCTAATAAAAGGGTAATAATAGCTAGGGATGATGGGGAAATTGTTTCTGAATCAGACCATAGTGAAGATGAGATGCCACCTTTGGAAGATTGTAGTGATTGTGATAGTGAGGGAGAGTTATTGGTTGCTAAATGTGGGAAATCTTTAGTGGCTAGGCGAGCTTTGAACTTGAATATTAAGGAAGAGAGCCTAGAACAAAGAGAAAACATATTTCACACTAAGTGTTTAATTAATGGAAGGATGTGCACAGTTATTATTGATGGAGGTAGTTGCACCAATGTAGCTAGTGTGAATATGGTTAATAAGCTGAATTTGGTATGTAAAAAGCATCCTAGACCTTATAAATTACAATAGTTGAATGACAGTGGAGAGGTCAAGGTAACACGGCAAGTGAGAGTGCCATTTTCTATTGGGAGGTATAAGGATGAGGTGGTTTGTGATGTGGTACCTATGCAGGCAGGCCATTTACTTTTGGGGAGGCCTTGGCAATTTGATAGACATGTGGTGCATAATGGGTACACTAACCGTTATTCTTTTTCTTAAGAAGGTACAAAAGTGACTTTGACACCATTATCTCCTAAGGAAGTGTTTGAAGATCAAAAGAAATTAGCTGAGAGGGAGAGAGAGGCTACGGCCCAAAATGAAAGTAAGAGAGAAAAAGAAAGAAAAGGGGGAAAAGAGGCCAGAAAAGAAACAAAACAAATAAATGGCCCATTGGTGAGTGAAAACAAGAAAGGTGGGAGACAATAACAAAATTTTTATGTAAGGGCAAGAGAGGTTAAGAGTGCTTTAGCAATAGGGCATCCATTGATCCTTGTAACTTACAAAGAGATTTTGTTTTCTAACACTGACATTGACCATGAATCTTTGTGTGACGCGCACCGAACCTAATAAAGGCCCTCGTAGGCGAGACCCGCTTTTAGGGCTCGAGGGATTGGTTCACGTCTTTTGATCTTAGGCAACATAAGACATATTGGAATTCCTTAACCAATAGAACATTGGAAAGTTCATCTAGTCCCATAAAGCCTTTAGGCACCTTTGAGGTATTTTGGAGTCGCCACCCAATTTACAAGAAATTAGGAAAGGTCATCTAACCTCTACGGCCTAAACCAAAGAAGGTGTTCGGAACTTCGCTCTTATTTATGCCTTGGTTAAATATAAGGGAGTTTTTAGATTTGAAAATTCTATCTCTCTCCTCACGCGATTAGTGTAATTTATTGAAAGCGCATTTCGAGCATCAAGAAAGCGGTAAACATGCAAACACGCCATTTACAAAGAAGAAATTGGGACAAATACAATCCCCCAAATGAAAAGAAAAGCTGAATAAAATTTAAAATGGAAATCGGGACAGAATACAATTCCCAAGTGAAAGAAAATTAAATTGCCCCAAAAATAATTAATTACAAGGGCCCACAAGATATATGAACATAAATTTAAAACAGACAAAACAAAGTCACACATAGAAAATAACATACATAAATCGGGATATTTATTTTGTATAGGAACATTGGTTCCCTCATGCTTATTTGAAGAGGGATCGAAGAGTTATTTTGACCATTGGGTCGAAAACCGAGATGAGTGATCCCATTTCTAGAAAATTTAACCCTTTTTTTTAATTCGTGATATTTTTCATTCCTTGGCTAAAATCTAGGACATTGGTCCCAATTTATTAATAAAAATTCCAATTTTGTCGTACAAAATATTTTTGTAATTTTTTATTTGACACGCGTATAAAATAAACTTATTTTATTTACAAACAAAATACAGTCACATAAATAGGGATAGGAAATATCTCACCCAAGTGACATAAACTCCTACGTGGCGCGAGAAATTTGGTCACAATAAATGCTCAAACAAATAAGCACGACATTTTTGCCCCAATAAAAAAATAATAAAAATATTAGTAATAATTCTAAAATTAAGCAAATAAAGGAAATCTAATATAAATTAATACACCAACAAAATGTAGAATAAGTTAACTTAAACACGTTAATTTCATATATTAACATCACACAAAATAAAAAAATCATGCAAGGCACGCTAATAATAATAACTATAGCTAAATCATGAAATAATACCATGCAAAATATAATGAAAATAATAACAATAATAATACCAATAATAACAACAACAACAACAACAACAACAATAATAATAATAATAATAATAATAATAATAATAATAATAATAATAATAATAATGATGATGATGATGATAAATGATGATAGCAACAATAAATAATAATAATAATAATAATAATAATAATAATAATAATAATAATAATAATAATAATAATATACTAACAACATATATAATGATGATAGTAACAATAAATAATAATTATAATAATAATGATCTAGTAAAATCATGTGAATAGACAAGAGGAAGGTAATTAAACATGTAATATGAGACAATAATATTTAAGCATACAAAGAAAATAACAAGAAATAATTCTAAAGGAGAAAATCATGCAAATCTTATTTTTCATTTCCAAACATCACATATATTTATCCATTTTCATGCTAAAAACAAAATAAAGATTGAAAACTCTTGCTAAAAAAATATATCTCAACTTAAAAACACATATTTATCAATGCAAGAAAAAAGTAAATAAACTAACATACATAAAATGAAATGAGATAGAAAAAAAATGGATCCAAGAATCTTTACCCTCAGAATTAAGTAATATGGAAGCAATATGTGCCGATCTAATCTCTTGTCAAGATCCGAGAATAAACTCTAAAAAAATGTTTAAGAAAATCTTGAGTTTATGTCTCAAATAACTCAAGAACACTAAAATTCACAAATGATTTGATTTTTTTATATTTGATATTTGATAAGAAAACTCAAGTTAAGGAAATTAATTTTTCTTTCTCAAAGTTTTCAAGTTCAATAAAAAATTTTAAATATAAGAAAAACTATAATGGAATTAAAGAAGAAAATTTTTAGATTTAAGAAAAGAAAATTAAGAAGATTAAAGAAAATGATTTTAAATTTTGAGAAAAAGAAAAGGTGAACTCCAAGAACAAGAAATTCCTTGTTTTTCCAGCAAAATACACTCTCTTCCTTCAAGAACACCTCCCCCAAAATGCCTTAAAAAAGATCCATTCACTTAGAGAATTTTTGTTACCAAAAAATCAATATTTTTCATTTTTTTTCTCCTCCATTCCAAATGAAAAAAACTCCCGTAAAAACTCATTCCACTCTTCATTTTGTCCACTTTCAGCATTTTTCAAAGGTAAATCCTTTATAATTTCAACAAAAAATACCCTAATTTGAAAATAAAATTCTAATAGTCAAATCTTTACACTTAATATTTTTATTTATTTTTTAATTATTTTTTGTTATTTTTGACTTTTAACACCCACCCAATTTGACTAATATTTGTCAAATTTCAAAAAAATCTAAAAAAATCCCAAAAAACAATAAATTTTTACCTTAAAAATGTGAAAAAATTGATTTTCAGTGAAAAATGGTAAAAATTGGCGAGGCTTGGTAGGATCAACGAGAAATCGCCGATCGAGGGGAACCCTGCGCGGATGGGTGAGATGCCGCGCGCGGAAGCGAGCGCTCTGCGCGCAGGGCAGCGCGCAGGGCAGCCCCCGCACGTCCGAAAAAATATTATTTTTTTTAAATTTTTTTTTTAGAAAATAAAATAAAAATCAAGTGCAAATATGGACAAAATATAAAGACACAAATAAAAATAAAATAAAAATAAAAATGAGAATAAGAATAAACATTTTAAAAGATTTTTGAGGCCAATAAAAGAATTTGACAAAGAGATGATCAATTCCTACTTTCTTGCTTGTGAATTACTCTTTATTTTCATCATTGGGTAATCCTGATCTTGGACCGCCTCGGGACCCGATGTCTACAGTTGCCCCCAATTTTGGGAAAACTAGCATGCAGGTACCTAGATGAGCCAAAATTCAAAAAAGAAAGGAAAGAAGCACGTACCTGAGGCGGCCGTCTTTCCAGACTGGACGATGTTGTTGTGATGGTTGTCACCAGCTTATCGGCATATTATTCTTCATTAAAACGAGTTACCGTGATCGTGTAAATCCTCGTTGAAGTTGTATTTACCGTCAGTGTGTAAGTCTTTGTTCAAGTGGTAGTGCCGCTATCGTGCTAACCCTTGTGAGATTTGAAGTGGTAGTGTCGTGATCGTGCTAACCCTCCGTGGAGTGGTAGTGCCGTCATCGTGCTAACCCTTCAGAGATGTGAAGTAGTAGTGTCATGGTCGAGCTAACCTTCCGTAGAATGGTAGTGCCGCCATTGTGCTAACCCTTCTGAGATGTGAAGTGGTAGTGTCATGATCGTGCTAACCCTCCGTGGAGTGGTAGTGCCATCATCGTGATAACCTTTCTAAAGTGGTAGTGCCGTGGTCGTGCTAACCTTCCGTAGAATAGTAGTGCCGCCATCGTGCTAACCCTTCTGAGATGTGAAGTGGTAGTGTCGTGATCGTGCTAACCCTCCGTGGAGTGGTAGTGCCGTCATCGTGCTAACCTTTTTGAAGTGGTAGTGCCGTGGTCGTGCTAACCTTCCGTAGAATGGTAGTGTCGCCATCGTGCTAACCCTTCTGAGATGTGAAGTGGTGCCCCCTGATAGCCCTTTGGTTGGTTGGCTGCCCCCTGAGAGGTCTTTGGTTGCTTGGTTGGTGTTTTGATCGATGTCGTCAGTGTTCGCATTGATTCTCTCTTTCTGCAAGACCTCAGAAAGCCAAATATGCAGGAAAAATAGTGAGCATGCACGTGAGATACATATGTATGCAGTAATGCAGGACAAGAATTCGTCTAAGTGGATCTGGAGGCGACAGCCGGTTTGGTCTTAATTTGCAGCAGGATCGGTGCCCCCTGGAATTGCTTTTATATTTTATGCCTCTGGGGGATTATGAGGTTCTCATCTGAAACCTGTAGTCATTTTTTGAAGGTAGTGCGTCCCTTGTGGATTTTCACACTAGCTTTTCTTAGCAGGAAATGCATCCTTTTCGGATTTTCACATAACCCTGTGCCTTATTTTTTTGCCTGGAATGGAACCAACCTAATCCAGCGGCTTTTATTGACTTTATTTTTTTGTAGGATAGACTGCCTGTTCCCAGGTTTTCACCCTGTCCTTTAGCCTAATTTTTGCTTAGAGCGCCAATTACGGTTTTCATCTTTAACGGCCCTTTTTTTTTTGAGATGCTGAAGTTGTTACCAAAGATTTTCCGGATAGGATTGGCATGTACTTATGTCTCAAATTATGGTTGTATGAGTTTAATTCCTATCATGAGGATGCTGTAGAATTGGCCTTACAGTTGATAGCTAGATGAGTCGACTGAAGTGCTTGAGTAGCAAGAATGGTAGAGGGTAGACAGTAACAATGTGCTATGCTGGACCCAGACAACTTTGAGCATGCAAGATGAACTGCTCTGGTCATACCAATACATCTTTGCATAAATGCATATATTTCAATCTGATTTCATAACGCATGATCACTATTTGGCATTAACTCGAAAAATATGAGACCTCATCTAATCTCGGGATAGATCTTGAGAGCATCAAACTCCTGTTATCAATCAGCCCTCTCGGGTTTTTATGATTGAAGATTTTCTCTCAGCTCTCTTTTTTCTCTCTTTTTTTTAGCCCTTGCCATAAACTCTCCTTCGGTCCGTTAGTGTTGATTGAATTTGCTTTCATCTTCATTAGCTGGGGAGACTGCTCCTTCTGATGGTGGTTCTTTTTTTGTATCAAAGTTTTGTTCTTGACCCTTGTGCAGACCGATTAAGGTGATGGGTTCCTTATTTGGGGCATGGATGTGAAATCTCACATTTTGCTTTCATTGGCTTTGGTGGTTCAAATTCTAAAATGGTTTTCAATAGCTGAGATTGGTGACAGGTTTGGCTTGGCGATTGGGGTCAGGTTAGGCTTGGATGCACACTTTGCTTTTATTGTCTTTGGTGGTTCAAATTCTGAAATGATTTTTCAACGGTTGAGATTGGGGACAAGTTAGTCTCGGATGATTTGGGGCAAAGATTATGATTTTTTTTTGTATGTTTTTTCTTTCTCTTTTTTTTTTTTGCGTACATTTTTCTCTCTTCTTTTTTCTCTTTTTTTTTTTTGTTTTTGTTTGTTTTTTTTTTTCGGGAGGGGGGGGGGGGGGGGGGTTGAAAGGTAAAGAGTTGTCCTGCTAAATTTGGCTGTAAGGGTCTCGGATGGTTAAAGGTCAGTCTTGATTGATTTTAGGGTACGCATTTCAAATGGTCGGGAGGAAATAGGTCACACGGTTTGGTTCTAACGAATTATATGTTTCTCGTGAAGGTCCTAAGTTTTATTCGTCCAACTTCTGGTGTAGCTCTCGGGGTTTGATTTTATTTGGCAGCACCATATGCAACCCAGATGTTGGGGGTACAAAGAAATGGCTTTCAAAATCTGATTCGTCGTCATGTTGGCACGTGGAAGTAGCATTGGTCTCAAGAATGTTCTTGTCAATCTTCAGCATGTCATACCAGGTCTAGGCAAAGGCTCTTTTTTATTTTATTTTTTACATCTCTCAAAATTATCCTCTCTTCAATAGTTATATCATATGCTATCAAGATTTTGTTTGGACTCCCCAAAGTTTCGAGATTAGATGGAGTCGTATTAATTGTGTTAATGTCAAAAATGAATGAATGCATCGTGATCATAGGAAATGAAATCATTAAAAGATACCATACAAATAAACAGAAATGTTCATCATATTAAAATAACTAAACTGTCAAGGAGTTCTTGAATTAAAAGGAAATAAAGCATCTAAAAAAACATAATGTTCTTCTCCACTCTCACTAGTGGATTATCAATCTACCACCGCCATGGGGATCCCTTCTTCAATCATCTCTTGAAGGGTGACAGCGACGTATTCATCTTCTTACAGCTCTTGCAAAACATGCCACTCGAGTAGACCAGATCCGATCATGCATATGGTGGGGGGACTACATTATAACCTTCCTTCTTCTTCTCTCTCTTTTCAGGATCCATAATTTGTTTGGAGTCGATAAGATCTTGGATCTTGTTCCTTAAAGTTCGGCAATAATTTATCAGGTGCCCAGTGTGCTGGTAGTTGGCGCAATATTGGTCATCTCTGTGCCCTAGCTGTCCTTGATTCATGGCTGGCCTAGGCATCAAAGGTTGTAGCTTTCCCTCCTTTATCAGTCTCTCCAGTACCCAAGAAAGAGAGCGGCCTAAGTTAGAGTAGTATCTCTGACCCTGTCTAACCTCGGTAGCTGAAACCTCGGCCGTCATACCATTTCTGTTATTACTGCTCCTGGCACTGCCTAATCTGTACCCTGACCGGTTCCCAAAATTCTTCCCAGTAAAGTTATTTTGGCTTGCTTTCTTTGCTAGGTAAGCCCCTTCAGCCTCTACAGTAATGTCTTTAAGTGACTCCCAATCTCTGAGCCCCTTAAAGCTTAGTAAGTCCCTCAAGTAAGGGCAGGAGTTCCTGATAAATAACCTAATTTGGTCAGCAGTGTTAGGCTTCTATTTCATCTCCATAACCCTATTCCTCCATCTAGTGAGGTATTCATGGAATGACTCATCACTCCTTTGCTGTAACAGCTCGAGGTCTTTTAAGGTGACCTCTATTCTGGTGCCACAGTCGTATTGCCTCATAAATTCTTCAGTTGAAAGGTCCCAATCCTCCTTGGACCTCCTGTCCAACCCATGATACCAGTCTATTACCGGACCCACCAGACTGAGGCAGAAATATTCTACCCTCTGCTTCTTGCTCAACCCTGTGCCTTTTATCACCAAGGTATACAGCTTGATGTGTGCAGATAGGTCCGAAGTACTATTGAACTTTGGTAGCTCAGGCATCTTAAACCTTTGGGATAGCAGCTACTCATCCCCAAGATCTCTATCTTTAGGGTTGACCCCCTTCCAAGCTGATAACATGCAAGTGATCATCTCAATTTGTTGTCTCATCCCTCTTATTGCCTCATCTTCTACACTGGGTGCTCTGACCCTCACAACTTGAGGTGCTATTATCTCTTCATCTTCCTCCTTCATAATGAAATCCTTGTTGGGATTGGGGATCCTTTCCCTTCTTGGATCAATAGGCTCAGCATCTCTGTGCTCATTAACAGCTTGACGAGCAGCATTACCAATGAGGGAAGCCTCCCCGCCAGCAGGTGGTTCGACTTGCCCCCGAGGAGGGACTGCCGGTGGTTGTGGAGCGACAGGTGCTTGTGGAGCAGGGGGATGAGCAATCCTGTCAGCCATAGCACCCATCATATCTAACATCCTCTGTTCAAAGTTCTCTAGTCTCCTAACAAGGTCTTGTGTGGTCAAAGCTCCGGTCTCTTTTACCATCGATGATTCTAGAGATGGTTCACTGATCGATGAGAGTGACTCAAAATCTCAATCAGACACTAATTTTTATAATTCAAAGAGCAGATTTGTCCTTACTAGCCGACCATCGGAACCTCTAATCCACTTAGATGAATCTATGATGGCTGAAAGATTTAAATTGTTAGAATGATGCATGAATGACATGTACAATGCATGATCATGTGTTATGCAACATTTACAACCACATACTAGCAAGTAGTTCCTTCCAACCTTATCACTCCCACACACGAGGTAATGCGGTCTCTTTCCTAGGTGGGCTTGATCCATGGGTTAACAGGGAACCTAATGGATACGTATGGTGCTCGGCGAAAAACCAATAGTATAACATCTCTTAATTTATGCGCAAACATATGAATTTTGACCTTTATGTATTTAAACATTTCAACCATATTAAGATGGGCCCACCGGGGCATGAAAGCTTTTGATATAAGACCATTTAATTTGGTTGATTTTGTTCAATATATAATGGCCCACATAGCAAGCATCGTATTAAGGTGCATTTCACCTAGGGGAAGTATCTATTGCCATTACATGAGCTTTGGTCAAAGGTGATGATACTTTAGAGCTACCCAAGCATGGTCCCTGCCAATAAGTCTAGCTCATAACGAGCATAACAACCGATCAGATCTCCATTTAATATACTATGATGGTATGAGGCTTGGGCTAGTGATTATCCTTAACACTTTCCTACATTGAGTGAACGTAGGGTCATGCTTTGGGAACGCACCGTGGTAAGAATAGGGACCAAACTAGCATAATTCTAAGGCTCTAAAATGATAAAATGCAATTTTCGAAAAGAGATAGAATTTTAGGTTTTAAAAACTCAATTATATGTTTTAACCAAGACACTTTCAGAGCAAAGTCACAAACAGTCCCCAATGGAATCGCCCCTGTGACACGCGCCGAACCTAACAAAGGCTCTCGTAGGCGACACCCGCTTTTAGGCCTCGAGGGATTGGTTCGCATCTTTTGATCTTGGGAAACATGAGACATTTTGGAATTCCTTACCCAATAGAACATTGGAAAGTTCATCTAGTCCTATTAAGCCTTTAAGCACCTTTGAGGTATTTTGGAGTCGCCACCCAATTTACAAGAAATTGGGAAAGGTCATCTAACCTCTACGATCTAAACCAGAGAAGGTGTTCGGAACTTCACTCTTATTTATGCCTTGGTTAAATATAAGGGAGTTTTTAGATTTGAAAATTCTATCTCTATCCTCACACGATTAGTGCAATTTATTGAAAGCGCATTTCGAGCATCAAGAAAGCGATAAAATGAAAGCTGAGAAGAAAGCTGTAAATAAAGCGGTAAACACACAAACACGCCATTTACAAAGAAAAAATTGGGACAATTATAATTCCCCAAATGAAAAGAAAAACTGAATAAAATTTAAAATGGAAATCGGGACAGAATACAATCCCTAAGTGAAAGAAAATTAAATTGCCCCAAAAATAATTAATTATAAGGGCCCACAAGATATATGAACATAAATTTAAAATACACAAAACAAAGTCACACATAGAAAATAACATACATAAATCGGGATATTTATTCGGTTTAGGAACATTGGTTCCCTCATGCTTATTTGAAGAGGGATCGAAGAGTTATTTTGACCATTGGGTTGAAAACCGGGATGAGTGATCCCATTTCTAGAAAATTTTACTCTTCCTTTTAATTCGTGATATTTTTCATTCCTTGGCTAAAATATAGGACATTGGTCCCAATTTATTAATAAAAAACCCAATTTTGTCGTACAAAATATTTTTGAGATTTTTTATTTGACACGCGTATAAAATAAACTTATTTTATTTACAAACAAAACACAGTCACATAAATAGGGATAGGAAATTGTGATGCGCGCCGGACCCCGGGGCGCCCCTTTGACCGCCCGCTTTAGGGCGATCGGGCTGATGACGTCCGTGGACAACTTGCAATGAATTACAAGTGCGTCTATTTTGGGCAACAAGGAGGTTTTATGGAGTCGCCAGCCAATAGAACATTGGAAAAGTTCATCTCGCCTCAGTGAGCCTAAGACGGCGCATATTTCCATTTTGGGCAAACCAAAGGGGTCTTGGAGGCAATCACCCCAATAGAACATTGGAAATGATCCTCTAACCCTATGGAACCTAGGATTTATTAAGCCTTTTTGACATAAGAGGTGTCTTGGAGATCTCGTTCCAATGAATGATCGGATAGACCTCTCGCCTCGTTGAGCCCAAAGACCAGAGAAGGTTTGGGACTTCCCATTTATTAATATCTTGGTTAAATTTATACTTGAGTTTTGAATTTACCTTTTCATCTCTTTTCTCACGCGTTTAAATGCAATAAAAATTAAAGCGCAGTATCAACCATATAAATGAAGCGATAAAGAATAACATAAAGCGCATAAACATAAATGACAACAAAATTAGGGGCGGAATACAACCCCCATTTTAAATAAGCTGCGATCCACGCATAAATCGGGTTATTCATTTAAGGATGAGGAATTGGTCCTCGCATGCATATTTAAAGAAAACACTTTTGATGTGGCAATTTTATTTAGGATGAAAATTTAGGACTTTGGTCCTATTTTATTAGAAAAAAACCAATTTATTCTATAAAATATTTTTATGCGATTTTTTATTTAAGCGTGCATAAAAAAACATTTTATTTAACAATTACATACACGGAAATCAAAAATATAAACAAAATGAGAATTAAAATGTACAATAAAGATACCAAACCCCGCATATCCTCCTTTACGTGCATGGATGCTCAAATAAGAATAAAACAACGATTTGCAACCAAAAAATAAAAAAACAAATAAAATTCATGTTAGTGATTGAGCCAAAGAAATTATTTAAACATATAAAACAACAAATCATAGATTAAAATAAATAAAACATGCATTATTTATGACAAAATTAATTAAATGACATGATAAAATATATAATTTAACAAATTAACAACTTTACATGCACAAAATAACACAACATAATGACGAACGCAAATTATAAATAAAGATTAGCATGCATAAAAAATTAATAATAACAAATTTATCATACCTAAAACATTCATAAAATAATTATGAGGCAATCTAACATGCATAAGAATAAAAATACATTAATCATGTCAAACATGTTAAATAAATGATTATAATAACAGCAATTTTGAGCAAAAATAAAAATATTAACATATGCAAGAAACAATTTAACAAGAAAATAAAATAATAGATTCAAAAGAATTTACATATTAGATAAATAATTAAAGATAAAAATAAGAAGAAAATAATAGGCTAAAAGAATTTACATACTAAATAATTAGTCAAAAACAAAACTAAAAAAAATGGGTCTAAAAGAATTTACATTTTAAATAATCAATTAAAAAAAAAGTAAAAAAAGAAAATAATGGGACTAAAAGAATTTACATGCTAATTAGTTAAATGAAAAAAAAATAAATGAAATTAGCAAAAAAAATAAAGGAATAAAGCCAAGAATAATTACCCTCAATATTTTCTTATAGAATTGAAGGTAGATGAATTAATCCTTTTGCCTTGATTTGTTTGGAATAATAACAAAATTCAGATGTAAGAAATTGAAAATAATTTTATGTAATTTTTTGAAGAAAAATGAAGCAATTTTCTAAGAAAATACTTTCCAAAATTTTCAGCCAAAATCCAATTTTTTCTCCCTAAGAAAAATCAGATTTTTTTCCCAAAAACCTCCCTAAAAACTCCCAAAAATCGTCTCTTGAAGTCCTATAATTTTCCCCTTTAAAATCCCTCCAAAAAACTGCCAAAAAACAACCCAAAAACCCCAAAAAACGGAAAAAATTGCGGAAATGGGCGAGGGATGCCCATCGGCGCGCCCGACGTGCATCCCAGCGCGGGTGGCGTGCAAAAATTGCGCGTAGTGCACAGACGCTCTGCGCACGACGCGCTAGGCGTCGCTCGCGGGGTGAGCGCCCGGCCTGCTGGCGCGCGCGCTGCCGCGCCCCGACGCTCGCGAAATTTTTTTTTTTAAATAAAAACCTAAAATCTCATTTTTCCCCAAAATAAGTTTTTTAAATATTTTTAAAATATTTAAGAAAAATACATTTTTCTCCATTCCTAACAAATCCAAATGATAAGCGAATTTACTTCCGACCTTCATTCTTTTTGCCTATAAGCTGGCGTAGCTAAATTTCATCATCGGGTAATCCTGATCAAGGCTACTTGGGACCCGGTATCTACAGTTGCTCCCAATTTTGGGGAGGCTAGTGCGTGGGTGCCTAGGTGAGCCAAAATTTAGGAAAAGGAAAGAAGCGCGTACCTAAAGCGGCAACCTTCCTGCTGTTCCCCAGGGAACATGCTATGAATATCCTCTCTAAGTTGCACTGAGTCGCTGACAAGACTACGAAGTGCAAGGGACAATCCTCAGACGGTGATGCGCCGAGTCGCTACTAAGACTACCAAAATGCGAAATATAAATCGCACTGAACCGCTGACAAGGCTACTAAAAGTGCGCTGCACGGAGTCACTGACAAGACTACTAAACGTACAGTTGCTATCTGCAGATAGCGATGCGCCGAGCCACTGACAAGACTACTAAAAGCGCCGAACGAAAAATCGCACCGAACCGCTGACAAGGCTACTAAAAGTGCGCTGCATGGAGTCGCTGACAAGACTACTAAATGTGCAGGGTTCCATCCTAAGACGGCGATGCACCGAGCCACTGATAAGGCTACTAAAAACGCACGAGAGAGATGCACCGAGTCACTTCCAACACTACCTAAAGTGCACGAAAGAACTACACCGAGCCACTACCAAGGCTACCAAAAGTGCACTGTTCCATCTTCTGATGATGATGCGTCGAGTCGCTGACAAGACTACGAAATGCGAAATTTGCTCTTTTGAGTTGCACCGAGTCTGCTACAGACTACTAAAAGTGCACTGCACCGAGTCGCTGACAAGACTACTAAAAGTACAAGATTCCATCTTCGAATGGTGACTTCTTCTTTTAGATATTTCCTGCAAAATTATGTGCACAAAAATACATACAAGAAAATATGTGTGTATGATATGAGATGCGAATGATTGCAAGAATGTATAGACCATGCCCTAGGTGGCCCAGGGGTGCGCTGAGGATATAGCTCGGTTGCTCCGCCATGCCCCCGGAATCAAGAGGATTGTCATCTTGGCCTTAGGGATTCCGTCCCCAATAAGTTTTCTGAAAGAGACATCCAGTGCATTTTTGCCCCCCGGTCGATGATTATATACCCAAGATCCTGATTCATGTCCCGTGCTACGTGTTATCTGATTGAAAGAAGATCATCTGAAGTAATGCCGCCTTATCGCTCCAGGCATCGAACGTCATTGTTTTAAAGTTAGTGCGTCCCTTGCGGATTTTCACACTAGCTTTTCTTTGCGGGAAATACGTCCCCTAAGAGATTTTCACATAACCCTTTGCCTAATTTTTGCCTGGAATGGACCCAACCCAATCCAGCGGCTTTTGTTTATTTCATTTTGTGTAGGGCAGACTGCCTATTTCCAGGTTTTCACCCTGCCCTTTGGCCTAACTTTTGCTTAGAGAGCCAGTTACGATTTTTATCTCTAACGGCTTTTTTTTTTAAGGAACTACTGGAGAAAGTGATTATCAGAATAATTGCCAGGAGGTGGCCAACATATATCCACTTACACATCTTTCGACGCCAAGATTATACAATAGTCATTAGATAGATAAATGATACATTTCTTTTTTTTTTAAGACAGAACTAAAAGAACAATGAAAATGTATTCTTTTACTCATTGCAAGGTTGTGTAAATTTCTATATGATTTCATCATACATGATTCTCATGTGATAGGAATTCAAAAGAAACACAAGACTACACCTAATCTCGAAATAGATCTTGTAAACATCAAACTCCTGTTATCAATCGGCCCTCTCGGGTTTTCTCGATTGAACATTTTCTCTTGGCCCTTAATTTTTGCCTAGGATGCCTTTTTTTAGTTTTCACCTTGACAGGGCTCCCAATTTTAGCAAGGCAGCCTTCGACCCGCAGGGCATTTATTCTCTTTTTTTTTATTTTTGGTCGTTAGCCATGGAACCTTTTTAGTCTATCGACATTGACCGGGTCCTTGAACTCGTTCCCATCGCTATCCGCCAAGATTGCTGCTCCTTTTGTTAGCAACTTCTTTAAAACGAACGGGCCTTCCCAGGTTGGCCTGAATTTTCCTCGTATGTCTGGCACTCCCAGCCTCATCATCTTAAAGACCAAATCTCCCTCTTTCAACGGGTGCTTACGTGCTTTCTTGCTAAATGACCGAGCTAACCTCTTCTAGTAAACCTGATTGTGATAATAAGCCCGTAACCTATCTTCATCCAGCAAATTCAGCTGCGATAATCGCTATTGTGCCCATTCTGCCTCTAGAATTTCCGCTTCCATGACTACCCTCAAAGACTTTAATTCAATTTCAACCGCCATGACCGCTTCAGTTCCATACACCAAAGAGAATGGTGTCGCCCCCGTAGAAGTCCTGACTGTGGTTCTATAACCCCAAAGCGCAAAAGGTAACTTTTCTACCCAGTCTTTATAGCTCTGAACCATCTTGGCCAATATCCTCTTCACGTTCTTGTTCGCTGCTCAACCGCGCCATTGGCCTGAGGACGGTAGGGAGAAGACTTATGATGCTGGATTCCATATTTCTAGAGTATCTATTTAGTTTCTGCCAGGAATTGTACCCCATTATCAGATACAATGTGATGCGGGAGACTATATCTACATATCAAATTTTGCTTGATGAACTTAGCCACGTCCCTTGCATCAACCTTCTTGAAAGACTCTGCTTCAACCCACTTAGTGAAGTAGTCAATGGCAACTATAATGAACTTGTGCCCATTAGAAGCTGTAGGACGGATCTCGCCTATGATATCCATCCCCCAAGCTACAAATGGCCATGGAGAAGTCAAGTTATGCAACTCTGAAACTGGCACGTGCCTCAAATTTGCGTATTGCTGGCATAACTGGCATTGCTTCACATATTTCGAACAATCTGTATCCATTGTGAGCCAATAGAATCCTTAGCGCATGATCTTTTTTTGTTAAGGCTAAGCCATTCATGTGAGCTCCGCAGACCCCAGCATGAACCTCTTCCATAACTCTTTCTGCTTCTTTCTCTGCCAAACATCTTAACTGGATACCATCAGCTTGTCTTTTGTACAAGGTACCGTTTACACTGATGAATTGAGTGGATAGCTTCCGAATCATTCTTTGGTCTTTCTCCGTGGCTTCTTCTGGAAAAACTGACTTTTCTAAATAATTCTGAATGTCATAGTACCACGGGTTTCCATCGGAAGCCTCAACATCCATCACCTGCTCAGCTTCGAAGCAAGGTTTATTCGAACTAGAGATCAGTACGAGCCTCATAGCAATTCCTATTGGATTATCCCACATTAATGTCGCTAGGGCATCAGCCAACTGATTTTCATCTCTGGGGATAAAGCAAAAACTGCAAGTCTCGAACTGGCTACATAGCATTCTCAAGCGTTTCACATAAGGCAGCAGTCTCTCTTCCTTAATAGACCACTCCCCTCTGATCTAATGAATTACTAAAGAAGAATCTTTGAATACTTCTGCAGTCTTTGCTCTCAGGGCGAGCAGCGCTTCAAATCCAAAGATGCAAGCCTCGTATTCTGCTTCATTATTGGTCGCCTTATACCTCAGCTTCTTAGCTAATGGTAGCTTCTCACCATCCGGGGTGGTAAGAATGACTCTTGTGCCTGCTCCTTTACTATTGACCGCTCTATCGAAGAATAACTGCCATCCTTGTACTGTTATGGCTTTGACATCTTCATCCGGGAAATTATACTCAAACTGGTCTCCCTCAATAGGGTGCTCGGCTAAGAATTCTGCTACGGCTCTTCCCTTAATGGTTTTCTTGGTTATGTATTCAATGTTGAACTCCTGCAATAGTAATAACCATCTCCCCATCTTCCCTAGTAGAGAGGGCACTTCTTGAAGGTACCTAAGAGGGTTATGCTTGGCAACCGCCTGTACCCTGAAGGAATGAAAGTAATGTCGCAACTTCTTAGAAGCCCAGATAACTGCTAAGCAAATCTTCTCTACCTCAACATATCTGGCTTCATATGGTAGGAACTTTTTGCTAAGATAGTAAACCGCAAACTCCACACCAAAATCATCTTCCTGAGCCATTATAGCACCCACTGAATTAGCCCCTACAGCCAGATACAGGATTAGTGATTTGGCACGGCGTGGTGGTCTTAAGACTGGTGGATATAAGAGATAATCCTTAATGGTGTCAAAGGCCAGTTGACAATCATCGTTCCATACCACAGGCTGGTTCTTCCTTAGAAGCTTAAAAATGGGCTCACATACCGAAGCCAACTTGGTAATGAACCGGCTGATATACTGAAGCTTTCCCAAGAAACTCCTAACCTCCTTTTCCTTTCGAAACACTGGCATCTCTCTAATGGCTCTAACCTTATCGGGATCTACCTCGATTCCCCTCTGGCTTACTACATGGCCCAACAACTTTCCTGAGGTAACTCAAAAAATGCACTTCTTTGGATTGAGGCGCAGATCATACTTGCTAATCCTTTGAAAGCACTTTTCTAAAGCCTCAAAGTGACCTTCTCTGGTAGCCGACTTAATCATCATGTCATCGACGTACACTTCCATCTCTTTATGGATCAATTCATTGAGAACCCTAGTAGCCATCCTCTGGTAAGTTGCTCCTGCATTTTTTAAACCAAAAGGCATAACCCGGGAGGCATATGTCCCCCACTCGGTAATGAAGGCTGTCTTAATCCGATCCACTATCTTATTAAGGATTTGATTGTACCCCGCATATCCATCCACAAAGTTGTACATCATGCAAGCAGCGGCACTATCTACCAGCACATTAATATGAGGCAGAGGGAAATTGTCTTTCGGGCAAGCTTTGTTCAGATCCCGATAATCCATGCATACTCGAACTTTTTCGTCCTTCTTAGCCACGGGAACCACATTAGCTAACCATGTTGGGTATTGAACCTCTATCAGGAACTTAGCCTCAATTTGCATATGGATCTCCTCTTTCACTTTCTGCGCCCATTCTAGCCTTAGTCTCTGGAGCTTTTGCTTAACTGGTTGAAACTCTGGGTAAGTTGGGATTGCATGCTCGGCGACATCCCGATCGATTCCTGGCATATCCTCATAGGTCCAGGCAAAGACATTTTCATATTTTTTTTAATATTTTCTCAAATTTTATCCTCTCTTCAGGAGTTATGTCTAATGCTATCAAAATTTCCTTTGGATTCTCCAAAGTTTCGAGATTAAATGCAGTTGTGCCAGTTGAATTAATATCAAAAATGAATGCATCATGCTTATGATCATGCGAAATGAAATCATCAGAAACATCACACAAGTAAGCAAAGTTGTTCATCTCATTAACATAATTAGAAACATTAACATTCTCATTAAAAAGTTTTGGTATAAAAAGAGCATCTAAATAACTATCATCTTCATCTCCTACCGACGCCGATCCTGCGGCCGACTGTACTTTGGCTCCTTGACTTGGAGGCTTTTTAACTATCTCCGGTGAAATCTTGAGACCTTCAATCTTTGGCTCTGGCTCTACCATCTTCTCCTTCCCTTTGAGTTTAGTGGCCAACAACTTATCAGTTACAATCTCTTCGGGCTCATCCCTGTCCCAGATGCTGCATTGGGTCATAATCTCCTCATCCCAGAAGTTTTCTATAGTCTTAATAACTCCAACCTCCCAGTCGAAGACATCATTAAAAATTTTGAAACCCGGGATGATCTTCCCATCTACCCACTGTGGCTCCTCTTCTCCAGCATAAGCACAAACCGAGGATGCTGGCACAAAACTCTCCGAAATGAGGGGAACCTTCTCTGACACTTTTTTATTTCCATACTCTCCTTTGTAGCCTAACCCCTTCCGATCTTTCTGGCTATGCGAAGTGATGACATCCTACCACCCTTGTGAATCTTTGCCCAAACCAGCCCCCTGGGAGGAAGTGCATCTTCTTTAGCATGTTCACCACCTGAGGGCTACCTTCTAAGCTTTGCTCTTCTCCGATCATTGATACATGAAAGCCATTGAATGGCTGATTAGAGATCTCCAAGGTAGACAGTTGGTTCTCTCTTGCTGCTTTAATAGTCACCACCTCTCCTTCGTGACCTATCTTAATCACTTGGTGTAAAGTGGATGGCACTCCCCCCAACCTATGGAACCACGGTCTTCCAAGTAAAGCTGAGAAATTTGCTGGGATGGGTAAGACCACAAACTCTATTTTTGTCTCAATGGGTCCAGTCCTGACAATAGCTTTGAAAGTTCCCGACGCCTGCCTCCTGAAATTGTCATAAGCTATGATGGTCAAGTCAGACTTGCTCAGCATGCTTTCATTTAACCCAAAAGCCTGAAGCGCCACTAAAGGACAGATATTTATTGATGACCCATCATCCACTATAGCGCAAGCAGTGTGCTTGCCGTTAATCTGTGCTTTGATATATAATGGCCGGTTATGGCTGCGACCCTCAGTTGGCAAATCTGCATCAGAAAACACCAGTTTCTCCCCGGATCCCGCTTTAACAAGGTCTAGCAGCTCAGATGGAGAAATTGTAGTGGCTACAATGGACACACTCAATGCCTCGACCAACTTCTGTCTATTGGAGGGGGACTGCCTTAAAAGGTCCCAAATTGATATTTGAGATGTGGCCTTTTTCAGCTGTTTTACTATGGGACTTTCTTCCGGCTCCTTCTCTGCGATTTCTTGCATTGGGTCTTGTTGCTTCTCAACTTCGGGGACCACTCTCCCACTTCTTGTTACTGCCTTAACACTTTCTTCCTCCTCCGAATCCCATAGATCCGTGAATTCTCCATCTTTCTCTTCATCTTCTTCGTCTCCACTCTCACTAGTGGACCAACAGTCTATCGTTGCCATGGGAATCCCTTCTTCACTTGCCTCAGGGCGAATGATAGCGACGCACTCATTTTCGTATAAATCTTGCATCACATACAATTCTGGTAAGCTCGATCCTATCATAAAGACTGGCGGTGGCACAGTATTATAATTAGACTTCTTTTTGCTCTCTCTCTTTTCAGGATCGGTGATCTGCTTACTATCGATCAGATCTTGAATTAGGTGCCTCAGCCTGAAATAATTGTCAGTCAGATGTCCGGTATGTTGGTGAAAGGCGCAATACTCATTCTCTTTGTGCCCTGGCTGCCCTTGGGTCCTAGCTGGCCTAGGTGGCAGGGGTTATAGCTTCCCTTCCTTTATCAGCCTCTTCAAAACCCATGACAAAGGCCTACCCAAATTGGAGAAGTACCTCTGACTCACGCCTGTTGCAAACACCTCGGCTGTCTTTCCACCTCTGTTACCACTGCTTGAACCTACTGACCTAGCTATCCCTTGATTACTGTAGCCCTTTCTGGCATAGGACTCACTGTTTGCCCTCTTGGCCATATATTCTCCTTCCGTTATGGCAATGTCTTTTAAGGACTCCCAATCCTTCAGCCCCTTCATCTTCAGTCCGTCTCTCAAGTATGGGCTGGCATTCCAAATGAACAATCGAATCTGATCAGGAGTGTCTGGCTTGCATTTCATATCCATAACTCGATACCTCCACCGAGTAAGGTACTCATGGAAGGACTCTCCAGACTTCTGCTGTAATAACTCTAGATCCTTCAAAGTAACTTCCATTCGAGTGCTGCAATCGTACTGCTTAAGGAACTCCTCAGTCAATAAGTCCCAATCCTCTTTGGACCTTCTGTCCAGTCCATGGTACCAATCAATGGCAACTCCTGTGAGACTCAAGCAAAAGTACTCTATTTTCTGCTTTCTTAGTTGTACCCTTCATGACAAGTGAGTACTACTTGATGTGAGCAGTAGGGTCAGAGGTGCCATCAAATTTTGGAATATCGGGCATCTTAAAGTTCTGGGGAATCAGGTCATCCCCATCCAGCTCTCGGTCCTCCGGGTTCATTCCTCTCTCTACAATCATCATCCTTGTCATGGCCTCAAATTTCTCTTCCATTTTTCTCCACATCACCTCCTCCAGTTTCAGCGACTTTCCCTTAGCTACCGCATGCTCCTCTTGCTAATCTTCCCTAAAATTAACCTCGGACCTAGGGCCTTCTCCGCGCTCGATGGGTGCAGGCACTCTTTGCTCCATAGCAGGTGGGTCAACCATAGGTTGGTTAATTACAGCAGGGGGATCTTCTCTAATGACCCCTTGTTCAACTGGCACTCGGATAGGGGCAGCAGTAGCTTGTTGCCTAGCTATGGTGGCGGCTAGGTTGTCCATCATTGCAATCATTCGGGCCTCAAACTCCTCTATTCTTCTTCCTACTTCCTCGGCAATTATTACCCGAGTTGCATCAGACTCATTCGATGGATTGGCCATACTTACGTCTGTCGATGACTCAGAAGAAAACCCCTCACCGTCTTCTATGAGAGAATCTGAACTCTGATCCGATACTAACTCTGGTAACCCCAAAAGTGGAATCCTTCTTAACCGTCCGTCAGGACCTCTAGACCACCTAGGAGAATCTATGATGGCTGAAAGAAAATATTACGTTAAGATGATGCATGATTAAAAAAGAAATGCAATGCATGCTCATTGTAGACACCGGGTCCTGAGTCAGGTTTTGAAAAATGACAATGGCAATTTTGGGTACTTGATAAATTCCTCCAAAAAAATAATAAATAAAATTAAAAAAATAAGATTAGGTTAATTTAATTAGATAAATCAAAAATTATGATTAGTTTAATTTTTGTTAGTTAATATTGTAAGATAAATTAATTAGATAGTTAATATTTTAGGATAATTAAAATGTGATCATTAATTAGATGTGATAATTTAAATAAATTAATTAGATTAAGTAGGTATAAAAATATAGAGTGTTTAATTAATATGTAATGTTTAAATTAATTATTATGTGTTATTTGAATTAAGTTAAATTAATTAAGAAATTAAAATGGAGGAAATTACCATTGTGCACCTAATCAACCCTAATTTGAGGGTATAAAAAGAAAAGAAGAAGACTAAGAGGAGGAGCTCTCTCGACAGATCAAGAAAGAAAAAAAAGAAAGGGAAAGAAAAGAGAAAGAAAAGAAAAGAAAGAGAGAGCAAGAGGAAAAACCCAGGAAAACGAAGAGAAGGAAAATAGAAAGAAAAAGAAAGAAAAAAAGTGAGCAAGAACATAGAGAGAGCCGGCCATAGAAGAAAGAAAAAAAGAAATAGGAAATAGAAAGTGAGAACAGAGGGAAGCCGAAAAACACAGAGGGAGAGCAAACTAAAGAAGAAGAAGCAAACCAAAATCAAGGGACCAAAAACCAAAGAAAGGCAAATCAAAGGAAATAAAAGGGAAATAGAAAGAAGAGGAGAAGAGAGGAGCAGACCCAGACCCACGACGCCGGAAAAGGGAAAGAAAAAGGGGGGAAGAAGAAGAGGTGGCACCGGCCAGCCACGGCGGTGCACAGCCACACGCGCCCCACCGGCGTGCTCCTGGCAGCCGGACGAAGCCTCCGGCACCGACCGACCATCCCCAATTGCCGGCGTGGAGTTGGTCGGCGAGAGGGGGGCAGCAACGTCGCATGCGGTTTCCGGCCAGATCAGGTGACATTCCGGCGCGTAACCACCGGCGTTCGACTCCCGGCGATGTGATCTACCCGGCGGTGGCGGAGGTGTCACCAACGGCCGCTCCAACGAGTCTTCGGCGAGGGAAATCCGGTGAGTCTATTTTATATTTATTTATTTTAATATATTATTAATTATTATTATTATTATTATTATTATTGTTTATCTATTATTATTATTATATATTTATTTATTTTCTGTTTATTAATATTATATTATTATTATCTTTTTTATTTATTTATTATTAGTATTATTGAGTTATACTAATATTGTTGTTATTGATATTATTTATTTTATGTTTATTTATTATTATTATTATTATTATTATTATTATTATTATTATTATTATTATTATTATTATTATTATCATTATCATTATTTTATCTATTTAATTTCTGTTATTATTATTATTATTATTGTTATTATTATTATTATTATTATTATTATTATTATTTGGGTTTTATTAATTATTTGTTATATTTATTCATTTATTATTATGTTATATTTTATATATTGTTATTATTATTATTATTATTTGCATTATTGCTATTATTATTATTATTATCAAATACTATTTGTTTTATTATTAATATTATTATTTTATGATACTATTATTAGCATTTTTATTTTCGTTGGATTATTATAATTGTCATCATATTTTGCATCCATTAACTCTTCTAATTTAATTCATTTAATCGTTCATTTAGAATTTATTTATTTATTCGAAAAATATGTAATTACTATTTTATTCTATTTTATGTATTTGTGGTCTGTAATAATAAAATGATTTTCGACCGCTCTTAAAAAGAACCACCACACAAATGTTTTCTACCAAATAAAATACTGGTTAATAAAACTGGACCAATGTCCTCGTTTTCATCCCGAGCCAAAAAGTTTAACTTGATTTGAGAATTCTATACTTTTTTGTAAAGTGAGTGTTTGGGGACCAATGTCCTCATCATTAATGAATATCCCGATTTATGCATGATTCGTATTTTATTTACAATGGGGGTTGTATTCCGCCTCTAATTTTATTGTAATTTACTTTTGAATGCTTTATTTTAATTTCGCTTTATTTTTCGCTTTTACGTGAATGATTGCGCCTTTTAATTGATTGCATCGTATGGAAAGATGTTGAAATAATAAATTCAAAATCTAATTGTAAAATTAATCAACGTACGAATAAATGAGAAGTCTTGAACCTATCTCTGGTCTTTGGGCTCAAAGAGGCGAGAGGTTTACCCTCCAAGACACCTCTTGTGTCACGAGACTTTGACGTTAATCCTAGGCTCCTTAAGGCGAGAGGTTTACCCTCCAAGACCCCTTTGGTTGGCCCAAAATGGATACTAAGCGCAATCTTAGGCTCTCCGAGGTGAGAGAAACTTTCCCAATGTTCTATTGGGTGGCGACTCCATGAAACCTCCCTGTTGTCCAACATAGACGCACTTACGATTTATTGCAAGCTGTTAGCGGACCCTCAATTGCCCGATTACCCTCAAGCGGGCGGTCAGAGGGGCGGCCGAGGGATTCCGGCGTGCGTCACAGTGGCGACTCCGCTGGGGACATACTTGAGACTTCGATTTGAAAGTATCTTGATTAAAATTTACAATTAGATTTTAGCTTAAGAATTTCACCATCTTTCAAAATTACATTGCATCGCATTAGAGCCTTAGAATATGCTAGATTGGTCCCTCTTTTAGCCTCGGTGCGTTCCTGAAGCACGACCCTATTTTCACTCAATTTAGGGAAGTGTTAAGGATAATCACCAGCTCAAGCCTCATACCATCAAGGTATATCAAATGGTGACTCAATCGGTCATTACGCTCGTGATGAGCTAGGCCTGTCGGTAGGGACCATGTTTGGGTAGTCCTAAAATATCATCACCTTGGACCAAAAGCCCATGTAATGGACATAGATACTTCCACTAGGGGGCATGCGCCATAATAAGTTGCTTGTGTAGTGGGTTATTGTGTATTGAATAAATCCAAATAAATTTAGATGTTCACTCCTTAAAGGTTTTTATACCCCGAAGGGGCATGTTTTGGTTTATTCGGATTGTTTAAATACACGATAGCCGAAAATTCATTTGCATGCGCTTTTAATAATGAGAGTTCGTGCTTCACAGTACGCTGTACGCGCTCATTGGGTTCCTCGTTAACCCATGGGTCAAGCCCACCTAGGAAAAGAGACAGCACGACCTCCTGTGTAGTAAAAATACAGTTGGGAGAAATTTTTTTTCTTGTATGTGTATTTGTGATTGTGCATTCTTTTTATGAACAATCAATGTAAATAAAACACATGTATAATTCTTTCCATACAATAATAGAATCTGTGCATTCTGTATATAAAATTGCTTGTATCATAATTTGTGAATATGAACATAACATGTATTTGTCTTGCATATACATACATAGCAGTGCTTGTCACGACTCACACTAACATTATGACATCCATAACATACATCATGCACCATAATCTGTATATACAGCATACATCATCGAATGTACATATTAACATGCATTATACCAAGCACAGACATACTGTCCCCGTGACACACAAAAAAATGGAAGAAAAGAAAATGAAAATGAAAATAATGAAATGAAATAAAATAAATACATTCATCATGTGTCATAGCATATGTGCTCACATTACATATGTACATAAATATTGTGTTGGAACATACATATACTGTTGCATGTCATAGTGTGCACACATTAGCATGCTTCATTAGACTAGACATTATACACATCATGACACTTTGCATCTCTCACATTGTGCGCCATGTCATGAACATGCATTATCATGCAGGCGTTATGCCATGCACATATGAATCTTGCATCATGCATGTCAGTCATTATATATACACCATGCCAAGTTTTGCGTGCACATACCATGTAAATACACGTACCTTGTAAGTGCCACTCATTTCTTGTGACCACTTTCATCTCATATCTTGTATCGCACACCATAGAAGCTCACTGTACACAATCATTCTCATGCTGTGTCCCATCTCATGTGCATTATTTGTATATGTTTTGCACTTCTATATATGTGACTTTTGCCACTCCTCGAACTCATTTGGTGCACATTTTCGTGCCAGATCATCTTCATCCTACATCACGTCGTCATCTTGCATACATATCTCTATCATGTCTAAATCATGCCATGTTCACATGTACCATATATCATGAACATTCATCCCCATACTGTGCCATAGGTTGTACTCATGCTTTCATCGTATGCATGTACATTGCAAATTTATGCATGCACGTCATTTATCATGCAGTGTTTACACACTCATATTTTTTTCGCAGGTGTTTTACACACACACATCTTTGCACATATTTCATGTATGCATTTTTATACAAATGTTTTTACACATGTTTCGCACATACAATTCCTTACACGCATTGCTAATATACATGACGCTATTGCATATGCCATTCCATATATATGATTCTTAACGCATAGTTTGTGCATATTTTATAAAAAAAAGAAGAAAGAAAAATTCTCTATTTGCTTAAACGATTTTTGTGTATATACATTTTGATAGAGTCAAAATTTTTTGTGTTAAGCCATATCCTAAAATGCTGACATGTTTGCACCTCATTAAGGTACCTCTGATTCAAAGTTTGACTCTTTCTAAGTAGTTCTCAACTATGAATGGATTTGATCTTAACTCTAGAAATCTGAGTTTCATTCCATTTTGAAT
The DNA here is from genome assembly GCA_947683425.1 of Excoecaria cochinchinensis. Taxonomy (NCBI): domain Eukaryota; kingdom Viridiplantae; phylum Streptophyta; class Magnoliopsida; order Malpighiales; family Euphorbiaceae; genus Excoecaria; species Excoecaria cochinchinensis. The sequence continues at coordinate 5,671,164 of CANTUQ010000020.1, forward strand.
TAAGTAAGGGGTATATATGTTTGGTCTTTAAGAGCTAGATCACGTGAAAATATTTGACTATATTATGTAATGTCTAAATTTCGAGCACTTTTGGCCCGTTTTTAAAACAAACTGAAAAATCTAGTTACAATTAGGGGATTGGATGAAAACTCACTAAGAGCACTAGAACCTTTCCGATTACCCATCAAAGCGACCCCTGGATAAGGCTGAATCTAGAAAATGATTTAGGCAACTATTTCTTTGTATAGCTCTATAAATGACCATTTCCTACCCTTATTTTACAATCGCTTGATAGCCCCTTGAGCCTTTATTTTGGTATGCTAAATGCGTGCCAGTTTTGTTGTTATATACATTAAAACTACCTTTCGCCTAAAATGATTTTGGCTTCCCCTTAGAAGAATGGCCGCTCTATTAAAGATGGATGCACATTACGATATTCTCTTGAGCTATCAAAAATTGTCCCGGCGAAAGTGGTTTTACACTTCTGAAAGAGATCTTTAATTATTGATGATCTTTGAGGCTTGACCATTGGCAATCCTTTGGGCCATCAAAAATTTGCCACGATGAAAGTGGGTCTACACTTCGAGAAGAGAATCTCAATCATTGATAATTTTATGGGTTGAAATAACCCTGATAAGAATGGGTCTGCACGTCGAGAAGGGAATTTTGATCATTAATAATTTTGTGAGCTACCCAAAATCACCCTGATAAGGATGGGTTTACCCCTTGAAAAAAAAATTTCAATCATCGATAAATTTTGGACTATACTTTTGGAAAGGGGTTTGAATCATCGATAAACTTTTCGTGTAATTAGAGACATGAGCTTACACAAAAAAAAAAAAAGAAAGCGAAAAAAAAAAGAAGAAAAATAGTAGGGCCCAAGATAATACCCCTTGATGAGTTTTAGTAGCTATTTTTTTAACTAAATTGTTATGCTGAGCTTGATAAGTCAAAGTATTACCAAATTCAAATCCAATAATATCTAGACAGTATACAATTGGGGTTGGAAATGGTCCTTCAATCCGTCGAATGAACGCTGCGGCCATTTTTCTCTAGTGACCTGATCCTCCTTTAATAACCATCTACCTGAGCCTAACGTTACAACCAAAGTAAGACCTATTGATTCTAGGTTTGACCTTATCTAATTAGCGGAGATGACCTTCTAGTAAGGTTTGGTACGTAGGAAGAGGCGTATGGTGTCTCTTGAGCTTCAAGCGGGAAGCCATGAGTGCATTTATACATTCGAGTTGAGTCTTGTCCTCGACATTGTATCTAGAATTTGCTTTTGAAAAATGAAAAATCTTGTTTTGGCCTTTGCACATACACACGGAGATTGCGTGGTATGCCTCGTATTCACATGCTGATTTAGTAAACATCGATACTTACGTGTTCACTTTCTTGCACTTTATTGGGAATAACTCCCGAATTCTTTTGATGAGATTGAATCAATTGAGAATGTGGTTCATTCAGTATGCTCAAAGGCAGTTAGAAACTCGAGTTTGAGGTACCTAATAGGTTGCACTCATTTTACAATCTTGGGGTATTTCTTATCACTACCCATGAAACACTCCCAACAATATTCTTTGTACATCTACTTTCTGCAAATGTTTTTATACATAATTGTAGCAAATATTCTCAATAAATAGTTTTACATGTACAATTCTTGGTGCATGTCTTTTGGCATAAGAGCTTTAGCGAATATATTTCATAAGTACTTTTGACGCATGTGGCTCTTTATGGGCATATCCTTTGCCAGCATCTTGCATTCACATTTTTCGCATGCATTCAATACACATATATATGATTTTTCCTACATATGTTTCATACACATAGTTGTATGTGCACACATCGCACACACCCAATTCCTTACATAGCTTTCATGTATATAACATATCCCACCTGTCTTTGCATATGATTTTTTTTACATCTATGCCGATGAATGACTCTTTACCACATGCATGATCATTTGCATGCATGGTCATTTGCACATAGTTTGCATACATAATCCCTTTGCATATATCTCTCATGCTTGAACCTTTACATGTCTTTCTCGTCCATGATCATTTGTAAACATGTTAGAATAACGATTCTTAGCACATGTTCCACAATCTTCCACATGGGTATAAGCCATTGGCATATATGTCATAAGCATAAGCATTTTAAGATTATAGCCTTTGTGTGTCATTTCATACAAGCATAGCCTTTCACATACATTCCATGCATACATGGTGTCCAACGCACACTAGATAGTATACATCAGTCCCACATAAACAAGCTGACTTTTTCCAAAGTCCTCTGAGGAGGCAAAATATCCAAGCCTTCTGAGGAGGCAAATCTTGTAAGCCCTCTGAGGAGGCAAATCTCGAAGCCCTCTGAGGAGGCAAATCTCAAAGTCCTCTGAGGAGGATAAATATCCAAGCCCTCTGAGGAGGAAAATCTTGTAAGCCCTCTGAGGAGGCAAATCTAGTAAGCCCTCTGAGGAGGCAAATCTCAAAGCCCTCTGAGGAGGCAAATTAAGCCCTCTGAGGAGGCAAATCCCTAAGCCCTCTGAGGAGGCAAAACCTGTAAGCCCTCTGAGGAGGCAAAATCTTTAAGCCCTCTGAGGAGGTAAAATCTCAAAATCCTCTGAGGAGGCAAAATCTTTAAGTCTTCCGAGGAAGCAAACTTTCCAAATCCTCATAAGAGGTAATTCTCAAGTCCTCTGAAGAGGCAATTCTCAAGTCAACCCAAGTTCGGGGGCAAAGACGCACACGAGTCAGAAGATTGTGGGTCAGAGTCCATGAAGCAAGACGACGCTTTTCTAGATCCTTCAGGGGGCATCAAAGCAGTCGAGCAAATATCCTCAACAAATCTCTTAACCACCTAGGACATGGTATATTCATTGTTACATCTCATACGCATTTCACGTGCATGGGTCTTTTGCATATCTGTGTATTCGATCCTTTTTTACTTATAGTTGTGCATACACAATTCTTGTACATTAATCATTTGCTCGTATTTCGTGTATATAGCCTTATATATGTACATTTTTCACACATGATTCCATAAACACACACACGATCCGGCGTATATGTTGTTGTAAGGGAAGGTCTGAATAGACCTCGTGAGCGAGGATGATCCAAAGGACAGTTTTAGCTCAGCATTATTAGTCACTGTACCCAGCATAAATCAAGTGCGGGATGCCCAGAAAATCAAGCCTCTTCATGCACACCATGCTTAAAAGTGATTCAGATAATGGGTTCAGCCCAACGTTGTCAGGCACTACCCAGAAAAGCGGGCCTGTTCATACACGCCATGCCGGGGGGAAGCCGGGCAAGCAACATAACTTTCCACCGATCTCTCATTTCTAGAGGCTCAAAATCAAAGTCTCCCAGTAAGCATCAAAGTCTCTCAGTGAGCATTAAAGTCTCTCAGTGAGCATCAAAGCCTCTCGGTGACAACGACCCCAACAGGCAGGTGCTGCCACAGGTACGTATCTCTTTTATAATTTACCCTACAAATTTGCGTCTTCCTTTTTTGCAGAAAAAAGAAAGCTCAATATAAACTTCAGCACGGGACTGCAGTTAGAGAACACTGCACCTCACAATCGAAGTTGCAGTTAGAGAACATTGCTCTCCACACCGAGATTGTAGCCAGAGAGTGCTACATCTCACAGTTCACACGGCAGCCAGAGAGTGCTACGCACCTTGCAGATCGGGTGGGGATTAGCAAGGGAACTTCACCAAACCGGGATTGTAGCCAGAGAGTGCTACATCTCACAGTTCACGCGGCAGCCAAAGAGTGCTACGCACCTTGCAGATCGGATGGGGATTAGCAAGGGAACTTCACCAAACCGGGATTGTAGCCAAAGAGTGCTACATCTCACAGTTCACGCGGCAGCCAGAGAGTGCTACGTACCTTGCAGATCGGATGGGGGTTAGCAAGGGAACTTCACCAAATCGGGATTGTAGCCAGAGAGTGCTGCATCTCACAGTTCACGCGGCAGCCAGAGAGTGCTGCATCTCACAGTTCACACGGCAGCCAGAGAGTGCTACGCACCTTGCAGATCGGATGGGGGTTAGCAAGGGAACTTCACCAAATCGAGACCGTGGTCAGAGAGTGCCGCATCTCACCAATCGAAGTTGCAGTTAGAGAATAATGCTCTTCACACAGAGGTTGGAGTTAAAGAAACTACACCTCACACCGTGCAGGCCGAGACGAGGCTAGCGGTACAGACCAACTCCATGCAGGCCGAGACGAGGCTAGCGGAACACTCGTGGTAGAATAGACCACAGATCGGGATTGCAGTCAGAGAGTGCTGCATCTCACAAACTCCGTGCAGGCTGAGACAAGGCTAGCGGAACACTCGTGGTAGAACATACCACAGATCAAGGTGGTAGTCAGAGAGTACTACATCTCACCAAGCTGCACGAGCCGAGACGAGGCCAGCAGAAGCAGGTCGAGACGAGACCCGCCACATGTACCAACGCTAACAAGGTGAGGTCCGGCATCCCCAGGTATGTAATTCTCTCTCTTCCTTCTTTGAATTTTGGCTCACCTAGGTGTCTAAGCACTAGCTTCTCCAAATTTGGGGGCAACTGTAGACACCGGGTCCTGAGTCAGGTTTTGAAAAATGACAATGGCAATTTTGGGTACTTGGTAAATTCCTCCAAAAAAATAATAAAGAAAATTAAAAAATTAAAAAAATAAGATTAGGTTAATTTAATTAGATAAATCAAAAATTATGATTAGTTTAATTTTTATTAGTTAATATTGTAAGATAAATTAATTAATTAGTTAGTATTTTAGGATAATTAAAATGTGATAATTAATTAGATGTGATAATTTAAATAGATTAATTAGATTAAGTAGGTATAAAAATATAGAGTGTTTAATTAATATGTAATGTTTAAATTAATTATTGTGTGTTATTTGAATTAAGTTAAATTAATTAAGAAATTAAAATGGAGGAAATTACCATTGTGCACCTAATCAACCCTAATTTGAGGGTATAAAAAGAAAAGAAGAAGACCAAGAGGAGAAGCTCTCTCGGCAGATCAAGAAAGAAAAAAAAGAAAGGAAAAGAAAAGAGAAATAAAAGAAAAGAAAGAGAGAGCAAGAGGAAAAACCCAGGAAAACGAAGAGAAGGAAAATAGAAAGAAAAAAAAAAGAAAAAAAGTGAGCAAGAACATAGAGAGAGCCGGCCATAGAAGAAAGAAAAAAAAGAAATAGGAAATAGAAAGTGAGAACAGAGGGAAGCCGAAAAACACAGAGGGAGAGCAAACTAAAGAAGACGAAGTAAACCAAAATCAAGGGACCAAAAACCAAAGAAAGGCAAATCAAAGGAAATAAAAGGAAAATAGAAAGAAGAGGAGAAGAGAGGAGCAGACCCAGACCCACGACGCCGAAAAAGGGAAAGAAAAAGGGGGGAAGAAGAAGAGGTGGCGCCGACCAGCCACACGCGCCCCACCGGCGTGCTCCCGGCAGCCGGACGAAGCCTCCGGCACCGACCGACCATCCCCAACTGCCGGCATGGAGCTGGTCGGCGAGAGGGGGGCAGCAACGTCGCATGCGGTTTCTAGCCAGATCAGGCGACATTCCAACGCATAACCACCGGCGTTCGACTCCCGGCGATGCGATCTACCCGGCGGTGGCAGAGGTGTCACCAACGGCCGCTCCGACGCGTCTCCGGCAAGGGAAATCCGGTGAGTCTATTTTATATTTATTTATTTTAATATATTATTAATTATTATTATTATTATTATTATTATTATTATTATTATTATTATTATATATTTATTTATTTTCTGTTTATTAATATTATATTATTATTATCTTTTTTATTTATTTATTATTAGTATTATTGAGTTATATTAATATTGTTGTTATTAATATTATTTATTTTATGTTTATTTATTATTATTATTATTATTATTATTATTATTATTATTATTTTATCTATTTAATTTTTGTTGTTGTTATTATTATTATTATTATTATTATTATTATTATTATTATTATTATTATTTGGGTGTTATTAATTAATTGTTATATTTATTCATTTATTATTATGTTATATTTTATATATTGTTATTATTATTATTATTATTTGCATTATTGTTATTATTATTATTATTATTATTATTATTATTATTATTATTATTATTATTATTATTATTATCAAATACTATTTGTTTTATTATTAATATTATTATTTTATGATACTATTATTAGCATTTTTTATTTTCGTTGGATTATTATAATTGTCATCATATTTTGCATCCATTAACTCTTCTAATTTAATTCATTTAATCATTCATTTAGAATTTATTTATTTATTCGAAAAATATGTAATTACTATTTTATTCTATTTTATGTATTTGTGGTCTGTAATAATAAAACGATTTTCGACCGCTCTTAAAAAGAACCACCACACAAATGTTTTCTACCAAATAAAATACTGGTTAATAAAACTGGACCAATGTCCTCGTTTTCATCCCGAGCCAAAAAGTTTAACTTGATTTGAGAATTCTTTACTTTTTTGTAAAGTGAGTATTTGGGGACCAATGTCCTCATCATTAATGAATATCCCGATTTATGCATGATTCGTATTTTATTTACAATGGGGGTTGTATTCTGCCTCTAATTTTATTGTAATTTACTTTTGAATGCTTTATTTTAATTTCCCTTTATTTTTCGCTTTTACGTGAATGATTGCGCCTTTTAATTGATTGCATCGTATGGAAAGATGTTGAAATAATAAATTCAAAATCTAATTGTAAAATTAATCAAAGTACGAATAAATGAGAAGTCCTGAACCTATCTCTGGTCTTTGGGCTCAAAGAGGCGAGAGGTTTACCCTCCAAGACACCTCTTGTGTCACGAGACTTTGACGTTAATCCTAGGCTCCTTAGGGCGAGAGGTTTACCCTCCAAGACCCCTCTGGTTGGCCCAAAATGGATAACACAACATAATGACGAACGCAAATTATAAATAAAGATTAGCATGTATAAAAAATTAATAATAACAAATTTATCATACCTAAAACATGCATAAAATAATTATGAGGTAATCTAACATGCATAAGAATAAAAATACATTAATCATGTCAAACATGTTAAATAAATGATTATAATAACAGCAATTTTGAGCAAAAATAAAAATATTAACATATGCAAGAAACAATTTAACAAGAAAATAAAATAATAGATTCAAAAGAATTTACATATTAGATAAATAATTAAAGATAAAAATAAGAAGAAAATAATAGGCTAAAAGAATTTACATACTAAATAATTAGTCAAAAACAAAACTAAAAAAAATGGGTCTAAAAGAATTTACATTTTAAATAATAAATTAAAAAAAGTAAAAAAAAGAAAATAATGGGACTAAAAGAATTTACATGCTAATTAGTTAAATGAAAACAAAATAAATGAAATTAGCAAAAAAAATAAAGGAATAAAACCAAGAATAATTACCCTCAATATTTTCTTGTAGAATTGAAGGTAGATGAATTAATCCTTTTGCCTTGATTTGTTTGGAATAATAATAAAATTCAGATGTAAGAAATTGAAAATAATTTTATGTAATTTTTTGAAGAAAAATGAAGCAATTTTCTAAGAAAATCCTTTCCAAAATTTTCAGCCAAAACCCAATTTTTTCTCACTAAGAAAAATCAGATTTTTTTCCCAAAAACCTCCCTAAAAACTCCTAAAAATCGTCTCTTAATGTCCTAAAATTTTCCCCTTTAAACTCCCTCCAAAAAACTGCCAAAAAACCACCCAAAAACCCTAAAAAACGAAAAAAATCGCAGAAATGGGCGAGTGGGGGCAAAAATGGGCGAGGGATGCCCGACAGGCATCTCAGTGCGCGCTGCGCGTGAAAATCGCGCGCAGTGCGCGGACGCTCCTTGCGCGACGCGCTAGGCGTCGCTCGCGGGGCGAGAGACGCTTAGCGCGTCGCCCAGTGTGCGGGCGAGCGCGTGCTGGCGCGGGCTGCCGCGCTCTGACGCTAGCGAAAAAAATATTTTTTTTTTAAAATAAAAACCTAAAATCTCATTTTTTCCCCAAAATAATTTTTTTAAATATTTTTAAAATATTTAAGAAAAATACATTTTTCTTCATTCCTAACAAATCCAAATGACAAGCGAATTTACTTCCGACCTTCATTCTTTTTGCCTATAAGCCAGCATAGCTAAATTTCATCATCGGGTAATCCTGATCAAGGCTACTTGGGACCCGGTATCTACAGAAATGTGTCACCCAAGTGATATAAACTCCTACGTGGCGCGAGGAATTTGGTCACGATAAATGCTCAAACAAATAAGCACGACATTTTTGTCCCAATAAAAAATAATAAAAATATTAGTAATGATTCCAAAATTAAGCAAATAAAGGAAATCTAATATAAATTAATACACCATTAAAATGTAGATTAAGTTAACTTAAACACATTAATTTAATATATTAGCATCACACATAAAATAAAAAATCATGCAAGGCACGCTAATAATATTAACCATAGCTAAATCGTGAAATAACACCATGCAAAATATAATGAAAATAATAATAATAATAATACCAATAACAACAACAACAAAAATAATAATAATAATAATAATAATAATAATAATAATAATAATAATAATAATAATAATAATAATAATAATAATGATGATGATGATGATAAATGATGATAGCAATAATAAATAATAATAATAATAATAATAATATACTAACAACATATATAATGATGATAGTAACAATAAATAATAATTATAATAATAATGATCTAGTAAAATCATATGAATAGACAAGAGGAAGGTAATTAAACATGTAATATGAGACAATTATATTTAAGCATATAAAGAAAATAACAAGAAATAATTCTAAAGGAGAAAATCATGCAAATCTTATTTTTCATTCCCAAACATCACATATATTTATCCATTTTCATGCCAAAAACAAAATAAAGATTTAAAACTCAATCTAAAAAAATAGATCTCAACTTAAAAACACATATTTATCAATACAAGAAAAAAGTAAATAAACTAACATACATAAAATGAAATGAGATAGAAAAAAATGGATCCAAAAATATTTACCCTCAGAATTAAGTAATATGGAAGCAATATGTTTCGATCTAATCTCTTGTCAAGATCCGAGAATAAACTCGAAAAAAATGTTCAAGAAAATCTTGAGTTTATGTCTCAAATAACTCAAGAACACTAAAATTCACAAATAATTTGATTTTTTTTTATTTGATGTTTGATGAGAAAACTCAAGTTAAGGAAATTAATTTTCCTTTCTCAAAGTTTTCAAGTTCAATAAAAAATTTTAAATATAAGAAAAACTAGAAAGGAATTAAAGAAGAAAATTTTTAGATTTAAAAAAAGAAAATTTAGAAGATTAAAGAAAATGATTTTAAATTTTGAGAAAAAGAAAAGATGAACTCCAAGAACAAGAAATTCCTTGTTTTTCCAGCAAAATACACTCTCTTCCTTCAAGAACACCTCCCCCAAAATGCCTTAGAAAAGATCCATTAACTTAGAGAATTTTTCTTACTAAAAAATCAATATTTTCCTTTTTTTTCTCCTCCTTTCCAAATGAAAAAAACTCCAATAAAAACTCATTCCTCTCTCCATTTTGTCCACTTTCAGCATTTTTCAAAGGTAAATCCTCCATAATTTCAACAAAAAAAACCCTAAATTCAAAATAAAATCCTAAAAGTCAAATATTTAAACTTAATATTTTTATTTATTTTTTATTTATTTTTTGACTTTTAACACCCACCCAATTTGACTAATATTTGTCAAATTTCAACAAAATCTGAAAAAAAATTCCAAAGAAAAAAATCATTTTTTACCTTAAAAATGTGAAAAAATTAATTTTCATCATTGGGTAATCCTGATCTTGGACCGCCTCGGGACTCGGTGTCTACACTTTGCCTTCGAGTTTTGTGTCTTTGTTGCAGGAGTATCAGATATCTTTCCTGATGAGTTACCAGATGGATTACCACCTTTGAGAGGGATAGAACATCATATTGATTCTATACCTGGATCATGTCACACCCCGTTTGCCCCCTAGTAGTATGAGCATGTCTGTGTGGGCATGCATTTACATATGTTCGGCATATCATAAGGGTATTTTGGTAAAAATGCATGTTTTTGAGGTTTATTAGCATATGGTAATATGTGTGGCATTAGTGTGTGAATTATTTGGGAAATGGTTGTGTGCACTTGAGCATATCATATTAAGGTGTTTAAGATGGGAGTGCATAGTGTGTGTGTGTTCATACCATTGTAGGGTGTGCATTAGTTGGGAGTGCATTGGGTGTATGTAGTGCATACTTGTTGGGTGTGAGTGGTTAGTTTCACCAATAGGAAATTGACAAATGTTTAGGGCAAAGAAAAGAAAAAGAAAAAGGAAAGAAAGAAGGGGAAAGGGCAGATTCACGTTTCCTTCTTCCCCTCATCATCATCTTCTTCTTCTTCTTCTTCTTCTTCATTTTCTTCACTCTAAGAACTTTAGTGTGGATTCAAGTCTTTATTGGTAGAATTAATCATCTCTTTGCATCCTCTTTGGTAAGTAAATGTATTTTCTCATCTTGTTTTTCATTTGTTTTCATCTTCTTCTTCTTCTTTGGGTTTAGATTTAACTAGGGTTTGTTCTTTGTTGTTCTTGTTGGTTTTAATTGTTAGTTGATCCTTCTCGTGATCCTAAGGGCAAGGAAATTGCTGGGACTAGCGGAGCTAAGTGATTGAAGCTTAGAATCTCAGGTTTGGGATCTTTTGTTTGTGAATTGTGCTTGATTTAAGTTACTGTAATTTTAGGGTTTATGTTCTTGAGAAATTTGAATGTGTTTATGCTTGATTTTGGTTATTTTGATTTCTGAATTAAGTTGTATTTATGTTGTTTATGCTGTATGGGACATCTTCTAGAAGGTAAGATGAGATTTGTATGGTTTTGATTCAATTTTAGAATTGATTTTTGAGTTCTGAGAATTCTGGAAATGGAAAATCGCGATCCTGTTGAATTTCCCGTTTTCAGTTTGTGTCTATCGCGTGACTAGCCAAGAAGAGAGGCCAGTCACGAGTAGTGACTGCCAGTCACGACTCGTGACCAGCCAGGAGGAGGAGGCCAGTCACAAGTTGTGATGCCAGTCACGACTCGTGACCGGCCAACCTCGTTGGTCACCCCGTTCGGCCTATTTTCTGAAATTTTCCGGTTTTAATACAAAAATGAATTTAGTACTTTTTCTGAATGGACTTATACTACTGTGTGATTCATGCCATGCTTTCATATGCTTTTATATGAGTGATACCATAATTCTTCAGATGAATTGTATGATGTACTTTGAAACACGAATTGAATGACGCATAACCTGCTAGAGTCAAGTAAGTGGATAGTTAGGCATGCCTAATAGAGTCTTTTAGCTGCAGCCCTCAGTTCAGTTCGGACCCCGATCAGGTCCCCGTTAGGTTCCTCGCGAACCCCTCAGTATTTGGATCTTGTTTAAGATCCCCTCAGTAAAAATATTGTGTTTTTAATAAAAATGAAATGACTTTTGATTTGTACCTGTGAGGTACCCTCAGTAATCGATTCGTACCCGTAAGGCACCCTCAGTACACTCGTTATCCACTACTTCGAGTCAGTAGGTGTTCGATTGGTTTGCTCTGCTCTATTTTGGCTATATAAATGTGATATCCGAATGAGTATAACGATGAGATGTATGTTTGATTATTTTGGAGTGGATATGAATCTGAGATGCGGAACGTATGGCTTTTAATTGTGAGCATGCCTATGGATTATGTTATAAACTATTGCATTTGCCATTGTGAATGTGTTATGCCTTGACGACCATTGTGAATGGCCGTCCATATTTTATGTGTGTTTCCCCACTAAGCGTTTATCGCTTAGCACGGTGTTTTTACCCCTGCAGGTACAGAAGGAGTTTTGCTTTGAGAGAGCCGCCGCCGTCAAGCCAACACAGAAGGTTTTAGTGTAGGGCTTAGCTTTTGTAATCATTGATGATTCTTTTTGTATAGAACTCTCTTGTATCAGTTTTGTTATAGCTTCCGCTTATGTACTTATATTTTGGTTATGTAATATCTTCTGTTTCAGCTAGTTTGATCAGAACATTATTGTAATGATTTATTATATTAATGTATGATCAGCTATTGCTATCCTTTCCCTTAAAGTTTTTATTTAACCCATATTTTGGTATGTATGTTATGGATGAATGTATGATTTGCTTTGTTTCTGTTTGGTGGCACCTTGACTCATACGGCATCTCACTCCTTATCGGATGGGATCGCCTACGTATGGGTAGGGGGTGTTACAGATCAACCATTCCTAACCAACCAGCCTATAGAAGTAATCCTAAGGAAACTAAGGAGATGCAAAGGCAAGTGGAAGAACTCATGGAGAAGGGTTTGGTTAGGGAGAGTATGAGTCCTTGTGCAGTACCCGTTCTATTGGTGCCTAAGAAGGATGGAACTTGGAGGATGTGTGTTGATTGTCGTGCAGTCAACAAAATCACTGTAAAGTATAGACATCCTATTCCTAGGCTTAATGATATATTAGATGAATTGTGTGGTGCTGTATATTTTACTAAGATTGATTTGATGAATGGATATCATCAAATAAGAATGAAACCTGGTGATGAGTGGAAAACAGCTTTCAAAACTAAATATGGTTTGCATGAGTGGTTAGTCATGCCATTTGGGCTATCAACGCCCCTAGCACCTTTATGAGACTTATGAACCATGTATTGTGTGCATATTTAGGAAAGTTTGTTATTGTTTATTTTGATCACTACAAGAAAAAGGGGTATTAGTGACCAAAATTAATGAAGGTAAAAATTTCAGGTCCCTAAATATATAATAATAGGGACCGCAATTTTTCCCCTTCACGCTGTTTCGTTTTAGGGCCAACAAATAGCGAAGGGAAAAGTTTACGGTCGCAAAAACTAAAACATCCGGTCCATACTTGTGAAGCTGTGCGCGGATTAACGCGCGGGAACAAATCCTGCTTTTTCTTTTGCCGTTTAGAAGTACCCCTTCATACAAACACTAAGAAATTAATTGCTGAAATCTAATTTCTTAAAAAAGCAAAACCCTAAATCGTGAACTCCAACAGCAGAGATTCCATGTCGTGAGCTCTGCATCCTCCTCCTGCCTAATTTTCTTTTTTATTTTTCTTGATTTCTCTCTTCCTAATCCACCGATACTCGTTGCAGTAGCTGCCCAGACGTCACCGTGAAGGCCCTTCAGCGCCAGCAGCCGGTAAAAACTGCTCGCATCAGCGCCACCTCTTGAGTTTCATTCTCTGTTTATTTCGAATCTACGGGCATAAATCTGCTTCAGGCCAAGAAATGTTTTTTTTTTTTGTCATCATTTTATATTGTCTCTTTTAGGGTTGGGTCAAGAGTTCAAAATTTTTATTGCATGGAATTTGATCGCTACTCTGTCCTCCTTACACAGCTGTTAGCTACAGTTCCGAAATTAGAAAAAAAAAAAAGAAAGTACTGATCGAGTCTTGAATTTTGAGGCATTGAAAATTAGCATAGAAAACCTAATTGGTTATGCATTTTATTTTTACTTTTTAATTCTGGGTTTTGAATTTTCCAATTTTCTGTTTGGAAAGTTGCATTGTTTGCTGCTTTTTCTTTTCAACTGACCAAATTAAATTGGTTTTATAAATCTAAAACTGCAACTTTTGGCAGTTGTGTATCTGTTCTTGCCAATTGAAACATATTTTCTTAGAAGCGGTAATCATCTTTCAGAAATTGGAAGCACTTGAATCGATCAGACAAATTGACATGCAACCGCCCTGTCTCTCAATTTAAAAACTAGGTTATATCTAGCCTTTTTCTTACGTTATTTATTTTTCATTTATGCCTGAGATACGATACTATGTAAAAATGGTATTTTTTTTCTCTTTCCTATGAAAATAATGTTTTGGGAACCAAAAAATAATGTATGCGAAGATTTTGAAGCTTGTGGTTATGTTTTATGAGTATTAAGTATGTAAATTTTAAGTCTGGCGGTCCTGTATTGTGCTTTTTGTTCTACGAATTTCTGGTCTGGCTACGCTGTATTGAATTTTAATTAACTACTCTTTTAGTTTGGTTGTGTAATGTGTAGTGTTGAATTCTAAATACGCAATCTTTAAGTTTAGTTCATGTTTTGTCGACTCAGGTGCTATACACGATTCTCTCTTTGGGTGAGGTGGCCTGCATTCTGATTTTACTGTTGCTTACTGCTCAGGTTTTGTACACGATTTTCTCTTGGAGTGATCTAGTCTACTGGTTTTTAGGAGCTGTGCTCTTGCCTTGTATGGTTTTGATCATCCTTCTTTGGTTCTTGCTATTTTGCTCTGTTCTTGGCATGGGCTTTCTTACTGTCTCATAGGGTTTATTCCTGCCTTGTCTTGTCTTGCCCTGATGGTCTCTTTGGATTATTGCGGGTGCACTGGAAGTTTTAATATGCAGTGGTTCATCTTGGGCCATAATAGATGGCCACGACTGATTTTGATGCAACATGAGGCTAGACAAATGGGTGCAGTGGAATACTTGCTTTGATATTCTACTAATTTGGATCTTAAGAGTCACTATAATATTCTGCTTAGAGGCCCACAATTGAGAATCTACAGACCTCATGACTCTGTTGTCCTTGAAGAATGCAGAAAATTGTTTGAATGTGGCTGCTTCTTGGTCATTTTTGAATGGCTGCTTCTTGGTCATGTTGATTTTGGTAGTTTATAAGGGTAGCGGTGCCTAAGTTTATGCAGTTGAATGTGGGGATTTGCTTAGTGCTGGTTTTTCAAATATGGTATCTGCTGGTTTGATGTACTTGTAGCTAGCTGGGCAGCAAAATTTGCTTTTGAAAATCATTGGTTTTTCTATCTAGTATTTTTTTAGTGATCATTCTCTATAAATTAGTAATGGAAATTGTTGTTGTAAGTACAGTCTTTTACTCAATTCAGCATTGGGTAGCTAGAAATCCTAATTAGGAATGTATCTTTTAGTGAATGATTTTTTTCTTATATCATGATATGTAGAATGGCTAACATGAATAGGATTGGACTGTTATGGATTTTCCAACTATAATGGGTAAAGTAGAGAAAATTAGAAACACAGTATGTACCATTCCTATCTTTGAGAGCATATATTACTGTTTTATCTATATTTACCTATGGTGTATCCATGTTTGCTATTTTTTATTGTTATATAGGGAAATAGGCTTCTCAAAGAGGGAAAGTTTGAACGCTACTTAATTATTTTGCTTTCTGCACTTTTTGTATTTCTAATTTTTTTCTTTCTTTTATGGTTCATGTCAGGGGATTTGAGCTTTTTTTTGGCTTGTTTGTACGTTGGCTGGGTAGTTTGAATTAATTGAGTCCAATAACAAGCTGTTTGAAAAATTTCAGTTCCACATAGACTTTGAATGCAGAGGACAAGTACTTTTGTGACAAGTGCTGCAGGTACGGATTTGTACTAGTTGGATTAAATTAATTTTTATGTTGTTTTCTAATAGCTTATTTTGTACCTTAAATTAAAGTAAATAATATATGATTACTTATATGGGTTCATGTTAAATAAATTAATTTCTCTTACAATTTTAAGATTTGATGTTTTTTTAATCTATTAAAATATAAATAATAAGGTTATGGCACCCAACAAGGAGTGGATGCAATTTGTTGATGATCGGCTTGGTGAAACATATTCGATTGGGGTGCAAAAATTTTTAGACTATGCTTTTAAAAGAATAGGAGAACAAAATGAAATACGATGTCCATGTGTAAAATGTTGTAACACAACATTAGGAACACGTGAGACAGTTGAGTCACATTTGAGCGTCCATGGAATAATTCAAAATTATACCGTTTGGTATCATCATGGGGAAGTGTTAGGTGAAATAGAATCAGATTGTAAAGATGAAGGTGATAATGATTTAGGAAAGGATGACAATGAGGATGAAATTGAAGTGATTTTGAGAGACATGTATCCAGATTTTGATGTAGACATAATCAATAGTAGCAATGATGATTTAGTTGAAGAGGAACTAAATGGTGAAGCAAAGAAATTTTACAGGCTTTTGAGGGATTTCGAGGAGCCATTGTATCCGAATTCAAAGTGTTCCAAGCTTTCTAGTTTGATTAAATTACTTCACATTAAAAGTCTTGGTAATTGGAGTAATGAGTCATTTACAATGTTACTACAAATGTTGAAGGAAGAGTTATTGCCTAATGGATCCAATTTGCCAGATTCATATTATGAGACAAAAAGGATTATTCGAGATCTCGGGCTATCTTACAATAAAATTGATGCTTGCATAAATGATTGCATGTTGTATTGGAAAGAAGACAAATTCCTCGACTCATGTAAAGTTTGCAGTGCATCTAGATGGAAAATGAAGAAAGATAGTGGAGAACTTAAGTATAAGAATGGTAAGAAAAAACCTTCAAAGACTTTACGCTATTTCCCTCTAAAGCCTAGGCTTCAAAGGTTATTTATGTCTACAAAGACTTCTTCTTTAATGAGATGGCATCAAGATAAAAGAGTAGATGATGGTTTAATGAGGCACCCGGCTGATTCAATGGCATGGAAGTCTTTTGATGAACTACACCCATCATTTGGTACTGAGCCTCGTAATGTTCGACTTGGACTTGCTAGTGATGGATTTCAACCATTTGGAAACTCAAGGTCTCCACATAGCATTTGGCCAGTGATACTTATTCCTTATAACTTACCTCCTTGGTTATGCATGAAACAAGAAAATTTCATTTTGTCAATGATTATTCCTGGTCCACATAGTCCGGGAGATGCAATTGATGTTTATCTTCAACCATTAATAGAAGAGTTAAAGGAGTTATGGGAAATTGGTATTGAGACATATGATGCATCAACTAGAAAGAATTTTAAGTTGCATGCATCATTGTTATGGACCATCAATGACTTTCCAGCTTATGGAAATTTATCTGGATGGAGTACAAAAGGGAAATTGGCATGTCCATGTTGCAATAAAGATACTTGCTCAATTCGATTAGCCAATGGTAAGAAGCAATGTTATTTAGGCCATCGACGTTACCTTCCTCTTAATCACAAATGGAGGAATGATAAAAAGTCATTTGATGGCACTATTGAGCGAAGGTTATCTCCAAAAATGCGTTCTGGTGTTGAGATACTTGGTCAAGTACAAGACCTTGATGGAATGAAGCTGACAAAGGATCCTAAGAAGAGAATTAAGATATCACATTATGATCGAAATGATAATTGGAATAAAAAGAGTATTTTTTTTTGATCTTCCTTATTGGAAAACTCTCTTGTTGCGTTATAATTTAGATGTGATGCATATTGAGAAGAATATATGTGATAATATCTTTGGTACAATCTTGAATACGAAGGGAAAGACGAAGGACACCATCAAAACTCGACTAGATTTGCAAGCAATGAATATTAGGCCGGAATTGCACCCAATTAAAAAGGGAGATAAATATGAATTGCCTGCTGCACCTTACACATTGTCACATGAGGAGAAGCACAAATTATGTCATTTCTTAAAGAATTTAAAGGTCCCAGATGGATTTTCATCCAATATTTCTCAATGTGTAAATGTTAAAGATCAAAAGATTTCTGGTTTAAAGAGTCATGATTGCCATGTGCTTCTACAACATTTGCTCCCTGTTGCCCTACGTGGTATGATGTGTAAATCAGTGTGTGAGCCACTTATTGAATTGTCTTATTTTTTTAATATGCTTGGGGCAAAGGTGTTAAGTATGGATGCTTTAGAACAAATTGAAGCACAAATTCCTATAACTCTTTGCAAGTTAGAAAAGGTCTTCCCTCCTTCATTTTTTGATGTCATGGTGCACTTGCCTATCCATTTAGCTAATGAAGCAAAGATTGGTGGCCCTGTTCATTATCGGTGGATGTATCCTGTGGAGCGATGGTTGCATTTTTTAAAATCTCTCATTGGTAATAGGGCATGTCCAGAGGGTTCTATTGCAGAGGGTTACATTGCCAACGAATGTATGACCTTATGTTCAAGATATTTACATAAAATGGATACAAAGTTCAATCGACCTGAACGAAATTATGATGGTGGTGAAAAGTATTATGATGGAGGTTTATCTTTATTTAATCAACCTGGAAGAGTCTTGGGAGCTAGAAAGCATTTTGATATGCAAGCTAATGAATGGGATCAGGCGCATATATATATTTTGAAGAATTGCGATGAAGTTCTACCATTTTTAGAGTATGCATTTATTTGTTTTATTCATTAATGATTTAACTTTCTTTTTGATTATTTTTAGCTTTACATGACGTGTGATTTGCCTTGATTTGTTAGAGATTTTTCAAAAATTCATGTTGATACTTTTGAATACCTTTCTGATGCGGAATGGAATAAACAATTCATTGAATGGTTTAAAGTTAAGGTAAGTACCAAGTAGATTTTAATATGTGAATTAGGTGTTTTAGTGATCCTTTTAATGTATTTAAGATAATTGTTATAGGCTACAGAATTGCATGAAGAGACTGGTAGTCGAACAACGGAAGATTTGCTCTCCCTGTTACTTGGTCCTACCCAATATGCCTCTCATTTCAATGGATACATTGTGAATGGATATAGGTTTCATGTTGAAGAATATGATAATGGTTTAAGAACCCAAAATTGTGGAGTTGTAGTAGTTGGTGAGAATGACAAAGAAAGTGGGAACATTGATTACTATGGAGTTCTAACTGATATCATTGAATTACAGTTTCTCATGGGTAGAAGAGTTGTTTTGTTTCAATGTAAATGGTTTGATGTATATGATGAAATAAAAGGAATTAAAAGAGATGAATATGACATTATAAGTGTTAATTGGGGGCGATTTTTAAAAACAAATTAGCCTTTTGTATTAGTGGAACAAGCCTCACAGGTATTTTATGCTAATGATAATGTCAATAAAGGCTGGCGTGTGGTGAGAAAGGTGCAACCACGTGATTCCTATGAGATCATGCAAACAAAGGATGATGGTATCGATGAAGTAGAAAATACAACTCAATTTAAAAGAAAAAGAATTGGAGGTAGTGGTAACCATTATTATAATTTTTGCTGTATATTCAGATTATGAAAATCCATGACACAATGTTTTAATTTCTTATTCAATCTGTCCCCTCAATCAATCCTTATTCACTTATCATGATTTCCTTCTATTTTTCACTTATTTTTTTAGATTGAGTATGAAGTCAACGACTGGAAATGGGATGGCATCAAATTCAAAGTCTACCAAACATGCATTTCTTCCACCTGGTGCTTTAGGACGGGGACGGGGATAAGGGTTGAGATCTTTATGCTCAAAAGGGACATTTAAAAAAAACAATATTGTTGGTGCTAAATCAGGCCGTGTTCCTTTTATTGAATATGGAATTCCACCATCCAAAAATAACCCTTTTATACTTGATCAAGAATGTGTGCAAGACAATATTGAAGATGAAATTCATATGCATCAAGCTGATCTTGGGACACAAGACAAGGAAGGAATACAAGATAATCAGTTGATGCAAGACAGCCATCCAGAGATGTTAGGCAATTTAAGAGTACACGCTGATCAATTGTCTCAAGACAACCATCAAGAGACACAAAACAACCTAGGAGCAGAAACTGATCATGTGATGCATGATAGCCAAAGAGCAGAAACAGGTTAGCTGATTTTCTAAGTTATTTTACTTCTGTTTTTTTAGTACCTACTGCAACATTATTGGGTATGAAATAAGTTATTAAAATCTATCCAATAAGTAATATTTCATAAATGATTTTAATACGAAGGTATTTCTTTTTTGCTACTAATACCATGATAAGGATAGGATTAAATTATTTGTTGGCATATAGACTTTTTGAAAGAAAAATCCAGAAAAGAGAAGGCAGTGGTGAATCTGTGATTTCATGCAAAACCTTATTGTTGTCTTGTTATTACTTCTTACTGCATGCAAAGGATGTCCACATAGTGTTTAATAAAATGAGATTATAATCATCCAGATTAGTACATGCTGCTACATTATTGGGTATGAAATAAGTTATTAAAATCTGTCCAATATTTGATTTTCATTTCATTTTTTTTTTGTCCACTACGTATGGATTTGCTTATTTGGACATATATAGGTCAAGTTTCTACACAAAAGGTGAAAAAAGTGCGAGGACAAAACAAGTGCAAAGAAGTTGCAGCACTTGAAGTAGGACAGAAGCTGAAAGTGACCTTTTTTAATAATCGAACTGTTGGGAAGAATCATGCACTATTCGCAAGACATTTAGGAAAAATTATTCGTGATCGTAATATATGTCCGCTTGGGGTATCATCATGGAAAAAGATTCCCAAAGAAAAGATCGAGCACATTTGGGCCTCTGTTGTGGTAAATATATCAATTATTTTTTGCAATTAAGTTATTACTTAAAGTCAAAATACTAATATGTGATTTCCCTTTTTACTTTTTCATTTTTTCAATTCTAAAATGGATTTGATTTATTATTTTAATTTCTGTTTTTAGGTTGAATTTTTGGTGGTATTGGTATCTAAATGATATACTTGAGAATTGAAAAACTAAATTGATTTCTTAATTTTATTGTAGGATAAATTTGAGAATGATGATATGAATTTTCACTGTGAACATATTTTGGAATGGATGAATGAGTTGTGGAACAAATGGAGGGGAAATCTGTATGCTAAGTACGTTCGTGGTAAGCCAATGCATGAGGCTCTTAGGAATGCACCAAAGATGGTAGACAAAAAGCAATGGGTGTGGCTTGTTAAAGAACATTTTTTTTCTAAAGAATTTAAGGTTTGACATAGAAAACAGTTGTAAAATTTTATTTTTTTATTTATTATCTTTACAATTGGAAATATTTATGGTATTCAAATTTTATATTTTCACACTAATGTAGGCAGCAAGTGAAAGGAATGCAACAAATAGGGCTAAACTTACCATGCCTCATCACATTGGTAGCAGGCCTATCAGGGAATTTATTTATCAACAGGTCCTGGAAGAAAAATTTTATATGTTATAAACTATTCTTTTACCTTTTCATATTATGAATCCTTTTTGCTTACTATTGGGGTGATTAACCTTTTGAATTTAATGTGAAGGGAGGGAAAGATGGCAACCCACCAAACTTAGCAACAATTTTCTTCGAGTCTCGAAAGAAGAAGGATGGCACACTTCTTGAACCTGAAGCAATTGAAAAACATGTATGTATAAAGATATGCTTGTGTTGGGTTTTTTAATTTTTAATTTTTTTGACAAATAATTATTTAATTGTCCTGTTACATATTTTTATAGACTGAAATCCTAGAATTGGAGCAGTCAGAGCCATCTCTTTCTAACATAGAGATAGTAGAAAGATGTTTCGGACCTCAAACTCATAGTAAAGTGGTTGTTCTCGGCGGTGGGGTTAAGGCAAAAGACTTGAAAGGCAGCAGTTCCTCTAAAGGTGAACTGTTATCTGCACTACAAGAAACTCGACAAGAAAATCAGGCATTAAAGGATCGCTTGTCTGCTGTGGAATCTCAAGTGAATGAACTTAGACAATTAAGAGAATGTTTGCTAGCTCAACAATCCAATGTCCAGCCTCCATCAACACCTTTTCAAGGGAGTGACTAGTATATTAAAAGTATATTTACAGGTTAGGAATTTATCAACTCTTGCATTTTTAGTTATATAGAAGAATAAAACTCGAATTTTTATTATTCAGAATTTGTTGTGTGGGATTTTTGCATGTTGATAGGGAATTTTAGAATCGTATGCTTGCTATTTTGTTTTATTTTGTGGAACCAAGATTTTTATTTGTAAAAGTAGGATTTTAAGTTTGATGTTGGCTAGGAGAGAACTGTTTTGACACTCCTGAACTGATAATTCTTGATGTTGGCTTTACAAGTTGTATGACAATTCTTGATTTGTGCCAACTACCAAATCAAATCTTAGTTAATTAATTAACTTAATACCATAATATGAAGGAGAATTTACATGAATAATTTTTGTAATCTGTGATTTTAGTTTCAAGATGACTGCATGTTACATCTTATCAGGCACAATCATATAGCAGAAACCATGCTAACTAGCTATGGTGGGAATCTTAGTATGATTTTTGTCTTAAGAGCTCAGCTACTTGTGAGTGGTTTGGAAGAAGCCACCCCGAAGTTAGTATGTTTGCAATATGGTGGAACCAGCTTAAGCTTAATTTGCTATCTTGAATAAGAGAAGCTGTTGGATTTTCTAGCTAAGATTGAAATCCTTTGTATTTCCTTATTAAAATTTATATTTCCTAGTTTGATTAGGATTCTATTTTATATTTCTAATTAGAGTTTATCTTTATATTTTCCAGTTAGAGTTTATCTAATTAGGATCATGTTGTTTGACATTCTCTTAGTTTGGTTCTTTAAGATTTATATAATTTGATGCTAATTGCCAGTGATTTATCAATTGCATACTTGCAGTGATAATTTTCAAATTTATAATTAGAAATTTAGTTATTGTATTTAGGGACAGCTACTAAAAAAATTATAATGTTTGAAAAAATTTATAATTAGAATTTTGATGATTGCTCAAAAGGTAATTAATTTTTTTATGTATATAATTCCTACAAACTAATTTATGCTCTCGTATCTTGCAGCCCCTATCATATATGCTGACTTTTTGAAGTGTATATAGCTACACTTGGTGGAATTGCAATTTTTTGAGGTTGATATGCTGAGTTTTTGAAGTGAATACAGTTAAACTTGATGGAATTAGAATTTTTTTTGAGGTTTGTCCTTAAATCACTTATAGTTTCAGTCGATTATTTATAGCATATATATATATTTTTTTTGACATAATCATTTTTATTTATTTATTTATTTATTTTTTTGCAGTTTTTAGTATGAACAAAATACTGAATGATAAACATTGACTGTGAAGACTTGAAGAAACATTGAAATGTTGGCTAGATAGAGATTTTTTGTTTTTTCTTAGAATGGGGCTGTATAAAAATACATATCTTTTTTGAATACTAATTCTATATTTGTAATGAATTACAAATTTTCTATGAAAGTATGATATTATTTATTTTGTATTCATTTATTGTATGTATAGGGTAAAAATATGGTCTAATTATTCTTAGGGACCATATTAATTTTTGCTTTATATTATGTTTTTAGGAATTAATTTTATGGTTCTTAATATAATATATATTCAAATGGATATTGTTTTTAAGGATGAGAATTTTTTCACCATTATTATGATTTTAATATTGTTGAGGATGGGAATTCTGGTCTTTAATACTTTTTAGGAATAGGTTTTTTTTGGTCATTAAAAGTTTTTAAGGACCAAATTTTTGGTCCCTAATAACTTGGTTAACCAGTTGTTATATTTTAATAAAGATGGAAAAACCGGTCCTTAATAATTTTTAGCGACTAGTATTTGGTCAGTCCTTAAAATATTTTTAGTGACCGTATTGCACCTTTCAAGGACCAAGTTTTTGGTCATTATAATAGACTATTAAGGACAGTAAATCTGGTCCTTAATAATTTTTAGCAACCAGTATTTGGTCGGTCCTTAAAATATTTTTAGTGACCGTATTGCACCTTTTAAGGACCAAGCTTTTGGTCATTATTATATACTATTAAGGATAGTAAATCTGGTCCTTAATTGTTTTTAGGGACCGTATTTACTATCGGTCCCTAAAAGATTTTAGCGACCGGATGGTATACAGTCCTTTTTAGTCATTAGCGGCGGAGCCTGTAGGGACCGTATGGCGACCGGGTTTTCCGATCTCTATTGACTTTTAGGGACCGGATTTTTACTTTTAGGGACCGAATTTACCCTCCTTATAGGCCTTTTTTCTTGTAGTGGATGATATACTCATTTACAGCAAGTCTTTTGAGGAACATATCGAGCATATTAAGTTAGTTTTGCAAACTTTGAGGTATAAAAAGTTGTATGCTAAACTTAAGAAGTGCACATTTTGTATAGATAGACTTGGTTTCCTTGGTTTTGTGGTGAGTGCACAGGGTATTGAAGTGGATGAAGAGAAAGTGAAGGCAATTTAAGATTGGCCCACGCCTAAGTCCGTTTCGGACGTGTGGAGCTTTCATGGCTTAGCAAGTTTTTATAGGCATTTTGTGCAGGATTTCTCTTCTGTTGCTGCACCACTTACAGAAATAATCAAAAAGGAAGTTGGGTTTAAATGGGGAGAAGCACAACAACAGGCTTTTAAAAATTTGAAAGGGAAGTTGTGTTCTGCTCCTATTTTATCTTTGCCTAATTTTGATAAGACTTTTGAAATTGAATGTGATGCTTCTGGTGTAGGTATTGGGCTATTGTAATGCAAGAAAAGAAACCAATAGCATACTTTAGTGAGAAGCTTCATGGAGCCCAGCTCAATTATTCAACGTATGACAAGGAGCTTTATGCCTTAGTGAGAGCATTGGATGTGTGGCAGCATTATCTCCTACCCAAGGAGTTTGTCATTCACACCGATCACGAGTCCCTCAAACACTTGAAGGGACAAGGTAAGTTGAATAAAAGGCATGCTAAATGGGTTGAATTTATTGAAACATTTCCCTATTTTATTCAATACAAGCATGGAAAGGATAATATTGTTGCTAATGCATTATCAAGAAGATATGCCTTGATTTCTACACTTAGTTCTAAGTTGTTAGGATTTGAGCATGTTAAGGAATTATATGTTGATGATTCTAATTTTGGTAATGTGTATAATGCATGTGAACATAAGGCCTTTGATAAATTTTATAGACATGAAGGATTCTTGTTTAAAGGAAGTAAGCTTTGTGTGCCTAAATGTTCTATGTGTGATTTGCTTGTATTAGAGTCTCATTGTGGGGGATTGATGGGACATTTCGAGGTACATAAGACCTATGACATGTTGAATGAACATTTCTTTTGGCCACGCATGCGAAAAGATGTGGAAAAAGTGTGTAATGCATGTGTTGCGTGTAAATAAGCTAAGTCTAAATCTATGCCTCATGGATTGTATATGCCTTTACCCGTATCTAATTCTCCTTGGACTGATATTTCCATGGATTTTGTGCTTGGTTTGCCTAAGATAAAACGTGGTAGGGATAGTATCTTTGTTGTGGTAAATAGGTTTAGTAAAATGGCTCATTTTATTGCGTGTCATAAATGTGATGATGCTGTTTATGTTACTGATCTATTCTTTAAGGAAGTTATCCGTTTGCATGGTATTCCGCACACCATAGTTTCAGATAGGAATACAAAGTTCCTTTCACATTTTTGGCGTGTTTTATGGGGTAAGTTAGGAACAAAATTATTATTTTCTACTACTTGTCACCCTCAAACTGATGGACAAATAGAAGTTATGAATAGGACTTTGGGGACCTAATTACGTGCTATTGTGGGTAAGAATCTTAAGACTTTGGAGGATTGTTTGCCATTTATTGAATTTGCTTATAATCGGAGTATTCATTCTTCCACTGGTTTTTTGCCGTTTGAACTTGTTTATGGTTTTAACCCACTAACTGTGCTTGATCTTTGTCCTTTACCTTTACATGAGCTTTCAAGTCTGGATGGTAGTAGGAAGGCAAAATTGGTGAAATCATTACATGAGAAAGCACGGGAAAGCATTGAGAAGAAAAATAGGTAATATGCTGATAAAGCGAATAGGGGAAGGAAATAAGTGGTGTTCACCCCTGGAGACTGGGTTTGGGTGCATTTTAGAAAGGAGAGGTTCCCAAACCAAAGGAAAAGTAAGCTGGATGCACGTGGTGATGATCCGTTTCAAGTCTTGGAGCTCATCAACAATAATGCATATAAAATAGACTTGCCAGGTGAGTATGGTGTTTCAGCTACATTTAATGTTTCTGACCTTTCTCCTTTTGATGTGGATTCAGATTTGAGGACAAATCTTTTTGAGGAGGGAGGGAATGATATGGATCAGCCAACCAATAAAGACCCACTGAAGATGCCAAGTGGTCCAATCATAAGAGGGCGAGCTAAGAAGCTAAAGATGGCTATGACAGCCTATGTACAAGGCTTTATTACTCAAGAGCTACATGAAGATGCCTTTGAGAAGTGTCAAAGAGAACTTGAAGGAGGCATTCACAAAGTACTTAGCCTTTTGGAAGCTTATTTTTTGGCTTTATACAACTTTGGGCTTTAATTGTACAAGTCATGTGCTTCATTTAAAAGTCACATGACTCATTTAATTAGTGACTTAATGGGCTACGCATGATGGGCTTTTAGATTGGGTTTATTTTAGTTATTTTAGGTTTTAATTATCTTTCTTTTGGGCCTTCATATTCGGCCTATAAGACTTAATTTTTAGTATGTTTATTTTCTTTAGTTTAGGCTTAATTTAGCTTGAAAAGCCCATGGTAATTTCGGCCTATGTGTGTTTAGGCCTTATTAGGGTTTATTTTTAGCTTTTAAGGGTTGTTAGGGTTAGCCACCATATAAATAGGTTAATAGGAGTTTTAAACTTCAGATTTGAATAACATTCTTTGGCTTAGCCGAATTTTCTTTGCTTAAATTGAGAGTGAATTGCTTTTTATTCTATTGCATGAAAAATTTGATTAACTTATCAATTTTTTGATTGTGGCATTTTTCAGCTTCTTTAATTCCCGATTATTTGCGTTTCCATTCACAAGTTGTTTGGGGGTTCAATAGCGAGGGTGTTTATCTGATTTGGTTTGCTATCCGAATTCGTATGTGTGGGTTTCTAGCTTGTTAGCTATTGAATTCCGCATCAAATTAAGGTATAAGATGGAATATAAATGGTATATGTGTAATTGTGGGGACAGAATTGTAATTAATGAAAAAGGAAGGACGTAGATGGAATTGATGAAAAAGTTAGGGACATAAATGGAATTAAATGAAAAGATTAGTGGTTAAAGTATAATTGATGAAAATCAAAGAAATTAGTGAGAATATTAAACATATAGCTAATTAAGTGACTAAATAAATAATTAATGTGGTTAATTAAGTGAAGTATTAAGTGAATTTGGAATAAATAATAATAAGTGAAAATAATAAGTATATGTATTTATAATATATTAATTAAATAGAATTTAGTTAGAAAATTTATAGATTGGTAACCACCACTAGGCATTCTAATGCTCAGCACGTAGTTGTTTTTTACTACGTGTAGGTATGCCGTAGGACCGAAGCAGCATACCTCAGTCTTTTTGGGAGCAAGCTGAAGAAGTTGAAGTTGGTTTATTTTTTATGTATGTAATGGATTTTATTATGGCATGTATATACTTAATTTAGTATTGAACTTGGGCATATAATGATGTAATACGTATAATAGCTATGCGGATTATTATTATGTCTGTGTGATGGAATGTTGGATGTGATTGAGTGGATGTGGACTATTATTATTGTTGTGCTCTTGCCAGGGCTGTGAATTTTCAAAAGTGCAAGTTTGGGTAGTGCAAATTACTAGTCGTTATACTGCCAAAATTTACACCAAATGAATAGTAATTAAGACAGTTGTAGTTCAATCGGTAATTAAGCAATTTAGTGTATTTGTTTAAGTGATATGTAAAATGAATAAGTGTTTAGAAGATGATTGACATAGTGAATTATATCAAGTGTAGGAAAAAAAATTTAGACCCGTAATTTCATAAGCAAGTGACTTTTAACCGATCATGGTAATCGCACAGTATCGCTAAGTCGGCAGTATACGTATAGGGTATAAGGGTATTACATAAACCAAGAAAGAAATAAATATATATTATAGGCATAATGTGGACCGAATGGAATACATGGGTATATTAGGGTATATTTTGTGTTCAAATGCAAATTAATAGTGTATACATGTAAATTAAGGTGTAAATTAACTTAAATGATGATAAATGAGTGAAAGAGAATTTTAATGGTAATTATATATAGTTGGCCATGTAATTTGATTATTTTCTAAGTATAATGGCATAAAAAGGATATATAATAAAAATTAAATATATTCTAATTTATTTGGAATTAATTGAATTTGTTTGAATATTTTAGAGTATAATAATGCATTATGTTAATAATTGAAATTATGATATATGTGGTATTTTAATGGAAGTATGGCATAAATAATGTTAAAATAAATAAATTAGTAGAATGAGGATGTTATAGTGAGAAAAGAATGAATTATGTTAGGTTTTGTTATGTTGACATAATGGTATACCATAATGAATTAATGTCATAATTTATTTTAATTGCCCTTAGTTGTAGTCTGGTAGTTAAATATAGTTCAGGATATAGTTGGCTAGCCATAAAGACATCAAAACCGCGGTGTGAGTCATAACGACACACTATTTGTAGGCCAATGACGGTCTATAAAATGAATGAACATTGAAATGTTAAATGTAAATGAAATGGAATGTAATATATGGGTGGTCCTTCAGGGTCACTCTAAATGTAGTGGATCTTTGTGGTCCACATCCCGTATATTTGGTTCTGAGATTTTTACCGGATCGATAATAGGGGCAAAATGGTAAAAATGGGTAAAATTGATTAAATTAGGGTGAATGTGAGAAAAAGAATGAAAAAGGACTAAATTGTAATAAATTAAAAAGTTTTAACTACGAAATGGTAAAAATGTAATTAAATTAGTTATTAAGCTTAAATAAAAGAAAATAGCAATTAATTGGTAAAATAATTCAATTAATAATTGTTTAGGGCTAAAATGTAATTTACCATAAAAATAATACCTTAGGGGCAAAAAAGTAAATTGTAGATCAAACAATAAATAGATAAAGAAAATTAAGATAATAATGGCATTTTAGTAAATAAAAGTACAAAGAGAGACAAATGGTAATTGAATAAAAGTTTAGGGACTAAAATGAAATTTTAAAGTGGAAATGATAAATCGAGGACAAAATGGTAATTAATAGCCTAAATAGTGAATTAACGCGAAAATTAGATTAGTTAAGGGCATTATTGTTATTAAAAGTATAAAGAAGGTAAAATCGTAAAATGAGAAAAGTTTAGGGATTACATTGTCAATTGACCATAGTAATGTTAATTAAAGGACTCAAGTGTAATTGAATAATAATGGAAGGATTAATTGAGTAAATATATAGTAATTGATAATTAATTAAATAAGTAAAAAACAAATAATTGGAAATTAAATATTAAAATTGATGTATGTGTATAGATTAGGATTAATGGAAATCTTTGGATTTATAACCACCACTAAGCATATTTAATGCTCAGCACGTAGTTTTCTATTGACTGCGTGTAAGTACGGACTAGGAGCTGGAGCAAGCATATTTCATTTTGGGAGCTGCCTTGGACAAGGAATATACAAGAACATTTGTAGGTTTAAGTTAATGGAATGTATATATATTTATGTATAGATGATATAAATTATGGTTTTGTATTTATGGCATGTATATGGACATTGAAACTTAGAAGAAGTTGTGAGACTGTATGTGTTGGATGGATTTGTGACGAAATAGTTTGTATTATTGTTGTGCCCCGTGTGGGGCTGTGGATTGCTGATTTGCAGGTTGGGTAGTTTAAGGTTATAGCCGTTATACTGCCGAAATTTTTACCAAATGAATAGTAAATTAGACAGTTATAGGTCATCGGCCATATGGTTATATGATTATAATTTGAATAAGATTATTTGATATGAAGAAAATTAAGTTGAGTAATTAAATGATAAAAGTGAAAAAATTTACTCATAGTTACAACTATAATTTAAGCCGGTAATTAAATAATTCCATGGGTCACCTAGTGACTATCACAATAAGCTAAACGTATGTTAAAATAGTAGTATATAAGGGTGTTACACAATCTATAACATAACCATAAGCAAATACCTATATTCATTAACAGTCATATACTAGCTTCACATACATATTATACACGTTTGTCTATTCATATATACACATTTAAGATCATACAATCATCATACATGACTTCATATATATATGCCTTATGCATATAATCGGTGACCACATAATAACACAGTTCAAATACTGTTATTCGCCTTTTATGCATTTTATTCATATAATTATTATCACTTACCTCATATGCCTCTTTAACATGTTAATGTTTGATTGCACATGGTCATATAATGATTACATATTGCCAAAGGTCATGCCAAACAGTTTTCATATTTTGCCAGTAAATACACAACAATTATGTGATACTATGTTCGTGTCATTATTCTCATGCAATTCCATGAAATATTCAAACATATTCACATTATTTATTTAAGTTCATACAATTAACACATGTAATTAAATACATATGCCAGATAGTTTCAAGAATTACTAGTAATTAAATAACAATAATAAACATCATGTACCATTTAGAATCTCTATGTTCATATCCATATTTTCATGTAATTTCATATAATATACAAATATATAATCATTATATACCATTAAACATGTGTTAAATAAGTGCTATAAAAATTCGAAAAGGTTTGAGTAAGGTTCAAGATCATTTTAGTGATAAA
Source organism: Excoecaria cochinchinensis (assembly GCA_947683425.1). Classification (NCBI taxonomy): domain Eukaryota; kingdom Viridiplantae; phylum Streptophyta; class Magnoliopsida; order Malpighiales; family Euphorbiaceae; genus Excoecaria; species Excoecaria cochinchinensis. The sequence goes on from CANTUQ010000020.1 coordinate 5,701,597, forward strand.
AAAGCATACTTGGGTCAAAAATAAAGGGCACACGAAGGTCAAAATACCTTGACCACCGTGTGAAAGGGTCCAGGATGGCAAAATGCAGAATAGCCTTTCAGGTCCAAATTTAGCTGCATTTTTGGCATTAGAAACGGGCTTTTGGGCAAAATGGTCTTCATGAAAAATATTTCCTTGTGTCTTAAGTTTCTAATGGATTAAAAATCATGGAATTTAGATTATAAATTGAGAGATATGGCCAAAACATTACAAACTACTCCTAGGTGTTTTTCAGGTAAAAAATTGTGACCTTAATTTTGAAAAATTCTTGGGAATGATTAAGATAGAATTTGGCCATACTTCCTTCATAAAAGTTACTTTAATATGTGTCTAATTTTGTAAAATTTTGATTCATGTCATTTGGAGTCCTATAGAGTGAGTTACACTCAAAACATTTCAAGCTATTCCCAACACAGGGGCAGCATCAAGTCTGGATCTTCAAGCTCATTTTCAGGTACCTTAGGGATAGAATTAGGTCTTAGTTTCTTCTTAACATTTATAGACCTATGTATTAAAGTTTCTCTACAACTAGAATTACTCTATTGGGAGGTCTATAAGACGAATTAAGTCCATTACACCAAAACTAGTTAGTGAACCTAGAGAATATTTTCATCTAAACGCTTTCTAAGGCATATACAACCAAATTCAGCCAATCCAACAACAAATCAATATACATCAACAATTTTACACAATATATGTCATATATACCATCCTAAATAAATACAAACACATACAAGAAAAATCAAGTAGCTCCCAAACCTCAAAATTGCCACTTTCTTCTCCTTTTTGCCTACACTTCTCTTTTCCTTTCCTCTTGCTTAAATATTCATCTAAAATTACCATAAAATTCATGTCAATATCATTTTCAAGCTCTAATTTCTAGCAATTTATCAAATAGAAAAGAAGAAGGAGATAAAGACTATTATCTTAAATTGCACAAGCTTTGTGCTTAGCCCCTTTAAATCCCAATTTTCCCTTGTTAGATGTGTGTGAATTTGAAAAGGGAAATTGAGCCAAATTTTTTGCCATTTCTTACCCAAATTAGCCAGCCACAATGGCCTTAAATATGGCCACTTTTGTTTGAAATTTCTAAAAGTTTAGGTGTCTGCCTCCTATTGGACTAAGTTTGTGGACTTAAATGGTAATTTTTAAGTTTATTTGATCCCATATTAGCATTCATTTTGAACTTTAGTTACATATTGGCCCACCATATAACTTCATTCATGCATATATGTCATATTTTATCATTTTACCAAATTTTTACATCTTTTAAATTAATGACGGTTATGTTCTTATGACACTTTAACCATCTAATCATACATATTTAGTTTCCATTTCACCCTAAACATGCTTTAATACTGCTAGAGTATATTTTTGGGCCTGACATTTGACTCTGAAATAGTAAGTGCTCTACTAAATTTATATTTTTCCTAAATTTTAAGTATTATGTATATCTTAGGGTTTATGAAATAATTAGAGTTTGATGGAATTAATTCGATAAATGCAAAATTAAGTGTTTAAAAATGTGTATTATGAAATAAAATTGAATTATGGACTTGGATTTGTCATTTACTAGCAAAATAATGCATTATGTTTGAACATGAATCCTTGTTATACTTTAGGGATTGAGAAATTATTTGAAAATTGATGTGTATGGATGCTTAATGAATTATTTTGGTGCTAAAATCTAGAATTTAGGAATCTAATATACTATATGAGTATTGGCCCCTTCGTAATATGTAAAAATGAGATCAAACACTTGAAATAGTCAAAAGGGTTTTAAAAATCCATAGAAAAAAATAGGGATTTTATTTAAAAGATACAATATGAATTAACTTGGAATGGCAAGCTTCTAAATTGGAATCTTAATGTAATGGGCTTATAAGAAATCTAAAGATAATATGAAAGCTTAATTTGAGAGTCTTGAATATTTGAACAAATTATGCTTAAAATGGTTGTAAGATGGTGTCATGGAAATGTGCATGTTCATATGCAGTGGAATCATTATTATGGACAAGCATGTCAAATGAAATTGAATGAACATAGGAGAAAAGGTTTGTGGATATAATTTACTATCATTTTTCATACTTTGTTGATAATGTATGTGTGTGTGTGTGTTTGCATTAATTGTTGCGTTTATTTGATATTGAATTTATGAAACACTAATTAGATATTACTTAAGATGTATGGAATGTTAAAATTGATGTAATGAAATTTAGTTAGCTAAATTACATTAAAACACACATTATGTAAGTACTTGAAGTATACCATACGCATGTATTTTTGATGGATTGAAGTTAAATTAATGAAATTAGGGTTAGAATGTGGAAAATATATGTTTGAATGAAAGAAATGAATATAATATGTATATTCTATGTGGTGGCCGAAATGAACCTAGGGTGGGAATTCAAAATATGCTTATAAAATTAATTTAATTTTGTCAGAAATAAGAAGTAATTAGAGAGAAGTTAAGAATGAAACTTCAATAGAGGTATTAAGGTTTTGGTCGAACTCTATGTATGTGTGAAATACAATGAATATGATGTGAATGTTGTTAAGTAAATTTAATGAAAGTACAAGTATGTGTACTTAAGATGCATTATGTGAATCATGAGACAATAACCATGTTTTAAGGCATAAAATGTTGCCAAAATGGAAATGAACATATAATGTAACTAAAGAAATAAAATAATGGAATTGTTTTGCCCTTAGTACCTAGTAGCGAAACCATAAATATAGCATGTAATTGGCTAGCTATAGGGACATACACCGTGGTACCAAGTCATGGCGACTCACTTTTGCAGAGTAATGGCAATCAACATAGGCACATAGTTGATAACAAGCAAGTTTATGGAGCAATTGACCCTAGGAGGTCACTTTTACTTGATTTCAATCTTTAGAGTCCTTGTCTCGCATATCCAGTCTGAGTGTTTTCACTGGATACTACCAGGGGGAAACTGTAATTTAAGTGCCAAAACGGTAATTATTGGAAAAAACATAATTGTAAGGAAAAAACTGTAATTAAATAATTAAATGAAGTATACATGAATATATGCAATTTAACGAGTTTATAACTTGTATGTGTGCTTGAATGATATTAATAATATGTCATATAAATAATGGCCAAAGACATGCATGGATTGAGAAATTCCCAGATGACATGAAAAATTGTGAATGGAATATTACAACGAGTTTCAAATACGATTAAGTTGAATCTTATTTTAGTTATTTTGTGTATCATGGTTACCTGCATCATGTATCCCACTTAATTATCAAGGTTTGTGCTAACTTATTTAAGTGATGAGGTTTATTATGTATTTATAATATATTTTGTTATGCATATTTAATTACTTTGCAAAGTTTGAAGTTACATTAAATATATATCCAAACTACGTGACTTGTTGTATTATGTTTATACATTTGCAATATATTAAAAATAAAGTAAAATTAGTGGAGCGCTCTCATTAAGCATCTAGCTTAGCATGTTGTTATTTTCCACACGTAGGTTAAAGAAACGTGTTCTTGAGATTGAGAGAATAGTCCAAAGAATATGCTGATATCTGAAGTCATATCGAAGTTTAGACGTGGAGGCTCAAATAAGACTCTTTTATTTTATGTTTAGGAAATTTTGATTTTTGGTTTGGCATGTACATTTGGTAGACAGTTTTGAAACACTATTGCAATAGGAAATTTTGTATCAAATAGTTGTAATAAAGTTAGCAGTTTAAGATTTTTCAATGTTATTTAAGTAGAAAATCTTCGTATTATATGCAACTAATTTATAAATAAGCGTATTATGCTACGGATAGGTATGATATTATGGTTCATGTAATTATATAGTGAAAATAAGTATTGAATGCTGATAGACATGTAAATTGCTTAGAATTTATGGTTTGATATACAATGGAGGAAGGGAAAAGTTATGTTGCAATTTTATTATGCAACTTTGGAGTAGATATGTGATTTTAAAAGTGTAAAAAGAAATTTTCTTTATAGGAGGTTGGGTAACATTATAAGGAAACTCTGCCAAAATTTTGTAAGAATAAATAATAACAATTGGGAGTATTTCTAATTTAAAAAGAATTTTGTTATTCATATATTATTGGATTATAGGATAGTTTATAACATTCTTATCCAACTCACTCATTGGATCGGGTATAGGTGTTACATTTTGTGGTATCAAAGCCTAGGCTTAGTAAGGTTCTTAATCTAGGATAAAAGAAAGTAGGGAAGGAGTTATAGCACTTTGTATACCTGTCAGTGACCTTTAATAGTGAAGGCAATTACTCAAACATTTCACAGCATGGGTGGGGTAATGTAAACACTGAGTCCTGAGATAACCTAAATCAGGGTTATCTAATGATAAAAGTAACGCCTGTTTACGGGCAAAAACATTAGAAGTGATGATTTTCTTGTTAAAATTGCTTTTTATAACCAAAATATAAAAAATAATAAAAAAGGAGTTTGGAATTATAGTGTTTTAGTCAAATTTGTCTTAAAAAAATTAAAAAAAAAAAATCGGCAGTTGGCGGTGTGCTGACATCACTCACCTGTGCGCACGCAGGCGTCGCCTGCCTACACTCAGTGCCCTACGAAGCACGTGCCCAGCGGGCGCTCCACATGCCCAACAATAGGCGTCGCGCGCCCACCGATGCCTGTCGATCGCCCTATCCTCCCAAATCCGCCGAAAACATGATTTTTGGCCTTTTTTCAGGATTTTTTCTCCAAATTTGATTTTTTATCCCTTTTTTTAAGAATTTTTATGATTTTTTCCATTTTTAAAATATAAATAAGGAATATTTGAATTAATTAAGGGTTTATTCCTTAATTAATTAGGTTTTCCATTTTTTGCATTCATATAAATAGAAAAATTTGTAAAGAGAAAAGGGGAGGAAAATTCTTTTAGGTTAAAAAAATTATTTTCTCTTCTTCTCTTTTTCAAGAAAATTCTCTCTACATTTTTTTTGAATTTTCTCCTCCAAATAAACATTTCTTAAAATTTAAAAAATTCAATTCTAAATGAATAATTTTTCTTAAAACAAAAAAAAATGATTCTTTATTCTTGAGAATTTTTTTACTTTTTTTTAATCAATTTTTTTTTGATACAAAGAAAAATAATTCTTTGTTCTTGAGAATTGTTTATTTTTTCTTTAATCAATAATCATTTTTGGGATAAGAAATTAATTTTTTGTTCTTGAAGAATTTTTATTTTTCTTTCATTATTTCTTTTTAAGCAAATTTTCTTTTTTGGAATAAAGTTTCAATTTTATTATTTTCAATTCTAATTTTGCGATCAAAGCAAGAAAATCAATCATATTTTTTCCTCCATCAAATCCGAATTGGTAAATATTTTTGGCTCAATCTCTTATTTTTTATTTTTTTATTTATTTTTTGTTCATATTTAATTAGTCATTATGTAGATCTTTATATTTATTGTTTATTTATTTATTTTATGTTATCTTAGATATAGATTTAACATTTTTTAGATTTCTCTTTGTTCTTTTTTATTTATTTGGCTATTCATTCTTCTTTTATTTATCATTGTTATTTATTATCGTCATTTTTCGTTATTATTGTTATTTATTTATGATTTATTTATTTTATTGTTATTATTATTATTATTATTATTATTATTATTATTATTAATCTATTAATATGTTGATTTATTTGTTTCAATCATGTCACTTAATTTATTTGTCATTCATAATGCATTTTTTTCATATATTTTAATTTATTATTTATCATTTTATTTGTTTAATTGATCAACTTTCTTGATTTAATAATTAACATTAATTTTTTGTGTTTGTTTTGGATTCCAATACTTGTTTTCCTTGTTTGGGTATTTTCGAAAGCAAATGGGGAGATTCAAGAGACTCGTTTGGTTTGACCACTTATTTTTATTATTTGTTTTATTTTCTATATTTTGCTTTTTCATTTATTTTGTCATGTAATTTCTAATAAAATTATTTATTTTATGCACGTTAAAAAGAAAATCACAAAAATATTTATATTAATTAATTTTGGAATTTTTCTAATAAAAATGGGACCAATGTTCTAGTTTTCTATCCAAATAAACTGTCACCTCTAAAGTTTTTTCCTTAAGTATGCATGCAAGGACCAATGTCCTCATTCTTAATAAATATTCCGTTTTATACATGATTTGCATTTACTTTATATTGGGGGTTGTATTCTACACCTAGTTTTATTGTAATTTATTATATTTTTATTTACCTTATTTTAATCCTGCTTTTATTTATAGCTTTTATTACGTGATCGATATGCGCTCTAATTACTGCATTTAATCAAATGAGAAAAGGAATGAAAGTTTAAATTCAAAACTCAATTATAATTTAATCAAGGTATGAATAAATGAAAAGTCCTGAACAATCTCTGGTCTTAGGCTCTATGAGGTTAGGTGAACCTTTCCAATGTTCTATTAGAAAGAAAATTCCAAAATATCTCTTGTTGCCCAAAATAGGCCCAAGTTGCATTGTCTTAGGCTCCATGAGATTAGACGAACCATCCCAATGTTCTATTGGGGTGGAGACTCCAAAACATCTCTGGCTTTCCCAAAATAGACGTATATGCATCGTCTTAGGCTTCACGAGATTAGATAAATTTTTCCAATGTTCTATTAAAAGGAGGATACCAAAATATCTCTGTTTGCCCAAAATAAACACACATGTGTTGTCTTAGGTTTAGTGAAGTTATACGACTTTTCCCAATATTTTAGTGGGTGGCAACTCCAAAACACCTCCTTGTTACCCAAAATAGACACCCTTGTGTAGACGACCTCACCGTCTATCGGGCTACCATAAGGCAGGATCATGGAGTCGCCACCCAATAAAACATCGGGAAAAGTAATTCTAACCTTATGAGGCCAAAACCAGAGAGAGTTCGGGACCTCACTCTTATTCATACCTTTGGTTAATATTATGTGAATGGGTTTTTAAGATCAATTATTTTATCTCTTCTCTCACATGCAAATTATACAATAAAATTAAAGCGCATTACAAACACGTGTAAAAAAGCAATAAATAAAATATAACTACAATTATCTAAAAACAAATATGAAACCATAAAAGAATGATAAAAATACATACATAAATCGGGCTATTCTTTTAGGCGGGAGCATTGGTTCCAAATTACTTATTTTATAAAAAGCTTAGAATTCTCAAATCGATTTAAACCTTTGCTTTGGGGTGAAAACCAGAATATGGATCCAGTTTTATTAGCAAATTTCATTTTGGTAGAAAACATTTGTGTGATGGTTCTTTTAAGCGCGGTAGAAAATCCTTTATTGATACAGACCACAAGCGAATTAAAAATAATAAAATAATAATTACATATTCCGAATGATAAATAAATCCTAATCTACTCATCCCGACCGTGCTCCGCCTAACTCCGTGAGCGAGTCACATGCCACTCGCATCGCGGTAAAGACAGAAAACAATATTGGTTAATAATGAATAAATAATCGAATAAATAAATAAACAAATAAATAACAGAATAAAATAAATTGAATGTAAAAGCACGAATGACAATTAAAATGATTAATGCCAATAAAAGTAATGATGCTAATAATAATATCATAAGATGATAATGGGTAATAAATAAACATAAAATAATGATAATAATTATAAATGGATAGAATAATAATTCAATGTAATGATAGTAACATGAACAAAATGATAATAATGATAATAATATACTAATAACAATAATAGCTATAAAATGTATCAAACATAAATAAAAATATTACTAAGAATGAATAATAATATAAATAACATAAATAATATAACAATATAACAAATAATAACAATAATGATAACAATAATAAGAATAATAGCAGTAACATAAAACAATTAAATGTAACATAATAATAATGACAGTAATGCTAATAACATAAACAAATACTCAATAATAATCACAAATAAATGTAAAATAAACATAAACTAAATGATATTAATAACAATGATAACATAATAACACTATTAATAAATAAATCAAATAATAATAATAAATAATAAAGAAAATAACATAAAAGCGGAAAGATAAATAAGAATAAATAAACCTAATAATAATAATAATAATAATAATAATAAAATAATAATAGTAATAAGATGAACACAGAATAATAATTAATAATGAATAAGTATAATAATATTAATAATAATAGACATAAAATGCATAAATATATAATAATAACAAATAATAATAATAATAATAATTACAACAACAAATATAAAAACAGAAAATAAATAAATATATAATAATAATAATAATAATAATAATAAAAATAAATATAAAAACAGAAAATAAATAAATATATAATAATAATAATAATAATAATATGTAATATATAATAATTATATTAATAACAGAAAAAGTAAATAATAATAAAATAATAATAATAAAATAAATAATAATAATAATAATAAAATAAGAAGGGAAGGAGACTTACAGCCGGAGCTTCGCCGGAGCGTCATCGGAGCCGCCGTTGAAGACACCGCCACCGCCATCAGCTTCGTCTGGTCACCGGCAGTTCATCCCCGTTGGTCACGCGCCGAACAGCGTTGTTGTTTCCCCGGAAAACGCCTTGAAGCGTCCGGCTCCGATTCCTCCGATCTCCCCGATGCCGGCGAGTGGTGGAGATCGGCTGGCACGGGGAGCTTCGTCCGGGCCTCGTCGGTCGTGCGGCGGCGCGCGTGTACCACTCCGGCGTCGGGGGTGGCCGGCGGAGGCCCCGCCTTTCTCCCTCTCTTTTTCTTCTCCGCCGGCGTCGTCCTCTGCATTTTGGCCCGTCTCTGTGTTTTGTTCCTCACTTCTTATTTATTTCCTCTTTCTTTTAATTCTTTTAATTCTTTATTTTGGTTTCCTTTTGATCTTTGGTTTGTGCTCACATTTTGCTCTCTTTTCTATTTTTATTTTCTTTCTATGGCCGGCCCATCTCTGTCTTGCTCTTGCTCTCTTCTTCTTTCTATTTCACTTCTTTGTCTCTCTTTTCTTTATTTTCCTTTGATTTTGGTTTGTTCTTGTGCTCACTTGCTCTCTCTCTTTAATTTTTTTCCCTTTTTTTGTTCTTCAGCCGAGAGCCTGCTCTCTCTTTCTCTCTTTTTCTTTTCCTTTCAATTTCTTCATCCAGCCGAGAGAGCCCCCTAATCTTTTGCTCATCTCTTTCTTTTTATATCCCCAAATTAGGGTAAATAGGTTCACCTAATAAGTCCCTCCGTTTTTTATTATTTTTTATTTTTATTTATTTCTATTTTAACTAATTTACACACTTAAACTAAACACATTAATTAATTAAACATTACTAATTAAATATATTTTTCTACTTTCTTAATTTAATTAATTTACTTAAACTACGACATTTATTTTATCTAATTAAACCCTATATTTATTTATTTTATTTTTTTTCAATTTCAATTATCCTAAAACATTAACTAATTAATCAACTAACCTTAATTATCAATTTATCTTACAATATTAACTAATTAAATTAACCTAATCTTAATTTTCGATTCATCTAATTAAATTAACCTAATCCTAAATTTTTATTTTTTCTTTTAATTTTGAATTTTGAATTTTACCTACACATTTTATGTATTTATTATTATTATTTTTTTTTGAGGAATTTATCAAGAACCCAAAACTGCCATCAAAATCTGACTCAGAACCCGGTGTCTACAGTTGCCCCCAATTTTGGAGAAGCTAGTGGCTAGACACCTAGGTGAGCCAAAATTCAAAGAAGGAAGAGAGAGGATTACTTACCTGAGGATACTAGACCTTATCTTGATGACGTTGCGTAGGAGCAAACGGTTGCCTGTCTTCATCTGGCAGGCCTCGTCTCGGTCTGCTCAGCGGTGAATGAATTTGATACGGGTGACCCTACTGGTCTCATCTTGACCTGCAAGGTGGCTATGAGGTGCAGTACTCTCTGACTACAACCTCGATCTGTGGTCTGTTCTACCACGAGTGTTCCGCAAGCCTCGTCTCAGCCTGCACGGAGTTTGTGAGATGTAGTACTCTCTGACTACAGCCTCTATTTGCGATCTGTTTCATTGCTGGCGCCCCGCTAACCTCATCTCGGTCTGCACGGTGGCTGGTTTGTACCGTTAGCCTCGTCTTGGCATCTAATATGTGCGGTGTCTAGCCTCAGCCGGGTCGGTGTTTAACCATTTGGAGTTGCCTCTTAAGAGGACTTTGAAGGAGTGACTGCCCCCTGAGAGGTCTTGGGTTGATTTGCCCCCGGAGAGGACTTGGGTTATTTTGCCCTCGGAGAGGACTTACGTTGATTGATTGCACCGAATCGCTACCAAGATTCAAAGTGCGAAAGTTCTGAAATTGCACTGAATCGCTACCAAGATTCAAAGTGCTTGCACCGAATCACTACCAAAATTCAAAGTGCGAAAGTTATGAGGTTGCACTGAATCGCTACCAAGATTCAAAGTGCGAAAGTACTGAAACATCACCGAGCTGTTGTCTAAGCTACAAAGTGATTGCACCGAATCGCTACCAAGATTACAAAGTGTTGAACTGTTGCGTCGAGTCTGCTCCAGACTTACAAAACGCGAGAGTTGCTCTCCTGAGCTGCACCGAGTCTGCTCCAGACTTACAAAGCGCGGATAGTGATGCGCCGAGTCTGCTCCAGACTTACAAAATGCGAGAATTGCTCTCCTGAGCTGCACCGAGTCTGCTCCAGACTTACAAAGTGCGGATGGTGATGCGCCGAGTCTGCTCCAGACTTACAAAACGCATGGTTTGCTCTCCTGAGCTGCACCGAGTCTGCTCCAGACTTACAAAGTGCGAATGTTGATGCGCCGAGTCTGCTCCAGACTTACAAAACGCGAGAATTGCTCTCCTGAGCTGCACCGAGTCTGCTCCAGACTTACAAAGTGCGAATGTTGATGCGCCGAGTCTGCTCCAGACTTACAAAACGCGAGAATTGCTCTCCTGAGCTGCACCGAGTCTGCTCCAGACTTACAAAGTGCGGATAGTGATGCACCGAGTCTGCTCCAGACTTACAAAACGCGAGGGTTGCTCTCCTGAGCTGCACCGAGTCTGCTCCAGACTTACAAAGTGCGGATATTGATGCGCCGAGTCTGCTCCAGACTTACAAAATGCGAGGGTTGCTCTCCTGAGCTGCACCGAGTCTGCTCCAGACTTACAAAGTGCGGATGGTGATGTGCCGAGTCTGCTCCAGACTTACAAAATGCGAGGGTTGCTCTCCTGAGCTGCACCGAGTCTGCTCCAGACTTACAAAGTGCGGATGGTGATGCGCCGAGTCTGCTCCAGACTTACAAAACGCGAGGGTTGCTCTCCTGAGCTGCACCGAGTCTGCTCCAGACTTACAAAGTGCGGATAGTGATGCACCGAGTCTGCTCCAGACTTACAAAACGCGAGGGTTGCTCTCCTGAGCTGCACCGAGTCTGCTCCAGACTTACAAAGTGCGGATAGTGATGCGCCGAGTCTACTCCAGACTTACAAAACGCGAGGGTTGCTCTCCTGAGCTGCACCGAGTCTGCTCCAGACTTACAAAGTGCGAATGTTCTGAGATTTGCCTCCTCAGAGGACTTAGAAATTCCTTCTCAGAGGACTTAAGGATTCTGCCTCCTCAGATAACTTAGATTTTGCCTTCTCAAGGACTTTGAAAGCTGTGCCTCCTTAGAGGACTTGGAAATTTGCCTCCAACTTTGAAATTATTGCCCCCTGAGAGGTTTTTGATATTTGGCCTCCTCAAAGGACTTGAAAGGATTTGCCTCTTAAGAGAACCTTGAGATTGTGCCTCTTCAGAGGGCTTGAGAAATGTCGACATGTGAAGTCCCGAGGTTGAGATTGCTGTACATCATCTAGTAGACACAGGACACTGTGTATGCATGAAATGCGTATGAAAAGCCATGTATGCATGGAATGCATGTGAAAAGCCATGTATGTATGAGATGGCACGCAATGCATGTATGGAATGACACGCGATGTTATGCATGTGTGAAATCTAAGAGTTATGCATGTATGGAATGACACGCGATGTTATACATGTGTGAAATTTAATTGTGTAGTGTGTGTAGAAATATAATATGCATGTAGAGAATTGTGTACATGACATATATGCCACAAATGATCATGAATGAGAAATACATGCAAAAGATCAAGCATAAAATATGTGCAAGGGGATTATAAATGCGAAATATATACACATGATCATACCCGTGTGGGTAAGGAGTCATTCACTGGCATAAGTGTGAAGGATCACATGCAAAGATAAGTGGAAGTCATTATATACATGAAGGCTATGTGAAGAAATGGATGTGTGTGATGTGTGTATGGATAACTATACATACGAAACAAATGCAGAAAAAAAATCATGTGTACATGTACAAAATGCCTGCAAATGATGTGCATGTGAGATGCATGCAAAAAATATGCCCACGAAAGGCGCAAAATAAGTGATTATAAAAATGAGCCTCAGAGAGGCCCGTATGTGAAATTATCTATGAAATATGCTCGCTGAAGATCTTCTGCCAAAAGACATGCAGCAAGAATTATACGTGTAAAACTATTTATAAGGATGTCTGCTACCATTATGTGTAAAAACATTTGCAAAAAGTATATGTACAAGGGATGTTGCTGAGAGTGTACGCTAAGTATCATTTTCATGGGTAGTGATAAGAAATATCCCAAGATTGTAAAATGAGTGCAACCTATTAGGTACCTCAAACTCGAGTTTCTATCTGCCTTTGAGCATACTGAATGAATCACATTCTCAACTGATTCAATCTCAGTAAAAGAATTCGGGAGTCATTCCCAATGAAGGGCAAGAAGATAAATGTGTAGACATCAAGATTTACTAAACCAACATATAAATACGAGGCATACCACGCAATCTCTGTGTGTATGTGCAAAAGGCCAAAACAAGATTTTTCATTTTTCAAAAGCAAATTCTAGATGCAATGTCGGGAACGAGACTCAACTCGAATGCATAAATGCACTCATGGCTTCTCGCTTGAAGCTCAAGAAACACCATATGCCTCTTCCTACGTACCAAACCTTATTAGAAGGTCATCTCCGCTAATTAGATAAGGTCAAACCAAGAATTAAGAGGTCTTACTTTGGTTGTAACGTTAGGCTTAGGTAATTGGCTATCAAAGGAGGATTAGGTCGCTAGAGAAAAATGGCCGCAATGTTAATTCGACGGATGAAAGCACCATTCTCAACCCCAATTGTATACTATCCAGATATTCTTGAATTTGGATTTGGTGACACTTTAGCTTATCAAACTCAATATAATAATTAAGCTAAAAAAGATAACTACCGAGCTCATCAAGGGGGCTTTTTTTTTTCGCAAGCTTATGTCTCTAATTACACAAAAAGTTTATCAATGATTTAGACCCCTTTCCCAAAGTGTAGCCCAAAAAATTATCGATGATTGAAAATTCATTTCCCAAGGGGTAGACCCATCCTTATCAGGGTGATTTCTGGTAACCCAAAAATTATCAATGGTCGAGATTCTCTCTTAGAAGTGCAGACCCATCCTTATCAGGGCGAGTTTTGATAGCTCAAGCGAATGTCGTAATGTACATCCATCTTTACTAGAGCGGCCATTCTTCTAAGGGGAAGCCAAAATCATTTTAGGCGAAGGGTGAAGTTTTAATATGTGTAACAATAAAACCGGTACGCATTTAGCATACCAAAATAAAGGCTCAACGGGCTAGCAAGCGATTGTAAAATAAGGGTAGAAAATGGTCATTTAAAGAGCTATACAAAGAAATGGTGCCTAAATCATTTTCTAGATTCAGCCTTATCCGGGGGTCGCTTTAACGGGTAATCGGAAAGGTTCTAGTGCTCTTAGTGCGTTTTCATCCAATCCCCTAATTGCAACTAGTTTTTTTTTTCAGTTTTGTTTTCAAAAATGGGCCAAAAGTGCTCGAAATTTAGAAATCGCATGGTATGGTCAAATATCTTCACGTGATCCAGCTCTTAAAGATCAAACATATATACCTCTTACTTAATTCAAAGTGGAATGAAACTCAGATTTCTAGAGTTAAGATCAAATCCATTCATAGTTGAGAACTACTTAGGCAGAGTCAAACTGTGAGTCAGAGGTACCTTAATGAGGTGCAAACATATCAGCATTTTAGGATACAGCTTAACACAAAAAATATTTTTACTCTATCAAAAATGTATATGCACAAAAAATCGTGTAGGCACAAAAGCTCTTTTTTTTTATTCTTTTTCTTTTGAATATGCACAAACTATGCATTAAAAATCATGTATATGGAATGGCATATGCAATAGCGTCATGTATATTAGCAATGCGTGTAAGGAACTGTATGTGCGAAATATGTGTAAAAATATATGTACAAAAACGCGTACATGAAATATGTGCAAGATGTGTGTGTGTAAAACACCAGCGAAAAAATGTGTGTAAACACTGCATGATAAATAACGTGCATGCATAACTTTGCAATGTACATGTATACGATGAAAGCATGAGTACGACCTATGGCACAGTATGGGGATGAATGTTCATGATACATGGTGCATGTGAACATGGCATAATTTAGACAAGATACGAATGCATGATGTAAGGTGAAGACGACCTAGCATGGTAATATGCACCAATGAGTCGAGAGGAGTGGCAAAACTCACATATATAGAAGTGCAAAACATATACAGATAATGCACATGAGATGGGACACAGCATAAGGATGATTGTGTGCAGTGAGTGGAGTATGCGTGCAATACGAGGTATGCAATGAAAGTGTCTGCACGAAACAAATAGCGTTCACAAAGTATGCGTATTTACATGGTATGAGCATTCAAGACATGCATTGGTATATACAATGACTAACATGCATGATGAAGAAGTTATATGTACATGACATAATTCATGTATGATAGTACATGTTCATGATATGGTATACAATGTGAAAAATGCAAGGTATTTTCTGTGTTTGATGTCTAGTCTAATGAAGTATGCTAATGTGTGCACACTATGACATGCAACAGTATATGCAAGTTCCAGGGCGCAATGTTAATGTACATGTGTAATGTGGGCATACGGATATATACATGCTATGACACATGGTGAATGCATTTTTTTTTTTGATTTGATTTTCTTTTTTTTTTTCCTTTTTTTTTTTGTTTTTTTTTTTGTGTCATGGGGACAGTATGTCTATACTTGCTATAATGCATGTTAATATGTACATCCGATGATGTATGCTGTATGTACAGATAATGGCGTACAATTGATGTCATAAAGAATGTTAATATGTATGTATTGCGACAAGCATTATTATGTGCATGCATGACAAACGTGTTATATTTATATTCACAAATTATGATACAAGCAATTTTATATACAAAGTGCACAGATTCTATTATTGTACATGAGAAAAAATACACATGCCTTTTTTACTATTGTTCATGAAAGAAAGAAATAATGCACGAGCACGAATACACATACAAGAAGAAAGTTCCTCCCAATCGTTTCTCTCTCACACAGGAGGTTTTGTTCCTCACTTCTTATTTATTTCCTCTTTCTTTTAATTCTTTCAATTCTTTATTTTGGTTTCCTTTTGATCTTTGGTTTGTGCTCACATTTTGCTCTCTTTTCTATTTTTATTTTCTTTCTATGGCCGGCCCATCTCTGTCTTGCTCTTGCTCTCTTCTTCTTTCTATTTCACTTCTTTGTCTCTCTTTTCTTTATTTTCCTTTGATTTTGGTTTGTTCTTGTGCTCACTTGCTCTCTCTTTAATTTTTTCCCTTTTTTTGTTCTTCAGCCGAGAGCCTGCTCTCTCTTTCTCTCTTTTTCTTTTCCTTTCAATTTCTTCATCCAGCCGAGAGAGCCCCCTAATCTTTTGCTCATCTCTTTCTTTTTATATCCCCAAATTAGGGTAAATAGGTTCACCTAATAAGTCCCTCCATTTTTTATTATTTTTTATTTTTATTTATTTCTATTTTAACTAATTTACACACTTAAACTAAACACATTAATTAATTAAACATTACTAATTAAATATATTTTTCTACTTTCTTAATTTAATTAATTTACTTAAACTACGACATTTATTTTATCTAATTAAACCCTATATTTATTTATTTTATTTTTTTTCAATTTCAATTATCCTAAAACATTAACTAATTAATCAACTAACCTTAATTACCAATTTATCTTACAATATTAACTAATTAAATTAACCTAATCTTAATTTTCGAATCATCTAATTAAATTAACCTAATCCTAAATTTTTATTTTTTCTTTTAATTTTGAATTTTGAATTTTACCTACACATTTTATGTATTTATTATTATTTTTTTTTGTTTGGAGGAATTTATCAAGAACCCAAAACTGCCATCAAAATCTGACTCAGAACCCGGTGTCTACACCTTGTAACCTTTTGCAAGTCTTATGAACCTCTCTTGAATACCCTAAAAGCAAGTCAATTCGGGGCCCCCAGGATTCGGCGTGCGTCACAAGTAGGCATTGACATTACACGAGATATGTATTTGCATGATACATTTTACATTCATTATTCAGCCTCATTTCATTGGTATTATGTAAATATTCATGATAAACATCAGATTATATGCATATGCACCAATTTAAAAGGGAACTGGCAAGATATATGTTAAGTGCATTGAAGTTACAAAAAGATGTCTTTGTGGAAAGATTGTAATGAATTGGAATTAATAAGGGGCAAGTAAGGATTAGGGAAGGTGACAAGATAAGTCTAAATGCCAATTACTACTAAAGAAGTGAAATAACTTCGAAGCAGATCGATTTTTGATTTAGTGCATTACAATTTAGGACCCGACTCGCAAGTTAAGTTAAGAAGGAAAGTATTGTTAAGTTTTAGAACTTCACTTAACCTTATGATTTGAATCTGTCTGATCTAAATTTTCTAAACATATTCATTCCTATATATGTGCATGCTAAAACATGCCTTGAAATCTACATATATACCATTTTTAAGTTAATTATTCAGAAGAAGAAAGTACAGACTTGATATTTGAAACACTTTTTAAATGTTCGGCAAGATCATCTGCTAGCTCTTATGGCTCTAAGTTAATTGATCATTTTGTTGGAATAGGGTTTGATGTGGAAACAATGTCTAAAGTAATTTAGGAAAATAGAGAGAGAAATACAAATTCATTTTTTGGAGACTCTCCTCGTATACTCAATGACTGAAAAATCACATAAAGAATAGCTGCACGTTGATTCTGATTAGTGGTTTTCAGATTATGATGGGAACTTTTTCGATTATTTTTCTAACATAAAGAGTTCTAAAAATGAGGAAATTATTAAATATGAGCCTGATTATAAAGGGAACATTTTGTTGTTTCTAGTAAAGATAGGGTACTCTAAAATGAGGCATTAATAGCTCTAGAGAGATGTGGACTATATGTCACAGTTGCAGAGCTTACAAATTTCACATGTGTTGCTCAAAGGGCAAAGGCAGCTGATGCCTCCTTTTAGAAAAGAAGCCAAGGATCAAGTAGTTTGAGGATGATTGCCCTAAACACAAAAAGAGGAGTTTTATGAATATGATATGTGGAAAAAGGAAAAGAAAATGAGGTTGGAAAAGAAACTGTGACCTAGAAATGATAAGATGTTATGCCTCCCAAATCTAATGATTGGATTTAGCCACCCTACTTTTATTATGAAAATGAAGCACTTAACTCCTAAAGGGGTTTGAAATACTATATCTCGATTATTATATAATGTGGAGATAGAATTTGTTGACTCTAAATATTTTTGTGCTACAGCAAGGAAAAAGGGGCTATATACATAATCATCCTATTCATAACATATGTTCCCTTTCTCTATTGTCCTTACAAACTATATATGAAGTTTGTCCATTGACAAAGAGATGGTGGCCTTCACGGGGACACAAGGACACAAATAAATTATTTGTAAACTTGCATTGGGAGTGCAAAACTGACTAAGAGGATTCACAAAACTATCAAGGACTATAAATAATATTATGTTTTAGCTTATAACAATATATGTAATTCATCATAAATCATATCCACAAGATCAAATGAACTAAGAATATAATCACAAAACACGTGATAAAAGCCTATAATAATGAGACACAATTCGATTAGACATAGAAAAGAAGGATGAGTCTTTTAGATTTTATGTAAATAACATATTGTAAGAGAGTAAATAGTTTAAAATTAATCAGAATAAATTGAAAATGTTTAATAGGACCTAAGAGGCATTACTTATGCTAAAGAAAAATATCATATTTACATTAATCATAGGAGTCTTAAGTACTTATCCATGTAAAAGAGTATAATTTAGGATGAGAAAGGTGCATGAAGTTATTTAAGGATTTGAATTACGTTGTTGACTACTGTTTCAGAAGTGGTGTCTGTGGCAATTCATATTAGTGGTGTTTTGTACACCTTTAGGGACCATGAATGCTTGAATGACATTAACAAGGCCATAGTAAGTTGAGTTGTAGTTCAAGTAAAACTTAATTTAAAGAATGAAGGGACTTAGAAACAAATGGGAAGAGACTTGTAGTTGCTACTCATGGGAAAATTAAGAAGGGAAGTAAGATAACATGGGATTTAAGAAGATGGATACTTATTGAATAAGTAGTGAACAATTGCTTTCAATGATGGGAAAACACAAGAAGGATGTCCCAATGATGTATTTAATAAATATAAAGAAATGCATTATGATGTGAAAATCTATCGATATTGGTCTAATATAAAGAAATAAAACATGGAAGATGTACTAGATGCTGGAGAATATGTTTTAGGGTGTATGGATGACCTTGTGAGGAATTAGGACAAACATCTTGCACTAATAGGGTTCATATAACTAGAAGTAAACCCACAGGTGCATGAAAGGAAATATAGACCACTTATGTTATAGAAAGATGAAGACAAGATATTAAGGCTAGATTTGATAAAAGAAAACACAAAAAATAGATCAATAAAGAAAGATTAAAGTTATTTTATGCAAATAAAAGTTATAGATAGATTTAGAGAGAAAGAATAATCAATTAAGAGGCCAAAAAGGAAAATACACATCAAGAATTTATTAGAAATGAGGGTGCGGCTTGAAATCCTCACATCATCACATTTGAAGACAATTATATTTAATTAAACTTGACATGTAGAGAAGAACAAGTTAGAAACCTTATGAGAAACCAACTAATCTAGGGAATAAAAGAGATTCCATTAGCGAATATGCTTAGAATTGGCTTGAAGATAGAGGAAGTTATATAGGAGCTAGAAGAAGACTTGATAAAAATTGTCCACTTTCGTTGTTTCAAATATTTTATGAGGGAAAGAAATGTAACACCCCGAAAATTTTGGTGTTGTGAATAGTATCTTTTAGGCTGCAAACAGTGTACATTAGGGTGAATATTATAACGGTAAACCAAGAATTGACCGAAGGTTAACTTTTGACCATAGAATAGTTAATAGATAACTCCGACTAAAAAATTAAGTTATGAATGAAGTTAACCAAAGTGATTAAGTTAGATTGATATCATTTATGGTTATTATTTAAATCAGAAAATTTAAGCCATAAAAAATTTGTTTGATTAGAGGATTAGAGATTTGGAATTTTTAACGGATCATTCAAATAATTAAAAGTAATTATAAGAAGAAGAGAAAATATTAAATGGACATTTACTTTAGTAATAGGGTTAGAGAATTAAAATTAACTAGGAATTTTATGTGGGCAATATTTAGAGCTCTTGAAAACAAAAATATCTCAACCAAATGAATTATGGCCATAAATAATCAAATAAAATAATAATTAAAAAAAAAAGAAGAAGAAAGAATAAAAAAGGAAGGAAATAAGGAAAAAGGAAGACAGAAAATAGATACACGATCTCCCCGCCTCCATGGGTTCTAGAAAATCGGTCACAACCACTTGCTATTACCACCATTAATGGCAACCCTCGCAGCCATCGTTCCTCTACCATAAATCACACAGCCATAAAGGCTATTTTTGCCTCATTCTGCTATATTTCACAATCTCTCTTCAAAATCAAAGGCTTCTCTCTATTTTTCGACCACCTCCGGTATCGATGGCAACATGAACAACATTAATAGACTTTGGGTAGCAAGATGAGTCTTTTGATCTTCCCTGATTCTCCTCACTCATCGCGATAAGTAAATTGGGCATAGGTATACCGAAATCTTTCGACAGAGATTCTGACCAAAACCACGACACCTTGAGGTGCGTGACCACCTCCAGTATATGTGTGATGGTCCAAACTTCATCTCGACAGTAATGGTGCTTCTTCGACAAAGCTTTGGTGACTAGTGACCGATCAACCACCATTGACTTAGATGAATTCAAGATAAAATGGAAGAATTTGACTCTAAAATAGTACGTGCTATACCAAATTTACATTTTTCCTAAATTTTGAGTATTATGTATCTCTTAGGGTTTATGCAATAATTAGAGCTTGATGGAATTAATTTGATAAATGCAAAATTAAGTGTTTAAAAATGTGTATTATGAATTAAAATTGAATTATGGGCTTGGATTTTTAATTTACTTGCAAAATAATGCATTATGTTTGAACATGAATCCTTGTTATGCTTTAGGGATTGAGAAATTAGTTGAAAATAGATGTGTATATAGACACAGGGTCCCGAGGCAGCCTAAATCAGGGTTACCCAGTGATGATTTCAATGCCTATTCGCAGGTGGAAAATGGAGATACCCGTCCCTGGGCTGCGCGGCCCGCCCCTCATAGGGGCAGGCTGCAAGGGACACCTTCCCTAGCGATGAGGCATCCCGTCCCGTTGTTGGGACGGGCATCCTTCACGCGGGGGGTGCCCATCCCTTGTGCCGAGGGGGACGCTGGTCCCTTTGCGTCATAGGGGAGGGACGCCCGCCCCTCATACTAAGAGGGACTTCCATGCCTCCCCAGCGATGGGACGGGCACCCCTCATATGAGAGGTGCCTGCCTCTCGGTCTCTGTCACCATTTTTGCCCCATTTTCAGCTTTCAGAAAGGGAAATTTAATTTTAAAAGGATTTTAAATGCAGATTTTTGGGATTTTGAGGAGAGATTTTCGTGATCTGAATTTAATTTAGGTAGTTTTGGATTAGAATTTAATCTCTAGCCTTAAATCTCTAGGGTTTCCTTTTGGATAGACATAAAAATGAAGCTTTAGAGAGATAGATGGGGGACAGATCATTAATAATTAAAAACTCACTTATAATTAACCAAGGTATAAATAAGAGTGATGCCCCGAACCACTCTCTGGTTTAGACCTTCGAGGTCAGGAGAACTTTTTCAATGTTTTATTGGATAACGACTCCAAAATACCTCAATGTGCCTAAAGATTTCGTGGGATTAGATGAACTTTCACAATGTTCTATTAGGTAGGGATTCCAAAACAGCTCATGATACCCAAAATCAGACGTGAACCCTTTCGGACCCTAAAAGCGGGTACCCGAGAACCACGCAGGGTTCCGAGCTCATCACAGTGTATGGATGCTTAATAAATTTTTTTGGTGCTAAAATCTGAAATTTAGGAACCTAATATACTATATGAGTCTTGGCCCCTTAGTAATATGTATAAATGAGATCAAACAATTGTAATAGTCAAAAGTAAAAGGCCAAAGAAGTAAAATAGGAATTTTATTTAAATGATACAATCTGAATTAACTTGGAATGGCAAGCTTCTAAAGTGCAATCTTAATGTAATAGGTTTATAAGAAGTCTATGAGATAATATGAAAGCTTAATTTGAGAGTTTTGAATATTTGAACACATTATGCATAAAATGGTTGTAAGATGGTGTCAGAGAAATGTGTATGTTCATATTAAAAGATTATACAGTGGAATCATAATTATGGATAAGCATGTCAAATGAAATTGAATGAATATAAGGAAAAAGGTTTGTGGATATAATTTACTATCATTTTTCATACTTTGTTGATTATGTATGCGTGTGTGTTTGCATTAATTATTGTGTTTATTTGATATTGAATTTATGGAAGACTAATTGGATATAACTTAAGATGTATGGAATGTTAAAATTGATGTAATGAAATTTAGTTATCTAAATTACATTAAAACACACATTATGTAAGTACTTGAAGTATACCATGTGCATGCATTTTTATGGATTGAAATTAAATTAATGAAATTAGGGTTAGAAATGTGGAAAATATATGTTTGAATTAATGAAATGAATAGAATATGTATATTCTATGCGGTGGCCAAAATGAACCTATTGTAGGAATTTAAAATATTTTTATAAAATTAATTTAATTTTGTCACAAATAAGAAATAATTAGAGAGAAGTTAAGAATGAAACTTCAATAGAGGTATTAAGGTTTTGGCCGAACTCTATGTATGTGTGAAATGCAATGAATATGATGTGAATGTTGTTAAGTAAATTTGATGAAATTACAAGTATGTGTACTTGAGATGCATTATGTGAATCATAAGACAAGAACCATGTTTTAAGGTATAAAATGTTGCCAAAATGGAAATGAAACGTATAATG
This sequence comes from Excoecaria cochinchinensis, assembly GCA_947683425.1. NCBI lineage: Eukaryota > Viridiplantae > Streptophyta > Magnoliopsida > Malpighiales > Euphorbiaceae > Excoecaria > Excoecaria cochinchinensis. Next base: position 5,724,139 of record CANTUQ010000020.1, read on the forward strand.
TAACTAAAGAAATGAAATAATGGAGTTGTTTTACGCTTAGTACCTAGTAGCGAAACCATAAATATAAGATGTAATTGGCTAACCATAGGGATATAAACTACGGTATCAAGTCATAGCAACTTACATTTGTAGACTAATAAAGTCTATATAGTCACACAATTGATATCAAGCAAGTTCATGGAGCAATTGACCCTAGGTGGTCACTTTGACATGTTTTTGACCTATGAGGTTCTTGTCCTGTATATCCAATTCAAGGGTTTTCACTGGACATTACTAGAGGCAAAACTATAATGTAAATGACAAAATAGTAATTATATGGCAAAACCGTAAATATGTAATAAAATTTGAATTATAGTGGCAAAACCATAATTGTAAAGCAATAATTGTAATTAAATAATTAAATGAAATAAAGTGTACATGACTATATATACAGTTTAAAGAGTTTATAACTTGTATGTGTGCTTGAATGATATGAATAATATGTCATATATATAATTGCCAAAGACATGCATGAATTGAGAAATTGTGAAATGATATGAAAAACTATTCACGGAATATTATAAGGAGTTTCAAATACGATTAAGTTGAATCTTAGTTCAGTTATTTTGTGTATCATGGATACCTACATCATGTATACCACTTAATTATCAAGGTTCAAGCTATATTAATTAAGTGATGAGGTTTATTATGCATTTATAATTTATTTTGTTATGCATCTTTAATTATTTTGCAAAGTTGGAAGTTACAATAAATATACATCCAAACTGCGTGACTTGTTATATTATGTTTATATATATACAATATATTAATAATAACGTAAAATTAATCTCACTAAAAATCTAGCTTAGCGCGTGGTTATACAGTATATAAAATGTATACACCTTATGTAAACACTATATTAAAGTAATACACATAAAGTTTCACACAAATATTCCATCAAACAAGTGGTGCACAACAAGTTTTAGAGTAAGATTAGAAATCTAACAAGTTTCATCATAATATAACTATAGTAGTAATAATTACTAATCAATTAACATGTTTAAAATCGGATATCAATTAAAAATCACATATCAATTGAAAAGCAATTGTAAGAAAATTGCATGTTTATAATTGTTAGAAATTATTGATAAAAAATGGATTGGAAAAGAAATAAAATAAAATCTGATAAAAAATTACGAACGTGCAACGAATGGAAAATCATATATGGATTTAGATCTTGAACTTATGATTTGTAATTTATGAATTTAAGAAAAAAAATGATAGTATTATTGAAATGTGGAAATAAATTTGAAAATAAATTAAATAATGAAAGAAATTCAAATACATTTAAAAATAGATGAAATTTTTAAATTGAAATTGGTAAGGAAAAGGAGAGGTATTTTTAGAAAAAGAAATTTAAAAATAGTAATTATAAGAGAGAAAATTTAAAAAATGATAATGCAATATTTTTTTTTCTATTTATGAATAAATCCCAATTTTCTTCGGCTGGTTTTGAAGAACAGATTACTCGGTAACGAGGAGAGGGGTAGAAGGGGACTTTCTGGGGACACTTCTTGCTACAGTTGTGGTTTTAATCCTGAATCGCTCTTGCACGTTCTTCGGACTGCCCACTTGCTGGTTCTGCTTGGAAGATCCTGAAGTTTATTGGCTTAGATATTTTTGAGCTGCCTCTTGTGGACTGGATAACTGTGAATATTACCTACAATTTTAATTTTAAACCTTCTGGAATCGATTGGGACACTCTTTTTGGTATCCTGTGCTGGAACTTATGGAAGAGCAGGAACAATGTTGTTTTGAATTTTGATAATCAATGTTCGCAGGATGTGGTGTTGCAAAGCTGTTCTTGGGCTAGATTTATGGCGCATGCGGGTGTGTTTGATCGACAAACCCAAATGCGAAGGCAAAAAGTTTTTACGAGTATTGGCTAGTGGATTAAAGTAAACTCGGATGGGGCAATTAAAGTGAATCGCTCTAAGTTGTCTGCTGGTGGAGTTCTGCGAGATCACTTGGGGCGGTGGATTGTGGGTTATAGCAGAAATGTGGGTGATTGCTCGGTTTTTCAGGCTGAGCTTTAGGGTGTGGCGGATGACCTGAGCTTAGCCTGCGATAGAGGCTTCAGAATGGTGAAGATGGAGGTCGATATTCTAGCGGTTGGCCAATTGTTCCAGGTGCAGGGAAAGGAGAGTAGCGACCTAACAAGTGTTCGAAGGATCCAGCAGATGTGGAGTAGGGAATGGACTATGGTCTTTACTCAGATTTTTCGTGAGGCGAACTTTATGGCGGATTATATGGCGAGCCTTTTCTCGGAGATGGATCCTGGGTTACCGGTGTTTGAAGTACCCCCTAGGAGTGGTAAGGACATTTTATGGAGTGATGTTGTGGGTGTTTGCCATGACCGACTCTACCTTAGGCCATGTTCTTGTTAGGGCTATGCCCTCTTGTAATTTTTCAAAAAACTAACAAAAAAGAAGTAAATTTGATATTCAACAATTTGTTATTCCACGTCAAGAGAAAAACAAAAGGATCCCATCCATAATCCAAATGTGAAATGGCCCTTCTCAACATCAACCACAAGTTTACATTTTTGTAAGATGTAAAAATCCTTCCACTTCTATCAACTGCTAATTCTCTTCCAAAAATGGCTATGATCAGCTCTCACTCTTCTTCTTCTTCTTCCTCCTTGTATCCAACTTTTCAATCATCACCTTTCTCTTCCAAATCTCCCAAAAATTTAACATTTTTCAGTATCGGACCAGAAGGCTCTGTAAGGGGAAGATTACTATACTCACGCACATTTTCAGGAGGCATGAAAGTCATGAGTACAGCTACAAAACCTGCAAAATCACCAGGTAAGTCCATTTATTTGATTCTTTGCGGGTTATATTTTTGAATTTATACCCTAAAAATAATTCTGTTATTAAAAAAAAATAGTGGCACAAAATTATATTTTTAGAATATTTTAGAACTTGCCATGTGGAATATGCAAAAACATGTCACCTAAAATGTTTTCAATTGACAAGAATTGCCAGAAAATGATTTTAGTTGCAATATTGGTTGTTAAGATACAAGTTTGTTATTTTGGAGGAATCAGCTGAAGAAGAATGGAAGGTGAAAAGAGCGGTTCTTCTGCAGAAAAAGGTAAGAAGTGTAGATGTAAAGGAAGCTCTGCGTCTTCAGCAAGAAAATAAATTTGTGATTCTTGATGTCCGCCCAGAAGCAGAATTCAAGGAGGTTAGTGTAAATTTCTGATCTTACTATCTTTTTAATCAACAACTAACCTTCCATTACTACAAGAGAGATTGTGAATTGTGTGCAGACCCATCCTCCAGGTGCTATAAATGTGCAAATCTATAGGCTTATAAAAGAGTGGACAGCTTGGGACATTGCCAGGAGAGCTGCATTTGCATTTTTTGGCATTTTTCAAGGCACAGAAGAAAACCCTGAGTTTCTAAAGAGTATGTATGATATGTTCTTCTAGTTTGTTGGAAATTAATTACTAGGCTTAAATGCAAATTTCACAATACTGTTTGACAAAAAGGCAATTCTATTTCTAATATTTCAATTGGTTTCAGGTTTTAAAATTGGGATAAATTTATTCCTCTTGTGCCACACTTATTTAACTCTTGTGCCACACTTATTTAAGTGCCACGATTTTGTTAAAAGAAGGGTAAAATTTGCGCAATTTTAAAACATAAAGGTTAATATTGCAGCAATTGAAAGTAAAAACAATTCAGAAATAGCTAATCAATCAGTACATTTTGGCAGCTGTGGAATCAAAGATAGATAAAAATGCAAAGGTAATAGTGGCATGCTCCGCTGGAGGTACAATGAAACCTTCCCAAAATTTACCTGAAGGTCAGCAATCAAGGTAATCCATTTCCACTTCTCTGATTCTCAAGTTCCTCTACTCGAAGTCTACTGTGTATTACAATGTTTGATATTCAGGTGCTTTACATATCCATGCATTGAAATTTTAAGAGATGATATTTTTATGTAAGAATAATGCAAGACCAATATGGCATCATTGTAAATCAATCAAGACACAGCAACAAGAATTGTTCAACCCACCCAAAATATGGTCAGTCATGCAATTGAATTCTGATTGAAGAGACATGAAAGATATGAGAAAACAGAAATTTATATTGCACAACTACTAAACATGATGCGATGCCCCTCAAGATGCTTTAGTGTCATATTCAAGCAGGAAATCTCTCTCAAAAGCTTCAAAAGCCATCACTTTTTTCCCCATCTTAGATGATAATCAATGAATGCACAATGATCGGTTTCATTGCAGATCACTGATAGCAGCCTACCTGTTAGTGCTCAACGGTTACACTAATGTTTTCCACATAGAAGGAGGTCTTTATACATGGTTCAAAGAGGGGTTGCCAACAGTTTCAGAGGAGTGAAGCACCAGCAGCTTTAAATATGGTTTCTCCACACAAGCTCAAGTTTTGTCCCCAATGAAGATGATATTGTACTTTGTTTCATGACTGCCTGTAATTTGGTCCATAGGCTTGAGACATTATTTGTATCAAGCCTTGAGTTTCAATCCTATTAAGAGGCTTACAGCCCTCTATGATATGTAAATGGAAGAAGTTCTAGCATACAAGAGCATATAGCCGAGGAAGTCCTATTTTTTTAAGAGCTTGAATGAATTTTAAATGATAATAACAAGAGTACTCCTAAAGCAGTATTCTCATAACATCAGTGACTGAGTATAAAATGATGAGCAGAAACAACTATCATTTTGCCTGCTATGACATTCTGAAGTTTGTGCATTTTGTTGCAATATTTGCCCATGTCCTTGTTGCCAATATCATATCCCGCCCAATCCATCTTTAACACTCCTAATCATATCATACCATCCATTGCTAATATCATGCCATGCCATACCATACTACTATCAATCTTGCCATACAATACCATTCCATGATAGTAGTGCCTCCTCTAACTATGATCCACGTACCATACCATGCTAGTAGTGCCTCCTCTAACTATGATCCGAACAAAGAGAACGAGACAACAGAACTTGATAGTACTGCGCTTCCGTTTTATCCTAACTCGAAAATCATATATTTATTTTGCAATTAACTTTCTTTGTGTTAACAAATAGTCAATTAACACCATATTCTAGGAAAGAGTGCAAGACAAGATAAAATATCAGAAAAAAACAAAAATTGCACGGTACAACAAACTGTTCAAAGAAATTGTAAAGTCAAACCAAGTGATAATTATGTCATATACTCTCAATGAACACGCATCTTATTGAATTGTAAAAGAAAAACCGGATAGTTCACAGCCCAAACTTGGGCCATTTACGTAGTGCCAGCAGCGTACAATTAAAGGACTGGCCGTGCAAGAATTCAATAGCATTCAAACCTTGGTTCAATGATCTTCTATTTAGGCTCCTCCAGTTTAAATCACAATCTTCAAAAGCTTTACAAAGTGTCATATTTCAGTTAATCTTCTAGTCTTTTCTCATGAGGTGGAACACAGTTTCAAGCATGATGATTTATCAAGAATTTTCCTGCAACCTGTATATTGTAATTTCCTGCTGCTTAAAGTAGCGTCGGTCCTCTTCATCAACCAGCACAAGGTTCAAATAATACTTCACACTGAATTTGTTGTTAATGTTGCGATGTGTTGGTGTCAGTTCATAAGGACTAAGGAACAATCTGATTGGAATTGATTCACCTGCAACAATTAAAAAAAGCAGTTAAGACCATTTCACTTGTTGGCAACAAAAATCAGACTGCTCTAGAGATATCATATGGCATATAGAGTACATATTTGGTTTCCACATCTGGTGCTACATTGACCATCCCAGCTTGGTAGTTCCGCTGGTTAGGTTGCTAAATCAACTTCAAAATTTATCCTGAGCATACCTCTAACTGGAGCACCGTCCATCAACTCAAATTTCGCTAGTGTCTCTGTCTCAACGTGCGTATTGGCCCCTGCCCCTGTTGATTCACGGCGCCTGATCTCCAGATCCATATTCTTTATTTTGATTCTTACAAGAAGAAAGTATATCTTGCCAATTATCACATCTTTAAGATGATACCTGCACAATTTAATTGAGAATTAGCTACATAAAGATGCACTTCCAAAGCTAAATACAAGAAAACTGTCGTCATTCCTATTATAAACAATGAACAGATGAGAGTCTTTTTCAGATTTTGGGTCTCAATATCCCACACAAAGTAAGCATAGCAAGTCAAGAAGCAATTGATTGAAATACCTACTCACTAATAAACTTACTTGCTTTTATTGTACTCAAATTCGATATGTAGGCAATCTTCAATTCCAACTTCCATCTGCAAATCACAATGATCAAAACAAATCCAATTAATCATAAGAGGATGGCCTGCTCTGCACTGCAGGGGAATCAATGGTTTTGACTTACAAGGGTAATCCTCCACACGCCCAAAGCTTGACCTAAAAATATTTGACTACTTCCCATTTCAAATCTAGTAAATTTAGGTTTTTATACGTGGGGGTATTCAAAAATGGATTGAATGAGTTACAATTAGACTTTGATTCAATTTATCTAAGAGAAAAAATGGGTTTGAATTACACATCATCTCACAAAGCATACTATATAAATTAAGTTCAAGTCTTATCGTGACTCATCCAAACCATTTTTTAACACCCCTAGTTATACTATCATTGATGACATGTATATAATTAAGACTGAAGCTCTTTCAAAAAAAAATAAGACTAAAGCAATTTATGACATGGTAACTTAAGGATTAAGATATAGTTAAATTTGAAAATTCCAGGGACTACATTATGGTATAATTTAGAATGTTGATACTAAATTGTTCCACAAATTTGATATTTTTATAATGAACTAAAGTGTAAACATGTAACAATCTAAGGACTGAATTTGATAGTTTCAAAAACATGTACACCAGTATTTTCAGGTCAAACCTCAATAGATTTTTGCAATTAACCTTGTGCACTTTTCAATGTGAGCACTGGACAGCAGCTAGCATGTTATGTATAATTGACTACAAGACAAGAACTAACAAAAAGGGTATAGGACTTTTTCATATGCACATTCTCATAATCAATTTTGTAAATGAAAGAGACACTAGTTATTGCTGGTCAAAGCAAAAACAAACGATATGTAGCCATTTTTTTGGTGACCTCACTGACCACATCGGTCGGAATATCCTGATGCTTCTGGCTAGATAGTCATAGGCCAAGCTTATAGCAAAAGCTGCCCCAGGAGGCATCCTCGTATCAGCCTGCTTGTTGGCCAGACCTCAAAGCAATGGAGCAGGCAGACATAATCGTTGGTATGTGATGGCTAGTCATGGCTTTCTTTAACTTGCCTGATGATAGTGGGGTTGATGATGGATTTGCACGTGCAGGTATTATGACGGGTATTAGGATAAAAAATAGAGTTGGTTGTAACTGTAACAACTAAGTAGGATGAGACAACCATGACACTAAAAATTGATCATAAGTCCCATAATTATCAAGCCTAATTATGATGCTCATTTGTAATTTCCCCTTTAAATTTGAGCAATTCTCCATCTAACGCTGCTAGTCATCTTAATTATAAATTGAGAAATGAGTACTGCTACATGGATCCACATTTCAATAAATTTTACCTTGATGCTATTGTTGATTGATGGAGGAGGGCAATAGTTGCGCACCTGATTCATAACAATTATGTCAACTAAAACAAAAGAAGAGATGCTGCATTATTGACAGTAAAGCAGAATGCAAGAGTAACTGCTATATTCAAAACTATATATACACCTGTCGCTACAGCTGCAGGGTTGGCCCAAAAAATTCGAAACCAGCATGCAGTGCCATGAGTAATAACACATCAATGACAAACAATCAGAACTAGTACCTCCCAGAAGAAAAGATGCCAATAACATGCCACAAAAATTAAGAATCTACAATGTACAGTGTGCATGTGAGCACACAGATGCATTATGTGCATGAGAGAGAGAGAGAGAGAGAGAGGAGGGGTTAAGATAAAAAAAATATTACCACAAAGTCTTGGTATTCAATGATACTTCCAGCATAACCACGACTAACAGTCACTTTTAGCACATACCTGTAAAAGCGCAAATAAGACAACTGTTGTGACATGAGTTTTCTATCAAAAAATCATTTTTAACTTATTCATATCAAAGAACATTTATAGTATGTATAAAAGTATGGATAAGCATGGATAGGGGGTTTAGGGGCAAAAATGGATATCAAATGTAATGAAATTACGAGATAAATTTATAAATGATTACTTAAGGTAATAATTTTAATTTAATCAGAAATAAATTTCTTTGATCAGAGGTAAGATTTTCCAAATTAGTTTTTTTAAACTCAAAATTAATTCCATTGAATTTTTAATTTTATACCAATAAAGATTAGACACATTTAAAATTTGAAAGTGATATCATTAACGTTCTTGAACTTGTCATTAGCATCAAATTTCACAATATGCAAGAAGTGTTTTACAAGAGTAACACTATTGAATGGATTAAAATAGATATCAAATTTAATGAACTTATAAATTAATTCTCTAACAATTGCTTAAGATAATTTTTATATAATCAAACAAATTTAAGGGAAATTGTTTTTCTTGAAAATAAGTTTTTCATTTTAATTAATTAAATTTGGGTTTTCAAAAGCATTCAAATTTGAGCTTTTAGTATCATGGTAATATAATTAACTTAAGTTTTTCATTTAATAGGATTATTTTATTATTGTTTTAGAACATGTTTATTGTAAAAGATGGATAAATTTATTTTGATTATACATTGCCACATTTTGCAATTTATACTCCTATTTGTGGGTTTTCATAAAAATCTTATTAAATAAATAATATATAAAAAAATTATCTAACAGATTTAAATAAAATTATTTTATTGGCTACAATTTCTATAATTATTAAATTAAAAAAATTAAATTGTCCATATAAATAACTAATATATTAATTATAATACTATTTTCCCATTGTTTACTAATTAAAACTATAATTTACATGTTAAGAATAACATAAGATCGCATGCAAAACACGCATCACATGGCTAGTTATCCTGTAAATGCAACTGACAGTTCCTATTATTATCAAGCACTCCTATCAGTGATCCATTTTACCTTAATGAGCCTAATGATCTGCAAGATACAGGTAGCTAAAAAGCAAAGTTAAAGATTTATGACTAAGACAGGAACTAAGACAAATGAAGATTATCTTAGGTCTGAACTTTAAACATGACAAGTATCAATAATGCAACATAATAAACCGTTAGCTTGATAGAAATAGTTGAAGCATCAAATACAGATTAAGATAGCAGTGCTATGAATCGGGTCTCAATCATAGCAACAAGCCAAAGCAGGTCTTAAATTGTTAGATCATGTGATTAAGAGATTAAAATCATGACATACAGATACTTAAGCATATATACTTATGACTAATAAACAACTAACAAATGGACCCATTACATGACTAGTGATTCTATCAAAGAGTTTAACAAACGAAAGCGGCTAAAACCGGGAAGAAAAATAATTGCACCCCAGAAGAAGACATCATCAGCACTCAAGCAACAATATTCATGAAAACCTCTGCACCAGCCCAAGACAGATTAAATAGAAGAAATAAATTGAAAACCAGTTTATGTTATCAATTATATCAACAAACTAAAAAAGGTTCCACAAAAAAATAAGTACAAATATTCAGGAAAAGGATTTTAACAAGGATTTACCTTAAACAATTTTAAAATCAAACATTTGCATACCTAAGTCTCACATTCACCCCATTATAGGTCTCATAGGGCATTTCTACAGTAGAAAACTCAAACTGGTATGATTTTCTTTCATATATTTCCCCAGGAACATCCAATTCGCGTACTGCATGTGAAGGAACTAACAGTCATGACCAAAATAAAAGGAACCAATTTATTTTCTTTTCTTAAAACGAATTGTATTGATTAAACATAAAAAATAAATCAATAAATAGTTTAGTGTTTCCATATTTTAGTTAGAATAAGTATTGATGAAGCTGCTTTATTGAAAAGCAGATAGTATTTGAACTTAAGATAATGAAAGCATTCTTGGAGTACATGTTTAATGCTTTTGAGGAAAGCACCCAAAAACTAGTAACAAAAGCAACTATGGAGCCATAGAATGCTCACCAAGTGAAGTAAAATCGTAAAAGTTTCCTCTGTCAAAGTACATCTCTGAAAGGTGCAATAGAATCGTTATCAGTTTCACTACATGAAAGGTAATAGCCTTAAATAGTTTGAATGCAACATAAGCAACAAACTACAGCATCCACATAATTAAGACAGGTTAAACTGCATACACTAGAAAATAGACCGAGTTCAATCAGCTAGAACAACAACAAACTTATTGACACAAATGTGTTGCTGGTGAAACCCATTCTTGTGCATTTTGTAAATAAAACATAACTCATTATTACAAACAGTTTTCCATAGCTAAGTTATTAAATCCTTGGTCTGTTTCTTGTGGATTCATGTTTGAGAGGTTCGGAGAAACAGAATAAAGTAAAATACTTAATGAGTAAACTCTGTTCCATGTTGAAATAATAACTTATGATACTTACCATCCTACCCAGATATCATAAATAAAACTGCCATAGATCTTAATTTGAGTTCACTCAAGTTTATTTAAATTAACGCTAGAACTACGAAAAAACTTCATTGAAATTTTTAAAACTAAGAAGTAAAGTCAAATCAAGTTTGAGTATACTCTAAGCCAAGTACAAGCATGAAAGATAAAGTCTGACTTCATGATGATTTTTGAGTGTCAAGTTTCCAAGAATCACTCCAAGTAGTATACTCAAATTATAACACTATGTTAATGCTTGACAAAAAAATTTACATGTACAGTTCGCACAGCCAGCACAAACAGATTGTCAAAAGTGTAAGATGAAGAAGAAAAGATCGAGCAAAAGATAGTAAAGGAACTAAAAAAGAAAAGAAAAGGAAAAAGAGGAAGAAGGATAAAGAATAGAGACAAGTGAACAAAACTCTATAACCAGAAGAATCTAACCAATAATTAACACTCAATGGTGAGTATAATACATTGATTCTGCATAGATATGCTTCAGAAAATACTCAACCGACAAAATTAAATAAGAAGCTAATATACCAGCAAATGTTTAGAGCTCTTTAACAAACATAAACAAATTACAGCTAGTTTAAAGTACCAGCATAGATGAATAGAGATGAAGAAGTATAGGACTTAGTACTATTAAGTAAATCATTGAGGTAGCCATATAGGACGTAGTACTATTAAGTAAATCATTGATGTAGCCATAAATACAGCAGACCACAGCAAAATAATCCAACACAATCCATATCAGGATTAAAGCTGAGTTGAGCAGCTTGGCCTTGTTTTCTTTTAGTCTCTTCTAGACCAGATAGAAAAGTTTATTCTTAAGAGATTATGCAATATTTACTCGCATCTCCCTTTTATATTTCTAATTCACTATTGCACCAATTTTATTGTTTGGAAAAGCTTATATGGAAGGCTAACATACAATACATTATTGCCCTTGTATGGTCAGAGGTCATCCATGAGAAAGGCACGACTTGTAGAAAGCAAATAAAAAATAAATAATGAACACTCTCTATGTTCTAAATTTCAGATGATATGAAATAACATAGTGTTGATTTTTTAGAAGTATGAGCTTTGCCCAACAACAATGTGACATTTGTTATAGGCAAAATCATAGGGCTTTTGGAAGGAGGCTACCACTTACATCGATTTGTTTAACATGCTGTAAATTGGATAAGTTGGCCATAGAAACATGCCACAAAATTTTGACTTTAATTCTATCAATCCCATTTTTAGGGGATAAGATTATCTTTCTAGCTTAATACAGAGATTTCAAAGAGGTCATTTCTCACATTGATGTCCAAATAGATTGGAAAGCTTCTTAGTCCATCTAGAGCAGGATAGCCTATCATTTTTTGGTCATGGTTTTGCCTTTTTCTTCTACAATAAAAATTCCTTTATCCATAAAAAAGAAAAATGCAAGCGTATACTTAATAGTCATCTACACTAGATACTACCTAAAGTATCAAGAAAAATAGATATGCTACGTATGTCCTGTTACTAGACATTTATCACATGAAGAAAGCTCACCAATTTGACCAAGTAGTTCAACTTTGATGCCATTATGTTCCACCTTTTTTCCTTGAAGCGGCTCTATTAAAATCTAAAGCCAGCACATAGAAAAATTTGCAGAGCATTAGATCAATAACTTTAATTTGAAAAGCTAATGATTTTTTTTTACCACAACCAATAACATATATAATAATACTGTTAACACAGCACCTTTCCAGCAATATTTTCTTGACTTTGAAAGAGTGGAAGCATAAGGGTTTGACCATTTTCCTTCTTCATAGGAACCTATTTACAGGCATAATAATACTAGGAACATTAGATTATCAATCTATTACATCAACAAAAGAAACCAAAATATCAAAAAGCAGGAATCTCAACAACATATAAATATTCTGTTTATCTTAAGCAAATGAAAACAAAACTTCTTGAGCAAGTCCAGAATTCAAATCACGTTTTCATCCTAATAACGAACTTGAAAAGCATTCAACACAAATTAAACTACAGAGTGAATCATCCTTAGACCACATTTAAGGTTTAGCCCATTTTCTCAAACACAGTCAGAATCCTAATATTATCAAACTAGACGACAGTCAACCATAAAGAAGATAATAATAAATAGAAGGCTACCTGCTTGCGAGTTTTCCCATCAGCAAATGTGATGGAGATATTACAAGCTGGCTTGAAAGCTCCAATAAGGTAATTCTGCGGAAGAAAAAAGAAATCGTGACCATCATTCATACTTCACCCAGAAAAATACTAATTAAATATGATCATCTACACGTATCCCTCAGAAAAATGCTAATTGAAAAGATCAAATGAAACCACACCATTCTGTTACAGTCCAAGCCCGATCCTAACCCCTGTTGAAAACACCTTCAAAATTCACTGCCAGTATCACAAAATGGACAAATTACTGAGTCAGTTTTAACAAATTAGAGCCACGGCATTAACCAAAAAACATTAAAGTAAGCTTTTAATTGGCTATAAATGCAAATATCATGTTAAATGTGCTATGATACAATCTATTGAAAGGAAATAAAGGGGCGAAATTGAGAATTAAAATGTGAAAAGGCCAATACGTGAACTAAAAATTCAAATTAGGAAATTGATTGCGGTAGCTGCAGATATCAGGCAAGAGAAAGATAAAAGAGAAGTGAGGCAGAGCTTATTAGATAGAAACAAGGGAAATTGAAAAGGAAGCAAAACCTAACGCTGGAGACTGGAGATTTTGGTATATACTCCAAAACCAAGATGCTTTGCTTGATCGATGCTTGTTTAGCATGAAGGTTTGCGTTATTTTTATTTTATTGGTTTTGGGCTACAATCCTACTATTTCCGCCTAAAAAATAGCTAGAAGCACAACCTTAAATGCTATTTGCACTCCATCAGTCTGTATATGGGGGGCTTCTTCAAATGGGCCGAGCCTAAGCCCACTTGTTTGGATCTTTTAGTATCTAAGGAAATTACACTATTTGCTATTTTTTTTACCGTTTTTTAAAAATTATACTGCAGTAAAAAAAAAAAAACCTTCAAAATTGTACCATTTTTAAAATTTTCAAATTTCAAAAATCTCCTATTTTAAGTCTTAAAATTGTCCTTTAGATTGTTATATATAAGAAACATAAATAAGGAGTAAAGTTGGACTAATTGGTTGGAACTTTTAATTAGAGGTGTTCAAAAAAACCATTAGATTTGGTTAATCGAAAAATCAAACCAAAATCAATCCGAAAAATTGGTTAATCAAACAGATTTTTATGATTAATGGTTAGTATTTTATAAAAATCGAAATTTATGGAATGATTTTTATTTTTTACCTCATGTGCCAGTTAATCGAACTGAAACCGATAAATAAACATCTTTATTAAGTTTATTAATTTTATTTCACTCTTTATTTATTTTTATTATAATTTTTTATTTCATTATTTTCATATTTAATTATTTATATTCCTTTAATTTTTATTTATTTTAAAATATATTTCAATTTTATTTTAATTTTTTTAAAGATATTTTAATTTATTTATTAATTGTTCAATATGTTCATATTTAGTATTTTTTATTATTTCTTGATTTATCGATTTTTCATTAACGAAAATCAAAATATATTCAAAAAGTTATATAACATTAATATATTAACTAAAATTTAAAAAAATAAAATAAAATTTTTAATATATGTGAAAATAATATGTGTCAAGTTAAAAAATAAATAAAAAAAAAGTTGTTAGCATTAGATTGATTTATTTTAATAATTTTGCATTTTTTAAGAATTTTTGCTATATTTTTTTCATTATTCTAATTATTTTGAAATTTTTTATTTTTTTAATTGGCAATTAGTAACCATAACCGTCAATTTAATTAGAGTGATAATAGACCGGTTAATTTATTTACTTATTAACTCTTAATTTTTAAAAATAAAATTGCTTATATCCACTAAAAACTTTTATTTTAACTACACCGAGGGCCATGAAACAAATCGAACTGAACCTTTCGAACACCAGGTATGACTGTCCAAATAAACGGCTCTCCTGGCCTGACTGGTGGACTGTCCTCTTAGGTGAAACAATACAGAACAATAAGGTTCATTTCATGGACCAAGATGTTTTAATAGCAGGATCCCTGATTACTGAATAAGAGTATTCTAATGAAGAGAAGAAAGAAATTAGAAACTCATGATATAGGAAAGATTTCTTATTATTGCTTAAGAAACCGCTTGATCCTCAAAGGATTCAAGGATACATATTTATAGAGCCAGGAGGCTCATAACTTACATCATTGATTACATAAGCAAGCACTAATAATTACAGATAAGGAGATAAGGAGGAATTTCCTTTATTAAAGCTACTTTTGACTTTTAAGACACCTACTTTATTAAAGCTACTTTTGACTTTAAGGCTCCTTCAGTCCTTGTTGCCAGGCTGGATGGGTTCATGAGAAGGGGACATATGGGACATATTCATATCTTCAGGATCTTGATCATATTCAGCTATCCAATCGATGTCATCAGTTTTGTCTTTATTCTCATCTTTCTTTTCAAGGTTGGAGAGTAAGTCCTGAGTGGGATTAGCACTGGTACTAGCACCTTGAGTGTCCTTATCCAAATCTTCATAGGGATCTTGAGAGTCTTTGAAAAGTTCATCAAGGTAATTTGGACGAAGTGAAGATTCTGCAGTGTCTAACACAGGAGGGTGTAATGCAGAGTACTCAAGATTATTAAGTTCACAGAGCATTGCATGTAAAGCTTTTGTTATCTCAGGAATTTCCAAATCTTTACTGGAGTCAAAGGTTTCCCAGTAAATTCCTTAAGGTTGATCCCATATGCTATTCTGAGTAGGATTCCAGAAGTAAGGTCTATGAAAGAAATAGAGAATGACATGTTCTCTTGCAAATGATTCTTTCATGTTCCAAACTTTGAGATCTTGAATCTTTTTGAGCAATTGTTTTCTCCACCAAGAAAGAGGGGCATACCACTGAAGAAACTGCTAATGGAGAGAATTCTGTCTTTCAAGAGTGGTAAGGATCTCATAAAGATCAATGAGAGGGAATAAGACAGCATGAGTGTATAGAGTTGATAAGCACCATAAGAACCAAAGTTCTTCTTCAAAGTAGGGAGAGTCATGAAAACATTTGAACAGGATAGACCAAGGTTGGTCAGCCATAAAATAGTTCTCATGGGATGGTGTGTTCCTTTTTTGGGTGAAGAGGTGAAGATAATGAAACATGTGACGGGTGGCAAATGTCTTAATGGCAGCAGGTGAAGTGCGAGGACAATTTGGTGGAATAGAATCTGTCCTTGTAGCTGGGAGGTTTAAGCAGGTTGGTTCGCTTTTTCTAAGGCAAGGGTGAGGCTTATATTGTTCAAAAGCCATTAGATGAACAAAGGAGGAGAAAGAAAGAGGAGTTTTTGGAATGGAAGGTTTGAGCTTTGAAGAGAGCCTTGAAAGATAATCTGGGACTAAGTTCTTGTCTCCTTTTATATGCACAACTTCAAAGTTATACTTGCTGAACCATTCTGCCCATCGAAGAAGTTGATGATGTGGCACAGACTTGCCCTTGAAGGAAAGGATCTTTGGAAAAGAAGAGCAATCCATTATGACAGTGAACTGGTGGTCAATCAGATGAAATTCGAATCTTTTAATGCCATACTTTACAGCTAATATTTCTTTAAAAGTTGAATGGTAGTGGCATTCTGACTCCTTGAATTGACCACTGGCATATCCACATATCTGTCGAACTTTGTCTTTTTCTTCCAAAAACACTGCACCCCAGTTTTCATCACTTGCATCAGTCTGGAGGAATCTTTTTCCAGTAGAAGGAATATGCAGAGGTGGCAAATTTTGAGTGACTGCTTTAAGATTTTGGATTGATTGGGAGTGGATTTCTGACCAAGGTGGTGGATTCTTTTTCAACAGTTGCGTGAGTGGTTTGGACAGGTGGCTAAAGTGGGGAACAAATTGTCTTATGTAATTTGCAATGCCAAGAAACTATTGAATATGCTTTTGAGAAAGATAATGATCTGGAAAGGTAAGCAGTTCTTTTGCAAGATGTGGCTGTGGTTGATAGGCTTTATCAGCAAAGTGCATTCCAAGAAAATCAATCTCCTTTTGTGCTAATATCATTTTTGATGGGGAAAGCATTATCCCATGTTCCTTTGTGAGTTCAAAGAACTGAGTCAAATGGTGTTGATGAGTAGGAACATCTGGTGAAAATATTAACACATCATCAATATAAATGAGAGCAAATGAGAGAATTGATTTGTAAACTCGTATCATAGACTGTTGAAAGATGGATGGTGCCGTTTTGAGACCAAAAGGCATTACAGTCCATTGATAGTGAAAATTTGGAATACAAAAGGCTGTTTTTGATCTATCTTCAGGAATAATGCCAAGTTGCCAAAATCCTGCTTTGAGATCAAACTTTGAAAAGATTTGGGCATTGTGAAGGTATGGGAAAAGTGAAGAGATATTTGGTAAAGGGTACTTGTTGTCTTTTAGAAAAGGATTGAGAGGAGTATAGTCAATGACAAGGCGTTTTTTCCCATGGATTTGTTCAGAATGCTTATTGACATAAAAGGCTTGGCAAGCCCAATCTGATTGGGTAGGCTCAATTAACTTCTGGGCCAATAATTGAGAGCACTCATCTTGGGCTAAAGCAAAGTCATCGGGAGACATTCCTGGATGAGAGGCTTTTGTGGGATTAACATCTTCTGACTTTTTGAATGGAAGGGTAATAAAAAACTCAGGCCTAATCCACAAAGGGTTTGGATGTTTGACTAGGAAGTCAGTGTGAGAGGTTGCACAACAATGGGCTTCTAGTTGGGCTTTAATATTTTGGAATGGATCTGGGTTGAAAATAGAAAATAAGGAATGGGTTGTGGTGTAAGGTTGAAAACGTTTCTTATGTTTCAGGCCATTGGGTTTAATCCGAAGATGGGGTAATTGGAAGAGAGCATCAAAACCAAAGACAAGGTCTTTTCCTGGAAGTTCTGAACCAAAAACATGGGTCCAGAGAAAACAATCAGGGAAAAATTGAATTTTTATAGGGTGTTTGGTTTTTAGCTTAACTGTAAGAACTCCTTGGTTGGCGGCTTGGAAATGTTGGGTGTATGGTTTCCAGTAGGAAGGAGGGAGTATTTTTGGGTTAAGGATGGTGTTATGGGCTCCAGTATCAATAAAGGCAATGATGGGAATGGGGTTGGCAAACTTATCTGGGAAGATTTGTGCCGGAACAAGGGGAATAGGATGGGTGGATGATATGGAGTTTGGTAAGAGAGTTGGGAAAAGGGTAAATGGTTTAATGGTTGAAATTTCAGAAACAGTTTCAGAATCCTTGTCAGATTGTTCAGATTCAGAATCAGAATACTCAATAGCAAAAAGAGTATATGGGTCTGGTTCTTCATCCTCATTAAAGAGTGATTCAATATCATCATTTTGGATATTTATGGGAGAAGTCTGCTGGATTTGCTGTAGCAAATGTTGAGATTTCTTCTTCTTAGGACACTGTTTTGCAAAATGACCCTTTTGTCCACAGACAAAGCATTTGTCTCCTTTGGGTTTGAATCTTTTTCGCCGGTAAAACCGAATCTTCTTTTTCTGGAAGGGAAAATGGTTCTTTTTCCATTTCTGCCATTTCTTCTTGTATTTTCTTTCCCTATGTCTTTTGTAGGGATAACAAGTGCAATCATCTTTTTTGGATGAGCATTTGATTTGAAGATCTGGTCGTCTGCATGCTTCTTTCAAATGTGGATCTTTTCCTTTTTGGAAAATATCTTTGATCATTTGCTGTGAAGCACAGAGTTTATCAAGTGCCATCAAAACTCTTTGATATATTTGACCAAGGGAGAGAGAATTAATCTGTATGCCTTGTTCTCTGAGATAAAACATTGTTCTAGTAGAAAGTTGCTCTGGTAATGATGACAAAAATCCTTGTTTCATATTAGGATCATTTGCACCATTTAGCATGTAAAACAGCTTTGACATCTTCTTGTAATGTTTATCCAAGTCCTTTCTTAACAAAGAACAACATCTCATCTTGAAGTAATCATCACGATTAGCGTCTTCAAACTTTTGGACATCACCAACGAATTCAGCATGAATTATCTGAAGAACATAAGCAATGGACTCAGAGTTGATGAATTGGAGTTTAGAATATTCATCTTTGTTGGTGAACCAATCTCTTAATCTGCCCACAAATCTACACTGGAATTCATGAAAGATATGTCTGAAAGTTGTAACTCCGGTAGGTCTTGATCTAGCTTTTAAATCAAGCCATGCAAAAAACTCTTGGATCCTGTCTCGCCATTTGGGTCTGGGTAAGTCTTCAAAACCAAACCATGGTCCAGTTGCTGGTATGGCGGTTGTAGGAGGAGGAGTATTTTCAGCTTCAGTAGCACTCATTGCATCATCATCTGGTTCCTCAGCAAACTGAGTAGTAGTACTTTCTGCTGGAGGAGGGTCTGCCATGTAGAGAGGAAAGTGCTTTAGATCATCAAGATCATCAGTTGAATTATTTTCATCAGAATCAGTATCAGAACTAGTTTCAGAACTACTAGTTTCATGATTATCAACAGATGTTATGGCAGGAAGAGCTTGATAAACTTTTTGTTTGAGAGTGGCTACAAGTAGATTTGGATTTGAGGGGTTTTGGATCATATGGGATGGAGGAGAATCAGAAATCACTACACCTTTCTGTTTGTAGTTTATGGAGGGAACAGATGGAGAAGTAGTAGTTTCAGAAGTTGGGGAAAATGTTTGAAGAGGAGGTGAAGGAGGAGGTTGAGTAGAAGTCTGTTTGAGAGGAGGTGATTGAGGTTTGGTAATAGGTTGTTTGGATGGTTGAGAAAATTGTTCTCTCATAAATAACTCATGAGCATAACCAAGTGCATTCAATTCATCCAAAGACGGTTCATTATAGGGTGGAATCTGTATAGAAGGCTGATGGGTAAAAGGAGTTAAGGTGGATTCATAAAAGGGAAGATAAGGAGATGATTGAAATGATGGTTGAGGTTGAGGTGGTGTTTGTCTGGCTAAATCTCTTTTTATGGTTGCAATCTCTGCTTTCAGTCGAGTGACTTCAGAGGCTTTCTGCTGGAAGTGAGCATCATAAGTTCGCTTAGTAATGGATGTCATAAGTTGATTATCCAGATCAGCAACTTTACTTTGCAATTTGGAAAGAAGTTGGTATGTTGCAGCATTTTGATCTGTAATTTGTGAATGAAGTGTATCTACACGAGTAGAAACATGATCAACTTTATTTTCCAGTCTATGTAAAAGCTTATTCTGAGCCATAGAATTTTCAGACTGCCAATTGAGTACAGCTTCTGCAGGAGAGACTGATCTAGGAGTTCCTTCGGTTGAGATGCCAGGGGATTTGACAAAAGGTGTTGTTCTGACTTTAGTGGTTGGATTTACAGATTCAGAAAGAGTAGGAAACTCATCTGAAAAGGTACCAGTAGGTTGATACATGCAAACAGCTGGGATAACAGGGGTTTGTATTTCTTTTGGTTTCCATGTATGGGAAGGTGTAGAACAAGGTGGTTTAGACAAAGGTTTTGGTGTTGGTTTACATGGTTCTGGAGTGGGGGTTGGTGTAGATGGTGGTTTATACCATGGAGGAGGAGTATAACTGACAGCATAGTCATACTTTCCTGATGGTTGTCCCAAGGTACTTACTATGGGGTCATCATCCTCATCAAGATGATCCTGATATCGTGCTTCAGAAGAAGTTTTCTTTTTCTCCTTTCGCTTCCTCCGACGAAGATCATCATCGAGTTCGTCATTCATAGAGGTGTTGTAACAATCATCGCAATCACAGAGATCCCAATAACAGTGACCATTCCTTTCAAAGGCATAGATAGGACGGCCATCATTGTTAAAGGCTGCAATAGGGATATCATCCTCTTGTGGAAAAGGTTGCAACATGAATTGTGTAGAGAAAACAAGTGCTGTAGTGGAATCAGCAACATCTGCATCCTTAGGAGAAACAAATTGGGTTTCTATCATACCATCTGATCTTTTGACAAAGATAGGAGTAGTTGATTGAACAGGCTTCTTTTGTTCATGGAGAATCTCATAGCTAGTTAGCCATGATTTAGGAAAATATTCAAGTAACTGCTCCTGGGTAAGTTGCTTTGGGATTTGCACACAGGTAGGAACCTGATTGGAATCAGCACTGATGATAAGAGCATCATTTGAACATGGGAGTGAGATGTCTATAGCATGATTTTGAACTCTATAGATCATCTGATAGTGAAGGGTTGCTACATCTGTTGTCTTGACTTGATCTGCTCCAGAGATCTGGATTTGAACCTTTAAGTTATCAAGAACATGCTGATCATCCAACCTCATATTGAAGTTGGGATAAAAGGTAAACATAACAGTACCAGCATTAAGAGAAGTCTGGACTGTTCCAATAACAGCTTGTGAATACTCAAGATACCGAGTATCAAGTAGTGCAATTCTCGCAAAGATAGGAAGTCCTTTGCGTCCATGATAAGTGACTGCAATCCTAACAGCTCCAAAATGAATATGAGAGAGGCCATGATTAGCCCAGTATGGGATGGATTCAGAAGGAATATCAAGGGAAATGAATTGTTCTTGTCCTGTGGCTTTAATCGGGTGTTGTTGAAAAGAAGAGGACTGAACATATTCTTTTACTTGAGATTTTGGTTGGCGAATCAAGGTTTTAATATTGGATAGAATATTGGCTTTGGGTGTTTTAGTGAAGGCATCATAAGGGTTAAGAAAAGGTAAATGGGAATCTTGGATTTTCTGGTTTTCATCAAGAAAGTTTAGTTCATACAGGTAGTCTAATTTTTTTATTGAGGAAGGAGATAAAGAAAAGGAAGATCTAGAAGAAGTTCTAGCAAGAGGTGAACTGGAAGATGTTTCAGATGATAAAGAAGATAAAGACATGGTAATGAAAATCTTCTTTCGGTATTTTAATGAAAGAAGATTTTCATTACCATGTCTTTATCTTCTTTATCATCTGAAATATCTTCCAGTTCACCTCTTGCTAGAACTTCTTCTAGATCTTCCTTTTCTTTATCTCCTTCCTCAATAAAAAAATTAGACTACCTGTATGAACTAAACTTTCTTGATGAAAACCAGAAAATCCAAGATTCCCATTTACCTTTTCTTAACCCTTATGATGCCTTCACTAAAACACCCAAAGCCAATATTCTATCCAATATTAAAACCTTGATTCGCCAACCAAAATCTCAAGTAAAAGAATATGTTCAGTCCTCTTCTTTTCAACAACACCCGATTAAAGCCACAGGACAAGAACAATTCATTTCCCTTGATATTCCTTCTGAATCCATCCCATACTGGGCTAATCATGGCCTCTCTCATATTCATTTTGGAGCTGTTAGGATTGCAGTCACTTATCATGGACGCAAAGGACTTCTTGTCTTTGCGAGAATTGCACTACTTGATACTCGGTATCTTGAGTATTCACAAGCTGTTATTGGAACAGTCCAGACTTCTCTTAATGCTGGTACTGTTATGTTTACTTTTTATCCCAACTTCAATATGAGGTTGGATGATCAGCATGTTCTTGATAACTTAAAGGTTCAAATCCAGATCTCTAGAGCAGATCAAGTCAAGACAACAGATGTAGCAACCCTTCACTATCAGATGATCTATAGAGTTCAAAATCATGCTATAGACATCTCACTCCCATGTTCAAATGATGCTCTTATCATCAGTGCTGATTCCAATCAGGTTCCTACCTGTGTGCAAATCCCAAAGCAACTTACCCAGGAGCAGTTACTTGAATATTTTCCTAAATCATGGCTAACTAGCTATGAGATTCTCCATGAACAAAAGAAGCCTGTTCAATCAACTACTCCTATCTTTGTCAAAAGATTAGATGGTATGATAGAAACCCAATTCGTTTCTCCTAAGGATGCAGATGTTGCTGATTCCACTACAGCACCTGTTTTCTCTGCACAATTCATGTTGCAACCTTTTCCACAAGAGGATGATATCCCTATTGCAGCCTTTAACAATGATGGTCGTCCTATCTATGCCTTTGAAAGGAATGGTCACTGTTATTGGGATCTCTGTGATTGCGATGATTGTTACAACGCCTCTATGAATGACGAACTCGATGATGATCTTCGTCGGAGGAAGCGAAAGGAGAAAAAGAAAACTTCTTCTGAAGCACGATATCAGGATCATCTTGATGAGGATGATGACCCCACAGTAAGTACCTTGGGACAACCATCAGGAAAGTATGACTATGCTGTCAGTTATACTCCTCCTCCATGGTATAAACCACCATCTACACCAACCCCCACTCCAGAACCATGTAAACCAACACCAAAACCTTTGTCTAAACCACCTTGTTCTACACCTTCCCATACATGGAAACCAAAAGAAATACAAACCCCTGTTATCCCAGCTGTTTGCATGTATTAACCTACTGGTACCTTTTCAGATGAGTTTCCTACTCTTTCTGAATCTGTAAATCCAACCACTAAAGTCAGAACAACACCTTTGTCAAATCCTCTGGCATCTCAACCGAAGGAACTCCTAGATCAGTCTCTCCTGCAGAAGCTGTACTCAATTGGCAGTCTGAAAATTCTATGGCTCAGAATAAGCTTTTACATAGACTGAAAAATAAAGTTGATCATGTTTCTACTCGTGTAGATACACTTCATTCACAAATTACAGATCAAAATGCTGCAACATACCAACTTCTTTCCAAATTGCAAAGTAAAGTTGCTGATCTGGATAATCAACTTATGACATCCATTACTAAGCGAACTTATGATGCTTACTTCCAGCAGAAAGCCTCTGAAGTCACTCGACTGAAAGCAGAGATTGCAACCATAAAAAGAGATTTAGCCAGACAAACACCACCTCAACCTCAACCATCATTTCAATCATCTCCTTATCTTCCCTTTTATGAATCCACCTTAACTCCTTTTACCCATCAGCCTTCTATACAGATTCCACCCTATAATGAACCGTCTTTGGATGAATTGAATGCACTTGGTTATGCTCATGAGTTATTTATGAGAGAACAATTTTCTCAACCATCCAAACAACCTATTACCAAACCTCAATCACCTCCTCTCAAACAGACTTCTACTCAACCTCCTCCTTCACCTCCTCTCAAACAGACTTCTACTCAACCTCCTCCTTCACCTCCTCTCAAACAGACTTCTACTCAACCTCCTCCTTCACCTCCTCTTCAAACATTTTCCCCAACTTCTGAAACTACTACTTCTCCATCTGTTCCCTCCATAAACTACAAACTGAAAGGTGTAGTGATTTTTGATTCTCCTCCATCCCATATGATCCAAAACCCCTCAAATCCAAATCTACTTGTAGCCACTCTCAAACAAAAAGCTTATCAAGCTCTTCCTGCCATAACATCTGTTGATAATCATGAAACTAGTAGTTCTGATACTGATTCTGATGAAAATAATTCAACTGATGATCTTGATGATCCAAAGCACTTTCCTCTCTACATGGCAGACCCTCCTCCAGTAGAAAGTACTACTACTCAATTTGCTGAGGAACCAGATGATGATGCAATGAGTGCTACTGAAGCTGAAAATACTCCTCCTCCTACAACCGTCATACCAGCAACTGGACCATGGTTTGGTTTTGAAGACTTACCCAGACCCAAATGGCGAGACAGGATCTAAGAGTTTTTTGCATGGCTTGATTTAAAAGCTAGATCAAGACCTACCGGAGTTACAACTTTCAGACATATCTTTCATGAATTCCAGTGTAGATTTGTAGGCAGATTAAGAGATTGGTTCACCAACAAAGATGAATATTCTAAACTCCAATTCATCAACTCTGAGTCCATTGCTTATGTTCTTCAGATAATTCATGCTGAATTCGTTGGTGATGTCCAAAAGTTTGAAGACGCTAATCGTGATGATTACTTCAAGATGAGATGTTGTTCTTTGTTAAGAAAGGACTTGGATAAACATTACAAGAAGATGTCAAAGCTGTTTTACATGCTAAATGGTGCAAATGATCCTAATATGAAACAAGGATTTTTGTCATCATTACCAGAGCAACTTTCTACTAGAACAATGTTTTATCTCAGAAAACAAGGCATACAGATTAATTCTCTCTCCCTTGGTCAAATATATCAAAGAGTTTTGATGGCACTTGATAAACTCTGTGCTTCACAGCAAATGATGAAAGATATTTTCCAAAAAGGAAAAGATCCACATCTGAAAGAAGCATGCAGACGACCAGATCTTCAAATCAAATGCTCATCCAAAAAAGATGATTGCACTTGTTATCCCTACAAAAGACATAGGGAAAGAAAATACAAGAAGAAATGGCAGAAATGGAAAAAGAACCATTTTCCCTTCCAGAAAAAGAAGATTCGGTTTTACCGGCAAAAAAGATCCAAAGGAGACAAATGCTTTGTCTGTGGACAAAAGGGTCATTTTGCAAAACAGTGTCCTAAGAAGAAGAAATCTCAACATTTGCTACAGCAAATCCAGCAGACTTCTCCCATAAATATCCAAAATGATGATATTGAATCACTCTTTTCTGAGGATGAAGAACCAGACCCATATACTCTTTTTGCTATTGAGTATTCTGATTCTGAATCTGAACAATCTGACCAGGATTCTGAAACTGTTTCTGAAATTTCAACCATTAAACCATTTACCCTTTTCCCAACTCTCTTACCAAACTCCATATCATCCACCCATCCTATTCCCCTTGTTCCGGCACAAATCTTCCCAGATAAGTTTGCCAACCCCATTCCCATCATTGCCTTTATTGATACTGGAGCCCATAACACCATCCTTAACCCAAAAATACTCCCTCCTTCCTACTGGAAACCATACACCCAACATTTCCAAGCCGCCAACCAAGGAGTTCTTACAGTTAAGCTAAAAACCAAACACCCTATAAAAATTCAACTTTTCCCTGATTGTTTTCTCTGGACCCATGTTTTTGGTTCAGAACTTCCAGGAAAAGACCTTGTCTTTGGTTTTGATGCTCTCTTCCAATTACCCCATCTTCGGATTAAACCCAATGGCCTGAAACATAAGAAACGTTTTCAACCTTACACCACAACCCATTCCTTATTTTCTATTTTCAACCCAGATCCATTCCAAAATATTAAAGCCCAACTAGAAGCCCATTGTTGTGCAACCTCTCACACTGACTTCCTAGTCAAACATCCAAACCCTTTGTGGACTAGGCCTGAGTTTTTTATTACCCTTCCATTCAAAAAGTCAGAAGATGTTAATCCCACAAAAGCCTCTCATCCAGGAATGTCTCCCGATGACTTTGCTTTAGCCCAAGATGAGTGCTCTCAATTATTGGCCCAGAAGTTAATTGAGCCTACCCAATCAGATTGGGCTTGCCAAGCCTTTTATGTCAATAAGCATTCTGAACAAATCCGTGGGAAAAAACACCTTGTCATTGACTATACTCCTCTCAATCCTTTTCTAAAAGACAACAAGTACCCTTTACCAAATATCTCTTCACTTTTCCCATACCTTCACAATGCCCAAATCTTTTCAAAGTTTGATCTCAAAGCAGGATTTTGGCAACTTGGCATTATTCCTGAAGATAGATCAAAAACAGCCTTTTGTATTCCAAATTTTCACTATCAATGGACTGTAATGCCTTTTGGTCTCAAAACGGCACCATCCATCTTTCAACAGTCTATGATACGAGTTTACAAATCAATTCTCTCATTTGCTCTCATTTATATTGATGATGTGTTAATATTTTCACCAGATGTTCCTACTCATCAACACCATTTGACTCAGTTCTTTGAACTCACAAAGGAACATGGGATAATGCTTTCCCCATCAAAAATGATATTAGCACAAAAGGAGATTGATTTTCTTAGAATGCACTTTGCTGATAAAGCCTATCAACCACAGCCACATCTTGCAAAAGAATTGCTTACCTTTCCAGATCATTATCTTTCTCAAAAGCAGATTCAACAGTTTCTTGGCATTGCAAATTACATAAGACAATTTGTTCCCCACTTTAGCCACCTGTCCAAACCACTCACGCAACTATTGAAAAAGAATCCACCACCTTGGTCAGAAATCCACTCCCAATCAATCCAAAATCTTAAAGCAGTCACTCAAAATTTGCCACCTCTGCATATTCCTTCTACTGGAAAAAGATTCCTCCAGACTGATGCAAGTGATGAAAACTGGGGTGCAGTGTTTTTGGAAGAAAAAGACAAAGTTCGATAGATATGTGGATATGCCAGTGGTCAATTCAAGGAGTCAGAATGCCACTACCATTCAACTTTTAAAGAAATATTAGCTGTAAAGTATGGCATTAAAAGATTCGAATTTCATCTGATTGACCACCAGTTCACTGTCATAATGGATTGCTCTTCTTTTCCAAAGATCCTTTCCTTCAAGGGCAAGTCTGTGCCACATCATCAACTTCTTCGATGGGCAGAATGGTTTATCAAGTATAACTTTGAAGTTGTGCATATAAAAGGAGACAAGAACTTAGTCCCAGATTATCTTTCAAGGCTCTCTTCAAAGCTCAAACCTTCCATTCCAAAAACTCCTCTTTCTTTCTCCTCCTTTGTTCATCTAATGGCTTTTGAACAATATAAGCCTCACCCTTGCCTTAGAAAAAGCGAACCAACCTGCTTAAACCTCCCAGCTACAAGGACAGATTCTATTCCACCAAATTGTCCTCGCACTTCACCTGCTGCCATTAAGACATTTGCCACCCGTCACATGTTTCATTATCTTCACCTCTTCACCCAAAAAAGGAACACACCATCCCATGAGAACTATTTTATGGCTGACCAACCTTGGTCTATCCTGTTCAAATGTTTTTATGACTCTCCCTACTTTGAAGAAGAACTTTGGTTCTTATGGTGCTTATCAACTCTATACACTCATGCTGTCCTATTCCCTCTCATTGATCTTTATGAGATCCTTACCACTCCTGAAAGACAGAATTCTCTCCATTGGCAGTTTCTTCAGTGGTATGCCCCTCTTTCATGGTGGAGAAAACAATTGCTCAAAAAGATTTAAGATCTCAAAGTTTGGAACATGAAAGAATCATTTGCAAGAGAACATGTCATTCTCTATTTCTTTCATAGACCTTACTTCTGGAATCCTACTCAGAATAGCATATGGGATCAACCTCAAGCAATTTACTGGGAAACCTTTGACTCCAGTAAAGATTTGGAAATTCCTGAGATAACAAAAGCTTTACATGCAATGCTCTGTGAACTTAATAATCTTGAGTACTCTGCATTACACCCTCCTGTGTTAGACACTGCAGAATCTTCACTTCGTCCAAATTACCTTGATGAACTTTTCAAAGACTCTCAAGATCCCTATGAAGATTTGGATAAGGACACTCAAGGTGCTAGTACCAGTGCTAATCCCACTCAGGACTTACTCTCCAACCTTGAAAAGAAAGATAAGAATAAAGACAAAACTGATGACATCGATTGGATAGCTGAATATGATCAAGATCCTGAAGATATGAATATGTCCCATATGTCCCCTTCTCATGAACCCATCCAGCCTGGCAACAAGGACTGAAAGAGCCTTAAAGTCAAAAGTAGCTTTAATAAAGTAGGTGTCTTAAAAGTCAAAAGTAGCTTTAATAAAGGAAATTCCTCCTTATCTCCTTATCTGTAATTATTAGTGCTTGCTTATGTAATCATTATGTAATCAATGATGTAAGTTATGAGCCTCCTGGCTCTATAAATATGTATCCTTGAATCCTTTGAGGATCAAGCGGTTTCTTAAGCAATAATAAGAAATCTTTCCTATATCATGAGTTTCTAATTTCTTTATTCTCTTCATTAGAATACTCTTATTCAGTAATCAGGGATCCTGCTATTAAAACATCTTGGTCCATGAAATGAACCTTATTGTTCTGTATTGTTTCACCTAAGAGGACAGTCCACCAGTCAGGCCAGGAGAGCCGTTTATTTGGACAGTCATACCTGGTGTTCGAAAGGTTCAGTTATCTCCTTATCTGTAATTATTAGTGCTTGCTTATGTAATCAATGATGTAAGTTATGAGCCTCCTGGCTCTATAAATATGTATCCTTGAATCCTTTGAGGATCAAGCGGTTTCTTAAGCAATAATAAGAAATCTTTCCTATATCATGAGTTTCTAATTTCTTTCTTCTCTTCATTAGAATACTCTTATTCAGTAATCAGGGATCCTGCTATTAAAACATCTTGGTCCATGAAATGAACCTTATTGTTCTGTATTGTTTCACCTAAGAGGACAGTCCACCAGTCAGGCCAGGAGAGCCGTTTATTTGGACAGTCATACCTGGTGTTCGAAAGGTTCAGTTCGATTTGTTTCATGGCCCTCGATGTATTTTAAATTTTAAGTATTTTAAACATTTTAATTTTATTTATAAACACATTTTATAATTATAGTGGTTAACAGAAAAATGTTAACTAATCGATCTGAAAAATCGAAATCGATGGTATTCGCAATCAAATCATCTACGTTGCTTTACTTGCAATCAAATCATGTTTGGTATTCGCATAACCATTTAATTATATCTAAGACCTTAATACACAATTTACCATGGTTCTTTACTGGCATAATTATATATATCTAACTCCACATGCACTTTTTTTACATATTCATTGACACACAATGCGCGCGCACACACACACATATATATATATATACATGTATTCAATTTATTGTATCCCATAGCACTCTGGTCATACACACATGTTCTAGTTGCTCGTACCATATTTAGAAAATTAGAAATCATATCATCATGTGTCAAGTTCAATAACACTTTACATGTATTAAGATTCGCTTGCTTTTCTATGAAAGTGAATAGCGAGTGCAGCAGGTATGTAATGTCTACCCGAAGGTACTAAATATAAATACCCAAAGGTATACAGTACGGTAACAAGGTCTCCTATGGTACGAAGTATAAATACCCGAAGGTATACGATACGGTATAGTACGATAATAAGGTACCTAAATGTAGACGTAAAAGGAGACATTTAGTCTCAAATAAGGACAACATTGGGTGTCAAACGGTAAGTAAACTGCAGCATTGGTAATTCCTATAGGCATTCCTATCTATACACAACTTAAATTTCTAAGTAGGCTCTAGTACTATTTTAAAGTTACTATCAATCACAGTATATGCATTTAAACTCGTATCATTCTCATATGTGCTCAACACGGTCGTAAAATCAATATAAAAAATTCAGAACTCGTATCATATAATCCAAAGTAATACTGTTAAACATATATTCTTCTATAAACACATTATTTATTCACTGTGTTTTATTCATATAATTATTTGCATAACACTCCATATAACATATAAATATATATAATCATTATACATTATTTAATATGTAATAGCAAACTTCGGTACAATTTAAGTTCATATTCATTTATATTAACTACTTATTGTCATAAGTGGCTATACTGTCAGTGGTTATGCCCTAAGCTAAATATTTAGACCTTGATGTAATGATCATATTTTCATTTATATAATGGTTTTATTCACATTGATATTATTGGCATGTTATATTATTGTAATGTTTATGAATAATCATGTTATTCATGTTATCCCTAGTGATTTATCACTAAAAGGCATAAAAATAAATTAAGACTAGTATAGATTTAATTGATAATCATGAGATGACTATATATGGCGATATAAATGAAATCTATAGGAACTTGTTAGATAACAAGATACTGGATAAATCCACTATGAGATTACTACATGAGATAGTGTCATAAGTGATTTCAGTACTTCATTACATTCACTGATGATTTTAGTAGATATGGCTATGTCTATCTGATGAAACATAAACATGAATCTTTTGAAATGTTTAGAACTGTAACATCTCTTACCTATACGTAGGGAGCTTCATCCCTAGAAGAGGATGAAGGACCCTGATAGATGAGGGTTGTCATGCCAGACCTCAAATGAAGCAAAATAAAGATATAAATCATTCACTCAAATCATTCACTGACATTTCTTAAAACAAAAGACAGGGGTGGAAAACAAGAGTACGGTATTTATTAATTTACAATAAAGTCTTTACATATCATAAGTACAAATGTGCCTCAGCACCAGAAGATCATATACATATCTGATACCAAGTCAACATACAAAAATAGAGTTTACATCATTACAAAATACTTAATAAAATACATATACAAAAAGTACATCTTCCTATACTACAAAATCTCTCTCCTAGTTGCATTAGCTCTGCTGATGCGAATCTCGCTGTCCAAAAACTCTAATATCTTCCACACCTGCACGGATGAAACACCCGTGCTAAGCGATAATGCTTAGTGGGGAAAAACACAAATGCACAACGACCACTCACAGTGGCGTCAACAGAAAATCACATGCTTATGGCAGAAACAGCACAATAAAATCTTATAAAAGCAATTTAACGCATAGATAAACAATTGCAATATTATGCTCATATCTTCACATACCATAATGAGACTATAACATTATGTAATGCTTCAAAAATTTCATATTCAAATTGAAAACCCTGCTAACAAGTACGCATAGATACCCGAGAGTACCAACAATATATATCATAATTCCAAGTTACCCAAAGGTATTAAAATCAATCTTTTCTTTTGGTTTTGAAAACAATTTCGCATGGGATCTTAAATAAGATCCAAGACAGAAGGATCACGAAGATCCGATCAGGGACTTGGTCAGGGTCCAAAATCACAGAAGGCTATAGCTACAGAAACTCTATTAGGCATGCCTAACTATCCACTAAGTTGACTCTTGCAGGTGATGCATGATACAAACATACTCAAAGTATAACAGATGCTTTAAAATAAAGAACTATAAACTTAATACATGCATATCCAATCCGTATTCAATACATACATTCAATATACTTCACATTTAATATAAGTTGACAATTTAAAACAAAAATTAAAATCCATTTTCTAATTGAGAAGACCCCAAATAAAATTAATAACCCATAACACATGAAAAAAAAAGAAAAAGATATAACTTAAAACTTTGTAGAATTTCAAAACAGAGAGGTTTTACAAGGCGGTATGACTTACCCTTACCGCCATGTAAGACATCCTACACGGTGGTAAGGAAAAACCATACCGCCGTGTAACATGTCCAACAGAAATTCTCAATAGGCAGAATGCATTTACACGGCGGTATAGAAAATTTCTTACCCTCTTGTAAATACACCACCCAGAATTCCTGCAAGGCAGAATGATTTTACATGGCGATATGAAAGGTTCTTACCGCCGTGTAAAAACATGGACAAAGAATTCTAGAGGATAGAATGCGATTACATGGTGGTGAGGGATTCCTTACCGCTGTGTAATTCGCCAGAAACCCGAAAATTCAAAGGAAAAAGGTAACTCAACTCACAACCAAACTTCAACACATCCCAAAATTAATCAAGTACTACAAAATACTACTCATAAACATTCAAAGGCATACCCAATCACATTCATACCTCAATTTGCAAACAATCAACATTCAATTCACAACTCACACCAAATGCACAAATTAACATTTCCCAAACCTTGGTATCCTTAGCTCCAATTCAAAGGGCTCCACTTCCACTTGCTATCTGCTTACCCTTAGGCTATTTAGGAGGGATCTTTGAGCAAAACACCCATCAAAATAAACTTTAAAACTCTAACCCCAACGATAATAATTAACCAAATTAAAGAGGAAATGAGGATGAAGAATAATTATTAACTACCACTTACCCAAATCACTTAGGATTACCCAAAACTCACCAAAACATCCAGCAAAAGAGAAGAACCACAAGGAAGAAAAGAAGAAAGGAAGAAGAAAATGAAGAAGGTGAGGGACGAATGAAGAAGAAGGGGAAACGGGAAAAGAGGGAAGAAAGAACAGCTATCCCTCACTCTCTCACTCTCCACTCTAGATATCCACACCACTTGCCACATGCCAAGACCTCATAGGATAACTTCCCTATAACATACCTAAAACCATCCTCTCTCAAACACCCAAAACTAATCTTATTAAAACACACCCTACTACCATATACATACTTATACTCAAAAAAATCCCAAAATACCAAATAATATAATTTAGACCATAACACATAGTCAAAATAATACATGCCAAAATTGTACACACAAAAACACACACATACAAGGCTCAGACTACTAGGGTGGGAACGGGGTGTTACAACTTTCAAAATGAAGTACAAAATCAATTTGGTAAAACTATTAAGGCACTTCGATCTGATCGAGGTGGTGTATATTTGAGCCAAGAGTTTGACGATCATCTAAGAGATTGTGGAACTGTTTCATAATTAACTCTACCATGAATGCCATAATGGAATGGTGTATCTAAAAGGAGGAATTGAACTTTATTAGATATGGTTCAATCTATGAAGAGTCAAACAGATCTTCCTTTATCCTTTTGTGGTTATGCATTGAAAATAGTTGCATTCACTTTGAACCGAGTTCCATCTAAAGTAATTGAAAAGACACTATATGAGATACGAACTGGGAAAACTCCTCGTTTATCTTTTCTAAAGATTTGGGACTGTGAGGTTTATGTCAAATGACAAGTTTCGGATAAATTAGCACCAAAATTTGATAAATGTTCTTTTGTGGGATATCCTAAGGAAACTAAAGGACATTACTTTTATAATCCTTATGATGTTAGTCGAAATGGTGTTTTTCTAGAAAAGGAATTTATTTCCAAAAGAACCAATGGGAGTAAAGTACAACTCAAAGAAATTCGGGAACTACAAGATAACATAGAACTATCAATTGAAACTCAACAAGTTTCACAAATAGTTGTGGAACCTGGACCTATTACACAAGTACCACGTAGATTTGATAGGACACGACATGAGTGTAATAGCCCCAATAATGGGTTAGTCGTAAATAGTATTTTTTTTAGAGTAATAGTGCTTTCGGTATGAATAGTACTTCCTGAAATCGAAAAATATTTTCTTGGACCATTGGATAGAGCTCGTCAATACGAGTCTGTAGGCATAAATTTCGTGTCAATCGGAGGTCAAACGAGTCCAGAATGGCTGAAACAGTAAACAACGTATTTACTTCGGTGAAAAGTGAGCCCAGGTGGGACTCACTGAAAAGTGGGCCCAGGTGGGACCCACTGAAAAGTAAAAAGTGGGCCCTGATGGGGTCAATTGAATAGTAAATGTGGGATCATGATGACATTAGCGATGACATCAGCGATGTCATGATGATGAATAGTAACTATATCCCCTAGAGTATAACATCATCATTTGGTTAGAAACATCATCATCACTGGGTTCCATTGAATAGTGACAGCATCTTTGACTGGTCTATGAATAGTAACTGTGGGTCCATGAATAGTAATTGTGGGGCCCACAAAATAGTGACTCCGGGATGAATAGTACTCAAAAATATTTTTTCACCATCAGACAGATAACGAAAAATGTAGTATAATGGTGTAATCTGGTGTAAAAACGAGGTCAAATAGGCTTTCGAAATTCAGTTTGAAGTTCCTCTGGTTCGGTTCAGTTGAACTAAAGTTTGACTGAACTTTGACTGAATTTTTATAAATAGTTAGAGTAGATAAAATGATTTACTTTAAGAGGATAAAAGGCTTAGAATAATTTTTAAAATTTTTTGACAGCATTAGAATTGTATTTTACGGCAAAACCAAACTGAACCGAATTGGACAGATTTAAGTGAACCGGACCCCAAACGAATTTTGATTGAGCTAAAATTTTTCATGGAGACTAATTTTAATATTTTAAGAATTATGGAAGTGGTTTGGAGTGAAAATGAATTCAGGAACATTAAATTTCATCAAAATGGTGGAAAATGACCCGAAAAATGAAAATCGGACCAAATCGGCTCAACCACTTTGCTTGGAACTGGTTGGGTCCGATTGGATCCTATAAAATCCTTCAAAAAGCTGGAAATCCCCTTAGATTCCATTTTTTTCAGCACTTTCTTCTTCCTCTCTTGGCCGAATGGTTTTTCCTCTCTTCTTTCTCATTTTTCTTTTATTTTTTCTTCATCTCACCTCAAGATCAAACCTCTCTAACATAATTCAGCTCATCTAGAATCTATTGGTGGTCTTATATTTTCGTTTGGAGGAGTATAAGTGGGTGAAATCTAGATTTGAAGTTTGGAGGTAAAATTTAGGTAAGTGATTTACGTGATTTTAATTTTGTTTTAAGGTTCCTAAGGGTACTCTAGGATGTTAACAAGATGTTTATGATGTTTGGTTTTTGAAAGGAAGCTTAAATTTGATTAAATCTTAATTTCTGTGTTTGGACATAATTATGTCCAATAGGTGAAGGAACCTCTAAGCAAGCTAAGGGAAAGGAAACATATAATTGAGAAGTTTAATACATGGATTTGAGGTTTGTGATTGCAAATTCCATTTAATTCCATGGTAAAAGCATGAATTTAGGTTATGTTTATGAAGAAAGTATGTGATATATGCATTTTTAATTGAAATTAACATGATATTCATGCTTAGGGATGTTAAAAATGATTGTATGGGTTATTAAATTGAAGAAATAAATTTTGTGTGAATAGTTACTTCTTTGGCCAAATGGTATTCATCTGATTTTCATGTGTTTTCATGATGTTTTATGTATATTTATGATGGATCTATGGTATTTGGCATGCAAACTAATGTATGGTATGTGTTAGAGAATGTGAAAACATCATGAGGCATGTGATGTATGTATGGCCGAATGTATGTCATGTGTAAAGTCATGATTTTGATGGGTTTTCATGAAAATTGATGGTATGGTGATGTTATACATCATGAAATTGGCCTAATTAAATGATAAAATTGATAAAAATAATTAATGTAAATAAATTGGTATGTGGGTCGTATGCATGTATGTATGCATGCATGTATACTATGATGAAATAATAAGTTTACATGACATGTGATGATGTAATGATGATAATCACATGTGAAATGATGAAATGGTATGAAAAAGAATAAAATATTATGATGGTATACCATAAAAAATAAGTATATTATATTAATAATGTGAAAAATAAAATAATATTGCCTTATGTAGTGATCTGGTAGTCAAATCTAGTTCAGAATATGTTGGCATGCCATAGAGACATACGACCGCGGGTGTGAGCATGGCGTCTCACTTTTTAAATAGGCCAATGATGGTCCTATTTCACTGTATCAGAATATTTTATTGTACTGTACTGTATTTAAAACAGTGGCGGTCCCACGGGACTCCGCTGGTATTTCTATGAACTTTTGGGGTTCACATCTCATTTATCCTGTATATAGAGTCTGCTAGTATGTTACAGGAGAATAATTGTAAAAATAAATTAAAATGGTTAAAATGTAATTAAAATAATATTTATGTGAAAAAAGGACATAAATATTATTATATAAAAAGTGTGAGGGCAAAATTGTAATTTTATGCATATGTGTGTTAAGGATGATTAATAAGGATAAAAATGTAAATAAATGGTTAAATATGAAAATTGGCCACTTTTTATGGGTAAAAATATAATTTGGCATGAAAATAATAATTGGAGGGTAAAACTGTAATTTGGCATGAAAATTAATGATAAAAAAGAAATATTGTTGAATTAAATATAAATCAGTGGCAAATTTGTAATATTATTGAAATTAGAATGATCTAGTGACATAATGGTAATATAATGAAGTTAAAATGAACTAATGGCATAAATGTAATTTTGGTGAAGTATAATTGAACTAATGGCTTTTTTGTCATTTTGAAAAAGTTTAAGGGTATAAATGAATTACTACCATAAGTTAAGGGTAAAATGGTAATAAGATTATTTATGTGAATTGATTGTGTGATTGCCCCAATTATGTAATTTAAAAATAATTACATGTAATATTGCATGCCTAGTTGGGAATTAAATTAAATATGTTTATTTATGAATATTAAATGATAGTATTTGTGAATATTATTATTATGCATGAAAAATTTATTTAAGTGAAAATTTATGGAATTGCAATTACCACTGAGCATATTTAATGCTCAGTACATAGTTTTATTTGACTGCGTGTAGGTACTCCGTAAGTTTTTGAGAGCAGTGCATACCTCACACTGTGGAAGTGGTATGGAAGAGTATTATCTAGAATATTAAGTATGTTAAGATTTGGCATGTATATGTCTTATAATATTATTGTGGGTTTTGTACTATAATAGATTATTATAACTGTCTTTAGTATATTTGTCTGAGCACGCCTAATAATTGGTAGAAATTAAGTTAATACAATTGGTAAAGTAAAATATAGATTTTCAAGTTAAAGGAAAATTGACTAGATAAATAGTAATTAGACAGTTATAGGTCAATCGGCATAGTTAATAGTGAATTAAAGTAAAAATATTAAGTTAATGATTAAATTAATAAGTATTAATAGACTTAAGTAAATTGTCTTTGCCATACGGCACTATTCACACAGTATTAAACATATAGTACTATTCACATATATGGCACTATTCACGTATACGGTACTATTCACATATACAGTACTATTAAAAAAAATTTACCGATTTTAATTAATGGTCTATTTAATAACCTGAATAGTTTAATTAGGTTAACCGGATAAAAAGGAACAACAATTTAATCGGATAAGTAACGTATTAGAGGATATGTTAGTTCAGTGCAGTGGCATCCGGTATCTGTATCACATACGGGTATAGGGCGCTACAACGAGCCTGAGAGATATGAATTTCTCGTGATGATTAGTCGTGAAGTAATGCTCATGGATCAAAATGAGCCTATTACCTATCAAGATGCTATGCCAGGTTCAGAATCTGAGAAATGGTTAGAAGCCACTTCACGAAATCTGAGATGCAATCTATGTATGATAATCAAGTTTGGAACTTGATTGATCCACCTGAAGGAATTAAAACCATTGGATACAAATGGGTTTTCAAAAAGAAAACTGACATGGATGGTAAAGTAAATACCTTTAAAGCAAGACTCATTACAAAAGGTTTCAAGCAAACTCATGGTATTGACTATGATGAAACCTTTTCATTAGTTGCGATGCTTAAATCAATAAGGATTTTTATTGCCATTGCTGTGTACTATGACTACGAGATATGGCAAATGGATGTCAAAATAACGTTTCTTAACGGAAATTTACTTGAGGATGTGTACATGACACAACCTGATGGTTTTGTCCATCCTGAGAATTCTAGAAAGGTTTGTAAGCTGCAAAGATCCACTTATGGATTGAAGCAAGCTTCTTGGGGCTAAAATCTTCGTTTTGATGAAACAGTCAAAGAGTTTGGATTCATAAAAAATGAAGATAAACCTTGTGTATATAAGAAAATTAGTGTGCTGTGATGTTTCTTGTATTATATGTAGATGACATATTACTCATTGAAAATGACATCCCTATCATGCAAAAGACAAAAGAATGGTTAGGGAAATCTTTTCAATGAAAGATTTGGGTGAAGCTACTTATATCATTGGAATTAAGATCTATAGGGATATATTTACAAGGATAATTGGTCTGAGTCAAAGCACTTATATAAATAAGGTGCTAAATAGGTTCAGCGTGTAAAATTACAAAAGAGGATTTTTGCTAATATCTCATGGCATTTCTCTTAGCAAGACTCAATGCCGCATGGCATCAGATGAGTGAGATCGATGATTCCTTATGCTTCGGCTGTAGGATCAATCATGTATGCCATGTTATGTACTCGACCAAATGTTTCATGTGCCTTGAGTATGACGAGCAGATACCAGTCAGATCCCGGTGAAAGTCACTAGACAACTATTAAGAACATCCTTAAGTACTTAAGAAGAACTAAGGATGCATTTCTTAGTCTACGGAGGATTGGAAGATGAGCTAGTAGTAAATGGTTATACAGATGCAAGCTTTTAATTAGGCAAAGATGACTTTAAATCATAGTCAGGATATGTGTTTGTGTTAAATGGAGGTGCTGTAAGCTGGAAAAGTTCTAAACAAAGCACTGTCACTGATTCTACAACAGAAGCTGAGTATATAGCAGTATCATATGCAGCTAAAGAAGCAGTACGGGTAAAAAAATTCATTGCTGAATTAGGAGTAGTTTCGAGTGTCACAAATCCTGTGGATCTTTACGTGATAATAATGGTGTTATTGCAAAGCAAAAGAGCCCAGATATCATCAGAGATCTAAACATATACTCAGGCATTTTCATCTCATTTGAGAAATTATTGAGAGGGGAGACGTCAAGATATGTAGAGTATCAACTGATAACAACATTGCTGATCCAATTACTAAGGCACTCCCACAAGCCAAACATGATGGACATACTATGTAAATAAGTATTAGATATATGTATGATTAGGCCTAGTGCAAGTGGGAGATTGTTAGTGGTTATTCCCTACGCTAAATATTTGGACCTTAATGTAATGATTATATTTTCATTTATATAATGGTTTTCTTCACATTGATATTATTGGCATATTACATTATTGTAATGTTTATAAATAACCATGTTATTCGTGTTATCCCTAGTCATTTATCACTAAAAGGCATAAAGATAAATCAAAACTAGTATAGATTTGATTGAAAATCATGAGATAACGATATATGGTGATATAAATGAAATCTATAGGTACTTGTTAGAGAACAAGGTACTGGATAGACCCACTATGAGATCACTACATGGGATAGTGTCATAAGTGATCTCATAATAGTTATATTATTGAATCCTTATACCTGAGATTATCATAGATTCCTACATAATTTTGACATAATCAAACGTTATCTTTAATCGGATAATCATAAAGGTTATGCTTGAACATGATGAGAATTATGCAGAGTATAATGAATAAATAAGATGGAATTTGTCCCTTTCTTATGAGAGATATATCTTTTGGGCCCATCTATAAGTAGGATTATGAAATGCATGCTCGTGCTCAAATGAATTGATAGTGTGATCTATGTCATTTGAATTTATCAGTCTACTTAGGTATCGAGAAATTATATATTTGAATAATGTGAGTGTGACATGAACCATAACTCATGTTCAAACAAGATATCGTGTGACAAAAAAATTATAACATGTTCTATTCATTATGTAACAGCTCAATTTATACCCTAGTAGGATTGGTGGTGTCCTGATAAGTATAAGGATGTGTATTAATAAGAGAGGACAGGTTTGAATGAGTGATTGGCTTAGCGAAGAATTTGTGTGGAGCTTCGGACAAGTCATGGAATTAGTGGTCCGAGTGTGGGGACTATTGCGAGCGCGACAGAACACTCTAGCAAAAATCTGATAAAAGTTGGATTTAGGGTGCAATTGAGGACCCAATTGAATAAATAAAATAAGTTTAAGTGACTAATTGGTAAATGTGCATGATTAAAGTTAATGGATGTTAATTAGTGATTAATCAAATATAGATTTTAATAATGAGAATTAGGGAAGAGATAGTGGAATACAAGTGTCTTCCCTTGGCTTTGCCACTTTAGCATTAGCATGCATTGGAGGAGAAAGAGGTGGCTTGGCATGCATTGGGGAGAAGAGTTAGTGGAATCCAAGTGGCATGAGCTGCCTTAGTTCCCACATGCAATATAAGCTTTGAAGGAGAGAGAAAACCTCATTTTTTGCATGGGATCTTTAACTGTTTCCTTTCAAAATTTCTGTCATTCTTCTTCCTCTTTCTTACGTGATCTATCTCCTTCAAATTCTGATTCCATAATTTCTGTTGGGTGATCAAGTGAGTGATTAGTAGAGTGAATTTTTTAAGTTATCAAGGTAAGTGTTTAATTGGGTTATTCTTCATCCTCTTCTACTCCTTCATTTATGTTTTGAGATGGGAATTAATCCCCTTGTTTCCAATTCTGAAATTTGGCTATGCATGTGATGGTGGCTATGAGAAAGGAAAGGGAAAGAAGAGGATTGATAATCAAGGTGCCATGTGAGCTTAAGTAGAGCTAAGGAAATTGAGGTTTGGGAACTAAATGTGTTTTGTATGTGTAAATTAATTGACTATGTGTTAAGACTAGTTGTGTTATGCTATGAGATGTTTGAATTGAAGAAAATAATGCATTGAAGTATGATGATTTCTATGAGTCTTTTGTACCCTAAGAGTGTAAATTGTGTTTTGTGGTGTGTTGAATTGAGGAAATGAACATGTTGCGTGATAATGAATATTATGAGTTTGATTGACCTAAGATTGAACCCTAATTTTGAATAAACTATGAATTGCTGTGTTTATTCTAATGAATGAACTTTGCTAAGAAAGTGTATGTGCTGTAATGTGCATAATTAAGTTAAGGAAGTGTATTATGAGTGTGATGATAAAATGATACTAAATAAATTAGTTTGTAGTTAATGAGCTGGAAGTGTAAAATTGGGTTGAGGTTTATTTAGCCTACCTTAATTGTAAGTGTTATAACTTGAGATGTATGACTATAAAAATGAATGGGGATGATGGGATTAGGTTCCTATGATGTGTGTCTATAATGGTCTTAGAAATGATCATGCTAAATTGAGGGCTTAAAAGTCTGTAAGAGTGAATTAAAGAGTAGCTAATTCTGTAGGAGGGCCTTTTGGAGCATGTTATGTTCCTTGGGCCATAACTCCATGTATTTTAATCAAATTGAGATGAGAATTGTTCCATATGTAAGTTAACATATATATGAATAAATTATTAGTGGAGTATGTTGGTTAAAAATGTCGTTAAAGTTGGTTTTAGAAGTCATGTGTATGAAATGCGAAAAATGCACCTGTAGGGTAAGTTTCTATGTAGGTTTCTCTTGACCTTTAGTGACACTATTGCCCATAGATCGAGTTATAGTGATCTAAATGGGTTTCTTTAAAATGGAACTGAAACATAAGATCCACACCTAAAAATGTCTAAGAATATGGTTTAGCTAATTCTGGCTCTAAATATCCCAATAAGTGGCCAAAACATAGGTATTCCTATTCTAGCGGGTTCATCAGAATAGTATAGATTTTTTACATCATATCTGATGTTTTAGATGTCGAAATGATCTGAAACTTGTCTCATTGGAAACTTCACATCCTAGGGAACAATTGTTAAGAAGGATATTTTGCCTAAAAATGAGGTTTAGACGTTGGTTTAGGCGATGTAAGTTTAGGGTGGAAAGCAGTCTCATAGAACACCTGATGGTAGCTACTGTGATGAGCACGACAAAACAAGTCATATGAAGGATTTTCTTCTCATTTTAGAGCCAATGGTTGGCATAAATCAATTCCCCACCTTTACCCTCAACTAATTTGTATATTTTTATGTGTTTTTCTTCCCGAATCGAACCTGTATTACACCGAAACATTCCAGAGTTTATCCAATGTGTGTTGAGGATTATTGAATGATTGTAAGAATAATTATCACTGGAAAAATATACAAGAATATAACTAAGATTGGTAGTAACCTAATGAGGTAATAGTGTATATTATATCAAATAGAATTTAGTTAAGTTGAATGATATTTGAGAATTGTAATACCTTAATCTATATGAGCATGTATAATATAAACAAATATACATAATTATGGGTTGAGGTTAAGTTCTACACATATGAAGGATATTAAATGAAATGAGTTTGCTTAATGTGAATATGAATCATATGTATGTGTGTAATAAGGTTGTATTGTATATGGGGAAAATATGAACATGATTGAAATGAATGGGATGTGTAGGAGTATGACTATATGTTTGTAGTGAATATGTATAAATATGATATGTTAGCTGGCATGTAAATTGGAATGTTAGGAATTTGGTTTAAGAAGTCGTTGGCAGGTACAATCGAATTGGTGAGTAAATTGGCAAAACTGAATTGTAAAATCATAGCATTACAAGTAGTATAAGATGGACCTTTGGCAAACAATGCTTAATTAGTTATCTAACAAAAATGAATTATTGGCATCTTTATTGAATAGTTTATGAATGCATCAATATGCTAAAAATAAATGACTAATTTGAGAATGTGCCTAGGAAGACTTAAAGGGTAAGATTGAATAGATAACTAATACGGCAAACTGAATTTTAGGTTGATGCATAATTGGAATTAAGATGATTGAAATTTGAAATATTAAATAGTAATGCATGGAGAATGTGTACAGGGGAGATGTCTAAAATTGGTATCATTGAATTCATGACAAATGCATAAATAAATTGTTAATAGATCATATTGGATAAAATGGGACTAGGACAGGCC
This sequence comes from Excoecaria cochinchinensis, assembly GCA_947683425.1. Lineage (NCBI taxonomy): Eukaryota > Viridiplantae > Streptophyta > Magnoliopsida > Malpighiales > Euphorbiaceae > Excoecaria > Excoecaria cochinchinensis. Next base: position 5,766,896 of record CANTUQ010000020.1, read on the forward strand.
ATAAGAGTTACATGCAAAATGGGTGAAAAATGAGATGTGAGAAGTGAGGGTTGAAGTTCTTGGAATCAGAAATTCCAGTTATGTAGCGAGCGCGACACCTCTATATGATTGAAATGTTTTCTTATTTGCTTCAAGTTTTGCTAAAGCATATTTATGAATGATAATTAAGCATGAATGTGATTTCAATCTTCTGATTAGCATGTGATTATGTAAACATGTAAATGTATATATGAGATGTATCTTAAGTATGTGTATATATATATATGTATATGCGATCTTATGCAATTGCCATGGCAAAGTAATTGTGATGTGAACTACAATGTATGTGAACAATGGGATGCGGTATAACTGAATGATATTATAATGCTATATTTGCTATGACAGTGAGAATAATCGGATTAATAATTTAGCCTGCGAGTCAAGTAGTGAATAGATAGGCATGCCTATATGGTCTAAGTGCTGCAGCCCAATGCGTCCGATTCATGTGGAATCACAATGCGATTTGAATCCTTACTGGATTTCTCAATGCGAAATTATTGATAATGTTGACATTTTTGTACCTTAGGGTACCAAGGTGAATGTGAGGTATCCATGGATACCAATGTGATTACTGTACCCTTGGGGTACCAATGCGATACCCGTTATCCATATCTTTGAGTTGCAGGCAATGTAAAAATAAATATGTGAACTAATGGAGTGATTTGAATTTATGCGACAACTATTGTGTGCGATTTTAATGAGCATGTGAAAGCCAAGAGATGGTGTAACAGAAAGGTGATTGTAATATTATGATATATACTTGAATCATCTATATATATGTGCATTTGTTGATTCTAAAATATGGAAATTTTATAATTCTATTATTATTGCGATGAAATATCTTTATGTTAATAATTAAGAAATTATAATCTTATGTATATACATATGGATAAGAATGCCAAGTGATAATGTGAATTCTAATGTGATTATCCAATGTGTGGGCCTATAAATAGTGAGTACGAAGCATGATAGATATCATAAACCTTGTTGTGGCTATAACATGCTTTTTGAGTATACTTGAACATTATATTATTGTTTATTGTATTCCGTTCCCCACTAAGCGTTATCGCTTAGTGTTTTGGAAGACAGTCCTGCATCGCCAACGGCCAACACATTAGGAACCGCTATAAATGTAGAATATTTGTAATATTATAAGATGTGTAACTATAGTTAGTAATGTGTAAGGGGACTGAGTTTTTGTATTAAGAAAGTTATATTTTGTAAAGTGAATAATAAATAAAGACAATAAGTGTTTTGTATTGTAACACATGGATTTTCAGAATAATTTTGAGTGTTGTTTTGAAAGAAAAATTTATTAATCCTAATCTTTATGTGAATGTTAATTCGTGTTCTCATGTTGTTGTGTGCGACACTCCATAGCCATCGTAGGAAATCTCTACGAGTGGTTAGGGGGCATTACAGGTTAGGTTAAAATCGGACTAACGATATTCAAACTATTTGGGTAGTCATAACGTCTTGTTAGAAGCCACTTATGACTTGTGGGCATATAGTGGGATTGGGCCCACTGCTAACTTAATATGAACCTATTAGGTCGCACACCAAGAACGTAATGAACAGGCTGGATTTTGATTTGGGTATTTTGGATTTAAATAGAACAAATATTTAAATTGAAAAAATATATATATATATATCTATCTGTGTGTGTGTGGGTATGTATGTGTATATATATATATACACAAATATATATATGTATGTATATATATATATATGCACAAACATATATATGTATATATACATACATACATACATACATACATACATACATATATATATATATATATATATATATATATATATAGATATATATATACATATATATATATATATGTGTATTATATGTATATACATATATATATATATATGTATATACATATATATATGTATATACATATATAATACATATATATATATATATATATATATATATATATATATATATATATATATATATACATATATATATATGTATATACATATATATATATGTATATACATATATAATACATATATATATGTATATACATATATAATACATATATATATATATATGTATATATATATACATATATGTATATATATATATATATATATATATATATGTATATATATATGTATATATATATACATATATGTATATATATATATATATATATATATACATATATGTATATATATATCTATACTCATATATGTATATACACACACACACATATATATATTTTGAATAAGAAATAAAATCCCGAAATTAATTCGCTATGCATTAGGGTATAAGTAGCTATATGTTTTCCCTTAACCCTAATTCGTTTTTAGGAGTAGCTGCCTCTAAAACTTTATAGAAAGAAAGACCTACCCGCTACTTTTCTTTAAGAAAGAAAAAATGTAATGCCCACTCTCGACCGTGCAATTAGCTCAGCTAAAGTACTAGAGAGCAGTCGTTACACGACAATCACAAGCATGTAAATCTTTATCCACATACATATCAAAACCTATATAAATAAATTTCATTCCACATACATTCACCTGCAGCGGATATCTCATACTATCACATGCTTGAACCAATATACTTACATAAACACATACATCATAAGCTTAATATTACATAACTTAGTCATTCCATACATTACATATTTTATGCTTCTCAAAAGATTATACATACATTAACCAAAACCCCCAAAACCTACACTAAAAACACTCCTAGTGTTGACCGTTGGCAGTGCGGACTCGTCCTTCAAAATCACTTCGCGTCCAAACCTACACTGTAACAACCCAAATAGGGCCTGGTCGGAATTGTGCGATAAGTCGGTTTAGTGAGGGTATTTTCGTAATTTGGATAAAGAGGAATTTTGGACATTTAAGATTTTGGTGTTAAAGGAATTAAATAATTAAGTGTTAAGTGAAGTAAAGGGAATATTAGTGTGTGATTATAGTGTATAGTTGTAGGGTGTTTATGGACTTAAGGTTTTTATTATGTAGTTTGTGGTGCATGGTACCTAGGATGTGAAGAGGATCATAAGAAATATTATGGTGTGAGTGAGTGTTTGGTACTTGAAAGATATTTGTGGATTGGGCTTGTATGTGGTTAGTGTATGGTGCCTTAAGTGAAGTTGTTAAGATGGATTGATGGATGCTTTAAGATTGTGACATGTGGCTTGAGTTGGTGAGTAATTAATGTAAAGTATGAGAGAGAGGAGGGAAGGGCAGAAATTGCCTAGCTTCCCGTGGAAGCTATCTCAATTTCCCCTTGCTTTCCTCATTTTCCCGTTCTCCCCTCTCTCTTGCTTTCATTCTTCTACTCTCTTCTCTCTTCTCTTGTGATTTCTTGAGTTTTGAGTGGGATTTTGGAAGGTTTGAGCTGGGTTTGTGGAAGGTAAGTGTTTGAATTCGGATTGAGGTTCCTTTATTTAATTGTGTTCTTGGGATTTTGGTCTTGGTTTGTGTTTGGGTTTGATTTAAGTGTTTTGATTGGGTTGTGCAAGAATCGGAAGAACAAAGGAAGATCAAGGGCAAGGATAAAGTGGACTCGTGAGGAGCTCGGTTAGAAGCTGCGATTTCCAGGTTTGGGAGTTTATTTGAGCTGTGTTATAGATTGTGATTTCTCCCCTATTTTCTCCTTGGATCAACTCTAGCTAGTGTTTGCATGTTATGTGTAATCTTGAGTATTTTATGAATGCATGTTTAAGTTGTGTAGTGACTTATAGTGAAGTGCAAGTGATATAATGATGATGTTATGCGTTTTCAGAATTGAGCATGCCCTGTTAGTGTATTTGAGTTTGATTGTGAGTGATTTCTTGTGGAAATTATAATTGATTATAGTGTAAATGTGTTTATGTGGCTTGAAAGTGATGCAGTGATGTGCTGGAGGCGTGAGGTAAGTGTTTGAGCATGTTGTGAGATTGCATGAAAACTTGTGTGTGATATGTGAAGGGAAAAGTGCAGATTGGGCGAATCTGGGTTCTGTCGCGATCGCGACGTCTGTCGCGAGCGCGACAGAAGGCGGACTTGGCCCCTTGTTCTTGAAGAGCCCTCTGTCGCGATCGCGACGCTTGTCACGAGCGCGACAGAGAGCTTGGTCTCGGAAACCTCCGCGCGGGCGTGCTGCCGAGCGAGCGCGCGAGGAGGAAGAACTGGTCTCTGTCGCGATCGCGACGATTGTCGCGAGCGCGACAGAGCTCGGCCCCGCGAGTTCTGCCGCGAGTACCTCGTCGCGAGGAGGCCTTTTGGCGCGACCTCGCGAGGAAGTACCCCGTGCTCTGTCGCGAGCGCGACACATGTCGCGATCGCGACAGAGACCCTTCCTGCTTGCCTTGTTTTCTGAATGTGTTTCTTTTGTTCCACTTTGCACGGTTTCTCACTATTGCATGGAATAGGTGTGTGCTTTTGGATTGGTAATATTAATGTGTTAGTGTCCTTGTTATGGATTTATTTTTATATAAGAGTTTTAATGTGAATATTGTTTTGTTATGTATTGTCTAGTGAATTATTGTGTTGTCGAGCCTGAAGTGTCAAGGTATAGGATAATTAAGCATGCTTAAGAAGGGTTAGTGTTCAGCTGTTCTGTCCGCCCCGTTTGGGCGAAGCGGTCGACCTCCGAGATGGTCATCAATCGTGTAGTGATAAAAATGTTTTGAGACTCCGGTCTCCCGCGCTGCCTTCGGGTATTAAAGTGTTTTTGAGGCTTCGGTCTCCCGTGCCGTGTTCCCGTATCCTCCACCATTGAATTCAGGCTATTGTGTGTAGTGTCTTGTATTGATAAAGTGAGTGTTCTGATCGAAGTGTGATTTCCGAATAGTGTAATGGTTTAGTGCATTGCGTTATATTATCCTGATATTATTGTAATATCTCTGTACTCTGATGCATAATGATTTATGTATGTTAGTGCATGTTTCCTTGCATAGTGTTCTGTTATTTTTGTTTCTCCCCACTAAGCGTTATCGCTTAGCACGGGCTTTTATCCCGTGCAGGTATCGTGAAGGATTTTGGGAGTGCTCGAGTCGTGCATCTGCAGGCAGGCCACTTAGGAGTCGAGTTTATTATTTCTGTCTCCTTCTGTAATTCTTTTGTTTATGTACTTCTCTTTTTGTAAAGGATTGTAAAAATGTAAACTTTTGGGCCATTGTATATAACTAGTAATTTGATTATTTACGTAATGAAGTTTATTTCCTTTTATCTCTTTCTAAGATTTTATTATATGATTATTGAATGCTTCCGCTGTATGCTTTGCCGCGTCGTGAGTGAGTGTCGTGTTGTAGCGCGCCCGCCGGCGCCCTTCCAACGGGGGGCGGCGGCGGGGGTGTTACATACACGGATTAGATACCCGTGCTAAGCGATAATACTTAGTGGGGAAAACGATACAATAACAAAGTATATGCACATATATGTAAAAATAATTCCTTGTAACAATAACAAGTCTTATAGATTCCATATTCCAAACTCATCATACACATATATAAATATAACTATTCATTGTACACATCTTAACATGACAGTCCATTTGGTTACATTTTCACATGCTCATTAATAATCATACTCAAGGATATGTCACATAATTTCATGTCATTCAAATAGTTAGCATCTTTATTTTTAGCCTTGCCTGCAACTCAAAGATGCGGATAACGGGTATCACATTAGTACCCAAAAGTACAGTAAACACATTAGTATCCGTAGATATCACACATTCGCATTAGCACCCAAAGGTACCAGAAAGATCAATAATATAAATAAATTCGCATTAGGGAATCAAATAAGGATCCATATCGTATTGATGATTCCAGAGGAATCAGACGCATTTGGCTACAACACTTAGACCCTATAGGCATGCCTATCTATCCTTTACTTGACTCGCAGGCTATAATATTAATCCAGTTTATTCATATTATAACATCTCATAAGCATCAATAGTATTAATGTTCATTACACAATTCAATCACTTAATAATTGTATATATATAACGGTATTCATATGCATAACACAACAATTATTATCATGCACATGCTCACTTTACATCTAAACTCATAAACTGATCATTCTAAGGGAATCAAGAATTTATTTAAAACACTCATGAGTGTCGCGCTCACAACCCTTGTTGCGCCCGCAATAGAATGGAATGATAGCTTCTATCGCAGGGTCACGGTCGCGACAAAACCTACTCCACGCCTCTGTCGCACTTGCGCTTATACACGCGCCCTCGATAGAAGACAAAACCAATGTTAAGTAGCCTTCTGTCGTGCTCGCGACAGAACCCAAACTTCCAACATCAAGCTCCAAAACTCACTTCCTTACTTCCACTCTTAACCCCTCTTTACATAAGATCCCCATTACTTACTAGCAAGTTTTTTAGGTGTTTAATTATCTACCTATTAAGGATATTAGAACACATTTTCCATCCACCTTAAATTATAATATCAAGGTCATAGCACACACTAGTTCATAATATTGGATACCCTACAAATTATGTTTTGCTAAAACTTACCTAACCAATTAGATTGCATCAATTGAGTGAGTTCCTAAAACAAGTTTCCAATTCATCACGCATCATGCTTGCTTACATTCCAACATGTTACTTTCATACCAATCAATAAATTATACCATTTACATAACTATTCCAAGATTTATTCAAAATAGAGCAACATACTTATATTCATCAACTCATCAATTCATCATTTCATTTTAGTTCATGAAAACACAAAGTTACACATCTCACGATTATTGCAACACATATATATTCCATCCTCCAATTCAAAGTTATACTGCATCAAGAATAGCACACGAGTGAGAGTGTTTTCCCAAACCGCTTCTCCTAAACTCCTTAGAAAGTCAATTAGCAACTTGATCCACCACTTTCTCCTTTCCCTTATTTTTCTTTGTTTGCACAACTACAAGTTCAAGTCCAATTTCCAGAATTGGACACTAATGTCAAATTCCACATTAACCCAAAATTAAAGAAATAGAAGAAGGAGATGGAGAACAAACCAACTCATTTAGCTACCTTGCAAATAAAAAACTCAACTACATAAATTAAACTCTTGATCACTCAATAGAATTATAGAATCTAAAACAGGCAAAGATGGCACATGAAGGAGAAGATGAAGAAAGACAAAAATTTGAGAGAGGAAGAGCAGCTGAAGATTATATGCAAAAGTGAGGATTTTTCTCTCTCATCAAGGGTTTATATTGCATGCAATGGGGTTGGCTGGCAACTCCACCAAGGCACACGTGGAATCCACTTTAATTCCCTTAATCAACGTTAACCGAAATCTGATTTTAGTTACTTACCATTAGCCACCAATTAATCTTGTTTAATATCAATCATGCACATTTACCAATTCGCCACTTAAACTTATTTATTAGTTCAATTGAGCCCTCAATTCTATTACACCTAAATCCAGAATTAACATATTCATTGCAATCTCATCCCAATTATCTTAATTGAACCAATTAGCTACTAGGGTATACTTTGAGCTATTACAACTCTCCCTTCTTAAAAAGAATTTCATATGGGAAATTCATACCTAAATCAAATAGGTGGGGATATTATTCCTGCATAGCAGCTTCTGGTTCCCATGTCACCTCTTCTACTTCGTGATGTTGCCATAACACTTTCACCAATGGAATCTGTTTGCTACGGAGCTGTCTCACTTCTTTGGCTAAGATTGCTTTTGGCTTCTCATCATAAAAAAAGTCTGCTTGAACTTGTGTCTCTTGCACCGGTATGATGTAGGACTCATCTGATCAATACCTTCTTAGCATTGACACGTGAAAGACATCGTGGAGCTTGGACAAGGTTGGAGGTAAAGCCAACCGATAGGCCACAGATCCCACTCTTTCTAGCACCTCATAAGGTCCAATAAACCTCGAACTCAATTTCCGTTTCTTACCAAATCGAAACACCTTCCTCCAAGGAGACACTTTGAGGAACACTTTCTCACCCACTTCAAATTCAATGTCTTTTCTTTTCAGATTCGTATACGATTTTTGTCTATCACTAGCAGCCTTCGATCGTTGTTGTATCAACTTTGCTTTCTCTTCAGTATCCCTCACTAAATTCAGACTAATAACCTTATGCTCACCTAATTCTGTCCAACAGATTGGTATCCGACACTTTCTACCATATAACACTTCATATGGCGCCATGCCAACACTCGCTTGATAACTGTTGTTATAAGCAAATTCCATTAGTGGAATATACTTATCTCAACTCTTAGAAAAATCCAAAACACATGCTCTAAGCAAATCCTCTAACACCTGAATAACCCTTTCTGACTGTCCATCAGTTTGAGGGTGGAATGCTGTACTGAAATTCAACTTTGTACCCATTGCAGCTTGCAAACTCTTCCAGAACTTGGAAGTAAATCTCGGATCCCTATCCGACATAATAGACAAGGGAATACCATGCAACCTAACAATCTCCTTCACATACAACTTAGCTAACCGATCCATGGAATAATCCATTCAAACATGTAAGAAGTGAGCTATCTTTGAAAACTGATCCACAATCAGCCACATTGAATCATGCTGCTTTGATGTCAAAGGCAATCCAGAAACAAAGTCCATGTTAATGTTATCCCATTTCCACAGTGGAATGAAAAGAAGAGTTAGCAATCCATGTGGAACTTGATGTTCCGCTTTCACTTGCTGACAAGTCAGACACTTCGAACCATATTCTACGACATCCTTCTTCATACTAGGCCACCAATAAAATTGCTTTAGGTCTTGGTACATCTTATTCCCACCTGGGTGCATAGTAAAGACCGTATTGTGCGCTCCATGCAGAAGTCTTTTTCTCAACCCTTTATCACTTGCAACACATAGCCAGTTCTTATAAAATAGTACACCCTCTACATTCAGTGAATAGTCAGTCTTATCTCCATTTCTGACTGACTATAGAATTTGCTGCAATTTACAATCACTTCTCTGCGCAACCACTAACTCATCACTCAACACAAGTCTTGCTTTCAACTGAGCTAACAAAGCTCCATCTGAAGTAAACCTCCACTTCAATTGCTTTAACAACAAAGTCGTAACTGACTTCCTGCTCAACGCATCAGCCACTACATTGACTTTATCGGGATGATAATCCACTATACAATCATAGTCTTTAAACAATTCAAGCCACCTATGCTATCTCAAATTCGATTCTTTTTGAGATAGCAAATATTTGAGACTTTTGTGATCCGTGAAGATTTTTAAGGCAAACACAACTGCAACTAACTCCAAATCATGAGTCGGGTAATTCTATTCAGGTGGCTTTAATTGCCTTGAAGCATAAGCCACAACCCTTCCATCTTGCATCAATACACAATCCAATCCTATTCCAGAAGCATCACTGTACATAACATACTCCTTACCATAAATAAGTTGAGTTAAAATTGGTGCCTCCACCAACATTCCCTTCAACAGCTCAAAACTTACCTGACACTTATTTGACCATTCGAACTTAACTCCCTTACGAAGCAATCTAGTCAATGGTGAAGCAGTCACTGAAATTGCACAAACCACCTATAATATCCTGCTAACCCAGAAAACTTCGAATCTCAGGCACATTCTTGGGTGGTTTCCAATTCACAATTGCTTCAATTTTGGCCGGATCTACCTTTATACCCTCAGAAGACACAACATGCCCCAGAAAAGACACTTCTTTAAACCAAAATTCACACTTGCTAAACTTAGCATACAACTGATGTTGGCTCAGAGTTTGAAGCACAATTCTCAGATGTTTTTCATGCTCTTTCTCATTCTTGGAATAGACCAGGATATCATCAATGACCACTACTACAAACTGGTCCAGATACGGTCTGAACACTCTATTTATCAAATCCATAAATGCAGCAGGTGCATTAGTTAACCTGAATGGCATTACTAAGAATTCGTAATGTCCATAACGAGTCCTAAATGCAATCTTAGGTATATCCTCCTTTTTCACCTGCAACTGATAATACCCAAACCTTAAATCTATTTTGGAAAACACACCTGCCCCTCTCAATTGATCAAACAGATCCTAAATTCTTGGTAAAAGATACCGATTCTTCATTGTCACCTTATTCAACTATTTGTAATCAATGAGCATTCACATCATTCCATCTTTTTTCTTTACAAACAGTACTGGTGCTCCCCAAGGAGACACACTAGTATTATCCCTATCTAATAATTCATACAACTGACTCTTTAATTCTTTCAACTCAGTAGGACCCATTCGATAGGGTGCCTATGACGCGCGCCGAACCCTGTGGCCCTCGAAGGCCTGCTTTTAGGGAGATCGAGAAAGGTTCATGAAAACTTGTAAGGTATTTATAAGTGCATCCATTTTGGGCAACAAGGAGGGTTCTTGGAGTCGCCACCCAATAGAACATTGGGAAAGGTCGTCTAGCCTCAGTGAGCCTAAGACGGCGCTGCTATGTCCATTTTGGGCAAGCCAAAGGTGTCTTAGAGATCCCACCCTAATAGAACATTAGGATGGTCCTCTCGCCTCGTGGAGCCTAGAACTATGCAAATTAAAGCTTTTTTACGGGACACAAGAGGTGTCTTGGAAGTCCCATTCCAATGGAACATTAAAATGATCCTCTCGCCTCGTTGAGCCCAAAGACCAGAGATAGGTTCGGGACTTTCCATTTATTCATACCTTGGCTAAGTTTATAATTAAGTTTTGAATTTAGCGTTTCATCCCATTTCTCATTCAATTTTAATGCAATTTAATTAAACGCATATCAATCATATAATAAAAACGATAAATAAAGTAAATAAAATCAAAATAAATTACAACAAAACTAGGGGCAGAATACAACCCCCATTTATAAATAAAATACAATTCATACATAAATCGGGCTATTTATTAAAATGGGGATGTTGGTCCTCTCATGCATAATTAAAGAAAACAATTTTAAAGTGACACTTATTTTGGATGAAAAAAGTTAGGACATTGGTCCCATTTTATTTAGAAAAAAAACAAATTAATTAAGTAGAAATATTTTTATGGTTTTTTAATTAATGTGCATAAAAATAATTTATTACATATTAAATAAAATAATGAAAGCGAAGTAATGAAAATAATAAAAAAATAACCAATCAACTCCCAAATGGATCTCCAAATCTTCAAGGACACCCACTTAGTATGGAAAAAACTCACACATAAAAATAAGTATTGAAATAAAAGAAAAAAAAACAAATAAGAGTGAAGTTAGTAAAAAATTAGTTAAACATATAACATGAAAATAATTAAATTAAGGCAATCAAAATTGCATCATGTATGATAAGCAAATTAAAATGACATAATAAAAATATGCAATCTAATTAATTAATAATTTAGCATGCATAAAAAATAGCATAATAATAATAAAATTCAACATGCATAAACAAGTATAAAATAATGATAATAACATCCAATCATGCATAAAAAATATAATATACATAAAATTCAGCATGCATAAAACATAAATAATAATAGTAATAATAAAATTAAATAAGAATAATGATAATAATAATAATACTAATGATGGTAATAACTATAATAATAATAATAATAACTCAATAATAACAAAGAATATGAACAATCAAATATAATAATAACAATAATAATAATAACAATAATAATAATAATAGCAATAACAATAATAATAACATCAAAGAAGATGAACAATCCAATTAAATATGGAGGAAGAATAAAATGAAAATAAAATAGGCCAATTATGCTAAAACATGTTAAATGATAATAATAAAAAAATATGTGAACAAAAATGATGACAATAATATGAACATGAACAATTAAATAAGAAATAAGCATAAAAAATAATAATATAAATAATTAAAAAATAAGAAGTAAGAACATGAACAATTAAATAATAGATCTAAAAAGATTTACATGATAATCAATTAAATAAAAACAAAAGAATAAGAAAATAAGAAGAAAATAATAGAACTAAAAGAATTTACATGTTAATTAATTAAATAAAAACAAAAAAATGAAATTAAAAAATTAAATTAAGAAATTGAGTCAAGAATGTTTACCCTCAAAATTTATCTTGAAGAAATGAAGGTATATGATCCAATTTCTTGTCTTGATTTGTAAGAATAAAATTAGAAAATAAAGTATTGAAAATGGATTTTTACTCAAGAACAAATAATTGATTTATTTGTTTCAAAGTAAAAATTGTTTGATGAAAAGAAGAAAAATTCCCAAGAACAAAAATTGTTATTTTTTGTCTCAAGAATTCACTTGGAAAAATTTTTTAGAAATTGAGAGAATTTGTTTGAGAGAAGAAAGAAGAAGAAAAATAATTTTCTAAAGAAAATTCCCCCCAAAATTCTTTTAAAAATTCCTTTTTATAACCCCAAAATTCAGAATTTTTTAATTAAGAAATAAAATTCATTTAATTCCAATAACTACAAAAAACCATTGAATTTGATGGGTTGGAAGATAAAAAGCTTTTAGAATTAAATTATACAAAAAAAATGAGTTAAAAAGCATTAAAAATGAAGAAAATATGGCCAAAAAGGCCATTGGGGTGAAAACGGGCGCACAAGGGCGGGCCCGACGGGCGTCTCCAGCGCGCCGCTCATGCACATTGCGCGCGTGAGCGAGCGTGCCCCGCGCAAGCTCCGCCTGCGCGCTAGGGCGCTGCGGTGCACGCCTAGCTCTGCCGCAGCCCGACATTCATGCGGAAAAGCTTTTTTTTTTTTTTCAAATTTTCTATAAAACACAAAAAATTAAAAGCTCACTTTTTTTACCCCAAAATATTTTTTTTAAAATATTTTTAAAAATATTTTTAAAATGCATTTTTATTTATTCCTAACAAATCAAACGACAAGGAAATTATCACTTCCGACTTTCATTCTTTTTGCCTATAAATCGGCACACTTAATTTCATCATTGGGTAATTCTGATCAAAGCTACTCGGGACCCGGTGTCTACAGTTGCGCCCAATTTTGGGGAGGTTAGTGTGTGGGTGCCTAAGTGAGCCAAAATTCAGGAAAAGGAAAGAAGCACGTACCTGAGGCTGCCTCCTTCCAGCTGCTCCATCGGGAACAATGCTGTGATTCATCCTCTTGAGTTGCACTGAATCGCTGACAAGACTAAAAAGTGCCAGGGAATCATCCTAAGACGGTGATGCGCCGGGTCTACTACATACTATAAAAAATGCAAGAAGAGGATTGCACCGAGTCTGTTACAGACTACTAAAAGTGCAAATGTCATCCGTAGATGACGCTGCGCCGAGCCTGCTACAGGCTTCAAAAAACGCAAAAGAAGGATTGCACCGAGTGTGCTACAGACTATAAAAAGTGCAAAAAGAGGACTGCACAGACTCTGCTGCAGTCTACTAAAAGTGCAGCTGCCATCCGTAGATGACGATGCGCCAAGCCTGCTACAGGCTACAAAAAACGCAAAAGAAGGATTGCACCGAGTCTGCTACAGACTACAAAAAGTGCAAAAAGAGGACTGTACCGAGTCTGCTACAGACAACTAAAAGTGTAGCTGCCATCCGTAAATGACGATGCGCCGAGCCTGCTACAGGCTACAAAAAACGCAAAAGAAGGATTGCACCGAGTCTGCTACAGACTACAAAAAGTGCAAAAAGAGAACTGTACCGAGTCTGCTACAGACTACTAAAAGTGCAGCGGTGTCATCCTCAGATGACGATGCGTCGAGTCACTGACAAGACTACAAAACGCAGGAGATACCCTCCTTAGAGGATTGCACCGAGTCTGCTACCGACTACTAAAAGTGCAAGAAGAGGGCTGCACCGAGTCTGCTACAGACTACTAAAAGTGCAGAGGATGTCCATTTCAGAGGACCGCACTGAGTCTGCTACAGACTACTAAAAGTGCGAAAACCGATGATCTTCATTTAGATATTTCTTGCAAAGTCATGTGCGCAGAAATATATACAAAAATTTAAGTGTATATGATATGAGATGTGAATGTTTGCAAAAATAGATTGACCCTATCCTAGGTGGTTAAAGGTCTGCTGAGGATATAGCTTGGCTGCTGCATCGCGCCTCCAAGGATCTGAAAGAGTGACATCTTGGCTTTAGGGACTCTGACCCCAAAACATTTTCTGAGAGACATCAAGTGTGCATCTTTGCCCCCCGGCCAATGATCATATGCCCAGGATCTGACTCATGCATTATCTGACTGAAGAATGATCGTCCGAAGTAATGCCGCCTTATCGCTCCAGGCATCAAACGTCATTGCTTTAAAGGTAGTGCCTCCCTCGTGGATTTTCACACTAGCTTTTCTTTGTGGGAAATGCGTCCCTTCGGGAATTTTCACATAACCCTTTGCCTAACTTTTGCCTGGAATGGACCCAACCCAATTGTGACGCGCACCGGATCCCGATGCGCCGCCCTTTTTCTGACACAAGGATTCGTCCGACGGCCCTGCCACATCCACCGACGGGCGTCGGAGCAGTTGCGTGCTCCAGGAAACTAAGCGGCGTTCTGACAGGGGCGGTGACTTTCCGACGGGCGTCGAAAAATACCACAAGCCGTCGGTGACTCGGAGCGACGGGCTGACTTTACAGACGGGCTGGCCGTCTGTGGAGGACAAAAATTCCTATCGACTCGAAAAAACCTCTGTTTTTCTCTCCCTCTGCCCAGGAATGGTAAAAACCCTCATTTCTCATGGAACGCGGGACTAAAACCTCCAAATCCAGCCCTTTTATGCAGGCTCGGACACTGATTTCATCATAGGGTAACCTCCGATCCGGACCACTCCGGGACACGGTGCTTACAGTTGCACCAGTTTTGGGGAAACTAGTGCACAAGCGCCTAGATAAGCCAAAACTCAGAGAAAGGTCAGAAAGGAAGCGTACCTGCGACGGCTTTTCACCCTCCGTGCCTTTTACCGGGTGGAGCTCGTGTCGATCCGCTCGGCGACGCGAAGATACTTCCATCTGTCTTATCTCGACCTGTAGGTATTCGGTAAGATACAGCATGCTCTAGCTACAAACTCGATCTAGTGAAGTTTGGTATGCTCTGACCGCGACTTCGATCTGGTGAGTTGCAGCAAGCTTTGGCTACAGCCTCGATCTGGTGAGATGTAGCATGCTCTGGCTACAACCTCGATTTGGTGTGCGATATGCTCTGACCGCAGCTTCGATTTGGTGAGATGCAGCATGCTCTGGCTACAACCTTGATCTGGTGAGATGCAGCATACTTTGGCTACAACCTCGATCTGGTGAGATGCAGCATGCTTTGGCTACAGCCTCGATCTGGTGAGATGTAGCATGCTCTGGATACAGTCTCGATCTGGTGAAGTGCGGTATGCTTTGACCACAGCCCCGATCTGGTGAGATGCAGCATGTTTTGGCTACAGCCTCGATCTGGTGAGATGTAGCATGCTTTGGCTACAGCCTCGATCTTGAAGTGTGGAACCTCCGCTGGGTTCCTTATTCCAAAAGAGATCTTTTTAATCGATGTCTATGTTCAGATCGGTATTTCTCTGTACCTGTGTGATAAAAGATTTTGTTAGTTCACATTTGAGTGGTCATCTTTTAACCTGTCTATTGATGGCGTGATCTAGCTTTATTTGCTATGCCGTGTTTCGTTTTTTTTTTCTGAGCTGTCATTGATCAGTTTTTTTTTTTATTTTTTGTTATTTTGTCATTTTCATTAACATATAAGTAAATATGAGGACATACACCTTCTGTGATGTGATAAAGCAATCGCATGATCATGCAAAATGAAATAAAAGTTTCACTAGAAATGTCATTTTTGTATAGTGCATATACAAAATGAAAATGTACAAAAGATACAAAAATAACTCCCTGAAGATCAGAGAGGTGTGTAGTCTGAGGGCTCATCGGGATCCTCATCATCCGATATATGCACGGTCCCTGGTAGAGGTGGAGCTGGCTGAGCCGTGGAGGGTCCTGCCTCGTGATCATGGGCCCGCCTGAACCGGATCTGAGCGTAGCCATCTAAGAAGGGCTGGGTACAGGTACTCATAAACCCTAAGGTCTCAGAAACCTTGTCTCCCAACTTCTTGAAGGCTTGGCTCAACTGAATGGTCTGCTCGCTGGCGGCCTTTCTTCTCTGCTCCAGGCTCTGCTCCATCTGCTCTCTAAACTCCCTCATGGTCTGAGAAAGAGGTGGGAGAATCCCCTCCATCGCCTGGACGCGGGATCTCAGAGAGTCAAGTGACTCATCAATCATCTGTAGTGTCATATCGACCCTCTGAGACGCCTGGTCCTGTAACGTCCTCAAATCATGAGCGAGCTGCTGTCTCAACTCCCTTTGCCCCTGAGCAATCTGCTCAAACATCCTCATCTGCTCCCCTCTGAAAGCCTCCAGGGCCCAAGCCTGCTCATCCCTGAAAACCTCCAAGGCCCGAGCCTGCTCCCGAGTCGTATGCTCCATGTAGCCGGCCTGCTCTCGGGCTAAACGCTCCACCGTCTGGTACTGCTCCTGAATGGCAGCCTGCTGGCGATCCAACCTCTCGTGGATAGCCCTGTCCCTCTCATCCTGTCGCCGCTCCAAGGCTGTAAACATGGAGGTAAGGAGCTGAGAGAAGTCTGGCTGTACAGGCTGCTGCGGTGCTGGCTCTGGCGGTGGGGCCGAGGAGGTGGATGCCCCTGGATCACCTCGGGAGTACGGGTGGTATCTCTCGGAGGGGCCATGGATAGACCTCTGTACCCTGGCACTCGGTGATGGGACTGGAGTCGGTGCTCTGGACGCCGGTGAAACGGCGAAGAGGTCGTCCATCGTGATCTCGAAGTCGAAGTCCGAGGGGATCCTAGGTGGCTCCTGCTGCTGCGGTGGTGGCACAGTCTGTGGCTGTGGAGGCTGATGCTCTGGCTGAGGTTGAAGCTCTGGCTGTGGCTGGGGCTCTGGCTGTGGCTGGGGAGGCTCTGGCTGTGGCTGTGGAGGCTGCTCCTCCGGGTGCTCCGGGTGGTCTGGATCTGCACCCAAGGGTGGGAGCGAGAACATCTGCCGCGTCTCATGGATGGTCAGCACCCTGTAGGCCTCTTCCTGGCCTGAAATCGGGGAGATCATCCCCATCTGTACTGCCGCCGTGGCATCTACATGGATCCCCTCCGGCAAGGGTCCTCTCAACCTCTCGGGGTTAACCCCCAATCTCAAAAGTAACCGGGTGATGACTCCTCCTACCATCACCACCGGCGTCAACCCTCTGCTGACTCTGGTCAAGTTGGCCAAAATCTCGTGGCTAATGTTGAGACGCTGGCCTGCCACCATAGCCTAGAGGCTCCAGATCTCGGCCGCGTTAAGTGACCCTGGATTACCAGCTCGACCGAGGTACGAACTGGAAAGCACTCTGTGCAAATACCGGAGTGCCTGAGACACCAGTACGGTGCTCTTCGCTGTATCGTGATCGTACAACACTCCCGGTATGGCAATGGCCGCCCAATGGGCGCGTCTCACCGCTCGCCGTGGGATCTCGACCCCCTCCTCCGTAGGGAGCCCCATGGCCTGAGCAAATCTCTGCCTAGTGATACTGAAGTGATCGCCATCAAACCAAAACTGAACCACCCCTGGGTCGGTGTCTGCACTCCGAAAACTTGTGTAGCGGAGAGTGGCTAGGACCTGGCGAGTAGCCTCTGGAAATGTCTGAAAGGAGGGCTCAAGGAACTCTGTCCAACCAGCACCCTCGGCAAGTAGATCGAACTCTGGGGCCAACCCTAGGGCCTCTAGAAATGGGCGGGACACAAAACGACTGGCCCGAAACTCTACCTGAGCCAACGCTCTATACCTCTGAGCCGACTCATCATCCATCCAATCCGGAGCTACAAGCTTGGGCTGGGCCTGCGGTGCTCTACGTCTAGGAGGCATCCTGCAAAAGGGAAGAGAATAAATATCGGGAATTTGGCAAAATAAATATTTTTAAACTTATTTCCAAGGTGAAGGCCAATTTAGGCCTCACCGGGGCAATAGCGGCCCAAAACAAGATAGAGAATTGATAAAAAAATGAAAAGAGCAAACGTCCTGTCTAAGGAAATAGCCTAATATGCCTCGCACGCATCATGGCAAAAACAACATGCAATCAGCATGGAAATAATTAAAGTGAGTAAGAATGGGCTTTCCAGGTCCCAGGGTATGCATTATACATGAAAATATTCAATACTTGAATAAATAATAAAAATTTGGGCAGCACCCCGGCAAGGGTATGCCCAACCTCCTGCATGAAAAGGCAAAAACATAGGCCTCAGGCCTCAACAATAATACACGCACGTAAATGGGACGCACTCCGGCAAGAGTGTGCCCCCAACAATACAAAATAATGGCCTCAGGCTGCAAAAGCAACATATGAACAGAATGGTGCATTAAAAAAAATGTAGTTCTAAAGCACCAAAATTATAGAAAAATTTTATTTCTATGTGATCATGCAAAAATTCAGGTTTAATTGCACTAAAATAATGATAAAAAAGTGGGTAGCATTCCCCCTAAATTTCTAAAGCATTTAGAATTTTCTAAACATTTCTAAAGTCGAATGAAGAAGAAATGAATTAATAAATTAAATAAAACTCAAAAGAAAGTAATTATTTACTTACTTGTAGTCGTGAGAAGTGTAGAAACTGAAGAAAATATAAATATCAAAGCGCCCGGTGAGTAGAGAATGCAAAAATATGAAGAAATCGCGAAAAAAGATGAAGAAATGCTTGAAAAAATGCCAAAAAAACGCAAAGAAAAACGGTTTAGGAGAAGAAATGAAAGGGACAGTAGCGTTTGCACCGTCTGTCACTCGCCCTTATATAGAATTTCGTGACCGACGGGCAGGGCGTCTGTCATGCAATAAATGCGAGTTAATGCGCGTGATGAATGCAATGCCGACGTATGCGTGTGCCAGGTGGACTTCCTTCCGACGGGCATGCCGTCCCTGTGGAGAGGCGGGCAGGCCGTCCCTGTGGAGAGGCGGGCAGGCCGTCTCTTTAGAGAGGCGGGTAGGCCGTCGGTGACACTTCCCTATAAAATCTTACAAAATTTTTGCTCTTCTTGTCTCTTCATTTTCCAACATCTTGGGCCTTTCATCTTTCTCGAAATGTCTTCTCCTCTAGCCCAAAGGATGTACCGTATCTTAGACGATAAACATACTTGGGGAGAAGGCGCCCTCTCCTCTCTGTCTGGGCTGAAATATCTGTGCAGGGTGAAAATCGACCAGAATCTCCTCCTGGCGGCAACCCACTTCTGGAACCCCCGGTTTCACGTCTTCCAGTTCACCTATCAGGAACTGTGCCCTTTGCCTAAAGAGTTAGCTTCCATTCTGGGAGCCTGGTTCCCTCCTAGCGCTTTGCCTTGCGTCCCCCGCTGCAGCTTATTCCAGACTCGGGATGTAGCCATGGCTCTTGGCATACCTTCTTCCGAGGCCATCCGGCTGATTCCATCGGGCTCTTCCTTTTCCTTGGGACCACTGATCGAGGCTCTGGATCCTAAGTCCAGCGTCTAATAACAGGACTCGAAGGCTCAAACATCTGGTCGGCGAGAGCAGCAGCAGGACTTAGCTTAGCCTATATATGTATCTTTTTTGGTGCTACATTTCTTTTTAAAGCAGAACTAGGAAATGACAAAAACGGAAAAAATAATATTCAATCTATTTCACGAATTTGTGTACATTTTCACATAATTTCAGCATACATGATTAGTTTTGGCATTTACTCAGCTGCTTTCGCACTGTTAATACATGAAACCAAATTTTAACAGCATCAACTCCTGTTACCAATCGGCCCTCTCGGGTTTTCACGATCGGACATTTTCTCTCATGCCTCTAATTTTTGCACAGGATGCCTTTTTTCGGTTTTCACCCTGTCGAGGCGCCCAATTTTAGCATAGCCGCCTTTTTTCAGTTTTCGACTTGCAGGGCATTTTATTCTCTTCTTTTTATTTTGGTCTTTAGCCATGGAACCTTTTGAGTCTGTCGACATTGATCGGCTCTTTGAATTCGTTCCCATCACTATCTGACAAGATTGCAGCTCCTTTGGACAGCAACTTCTTAAGGATATACGGCCCTTCCCAGGTAGGTCTGAATTTCCCTCTGATGTCTGGTATACCTGGCCTCATCTGCTTGAACACCAAGTCCCCTTCTTTCAGCAGATGCTTTCTCACCTTCTTTCCGAAGGTTCTTGCCAATCTCTTCTGGTAAATCTGATTATGATAATAAGCTCTCAGCCTACTCTCATCCAGTAAATTCAAGTGCTGTAACCTGTGCTGCGCCCATTCGGCCTCCGGGATTTGGGCCTCCATGACCACCCTTAGTGATTTAAGCTCTATCTCTACTGGCAACACTGCTTCTATTCCGTATACCAGAGAAAATGGTGTAGCGCCTGTAGACGTCCTTACCGTCATTCTGTATCCCCACAGGGCAAAGGGTAACTTTTCAGCCCAGTCTTTGTAGGTTTGGACCATCTTGGACAGGATCTTCTTCATATTCTTATTTGCGGCCTCTACTGCTCCATTCGCTTGCGGTCGGTAGGGAGAGGATTTATGATGCTCGACACCATACTTCTCGAGAAGCTTTCTGGTTTCTCCCATGAACTGCACCCCATTATCAGACACTATGTGATGAGGGAGGCCATATCTGCAGATCAGATTTCTCTCTATGAACTTTGCCATGTCCCTTGCGTCAATTTTCTTGAAGGATTCCGCCTCTACCCATTTGGTGAAATAGTCGATCGCGACTATGATGTATCTGTGCCCATTGGACACCGTAGGGCGAATCTCTCCAATGATATCTATCCCCCAAGCAGCAAAAGGCCAAGGTGATGTCAGGTTATGTAACTCTGATACTGGCAGGTGTCTCAGGTCTGCGTATTATTGGCACAACTGGCATTGTTTGACATATCTTGAGCAATCGTTGTCCATCATGAGCCAATAAAAGCCTTGTCTCATAATCTTCTTGGCCAAGGTCAAACCATTCATGTGGGCCCCACAGACACCTGCATGGGTTTCCTCCATCGCCTTGCGGGCTTCTCTTTCATTCAAGCACCTAAGCTGAATCCCATCCGACCGTCTTTTGTACAATACCCCTTCTAAGGATATGAACTGAGTGGATAGCTTACGTATCATCCTCTGGTCTTTTTCAGTGGCTTCTTCTGGGAATTTATTGTTTTCCAAGTAATTCATGATATCAAAGTACCATGGCTTCCCATCTGACGCCTCTACTTCCATTACAGGCTCGGTTTCAAAACTAGGCTTATCAGAGCTCGAAATCAGCACCGACTTCATAGCCACTCCTTCAGGGTTATCCCACATTGACACTAAGGTTGCCAACGCATCAGCCAAACGATTTTCATCTATGGGCACAAAGTGGAAAGTGCAAGTCTCGAACTGCCCACACATCCCTTTTAAATATTCAACGTAGGGGACCAGTCGTTCTTCTTTTACTGCCCACTCACCTCGGATCTGGTTGATTACCAAGGACGAGTCACCAAAGACCTCTATGTTCCTTGCCCCCAATGCAGCTAACGCCTCTAGCCCGAAAGCGCAAGCTTCATATTCGGCTTCATTGTTGGTTGTTTAGTACCTCAGCTTCTTAGCAAGGGGAAGTTTTTCATTATCTGGGGTTGTCAAGATGATTCCAACCCCGGCTCCCCTGTTATTCACTGCCCTGTCAAAGTGTAACTGCCATCCTTGGACAGAAATCGCGACTATGCTTTCATCAGGAAAGGTGAACTCGGGGGTGTCTCCTTGAATGGGATGTTCAGCAAGAAATTCGGCTACGGCTCGCCCTTTAATAGTCTTGCGGGTGATGTATTGCACATCAAACTCTTATAGCAAGAGCAGCCACCTCCCCATCTTTCCAAGCAAGTATGGTGCTTCCTGCAAATATCTTAACGGATTCTGCTTGGCCACTGCTTGAACTTTGTATGAGTGGAAGTAATGTCTCAGTTTCTTTGATGCCCAAATTACTGCGAGGCAGATCTTTTCTTCTTCAGCATATTTTATCTCATACGCCAAGAACTTCTTGCTGAGGTAATAAATTGCAAACTCCACCACAAATTCATCCTCTTGAGCCATCATGGCGCCCACTGAACTGTCCTCTACTGCTAGATATAGAATAAGCGGTTTGACCGGTTACGGAGGCCTTAGCACTGGCGGATTCAACAGATATTCCCTGATATTGTCAAAGGCTTTCTGGCAGTCTTCGTTCCAGACCACAGGCTGATCCTTTCTAAGCAGCTTAAAAATAGGCTCGCATATCGAAGTGAGCTTGGCAATGAATCGGCTAACATACTGCAGCTTGCCCAGGAAACTCCTAACATCCTTCTCTTTTTGTGGCACAGGCATCTCTCTGATGGCTTTCACCTTGTCCGGGTCAATTTCTATTCCCCTCTGACTGACGACATGTCCCAACAGTTTTCCTGAAGTCACTCCGAAAATGCACTTCTTGCGGTTAAGTCGTAGATTATACTTGTCAATCCGGGTGAAGAACTTCTCTAGAGCTTCAAAGTGCCCCTCTTGGGTGGCTGATTTAACCATCATGTCATCGACATACACTTCCACTTCTTTATGGATCAGGTCGCTTAAGATTTTGGTCGCCATTCTCTGATATGTGGCCCCTGCATTCTTCAGGCCGAAAGGCATGACTCGGTAGGCATAGGTCCCCCACTCCGTGATAAAGGCGGTTTTAACCCGATCAGCTATCTTGTTCAGGATTTGGTTGTAGCCCACATAACCATCTCCAAAGCTGTACATCTCGCAATTGGCGGCGCTGTCTATTAACACATCGATATGGGGTAATGGAAAATCATCTTTAGGGCAGGCTTTGTTAAGATCTCGATAATCCACACACACTCTGACCTTTCCGTTCTTCTTTGCTACAGGGACCACATTTGCCAGCCATGTAGGATACTGCACTTCCACGAGGAACTTGGCTTCAATCTGCTGTCAAATTTCCTCCTTAACCTTGTCAGCCCATTCCGGCCTCAGCCTTCTCAACTTCTGTTTCACAGGCTTGCAATCTGGGTAAGTCAGGATGGCATGTTCCGCCACGTCTCGGTCAATTCCTGGCATGTCCTCATAGGTCCAGGCAAAAACTTTTTCATGTTTTCTTATTATTCTCTCAAAATTTTTTCTCTCCTCAGGAGTTATGCTTGATGCTATTAGAATTTCTCTCGAATTTTCCGAGGTTCCAAGATTAAAAGGCGTTGTACCAGTGGAGTCAATGTCAAAAATTGAAGGAATATGATCATGTCCATGCATGTTGAAATCATTAGAAACATCGCACAAATAAGAGAAATTGTTTGTCTTATTAATAATATTATAGTTATCATTTACATCATAAAAGAGTTCTGGAGTAAAAAGACAGTCTAAACTAGAGGCTTCTTCTGCCACTCCCGAGGTTGATGCTGTTGCGGCTTGCTCACTGGCTTCCTGATTTAGCAGAGGCCCCTCAGGCTCGTCGGAGGAAAACTTTAAATTCTCCATTTTCAGCTCTAATTCTGCTATCTTCTCCTTCCCTTTCAGCTTGGCAGCTATCATCTTTTCAGTAATAACCTCTTCAGGCTCGCATCTGTCCCAAGTGATACTCCGAGTCATGACCTCCTCATCCCAAAAGTCTTCAGCAGTCTTGAGAAACCCGACATGCCAATCATACACATCATTAAAGATCTCGAAGCTAGGGACAATCCTCCCCTCTACCCAGTGCGGCTCATCTTCGCCCGTATATGCACAAACTGAGGATGCCGGTATGAAGCTCTCTGTTATGTGGGGGATCTTGTCTGTTATCTTCTTCTTGCCGAAGCCACCTCTATGCCCAAGACCTTTCCGGTTCTTTTGCCCTCGAGTGGTGATTGCGGTCTGCAGTCCTTGGGAGTTGCTGCCCAATCTAGCCCTAGGAAGATAATTCATCTTCTTCATCATATTAACCACAGCTAGGCTATCCACTGACCCGTACTCTTCCCTTATCATGGACACGTGGAAGCCACTAAAAGGTTGATTGACTATTTCCAGCGCTGAGACCTGGTTTTCCCTAGCCGCTTTGATAGTCACCACCTCCCCTTCGTGTGGGAACTTTATCATCTGATGCAGTGTGGATGGCACTCCCCCTAATTTATGAAACCAGGGTCTCCCAAGCAAAGCTGAGAAGTTAGCGGGAATGGGCAGAACTACAAATTCAACCTCCACTTTAATAGGTCCTGTCTTAACCAAAGTCTTAAAGGTTCCTGAGGCTTGCCTCCTCGAGTTATCGTAGGCTGTGATAGTCAGATCAGATCCACTGAGCATATCTTTGTTTAAACCAAAAGCTTGTAAAGCTATCAAAGGGCACACATTGATAGAAGACCCGTTGTCCACCATAACGCAAGCAGTGTGCTTATCGTTAATCTGCGCTTTAATGTACAAGGGTCGGTTGTGTTTGCGGCCTTCAACAGGTAGGTCGGCGTCAGAAAAGACCAATCTCTCCTCGGATCCTCCCTTAATTAAACCCAAAAGTTCTGACGGGGAAATAGTGGTGGCGACTGTGGCCTCAACCAAAGCTTCTACTACCTTCTGCCTATGAGAGGGGGATTGCCTCAACAGATCCCATATGGATATTTGAGCTGCAGTTTTCTTCAACTGTCTGACAATCTGATTCTCCTCTGGCTCTTTCTCTGCAGATGGCTGCACTGGCTCAGGTAGCCTCTTAATCTCAGGGATCACCCTTCCACTCCTCGTCACAGCCCCTATCTCTCCTTCGTCTCCATCGGAGCCCCACAAATCAAGGTTCATTCCTTCTTCATCCTCGGCTTCTCCACCGCTTTCACTGCTAGATCAGCAATCAAGGGTCGCCACAACTGCCTTCTCCTCTCTATCCTCGGGATAACCAGCAGCGAACTTCCCTCTCCCATATAGATCTTGTAGTACGTACCACTCTGGCAGGCTAGATTGGATCATAAACACGGGTGGCGGTACGGCTTTATAACCGGGCTTCTTCTCGGTTTCTCTCTTCTCAGGGTCAGAGATTTGCTTGCTATCAATCAAGTCTTGGATAGAGTGTCGGAGCGCTTTGCATTTATCTGTGATATGGCCTGAGTGCTGGTGGAATGCACATAATTCGTTATCTTTGTGTCCAGGTTTCCCTTATGTCAAAGCTGGCCTAGGAGCCAGAAGGTGCAATTTTCCCTCCTTCATTAACCTCCTCAAGACCCAGGATAATGGTCTCCCCAAGTTCGAAAACTTCCTCTGGGTGGTTACCTCAGTAGCAGACACTTCACCCATTCTTCTAGTGCTGTTACTAGGACCTGCCGGCCTACTGGTTCCTTGACCGGGGTTAGCCCTTTTGGCGAAATTGACATTGTCAGCTTTCCGAGCCAAGAATTCTCCCTCTGCTTCGATGGCTATATCTTTGAGAGATTCCCAGTCCTTCAACCCCTTCATCCTCAACCCCTCTTTCAAGTACGGGCTTGCGTTCTTAATGAATAGATGAATCTGATCCTGGGTATCAGGCTTTCGGCGCATCTCCATTACTCGGTTTTGCCATCGGGTAAGATAATCATGGAAAGATTCCCCGGTCTTCTGCTGAAGTAGCTCAAGATCTTTCAGAGTCACCTCCATTTTGGTGTTACAGTCATACTGCTTCAAAAACTCTTCAGTGAGCAGATCCCAATTTTCTTTAGTGCGGCGGTCAAGGCTATGATACCAGTCTATGGCATGAGAGGTCAGACTCAGACAAAAGTATTCCACTTTCTGCTTCTTGGACAACGTGGTCCCCTTCATGACCAGAGAATATTGCTTCACATGCGTGGTCGGGTCAGAAGTACCATCAAACTTCGGCACATCCGACATTTTGAAGTTATAAGGGATCGGGTCCTCTCCGTCCAACTCCCTATCATCCGGATTCATCCCATAAGCTCTGCTTATCATACGAGCCATAGCTTCGAACCTTTCTTCCATTTTCTTTAAAATAAAGTCATCAATTTGAGGCGCCTTCCCCTTCTCAGATGCCATGCTCATCCTATCATCCTCAATATCTCTATCGTCATCAATTCTAAACACTGGCCTTCTTCTTAGCTCTCCCGAGGCCACTGACCTTAACTCTACTGGGGGCGGCCTAACGGGCTCTTCTCGCCATTCAACTCTTTCTTCCTCAGGCTCATTCTGTCTCACTGGAGGAGGAGGAGGAGGATTCTGTGGAGCATTCTGCTGTGCCAAGACGGTCAACATATTCATCATCCTGCCCTCGAATTCTTCGAAACGGCGGCCCACTTCTTCCGCAATCATGGCCCTGGTAGCGTCATCGCCCCTGGGCAAGTTTGCCATCTCAGATACAGTGTGACTGATTTCTGGCAGAATTTCTGAAAGGCCCTCTCTACCGGGTAGCTCAAACTCAAGAACTCGGATCAGTCGTCCGGTTGGTGATCTTGTCCACCTGGGTAGATCTATGATGGCTGCAGGGACAAAAAGTTAGGCATGATGCATGAAATGCAGTTATAATGCATGATCGTGATATGCAACACTTACAGAGCACAAGCAAGCAAGTAGGACCTTCCGCCCTTATTTCTCCCACACACGTGGTTGTGCAGTCTCTTTCCTAGGTGGGATTAGCCGAAGGGTCAACAAGGGACCCGATTGGCGCGCATGGTGCACGGTGAAAAATCGGCAGCATGACACTCCTATGCTAATGTACAAGCGGATGGATAATGATCGTCACGTATTTGGACGTTCCATAAATTTCGACATGGCCCTACCGGGACATGATAGCCTTTGGCTAGGTTACCAAGCGAGACATTTGGACTCACCCAATACATGAGGATCCATACAGCAAGCATGGGATTAGGGTTCATTTCACCTGTGGAAAGTAACTACAGCCATTACATGAGCTTTGGTCAAGGGAGATGTTTCTTTAAGGCTACCCAAGCATGATCCCTGCCGACAGGTCTATCTCATCACGAGCATAACGACCGATCCGGTCATCATTTTGATATACCATTAAGGTACGTGGCTTGGGCTGGTGATTATCCTTAACACTTCCCCAAATTGAGTGAAAATGAAGAGGTGCTTCAGGAACGCACCGGGGCTAAAAGAGGGACCAAACTAGCGTATTCTAAGGCTCTAATGATATGCAAATGCAAATTTGAGAGAAAGCAAATTTATGAATTAAATTTTAATCATAAATGTTAAATGAGGTATTTTCAAATTGAAATCTCGAACCATAAACGTCCCCAGTGGAGTCGCCACTGTGACGCGCGCCGGATCCCGATGCGCCGCCCTTTTTCGGACCGCCCGCACGTGGGCGATCGGGGCATTTGCGGGTCCGTTGACAGCTTGAGATGAATCGCAAGTGCGTCTATGTTGAGCAACACGGAGGTTTCATGGAGTCGCCACCCAATAGAACATTGGCAAAGTTTCTCTCGCCTCGGAGAGCCTAAGACTGCGCTTGGTATCCATTTTGGGCCAGCTAGAGGGATCATGGAAGGTGAACTCCTCACCCTAAGGAGCCTAGGATTAGCGCTAAAGCCTCGTGACTCAAGAAGTATCTTGAAGGATGACCTCTAACCTCTTGAGCCCAAAGACCAGAGCTGGGTCCGGGATTTCTCATCTATTTCTACCTCAATTATTTTATGATCAAATTTTAATATCATTAATTCGCTCTCTCTCCACACTATGCAGTTTGATTAAAAGGCGCATTTATTCACATCTTGAAAGCAATAAATGATCAAATAGATAATGAAAGTAATAGATTACAATAATACAAGGAGCGGAATACAACTCCCTTCCGTAAATGTGCGGATCATACATAAATCGGGGCATTTGCTTATTTTGAGGACTTTGGTCCTCGCATGCATCGTTATTAAAATCGGGGATTTTTATTCGTAGTGATCTTTATTGGATAAAAATAGGGCATTGGACCCCCCTTTTTGCAATTTATACAAATCTCATTTTTATTTGAGTACAAATCATTGGATCATCTTCATATATTAACGAGGTATGAAAAGAGTATATCCATATACATGAAATAATCAATGAATAATAAATAAAGAAAATACTTAAGAGAATTAGGAAAACTAAACCGGATGAAGTCCTCCAAATATGGTAGTCAGCCGCTCAAGCTCGGGATTATCCAAGAGAATCATATACACTCATAGAAAGTTAAGAGATGTTAATATACATAAAATTAACATATAAGAAGTCAAAGGGACTTAAAAAAAATGATTAAAAATGGAGACAGAACCCACCGACGGCCTTCCTTGGTTGACCGACGGGCATCGGTTAAGGTAGGCGAGATGCCCGTTTGTCACTCAAGGAGGGGCGTCTGTAGGTGGGTGACCGACGGGCGTCGGTGATAAAGATGACCCGTCGGTCACCACAGTCTCTGAAAAACAGAATGGAGAAAAACCTTTTTAAAGTCAAAAAATGGTTTTATCCCAAAAGGGAGATAAGAGAGTCAAGATAAGAGAAAATAAGGACAGATGTTTAAAAATTCTACACAATAGGAAATAAATATGAGATGAAATGGAGAAAGAATCCGGTATATTTACCCTCAGATAATCACTTTGGGTGAGATTCTTGTGTTGATTAGAGCCTCGTGCGTTCCACGAGAAGCAAAAGATGAAGGACCGAAGAAAGAAAATGAACTATTTCTGCTTCAACTCCTCAAAGATCGGTTTTGGAGTCAAAATCTAAAGAAAACTAATTAGTTTTAGTTCCTTTTGATTGATTTGATCCTTGATTCAATAGATTCCCTTAGAAAGTGTGTTTTGTTGGAAGAGAGAGAAAATTTGCTTGAAATTGGGCAGAGTTTCCTCTTTTGAAAATTTTTCTAACCCTTTTCAAATGAAAATCCGGAACATTTATAGCCAGACATGACCGATAGGCGTCAGTGTATAGAGGCGGGCATCGGAAGAATCCTTCTGACACAAGGATTTGTCCGACGGCCCTGCCACATCCACCGACGGGCATCAGAGCGGTTGCGTGCTCCGGGAAACCAGGCGGCGTTCTGACAGGGGCGGTGACTTTCTGACGGGCGTCGAAAAATACCACAAGCCGTTGGTGACTCGGAGCGACGGGCTGACTTCACAGACGGGCTGGCCGTCTGTGGAGGACAAAAATTCCTTTCGACTCGAAAAAACCTCTGTTTTTCTCTCCCTCTGCCCAGGAATGGTAAAAACCCTCATTTCTCATGGAACGCGGGACTAAAACCTCCAAATCCAGCCCTTTTATGCAGGCTCGGACACTGAGTTCATCATAGGGTAACCTCTGATCCGGACCGCTCCGGGACACGGTGCTTACACCAATCCAGCGGCTCTTATTTATTTCATTCATTTTTTGTAGGGCAGACTGCCTGTTTCCAGGTTTTCACCCTGCCTTTTGGCCTAACTTTTGCTTATAAAGCCAGTTACGGTTTTCATCTCTAACGGCCCTTTTTTTTTCAAGATTTTTTTTTTGGAACTACAAGAGAAGGCTATTATCAGAACCATCGCTAAGAGTGAATAGCACATACCTGCTTAGGCACCTTCCGACAGAATGATTAGACAATAGTCATTAGATGAATACGTGATATATTTCTTTTTAAGGAAGAACTAAAGAACAATGAAAATGTAAACTGTATTCTTTTATTCATTGCAAAATTGAGTACATATCTATATGATTTCATCATACATGATCCTTATTTAACAAGAATTCAAAAGCACAAGACTACACCTAATCTTGGAATAGATCTTGTAAGCATCAAACTATTGTTATCAATCGGCCCTCTCGGGTTTTCTTGATTGAACATTTTCTCTTAGCCCTTAATTTTTGCCCAGAATGCCTTTTTTCGATTTTCACCCTGACAGGGCGCCCAATTTTAGCAAGGCCGCCTTTTTTTCGGTTTTCAACCTGCGGGGCATTTATTCTCTTCTTTTTATTTTTTGGTCTTTAGCCATGGAACCTTTTTAGTCTGTCGATATTGACCGGGTCTTTAAACTCATTCCCATCGCTGTCCGCCAAGATTGTTGCTCCCTTTGTTAGCAACTTTTTCAAAATGAACGGGCCTTCCCAGGTTAACCTGAATTTTCCTCTTATGTCTGGCACTCCTGGCCTCATCATCTTAAAGACCAGGTCCCCTTCCTTCAAAGGGTGCTTTCGTACCTTCTTGCCAAAGGACCGAGCTAATCTCTTCTGATAAACCTGATTGTGATAATAGGCTCTCAACCTATCATTATCCAACAGATTCAACTGCAACAATCGCCGTTGTGCCCATACTGTCTCTGGAATCTCGGCTTCCATGACTACCCTTAAGGATTTTAGCTCAATTTCAACTGGCAGAACTGCTTCGGTTCCATATACCAGGGAGAACGGTGTTGCTCTCATAGAGGTTCTGACTGTGGTTCTATAACCCTAGAGTGCAAAAGGCAGCTTTTCCACCCAATCTTTATAGCTCTAAACCATCTTGGACAAAATTCTTTTAACATTCTTGTTCGCCGCTTCAACCGCACCATTAGCTTGAGGACGGTAAGGAGAAGACTTGTGATGCTGGATTTCATATTTCTGAAGCATCTATTTAGTTTCTGCTAAGAACTGTACCCCATTATCAGATACAATATGGTGTGGGAGGCCATATCTGCATATCAAATTCTGCTCGATGAACTTAGCCATATCCCTAGCATCAATCTTCTTGAAAGATTCAGCTTCGACCCACTTAGTGAAATAATCAATGGCGACTATAATGAACCTATGCCCGTTAGAAGCTGTAGGACCCGTTAGAAGCTGTAGGACGTATCTCACCTATAATATCTATCCCCAAAGCTGCAAATGGCCATGGAGATGTCAAATTATGTAGCTTTGAAACTGGGACATGCCTTAAATTCACGTATTGCTGGCATAACTGGCATTGCTTCACATATTTTGAACAATCCGTATCCATTGTGAGCCAATAAAATCCTTGGTGCATGATCTTCTTTGCTAAGGCTAAGCCATTCATGTGAGCTCCGCAGACTCCAGCATGAAACTCTTCCATAACCTTTTCAGCTTCTTTCTCTGCCAAACACCTTAACTGGATACCATCGGCTTGCCTTTTATACCAAGTGCCATTTACACTGATGAATTGTGTGGACAACTTCTGAATCATCCTTTGGTCTTTCTCGGTGGCTTCCTCTAGAAAAAATGACCGTTCCAAGTAATTCTGAATGTCATAGTACCAAGGGTTTCCATCGGTGGCCCCAACATCCATCTCCTTCTCAGCTTCAAAACAAGGCTTTTCCGAGCTAGAGATTAGCATGGGTTTCAAGGCAACCCCTGTTGGATTATCCTACATGGACACTAATTTCTCTAGAGCATCAGCCAATTGATTTTCATCCCTGGGGATGAAGTGAAAGGTGCAAGTCTCAAACTGGCTACTCAACATTCTCAAGTGCTTCACATAAGGTAACAACCTCTCTTCCTTAACTGACCATTCCCCTCTGATCTGATGAATTACTAAGGAAGAATCTCCAAAGACTTCTGCGGTCTTTGCCCCCAGAGAAAGCAGTGCTTCCAATCTGAAGATGCAAGCCTCATATTCTGCTTCATTACTGGTCGCCTTGTACCTTAACTTTTTGGCTAATGGCAGCTTCTCACCATCCAGGGTTGTAAGAATAATCCCTGCTCCTGCCCTTTTACTGTTGACTGCCCCATCGAAAAACATCTGCCACCCTTGTACTGCTATGGCCATGACATCTTCATCTGGAAAATTGTACTCGAACTGGTCTCCCTCAATAGGATGTTCAGCCAAGAACTCAGCTACAATTCTTCCCTTAATGGTTTTCCTGGTGATGTATTCGTTATCGAACTCCTGCAACAATAGTAACCACCTTCCCATCTTTCCTAGCAGAGAGGGCGCTTCCTGAAGGTACCTAAGCGGGTTATGCTTGGCAATCGCTTGCACACTAAAGAATGAAAGTAGTGTCGCAACTTCTTAGAAGCCCAAATAACTGCCAAGCAAATCTTTTCTACTTCAACATACTTGGCTTCATATGTTAGGAATTTCTTGCTAAGATAGTAAACAACAAACTCTATCCCAAAGTCATCCTCCTAGGCCATCATGGCACCCACTGAATTGTCTTCTATTACCAAATACAAGATTAATGGTTTGGCATACCGTGGTGGTCTTAAAACTGGTGGATTCAGGAGATAATCCTTAATAGTATCAAAAGCCAATTGACAATCATTATTCCACACCACCGGCTGATTCTTCCTAAGAAGCTTGAAGATGGGCTCACATACTGAAGCCAGC
Source organism: Excoecaria cochinchinensis (assembly GCA_947683425.1). Lineage (NCBI taxonomy): Eukaryota > Viridiplantae > Streptophyta > Magnoliopsida > Malpighiales > Euphorbiaceae > Excoecaria > Excoecaria cochinchinensis. Next base: position 5,799,065 of record CANTUQ010000020.1, read on the forward strand.
TTGGCAATAAACCGGCTGATGTATTGAAGCTCTCCCAGGAAACTTCTAACCTCTTTCTCTTTCTGGGGCACTGGCATCTCCCTAATGGCTCTGACCTTATCAGGATCCACTTCAATTCCTCTCTGGCTTACCACATGGCCTAGCAGCTTACTCGAGGTAACTCCAAAAATGCACTTCTTGGGATTGAGGCGCAGATCATACTTATTGATCCTTTGAAAGAACTTTTCCAAAGCCTCGAAGTGACCTTCTCTAGTAGCTGACTTGATCATCATGTCGTCAACATACACCTCCACTTCCTTGTGGATCAAATCATTGAGAACTCTAGTGGCCATCCTCTGATAGGTCACTCTTGCATTCTTTAGTCCGAAAGGCATGACCCAGTAAGCAAATGTACCCCATTCGGTTATGAAAGCTGTCTTTATTCGATCTACTATCTTGTTAAGGATTTGATTGTACCCTACGTACCCGTCCATAAAGTTGTACATCATGCAAGCAGCGGCACTATCTACCAGCACATCAATATGAGGCAGAGGAAAATCATCCTTCAGACAGGCTTTGTTCAGGTCCCGATAGTCCACACATATTCGAACTTTTCCATCCTTTTTAGCCACAGGAACTACATTAGCCAGCCATGTCGGGTATTTAACCTCCAGTAGAAACTTAGCCTCAATCTGCTAATGGATCTCCTCTTTCACCTTCTGAGCCCATTCTGGCCTAAGTCTTCTGAGCTTTTGCTTGACCGGTTTACTCTTTGGGTAAGTTAGAATGGCATTTTCGGCTACATCTCGATCAATTCCCGGCATGTCCTCGTAGGTCCAGGCAAAGACTTTTTCATATTTTTTCAATATTCTCTCAAATTTTAGCCTCTCCTCAAGAGTTATATCTGATGCTATCAAAATTTCCTTTGGATTCTCTAAAGTTCCGAGATTAAATGCAGTAGTGCTAGTTGAGTTAATGTCAAAAATGAATGCATTATATTTATGATCATGAGGAATGAAATCATCAGAAACATCACACAAATAAGCAAAGTTATTCATCTCATTGATGTAATCAGAAGCATTAACATTGCCATTAAAAAGTTCTGGCATAAAAAGACTATCTAAACAATTACTGTCTTTATCTTCTGTCGACGACGATGTTACAACCGACTGGGCTTTGACTTCTTGACTTGGTGGAGGCTTTTCAACTACCTCCGGTGAAATCTTCAAATCTTCAAACTTCAACTCTGGCTCTACCATCTTTTCCTTTCCCTTCAACCTGGTAGCTAACACCTTATTAGTGAAAATCTCCTCGGGCCCATCCCTGTCCCAAATATTGCACTGAGTCATGATCTCCTCATCCTAGAAGTTCTCTGCGGACTTGATAACTCCAACATCCCAGTCAAAGACATCATTGAAAATTTCAAACCCCGGAATGATCTTTCCATCCATCCACTGAGGCTCTTCTTCTCCAGTATAAGCACATACCGAAGATGAGGGAACAAAACTCTCTGAAATGTGGGGAATCTTCTTTGACACTTTCTTCCTGCCATGCTCTCCTTTATAGCCCAGACCCTTCCGATCTTTCTGGCCTTGCGTTGTGATGGCATCTTGTAACCCCCGCGAATTTTTACCCAATCCGGCCCCTGGGAGGAAGTGCATCCTCTTCATCATGTTCATCACCTGAGGGCTACCTGCCAAGCCCTGCTCCTCACCAATCACTGATACGTGAAAGCCACTAAATGGCTGATTAGAGATCCCCAAGGCTGACACTTGGTTCTCTCTCGCAGCTTTAATGGTCACCACCTCCCCTTCATGAGGTATCTTTACCATTTGGTGTAGGGTGGACGGTACTCCTCGCAATATATGGAACTATGGCCTTCCAAGCAGAGCTGAGAAATTTGCTGGGATAGGCAAGACCACAAATTCTGCTTCTGTCTCAATGGGCCCAGTCTTTACTAGAGCTCTGAAAGTTCCCGATGCCTGTCTCCAAGAATTATCGTAGGCTGTGATGGTTAAATCAGACTTGCTCAGCATGCTTTCATCTAGCCCAAAAGCCTGAAGTACCACCAAAAGGCAGACATTAATGGATGATCCATCGTCAACCATAACACAAGCGGTATGCTTGTTATTAATTTGTGCTTTGATGTACAACGGCTGATTATGATTGCGGCCTTCAGCTGGCAGGTCAGCATAAAAAAAAATCAGTTCTCCCCTGATCCCCCCTTAACGAGATCTAGCAGCTCGGATAGAGAAATTGTGGTAGCTACAGTGGACTCACTTAAAGCCTCAACCAACTTCTGTCTATGAGAAGGGGACTGCCTCAAGCGGTCCCAAATTGATATTTGAGCCGTGGTCTTTTTCAGCTGCTTTACTATTGAACTTTCTTCCGGCTCCTTCTCTACAGGTGCTTGAACTGAGTCCTGTTGTTTCTCAACTTTGGGGACCACTCTCCCACTTCTTGTTATAGCCCAAACTCTCTCCTCCTCCTCGGAATCCCATGGATCCGTGAACTCTCCATCTTTCTCCTCTTCATCTTCATTTCCACTCTCACTAGTGGACTAACAGTCTATCGCCGCCACAGGCATCCCTTCTTCACTTGCCTCAGGGCGAGTGATAGCGAAGTATTCATTTCCATATAAATCTTAAAGGACATACCATTCAGGTAGGCTCGACCCAATTATGAAGATAGGCGGTGGCACAGTATTGAAATTAGACTTCTTCTTGCTCTCCCTCTTTTCAGGATCGGTGATCTGCTTATTATCGATCAGATCCTGATTATGGTGCCTCAGCTTGAAGCAATTGTCTGTCAGATGCCCAGTATGTTGGTGAAAGGCACAGTATTCATTCTCTTTATGCCCCGATTCCCCTTGGGTTCTAGCTGGCCTAGGTGGCAGGGGTTGTAGCTTCCCCTCCTTCATCAACCTCTTCAATACCCATGACAAAGGCCTGCCCAAATTTGAGAAGTACCTCTGATTCACGCCTATCGCCGACACCTTAGCTGTCTTCCCATTTCTAATACCACTGTTGGAACTAGCTGACTTGGTTGCACTTTGATTGTTATAGCTCTTCTTGGCATAAGCCTCATTGCTTGCCCTTCTGGCCATATATTCTCCCTCTGCCTCTATAGCAATGTCCTTCAAGGACTCCCAATCTTTCAGCCCCTTCATTTTCAGTCCATCTCTCAGGTATGGGCTGGCATTCCGAATGAACAATCGGATCTGATCAGAAGTGTCAGGCTTGCGCTTCATCTCCATAACCCGGTTCCTCCATCGAGTGAGGTATTCGTGAAAAGACTCCCCAGCCTTCTGCTGTAGCAGCTCTAGATCCTTCAGCGTGACTTCCATCCGGGTACTGCAATCATATTGCTTTAGGAACTCCTCAGTCAATAAGTCCCAATCTTCTTTGGACCTCTTGTCTGGCCCAAGGTACCAGTCCATGGCAGCCCCTGTAAGACTAAATTAAAAGTACTCTATCTTCTACTTCCTAGTTAAAGTTAATCCCTTCATGACTAGCGAGTACTGCTTGATGTGTGCAGCAGGGTCAGAGGTGCCGTCAAATTTTGGAATATCAGGCATCTTGAAGTTCTGGGGGATCAGATCATCCCCATCCAGCTCACAATCCTCCAGGTTCATTCCCCTTCCTACCGTCATCATCCTTGTCATAGCTTCAAATTTCTCCTCCATCTTCCTCCATATTGCTTCCTCTAGCTTAGGCGACTTTCCCTTTGCTACCATCTGTTCCTCTTGGTCCTCCCATAAGTCAACCTCAGATTTAGGGCCTTCTCTATGCTTTACAGGCACTGGTGCTCTTTGCTCAACCACAGGTGGGTCAACAACAGCAGGGGGATCCTCTCTCATAGCCCCCTTATTCATCTTGCCCCCTAATAGGAGCAGCAGCTTGTTGCCCAGCTATAGTAGTGGCAAGGTTGCCCATAATTGCCATCCTTCTGGCCTCAAACTCCTCCATTCTTCTTCCTACTTCCTCGGCAATCATTGCCCAGGTTGCATCAGACCCACTTGATTGTTAGTCATACTTGCCTCTAGTGATGATTCTGAAGAGAAAGTCTCACTACCCTCTAAAAGAGAATCCGAACTCTGATATGATACTAGCTCTGGTAACCCCAAGAGTGGAATCCTTCTCAATCGACCGTCAGGACCCCTAAACCACCTGGGCGAATCTATGATGGCTGAAAAAAACACATCTCGTTAGGATGATGTATGATTGAAATATAATGCATGGTCGTGCTGATGCAGCATAGACAAACACATGCAAGCAGATAGATCCTTCCAACCTTATCTTTCCCACACACGAGGTAGCATAGTCTCTTTCCTAGGTGGGCATTATCTAAGGGTTAACAAGGAACCCATCGGACACGTATGGTGCACGGTGAAAAACCGGCAGCATAATATCTCTTATCTAATTGTGACGCGCGCCGAACCTCGTGTCCTCCCGAGGGCCCGCTTTAGGGCGATCAGGAGAGGTTCATAAAACTTGTAAGGTATTTACAAGTGCGTCTATTTTGGGCAACAATGAGGTTTCTTGGAGTCGCCACCCAATAGAACATTGGGGAGGGTCGTCTAGCCTCAGCGAGCCTAAGACGGCGCATACATATCCATGTTGGGCTAGCCAGAGAGATCTTGGAGGCCTATGCCTCTACCCCCTGGAGCCTAGGATTGTAAGTTTCAGTATTTTGGTGAGACTCAAGAGGTGTTTTGGAAGTCCTAGACCTCTCGCCTCATTGAGCCTTATAGACACTAGGTCTCAAGTCGGTCCAAGATTAGGATTACCCGATGATGAAAATAAAGACCAATTCATGAGCAAGAAAATAGGAATCGGTCATTTCTTTGTCAAGTTCTTTTATTTTCCTCAAAATTCTTTTAAAGTGTTCATTCTTATTTTTATTTTTATTTTATTTGTATTTTTATTTTTATTCATGTCTTTGTATTTCATTTCATTATATTTTCTGAAAAAAAAAATTTGAAAAAAAATAAAAAAAATAAAAAAAAAATCGCAAACGTCGGGTGCGTCGGCGCGTTTGCGGCAGCGCACTGGCGTTGGGCGCAGCGCCCTGCGCTAGAAAAACCCTCGCTGCATGCAGCGCGCAGTGATATGCGCACGCTGCACGCCAGCTCGCCCAGGATCGGCGAGAAATCTTGCCGATCCTGCCCAGTCCCCGCCGCAACCGCCCATTTCCGCCGAAATTCATGTTTTTCACTTTTTAGGCTAAAAAAATAATTTTCCCTTGTGATTTTTTCAGGTTTTACTCAAATTTAATAAATATTGGTCAAATTGGGTGGGAATAAAAATTCAAAAAATGACAAAAATAATTAAAAATAAATAAAAATGTTAATTGTCCAAATTTGACTTTAGGGATTCAATTTTGGATTTTTTGAGTGTTTTTTGTTGAAAATTTGTGAGGGGGAATCATGGGAAATCTGAGGGGAGCTGGAGAGGGCAGAGGATGGTAGGTTTTTACGGGTGTGAGATTTCATTTTGAAAAAAAAAAAGAAAAGATTGGTCTTGAGGGAGTAAGAAAAATTCTCTCTAAAAAAGATTTTTTTTTCTAAGTCATTTGAGAAAGAGATTCTTGAGGTGAGTTAGTGGACTTTGCTGGAAAAACAAAAGAGTTCAATGTTCTTGGATTTTATCTTTTATTATTCTCCAAAACAAAAATCATTTCTTCAATTCTCTTAATTCTTTTCTTTTACTCTACAAGTTTTCATCTTAAATTTCACTCTAGTTTTTTTTATCTCTAAAAATTTTTGATTGATCTTGAAACCTTTGAGAAAGGAAAATCAATTCCTTAACTTGAATTTTCAAATCACACATCAAACAAAAAAAATCAAATCATTTTTTTCTTGTTGGTGTTCTTGAGTTTTTTTAGACATAAACTCAAGATTTACTTGAACACATTTTCGAGTTAATTTTCGGATCTTGACAAGAGATTAGATCGGACTATATTTTTTCAATATCATTTAACTCTGAGGGTAAAGATTCTTGGACCTATTTTTCATCTCATTTTTACTTCAATTTATTCATGTTAGGTTATCTTAAGTTATGTTACGTTGTTGTTTTTGTGAATTAATACATGTATGTGTTTTTTGATTTGAGATCTATCTTTTTAGCATGAGTATTCATCTTCTCATTTTGTCGCCGGCATAAATATGAATAGATCTATATAATGTTAAAAAATGGGATTTGTATGATTTTCTCTTTTATTATCACCCTTTTATAATTTTTGTATGCTTAAATGTTATTACCGCGTGGTGCATGTTTTTTTCTTTTATTTATTCACTTAATTTCATTGGCTTATTATTTTTATTATCGTTCTTATTATCATAAGAATTAATATTTATTTTTATCATCATCATTATATACGTTTTTAACATAACCCTTGCTAATTAATTGTTAACCATGTGGACCTTTGCATTTGTTTGGTTTTTAATTATTTTCTGTGTTTTCTTATATAGATCTAAGGTTTCTAATATTATTTTTTCCATCGTTTCATTTCATCGTTCATCATTATTATTATTATTATTATCATCATTATTATTATTACTGTTATTTTCATTAATATTACTATTGTCATTATTTATCATTACACATTATCATTATTATTATTATTATTATTATTATTATTCTTGTCGTCTTTGTCGTCATTATCACTATTTATTTAATATTATTGTTATTATTATTGCTATTATTGTTATTTTTTTTACCATTTAACGTAATATTTTAATATGTCAATTTAGCTTCATGTATCATCTAATTTACTAGTCACTCAATATGCATATTTTACCTAGTTCATTATTTTTCTGTTTAATTGAATTTTGTTTGGACACTAACATCAATTTTACTTGTGTTTATTTTTTTTGTCAAATTCTTGTGTTCCCCTGTTTGAGCGTTCATGCGAATGGAAGAGGAGACCGGAGAATTATTGTTATTTTTATTGTACTTGTTATTTTTTGTTTGTTTTACTGAGTTATTTGGCATGTAATAATTAATTAAACCATTTATTTTATGCACGCTTAATCAAAAATCACACAAAAATATTTCTACAAATAAAATTGGATTTTCTTAATAAAATGGGACCAATGTCCTAGTTTTCCATCCAAAATAAATTGTCACTTTAAAATGATTTTCTTTAATTGTGCATGAGAGCACCAACGTCCTCAACATTAATAAATACCCCTTTTTATGCATGATTTATATTTTATTTACAATGGGGGTTGTATTCCGCCCCTAGTTTTGTTGTAATTTAATTTTGTCATTATTTTTATTTTTAGTTATCGTTTCATATGTGATTGATGTGCGCTTTAAATTCAATGCATTAATCGTGTGAGATGAGGGATGAAATTTTGTAATTTAAGAGCTCATTTATAATTAATCAAGACATAAATAAGTGTGAAGTTTCGAACACCATCTCTGGTTTAGACCGATAAGAGGTTAAATTTTTCCAATTTCTCGTAAATTGGGTGGCGACTCCAAAATACCTCAAAAGTGCCTAAAGGTGTTATGGCGATGGATGGTCCTTTTCAATGTTCTATTGTGAAAGGAGGTGCCGAAAAATATCTCATAACACCTAAGATCGGAAAAGACGCGAACCAATCCCTCAAATCCTAAAGCGGATTCCCGACGAGGGCCTTGCTGGTTCCGGCGCGCGTCACAGTGGCGACTCCACTGGGGACTTTTTGTGACTTTGCTCTGAAAATGTCTTGGTTAAAATGTATAATTGGGTTTTTAAAACTAAAATTTCATCTCTCATCTAAATTTTATTGCATCCATGCTAGAGCCTTAGAATTATGCTAGTTTGGTCCCTCTATTAGCCTCGGTGCGTTCCTGAAGCACGACCTCATTTTCACTCAATTTGGGGAAGTGTTAAGGATAATCACCAGCCCAAGCCTCATACCATCAAATGGTATATCAAATGGTGACCCGGCTGGTCTAGACCAGTTGGCAGGGATCACGCTTGGGTAGCCCTAAAGCAACACCACCTTGACCAAAGCTCATATAATGGCAATAGATACTTCCCCTAGGTGGTATGTACCTTAATACAGTGCTTGCTACGTGGGTCATCGTGTATTAAACAAGATCAAACAAATTAAGTGGTCTTCTATGGAAAGCTTTAAAGCTTCGATAAACCTCACCTTAATTTGGTTGAAGTGTCCAAATACACAATGGCCGAAAATCATATGTGTGCGCATCTTGAGAGACGTTGTGCTACTATGCACTAACGCATTCCTCGGGTCCCCCGTTGACCCACGGATTATGCCCACCTAGGAAGAGACCAATTGACTTCGTATGTGGGAGCTAAAAGGTTGGAAGGATCTATTTGCTTGTATGTGGTTGTGACGTGTTGCATAGCTCACGATCATGCACCATGCACGTCATTCACGCATCATTCTAACAAAGTGAGTTATGCAGCCATCATAGATTCATTCGGGTGGTCTAGAGATCCTAGTGGACGGCTGATCAGGAATCCTATCTTCGGGTCACTTGGAGGGGTGTCAGTTCAAGAGTCAGATACAGAAAGCAGTAAGACTTCATCTTCAGCGACATCAAGTATGGCTGAAATTCCTAGAGAATTAGAGGCTACTCGTGCATGGGTTACTGAGGAAGTGGGTAAGAGATTGGAAGAATTTGAAAATAGAATGTTGACGATGATGGGAAATTTGACCACTATGATGACACAGTCTGCGGGGCAACCATCAAATGCTCCCATAATGACCCAACCTATTGGGCAGCCACCAGTTGCTCCTGTAGTGGGACAAGAGAGGCAAGATTTGGGCAAGGAGGATCCTCCGGTGATTTTACGCTTGCCAGTGATTGAACCTAGGGGTGCACCCGAACCAAAAAGGGTTGTAGACCTTGATAGTGATTCCTTTGAAGATGACATGGAGGTCCCAGTCCCAATAAAGGGTAAGGCACCTAAAGTCGAGGAAGCAATGTGGAAAAAGATGGAAGAGAGGTTCAAAGCTATGACAAGGATGCTGACTGTGGGGAGAGGAATGAACCCTGAAGACCGGGAGTTGGATAGTGATGACCTAATTCCCCTTAATTTTAAGATGCCCGATATCCCTAAGTTTGATGGTACTTCTGATCCCATGGCGCACATCAAACAGTATTCATTAGTAATGAAGGGGATAACTCTAACCAGGAAGCAAAAAATTGAGTACTTCTGCTTGAGCCTTACGGGGCCTGCAATTGGCTGGTATCATGGGTTAGACAGAAGATCCAACGAAGATTGGGACTTGTTGACTGAAGAATTCTTAAAGCAGTATGATTGCAGTACTAGGATGGAGATCACGCTAAAAGATTTAGAGCTGCTGCAGCAAAAGCCGGGGGAATCTTTTCACGAGTACCTCACTCGATGGAGGAATCGGGTTATGGAAATAAAGCGTAAACCGGATACTCCTGACCAGATTCGATTGTTTGTTAGGAATGCCAGCCCATATCTAAGGGACGGATTGAAAATGAAAGGGTTGAGAGATTGGGAGTCTTTAAAAGATATTGCCATAGAAGCAGAGAGTGAGTACATGGCGAGGAGGACAAGCAATGAGGCCTATGCCAAAAAGAGCTACAACAATCTGGGGGCAAGCAAGTTGGCAAGTTTTAGCAATGGTAATAAAATCATAAGGACGGCCGAGGTTTCAACCACAGGAGTGAACCAACGGCACTTCTCAAACTTAGGTCGACCTTTATCCTGGGTATTGAAGCGATTAATGAAATTGGGAAAACTACAACCGTTACCACCTAGGCCATGTAGAACCCAAGGGCAGCCGGGGCACAGAGACAATGAATATTGTGAATTCCACCAACACACTGGGCATTTGACAGACAACTATGCGAGGCTGAGGCACCATATTCAAGATTTGATTGACAGTAAACAGATTTTCGATCCTGAGAAGAGGGAAAAGGAAAAGACGACTGGGTATAATGCTGTTCCCCCACCTGTTTTTATGATAGGTTCAAGCCTGCCGGAAGGGTATGTGTTAAGAGACCTTTATGGTAATGATTATGTGGCCGTTGTTTGTCCCGAGCAGGGGGTTAATGAAGAGAAGCTTCAGGTTGGCATGATAGAATATTGGGACTTGACCAGCGAAGGCGAGGATGGAAAAGTTAACGAGCAAGAGGATGCGTGGAATTTCGAGGGTGAAGAGAAGGTGCAAGAGGTACAAGCTGTGACCCGAAGTGGTAGAGTGATTCTAGAGGTGGAGAGGCCTCAAGACCTAGTTCCTACGCCTGCAGAAAAGGAACTCGAGGAGGATGGGATAATGAGACAGCTGAAGAAGACATCGGCTCAGATATCGGTGTGGGACCTGCTGAGATAGTCTCCGAGTCACAGACAAAAGCTAGTGGAAGCCTTGTGTGAATCAACAGTTGCTACCACCATTTCACCCACCGAGTTATTGGACATGGTGAAAGGGGGATCTGGAGAAAATGTAGTCTACACTGATGCTGACTTACCAATTGAGGGTCGCAATCACAATTGCCCCCTGTACATCAGAGCCCAGATTAATGGGAAGCATACGGCTTGCGTCATGGTGGACGACGGATCTTCCATCAATTTATGTCCACTAGTGGCATTATCTGCTTTTGGGATGAATGAGAGCCTATTGAGTAAATTTGACCTGACCATTACTGCCTATAACAATTGAAGAAGACAAGCTGCTGGGACTTTCAAGGCACAAGTAAAAACTGGGCCAGTTGAGATAGAAACTGAATTTTTCGTCCTGCCTATCCCAGCCAACTTCGCAGTACTACTAGGAAGGCCTTGGTTTCACAAACTAGGAGGGGTTCCGTCCACCCTCCACCAAATGATCAAAATCCCTTATGAAGGCCAGGTCGTGACAGTCAAAGCAGCCAACAATAATCAAGTGTCAGTCCTCGGGATTTCCAATCAACCCTTCAGTGGGTTCCATGTGGTCGTGGTGGATGAAGAAGATGGTCTAGAGGGGACCGCTCAGGTCGCCGGTATGATGAAAAAGATGAACTTCCTCCCGGGTGCCAGTTTAGGTAAAAACTCGCAAGGGCTCCAGGCACCTGTCACTACGAGAGGGCAAAAGGATAGAAGAGGGTTGGGTTATACCGCTGAAACTAAGAAAAATAAGCTTGTGAAGAAGCCTGTAGAGATCCCGCATATTTTAGAAAGTTTCATGCCAGCAGCATCAGCATGTGCCTATTGTGGGGAGGCTGAGCCACAGTGGATTGGTGGCAAGATCACTCCAGGTTTTGAGATTTTCAATGATGTTTTTGACTGGTCCGACGGAATGGTCAAGTCAGTAGAAGGTTTTTGGGATGAGGAGATTTTCAATCAAAGTTTGGTATGGGATCGGGAAGTTCCTGAAGAGGTCGTCACTGACAGCCTGCTAGCCATGCGGGTGAAAGGAAAAGGAAAAATGGAGGCTAAGGTGGTAATGCCAGAATTGGAGGACCTGGAGGTTGCGGACGACCAAGGCATTGGGCCATCAACTTCAGCATCGGTATCAGCAAAGGACGCTGTAAGCACCGTGTCCCGGAGCTGTCCGGATCAGAGGTTACCCTATGATGAAATCAGTGTTCGAGCCTGCATAAAAGGGCTGGATTTGGAGGTTTTAGTCCCGCGTTCCATGAAAAATGAGGCTTTTTACCATTCCTGGGCAGAGGGAGAGAAAAACAGAGGTTTTTTCGAGTCGAAAGGAATTTTTGTCCTCCACAGACGGCCAGCCCGTCTGTGAAGTCAGCCCGTCGCTCCGAGTCACCGACGGCTTGTGGTATTTTTCGATGCCCGTCGGAAAGTCACCGCCCCTGTCAGAACACCGCCTGGTTTCCCGGAGCACGCAACCGCTCCGACACCCGTCGGTGGATGTGGCAGGGCCGTCGGACGAATCCTTGTGTCAGAAGGATTCTTCCGACGCCCGCCTCTATACACCGATGCCCGTCGGTTGTGTCTGGCTATAAATGCTCCGGATTTTCATTTGAAAGGGGTTGGAAAAAAATTTTCAAAGGAAGAAACTTTGCCCAATTTCAAGCAAATTTTCTCTCTCTTCCAACAAAACACACTTTCTAAGGGAATCTATTGAATCAAGGATCAAATCAATCAAAAGGAACTAAAACTAATTAGTTTTCTTTAGATTTTGACTCCAAAACCGATCTTTGAGGGGTTGAAGAAGAAATAGTTCATTTTCTTTCTTCGGTCCTTCATCTTTTGCTTCTCATGGAACGCGCGGGGCTCTAATCAACACAAGAATCTCACCCAAAGCGATTATCTAAGGGTAAATATACCGGATTCTTTCTCCATTTCATCTCATATTTATTTCCTATTGTGTAGAATTTTTAAACATCTGTCCTTATTTTCTCTTATCTTGACTCTCTTATCTCCCTTTTGGGATAAAACCATTTTTTGACTTTAAAAAGGTTTTTCTCCATTCTGTTTTTCAGAGACAGTGGTGACCGACGGGTCATCTTTATCACCGACGCCCGTCAGTCACCCACTTACAGACGCCCCTCCTTGAGTGACAAACGGGCATCTCGCCTACCTTAACCGACGCCCGTCGGTCAACCAAGGAAGGCCGTCGGTGGGTTCTGTCTCCATTTTTAATCATTTTTTTAAGTCCCTTTGACTTCTTATATGTTAATTTTATGTATATTAACATCTCTTAACTTTCTATGAGTGTATATGATTCTCTTGGATAATCCCGAGCTTGAGCGGCTGACTACCATATTTGGAGGACTTCATCCGGTTTAGTTTTCCTAATTCTCTTAAGTATTTTCTTTATTTGTTATTCATTGATTATTTCATGTATATGGATATACTCTGTTCATTCCTCGTTAATATATGAAGATCATCCAATGATTCGTACTCAAATAAAAATGAGATTTGTATAAATTGCAAAAAGGGGGGTCCAATTCCCTATTTTTATCCAATAAAGATCACTACGAATAAAAATCCCCGATTTTAATAATGATGCATGCGAGGACCAAAGTCCTCAAAATAAGCAAATGCCCCGATTTATGTATGATCCGCACATTTACGGAAGGGAGTTGTATTCCGCTCCTTGTATTATTGTAATCTATTACTTTCATTATCTATTTGATCATTTATCGCCTTCAAGATGTCAATAAATGTGCCTTTTAATCAAACTGCATAGTGTGGAGAGAGAATGAATTAATGATATTAAAATTTGATCATAAAATAATTGAGGTAGAAATAGATGAGAAATCCCGGACCCAGCTCTGGTCTTTGGGCTCAAGAGGTTAGAGGTCATCCTTCAAGATACTTCTTGAGTCACGAGGCTTTAGCGCTAATCCTAAGCTCCTTAGGGTGAGGAGTTCACCTTCCATGATCCCTCTGGCTGGCCCAAAATGGATACCAAGCACAGTCTTAGGCTCTCCGAGGCGAGAGAAACTTTCCCAATGTTCTATTGGGTGGCGACTCCATGAAACCTCCGTGTTGCTCAACATAGATGCACTTGCGATTCATCGCAAGCTGTCAACGGACCCGCAAATGCCCCGATCGCCCACGTGCGGGCGGTCCGAAAAAGGTCGGCGCATTGGGATCCGGCGCGCGTTACAGTGGCGACTCCACTGGGGACGTTTATGGTTCGAGATTTCAATTTGAAAATACCTCGTTTAACATTTATGATTAAAATTTAATTCATAAATTTACTTTCTCTCAAATTTGCATTTGCATATCATTAGAGCCTTAGAATACGCTAGTTTGGTCCCTCTTTTAGCCCCGGTGCGTTCTTGAAGCACCTCCTCATTTTCACTCAATTTGGGGAAGTGTTAAGGATAATCACCAGCCCAAGCCACGTACCTTAATGGTATATCAAAATGATGACCCGATCGGTCACTATGCTCGTGATGAGATACACCTGTCGGCAGGGATCATGCTTGGGTAGCCTTAAAGAAACATATCCCTTGACCAAAGCTCATGTAATGGCTGTAGTTACTTTCCACAGGTGAAATGAACCCTAATCCCATGCTTGCTGTATGGATCCTCATGTATTGGGTGAGTCCAAATGTCTCGCTTGGTAACCTAGCCAAAGGCTATCATTCCCCGGTAGGGCCATGTCGAAATTTATGGAACGTCCAAATACGTGACGATCATTATCCATCCGCTTGTACAATAGCATAGGAGTGTCATGCTGCCGGTTTTTCGCCGCGCACCATGCACGCCAATCGGGTCCCTTATTGACCCTTCGGCAAATCCCACGTAGGAAAGAGACTGCACAACCACATGTGTGGGAGAAATAAGGGCGGAAGGTCCTACTTGCTTGCTTGTGCTCTGTAAGTGTTGCATGTCACGATCATGCATTATAACTGCATTTTATGCATCATGCCTAACTTTTTGTCCCTGCAGCCATCATAGATCTGCCCAGGTGGACAAGATCACCAACCGGACGACTGATCCGAGTTCCTGAGTTTGTGCTACCCGGTAGAGAGGGCCTTTTAGAAATTCTGCCAGAAATCAGTCGCACTGTATCTGAGATGGCAAACTCGCCCAGGGGGGATGACGCCACTAGGGCCATGATTGCGGAAGAAGTGGGCTGCCATTTCGAAGAATTCGAGGGTAGGATGATAAATATGTTGACCGTCTTGGCACAGCAGAATGCTCCACAGAATCCTCCTCCTCCTCCTCCAGTGAGACAGAATGAGCATGAGGAAGAAAGAGTTGAAAGGCGAGAAGAGCCCGTTAGGCCGCCCCCAGTAGAGTTAAGGTCAGTGGCCTCGGGAGAGCTAAGAAGAAGGCCAGTGTTGAGAATTGATGACGATAGAGATGTCGAGGATGATAGGATGAGCATGGCATCTGAGAAGGGGAAGGCGCCTCAAACTGATGACTTTATTTTAAAGAAAATGGAAGAAAGGTTCGAAGCTATGGCTCGTATGATAGGCAGAGCTCATGGGATGAATTCGGAGATATAGGGGCTGTGATGAGGAGTGGAAGGGTGATCCCCGAGATTATGAGGCTACCTGAGCCAGTGCAGCCATCCGCAGAGAAAGAGCCAGAGGAGAATCAGATTGTCAGACAGTTGAAGAAAACTACAGCTCAAATATCCATATGGGATCTGTTGAGGCAATCCCCCTCTCATAGGCAGAAGGTAGTAGAAGCTTTGGTTGAGGCCACAGTCGCCACCACTATTTTCCCGTCAGAACTTTTGGGTTTAATTAAGGGAGGATCCGAGGAGAGATTGGTCTTTTCTGACGCTGACCTACCTGTTGAAGGCCGCAACAACAACCGACCCTTGTACATTAAAGCACAGATTAACGATAAGCACACTGCTTGCGTTATGGTGGATGACGGGTCTTCTATCAATGTGTGCCCTTTGATAGCTTTGCAAGCTGTTGGTTTAAACGAAAATATGCTCAGTGGATCTGATCTGACTATCACAGCCTACGATAACTCGAGGAGGCAAGCCTCAGGAACCTTTAAGACTTTGGTCAAGACAGGACCTATTGAAGTGGAGGTTGAATTTGTAGTTCTGCCCATGCCCGCTAACTTCTCAGCTTTGCTTGGGAGACCCTGGTTTCATAAATTAGGGGGAGTGCCATCCACACTGCATCAGATGATAAAGTTCCCACACGAAGGGGAGGTGGTGACTATCAAAGCGGCCAGGGAAAACTAGGTCTCAGCGCTGGAAATAGCCAATCAACCTTTTAGTGGCTTCCACGTGTCCATGATAAGGGAAGAGTACAGGTCAGTGGATAGCCCAGCTGTGGTTAATATGATGAAGAAGATGCATTATCTTCCTGGGGCTGGATTGGGCAGCAACTCCCAAGGACTGCAGACCGCAATCACCACTCGAGGGCAAAAGAACCACAAAGGTCTTGGGCATAGAGGTGGCTTTGGCAAGAAGAAGATAACAGACAAGATCCCCCACATAACAGAGAGCTTCGTACCGGCATCCTCAGTTTGTGCATATACGGGCGAAGATGAGCCGCACTGGGTAGAGGGGAGGATTGTCCCTGGCTTCGAGATCTTTAATGATGTGTATGACTGGCATGTCGGGTTTGTCAAGACTGCTGAAGACTTCTGGGATGAGGAGGTCATGACTCGGAGTATCACTTGGGACAGATGCGAGCCTGAAGAGGTTATTACTGAAAAGATGATAGCTGCCAAGCTGAAAGGGAAGGAGAAGATAGCAGAATTAGAGCTGAAAATGGAGAATTTGAAGTTTTCCTCCGACGAGCCTGAGGGGCCTCTGCTAAATCAGGAAGCCAGTGAGCAAGCCGCAACAGCATCAACCTCGGGAGTGGCAGAAGAAGACTCTAGTTTAGACTGTCTTTTCATTCCATAACTCTTTTATGATGTAAATGATAACTACAATATTATTAATAAGACAAACAATTTCTCTTATTTGTGCGATGTTTCTAATGATTTCAACATACATGAACATGATCATATTCCATCAATTTTTGACATTGACTCCACTGGTACAACGCCTTTTAATCTTGGAACCTCAGAAAATCCGAGAGAAATTCTAATAGCATCAAGCATAACTCCTAAGGAGAGAAAAAATTTTGAGAGAATAATAAGAAAACATGAAAAAGTATTTGCCTGGACCTATGAGGACATGCCAGGAATTGACCGAGACGTGGCAGAACATGCCATCCCGACTTACCCAGATTGTAAGCCTGTGAAACAGAAGTTGAGAAGGCTGAGGCCGGAATGGGCTGACAAGGTTAAGGAGGAAATTTGACAGCAGATTGAAGCCAAGTTCCTCGTGGAAGTGCAGTATCCTACATGGCTGGCAAATGTAGTCCCTGTAGTAAAGAAGAACGGAAAGGTCAGGGTGTGTGTGGATTATCGAGATCTTAACAAAGCCTGCCCTAAAGATGATTTTCCATTACCCCATATCGATGTGTTAATAGACAGCGCCGCCAATTGCGCAATGTACAGCTTTGGAGATGGTTATGTGGGCTACAACCAAATCCTAAACAAGATAGCTGATCGGGTTAAAACTGCCTTTATTACGGAGTGGGGGACCTATGCCTACCGAGTCATGCCTTTCGGCCTGAAGAACGTAGGGGCCACATATCAGAGAATGGCGACAAAAATCTTAAGCGACCTGATCCATAAAGAAGTGGAAGTGTATGTCGATGACATGATGGTTAAATCAGCCACCCGAGAGGGGCACTTTAAAGCTCTAGAGAAGTTCTTCACCCGGATTGACAAGTATAATCTACGACTTAACCCCAAGAAGTGCATTTTCGGAGTGACTTCAGGAAAACTTTTGGGACATGTCGTCAGTCAGAGGGGAATAGAAATTGACCCGGACAAGGTGAAAGCCATCAGAGAGATGCCTGTGCCACAAAAAGAGAAGGATGTTAGGAATTTCCTGGGCAAGCTGCAGTATGTTAGCCGATTCATTGCCAAGATCAATTCGATATGCGAGCCTGTTTTTAAGCTGCTTAGAAAGGATCAGCCTGTGGTCTGGAACGAAGACTGCCAGAAAGCCTTTGACAATATCAGGGAATATCTGTTGAATCCGCCAGCGCTAAGGCCTCCGTAACCGGTCAAACCGCTTATTCTGTATCTGGCAGTAGAGGACAGTTCAGCGGGCGCCATGATGGCTCAAGAGGATGAATTTGGGGTGGAGTTTGCAATTTATTACCTCAGCAAGAAGTTCTTGGCATATGAGATAAAATATGCTGAAGTAGAAAAGATCTGCCTCGCAATAATTTGGGCATCAAAGAAACTGAGACATTACTTCCACTCATACAAAGTTCAAGCAGTGGCCAAGCAGAATCCGTTAAGATATTTGCAGGAAGCACCGTCCTTGCTTGGAAAGATGGGGAGGTGGCTGCTCTTGCTACAAGAGTTTGATGTGCAATACATCACCCGCAAGACTATTAAAGGGCGAGCCATAGCCGAATTTCTTGCTGAACATCCCATTCAAGGAGACACCCCCGAGTTCACCTTTCCTGCTGAAAGCATAGTCGCGATTTCTGTCCAAGGATGGCAGTTATACTTTGACGGGGCAGTGAATAACAAGGGAGCCGGGGTTGGAATCATCTTGACAACCCCAGATAATGAAAAACTTCCCCTTGCTAAGAAGCTGAGGTACAAAGCAACCAACAATGAAGCCGAATATGAAGCTTGCGCTTTCGGGCTAGAGGCGTTAGCTGCATTGGGGGCAAGGAACATAGAGGTCTTTGGTGACTCGTCCTTGGTAATCAACCAGATCCGAGGTGAGTGGGTAGTAAAAGAAGAACGACTGGTCCCCTACGTTGAATATTTGAAAGGGATGTGTGGGCAGTTCGAGACTTGCACTTTCCACTTTGTGCCCAGAGATGAAAATCGTTTGGCTAATGCGTTGGCAACCTTAGTATCAATGTGGGATAACCCTGAAGGAGTGGCTATGAAGCCGGTGCTGATTTCGAGCTCTGATAAACCTAGTTTTGAAACCGAGCCTGTAATGGAAGTAGAGGCGTCAGATGGGAAGCCATGGTACTTTGATATCATGAATTACTTGGAAAACAATAAATTCCCACAAGAAGCCACTGAAAAAGACCAGAGGATGATACGTAAGCTATCCACTCAGTTCATATCCTTAGAAGGGGTATTGTACAAAAGACGGTCGGATGGGATTCAGCTCAGGTGCTTGAATGAAAGAGAAGCCCGCAAGGCGATGGAGGAAACCCATGCAGGTGTCTGTGGGGCCCACATGAATGGTTTGACCTTGGCCAAGAAGATTATGAGACAAGGCTTTTAATGGCTCACGATGGACAACGATTGCTCAAGATATGTCAAACAATGCCAGTTGTGCCAACAATACGCAGACCTGAGACACCTGCTAGTATCAGAGTTACATAACCTGACATCACCTTGGCCTTTTGCTGCTTGGGGGATAGATATCATTGGAGAGATTCGCCCTACGGCGTCCAATGGGCACAGATACATCATAGTCGCGATCGACTATTTCACCAAATGGGTAGAGGCAGAATCCTTCAAGAAAATTGACGCAAGGGACATGGCAAAGTTCATAGAGAGAAATCTGATCTGCAGATATGGCCTCCCTCATCACATAGTGTCTGATAATGGGGTGCAGTTCATGGGAGAAACCAGAAAGCTTCTCGAGAAGTATGGTGTCGAGCATCATAAATCCTCTCCCTACCGACCGCAAGCGAATGGAGCAGTAGAGGCCGCAAATAAGAATATGAAGAAGATCCTGTCCAAGATGGTCCAAACCTATAAAGACTGGGCTAAAAAGTTACCCTTTGCCCTGTGGGGATACAAAACGACGGTAAGGACTTCTACAGGCGCTGCACCATTTTCCCTGGTATATGGAACAGAAGCAGTGTTGCCAGTAGAGATAGAGCTTAAATCACTAAGGGTGCTCATGGAGGCCCAAATCCCGGAGGCCGAATGGGCGCAGCAGAAGTTACAGCACTTGAATTTACTGGATGAGAGTAGGCTGAGAGCTTATTATCATAATCAGATTTACTAGAAGAGATTGGCAAGAACCTTCGGAAAGAAGGTGAGAAAGCATCCGCTGAAAGAAGGGGACTTGGTGTTCAAGCAGATGAGGCCAGGTATACCAGACATCAGAGGGAAATTCAGACCTACCTGGGAAGGGCCGTATATCCTTAAGAAGCTGCTGTCCAAAGGAGCTGCAATCTTGTCAGATAGTGATGGGAACGAATTCAAAGAGCCGATCAATGTCGACAGACTCAAAAGGTTCCACGGCTAAAGACCAAAATAAAAAGAAGAGAATAAAATGCCCTGCAAGTCGAAAATCGAAAAAGGGGGCTATGCTAAAATTGGGCACCTCGACAGGGTGAAAACCGAAAAAAGGTATCATGTGCAAAAATTAGAGGCATGAGAGAAAATGTCCGATCGTGAAAACCCGAGAGGGCCGATTGGTAACAGGAGTTGATGCTGTTAGAATTTGGTTTCATGTATTAACAGTGCGAAAGCAGCTGAGTAAATGCCAAAACTGATCATGTATGCTGAAATTATGTGAAAATGTACACAAATTCGTGAAATAGAATGAATATTATTTTTTTCGTTTTTGTCATTTCCTAGTTCTACATTAAAAAGAAATGTAGCACCAAAAAAGATACATATATAGGCTAAGCTAAGTCCTGCTGCTGCTCTCGCCGACCAGATGTTTGAGCCTTCGAGTCCTGTTATCAGACGCTGGACTAAGGATCCACTTCTTGTACTCGCTAGTCGAAGCCGCAGAATGATTGCCGAACCTCGGAATAACAGTCTTCACGGGCAGTCTGCCCCACAACTCATGATACCGAGAAGCAAATGCAGCCGAGAGAGCTCCTCCTCGAAAGGACAGGGGAACCCTCACTACATCCTGGGTCACCCCGAGCTGTCGTGTACATCGAGAGGTGATACAGAAGGTGGCCTGACGGAGGCCGCAGAGGGGAACGCAGCCCGATGGCCCATCAATGACCACATGAGACAGTGGGAGCCAGGAGGACGTAAAGTTAATGTCGTCATCTGACAGCTCGCCAAACCTGGTAATGCCTTCACCAGCAGTGACACACCCATATAGTGATCGACGCGGCAGGAAATGGCTCGGCGAGTACTGTGGAGTAACGCGAGGGGGTGGTTCAGACAGCATCTTTAGTTTTTCTTACAGCCAGATCTGAAAAAAAAAAGAAAGAAGAGAAAAAGAAGAAAGATAAAAAATAAAAAAGAAAATGAAAGAAAAAAAATAATAATAAAAAAGAAAATGAAAGAAGAGAAGAAAAAGAAGAAAATAAAGGAAGAAAAAGCCGCTGGAGTAAGTAGGATTTACTTCAGGCAAAAATAAGGCACAGGGTTGTGTGAAAATCCGAAAGGACGCACCTCCCGCTAAGAAAAGCTAGTGTGAAAATCCATAAGGGATGCACTACCTTTAAAATAATGACGTACCTGGAGCAATAAGGGGCTGCCGGTAAAGGTTGTAGTGGATCCAGAGCTCACAGAGTCCAAGCCCAGAATGGTTTCAGCCAGGATAAGTGGTAGGGTGATAGTCCCAGATGAAAGTCACCCAAGATTCCGAACAGACGAGAGTCACCTGTCAAACCTCCTGGAACAACAGTAAGGAAGTTCACCATGCAGAATAAGAATGTGACGCTTACCCGATATGTGGGGATGTCAGTGAACTGATCCAGAGCCTCGATCAGTGGTCCCAAGGAAAAGGAAGAGCCCGATGGAATCAGCCGGATGGCCTCGGAAGAAGGTATGCCCAGAGCCATGGCTACATCCCGGGTCTGGAATAAGCCGCAGCGGGGGATGCAAGGCAGAGCGCTAGGAGGGAACCAGGCTCCCAGAATGGAAGCTAACTCTTCAGGCAAAGGGCACAGTTCCTGATAGGTGAACTGGAAGACGTGAAACCGGGGGTTCCAGAAGTGGGTCGCCGCCAAGAGGAGATTCTGGTCGATTTTAACCCGGCACAGATATTTCAGCCCAGACAGAGAGGAGAGGGTGCCTTCTCCCCAAGTATGTTTATCGTCTAAGATACGGTACATCCTTTGGGCTAGAGGAGAAGACATTTTGAGAAAGATGAAAGGTCCAAGATGTTGGAAAATGAAGAGACAAGAAGAGCAAAAATTTTGTAAGATTTTATAGGGAAGTGTCACCGACGGCCTACCCGCCTCTCTACAGAGATGGCCTGCCTGCCTCTCTAAAGAGACGGCCTGCCCGCCTCTCCACAGGGACGGCATGCCCGTTGGAAGGAAGTCCACCTGGCACACGCATACGTCGGCATTGCATTCATCACGCGCATTAACTCGCATTTATTGCATGACAAACGGTCAGCTCGTCGATCGCTTGTACAGACGCCCTGCCCGTCGGTCACGAAATTCTATATAAGGGAGAGTGACAGACGGTGCAAACGCTGATGTCCCTTTCATTTCTTCTCCCAAACCGTTTTTCTTTGCATTTTTTTGGCCTTTTTTCAAGCATTTCTTCATCTTTTTTCGCGATTTCTTCATATTTTCGCATTCTCTACTCACCGGGCGCTTTGATATTTATATTTTCTTCAGTTTCTACACTTCTCGCGACTACAAGTAAGTAAATAATTACTTTCTTTTGAGTTTTATTTAATTTATTAATTCATTTCTTCTTCATTCGACTTTAGAAATGTTTAGAAAATTCTAAATGCTTTAGAAATTTAGGGGGAATGCTACCCACTTTTTTATCATTATTTTAGTGCAATTAAACCTGAATTTTTGCATGATCACATAGAAATAGAATTTTTCTATAATTTTGGTGCTTTAGAACTACATTTTTTTTAGCGCACCATTCTGTGCATATGTTGCTTTTGCGGCCTGAGGCCATTATTTTGTATTGTTGGGGGCACACTCTTGCCGGAGTGCGTCCTATTTACGTGCGTGTATTATTGTTGAGGCCTGAGGCCTATATTTTTGCCTTTTCATGCAGGAGGTTGGGCATACCCTTGCCCGGGTGCTGCCCAAATTTTTATTATTTATTCAAGTATTGAATATTTTCATGTATAATGCATACCCTGGGACCTGGAAAGCCCATTCTTACTCACTTTAATTATTTCCATGTTGATTGCATGTTGTTTTTGCCATGATGCGTGCGAGGCATATTAGGCTATTTCCTTAGACAGGACGTTTGCTCTTTTCATTTATTTATCAATTCTCTGTCTTGTTTTGGGCCGCTATTGCCCCGGTGAGGCCTAAATTGGCCTTCACCTTGGAAATAAGTTTAAAAATATTTATTTTGCCAAATTCCCGATATTTAATCTCTTCCCTTTTGCAGGATGCCTCCTAGACGTAGAGCACCGCAGGCCCAGCCCGAGCTTGTAGCTCCGGATTGGATGGATGATGAGTCGGCTCAGAGGTATAGAGCGTTGGCTCAGGTAGAGTTTCGGGCCAGTCGTTTTGTGTCCTGCCCATTTCTAGAGGCCCTAGGGTTGGCCCCAGAGTTCGATCTACTTGCCGAGGGTGCTGGTTGGACAGAGTTCCTTGAGCCCTCCTTTCAGACTTTTCTAGAGGCTACTCGCCAGGTCCTAGCCACTCTCCGCTACGCCGGTTTTCAGAGTGCAGACACCGACCCATGGGTGGTTCAGTTTTGGTTTGATGGCGATCACTTCAGTATCACTAGGCAGAGATTTGCTCAGGCCATGGGGCTCCCTACGGAGGAGGGGGTCGAGATCCCGCGGCGAGATGTGAGACGCGCCCATTGAGCGGCCATTGCCATACCGGGAGTGCTGTACGATCACGATACAGCGAAGAGCACCGTACCGGTGTCTCAGGCACTCCGGTATTTGCATAGAGTGCTTTCCAGTTCGTACCTCGGTCGAGCTAGTAATCCAGGGTCGCTTAACGCGGCCGAGATTTGGAGCCTCTGGGCTATGGTGGCAGGCCAGCGTCTCAACATTAGCCACGAGATTTTTGCCAACATGACTAGAGTCAGTAGAGGGTTGACGCCGGTGGTGATGGTAGGAGGAGTCATCGCCCGGTTACTTTTGAGATTGGGGGTTAACCCCGAGAGGTTGAGAGGACCCTTGCCGGAGGGGATCCATGTAGATGCCACAGCGGCAGTACAGATGGGGATGATCTCCCCGATTTCAGGCCAGGCAGAGGCCTACAGGGTGCTGACCATCCATGAGACCCGGCAGATGTTCTCGCTCCCACCCTTGGGTGCAGATCCAGACCACCCGGAGTACCCGGAGGAGCAGCCTCCACAGCCACAGCCAGAGCCTCCCCAGCCACAGCCAGAGCCCCAGCCACAGCCAGAGCTTCAGCCTCAGCCAGAGCATCAGCCTCCACAGCCACAGACTGTACCACCACCGCAGCAGCAGGAGCCACCTAGGACCCCCTCGGACTTCGACTTCGAGATCACGATGGACGACCTCTTCGCCGCTTCACCGGCATCCAGAGCACCGACTCCAGTCCCATCATCGAGTGCCAGGGTATAGAGGTCTATTCATGGGCCCTCCGAGAGATACCACCCGTACTCCCGAGGTGATCCAGGGGCATCCACCTCCTCGGCCCCACCGCCAGAGCCAGCACCGCAGCAGCCTGTACAGCCTGACTTCTCTCAGCTCCTTACCTCCATGTTTACAGCCTTGGAGCAGCGACAGGATGAGAGGGACAGGGCTATCCACGAGAGGTTGGATCGCCAGCAGGCTGCCATTCAGGAGCAGTCCCAGTCGGTGGAGCGTTTAGCCCGAGAGCAGGCCGGCTACATGGAGCATACGACTCGGGAGCAGGCTCGGGCCTTGGAGGTTTTCAGGGATGAGCAGGCTCGGGCCCTGGAGGCTTTCAGAGGGGAGCAAATGAGGATGTTTGAGCAGATTGCTCTTGGGCAAAGGGAGTTGAGACAGCAGCTCTCTCATAATTTGAGGACGTCACAAGACCAGGCGAGTCAGAGGGTCGATATGACCCTACAGATGATTGATGAGTCACTTGACTCTCTGAGATCCCGCGTCCAGACGATGGAGGGGATTCTCCCACCTATTTCTCAGACCATGAGGGAGTTTAGAGAGCAGACGGAGCAGAGCCTGGAGCAGAGAAGAAAGGCCGCCAGCGAGCAGACCATTCAGTTGAGCCAAGCCTTCAAGAAGTTGGGAGACAAGGTTTCTGAGACCTTAGGGTTTATGAGTACCTGTACCCAGCCCTTCTTAGATGGCTACGCTCAGATCCAGTTAAGGCGGGCCCATGATCACGAGGCAGGACCCTCCACGGCTTAGCCAGCTCCACCTCCACCAGGGACCGTGTATATATCGGATGATGAGGATCCCGATGAGCCCTCAGACTACACACCTCTCTAATCTTCAGGGAGTTATTTTTGTATCTTTTGTACATTTTCATTTTGTATATGCACTGTACAAAAATGACATTTCTAGTGAAACTTTTATTTCATTTCTGCATGATCATGCGATTGCTTTATCACATCACAGAAGGAGTATGTCCTCATATTTACTTATATGTTAATGAAAATGACAAAATAACAAAAAACAAAAAAAAAACTGATCAATGACAGCTCAGAAAAAAAAAATGAAACACGGCATAGCAAATAAAGCTAGATCACGCCATCAATAGACAGGTTAAAAGATGACCACTCAAATGTGAACTAACAAAATCTTTTATCACACAGGTACAGAGAAATACCGATCTGCACATAGACATCGATTAAAAAGATCTCTTTTGGAACAAGGAACCCAGCGGAGGTTCCACACTTCAAGATTGAGGCTGTAGCCAAAGCATGCTACATCTCACCAGATCCAGGTTGTAGCCAAAGCATGCTGCATCTCACCAGATCGAGGCTGTGGTCAAAGCATACCGCACTTCACCAGATCGAGACTGTAGCCAAACCATGCTACATCTCACCAGATCGAGGCTGTAGCCAAAGCATGCTGCATCTCACCAGATCGAGGTTGTAGCCAGAGCATGCTGCATCTCACCAGATCGAAGCTGCGGTCAGAGCATATCGCACTCCAAATCGAGGTTGTAGCCAGAGCATGCTACATCTCACCAGATTGAGGCTGTAG
This sequence comes from Excoecaria cochinchinensis, assembly GCA_947683425.1. Taxonomy (NCBI): domain Eukaryota; kingdom Viridiplantae; phylum Streptophyta; class Magnoliopsida; order Malpighiales; family Euphorbiaceae; genus Excoecaria; species Excoecaria cochinchinensis. The sequence continues at coordinate 5,824,497 of CANTUQ010000020.1, forward strand.
CCAAAGCTTGCTGCATCTCACCAGATCGAAGTCGCGGTCAGAGCATACCAAACTTCACTAGATCGAGGTTATAGCCAGAGCATGCTGCATCTCATCGAATACCTACAGGTCGAGATAAGACAGATGGAAGTATCTTCGCGTCGCCGAGCGGATCGAGACGAGCTCCACCCGGCAAAAGGCACGGAGGGTGAAAGGCCGTCGCAGGTACGCTTCCTTTCTGACCTTTCTCTGAGTTTTGGCTTATCTAGGCGCTTGTGCACTAGTTTTCCCAAAACTGGGGGCAACTGTAAGTACCGTGTCCCGGAGCGGTCCGGATCAGAGGTTACCCTATGATGAAATCAGTGTCTGAGCCTGCATAAAAGGGTTGGATTTGGAGGTTTTAGTCCAGCGTTCCATGAGAAATGAGGCTTTTTACCATTCCTGGGCAGAGGGAGAGAAAAACAAAGGTTTTTTCGAGTCGAAAGGAATTTTTGTCCTCCACAGACGGCCAGCCCGTCTGTGGAGTCAGCCCGTCGCTCTGAGTCACAGACGGCTTGTGGTATTTTCCGACGCCCGTCGAAAAGTCACCGCCCCTGTCAGAATGCCGCCTGGTTTCCCGGAGCACGCAACCGCTCCGACGCCCGTCGGTGGATGTGATAGGGCCGTCGGACGAATCCTTATGTCAGAAGGATTCTTTCGACGCCCGTCGGTCGTGTCTGGCTATAAATGCTCTGGATTTTAATTTGAAAGGGGTTGGAAAAAAATTTTCAAAGGAGGAAACTCTGCCCAATTTCAAGCAAATTTTCTCTCTCTTCCAATAAAACACACTTTCTAAGGGAATCTATTGAATTAAGGATCAAATCAATCAAAAGGAACTAAAACTAATTAGTTTTCTTTATATTTTGACTCCAAAACCGATCTTTGAGGTGTTGAAGAAGAAATAGTTCATTTTCTTTCTTCGGTCCTTCATCTTTTGCTTCTCGTGGAACGAGCGGGGCTTTAATCAACACAAGAATCTCACCCAAAGCGATTATCTGAGGGTAAATATATCGGATTCTTTCTCCATTTCATCTCATATTTATTTCCTATTGTGTAGAATTTTTAAACATCTGTCCTTATTTTCTTTTATCTTGACTCTCTTATCTCCCTTTTGGGATAAAACCATTTTTTGACTTTAAAAAGGTTTTTCTCCATTCTATTTTTCGGAGACAGTGGTGACCGACGGGTCATCTTTATCACCGATGCCCGTCGGTCACCCACCTACAGACGCCCCTCCTTGAGTGACAAACGGGCATCTCGCCTACCTTAACCGACGCCCGTCGGTCAACCAAGGAAGGCCGTCGGTGGGTTCTGTCTCCATTTTTAATCATTTTTTTAAGTCCCTTTGACTTCTTATATGTTAATTTTATGTTTATTAACATCTCTTAACTTTCTATGAGTGTATATGATTCTCTTGGATAATCCCGAGCTTGAGCGGCTGACTACCATATTTGGAGGACTTCATCCGGTTTAGTTTTCCTAATTCTCTTAAGTATTTTCTTTATTTGTTATTCATTGATTATTTCATGTATATAGATATACTCTTTTCATAACTCGTTAATATATGAAGATGATCCAATGATTTGTACTCAAATAAAAATGAGATTTGTATAAATTGCAAAAAGGGGGGTCCAACGCCCTATTTTTATCCAATAAAGATCACTACGAATAAAAATTCCCGATTTTAATAACGATGCATGCGAGGACCAAAGTCCTCAAAATAAGCAAATGCCCCGATTTATGTATGATCCGCACATTTACGGAAGGGAGTTGTATTCCGCTCCTTGTATTATTGTAATCTATTGCTTTCATTATCTATTTGATCATTTATCGCTTTTAAGATGTGAATAAATGTGCCTTTTAATCAAACTGCATAGTGTGGAGAGAGAGCGAATTAATGATATTAAAATTTGATCATAAAATAATTGAGGTAGAAATAGATGAGAAATCCCGGACCCAGCTCTGGTCTTTGGGCTCAAGAGGTTAGAGGTCATCCTTCAAGATACTTCTTGAGTCACGAGGCTTTAGCGCTAATCCTAGGCTCCTTAGGGTGAGGAGTTCACCTTCCATGATCCCTCTGGCTGGCCCAAAATGGATACCAAGCGCAGTCTTAGGCTCTCCGAGGCGAGAGAAACTTTTCCAATGTTCTATTGGGTGGCGACTCCATGAAACCTCCGTATTGCTCAACATAGACGCACTTGCGATTCATCGCAAGCTGTCAACGGACCCGCAAATGCCCCGATCGCCCACGTGCGGGCGTTCTGAAAAAGGGCGGCGCATCGGGATCCGGAGCGTGTCACAGACGCTGATGATAGCTTTTCTGATGTACTTTTTACTCCTGAACTGTTTGACAATCATGCTTGTAATTTCGAGTGTTTTAATAAGATGAATGACTTTGCTTACTTGTGTGATGTTTCTCATGATTTCATTATGCACGATCACGAACATAAATCATTCATATTTGACATTAACTCAACTAATACCACCTCATTTAATCTCGGGACTTTGGAAAACCCAAAAGAAATCCTGATAGCATCTGATGTGACTCTTGAAGAGAGTGAAAATTTTGAGAGAATATTAAAAAAATATGAAAAAGTCTTTACCTGGACCTATAAAGATATGCCAGGAATTGATTAAGAAGTAGCTGAACATGCCATTCCGACCTATCCAGAATGTAAGCCAGTTAAACAGAAGCTTAGGAGCCTCAGACCAGAATGGGCCGAAAAGGTAAAAGAAGAGGTGCAGAAACAGATTGAAGCAAAGTTTCTAATAGAGGTTCAGTACCCAACATGGTTGCCTAACGTCGTCCCTGTAGCTAAAAAGGATGGAAAGGTTCGGGCATGTGTGGACTACCGAGATTTGAATAAAGCATGTCCGAAGGATGATTTTCCATTGCCCCATATTGATGTGCTGGTCGATAGTGCTGCAGCTTGCACGATGTACAGCTTCGTGGATGGATATGCGGGATACAACCAAATCCTCAATAAGATCGCGGATCGGATTAAGACGGCCTTCATCACTGAGTGGGGCACATTTTCCTACCGGGTTATGCCATTTGGACTAAAGAATGCAGGAGCAACATACCAAAGAATGGCCACCAAGATCCTGGATGACTTGATCCACAAAGAAGTGGAAGTGTATGTCGATGACATGATGATCAAGTCGGCCACTCGAGAGGGGCATTTTGAGGCCTTGGAAAAGTTCTTTCAGAGGATTGACAAGTACAACCTTCGTCTTAACCCTAAGAAATGCATCTTTGGGGTAACCTCGGGTAAACTGTTAGGCCATGTGGTGAGTCAAAGGGGAATTGAAGTAGACCCAGATAAGGTTAAAGCAATCAGGGAGATGCCAATACCTTGGAAGGAAAAATAAGTTAGGAGTTTTTTAGGCAAATTGCAATATATTAGCAGGTTTATTTCCAAGCTTGCTTCGGTATGCGAACCGATTTTTAAGCTCCTTAGGAAGAATCAGCCAGTTAGGTGGAACGATGATTGCCAGAAAGCTTTTGATATTATCAAGGAATATCTTTTACACCCACCAGTTCTGTGGCCTCCGCAGCCGGCCAGGCCATTAATCCTTTATCTAGCAATAGAAGAAAATTCTGTAGGCGCTATGATGGCCCAAGAAGATGAGTTCGGGGTTGAGTTTGCAGTTTACTACCTCAGCAAGAAATTCCTTCCTTATGAAGCCAAATATGTCGAGGTGGAAAAGATTTGTTTAGCAGTAATTTGGGCTTCAAAGAAACTAAGGCACTATTTCCATTCTTACAAGGTGCAGGCGGTCGCAAAGCAAAATCCTCTCCGATACCTTCAGGAGGCACCCTCTCTGCTAGGAAAAATGGGAAGATGGTTGTTATTGCTGCAGGAGTTTGATGTGGAGTATATCACCAGAAAGACCATTAAGGGCCGGGCAGTTGCGGAGTTCTTAGCCAACCACCCATTGAAGGTGACCAATTGGAATACGAATTTCCTGATGAAGATGTATTGGCCATCACAGCACAGAAGTGGCAGATGTACTTCGATGGGGCAGTGAATAGCAAGGGAGCTGGAGTAGGAGAAATTTTGGTGACCCCAGAGGGTGAAAAACTCCCCTTAGCTAAGAAGTTAAGATATGGAGCCACCAATAATGAAGCTGAGTATGAAGCCTGCATCTTCGGGTTAGAAGCACTCTCAGCCGTGGGGGCAAAAGTAGCGGAGGTTTTTGGAGACTCATCCTTAGTGGTTCATCAGGTCAGATGTGAATGGTCCATCAAGGAAGAACGATTGCTACCGTATGTGGAGTGTTTGACGGGACTAAGTAGTCAATTTGAATTCTGCACTTTTAGCCATGTGCCTCGAGATGAGAACCAATTAGCTGATGCCCTAGCCACCCTTGTATCTATATGGGATAACCCAGAAGGAGTGGTTATGAAGCCGGTGCTGGTCTTTAGTTCGGATAGGCCATGTTTTGAAGCTAAAAGGGTGATGGATGTTGGGGTTGGCGACGGAAAACCTTGGTATTACGATATCCAGAATTATTTAGAGAGGTCGGTTTTCCCGGAAGAGGCCACTGAGAAGGATCAAAGAATGATTAAAAAGTTGTCCTCTCAATTCATTAGTGTGGATGGGGCACTGTATAAAAGACAAGTGGATGGTATTCAATTGAGGTGTTTAGCAGAGAAAGAAGCTGAAAGGATTATGGAAGAAATTCATGCCGGTGTTTGCGGAGCCCACATGAACGGTTTAGCCTTGGCAAAGAAGATCATGCGCCAAGGATTTTATTGCATTACAATAGACGCTGATTGTTCAAAGTATGTGAAGTAATGCCAGTTATGCCAGCAATACGCAGACATGAGGCACGTGCCGATTTCAGAATTACACAATTTGACGTCTCCATGGCCATTTGCAGCTTGGGGAATAGATATAATAGGGGAGATACATCCTACAGCATCTAACGGGCACAGGTTTATTGTGGTCGCTATTGATTATTTCTCTAAGTGGGTCGAAGCTGAATCCTTCAGAAAGGTGGACGCTAAGGATATGGCCAAGTTCATCGAGCGAAATTTGATATACAGATATGGCCTCCCACACCACGTCGTGTCGGATAACGGGGTACAATTCTTGGTGGAAACCAAGCGGATGCTCCAAAAGTATGGAATCCAACATCACAAGTCCTCTCCATACCGACCGCAGGCTAATGGAGCAGTTGAGGCGACGAACTAGAATGTCAAAAGAATATTGGCAAAGATGGTACAGACTTATAAGGATTGGGCAGAAAAGTTACCTTTCGCACTCTGGGGCTACAGGACCAGTATCAGGACTTCGACAGGAGCCACCCCCTTCTCCCTAGTCTATGGGACAGAGGCAGTTTTACCAGTAGAAATTGAGCTCAAATCATTGAGAGTAATATCAGAGGCCCAGCTGCCAGAAATAGAATGGACGCAGCAGCGGTTGCTACAACTGAACTTGCTAGATGAGGATAGGATGCGGGCCTATTATCACAATCAAGTTTACCAGAAGAGATTAGCTCGATCTTTTGGGAAGAAAGTCAAAAAGCACCCCTTAAGAGAAGGAGATTTGGTCTTCAAGCAAATGAGGCCGGGGGTTCCGGACTTTCGTGGTAAATTCAGACCGACTTGGGAAGGGCCTTTTGTTCTGAAGAAGATATTATCCAGAGGGACTGCAATCTTGACAAACAATGATGGAAATGAGTTCAAGGAACCCATCAACGTCGACAGATTAAAGAGGTTCCATGGCTAAAGACTAAAATAAAAATAAAGAGAATAAATGCCCCATGGGTCGAAAATCGAAAGAAAAGCGGCCTAGTTAAAATCGGGCGCCTTGTCAAGGTGAAAACCGAAAAAAGGCATATTGGGCAAAAGTTAAAGGTTGAGAGAAAATGGTCAATCATGAAAACCCGAGAGGGCTGATTGATAACAGGAGTTTGATGCTTTCAGGATCCATCTCGAGATTAGACGCGGTTTCGTATTTTGAGCCCAATGTTAAATAATGGTCATGAATAATGAAATCACGTGGAGACATTTACATGTACGCGAATGTATGCTCATTTTACGTAATGCAATTATCTTCCCTTCTGGAGAAGTAATACATTATTTTTAGATGTGTGTGATTGCCCGTCATTGTTTTGCCAGCAAAGGGTTTAGTTAAAAAAAAAAAAGGCCGTTAGAGATGAAAACCGTAACTGGCTCTTTAAGCAAAAGTTAGGTCAAGGGGCAGGGTGAAAACCTGGACATGGGAAGTCTGTCCCACAAAAAAAAATTAAATAAATAATAATAATGACCGCTAGGATGGGTTGGGTTCATCCTAGGCAAAAATAAGGCATAGGGTTATGTGAAAATCCTCGAAAGGACGCATTCCCCACAAAGAAAAGCTAGTGTGAAAACCCATAAGGGGCGCACTACCTTTAAAATAATGACTTCTGATGTGCGGAGAGATAAGGCAGCATAAATTCTAATGATTCCACTTAGGACGGGATAATGCCTAATTCTAGACATGAATCAAAATTCGGGCCGTATTCTCATTTACCAAGTGGCAAAAATGTGCACTTGATGATTCACTCTGAGAAGATTATGAGTCGGAATCCCTAAGCCACGGGGCATCCCAATTAAGATCCTCGAGAATGAAATCGTGCTTTGATACCCAGACCACCTGGATGAATTCATCGCGCACATTTTGCATGAGCATGTGCACATTCACATGCATAATTTGACTTGGATATTGGTTTTAATTTTGCAGAAGGCATTAGACAGTGGAACTTGTCTGGAAGCACACCTCAACAATTTAGGGGGTATGCAGAAGGATTGTATAGGAATGAATAATTGTGTAAATTTTCCTCTTTTCAGGATGCCTCCACGACGTGCCCCATCTAGAGAACCAGACAGTGCCCCACCTCCAACGTGGATGGATGCTACACAAAGGCGGAAGTTTAGATCATTAGGTGATTCGCGATTCTTGTCCAGTAAATTTATGTCCCAAACATTCTTGGAGCAGATGGGCATGTGGGAAGAAGTTAGCAGGCTGTTAGCAGCCATGGGTTGGACGGATTTCCTCACACCAGCTTTCCTCACTTACCCAAGAGTTACTAGGGAGTTCCTGGCTACGCTTAAGTATGGGGGGCTTTCAAGATCAAACACAGACCCTGAGGCTATATATTTTCGGGTCCAAGATACGGAGCATACGATGAGTCGCCAGGATTTTGCACAGATCATGGGTCTTCCGATGGGAAATCGGGTACAAGTACCAGACAGAGTTGTTTTGGCACATCAATGGGAAATGATCGCGGCATCAGGGGCCCATTATGACCGCAACATGGCGAAGAGCACTTTATTGGCCTCGCAGGTATTCAGGTATGTTCAGAGGGTTTTAGCCAGCAGCTACTTGGGCAGAACTGGTAGTCCTAACGCCATCAGCACAGCAGAGATTTGGAGTCTATGGGCTGTGGCAACAGGGACCCGACTCAATATTAGTCACGAGATCATAGTCGGCATGGTTAGACAGACTTGGAGAGCTACAGCGCAGATATGTATTGGCGGGGTAGTCACCAGGTTGCTACTACAACAAGGGCACGACCCCGACACGTTTGGTCAGCCTGTGGATGAAGACATTTATGTCGATTGGGCCCTTGCCAAATGTATGGGTCTGGTTGAGAAGTTGCCTGGACAAGCAGGAGAGTATAGACTTCTTACTATGGCAGAAACTCGACGGATGTACCGTTTGCCTCCACTCACGATTGCCACATCGTTCGAAGATCATTTTCAGGATGAGGGAGATCTTCCACAACCTCAGACAGATGAGGAGTACTATTGCCCGCAACCAGTGGAGGAGGAGCCTCTACAACCTCGGACAGATGAGGAGTGCTACCATCCGCAACCAGTGGAAGGAGAACCTTCACACCCTCAGACAGACGGGGAATATTATCATCCACATCCAGAAGAAGAAAGGCCTCACCTGCCGCCAGACTATGCGGAGATGGACATCAATTTGGATGACTTTGACATTAACTTGAGTGGTCTGTTTCATGCTTCATTATCGCAGCCAGTTTTTCCAGAAGGTCAGATACACCCTCCTCCTTCCATGCATACTTCGGAGGTAGATCCCCAGACATATAGGAGGTATCACCCCTATGATCGTCTAGATTCTCCGGGGGCATTTACTTCAGCAGCTCCTCCACCACCACCTAGACCCGGGATGGAGCAAAGCCAGACAGGTATGGAGGTCCTCATCCAAACCATGCAGAGGGAGATTATAGCAGTAGTGGAGGCCAGATCCCAATGCTTTGACGAAAGGCTGATGGCCATGGAACAACGAGTGAGTGAGAGACTGATGGATATGGAGCAGCGTATGGGTGAGAGGCTTATGGCGGTAGAACAACGAATAAATGAGAGATTAATAGCTGTAGAGCAGCGTATGAATCAGCGTAGGGATGAAAGACTACAAACCATAGACAAGAGATTGCAATGCATAGGGCGGTGCATGAAGGAGACACGACAACACCAGGACAGACTCGAGGAGCCCATAAGAGCCTCCTACACACCTATGAGCCATGAAGGATCAAGCGACGCATGCCAACCATGATCTTTTAATCAATGTTCAGGGAGATTTATGATTTTTGCTGTAGTTCATGTACGAAAATAACATTTATATGGATGACCTTTGTTGCACTTTGCATGTTTGGATACCTTTTAAATAAGAAATCTTTTTTTTTGACAAGCATGGAAATCATATGATAAGCCACAAAATTGGTAAAATCATAAGAATTGAACCTTCATAGAAGTTAAAAATGATTACAATGATACATTAATCTAATCGGAGTTCATTTTATTCAGGAGACAACCGAAGTTGTGCTGGAAAGCACTTTTTCGCGTTTTGTAAGTCTGGAGCAGACTCGACGCATCATCATCCGCACTTTGTAAGTCTGGAGCAGACTCGGTGCAGCTTAGGAGAGCAACCCTCGCATTTTGTAAGTCTGGAGCAGACTCGGCGCATCATCATCCGCACTTTGTAAGTCTGGAGCAGACTCGGTGCAGCTCACGAGAGCAACCCTCGCGTTTTGTAAGTCTGGAGCAGACTCGGCACATCATCATCCGCACTTTGTAAGTCTGGAGCAGACTCGGTGCAGCTCAGGAGAGCAACCCTCGCGTTTTGTAAGTCTGGAGCAGACTCGGCGCATCATTATCTGCACTTTGTAAGTCTGGAGCAGACTCGGTGCAGCTCAGGAGAGCAACCCTCGCGTTTTGTAAGTCTGGAGCAGACTTGATGCATCATCATCCGCACTTTGTAAGTCTGGAGCAGACTCGGTGCAGCTCAGGAGAGCAACCCTCGCGTTTTGTAAGTCTGGAACAGACTCGGCGCATCATCATCCGCACTTTGTAAGTCTGGAGCAGACTCGGTGCAGCTCAGGAGAGCAACCCTCGCGTTTTGTAAGTCTGGAGCAGACTCGGCGCACCATCATCCGCACTTTGTAAGCCTGGAGCAGACTCGGTGCAGATCAGGAGAGCAACCCTCGCGTTTTGTAAGTCTGGAGCAGACTCGACGCATCATCATCCGCACTTTATAAGTTTGGAGCAGACTCGGTGCAGCTCAGGAGAGCAACCCTCGCGTTTTGTAAGTCTGGAGCAGACTCGGCGCATCATCATCCGCACTTTATAAGTCTGGAGCAGACTCGGTGCAGCTCAGGAGAGCAACCCTCGCGTTTTGTAAGTCTGGAGCAGACTCGGCGCATCATCATCCGCACTTTGTAAGTCTGGAGCAGACTCAGTGCAGCTCAGGAGAGCAACCCTTGCGTTTTGTAAGTCTGGAGCAGACTCGGCGCACCATCATCCGCACTTTGTAAGTCTGGAGCAGACTCGGTGCAGCTCAGGAGAGCAACCATCGCATTTTGTAAGTCTGGAGCAGACTCGGCGCATCATCATCCGCATCTCGCAAGACTGAAATAGGTTTGTAGTTCGGGAAAAATGATTTACATTTCATAGCAACGGGAAGGTAGTCGCCTTAGGTACGCACTTCTTTCCTCTTTCCTGAATTTTGGCTTAACTAGGCACCTATATGCTAGTTTCCCCAAAATTGGGGGCCACTGTAGACACCAGGTCCCGAGTCGGTCCAAGATTAGGATTACCCGATGATGAAAATAAAGACCAATTCATGAGCAAGAAAATAGGAATAGGTCATTTCTTTGTCAAGTTCTTTTATTTTCCTCAAAATTCTTTTAAAGTGTTCATTCTTATTTTTATTTTTATTTTATTTGTATTTTTATTTTTATTCATGTCTTTGTATTTCATTTCATTATATTTTCTGAAAAAAAAAATTTGAAAAAAAAAAAAAAAATCGCGAACGTCGGGCGAGTCGGCTCGCTTGCGGCAGCGCACTGGCGCTGGGCGCAGCGCCCTGCGTGAGAAAGAGCGACGCGCCGTTACGCATCGCTAAAACCCCCGCTGCATGCAGCGCGCAGCGATATGCGCACGCTGCGCGCCAGCTCGCCCAGGATCGGCGAAAAATCTCGCCGATCCTGTCCAGTCCCCGCCGCAACCGCCCATTTCCGCCGAAATTCATGTTTTTCACTTTTTAGGCTAAAAAAATAATTTTTCCTTGTGATTTTTTCAAGTTTTACTCAAATTTAATAAATATTGGTCAAATTGGGTGGGAATAAAAATTCAAAAAATGACAAAAATAATTAAAAATAAATAAAAAAGTTAATTGTCCAAATTTGACTTTAGGGATTCAATTTTGGATTTTTTGAGTGTTTTTTGTTGAAAATTTGTGAGGGGGAATCTTGGGAAATCTGAGGGGAGCTGGAGAGGGTAGAGGATGGTAGGTTTTTACGGGTGTGAGATTTCATTTTGAAAAAAAAAAAAGAAAAGATTGGTCTTGAGGGAGTAAGAAAAATTCTCTCTAAAAAAGATTTTTTTTCCTAAGTCATTTGAGAAAGAGATTCTTGAGGGGAGTTAGTGGACTTTGCTGGAAAAACAAAAGAGTTCAATGTTCTTGGATTTTATCTTTTATTATTCTCCAAAACAAAAATCATTTCTTCAATTCTCTGAATTCTTTTCTTTTACTCTACAAGTTTTCATCTTAAATTTCACTCTAGTTTTTTTTTATCTCTAAAAATTTTTGATTGATCTTGAAACATTTGAGAAAGGAAAATCAATTTCTTAACTTGAATTTTCAGATCACACATCAAACCAAAAAAAATCAAATCATTTTTTTCTTGTTGGTGTTCTTGAGTTTTTTTAGACATAAACTCAAGATTTACTTGAACACATTTTCGAGTTAATTTTCGGATCTTGACAAGAGATTAGATCAGACTATATTTCTTCAATATCATTTAACTCTGAGGGTGAAGATTCTTGGACCTATTTTTCATCTCATTTTTACTTCAATTTATTCATGTTAGGTTATCTTAAGTTATGTTACGTTGTTGTTTTTGTGAATTAATACATGTATGTGTTTTTTGATTTGAGATCTATCTTTTTAGCATGAGTATTCATCTTCTCATTTTGTCGCCAGCATAAATATGAATAGATCTATATAATGTTAAAAAACGGGATTTGTATGATTTTCTCTTTTATTATCACCCTTTTATAATTTTTGTATGCTTAAATGTTATTACCGCGTGGTGCATGTTTTTTTCTTTTATTTATTCACTTAATTTCATTGGCTTATTATTTTTATTATCGTTCTTATTTTTATTATCGTTCATAAGAATTAATATTTATTTTTATCATCATCATTATATACGTTTTTAACATAACCCTTGCTAATTAATTGTTAACCATGTGGACCTTTGCATTTGTTTGGTTTTTAATTATTTTCTGTGTTTTCTTATATAGATCTAAGGTTTCTAATATTATTTTTTTCCATCGTTTCATTTCATCGTTCGTCATTATTATTATTATTATCATCATTATTATTATTACTGTTATTTTCATTAATATTACTATTGTCATTATTTATCATTACACATTATCATTATTATTATTATTATTATTATTATTATTATTATTATTATTATTATTATTATTATTCTTGTCGTCTTTGTCGTCATTATCACTATTTATTTAATATTATTGTTATTATTATTGCTATTATTGTTATTTTTTTTTACCATTTAACGTAATATTTTAATATGTCAATTTAGCTTCATATATCATCTAATTTACTAGTCACTCAATATGCATATTTTACCTAGTTCATTATTTTTCTGTTTAATTGAATTTTGTTTGGACACTAACATCAATTTTACTTGTGTTTGTTTTTTTTTTGTCAAATTCTTGTGTTCCCCTGTTTGAGCGTCCGTGCGAATGGAAGAGGAGACCGGAGAATTATTGTTATTTTTATTGTACTTGTTATTTTTTGTTTGTTTTACTGAGTTATTTGGCATGTAATAATTAATTAAACCATTTATTTTATGCACGCTTAATAAAAAATCACACAAAAATATTTCTACAAATAAAATTGAATTTTTTTTAATAAAATGGGACCAATGTCCTAGTTTTCCATCCAAAATAAATTATCACTTTAAAATGATTTTCTTTAATTGTGCATGAGAGGACCAACGTCCTCAACATTAATAAATACCCCTTTTTATGCATGATTTATATTTTATTTACAATGGGGGTTGTATTCCGCCCCTAGTTTTGTTGTAATTTAATTTTGTCATTATTTTTATTTTTATTTATCGTTTCATATGTGATTGATTTGTGCTTTAAATTCAATGCATTAATCGTGTGAGATGAGGGATGCAATTTTGTAATTTAAGAGCTCATTTATAATTAATCAAGACATAAATAAGTGTGAAGTTCCGAACACCATCTCTGGTTTAGACCGATAAGAGGTTAAATTTTTCAAATTTCCCGTAAATTGGGTGGCGACTCCAAAATACCTCAAAAGTGCCTAAAGGTGTTATGGCGATGGATGGTCCTTTTCAATGTTCTATTGTGAAAGGAGGTGCCGAAAAATATCTCATAGCACCTAAGATCGGAAAAGACACGAACCAATCCCTCAAATCCTAAAGCGGATTCCCGACGAGGGCCTTGCTGGTTCCGGCGTGCGTCACAAGCCCCAAAGACCAGAGTGAGTTCGGGACTTCTCATTTATTTGTTCCTTGATAATATTATGATTAAGTTTTGAATTTATTGTTTCATCAACTTTCCACACGATGCATTTAATTAAGGCGCAATCATTCATGTCAAAAGCAATAAATAAAGCATTATTAAAATAAACATCCTCAAAATAAATTACAATAAAACTAGGGGCGGAATACAACCCCCATTATTAAAATAATATATAAATCATACAGAAAACGGGATATTCATTGGATTGAGGACATTGGTCCTGCTATGCATATTTGTTACAAACTGATTTTAAGAAGTGTTAATTTTGTTGGTTAAAACAGGACATTGGTCCACAGCTTTCGAGAAAATCCCAAATTAATTACTATAAAATATTTGGCCCTTTTCACTTTAACGACATTGAAATAATCTCAATAATAACATGAATAAAAAGCAAGGGTGAAGAAAGAACCCGTATGGAAATCCTCAGATTGGCTCGACCATCATCATTTACAACTCCAATTCCAAATGGTCAGAAAATAACTCATAGGAATAAATATGTCAGTGTCAAAATTGGTGAATAATGTAAGGAAAGGAAAATAATAGGAAACTTCAAAAGAAATGAGTTAAAAGATAAAAAAGTAAAAAAATGAAAATGACTAATATAAGTTAATTAAATCACACAAGTATTAATCTAGAATGTTTACCCTCGGATTTTACCTTTTTGGGTGAATATCAAATGGTTTCGGTCCCCGCACGCTCCACAAGGATCAAATAAAAAAGATCAAAGTAAGAAAATTTGTATTTTCCCTTTTTAAAAATTTAATAGCGATCGAGTGTTTGAATTAGCTGTATTGATGGAAACGAATGAATTTTGTTACCTCAAATTGGCTTAATTCGCAAGAAAAATTTGAGGAAATCAATTAATTGGAGGAATTTTTATCAAATAAAATTCTAAAAATAGAGATTTTATAGCTTTTTGGTAAACTGCTCTCAAAGAAATCTTTTCTAAAAAAAATCCCAATCTCTCAAAAAGTGGTTAATTTTCCAATCTCTCCAAAAAAATTGTCAAATTTTCTAACCCCCAAATAATGAATTTTACTTCTCAATTTATAGAATTTTTGGAGATAAAATCAGATAAGCATCAGTTTAAAGTTTGAATTTTAAAAGGAGTTTTAAAATTCAATTTTTAACCAAATCTCACCCAAAATTTGAAAGATAAGAGATAAAATTTTATCAAAATCGATGTTATTTGATCAGATCCACTACCGACGGGCATCCCTGCAACTACCGATGGGTGTCCCTACTAAGGGCACGCGTGAAAATTTAGATACAGATAAGCCGTAACGCGGGACTAGGGACGGGCATCCTTACTCAAACACGTGTCCGTCCCTAGTTATAGACGGGCCGTAACGCGGGACTAGGGACGGGGATCACCCCAAGTAGAGACGGGCGTCCCTACTTCAGACGGTCATCCCGTCTGTGGAGCAAAACTTCCAAATTCAAGCAAAATTTCCCAAACTCTTTCAAAACCTCACGCTATAGCGAAAAAGATTTTAATCCTTATGAAATCGAAAGGTGAAAACCTCCGAATTCCATCCATTTATCCGGAAACTAACGTGGATCTCTTCATCGGGTAACTCTGACCTGGACTGCCTCAAGACCCGGTGTCTACAGTTGCCCCCAATTTTTGGGAAACTAGTGCACTAGTGTCTAGATGAGCCAAAATTCAGAAGAGAAAGGAAAGAGACGCATACCTGTGGCAGTCCTTACCTTTTTGCCGGGGAAGTGGTGATGCATCGAGTCTGCTCCGGACTTACAAAATGCGAGTGTTGCTCTCCTGAGCTGCACCGAGTCTGCTCCAGATTTACGAAGTGCGGATGGTGATGGTGCGCCGAGTCTGCTCCGGACTTACAAAACGCGAGGATTGCTCTCCTGAGCTGCATCGAGTTTGTTCCACTTACAAAGTGTGGATGACGATGCGCCGAGTCTGCTCCAGACTTACAAAACGCGAGGGTTGCTCTCCTGAGCTGCACCGAGTTTGCTCCACTTACAAAGTGCATATGGCGATGCGTCGAGTCTGCTCCAGGCTTACAAAACGCGAGGATTGCTCTCTTGAGTTGCACTAAGTTTGCTCCACTCACAAAGTGCGGATCCGTTCTATCGCGTGCGCCCCGCTGTCCTCGTCTTGGTATGCGCGGTGACTAAACTGTCCCGCTAGCCTCATCTCAGCCCGCATGGTGTCTGATTTATATCGCTAGTCCCGTTTTAAGTTTGCGGACTTTCCTTGCTAACCTCCATTCAATCGGTAATGTACGATTCTGATCTATTGATTCTCATCTAATATTGAATGCGTTCTTGAAGGACATAATGTTTGATCTATTTATCCTTCCTTTTGACTGCTGGTCATTTTCAAATTGGTGTGAAACCATGTTCCTGTATTGTAAGAGACTCTTGTTAATTCTCGTGCAAATTAACTTGATTGGTAGATTTATGAACATTTTTATGTTGCCTTTTATTATTTATCCCCCTGTTTACTATATGATCAATTGTCTTTTCCCTTCTTTTCTCTTTTTTAGAAGTTTAAATCATGAACAAATAACATGCAAATTTAACAGGTTAATCCATAAATGTTTTTCCACTAAAAGGTTAAATTTTGTACAATATACAAATGTGATTACAACAAAATGTATAAATACAAAGCTAGAAGAACTCCCTGAACAATCTATAATGGCGCATAATCTGAGAGCTCCTCTGGATCATCATCATCATCTGATAGATGAATCGGCTGGCCTCATGATGAAGAAGCAGAGGGTCCCGCCTCTAGAGCAGATGGCTGCCTGGGAGGGGCTGATGGTCTGGCCTGCTGAGCAGCCGAGGTGGTATCTGGGAGGTACAGCCACTGGTACTGATAACGGCTGCGCTCTCGCTCCTCTCCTGCTCCTCTCTCAAATGGTCAATAAGCCTCCCCTACTCCTAGATAATACCCTGCTGCTGATCTAGCCGCTCTAAGATGACTCTATCTTGCTCCCTGAGCTGCCCGAGAAAGGCCCTATCTCTCTCCTCCTGTCTGTGCTCAAAGGATGCGAACATAGAGGTCAAAATCGCAGAAAAATCTGGCTGTGCCGGGTGGGTCGATGGTGTGAATGAAGGGGGAACTGACTCTGGTGACCGCTCTGGAGGTGGAGCTATAGAAGTAGATGCGCCCGGGTCCCCTACTCTAGCATATGGACTGAACCTCTCAGATGCCCAGGGAGCTGTCCGATGTACTCTCGAAGGCGGAGGCGGAGTAGGACTCGGTACTCTCTGTCCTGGAGGAGTAGCAAATAGCTCATCGATGGTGAACTCAATCCCCATGTCAGAGGGTGTACCCGGGTGCTCCTCTTGGTGCTGCTGGGGCTCGAGAGGCTGCTCCATCTGAGGCTGCTCCTCTACCGACTCTAGTGAGGGCAGGCTAAATGCACGTCTAGTCTCGTGAATGGTGCGGAGTCTGTACGCCTCGGCTGACCCGGTATCGGCAATATCATAGCCATCGTAATAGCTGCCGGAGCGTCCACATAAATGCTCTCATCCAAGACAGGCCCCAGGATGTCTGGACGAACACCCAAACTCAAAAGTAATCTAGTGATGACTCCACCAGCATACACTACAGGGGCTGCCCCCCTAGATACTCTCACCATGTTAACCAAAATCTCATGGCTTATGTTGAGCCGCTGGCCTGCCACCATGGCCCATAAACTCCAAATCTCAATGGCGTTGAGAGACCCTGGGTTACCAGCTCATCCTAAATAGGAGCTGGATAAAACTCTGTGAACATATCGAAGGGCCTGTGACGAGAGTATCGTGCTCTTTGCCGTATCATAATCATACGGCACTCCCGGCAATGCAATAACCGCCTAATGGTGGCGTCTAACTGCTCTATGGGGCACTATAACATCCTACCCGAATGGAAGCCCCATAGCCTCTGTAAATCGCTGACGGGTAATGCTATAATGGTGCCGCTCAATCCAAAACTGGATAACACCCTCCTCTGTGTCGGATCTCTGGTACCCCCCGTACTGTAACGTAGCAAGAAACTGCCGAACTATCTCTGGGTGAGTCTGGAAAGCAGGCGTTAGAAACTCAGTCCATCCCGCACTTGCCATCAGAATATCGACCTCATCGGCCATCCCGAGAGCCTCAATGAACGACCTGGAAATGAAACGGCTAGCTCGGAACTGCACCTGAGCCAGCGCTGCATACCTCTGTCTGGCCTCAGCACTCATCCAATCCGAGGCCTGAGGCTTAGGCTGATTGCGTGGAGCATATCGTCGCGGTGGCATCCTGAAAATAAAGTAAATAGTTAGTTGGGTATCACAGCCATGAACGGACTTTACTCAGGAAATAATAATAAAAATTTAGGCAGCATTTCGATGGGGTCGTGCCTAAACCGAAAAAATTAAAATTAAAATTAAATTAAAAAATTTTGGGCAGCACCTTGGCAAGGGTGTGCCCAACCTCCTGCATGAGCAAATAAAAAAGACAGGTCTCAGGCCCCAAGCAATAGTGCAACATATACAGTGCAACATATTCACATTTGCTAAAAAAACAAATGTGGACAGCACCCCGGCAAGGGTGTGCCCAACCTCCTGCATAAGAAAATAGAAAGAAGAAGGGACAGGCCTCAGGCCCCCAGGCAACAGTGCAACATACTCACATTTGCTTTACTTTCTAATTCTTAGTATTGGTTTCAAAGTGCACATATTCCTAAGGCTATGCCTGAATATCTAAAAAATTCAATAACTAAAAAATAAATATGCATCTATCATTAATTGTTCTCAAAATAGCATTTATCCATGCATTTTATCTCAACTGAAGAACAGTGCATTCTTTATTCTATGTGTTAACTTATTGCTTAAAGCATAAGAAAAACAAATGGCATTTTAACTCAAGCAGTTGCAACTAAAATCAATTAACAAGGCTCCTAATTACACTAATCAAAAAAATGAGAATTATATTACTCATAATAGGATAAATAAATAAATAACTATTAATAAAATAGAAGGATTTTACTAACTTGGAAATTGAGACTCAAAGGACAAGACGCTGGTGCAAAGAAAACCAACCGAAAAAAAGCAAAAAACGATAAAATGTAACTAAAGAAGAAGGGAAGAGCGTCGGTGTGAAGAAAAGAGAAAAGAAAGCGATTGTCTGTCGGTACCTGCGTCCTTATATAGAATTTAAGTACCAACGGGCTTTACGTCTATACAGATACCGACGGGAATACCGTCTGTCTCTCCGGATTCTGCTTTTAACCCTCATTAATTACCTAATTAATGCGTGTGATATGCACGATGCAAAGACTGCCAGGTGGACAATTACAGACGGGATCACCGTCTGAGTTAGAGATGGGCTAGCCATCGATAGGTCAATCCTATAAAATTCATCATTTTCTTGGATTCCGTGCCTTTTCTCTCATTTTAGCTTCATAGCAAGTTCCTTTCCTCAATTTTTTCCTTTTCCCCTTCTTCATTTCCCTTAGCGACCTCGACCTTAGTCCTAGAGAAATGAATTCTCCTTTTCTTTCCAAAATGCACCGTATCTTAGACGATGCTCAAACTTGGGAAAACAGCACTCTTGCCCCCTTTTCTGGACTGAAATTTTTACGCAGAATCAGAATAGACTACAACCTCCTTTTGGCTGCGACCCACTTCTGGGACCCTCGATTTCACGTTTTTAGGTTCACCTACCAGGAAATGTGCCCCCTGCCTGAGGAACTTGCTGCTATTGTCGGGAGCTGGTATCCTCCTAGTGCTTTACCCTGTGTTCCTCGTTGTGGTTTGGTTCAAACTCGGGATATTGCCCTGCCCTTAAGTATAGCTCCTTCTGACGCTGCTCGTCTAGTTCCTCAGGGCCTTGTATTTGGCTTAGAACCTCTGATTGAAGCACTGGATGAATTCTCTAACCTTCCTTCATACAGAGTAAGTGTCATCTTTCTTTTCTGTCTGATGAAGTACTTGGTCGTGACTTCAGAGGAGCTGCTTGAAGACCCTCGTCTGTTTGGGATTTTGGATTTTCACCACGGGCTGACCCCTTTTCCACTTATTCTGGCTGAGACTATCTTGGGTTTGGACTATGTCTGTGCCGGGCCTACCACTTCATTCTCTGGGAGCCCCTTATTACTCCAGGTACGTCATTGTTTTAAAGGTAGTGTGTCCCTTGTGGATTTTCGCACTAGCTTTTCTTAGCGGGAAGTGCGTCCTTTCAGATTTTCACACAACCCTATGCCTAATTTTTGCCTGAAGTAAA
This sequence comes from Excoecaria cochinchinensis, assembly GCA_947683425.1. Taxonomy (NCBI): domain Eukaryota; kingdom Viridiplantae; phylum Streptophyta; class Magnoliopsida; order Malpighiales; family Euphorbiaceae; genus Excoecaria; species Excoecaria cochinchinensis. Next base: position 5,843,848 of record CANTUQ010000020.1, read on the forward strand.
TCCCACTTACTCCAGCGGCTTTTCTTTGCCTTTTATTTTCTTTTCTTTGGCTTTTATTTTTCCTTGCTTCTTCCTTCAGATTTGGTTGCAAGAGAAATTGAAGCTGCTGTTAGAGCCACCTCCTAGAGTCATTAGTCAGTACTCAGCGAAGCATTTTCTTCCTCGCCAGTGTCTGTACCTACCTGGGACCCCTGACGAAGGCATTACGAGATTCAGTGAGATATCAAATGAAGATATTAGCTTCATGCATGCTTGGCTTCCATTATCCAGTGCAGTTATTGATGGGTCTTCAGGATGCATTCCCCTATGCGGGCTTCGTGAGGCAACCTTTTACATCACGGCCCGCTGCTCTTGTCAACTTGGAATGACTCAGGATGTGGTGAGACTCCCTCTATCCTTTCGAGGTGGGGTCCTTTTTGCGGCTTTTGCCTCCCGCTATCATGAGCTCTGGAGCCAACTTCCACTGAAGACTATCATACCTCCCTTCGGGAACCACTCTGTCACCTCTACCAGTGTGTACAAGAGGTGGATACTTAGCCCGTCATCTGATAACCGAACACGTCGACTGAGGCATTTGGCTAGCGAGAGTAGTAGTAGGGCATAGTTTAGCTTTATATGCATTTTGGGCAATATGTTTTCTTTTTAAAGCAGAATTGGACGATGATATAAATGAATAAGTCAAGTCTTATTTTATTTCACAAAATTGTGTACATTTCAGTACGATTTCAGAATACATGATCGTTTTTTGACACTAATTCAATTATGCAAGACTACATTCATTCATGGAACCAAATCCTGATAGCATCAAACTCCTGTCTCCAATCAGCCCTTTCGGGTTTTCATGATTGGATATTTTCTCTCAAGCCTCTAAATTTTGCCCAGGATGCCTTTTTTCGGTTTTCACCCTGACGAGGTGCCCAATTTTAGCAAGGCCGCCTTTTTTCGATTTTCGACCCGCGGGGCTTTTATTCTCTTCTCTTGATTTTATTGTCTTTAGCCATGGAACCTTTTAAGTCTATCAATATTGATCAGTTCTTTGAATTTGTTGCCATCGCTATCTGAAAAAATCGCAGCTCCTTTTGACAGCAGCTTTTTGATGATAAACGGACCTTCCCACATAGGTCTGAACTTCCCTCTAATGTCCGGTGCTCCTGGTCTCATCTGTTTGAATACCAAATCCCCTTCCTTCAACGGATGTTTCTTGGCTTTCTTTCCAAAAGACCTAGTGAGCCTCTTTTGGTAGATCTGGTTGTGATAGTAGGCTTTTAACCTGTTCTCATCCAACATGTTCAAGCGTTGCAACCGTTGTTGCGCCCATTCAGCCTCCGGAATCTCAGCTTCCATTATCACCCTTAGTGACTTAAGTTCGACCTCGACCGGTAATATTGCCTCCGTCCCATATACCAAGGAATATGGAGTGGCTCCCGTTGAAGTCCTGATGGTTGTTCTTTAACCCCATAATGCAAAAGGTAACTTTTCTGCCCAATCTTTATAATTCTGGACCATCTTAGCCAGGATCCTCTTGACATTCTTATTGGCGGCTTCAACTGCCCCGTTAGCTTGAGGACCATATGGAGAAGACTTGTGGTGCTCGATACCATACTTCTGGAGTAACTTCTTCGTTTCGGCCATGAACTGGACCCCGTTGTCAGATACCACATGATGTGGAAGGCCATACCTACATATCAAGTTCTTCTCTATAAATTTTGCCATATCCCGAGCATCCACTTTCTTGAAGGACTCAGCTTCTACCCACTTGGTAAAGTAGTCAATGGCGACGATGATGTATCTATGCCCATTGGAGGCCGTGGGGCGTATTTCCCCAATAATATCAATCCCCCAAGCTGCGAATGGCCAAGGTAACATTAGATTATGTAATTCCGAAATGGGCAGGTGCATTAAATCTACATACTGCTGGCATAACTAACACTGCTTTACATTCTTCGAGCAATCGTTATCCATGGTGAGCCAGAAGAATCCTTGTCTCATAATCTTTTTGGCTAATGTCAACCCGTTCATATGGGCCCCACATACTCCGGCTTGTGTTTCTTCCATCACCCTCTTAGCCTCTTTCTCATCCAAACACCTCAACTGGATACCATCCGCCTGTCATTTGTACAATGCTCCATTTATGCAGATGAATTGGGTAAATAGCTTGCGAATCATTCTCTGATCTTTCTCAGTAGCTTCCTCCGAAAATGTCACATTCTCTAGATAGTTCTTGATATCAAAATACCACGGCTTCCCATTCGCTACTTCTATCTCTATGACTGATTTAGATTCGAAGCTAGGTCTCTCAGAGCTAGAAATCAAAACTGGCCTCATAACCACCCCTTCGGGATTGTCCCACATTGAGACTAAAGTAGCAAGCACGTCGGCTAACTAGTTTTCATCAAGTGCTCGATGTATGGCATTAGCCTCTCTTCTTTAACGGCCCATTCACCTCGGATTTGATTGATCACCAGGGAGGAATCACCAAACATTTCCACATTTCTTGCTCCTAAGGCTATCAATGCCTCTAACCCGAAGGCACACGCTTCATACTCAGCTTCATTATTGGTAGCCTTGAACCTCAATTTCTTGGCCAAAGGGAGCTTCTCATCATTCGGGGTTGTTAAAATGATCCCTACTCTTGCCCCCTTGTTGTTCACAACTCCATCAAAATGCAATTACCAACCTCGAACTCCGATAGCTACCACATCCTCATCTGGAAAGTTAAACTCGTACGAGTCTCCTTGAATTGGGTGTTCTGCTAGGAATTCAGCCACTGCACGCCCTTTGATAGTTTTTCGAGTAATATATTCCACATCGAATTCTTGTAGCAACAATAACCACCTTCCAACTTTCCCAAGTAAAGATGGAGCTTCCTGTAAGTACCTTAAAGGATTCTGCTTTGCTACTGCCTGTACTCTATAGGCATAAAAGTAATGCCTTAATTTCTTAGAAGCCCAGATCACCGCAAGGCAAATCTTTTCTACTTCCGTATACTTAACCTCATAGGCCAGGAACTTCTTGCCAAGGTAGTAAACAACAAACTCCACTCCAAATTCGTCCTCCTGGGCCATCATGGCGCCCATAGAACTGTCTTCTATAGCTAAGTATAAAATCAATGGCCTGGCTGGCTGCGGCGGTCTCAATACCGGTGGATTTAGTAGGTACTCTCTGACAGTATCGAAAGCCTTCTAACAGCTTTCGTTCCATACTACCGGTTGGTCTTTTCTGAGTAGTTTGAAGATCAGTTCACAGATTGAAGTAAGCTTGGCTATAAACCTACTGATATATTGCAACCTACCCAGAAAACTTCTCACATCCTTCTCCTTCTGCGGTATTGGCATTTCTCTGATGGCTTTAACCTTGTCCGGGTCAATCTCAATACTCCTCTGGCTAACCATGTGTCCTAGAAGCTTCCCTGAGGTAACACCAAAGATACATTTCTTAGGATTTAACCGCAGATTATACTTGTCTATCCTTAAGAAGAACTTTTCTAGGGCTTCAAAATGACCTTCTCTAGTGGCTGACTTGATCATGATGTTGTCCACGTATACCTCCACTTCTTTATGGATCAGGTCATTCAAGATTTTTGTTGCCATCCTCTGATAAGTGGCTCCTACATTTTCCAGGCTAAAAGGCATTACTCGATAAGCATAGATCCCCCACTCCGTGATGAACGCTGTCTTAATTCGATCAATTATTTTATTGAAAATTTGATTGTAGCCCGCATAACCATCTCCAAAACTATACATCTCGCAAGCAGCGGCGCTGTCTATCAACACATCTATATGGGGCAATGGAAAGTCATCTTTTGGATAGGCCTTATTCAAGTCCTGATAATCTACGCATACCCTTACCTTGCCATTCTTTTTGGCTACGGGGACAACATTGGCCAACCAAGTTGGATACTGTACCTCAACCAAAAATTTGGCTTTGATTTGCTGGTGAATCTCCTCCTTCACTTTATCCGCCCATTCTGGCCTAAGCCTTCTCAGCTTCTGTTTAATGGGTTTGTGGTCAGGATATGTAGGAATAGCGTGCTCTGCAACTTCCCGATCGATTCTTAACATATCTTTGTAGGTCCAGGCAAAGACTTTTTCATATTTTTTTAAGATTCTCTCAAATTTTTCTCGCTCTTCAGGAGTTATACTTGATGCTATCAAAATTTCTTTCGGATTTTCTATGGTTCCAAGATTAAATGGAGTAGCATCAGTTGAATTAATATCAAATATGGATGGATGATGATCATGATCATGCATAGTGAAATCATCAGAAACATCACACAAGTAAGCAAAATCATTCAATTTATTAATAAGATTGAAATTGTCATTAACATCATTGAAAAGTTCTGGAGCAAAAAGAAAGTCTAAACTATTCTCCTCTTCCTCCTCTGCTGGCGTATCTGCCACGGTCGATGGTCCTGCATCACTTCGGCTCTTTGGAGGCTCCCCAATCAACTCCTGCATGGCTTCCTCTACCTTTGTTTTCCCCTTCAGTTGGGTGGCTACCATCTTCTCAGTCATTACTTCTTCAGGCATCTCACGGTCCCAAATTGTCCTACTGGTCATGATTTCTTCATCCCAAAAGCCCTCCGCTGGCTTGATCGATCCAATGTCCCAGTCATAGACATCATTGAAAACCTCGAACCCAGGCACAAATCTTCCATCCAGCCACAGCGGTTTATCTTCCCCTGTATAGGCACATGTTGCGATTGCTGGCACAAAAGTCTTTCGGATATGAGGAATGTCCATTTTTTACTTCTCACCCCTTTCTACCACACCTGTGTATCCTAGACCCCTTCTGTCCTTTTGGCCCTTGGTGGTAACAGCTGTTGGCATCCCCTGAGAATTCTTGCCCAGTCCTGCGCCAGGGAGGAATGACATCTTTTTCATCATATTCAGTACCTGGGGGCTTTCTTCTTTCTGCTCTTCCTCGCCTATCATGGCAACATGAAATCTACTAAATGGTTGCCTAGAAATCTCCAATACTGAAACCTGATTTTCCCGTGCAGCCCTTATAGTCACAATCTTGCCTTCATGAGGTATCTTTACCATCTGGTGAAGTGTAGAGGGGACTCCACCCAACTTATGAAACCATGGTCTACCTAGAAGAATTGAGAAATTGGCGGGTATAGGTAGTACCACAAACTCCACTTCTGACTCTACGGGCCCCATCTTCACTACTGCCGTGATGTCCCTGAAGCATGTCTACGCGAGTTGTCATATGCTGTGATGGTGAGATCAGATTTGGCTAACATATCCTCTGTTACCCCAAAAGCCGCAATTGCCTCCTGTGGGCACACATTTATCAAAGAGCCATCATCCACCATTACGCAAGCAGTGTGCTTTTGGTTAATCTGTGCCCTTATGTACAGAGGGCGATTATGGTTGTGGCCTTCTACCGGCAAATCAGTACTGGTAATTTCCCCTGATCCTCCTTTCACTACATCCAGAAGTTCCGTAGGTGAGATAGTTATTGCCACAGTTGCCTTGCATAAAGCCTCTACCACCTTCTTCCTATGCAATGGCGACTGTCTCAAAAGATCGCATATGGAAATCTGAGCCGTCGTCTTTTTTAGTTGTTTAACAATAAGATCTTCTTCCGGCTCCTTTCCTTTCTCACCCTCAACCGGCCCTTGGGGCTTCTCAACTTCTGGAGCTACCCTTCCGCTCCGGGTCACAGCTCCTACTTTATTCTTGTTTGTTTCTTCATCCTCCTCCGAATCCCACGGGTCGGCAAATACTTCAGAATCATTATTTTCAGTTCCACTATCATCAGTGGACCAGCAATCGATCACTGCATCGGGAAGCCCTTCTTCACTCCCCTCATGGAGGTTCGTGATAGCAGTGTGGGTATCGTTGCCGTATAATTCATTTAACACAAACTTTTCGGGTAAACTGGACACGATCATATTCATTGGCAGGGGCATACTATTGTACCCAGCCTTCTTTTGACCCTCTCTCTTTGGGTCTATGATCTACTTTGAGTCGATTAGATCTTGAATCGCGTGCCCTAATGTCTTGTAGTTATCGATTATATTCCCGGTGTGCTGATGATACGCACAATACTCATCATCCTTATGTCCTGGCGTGCCTTAAGTTCTAGTAGGTTTGGGTGGCATAGGCTTTAACTTACCCTCTTTCATCAGTCTTCTCAACACTCATGACAAAAACCTTCCAAGATTGGAAAAATGCCTCGGGGTAGCATTAGCAGTTAATACCTCAGCAGTTTTTTGTGTGCCGCTAGCGAAACCTATTTGTCTACTTGCCCCCTGGCTACTACTTCCCCTTTTGGGATAGTTCTCATTAGCTGCTCTCTTGATAAGGTGCTCTCCCTCAGCCTCAATGACGATGTCCTTCAGAGACTCCCAGTCCTTCAGTCCTTTCATCCTTAATCCTTCTCTCAAATATGGGCTCGTATTTTTAATAAATAGCCGTATTTGATCCTGAGTATCCGGTTTCCTCTTTATTTCCATCACCCAATTCCTACACCGAGTTAGATACTCATGGAAGGACTCGCCTCCCTTCTGCTGTAACAGCTCTAGGTCCTTCAAGGTCACTTCCATCCTTGTACTACAGTCGTATTGTCTCAAGAACTCTTCCATCAATAAATCCCAGTCCTTCTTGGTTCGGCGATCGAGCCCATGGTACCAATCTACTGCTGGGCCAGTCAAACTCAAGCAAAAGTACTCAATTTTCTGCTTTTTTGTTAAAGTGGCGCCCTTCATTACCAGCGAGTACTGCTTTATACAAGCCATGGGGTCGGAAGTGCCGTCAAACTTCGGAACATCCGGCATTTTAAAGTTCATCGGGACTAGATCCTCTCCTTCTAACTCCTTGTCTTTCGGGTTCATTCCTCGCCCCTTTATTAGCATTCTTGTTATTGCTTCAAATTTCTCCTCCATCTTCTTCCAGATGGCTTCTTCAGCTTGAGGGGCTTTCCCTTTCTTAGACATACGCTCCTCATATTCTTCGTCTTCCCAATCATCATCTAGCCTTGGGACTGGTCTTCCCCTTTGTGCCCCTGAGGTAGTAGCTCTTAGGTTTACAGGTGGCATGCGAATTTCCTCTTGGAGATCTTCTCTGACCTCTCCCCTTTCATTATTTCTCATAGGAGGAGGTGGTGGATTCTGCGGGGCCGCTTGCTGACCCAATGTGGCCATCATCGCTATCATACGGTTCTCAAACTCTTCAAGCCTTTGGCCCACTTCCTTTGCTATCATTGCCCTGGTGGCATCTGCCCCTCTTGGTGAGTTTGCCATTTCTTCGGGTAAAGGAAACTGAGCTGAAGTAGCGTAGCTGGTTTCGGAAGAAGTGTCTGGATACTCCACCCTTTCTGGTAACTCGAAGAATGGATTTTTGCGTAGTCGCCCCCGAGACCCTCTTGTCCACCTAGGCGAATCTATGATGGCTGAAAAACACAAAGGGTTAGGATGATGCATGAATGTGCTAAGATGCATGATCGTGCTATACAGTATTTACAAACCGCATGCAAGCATGTAGGTCCTTCCAACCTTATTACTCCAGCACACGAGGCCATAGTCTCTTTCCTAGGTGGGATTGATCCATGGGTTAACAGGGAACCCTATGGATGCGCATGGTGCACGGTGAAAAATCGGCAGCATAACCTCTCTTAGCTAATGTTCATACACATGGGTTTTGACCATCACGTATTTAGGTAGCCCGAATAAGTTGACATGGGCCTATCTTGAAAGCCTTTGATTAGGTGACCAATCAGATTATTTGGGTTTGCCCAATACAAAATAATCCATATAGCAAGCAAGGTATTACGGTTCATACCACCTAGGGAGAGTATCTATTGCCATTATATGAGCTTTGGTCAAAGGTGGTGTTGCTTTAGGGCTACCCAAGTGTGACGCACGCCGGATCCCCGCGGCCGCCCATGGGACCGCCCGCTTGAGGGCGATCGGGGTATTTGTGGGTCCGTTGATAGCTTGCAATAAATCGCAAGTGCGTCTATGTTGGGCAACAGGGAGGTTTCATGGAGTCTCCACCCAATAGAACATTAGGAAAGTTACTCTCGCCTCGGAGAGCCTAAGAATGCGCGTTGTATCAATTTTGGGCCAACCAGAGGGGTCTTGCAAGGTAAACCTCTCGCCCTAAGGAGCCTAGGATTAGCGCTAAAGTCTCGTGGCACAAAAAGGTGTCTTGGAGAGTAGACCTCTAGCCTCTTTGAGCCCAAAACCAGAGCTGGGTCCGGGATTTCTCATCTATTTCTACCTCGATTAATTTATGATCAAATTTTAATTATCATTAATTCGCTCTCTCTCCACACGATGCAATTTTAATTTAAAAGCGCAAATATTCACATTGAACGCGATAGGATAAACATATCAAAAATAACATCAAAGGTAAATTACAATAATACCAGGAGCGGAATACAACTCCCATTTAAAAGTGCAAACATACATAAAACCGAGGAATTTATTAATTATGAGGACTTTGGTCCCCGCATGCACAATTAAAGAAAATATTTTGGATGCGATAATTTTATTTGGGATGAAAACTAGGACATTGGTCCCATTTTATTATGAAAAATCTAAATTAATTTAGTAAAACTATTTTTGTGATTTTTATTTAGGTGCGCATAAGAAAACATTTTATTCAATGAATATATACAAGGAAATTAAGATAAAATGAAAATTAAAAATGTATAAAGAAAATACCAAACCCCGCAACTCCTCCTTCACGTGCATGGGTGCTCAAATGAGAATAAAACAATGATTTGCAACCAAAAATAAAAATAAAAGAAATTAATGTTAGTGATTAAGCCAACGAAATAATATGACATAAAAGATAATATGTACAATGACCATATAACATGCATAAGATACTATAACATGCATAAAAATAATTATGATGCAATTTAACATGAATAAAATGAGATAACATCATGGCAAATACAATTTATTAATAATAAAGGTTAACATGCATGAAAAATTAATGACAATCAATTTTATTACTTATAAAATGTGCATGAATGTGTAACATAAGAACAATAAAACTTAACATGCATAATAAAGTTTAAAGTAATATCTATCATAAAGGTATAAAAAAATAAATTTGAAATTTAACATACATGCAAAATATGAACAATAACATTAATGATAATAATGATACTAGCACCTAATGATAACAATAAACCAGTCTAATAAAAACTTTAATGATATTTAACACATGCAAACATAATAATAATCATGATATAACATAAAGAAATCAAAGATATTGACAAACTAGATTAAACATGCATAATAACATGGACAAAAAATAATTTGACATGAAAATAATATAATAAAATTTAAAAGAATTTACTTGTTAAAGATAAAAATAAGAAGAAGAATATGGAGACTAAGAGAATTTACATGTTTAATGTGTTAATTGGAAGCAAAAATAATTGAAATTAACAAGAGAATTAATGAGTAAAACCAAGAATAATTACCCTCAAATTCAGTTTTGAAGAATTGAAGGTAGAAGTCTTGAACTCCTTGTCTCTTCCTTGTGAAAATGCTTGGAAAATGCTTGGAAACTTGAAGAAAAACTCTAAAAAACAAGTATGTAAAGATTGATTTTTTTTTTCTCTAAGTAAAAACCCAAAAAATTCAATTTTTTGCTCTAAAATGTTCTTAATCCGTTCCCCCCTCGTTTCTGAATTTTTTCTAGTGTTTTAACCCTCAAAAACTACCCAAAAACCACCCAAAACCGTCCAAAAACCGTTAAAAATCGAATGGGGGTCGAAAATGGGCGAAATGGGCGAAGTGGGGGCGAAATCGGCGCCTTAACGCCGAAAATCGGCGTCAAACGTGTGCCTCGTGCACGTTTCCGCGCTGATGCGCGGAGTCTTCGCGCACGACGTGCGCGGAGCGAGCGACACCCAAGGCGTCGCTCACGCAGTGCTACCGATGCCCAGGGCGTCGGCCGCGCGGAGCGCACGCTCCGCAGCACTCCGAGCACGGAAATTCGCGACGGCCCTTGGCCGTCGCCTTTCCGTCGCGATTATTTTCCCCTATTTTCCACTTTTTCTATTTTTTTCATTTTTTAATCATTTTTTCACCTTTTTTTTTTAATTTTTTATATAAAATACCCTCAACCTAAAACACACTTTTTCTTCTTCCAAATAATTTTAAAAAATATTTTTAAAATATTTTTAAAATACACTTTTTACTCACCGAAAAGACAAGGAATATCACTTCTGAGCTCCAATCTTTTTGCATATAAGCCGGCATAGCTAAATTTCATCATCGGGTAATCCTGATCAAGGCTACTCGGGACCCGGTGTCTACAGTTGCCCCCAATTTTGGGGAGGCTAGTGCATGGGTGCCTAGGTGAGCCAAAATTCAGGAAAAGGAAAGAAACGCGTACCTGAAGCGGCGATCTTCCTGCTTGATGATGGTAGCTGTTGCTGTCTTTTGGTTGTAACTGGTAATGCCGTGGTCGTGCTAACCTCTTGTGGGTAGTACCGCCATCGTGCTAACCTCTGTGAATTGTATTGTCGTGGTCGTGCTAACCTCTTGTGGGTAGTGTCGCCATCGTGCTAACCTCTGTGAATTGTATTGCCGTGGTTGTGCTAACCTCTTATGGGTAGTGCCGCCATTGTGCTAACTGTTGTGAATTGGTAGTGCCGTGGTCGTGCTAACCTCTTGTGAGTAGTGCCGCCATCGTGCTAACCTCTGTGAATGTTTGAGCTGTGCTCCTTTAGATGCTTGGACTGGTGTCGTCACTCGGCTTTTGTTGGTGTTCCCCGCCGATTTCTCCTGCAAGATTGTATGCATAGGAATATACAAGAAATCACGTGTGCATGATATGGAATGAAAATGCTTGCAAAAATGTATAGATTGTGCCCTAGGTGGTCCAAGGTTTGCTGAGGTTGTAGCTTGTTTGCTCTACAATGCCCCCTGAATCCTGAGGATCGTCGACAAGTTTTCTGAAAGAGACGTCCGGTGTACATCCTTTGCCCCCTGGTCAATGATCACTTACCCGGGATTCTGTTTCATGTTCTGTGTTGTATGTTATATGATTGAAAGAAGATCATCCAAAATAACGTCGCCCTATTGCTCCAGGCATTGAACGTCATTGTTTTAAAGGTAGTGCGTCCCTTGTGGATTTTCACACTAGCTTTTCTTTGCGGGAAATGCGTCCCTTAGGGGATTTTCACACAACCCTTTGCCTAATTTTTTCCTGGAATGGACCCAACCCAATCTAGTGGCTTTTGTTTATTTTATTTTATTTTATTTTATTTTTATTTTTATTTTTTTAGAGAAAGTTATCACCAAAGCTTATGTTAAGAGCAAAAAAACACATATCCAATGAAGGGACTGAGCAATAATCATTAGATGAACAATTGATATATTTCTTTTTTTTTTTAAGACAGAACTGAAAGAACAATGAAAATATATTCTTTTATTCATTGCGAAATTGTGTACATTTCTATATAATTTCATCATACATGATTTTCATTTGACAAGAATTCAAAAGCATATGACTACACCTAATCTCGGAGTGGATTTTGTCAGCCTCAAACTCCTGTTATCAATTGGCCCTCTCGGGTTTTCTCGATTGAACATTTTCTCTTGGCCCTTAATTTTTGCCCAAGATGCCTTTTTTCAGTTTTCACCCTGGCAGGGCGCCCAATTTTAGCAAGGCCGCCTCTTTTCGGTTTTCGACCCGCGGGGCATTTATTCTCTTCTTTTTATTTTTTATCTTTAGCCATGGAACCTTTTAAGTCTATCGACATTGACCGGGTCCTTGAACTCATTCCCATCGCTGTCTGCTAAAATTGCTGCTCCTTTTGTTAGCAACTTTTTCAAAATGAATGGACCTTCCCAGGTTGGTCTGAATTTACCTCGTATGTCTGGAACTCCCGGCCTCATCATCTTAAAGACCAAGTCCCCCTCCTGCAACGGGTGCTTTCGTACTTTCTTGCCAAATGACCGAGCCAGCCTCTTTTGATAAACTTGGTTGTGGTAATAGGCTCGTAACCTATTTTCATCCAATAGATTTAGCTGTGACAAACGTTGTTGTGCCCATTCTGCTTCAGGAATCTCAGCTTCCATGACTACCCTCAATGATTTCAGCTCAATTTCAACCGGCAGGACTGCTTCAGTTCCATATACCAGAGAGAATGGCATTGCCCCTATAGAGGTTCTGACTGTTGTTCTATATCCCCAAAGTGCGAAGGGTAACTTTTCTGCCCAATCCTTGTAGTTCTGAACCATCTTGGCCAAAATTCTCTTCACATTCTTATTCGCCGCTTCAACTGCACCGTTTGCTTGAGGACGGTAAGGAGAAGACTTATGATGTTTGATCCCATATTTCTCAAGCATCTGTTTAGTTTCTGCCAAGAATTGCACCCCATTATTAGACACAATGTGATGTGGGAGACCATATCTGCATATCAGATTCCGTTCGATGAATTTAGCCATATCCCTTGCATCAACCTTCTTGAAAGATTCAGCCTCAACCCACTTAGTGAAGTAGTCAATGGCAACTATGATGAATCTATGCCCATTAGAAGCCGTAGGATGGATTTCGCCTATGATGTCTATTCCCCACGCTGCAAATGGCCATGGAGATGTTAAGTTATGTAACTCTGAAACTGGCACATGCCTCAAATTCACGTACTGTTGGCATAACTGGCATTGTTTCAGAAATTTTGAACAATCTGTATCCATTGTGAGCCAATAAAACCCTTAGCGCATGATCTTCTTTGCTAAGGCTAAGCCATTCATGTGAGCTCCACAAACCCCGGCATGAACCTCTTCCATAACTCTTTTAGCTTCTTTCTTTGCCAGACATCTTAACTGGATACCATCAGCTTGCCTTTTGTACAAAGTGCCATTAACACTGATGAATTGAGTGGATAACTTCCTGATCATTCTTTGGTCCTTCTCATTGGCTTCCTCTGGAAAGACTGATCTCTTTAAATAATTCTGAATGTCATAATACCATGGATTTCCATCATTGGCCTCAATGTCCATCACCTGTTCAGCTTCAAAGCAAGGTCTTTCCGAACTATAAATCAGCACGGGTTTCATTGCAACTCCTGTTGGGTTATCCCACATAGACACTAATGTTGCTAGAGCATCAGCTAACTGATTTTCATCTCTGGGGATGAAGTGAAAAGTGCAAATCTCAAACTGGCTGCTCAACGTTCTCAAGTGCTTTACATAAGGCAGCAACCTTTCTTCCTTGACTGACCACTCCCTTCTGATCTGATGAATTACCAAGGAAGAATCTCCGAATACTTCTGCGGTCTTTGCCCCCAGAGCAAGTAATGCTTCCAATCCAAAGATGCAAGCTTCATATTCTGCTTCATTATTGGTAGCCTTATACCTCAACTTCTTAGCCAATGGTAGCCTTTCACCATCTGGGGTCGTAAGAATATCTCCTACGCCTGCTCCCTTATTATTGACTGCTCCATCAAAGAATAATTGCCACCCTTGTACTGCTATGGCCGTGACATCTTCATCTAGGAAGTTGTATTCAAACTGATCTCCCTCAATAGGATGCTCGGCTAAGAACTTCGCTACGGCTCTTCCCTTAATGGTTTTCCTGGTTATGTACTCAATGTCAAATTCCTGCAATAGCAGTAACCATCTTCCCATCTTCCCTAGTAGAGAGGGTGCTTCTTGGAGGTATCTGAGCGGATTATGTTTGGCAACCGTTTGTACCTTGAAGGAATGAAAGTAGTGTCGCAACTTCTTAGAAGCCCAGATAACTGCTAAACAAATCTTTTCCACCTCTACATATTTGGCTTCGTAAGGCAGGAATTTCTTGCTAAGATAGTAAACGGCAAACTCTACACCAAAATCATCTTCCTGAGACATCATAGCACCCACTGAGTTATCTTCCACAGCTAGGTACAGGATTAGTGGTTTGGCATGGCGTGGTGGTCTTAACACCGGAGGATTTAACAAATACTCCTTAATAGTGTCAAAGGCCAATTTACAGTCATTGTTCCATATCACCGGCTGATTCTTCCTAAGAAGCTTGAAAATAGGCTCACATACTGAAGCAAGCTTGGCAATAAATCGGCTGATGTACTGAAGCTTTCCTAGGAAACTTCTGACGTCCTTCTCCTTTTGGGGCACTGGCATCTCTCTTATGGCTTTGACTTTATCGGGATCTACCTCGATTCCCCTCTGGCTTACTACATGTCCTAACAACTTTCCTGATGTAACTCCAAAAATGCACTTCTTGGGATTGAGGCGCAAATCATACTTGCTAATTCTTTGAAAGAACTTTTCTAAAGCCTCAAAATGACCTTCTCTGGTAGCCGACTTAATTATCATGTCATCGATGTACACCTCCACTTCTTTGTGGATTAAGTCATTGAGAACCTTGGTCGCCATCCTCTGATAGGTTGCTCCTGCATTCTTCAACCCAAAAGGCATAACCCGGTAGGCATATGTCCCCCACTCGGTGATAAAGGCTGTCTTGATCCGGTCCACTATCTTGTTAAGGATTTGATTGTACCCTGCGTACCCATCCACAAAGCTATACATCATACAAGCAGCAACACTATCTACTAGCACATCAATATGAGGCAGTGGGAAATCATCTTTAGGGCAAGCTTTGTTCAGGTCTCGATAATCGACGCATACTCGAACCTTACCGTCTTTCTTAGCTACGGGAACCACATTAGCTAACCATGTTGGGTATTGAACCTCTATCAGGAACTTAGCCTCAATCTGCTTATGGATCTCCTCTTTCACTTTTTGTGTCCATTCTGGCCTAAGCCTCCGAAGCTTTTGCTTGACTGGTTTAAACTCTGGGTAAGTTGGGATGGCATGTTCGGCAACATCTCGATCTATTCCCGGCATATCCTCATAGGTCCAGGCAAAAACTTTTTCATATTTTTTTTAATATTCTCTCAAATTTTATTCTCTCTTCAGGAGTTATGTCTGATGCTAGCAAAATTTCCTTTAGATTTTCCAAAGTTCCGAGATTAAATGCAGTTGTGCCAGTTGAATTAATATCAAAAATGAATGCATCATGCTTATGATCATGCGAAATGAAATCATCAAAAACATCACACAAGTAAGCAAAGTTGTTCATCTCATTAACATAATCAGAAACATTAACATTGTCCTCAAAGAGTTCTGGTATAAAAGAGAATCTAAATGACTATCAACTTCAGTCGACACCGATGCTGCAGCTGACTGTGCTTTGGCTTCTTGATTTGGTGAAATCTTGAGATCTTCAATCTTCGGCTCTGGCTCCACTATCTTCTCCTTCCCCTTAAGTCTGGTGGCTAACAGCTTATCAGTTACAATCTCTTCGGGCTCATCTCTGTCCCAGATGTTGCATTGGGTCATAATCTCCTCATCCCAAAAGTTCTCTACAGCTTTAACAACTCTGATCTCCCAATCAAAGACAACGTTAAAAATTTCAAATCCCGGGGTAATCTTCCCATCTACCCACTGCGGCTCTTCTTCTCCGGTGTAAGCACATACCGAGGATGATGGCACAAAGCTCTACGAGATATGGGGGATCTTCTCTGATACTTTCTTCTTACTATACTCTCCTTTGTAGCCCAACCCTTTTCGATCCTTCTGACCACGTGTAGTGATAGCATTCTGCAGTCCCTGTGACTCTTTTCCCAAACTAGCCCCTGGGAGGAAGTGCATCTTTTTCAGCATATTCACCACTTGAGGGCTACCTTCTAAGCTTTGCTCTTCTCCGATCACCGATACATGAAAGCCACTGAATGGCTGATTAGAGAGCTCCAAGGCAGACACTTGGTTCTCTCTTGCCGCTTTAATGGTCACTACCTCTCCTTCATGGGGTATCTTAATTATCTGGTGTAATGTGGATGGCACTCCCCCTAACTTGTGAAACCACGGTCTACCAAGTAGAGCGAAAAAGTTTGCTGGGATCGGCAGAACCACAAAATCCGTTTCTGTTTCAATAGGCCCCGTCTTTACCAAAGCTTTGAAAGTTCCCAATGCTTGCCTCCTGGAGTTATCATAGGTTGTGATAGTCAGGTCGGACTTGCTTAACATACTCTCATTCAACCCGAAGGCCTGGAGCGCCACTAAAGGACAGACATTTATCGACGACCCGTCATCAATCATGACGCAAGCAGTGTGTTTACCATTGATCTGTGCCTTGATGTACAAAGGTCGGTTGTGGCTGCGACCCTCAACTGATAAATCTGCATCAGAAAAAACCAACTTCTTCCTAGATCCCCCCTTTACAAGGTCTAACAGCTCAGATGGGGAGATTGTAGTTGCTACAGTTGATACACTCAATGCTTCAACTAACTTCTGTTTGTGAGAGGGAGACTGTCTCAAGAGATCCCAAATAGATACCTGAGCCATGGTCTTTTTCAGTTGCTTCACTATTGAATTTTCTTCCTTTATCTGCGATTGCTTGTGCTGGGTCTTGCTGCTTCTCAACTTCTGGAATGACCCTCCCACTTCTTGTTACTGCTTCTACTCTTTCTTCTTCCTCTGAATCCCACGGATCCGTAAACTCTCCACTTTTCTCATCTTCATCATCTCCACTCTCACTAGTGGACTAACAGTCTATCGCTGCCACGAAAATCCCTTCATTCACTGTAGGGCGAGTAATAGTGACATACTCATTTCCATATAGATCTTGCATCACGTACCACTCTGATAGGCTCGATCCAATCATAAAGACTGGAGGTGGCACCGTATTATAACCGGACTTCTTCTTGCTTTCTCTCTTCTCAGGATCGGTGATCTGCTTGTTGTCAATTAGATCTTAGACTCGATGCCTTAGCGTTATACAATCATCTGTCAAATGGCCGGTATGTTGGTGGAATGCGCAGTATTTATTCTCTTTGTGCCCTGGCTGTCCTTGGGTCTTGGCCGGCCTAGGTGATAGGGGCCGCAGTTTTCCTTCTTTTATTAGCCTCTTCAGCACCCATGATAAAGGCTTACCCAAGTTGGAGAAATACCTCTGACTTACGCCGGTTGCAGACACCTCGGCAGTCTTCCCAACTCTGTTACTAGTGCTTGAACTTGCTGGTTTGGCTGTCCCCTGATTGCTGTATCCCCTCCTGGCATAGGACTCACTATTTGCCCTCTTGGCTTGATATTCTCCTTTTGCTTCTATGGCAATGTCCTTCAAGGACTCCCAATCCTTGAGTCCCTTCATTTTCAGTCCATCTCTCAAGTAAGGGCTGGCATTTCGAATGAATAGCCTGATCTGATCAGAAGTGTCAGGTTTGCGTTTCATCTCCATAACCCGGTTTCTCCACCGAGTAAGGTACTCGTGGAAGGACTCCCCAGCCTTCTGTTGTAGCAACTCGAGATCTTTCAAAGTGACCTCCATCCGGGTACTGCAATCGTACTGCTTAAGGAACTCTTCAGTTAACAAGTCCCAATCCTCCTTGGACCTCCTCTCAAGCCCATGGTACCAATCAATAGCAGCTCCTGTGAGACTCAAGCAGAAATACTCTATCTTTTGCTTTCTTGTTAAGGTCGTTCCCTTTATGACCAGCGAGTATTGCTTGATGTGTGCGGCAGGGTCAGAGGTGCCATCAAATTTGGGAATGTCCGGCATCTTAAAATTCTGGGGAATCAGGTCATCCCCATCCAGCTCTCGGTCTTCCGGGTTCATTCCTTTTCCCACGGTCATCATCCTTGCCATGGCCTCAAAGCTTTCTTCCATTTTCCTCCACATTGCCTCATCCAGTTTTGGCGACTTCACGTTAGCTACTTTATGCTCCTCTAGCTCATCTTCCCCAAATTCAGCTTCAGACCTGGGGCCCTCTCAGCGCTCAATAGGTGCAGGCACTCTTTGCTCAACAACAGGTGAGTCAACCACTGGTTGGTTAATTGCAACAGGACGTTCTTCTCTTACAACCTCTTGTTCAGCTGGTATTCGGATAGGGGCAGCAGCAGCTTGTTGCCCAGCTATGGTGGTGGCAAGATTGCCCATCATTGCAATCATTCGGGCTTTAAATTCCACCATTCTCTTTCCTACCTCCTCGGTGATTATTGCCCGGGTTGCATCAGACTCATTTGATGGATTAGCCATGCTTACTTCTGTTGATGATTCGGAAGAAAACCCCACACTTCCTTCTAAGACTGACTCTGAACTCTGATCCGACACTAACTCTGTTAACCCCAAAAGCGGCGTCTTTCTTAACCGTCCGTCGGGACCTCTAGACCACCCAGGAGAATCTATGATGGCTGAAGTGCAAAAATTGTTAAGATGATGCATGATTAAAATGCAATGCATGCTCGTGCTGATGCAACATAGACAAACACATGCAAGCAAATAGATCCTTCCAACCTTATATCTCCCACACACGTAGTAGTGCGGTCTCTTTCCTAGGTGGGCTTGATCCATAGATTAACGTGGAACCCAATGGACACGTATGGTGCGCGGTGAAAAACGGCAGCATAACAGCTCCTATCTAATGTACATACGTATGGGTGTTTGGCAATTATGTATTTAAACAATTTAACTTAACTAAGATGGGCCCACCGGGGCATGAAAGCCTTTGATGAAGACCATTTAATTAAATTGATTTCGTTTAATATATGATGGCCCATATAGCAAGCATAGTATTACGGTACATATCACCTAGTGGAAGTATCTATTGCCATTACATGAGCTTTGGACAAGGGAGATGTTACTTTAAGGCTACCCAAGCATGATCCCTGCCGACGGGTCTAGCTCATCACAAGCATAGCGACCGATCGGGTCACCATTTTGATATACCATTGAGGTACGTGGCTTGGGCTGGTGATTATCCTTAACACTTCCCCAAATTGAGTGAAAATGAGGTCGTGCTTCGGGAACGCACCGGGGCTTGAAAAGGGACCAAACTAACTTAATCTAAAGCTCTAATGAGATGACATGCAATTTTGAGATAAAGCGAATTTATGAATTAAATTTTAACCATAAATGTTAAACGAGGTATTTTCAAATTGAAATCTCGAACCATATCGTCCCTAGTGGAGTCGCCACTGTGACGCGCGCCGGATCACCGCGGCCGCCCATGGGACCGCCCGCTTGAGGGCGATCGGGGCATTTGTGGGTCCGTTGATAGCTTGCAATAAATCGCAAGTGCGTTTATGTTGGGCAACAGGGAAGTTTTATGGAGTCGCCACCCAATAGAACATTGGGAAAGTTACTCTCGCCTCGGAGTGCCTAAGACTGCGCGTTGTATCCATTTTGGGCCAACCAGAGGGGTCTTGGAAGGTAAACCTCTCGCCCTAAGGAGCCTAGGATTAGCGCTAAAGTCTCATGGCATAAAAAGGTGTCTTGGAGGGTAGACCTCTAGCCTCTTTGAGCCCAAAGACCAGAGCTGGGTCCGGGATTTCTCATCTATTTCTACCTCGATTAATTTATGATCAAATTTTAATTATCATTAATTCGCTCTCTCTCCACACGATGCAATTTTAATTTAAAAGCGCAAATATTCACATTGAACGCGATAGGATAAACATATCAAAAATAACATCAAAGGTAAATTACAATAATACCAGGAGCGGAATACAACTCCCATTTAAAAGTGCAAACATACATAAAACTGGGGAATTTATTAATTATGAGGACTTTGGTCCCCGCATGCACAATTAAAGAAAATATTTTGGATGTGATAATTTTATTTGGGATGAAAACTAGGACATTGGTCCCATTTTATTATGAAAAATCTAAATTAATTTAGTAAAACTATTTTTGTGATTTTTATTTAGGTGCGCATAAGAAAACATTTTATTCAATGAATATATACAAGGAAATTAAGATAAAATGAAAATTAAAAATGTATAAAGAAAATACCAAACCCCGCAACTCCTCCTTCACGTGCATGGGTGCTCAAATAAGAATAAAACAATGATTTGCAACCAAAAATAAAAATAAAAGAAATTAATGTTAGTGATTAAGCCAACGAAATAATATGACATAAAAGATAATATGTACAATGACCATATAACATGCATAAGATACTATAACATGCATAAAAATAATTATGATGCAATTTAACATGCATAAAATGAGATAACATCATGGCAAATGCAATTTATTAATAATAAAGGTTAACATGCATGAAAAATTAATGACAATCAATTTTATTACTCATAAAATGTGCATGAAGGTGTAACATAAGAACAATAAAACTTAACATGCATAATAAAGTTTAAAGTAATATCTATCATAAAGGTATAAGAAAATAAATTTGAAATTTAACATACATGCAAAATATGAATAATAACATTAATGATAATAATGATACTAGCACCTAATGATAACAATAAACCAGTCTAATAAAAACTTTAATGATATTTAACACATGCAAGCATAATAATAATCATGATATAACATAAAGAAATCAAAGATATTGACAAACTAGATTAAACATGCATAATAACATGGACAAAAAATAATTTGACATGAAAATAATATAATAAAATTTAAAAGAATTTACTTGTTAAAGATAAAAATAAGAAGAAGAATATGGAGACTAAGAGAATTTACATGTTTAATGTTTTAATTGGAAGCAAAAATAAATGAAATTAACAAGAGAATTAATGAGTAAAACCAAGAATAATTACCCTTAAATTCAGTTTTGAAGAATTGAAGGTAGAAGTCGTGAATTCCTTGTCTCTTCCTTGTGAAAATGCTTGGAAATGCTTGGAAACTTGAAGAAAAACTCTAAAAAACAAGTATGTAAAGATTGATTTTTTTTTCTCTAAGTAAAAACCCAAAAAATTCAATTTTTTGCTCTAAAATGTTCTTAATCCGTTCCCTCCTTGTTTTTGAATTTTTTCTAGTGTTTTAACCCTCAAAAACTACCCAAAAACCACCCAAAACCGTCCAAAAACCGTTAAAAATCGAGTGGGGGTCGAAAATGGGCGAAATGGGCGAAGTGGGGGCGAAATCGGCGCCTTAACGCCGAAAATCGGCGTCAAACGTGCGCCTCGTGCACGTTTCCGCGCTGATGCGCGGAGTCTCCGCGCACGATGTGCGCGGAGCGAGCGATGCCCAAGGCGTCACTCGCGCATAGCTACCGACGCCTAAGGCGTCGGCCGCGCGGAGCGCACGCTCCGCAGCGCGGAAATTCGCGACGGCCCTTGGCCGTCGCCTTTCCGTCGTGATTATTTTCCACTTTTTCTATTTTTTTCATTTTTTAATCATTTTTTCACCTTTTTTTTTAATTATTTATATAAAATACCCTCAACCTAAAACACACTTTTTCTTCTTCCAAATAATTTTAAAAAATATTTTTAAAATACACTTTTTACTCACCGAAAAGACAAGGAAAATCACTTTTGAGCTCTAATCTTTTTGCCTATAAGCCGACATAGCTAAATTTCATCATCGGGTAATCTTGATCAAGGCTACTCGGGACCCGATGTCTACACCAAGCATGGTCCCTGACAACGGGTCTAGCTCATCATGAGCGTAATGACGATTGGGTCACCATTTAATATACCATGATGATACGAGGCTTGGGCTGGTGATTATCCTTAACACTTTCCTACATTGAGTGAACATAGGGTCGCACTTCGGGAACGCACCGGGGCTGAACAAGGGACCAAACTAGCGTAGATCTAAGGCTCTAATGAGATACAATGCAGTTTTGAAAGAAAATGAAATTTTTAAATTAAAACTCAATTATAATTTTTAATCAAGGTACTTTCAAATCGAAGTCTCGAATAAGTCCCCAGCGGAGTCGCCACTGTGACGTGCGCCGAACCTCGTGTCCTCCCGAGGGCCCGCTTTAGGGCGATCAGGAGAGGTTCATAAAACTTATAAGGTATTTACAAGTGCGTCTATTTTGGGTAACAATGAGGTTTCTTGGAGTTGCCACCCAATAAAACATTGGGGAGGGTCGTCTAGCCTCAGCGAGCCTAAGATGGTGCATACATATCCATCTTGGGCTAGCCAGACAGATCTTGGAGGCCTCTACCTCTACCCCCTGGAGCCTAGGATTGTAAGTTTTAGTCTTTTGGTGAGACTCAAGAGGTGTCTTCGAAGTCCTAGACCTCTCGCCTCATTGAGCCCCAAAGACCAGAGTGAGTTCGGGACTTCTCATTTATTTGTACCTTGATCAATATTATGATTAAGTTTTGAATTTATTGTTTCATCAACTTTCCACACGATGCATTTAATTAAAGCGCAATCATTCACGTTAAAAGCAATAAATAAAGCATTATTAAAATAAACATCCTCAAAATAAATTACAATAAAACTAGGGGCAGAATACAATCCCCACTATAAAAATAATATATAAATCATACAGAAAATGGGATATTCATTGGAGTGAGGACATTGGTCATGCCATGCATATTTGTTACAAACTGATTTTAAGAAGTGTCAATTTTGTTGGTTAAAAATAGGACATTGGTCCACAGCTTTCAAGAAAATCCCAAATTAATTACTATAAAATATTTAGCCCTTTTCACTTTAATGACATTGAAATAATCTCAAAAATAACATGAATAAAAAGCAAGGGTGAAGAAAGAACCCGTATGGAAATCCTCAGATTGGCTCGACCATCATCATTTACAACTCCAATTCCAAATGGTCAGAAAATAACTCATAGGAATAAACATGTCAGTGTCAAAATTGGTGAATAAAGTAAGGAAAGGAAAATAATAGGAAACTTCAAAAGAAATGAGTTAAAAGATAAAAAAGTAAAAAAATGAAAATGATTAATATAAGTTAATTAAATCACACAAGTATTAATCCAGAATGTTTACCCTCGGATTTTACCTTTTTGGGTGAATATCAAATGGTTTCGGTCCCCGCACGCTCCACAAGGATCAAATAAAAAGGATCAAAGTAAGAAAATTTGTATTTTCCCTTTTTGAAAATTTAATAGCGATCGAGTGTTTAAATTAGTTGTATTGATGGAAACGAATGAATTTTGTTACCTCAAATTGGCTTAATTCACAAGAAAAATTTGAGGAAATCAATTAATTGGAAGAATTTTTATCAAATAAAATTCTAAAAATAGAGATTTTATAGCTTTTTGGTAAACTACTCTCCAAGAAATATTTTTTTAAAAAAAAATCCCAATCTCTCAAAAAGTGGTTAATTTTCCAATCTCTCCAAAAAAATTTGTCAAATTTTCTAACCCCCAAATAATGAATTTTACTTCTCAATTTATAGAATTTTTGGAGATAAAATCAGATAAGCATCAGTTTAAAGTTTGAAATTTAAAAGGAGTTTTAAAATTCAATTTTTAACCAAATTTCACCCAAAATTTAAAAGATAAGAGATAAAATTTTATCAAAATTGGCATTATTTGATAAAATCCACTACCGACGGGCATCCCTGCAACTACCGATGGGCATCCCTACTAAGGGCACGCGTGGAAATCTGGATACAGACAGGCCGTAACGCGGGACTAGGGACGGGCGTCCCTACTCAGACACGTGTCCGTCCCTAGCTACAGACTGGCCATAACGCGGGACTAGGGACGGGGATCACCCCAAGTAGAGACGGGCGTCCCTACTTCAGATGGTCATCCCATCTGTGGAGCAAAACTTCCAAATTCAAGCAAAATTTCCCAAACTCTTTCAAAACCTCACGGTATAGCGAAAAAGATTTTAATCCTTATGAAACCGAAAAATGAAAACCTCCGAATTCCATCCATTTATCCGGAAACCAACGTGGATCTCTTCATCGGGTAACTCTGACCTGGACTGCCTCAAGACCCAGTGTCTACACTAATGTACACACATATGAGTGTTTGGCCATTATGTATTTAAACACCTTAATTGAATTAAGATGGGCCTACCGAGGCATGAAAGCCTTTGATGAAAGTCCATTTAATTTAATTGATCTTGTTCAATATGTAACGGCCCACATAGCAAGCACGGTATTATGGTACATTTCACCTAGTGGAAGTATCTATTGCCAATACATAAGCTTTGGTCAAAGGTAGTGAAACTTTAGGGTTACCCAAGCACGGTCCCTGCCAATGGGTCTAGCTCATCATGAGCATAATGACCGATTGGGTCACCATTTGATATACCATAAGGTACGAGGCTTGGGCTGGTGATTATCCTTAGCACTTCCCCACATTGAATGAACGTAGGGTTGTGCTTCAGGAATGTACATGGGTTAAAATAGGGACCAAACTAGCATAATCTAAGGCTCTAACATGGATGCAATGCAATTTCGAAAAGAGATGAAATTTCTAAATTAAAACTCAATTGTAAATTTTAGCCAAGGTACTTTCGAAGGGAAGTCTCTTAGCTCCCCAGCGGAGTCGCCACTGTGACGCGCGTCAAACTCTGTGGCCCCCGAAGGCCCGCTTTTAGGGCGATCGAGAGAGGTTCATGAAAACTTGTAAGGTATTTACAAGTGTGTCCATTTTGGGCAACAAGGAGGGTTCTTGGAGTCGCCACCCAATAGAACATTGGGAAAGGTCGTCTAGCCTCAGTGAGCCTAAGACGGCGCTGCTATGTCCATTTTTGACAAGCCAGAGGTGTCTTGGAGATCCCACCCTAATAGAACATTAGGATGGTCCTCTCGCCTCGTGGAACCTAGGACTATGCAAATTAAAGCCTTTTTACGGGACACAAGAGGTGCCTTGGAAGTCCTATTCCAATGGAACATTGAAATGGTCCTCTCGCCTCGTTGAGCCCAAAGACCAGAGACAGGTTCGGGACTTCCCATTTATTCATACCTTGGCTAAGTTTATAATTAAGTTTTGAATTTAGCGTTTCATCCCATTTCTCATTCAATATTAATGCAATTTAATTAAACGCATATCAATCATATAATAAAAGCGATAAATAAAGTAAATGAAAGCAAAATAAATTACAATAAAACTAGGGCCGGAATACAACCCCCATTTGTAAATAAAATACAATTCATACATAAATCGGGTTATTTATTAAAATGAGGACGTTGGTCCTCTCATGCATAACTACAGAAAATAATTTTAAAGTGACACTTATTTTGGATGAAAAAAGTTAGGACATTGGTCCCATTTTATTTAGGAAAAAAACAAATTAATTAAGTAGAAATATTTTTATGGTTTTTTAATTAACGTGCATAAAAATAATTTATTACAAATTACATATTAAATAAAATAATGAAAACAAAGTAATGAAAATAATGAAGAAATAACCAATCAACTCCCAAATGGATCTCCAAATCTTCAAGGACTCCCACTTGGTATGGAAAAGACTCACACATAAAAATAAGTATTGAAATAAAAGAAAAAAAAAACAAATAAAAGTGAAGTTAGTAAAAAATTAGTTAAATATATAACATGAAAACAATTAAATTAAGGCAATCAAAATTGCATCATGTATGACAAGCCAATTAAAATGACACAATAAAAATATGCAATCTAATTAATTAACAATTTAGCATGCATAAAAAATAGCATAATAATAATAAAATTCAACATGCATAAACAAGCATAAAATAATGATAATAACATCCAATCATGCATAAAAAAATATAATATACATAAAATTCAGCATGCATAAAACATAAATAATAATAGTAATAATAAAATTAAACAAGAATAAGGATAACAATAATAATACTAATGATGGTAATAACTACAATAATAATAATAACTCAATAATAACAAAGAATATGAACAATCAAATATAATAATAACAATAATAATAATAATAGCAATAATAATAATAATAACATCAAAGAAGATGAACAATCCAATTAAATCTGGAGGAAGAATAATATGAAAATAAAATAGGCCAATTATGCTAAAACATGTTAAATGATAATATTAATAAAATATTTGAACAAAAATGATGACAATAATATGAACATGAACAATTAAATAAGAAATAAGCGTAAGAAATAATAATATAAACAATTAAAAAATAAGAAGTAAGTACATGAACAATTAAATAATACATCTAAAAGGATTTACATGATAATCAATTAAATAAAAACAAAAGAATAAGAAAATAAGAAGAAAATAATAGAACTAAAAGAATTTACATGTTAATTAATTAAATAAAAACAAAAAAATTAAATTAAAAAATTAAATTAAGAAATTGAGCCAAGAATGTTTACCCTCAAAATTTATCTTGAAGAAATGAAGGTAGATGATCCAATTTCTTGTCTTGATTTGTAAGAATAAAATTAGAAAATAAAGTATTGAAAATGGATTTTTACTCAAGAACAAATAATTGATTTATTTGTCTCAAAATAAAAATTATTTGATGAAAAGCAGAAAAATTCCCAAGAACAAAAATTGTTATTTTTTGTCTCAAGAATTTACTTGGAAAAATTCTTTAGAAATTGAGATAATTTGTTTGAGAGAAGAAAGAAGAAGAAAAATAATTTTCTAAAGAAAATTCCCCACAAAATTCTTTTAAAAAATCCTTTTTATAACCCCAAAATTCAGAATTTTTTAATTAAGAAATTAAATTGATTTAATTCCAATAAATACAAAAAACCATTGAATTTGATGGGTTGGAAGATAAAAAGCTTTTAGAATTAAATTATGCAAAAAGAATGTGTTAAAAGGCATTAAAAATGAAGAAAATATGGCCAAAAAGGCCATTGGGGTGAAAATGGGCGCACAGGGGCGGGAGATGCCCGTCGGGCGTCTCCAGCGCTCGTCCAGCTGCGCGCGGCGGGCAGGCCGTTGCCCGCTCGTGCAGGCGACGGCTAGCGCGTCACCCAGCGCGCCTAGCGCTGCCGCAGCCTGACATTCGCGCGGAAAAGCTTTTTTTTTTTTCAAATTTTCTATAAAACACAAAAAATTAAAAACTCACTTTTTTTTTATCCCAAAATAAATTTTTTTAAAACATTTTTAAAAATATTTTTAAAATACATTTTTATTTATTCCTAACAAATCAAATGACAAGGAAATTATCACTTCCGACTTTCATTCTTTTTGCCTATAAATCGGCACACTTAATTTCATCATTGGGTAATCTTGATCAAGGTTACTCAGGACCCGGTGTCTACAGTGCCTTAGACACAGGTACTATTCCAGGCACAATGTCGATAGACAATTCCACTTCCCTCACTGGCGGTAGACAACTCTTCTGGGAACACATTAGGAAATTGCCTCACTATGGATATATCCTGAATTCTCACTTGCTCTCTTTTGGAATCCAATATAAGAGCTAAGAAAGCCTCACACCCTTTCCTCAGACATCGATAAGCTTAAATAGCCGACAACATATTAATTAAGGGATTAGAGCATACACCCCTCGCAGTTACCTTATACCTTTCATTACTACTAAGCACAACTGCCTTCATCCTATAGTCAACTACAGCTTGATGCTTACCTAACCAATCCATACCCAATATTAAATCAAACTCATCAAAAGGCAATTCAATCAGGTCAACAGGAAATACATGACCTTGAACCACTAACGGACAATCCCTATACACTTTGTTCACATTCACACTACTACCCAGAGGACTAGTTACACACATGTCATAATTCAAATAATCAGCAACAAGCATTTTATCACATATTCTCTTAGAACACGCATAAGAATGCTTAATCAATGCAAATATTTTTGTATCATAAAGTAGAAATTTACCTGCAATGACCTCTAGCATATCCTGCTCCTCTTGAGCCTTCATGGCATAAGCTCAGGTCGGTGCCACTGAAGGCCTACCCACTGATTCTGATTCAGTTCCACCTCTAGATTGGTTTCCTTTGCCATGATCTTGTCCTCTTCCTCTGTTAGTAGGAGGCAAATTAGAACCGCCCTGACCGGATTCTTGCTGATTCCCAACCACCTCATAAGCCTTTGGACAACTGACTAGGTAATACTCGGTGCTCCCACATCTAAAACAGGCACCAATCACCTTCCAACATTCTCCTCTGTGTTGCTTACCACAATGCAAGCATTCAGGAACCTCACTTCTTGCACCAGATGTACCTCTGTCCGTCCCAGATGCAACTTGTCTCTTGCCTCTGGTTGCTGGACTATTGACAAATTCAGTTGGAGGTGCTACATGGGAATCTCTTGATCTCTTGCCTGAATGAGATCCATCTCAGTTCGGATTTCTCTTTTGTATTCTTTCCTTCTGGATCTCCAACGACCGCTCTGCTCTCATAGCAGCTTGCACTATCCGATAATAGCTCACATTTTGCTTCGTGGTCATTGAGATCAATAACGCCTTAATCTGCTCAATTAATCCCTTTTCGAACTGCTGACATATAAACTCTTCAGTTAATACACCAGGCAGTGCATACTTACTTAGTCTGTAAAACTCTTTCTCAAACTCGGCCACTGACATGGCTCTCTGCCTCAAATTCAAGAATTGCTTCCAATTCGCCTTTCTATACGCCTTGGTCACATATTTGTTATGGAACTCTCTTTCGAAGAATTCCCATGTAACTGGGTCCAGAAGCATTGGATTCCTTAGGACTAGTTTCCACCAGTCATACGCAACACCCTGAAGCAACAACACCACACATTCCACTTATTGATCAGGAGGACACCTTATCTCCTCGAGCACCCTCTGAGCCTTTTCAATCCAGTATTTTGCCTTCTTAGATTCATCCAATCTAGTCCCATGAAACTCTTCCACCCCATGTTTTCTCATCGATTCTAATGGAGCCTTCGGTGTTGTCATTCGGTCTAACATCCTTACCATATCCTGAGACATTTTGAGCAAGGCCTCCACAAGAACCATTGGAACCTCATGACCAAAACTAATTGGCTTAGACTGACCAAACCTAGACACTTCCACTTCTCGAGGGTTAACACTTTCAGTTGTTTCTTGTCCAGAGTTTTGAGAAGGATCCATCGATCTGATACAATAAACAAGGACGTCTGCATTAGGTCAACATAATTATACACATCCTAGTCTACCCAATTCCCAGAAAAGGCTAAACCTAAGCTCTGATACCACAACTTGTAATGCCCACTCCCGACTGCGCAATTAGCTCAACTAAAGTAGTCGAGAGCGGTCGTCTCACTACAATCACAAGCATGTAAATCTTCAACCACATACATATCAAAACCTATACAAATAAATTTCATTCCACAGACATTCACATGCAGCGGATATCTCATACTATCACATGCTTAAACTAATATACTTACATAAACACATACATCATAAGCTTAATATTACAAAACTTAGTCATTCCATACATTACATATTTTATGCTTCTCAAAAGATTATACATACATTAACCAAAAGCCCCAAAACCTACACTAAAAGCGCTCCTAGTGTTGACCGTTTGTAGTGCGGACTCGTCCTTCAAAATCACTTCGCGTCCAAACCTACATGGATTAGAAAACCCATGCTAAGCGATAACGGTTAGTGGGAAAAATGATACAACAACACAGTATAATGTAAAAATAATTCATTGCAACAATAACAAGTCTTATAGATTCCATATTCCAAACTTATCATACATATATATAAATATAACTATTCATTGTACATATCTTAGCATAACAGTCCCATTTGGTTACATTTTCTCATCATTTTCGCATGCTCATTAATAATCATACTCAAGGATATGTCACGTCATTTGATGTCATTCAAATAGTTAACATCTTTATTTTTAGCCTTGTTTGCAATGCAAAGATGCGGATAACGGGCATCGCATCAGTACCCAAAGGTACAGTAAACACATTAGTATCCGTAGATACCACACGTTCACATTAGCACCCGAAGGTACAGGAAAGATCAGTAATATAAATAAATTTGCATTAGGGAATCCAATAAGGATCCATATCGCATTGATGATTCCAAAGGAATCGGATGCATTTGGCTGCAGCACTTAGACCCTATAGGCATTCCTATCTATCCACTACTTGACTCGCAGGCTATAATATTAATCTGGTTTATTCATATTATCACATCTCATACGCATCAATAGTATTAGTGTTCATTACACAATTCAATCACTTAACAATTGTATATATATAATGGTATTCATATGCATAACACAACAATTATTATCATGCACATGCTCACTTTACATCTAAACTCATAAATTGATCATTTTAAGGCAATTAAGAATTTATTTAAAACACTCATGAGTGTCGCGCTCGCGACCATTGTCACGCCCGCGATAGAATGGAATGATAGCTTCTGTTGTGCTCGCAATAAAACCTACTCCACGCCTGTGACGCCCATTCCCAATTGGCGGATTAGCTCAGCTAATCCAGCTAGGAACGACCGTACACAACAAAAGAATGCATACAAGCTCGTACAAAACTCTATTAAACCTGCATAATAAAATTTCTCGCTCGCATACATGCATCATTCATATTCGGACAATCATCACTAGGTCTTGTACTATAACCATACACTTATCAAGCAAATTTACATAGCTGATAAGATAACCTACTTAGTTATTACAAGCCTTACAAACTTGAGTACAATACAGTTACACAAGCTATTACATAATTATACAAAATGAAGGTGGAGTAATACAAAATTTCCCTTAACAAAACCCTGTAACCTACATCTGTAGCACTCCTAATGTTGACCGTTGCTATGCGGGAATGGCCTTCAAAGCCTCACGTCCGTACCTACACGGATTAGAGTAAACCTGTGCTAAGCGATAACGCTTAGTGGGGAACACATATATAACAAGTAGCACATACAGTTAATAGCATCATACATTACATGCTAGAGGTCATGCTTGAATAAATATTACCATATCAATTACTACTCCAGCATAGCATTATCCGTCACTATATTCAATCATAAAGCATCAACCATTTATCCACATATTCACATATCACGATACATGTAATATTGTATCACAATCACCTCCATTTATCATTTAGTTAGCCTGCAATTCAAAGACGCAGATAACGGGTATCGCATTGGTACCACCAAGGTACTAGAATTGCATTGAAATCTCATTTACGTATTGGTACCCTCAGGTACATAACATCATTCCACATGTAAAAGAATCCAGCAAGGATTATACGCATTGTGATTCCCAAGGAATCAGACACATTTAATGCATTGGGCTGCAGCACTTTGACCCTATAGGTATGCCTACATATCCACTACTTGACTCGCAGGCTTAAGTTGTTAAACATGTATTCATTTCACATTGATCGATTCTCACATCACATATATCATTTGCCATCATCACATTCACTTTATTTGCATACACATTATGTTCCCAAGCTCATTCTTTCATGGTCATTAATCACATACTTGATTAAATTCAAGAATCATCATGTTCATATGCAAATATACACTATTTAATGCACACATAATGCTTACCCACACTACCTTCCATTTGAGCTTTAAGCCTTTCCATTTGAAAGTCCAAACACATTAGCGTTATATTGCCAAAGCAAGGTAGGTCACGGTCACAACCTATTTGGTTGCCACCGTGACATATTGAAGTCCCAAAATAGAATGCAAATTGGGGACAAGTCACGGTCACAACCACTTTGGTTTCCACCGTGACATGTTCTCAACTCTCGGCAGAATGCAACTTGGGGGTATGTCACGGTCACAACAATTCTGGTTGCCACCGTGACATATCCATGCCCTGCAAAAAAGATTGCTCACTTGGGTACCTCACGGTCACAACCTACCTGGTTGCCACCGTGACATACCCAATTTCACTTAGGCAGAATTGAACCCAAGCATACCTCACGGTCACAACCAATGTGGTTGCCACCGTGACCTATGCAAGGTTTCTCCAATTCAACATTCAATTCTCATTTCCTTTCAAGGACTTCAACCCATTTTCCTTTTTAGCAATTAAACCAATTTATCAACCACATACTTAATTGGCACATACCTGATTTCCCATCTTGACATTGGCATCCATTTATAGCACAAATCACAATCATTCTCATCACATATACTATATACACATTCTCAAGCAACTTTATCACAAAGCATATCACTACAACAATCATTTAACCTTGCGTTACATAATTCATGCTTAAAGACCACAATTGCACATACACATATAATTCCTACCAAACCTCTATTCAATCAACGCAAATCACACAGTTACACAACTAGGGTTTGTTCCCAAACCTCATTGCCTTAGCTCCTAATTCCATTGTACGCTTGGCTCTCCGGTCACGGCTTTTCCTTTATCTCTCTTCAATTCTTCAGCTATCAAGACAATTTCAATTTCCAGGATTAAGCTCAATCCATAACTTCTCATCCTCAATTCAATCAAACCAAATCAAGAAGATGAGGAGAAGAAGAGAATACCATAACTTAGTACTTACCTTTCAAGCTTAATAACTTAGCCATTAATTATTACTCCAATTAACTATATGCATGCACCAACTTAACCAACTCTCATCTTCACTCACGGAAAGAAAGTGTCACACCCCTACCTATGCCACGGAGACTTCTACCCCTAGACAGAGGAAGAAGGGGTCCTGATAGATAGGAGTGTCACATTCAAAACCTGAACCACAGTAATAATACAGAGCAACACATAAAAACGGGGAATATAAAGATTTCTAAAAGAGACACACAGCGATACTAAACAGGATAATTTTTTTTTTCATTATATTCATAGACAAAAACTGTACATATTACAAAAGATTTCATATACAAAGGCCCGGAATAATACTGTTCCAATTGGGCACACAGAATATTACATCTAGTATAAAAGAAAGGAAAGCCTATACTACAAAACTTCGATCCCTAGTTGCGATAGCCTTCCTGATGCGATACGCCCTGACCAAGCTTGCCAAAACCGTCCACACCTGCACGGATAAAACACCCGTGCTAAGCGAAATCGCTTAGTGGGGAACACAAAATGCATAACCGCCACTCACAGTGGCGTTAACAGGTAAAGCACATGTTGATGGCACATTTATAAATTAGTATCACATAACATAACTCTAAGTAATCAACATCATTCATATCTCAAAGAAATTTCTCTTAACACATCAATGTTCATACTTCATACATGTTGAACACAAAATCATTTGCTTAATCAAAATCGTGGATAACGAGTACACATAGATACCCGAAGGCATCAATATCAAATCGCATCACATAAACGCCCGAAGGCATCAAGGCATTCCTTTCATTCTTACTCCACAATATTTTCACATAAAATCTTAGGTAAGATTCAACAGAAAGATCACTAAGGTCCAGTCGGGGGACTTGATCAGGGTCCAAATCGTACACATGGCTGCAGCTACACATAACTCTTTTAGGCATGCCTAACTATCCACTTATTTGGTTTGCAGGTTGTGATTATCCAAGCTAAATCTATCATAAAATTCATACAGAGATCATCCATTATTCAGAAACACTATATACCTTATCAGAACGAAGCATTAATTCTATGTCACTGAGTGTGCATAATCATTAATTCCACATGTAGACCTTACATTTCACAAATAATCATTCATTCCAAAAACAGGATAGGTCACGGTGGTAACCAAATTTATAGCCACCATGACATACCAAAACCCAAAACAGAATGCAATGTTGAGGTAGGTCACGGTGGTAACCAGATTCATTGCCACCGTGACATACCAAAGCTTCAAAACAGAATGCAATATTGAGGTAGATCACGGTGGTAACCAGATTCATTGCCACCGTGACATACCAAAATCCAAAACTGCAATGTTGAGGTAGGTCACGGCGGTAACCAGATTCATTGCCACCGTGACATACCAAAATCCAAAACAAAATACAATGTTGAGGTAGGCCACGGTGGTAATCAGATTCATTGCCACCGTGACATACCAAAACCCAAAACAGAATGCAATGTTGAGGTAGGTCACGGTGGTAACCAGATTCATTGCCACCGTGACATACCAAGACCCAAAACAGAATGCAATCTTGACAGACATCATGGTGGTAACCAAATCGGTTGCCACCGTGACCTATGCTTGGTTGCGACAATTTCCAGCAAAACTACTCTAAACCACAACCAAAAATCACAACCCAACACTTCATCCATTCATACTCACTTACATCCTGATATACAAGTCAATTAGCATGCTCAAATCAAACAATTTACAAGATCAAACTTACAATTCTCAAGAGCAATGTTTCCTTTGAAAAGAATTTCACATAACAATCTGAAATTCTATACTTCACACTTGGAACCATTCACTTCAAATTAACAATATTCACATCATACCCATACAAATCCACTTATTATTGTTCAATAATTTCACAAGAACACTAACAATCATTAATACCCAACAAAATGCACCAATCATACAAACGTTCGCAAACCTGATTTCCTTCGCTCCTAATCGTGAGCTCTGCTTCCACTAGCTTTTTCCTTCCCTTTAGATGATCTAGGAAGCTCCTCTTTAAATTAAAGAAACACAAACCCAGCTATAACAATCACCCAAGAAAGGAGGGAAAACAGAAATATGTAAAGAAGAAGAAGGAAAAGGAAAAAGAAGATGGAAAATGGCGTGAGGGAGAGGAAGGCAATGGGAAGAGGAAGAAGAAGTAAAGTGATTTACAGCTGTCCTCTCTCTCATACACCCAATAATTCATCTTTATCTCCAAGCCAAGTGTCACTCTCCCATAGGAAAGTGATCCCACAAGTATACCCTACTTCCATACTCTCATAAACACATATCCATCCTCACTTATTCACACCCTACTTCCCTATCTTTAAATACACACTAACTCCCATGTTGCTTCTTCAACACCATGATGCTGCCAGAGCACTTTCACAAGCGGTATTTGCTTGTTCCAAAGTTGCCTCACTTCCTTTGCCAATATTGCCTTTGGTTTCTCATCATAAGTAAAGTCTGGCTGTACCTCTACTTCTTGCACAGGTAACACATGAGATTCATCGGACTTATACCTTCTCAATATGGATACATAGAATACATCATGAAGCTTGGCTAATGCTGGGGGCAATGCCAATCGGTAAGCTACAAGACCTACTCTATCCAGAACCTCATACAGCTCGATAAACCTCGAACTCAATTTCCCTTTGTTGCCAAATCTCAACACCTT
The DNA here is from genome assembly GCA_947683425.1 of Excoecaria cochinchinensis. NCBI lineage: Eukaryota > Viridiplantae > Streptophyta > Magnoliopsida > Malpighiales > Euphorbiaceae > Excoecaria > Excoecaria cochinchinensis. The sequence goes on from CANTUQ010000020.1 coordinate 5,878,725, forward strand.
TCTCCAAGGAGACACTTTCAGAAACACTTTGTCACCTACCTCAAATTCAATATCTCTTCGTTTTAGATCCGCATAAGACTTCTGTCTATCACTAGCGGCCCTTAATCTTTGATGAATAAGTCTTTCCTTCTCTTCTTTATCGCGAACCAAGTCTGGCTCGATGACTTTGTGCTCATTCAACTCCATCCAACAAATCGGTGTGCGACATTTTCTTCCGTACAAAACTTCATATGGTGCCATGCCAATACTAGTCTGATAACTGTTGTTATAAGCAAAGTCCATAAGTGGAAGATACTTATCCCAACTCTTAGAGAAATCCAAAATACACGTTCGCATCAAATCCTCCAAAACCTGAATGATTCTTTCCGACTGTCGATCGGTTTGTGGATGGAAAGCAGTACTGAAGTTCAACTTTGTACCCAATGCAACATGCAAACTCGTCCGAAACTTAGAAGTAAACCTGGGATCCCTATCAAAGATAATAGATAAGGGTACCCCATACAATCGGACAATTTCTCTTACATACAATTCAGCCAACTTTTCCATCGAGTAGTCCATTCGAACTGGTACAAAATGAGTTGACTTGGAGAATCTGTCCACTATAACCCACACTGCATCTTGCTGCTTTGAGGTTAGAGGCAATCCAGTGACAAAATCCATCGTGATGTTATCCCACTTCCATAGTGGAATAGGGAGTGGATTCAACAGTCCTTGTGGAACTTGGTGTTCTACCTTAACTTGCTGACATACCAAGCACTTGGACACATATTCCACTATATTTTTCACTACAAAAAAATGCAAATTAGCGACAAAAATATTTTCGTCGCTAATTAGCGACTGAGTAGCGACGATTTTCATATTTAGTTGCTAAAATTGATTTTTTTCAATCTATGGCAATTTTAGCGACTAAATAGCGACGGAAATAATAAACCGTCGCTAAATTTTAAAGGGAACTCATGACGCATTTTTTTGCGACTAATTTAGCAACGGAAATTCAGTCACTAAAATAGTGACAGAAATATCAGTCGCTAAATTGGGAGCACATTTATTTGCAACATATTTAGCGACTAACTTATATTGTCGCTAAATATATTTTAATTAGCGACGGAATAGAGACGAATTATTTCGTCGCTAAAAATATTTAAAAAATTGAATCCCCCCCAAAACTACAGCGTTTTAGGGGTGGCCTTGCTTTTCCTTAACTATGCGTTACAGTGGATATCGACCTTCACTTCTCTTCCTTTCTATTTTTCTTCTTCCTCATCCCTCCCTTCATCGCATCCTCGCCGCCCTTTACTGCCGTTGTCCATCGTCGCACTGTCGCCCGCTTCCAGTAGCCCCAACTCCGTCGCTTCCTTCTTCTTCCTCCACCTTCTCCGTGGCGCGAGGAGTAGCACACCACAGGTCCTCCTTTCCCGGCACCCAATCCAATTTCCGCCCCCTTGCTGCCATTTTTCACCATTAGACCAAAGGTAAGCTCCAAATCTCCATTTAATTGATTGATTATTATAGAAATTTGAGAAAAAATTTAAAAAATTGGCACTTAGGGATTTCGGGATTTGGGGAAAATTTAGTAGTTCATTTTTTCTTTGAGTTAATTGAAATTTTGAGTGAATAATTACCTAAAACTGAGTTATAATCGCCCTCTTCGCGTTCTCTGTCGATTGAAACTTCAGCTCTGTATATCTCTCCCTAAGTCATCTCTTCTGCTTTTTAAGGTGCATTCTCATCTTGTGGCTTCTTGGTTATTAATTTGATTGTGGGTGTTTGGATTCTAGGTTTTGATTTGGAGGCTTGCTAAAGAAATATTTATCAAAGAAAGGTTTATTCATATCGGTGAGTGTTTCTTCGATCAAATCTTTGATTACTTTTGTGAAATCAGTTGATGAATTTGTGACGTTTGTGTATTAGTTTTCTGTTTCTGTTAGAGAGATGTTACCGCACCAGTAGATTATATGTTATTAATTTCTTGATTCTATAAGATTTGATGGTACCTAGATCAAGAATCTCTGTAAAAATGGTGTGGTTATCTCCTAAATCATTAATTAATTTGCATACTGTTAATGAAGGTGGGGTTTTGTTGGGTTTTCAGATTGGATATTAGAAGCAGGTTTCAATCATATTCATGGCCATGGCCTCCACCCACTTATTAGATTTCCAAGTCTTATCTTTTTTGCTTGTGCTCTGCAATCATTAGACTGGTGAAAGGAGTTGGTTGTGCTCTTTTAACCTTTTTTTCTTTCTTTTTTACTGTTTTTGTGTCCGTATATGCATATTTACATTTATGGCTTTGTAATTGATAAGCATTATTCTCATCCATTGCTAGATTTTGCACTAACTAATAGTAAATTATTGTTACTCGGTGCAATTTTCACCTATAACAACCGATTTGATGATGGACTAATCTCATTATAATTGAACTTAGATTTGAATTTTATTTTGTTTTATTTTATTTTCTATTTTTTTTTAAAATTTTTAACTTAGACATTGATTTGAGTAAGTTAAGTGTCCTTAACATGTTATCCACTTTGATTCCGTATGGTACATGGAGTTTGCCCTTTTGAAAAATATGTCCTATAACTTTTTCATTTTTTGCAAGTAGTGGGGTTAATGTATTTGACTTGTGTCATATATGCTCTCAAGAAGTGTGATGGAATTGCATAATTAGTTTTTCCTTAATAAGAGATTTTGTATTTAAATCTTAATTACATTATTTGGGGATTGAGTTTGTATCATTAAGGCTTTTGCATTCAGATGTACCCACATCTTTTAATCCTTTTGCATTTTTAATTTGGCATCTCCATTTCTCTGGAGCTGTGGTGACCACGATTCCAAATTGGCCCAAAAGTAAAGTGATGGATGAGAGCTGTTGGTTTGATAAGGAATATTGCAGAACAACTAATGTGATTTCTTTTTACTAGTTGTACATTTTGCTATGGTACTGTCATGTTAATTACTATTAGATAACACTATAATCCATATTTCTTTGCTTGTCTTAGAGTTGGTATTGTCTCTCCAAGATGGCAGCAGAGAGTGCGGCTTTTGAGTATGCAAAACAAAGAGGGCTTGATGTTGTAACTGTTTGCCCTACTATTGTTTTGGGAGCTCTTCTGCAGTCCACGGTGAATGCTAGCAGCATGGTTCTCATTAAGCTTTTGAAAGGTTTCTTTATTTTGGCATGGATATAATTATGTTATGTGATCTTAATATTCAATTGTTATATGCTCATGTTATCTTAATGTTTCTGAGAACGTTTTGTGGCCTGTGGTTAAAATAAAAAGTTATGGTAAGTAAGTAGTTATAGTTTTAGGATGAAATTATGTGCTTGAAAGATTACAATTTGAATACTGTAATTGTCTAATTGATATGTAATGAATAAGTCTTTATTTTAAAAATAAATTGCCACATTTTGCTGATACCAATTTTCATTCTCGAAAATTGTATAATTATTATTTACATAAATTAAATTAAATTTTGGATGTAATAATAATAATAATAATAATAATAATAATAATAAATTAAATTAAAAATTATAATAAAAAATTAAATTGAAAATAATGTTGAAAATATAATATTTTTAGCGATGGAATAGTGACGGATTTTCCGTCGTTAAAAATTTTTTAAAACTTATAGCGACTAATTTTAGGGGTTATTTAGCAACGGAAATTTTATTTTTAGCGACTAAATTTGTCGTCGCTATTTTTAGCGACGGTTATATATTTTAGTCGCAAATCTCTTGCGACGGCCCTAATAGCGACGGTTAGTCGCGGCGTCGCTAAAGGAAATTAGCGACAAAAAATGCCATTTTACCGACGGAAATGTCCGTCGCTAATTCACTTTTTTTTGTAGTGTTTCTTCATACGTGGCCACCAAAACAGCTATTTCAGATCCTGATACATCTTGTTTTCGCCTGGATGCATAGTGAAAACTGTATTATGGGCTTCATGCATCAACCTCTTCTTCAGTTCTCTATCACTTGCCACACATATTCTATTCTTATATAACAACACTCCATGCTCATTCACTAAATAGTCGGTCTTGTCATCATTATCGACTGACTGCAAGATATGTTGCATCCTTGCATCATTCCTCTATGCATTAATTAATTCATCTCTCAAAATCGGTCTCGCTTTCAACTGTGCTAGCAAAGCTCCATCCGCAGAGAATCTCCACTTGATCTGCCTTAACTGTAATGCTGAGACTGACTTCCTACTCAATGCATCCGCCACTACATTAGCTTTTCCCGGGTGATAATCCACAATATAGTCATATTCTTTAAACAGCTCCAGCCATCTTCGCTGTCTCAGATTCAATTCTTTCTAATTAAGTAGATATTTTAAACTCTTGTGATCAGTGTAAATTCTGCACTTCTCACCATACAAGTAATGTCGCCAAATCTTCAAAGCGAACACTACTGCCGCCAATTCCAAGTCATGGGTTGGGTAATTCTGTTCATGCGGTTTCAATTGCCTTGACGTATATGCTACCACCTTTCCATCTTGCATCAATACACGACCCAATTCTATACCCAAAGCGTCAGTGTACAGGATATACTTTCTACCAGACATAGGTTGTGTAAGAATCGGTGCTTCAACTAGCATTTTCTTTAATTGATCAAAACTCCGCTGACAATTTTCTAACCATTCATACTTAACTCCCTTTCACAGTAACCTTGTCAATGGAGAAGCTATCACTGAAAACCCTTTCACAAACCTTCTATAATACCCAGCCAACCCTAAGAAACTACGAATTTCAAGCGCGTTCTTAGGTGGCTTCCAATTCACAATCACTTCTATTTTAGCCGGATCCACCTTAATACCCTCAAAAGATATTACATGACCTAAAAAGGATACCTCTCGCAACCAGAACTCACATTTACTCAGTTTAGCAAACAGTTGATGCTCCCGCAATGTCTGAAGCACAATCCTCAAATGCTGTTCATGTTCCTTTTCACTCCTTGAGTAAACCAGAATGTCATCTATGAACACTACAACAAATTGATCTAGATACGGTCTAAACACCCGATTCATCAAATCCATAAATGCAGCAGGCGCATTAGTCAGCCCAAAAGGCATTACCAGGAACTCATAATGCCCATATCGAGTCCTAAATGCAGTCTTAGGTATATCTTCTTTCTTTAGTTGTAAATAATAATACCCAGAACGCAAATTAATTTTCAAAAACACACCTGCTCCTCTTAGCTGATCAAACAAGTCTTCAATTCGAGGTAGAGGATACCGGTTCTTTACTGTCACTTTGTTCAATTGCCCATAATCTATACACATATATCATATTTTAAACATTCTGCTTTAGGCATTTTTTCACATATCTTTTTAGCACTCACATATGAATGAGTTGAACCAGGGTCAATAAGTGCAAACATTTCTACATCATAAAGTTGAAAAGTACCTGCTATCACCTCAGGCGCATCCTGATCCTCTCGTGCCTTCATTGCATAAGCCCGCACCGGTGCCGCATTAGGCCTATCCACGATCTCAGAATTAGCTGCACCTCTGGACTGGCTACCTCTGCCACGTCCTCTTCCTCTTCCTCTATTAACAGAAGGCAAATTTGAACCACCCCTACTTTGCTCTTGCTGATTTCCTATCGTCTCGTATGCATTGGGGCAGTTAGCAAGAAAATTCTCAGTGCTTTCACATCTAAAACAAGCACCCGTCACCTTCCAGCACTCTCCTCTGTGTCTTTTCCCACAGTGAGGGCACTTATGAACCTCACTTCTGTTACTAGATGCTCCTCTCCAAGTGCCAGATGCTGAAAGAGCCCTACACTTCTTACCTCTTGCTGCAGAACTGAACACTGATTCCGCAGGTGGTGCCATAGAAGAATCTCTTGATCTTTTACCCATATGAGAACCACCTCTATTTGCATTTCTTCTCTGCAACCTATCTCGTTGAGCTCCCAAAGATCTTTCGGATCTCATTGCCACCTGAACTATCGGGTAATAACTCACATTCTGCTCAGTAGTAAGTAAAACAAACAATGCCTTGATTTCCTCATTCAATCCTTCTTCAAACTGCTGACACCGAAACTCCACGGTCAGAACATCTTTCGGCGTATACTTGCTCAAACGGCAGAATTCTTTCTCATACTCTGCCACTGTCATAGCTCTCTGTCTTAAATTCAAGAACTACTTCCAGTTGGCCTCTATTTGTCATAAACTTATTTCTGAACTCCTTTTTGAAGAACTCCCAAGTGATAGGATTAGGAAGCATCAGATTCTGCAGGACTAGCTTCCACCAGTCGTATGCTGCACCCTGAAGCAGCTTCACCACACATTCCACTTGTTGCCCCAAAGGACACTTAATCTCACCCAGAATCGTCTGTACCTTTTCCAACTAGTATTCTGCCTTTTTAGACTCATCCAAACTAGTACCATGGAACTCTTCAGCCCCATGTTTTCTCAAGGTTTCCAATGGTGCTTATGGTGCAGTCATACTGTAAGCACCGTGTCCCGAGGCAGTCAAGATTAGAGATTATCCGATGAAGAAATCGATGCCCGATTCCAAATGAAAGGATGAGATCTGGAGATTTTAGTCCTCTAGATTCACGAGAAATATTGATTTTTATTTGTAGTAACGAGAAAAAGAAAATTGGGGGTTTTTGGGCTTGAAAAGAAAGTTCTTCCTCAATCGGCGGTCAGCCCATCGGTAATGGGCCGCCCGTCGCTCGCTGGAGGTTTTATCTCTCATCATGAGGGACGGGCCGTCGGTGAGATGGGCGACGGACACGTGTCCTTACACAGACATCTGTCTGTGGGTCTCCGGCGCCCGTCAGTTAAATCCTGTTTACAACAGGAAAAAGGATTTAACAGACGCCCGTCGGTAGACTTCCGACAGCTGTCGGTTTTAGGGTTTTGAGAAAAAAAATAATATAAAAAGGGTTTTTTGAACCATTTTAGGGGTTGGACGATTTTAGCTACTATTGACCCTAAATATCTTTTTCTGATTATTGATTCTAACCTTTTCATCTCATTAAAAAAATTTCTTCATTTTCATATTTATTTTATTTTGATTTGGTGAATCTAATTAATTGAAGGGAGCTAAAATCGATTAGTTTCCCATCAATATTTACAGATTCCAACACTTGAACACTTTTGTGATTATCAAGAAAGAAAAACTCAAATTTCTTTCCTTGATTTTTGCTCTTTTCTCGTGAAGCGTGCGGGATTCGAATCATCCGAAATCCATCCTAAAAGGTAAAATTCGAGGGTAAATATTCTGGACATACATTCTGTTTAATTTATTTTAAATATTTGCATTTATTTTCGATTTTTGTGTTTGGAAAAATCATTTTTGTTGTGAAATTGTGAAAAGTTTTGTTTTTGCTGCTTTTTTGGAAGAATAGAGGTGACCGACGGGCAATAAGGTCACCGACGCTCGTCTCTCGACTGAGCGACGACACGTAAACGGTGCCCCTATTACCCGCCAGTCACCCCAACAGACGCCCGTCGGTAAAACTTTTATGGCCGTCCCTGGGTTCTGTCTCCATTTTTTCAAGCTATTTCATCTCCTTTGTTATTTATTTCTTTTATTATTTTTCTTTTTATTTTCCAAAATCTTTTCTTTTCTATAAATAAGAAGAATATCAGTAGTTTTTATTTATTTTGAATTTTAATTTTCACTTACATTTATTATTGCTTTGTTTATAAATATTAATATTATTGATTATTTTGTGAGATTGTAATTTATGGTCCTTGGGATGGTTTGAGCTTGAGAGGAAGTTGTCATGTATAACATGGAAAACTCCAATGGGTTTAATCCTTTATCCCTTTGCCATTTATTTATTTAATTACGTGTTTCTTATTATCTTTATATTTATGTAAATTATTTTATTTTGCGTTAAATAAGAATGGACAAATGTTTTATAATAATTAATTTGGCGATTTTTTGCAAATAAAGGACCAAAGTCCTATTTTAGTCAATGAAAACGTCACATAAAAAAATCGTTTTCATAAATAATGCATGCGAGGACCAAAGTCCTCAAAATAAATGAATTCCCCGTTTTATGTATGTATCGTACTTTTTATAAATGGGAGTTGTATTCCGCTCCTAATATTATTGTAAGTTATTTTGGAATATTTATTTTTATTTTTATTTTTGTTTTATTTATTTATTAACGCTTTTGACGTGAATAATTGCACCTTTAATTGCATCCCGTGGAGAGAGAGTGAACTAATAAGCTAAAAATTTAATCGTAAAATTAATCAAGGTAGAAATAGATGAAAAGTCCCGAACCCATCTTTGGTCTTTGGGCTCAACGAGGTGAGAGGTCTATCCAATCATTCATTGGAATGAGACCTCCAAGACACCTCGTGTGTCAAATGACTCAATAAATCCTAGGCTCCATAGGGCTAGAGGGTCATTTCCAATGTTCTATTGGGGTGATTACCTCCAAGACCCCTTTGGCTGGCCCAAAATGGATATATGCGCCGTCTTAGGCTCACTGAGATGAGATGAAGTTTTTCAATGTTCTATTAGGTGGCGACTCCATGAAACCTCCTTGTTGCCCAAAATAGATGCACTTGTAAATACCTTACAAGTTGTCAACGAACCTCAGTTGCTCGATCGCCCTCAAGCGGGCGGTCAAGGGGCGCCCACGAGGTTTAGCGCGCATCACACATACATTCCATAACCCTTGGCATATCTTGCGACATTTTCAATAGGGCTTCCATAGGACCCACTGGAATTTTGTTTCCAAAACTATCTAGACGAGACTGACTAGACCCCGTCACTTCTGCTTCACGAGGGTTCACACTTTCGGCAGTCTCTTCTCTTGTACTGCGATCGGGATCCATCATTACTACACAAATTACACAAGACGTCCGCATTAGGTCAACATAACTATCACCACCTAGCTACCTAATCTCCTAGAAAAAACTAAACCTAGGCTCTGATACCACAACTTGTGATGCCCATTCCCAACTGTCGGATTAGCTCAGCTAATCTAGCTAGGAACGATCGTACACAACAAAAGAACGCATACAAGCTCGTACAAAACTCTATTAAACCTGCATAATAAAATTTCTCGCTCGCATACATGCATCATTCATATTCGGACATTCATCGCTAGGTCTTATACTATAACCATACACTTATCAAGAAAATTCACATAGCCGATAAGATAACCTACTTAGTTATTACAAGCCTTACAAACTTGAGTACATTACAGTTACACAAGCTATTACATAATTATACAAAATGAAGGCAGAGTAATACAAAATTTCCCTTAACAAAACCCTGTAACCTACATCTGTAGCACTCTTAATGTTAACCGTTGCTATGCGGGAATGTCCTTCAAAGCCTCACGTCCATACCTACACGGATTAGAGTAAACCCGTGCTAAGCGATAACGCTTAGTGGGGAACACATATATAACAAGTAGCACATACCATTTAGTTAGCCTGCAATTCAAAGACGCGGATAACAGGTATCGCATTGGTACCACCAAGGTACTAGAATCGCATTGAAATCTCATTTACGCATTGGTACCCTTAGGTACATGACATCATTCCACATGTAAAAGAATCCAGCAAGGATTATACGCATTGTTTTCGCATTGTGATTCCCAAGGAATCGACACATTTAACGCATTGGGCTACAGCAATTTGACCCTATAGGCATGCCTACCTATCCACTACTTGACTCGCAGGCTTAAGTTGTTAAACATGTATTCATTTCACATTGATCGATTCTCACATCACATATATCATTTGCCATCATCACATTCACTTTATTTGCATACACATTATGTTCCCAAGCTCATTATTTCATGGCCATTAATCACATACTTGATTAAATTCAAGAATCATCATGTTCATATGCAAATATACACTATTTAATGCACACATAATGCTTACCCACATTGCCTTCCATTTGAGCTTTAAGCCTTGCCATTTGAAAGTCCAAACACATTAGGGTTATATTGCCAAAGTAGGGTAGGTCACGGTCACAACCTATTTGGTTGCCAGCGTGACATACTGAAGTCCCAAAACAGAATGCAAATTAGGGATAGGTCACGGTCACAACCATTTTGGTTGCCACCGTGACATGTTCCCAACTCTCAGCAGAATGCAACTTGGGGGTATGTCACGGTCACAACCATTCTGGTTGCCACCGTGACATATCCATGCCCTGCAAAACAGATTGCTCACTTGGGTACCTCACGGTCACAACCTACCTCGTTGCCACCGTGACATACCCAATTTCACTTAGGCAGAATTGAACAAGCATACCTCACGGTCACAACCAATGTGGTTGCCACCGTGACCTATTCAAGTTTTCTCTAATTCAACATTCAATTCTCATTTCCTTTCAAGGACTTTAACCCATTTTCCTTTTTAGCAATTAAACCAATTTATCAACCACATACTCAATTGCCACATACCTAATTTCCCATCTTGACATTAGCATCCATTTATAGCACAAATCACAATCATTCTCATCACATACACTATATACACATTCTCAAGCAACTTTATCACAAAGCATATCATTACAACAATCATTTAACCTTGCGTTACATAATTCATGCTTAAAGACCACAATTGCACATACACATATAATTCCTACCAAACCTCTATTCAATCAACGCAAATCACACAGTTACACAACTAGGGTTTATTCGCAAACCTCGTCGCCTTAGCTCCTAATTCCGTTGTACACTTTGCTCTCCGATCACGGCTTTTCCTTTATCTCTCTTCAATTCTTTAGCTATCAAGACAATTTCAATTTCCAGGATTAAGCTCAATCCATAACTTCTCATCCTCAATTCAATCAAACCAAATCAAGAAGATGAGGAGAAGAAGAGAATACCATAACTTAGTACTTACCTTTCAAGCTTAACAACTTAGCCCTTAATTATTGCTCCAATTAACTATATGCATGCACCCACTTAACCAACTCTCATCTTCACTCACGGAAAGAAAGAAGAAGAACACAACCAAAATATAGAAATGAGGAATGAAGCCAACCAACACTCACCTCTCAATCCTCTAGACAAATGCATGCAAAGGTGGAGGTGGCTTGTTCTCAAGGAGCCACACGGATTCCACTCACAAAATCTACCTCCACTAACTGATTTCTTACATTACATTATTCTTAATTAACCCTCCACTAGCTTAACTAATCAGCCATCAATCCATTCCTAACTTAATCTTATATAATCATCAATTAGCCACTTAACTTTCCTTTACATTCCAATTAAGTCCTTCCTTCTTTCAATTTAGTCCAAGCTACACATTCATTTCACACACATGCCAAAATATGTCAATACTACTAGGGTACATTTTCGGCCATGACAACGCCTCTATTGCACTTGCGCTCATACGCACGCCTGCGACAGAAGACAAAATCAATGTGAAGGATCCTTCTGTCGCGCTCGTGACCCTTGTGGAACTCGCGATAGAACCCAAACTTCGAACATCAAGCTCCAAAACTCACTTCCTTACTTCCACTCTTTACCCCTCTTTACATAAGATCCCCATTACTTACTAACAAGTTCTTTAGGTGTTCAATTATGTACCTATTAAGGATATTAGAACACATTTTCCATCCACTTTAAATTAAAATATCAAGGTCATAGCCCACACTAGTTTGTAATATTGGATACCCTACAAATTATATTTTGCTAAAACTTACCTAACCAATTAGATTGCATCAATTGAGTGAGTTCCTAAAATAAGTTTCCAATTCATCATGCATCATGCTTGCTTACACTCTAACATGTTACTTTAATACCAATCAATAAATTATACCATTTACGTAACTATTCTAGGATTCAATCAAAATAGAGCAATATACTTATATTCATTAACTAACCCATCAATTCACCATTTCATTTCAGTTCATGAAAACACAAACTTACACATCTCACGATTGTTGCAACACATATATCACTACAAGAAAAATATCAAATAGCAATGGAAATTAGCAATCGAATTTATTGAATTTCCATTGCTAATCAAGATTAGCAACCGAAAATAGCAATGGAAAATTCGGTTGCAATTTTGACGGTGGTTATTATTTAGCAACCGAATCTGCTTTCCATTGCTAAATTTAGCAACGAAATTTAAATTTCGTTTCCAAATCTAACCAATATGTGCTTCAGTGAATTGATCAACATTACCAACGGAATTGATTTTTCCATTACTGATTTAGCAACATAATTCTATTTTTGTTGCTAAATTTAGCAACGGAATTTCTCTTCCATTGCTAAAAATAGCAATGGAATTTCTCTTCCGTTGTTATTTTTAACATCAGAAATTGTAAAATTTCAATCAAATTTTTGACTTATAAATAAATATAATCCAAAATTGCAACCAAATAGATAAATGTCAATTTTACTTATAAATAAATATAATCCAAAAATCCATAATGAAATTTAAGAAAATTTTCTTATTTTTAATATAACCGGGACAATATCAATAACTTAGCATTTCATAAAGAGATAAATGTCAATTACAATTGTGCCAAAAATATACATATATAAATATTCCTTTATAAAGCATACAGAGTTATACAAAATTCTATAACAAAAATTACAAAAAGACTCCAATTTCACTGTGTGGCAACCTGCAGATGCTCGACGCCAAAACAAAATGAGTTCAATTTTCACACATCTGTAAAAATGATCATGCAATAACATAACTTAACATTTGAATACCCATGAATATAAATATAATCACATAAAGGAAAAGTGAATGACTCGTGAATAGGTGTGCGAGTAGTACAGAAGGCAGCAGTGCACGACTCGTGAAGAGATGCACGACTTGGAGAGAGAATCACGATATTGTTACCACAAGAACAAGAGAGATTCACGAGTCGTGATGGTCTTCACGAGTAACACAGAAGCTGGTGGATCATGACTTGTGCCTAGATTTACTTGGAATAATGGCTATGATAAACTTTAGTGGAACGGAAATAATTGTGTATAGGAAGCTGCATTGTGTTTTTATCTAGTATTAGATTCAATAATTAAAAAAAATGACAGGATTCAAAATATATAATAGAGATCTACCTAGAAAGATGCTCAGCTAATTTGCCATGCCTCTTGATAACATTTGCAACTGTAAATGAGGAAAAAAAGATTGTAAAAATTATAGAAAATAAGACCTGTCCAGAACAAATCTGTAACAAAGTGACAAGCAAGGAGCAGTGGTATATACATCTTGCTCGTGTAGTCTCCAACCGAATATCTTCCTTTTAAGAGAAAAAATAATAATAATTCTAATAGGCAATTCTCTCCACTTAGTTACCAACTAGGGATTGCTCTAATGTCAGCATTCTAGATTCATCGAACTTAAAAAATTCCAATAAAGCAAAATAGAAAGCAATTAATAGAGAAATAGTGCAAAAAATAAATAATTACCACTTCTCCCATTACTTTATATGGACGCATCTAAAGTACTTCTACTTGCTGCATTACACATATCAATCATTAGTTGATTTGTAAATAACATAGGCTAAATTTAACAGAAGAGAATATATAATAAAGAGAATGATTAGGAATATAATAAAAAATTGAGAGATTTTGGAGAATTGGATGATAGTGGTATTGCACATGAAAATCAAGAGAAAGTTAGTGAAGATGAATGACAACGAGACAAACAGAGATGGCGAAGACAAATGAAATAGAAATTAGAAAATGGACCTTATGAGAAGAGTTAGAAGAGGGGATTCTTCTTCTGCCTCTTCTTAAGCGACTCTTCCGCATCACTGTCCATTTTGAGGTGGTTATTGCAATCACACTTGCTCTTCAATTCAAACGCTCGGAGCTGAGATAGAGGAAGAGGGTGAGGGCGAGGCAAAGAGGGCGAGGTAGAGAGAGAGATAGCGAGGCAGGGAGAGAATTAAAAGGGAGTATTTATACCTAGGGCAAGAAAAATAACAACGGAATAATTTTTTCGTTGCTATTTTAGAACCCAATATTTTGAGCCTGATTACTTAGCAATGGATAGCAACGGAAATTATATTTCGGTGCTAAAAAAAGCAACGGAATTTCTCTTCCATTGCTAAATTAGCAACGAAAATTATAAATAGCATTGGAAAATAATTTTCGTTGCTATTTTTCATTCGAAAATTTTTTTCTCATCTATTGGCGCATTATTTAGCAACAGTATAGTAATTCCGTTGCTAAGAATAGCAACTGAATAGTTTTCTCATTGCTATTTTAGAACCCAATATTTTGAGCCTGGTTATTTAACAATGGATAGCAACGAAAATTATATTCCGTTGTTAAAAATAGCAACGGAATTTCTCTTCTGTTGCTAAATTGGCAACGAAAATTATATGCCATTGCTATTTTAGCAACGAAAAATAATTTTCGTTGCTATTTTTTGTTCCAAAATTTTTCTCCCATCTGTTGGCGCATTATCTAGCAACGGTATAGTAATTCTGTTGCTAAATTTTGGCGCTAAAAATTCCCTCCACTTTTAGCGACGGAATATCACCAAATATTTATTCGTTGCTAAATCTGCAAAGTTTAACCAATTTTAGCAACGGAAACTCATTTCTGTTGCTAATTTAGCAACGGAATATATTTCATTGCTATTTTTTCATTGCTATTTTCACATTTTCTTGTAGTGTATATTTCATCCTCCAATTCAAAGTTATACTACATCAAGAATAGCACACGAGTAAGAGTATTTTCCCAAACCTCTTCTCCTAAGCTCCTTAGAAAGTCAATTAGCACCTTGATCCACCACTTTCTCCTTTCTCTTATTTTTCTTTATTTCCACAACTACAAGTTTAAGTCCAATTTCCAGAATTGGACACAAATGTCAAATTTCACATTAACCCAAAATTAAAGAAATAGAAGAAGGAGATGAAGAACAAACCAACTCAATTACCTACCTTGCAAATTAGAAACTCAACTTCATAAATTAAACTCTTGATCACTCAATAGAATTATGGAATCTAAAGTGGGCAAAGATGGCACAAGAAGGAGAATATGAAGAAAGACAGAAATTTGAGAGAGGAAGAGCAGCTGAAGACTACATGCAAAAGTGAGGATTTTTCTCTCTCATCAAGGGTTTATATTGCATGCAGTGGGGTTGGTTGGCAACTCCACTAAGGCACATGTGGAATCCACTTCAATTCCCTTAATCAACATTAACACAAATCTAGTTTTAGTTACTCACCATTAGCCACTAATTAATCTTGTTTAATATTAATCATGTACATTTATCAATTAGCCACATAAACTTATTTTATTAGTTCAATTGAGCCCTCAATTCTATTACACCTAAATCTAAAATTAACATATTCATTGTAATCTCATCCTAATTATCTTAATTGGACCAATTAGCTACTAGGGTATACTTCGGGCCATTATAAAAAGCATAGAAAAATAATCGAAATCCAGTAGTATGTAAGAGGAAGCTAGCACCCCGTATCTGTTCATGATCATTTGTGCGTGTGGATACTGGTAGAGAGCATTCATCCTTAGAGCAGTGCCTATATGCAATCAAATTAAAGTGTTAATTCGTGTTTCTGCACATCAAAAAGTTAGTGTTCGATAATATTTCTCATTGAATCAATTGGATCACATGGATCCGATTTTGGATTTTTATTTAATTCTGCTGTGCTTAATTTGAATTATTATGATAAAACCCAACACATACATATTCATGAGTTCATGTCATAGGCTTATCTCAAATTAACCAACGAATATATAATATTATCACGTAAATTCTTTCATAGTTTTACAATTTCTTTCCTTAATATTTCACCTAATTCCATATTATAGTAGAACATACAGTCGTTATGTATCATTGAACAAATACTAGACAAGTATCATAATTATTTCAGTGATCATGCAAGGTCCATTGCTCATATCATACCATCATAACACATTTATATATTCATAACATGATCACATACTCATTTATAAATACACAGTCGTTCTATATGGTTAACAGTTCCCGCCATATGATCTTGAGCAGTGTTATCAGACAAATAACAATTTAAGTACATAATTCCATTAATGCAAATACTTGCTAAGTAGGCTTTGTAATTCTTTCAGAATTATGTACCACTATTCCTTATCCATGTTTACTCATTTATAGTCATAAAATTAGCATACATATGTTCCAATGCACTAATCATATATTCGGAATAATGTTAGTAATTAACATAGCAAATATAAACTTAATGGATTAAGTACAAACTATATGCATATCACTATTCTTTCCATGTAATTTCATGTGTGCCATAAGCCTTTCGTTACCATTTAAATATTCATAGTCATATACTTATCATGTACAATTAGTACAATTAGCAGTTCATGTCATATCATTTTCAATTATTATTGGTAGTTACTTAGCTAATATACATATAATTCCTTTATTAAAATACTATGTTCATAACAATAATCGTTTCCTCGTTTTCTACTAGCACATAAACTTTTTACCTGTTATTATTGGTCATACATAAACATACGTTTACCTTTCACAGTTACCACCTCAGGCTATCCATAATAATTGACTATTTTTATTTAATAATAATCTATGATGATACATAACATTTAAGACAGTACAGAGCATTAGCCATAGTTTTTAAAGCCATATTAGTACATAAATATCATTTATAGGATCAACAAATAATTTACTTTTACATGACTAATATCATACATTCATGTATTACATATGTACATATTGATTACCAGTTAGTAAAATCATGTCAAACAAGTTCTGGGAAGTTCTAATAAAATTTAGGTTCAAAATGGTGATAAAAAGTCACATAATATGCTGAAAATAGGGGTCACACGGTGGTCAGACAATCATGACCACCATGTGGGTCAATTTTAAGGCAAAAATAGGATTTTGGGCATAAAGATAGTTACTAAAGAATAAGCTTAAACTTTTAAAGTTGTATAGTACGGTGTTTAAGAATTCCTCAAAATTCATGTGGATATGAATCAAAGAGAAACCCGATAAGTAGCTTGGAATGCCTAAAGTGACGATTTTGGTATTTAGCGATCGAGGTCAGTATATAAGCTTTGATTTTATGACTTGCCGAATATATTTATTAATGAACATGCATTAATTTTTTTACAATATTTATGAATGGATTTAAGAGTGCAAATTGAATTTTACATGTATACTTATATATGTATGCATATGCCTATGCATATGTGTAAAGTATATTTGGTAGTTGTATGATATGTAAGCATGAAATCACAGTTATAGACATTAGAGTTACAGTTCACTGGAGTATAACTCATGACAGTTATACATGTTAATTGTGGCTGTGCCACAACATGATTCTTGGGATTTTATCCCTTACAGTTCATTTCATTATTACATTTCTTGCATTGGGCCTAATCTTATTTTAACATGTCAAAGTATTTATATGAATATGATACATTTGAATGTTAGATTAATTTTAATAATCATAAAGGTGGCCCATATTACTTTGGTTGATTCTAATGTAACGTGGGCCCAAAATAATGGTTATTAGGCTTGTAAAATATTTTAGAATCACTAAGGTTTTATTATAAAAAAGAGAACCCTTTCCTCTCTCTTTACAGAACAAAATAACAATTATAAAAAAAATAAGAAAAGAAACATTCTTGCATCATTGGAAAAGAACAAAGAAAAGCAAAAGGAGAGAGCTGATAAAATCTTTGCAACCATGAATCAAAGTTAGTATTTCCTCTTCTCCTCATAGTATAAATCATAGAGAATGGTTGAATCAATTGCGTCATAAATGATCTTAGAAAAATTCTAGACTTGAAATAATATTTAGAAAATTTAAATTTCGATTATATATGGTATCGGAGCCTGATTATGACATTTTGATTTGCATTAAAGTTAATTTTAGGATTCATAGTAGCCATTTATTTTGAGATTAATTTAATGGTGAAATATTTAGAATTGAGTCATTTTGCATAAATGTTAATTTGATTTTTGGTTGAATTAAGTATGAGGTAAAATGATTTGGTGTTGATATTTGTTGGAAAATATTTTCCGTTTCAGAAATCAAAGATCAAAGGTTGAAAATGGCTACTTACGTTTTCCTTATAGTTTTTGGACTATTATTATTTGGTAATTAAAATTACACTTTAGTCCCTAAATGTAACACTCCAAAAATCCTATTTTGTGAATAGTAAATTATAGATAATAAATAGTGATGCCTAAGGCATGAGAATAAAAAAATTCACCGAAAGTCAACTTTTGACTTAAGAGTAGTTAAGAATCGACTTTGACTAGGCAATTAAGTCGTAAATAAAGCTAATTAAGGTGATTAAGTTGGAATCAATGTTAATTAAGGCTATTAATTAAACCGAGAGATTTAATTATGAATAATTTATAATAACCAGTTAGTAGAGATTAAATATTATACAAGAACCTTAGATAAACATTAGTTATGGTGGGAGATATACGTGGGTTTTGGAGATAATTTTAAATAAAGTGAAATTTAGCAACAATTAATTAACCGATTAAAAAAATGAAAAATAGGGGGAAGAGAGATGGAGAGACTTGTAACACCCCATTACTCGCACGTAGTGGGTTACCACGATAGGTGAAGGATGCCGCACAATAAAAGTTCTAATCAAAACACTTAAGTTATTAAAAGTCGAAATATAAAATTTCCTGTTATTAACTTAAAATCATATGGATATACATGCAGAAGCCATCATACTTTATATTATTATAACAATAAAAGTCTCATTATAATATTATAGTAGTACAGGCCTGCACAAATATCTTTGTTATTACAACCCATAAACTATGTTGTACTCATTCAAAAGTTACATTTACAAAGTTCCACACAACCCTATGCAAAACCTACATAAGCGAACCCCTATTGTGTTGGCTTAAGAAGATGCGGGGTGTCCTTCAAAATCACCATGTATTCGATACTTACACAGATGAAACACCCGTGCTAAGCACGACGGCTTAGTGAGGTAAACACATGAAATGGATAATAGCTCATAGTGGTTATCAATGTAATTACAAGCGTATGATATACGAATAAATTAAAGAGACAAAGTAGATATGTATAAAATATAATATCATAACATATCAACAGTCATATACATATACATTCGTAATCACATGCTTAAATATTCAAATTACTCATTTATTGCTTATCAAATGCCTGCATTTACAATGGGGTGGATAACGGGTAGAAATGCATAGGTACTCGATGGTACATCCATTTCTGAACACATTAGGATTTGTTGCGATCCGAAAAACACATTAGGGATCAATCATGATCCATGATTCATAAGAACCCAATTCAGGCTTCTAACACATATATGGACCGTACCGTGATCCAAACATAGGCTGCAGCACTCAGAACCCTATAGGCATGCCTATCTATCCATGAACAAATAATTGCAGGCTCAGTAAACAACTAAAGTTCCATATTTAAACATTCATCAATATATAAAATAAGCAGTAAAATGCCAAAACAGTGAAGGGTCACGGTGGGTAAGGATCCGTGCCCACGGTGAGATTTTAAAGAAAAGAAAACTATCATCTAGCCTGCACTATCGTGAGTGCGACAGAGCCATCCCTAAGGGTTGGTCGTGAGAGTGGCCTATGTCACAAGTGTGATAGAACCATCCATAAGGATTATTTATGAGTGCTACAGAGCCATCCGTAAGGCGACCCCTCCAAAAACAAAACAATAGACATCACTCCAATGCCTAACTTTCGCACTCTAAACTGACACCTAGCCCTCATTTTTAGATAAAACTCCCTTCCTAACATTTGTTCCGTAAGATGTGAAGTTTCACCTAGCACAAATTCAGGTCCTTTAGCCCTTTAAAATGTCAGATATGATCTAAACAACAAGTACTGCTCCACTGAATTGACCAAAGTAGAGGCATCTCTATTTTGGCCAATTTTGGAGCACTTAGAGTCAGAACTAGGTCTAGATTCCTTATAGACATATTGAGAAACATCTCTTAACTTTCTAACCCATTCAAAATCATGCAATTTAGATCACTCAATCTCTAGATATAACCAAAATAACAAACAAAGGTCTGGCAAAATTTGAGCAGAGTTTCCCCTAGAAACTCTACTTGCCCAATTTAACCACTTAGTCAACCCTAACCACAACAAGGCAACTCAACAGCATTTAATTCATTCACAAATACTTTAAAATAGCAAATATGCATCAACGATACATTCAAATGAAAATTTCCCCACCTTACTAAAAAATCCTTCAAGTAGCTTCCCTAGCACCCACTTTCTCCTTTCCTTTAGTTTTGGCTCCACTTGCTTCTAAAAAAGCATCACAATATATCTATTAACACAAAACTCACTAAAAGCTCACCCCTCAACTCATGGAAGAAGAAGGGGAAGAAAAATAAGAAGAAACTTACCTATTAAACTTAAAAACCACTTGATTTGCTAAAAAGGGACTTAAGCATATTTTAATGGAGATTGAAATAGGTTTTGAGGGACAAAGGAAATGGATGAATTGGGAGAAGGAGGGAGGCCAGATGCTTAGCCCTTAAGACACTAACTTTATGACTATTAAAGCCAGGCAGATGCTTTCCCAAGTTCATCCAAATCTACTTAATCCATATGGCACACTATGATTGGTCCAAAAGTCAAACTTCTCTTTTAATCCTTTGACCCACCAAAACTCATGGACAAGTCCCTAAAACAACCTATTTCAAGTGTGGCCCTACTACAAAACTTAATTAAGGCAATCTAGTCCAAAAATGTCAAATGACGAAACTACCCCTAACAAATCAATTAATATTGGTTATGTCCCAACATGCAAAAACTCAACCAAAAAGCACAAACTCGACCTCTCTTATGCCCTAAGCATATCCAATACAACTAGAGTCGAGGCCTTACAAGATTGGTAAAAACTCTCACCAGCGCCTGCAATAACCCAACGCTGTCCTCTCTCTACAACGACTAGCCATACGACTTTCCTCTATGTAGCCGCCGTCTCTTCCTCTCTCCTTTCAAACCGAAGCTCCTTCTTCATTTTTTGGTGACCTCCAGCATCGGGTGGTGACACAAACGACACCAGACATCGGCTAAAGGCAAAATGAACCTTTTGATGACCTCAATTTCTTCTCACTCACTGGCAATAGGTAGATTAGAGATGAGTATACTACAATCTTCCGAAGAAGATTCTGATCAAACCATGAAGCTTTAAGGCACGTGACCACCTCCATTGAAACCCTAGTAATGTCATCTTTGTAATGCCCCAAAATTTTTGGTTTCATGAATAGTACTTTTTGACCAAAGTTTGACTTAAAAATGGATGAAATTCAAACCCGAACATATTAATGGAAAATATATGATATTAATTAAGGTATTTATGTGGGGTTGATATTTTAATGGGTATTATTTATTAAGAAAAAAAAAGAATTTATAAGTTTTAACTGTGTTATTTCAGACCTTGGAAATTAAATAACACCCGAATAATTTTTTACTATGTATTTTAAAATTATTAAATAAGGATATTTTTAGTGGGATTAAATCCAAATAATGGATTAAAATTGAAATTTAACCTTGAATCTTGAAAACTAAAATAAAATAGTGGAAGTTTGGCATTTAATGGATTAAGTTTTATTTTCATTATAACTATTGGACTTTTGAGGGAATTTTCAAAGGACCAAATGGCAAAAATGCCATCTTTTTTCTTCTTTTTCCCTTGGCTACCGAGAATAATCCCCATTCCTTTCTTTTTTATTTTTCTTCCAACTTCTTCACTCTAAAGCTTAATTTCCTTTTTAATTTCCTTTCTCTAGTCCCTAAATCAACATCTAAACACTACATCTTTAAACTGGGGTCCCCAAAATCAACAAATCAATAAGAATTTTAGGAAAAAGATGAAAGGGTAGTAAATGGGTTTATTGGGTGAATTAGGGGTGTACACGGTTCTGGATGTTCCTGTACCGAACCGAAATACCGAAAAAAAAAGATCCAAAATCGAATTGTACCGTTGACTTTTTTTACTAGAACTAAATCGAATTGTACTGTTGACTTTTTGATTAGAACCGAACCGAATTATACTAGAACCAAATCGAGAAACGTATTTGTGACGCGCGCCGGATCCCCGCGGCCGCCCCTATGACCGCCCGCACGTGGGCGATCGGGCAATTGTGGGCCCGTTGACAGCTTGCAATAAATTGCAAGTGCGTCTATATTGGGCAACAAGGAGGTTTTATGGAGTCGCCACCCAATAGAACATTGAAAAAGTTTCTCTCGCCTCAGAGAGCCTAAGACTGCGCTTAGTATCCATTTTTGGCCAGCCAAAGGGAGAAGGCAAACCTCTCGCCCTAAGGAGCCTAGGATTAACGCTAAAGCCTCATGACACAAGAGGTGTCTTAGAGGGTAAACCTCTAGCCTTTTGAGCCCAAAGACCAGAGCTGGTTCGGGACTTCTCATTTATTTATACCTTGATTAATATTATAATTAAGCTTTGAATTCATTGTTTCATCAACTTTCCACACAATGCAATTTAAATTAAAGGCGCAATCATTCATATCAAAAGCGGTAAATGTAAGCAAAATCCAAAATAAAGCATTCAAAAATAAATTACAATAACACTAGGAGCGGAATACAACTCCCATTTATAAAAGTCAAATACATGCATAAAACGGGTTATTCATTAATAGTGAGAACATTGGTCCTCGCATGCATGCTTGTTATGAAACAGTTTTGATGTGATGATTTATTTGGGTATGAAAAACTAGGACATTGGTCCCCTTTTATTTAGAAAAAATGTCAAGTTAATTAATAGAAACGTTTTTGTGATTTTCTTTTTAGCGTGCCTAAATAAAGAATTTTATAAGAAAATTATATGACAAAATTAAATAAAATATTACAAATAAAGAAAATAAATGTATGAACCGAACGAGCCTTTTTGGACCTCCCGATGTGCTCGCAAAAACGCCCAAGCGAAAAAATGAGTTTAGACATAAAAACAAAATACAAATAAAATAATGTTAGTAATTAAATCAATTAAACCAATTAAACATACAAAATAATGAATAACAAATTAAAATAAGATGATATGAAAAGAATGATAATGGAATCAAAATGTTAACAAACCAAAATAAATGAGAAACATGCATTATGTATGACAAATGATTAAATGATGTGATGAAAATAAAATAAAACATGTTAATTAATTAGTACATGAAAATATGAACATGATAACAATGATGATGAAGATAAACGAATCAAAGAATATATAAAATGATAAAGAAAAGAATAATAAATGAAAACAATTAAAGAATGATGAAAACAATTAAATGAACAATATGATTAATTAAATATGTTCACAAATGATATAAACCATTTACATGGCAAAAAGATCAATTAAAATGAATTTATTAATTACATGTTAAAAATAATAATGAATTAAAGTGAAATAAATTAATTACATGTTAAAAATAATAAACAATCAATATTTATATGAATAAAAATCATATATAAACAAATTAAATAAAACAAATCTGAAATAAATAAAATAAAACAATAAAATAAAATATACATAAATAAATTAGATATGAACCAAAAAAATAATAAGAACAAGCCCAGAATGTTTACACTCAGAGTTTCGGATTCGATGAAGGTAAAAGATGATCAATTTCTTTGTTTGATGATTCACAATATTAGAGTGAAATATGATGAAAATGTTGGAATTTTATTCCAAGAAACATGAAAAAAATGATCAAAAATTGTTTAAGAACAAAGAATTGATACCTTTGCCTAAAGAAATGATTTTGATCAAAAAAAAGTTTTTTATTGATTAAAATAAAGAAAAATGATTTCAAGAACAATCAATCACTTTGTTCATGTCAAAAAAATTGATTGAAGTTTTATTTTAGAAAATCAAATAAAAATTAGATTTTGATGACAAATAATTATTTTATTTGTCTCAAAATCAATTTTTTATCAAAAAGAGATTCAAAACAAAATCAATGAAAAAGTTTTATTGAACACAAAATAAAAGATTAAAAAACAATTTTGAGAACAAATAATTATTCTATTTGTCTCAAAAATTAAATCAAACAACAAAACTTCCTCTAAAAATATGTTTAGAAGAAATTATGTTGGAAAAAGAATGAAACATTTGATTTTTCTTTTTGATTTTTGGTTGGGGAATAAATCTGGAATTTTAGTGGTAGAAGAAGAAGAAGATAAAGAGAAAAAACGCTAAAAAATTCCCCAAAAGAATCCCACTTTAGGTTATCATCTTATTCTTTTTATAGGAAGAAAATAGGAAAAATAAATAATTAAAGGGATAAAATTTAATCAAATCAGATATTATCCATTTTAAATTTTAAAAATGGAAAAAATCCCATAAAACCTTGAAAAAAGGGATAAGAAACTGATTTTTAGGTCCAAAAATCGGAAAAAAGAAGTAATCAGTAGCGACGCTCAGAAGTAGGGACGCCCGTCGCTATAGAGGGGCGGGCGTTGGAGCGGCAACCAGGCGGCCTTCCGCGCGCTCGCGCACCAGCGCTCCGTGCGGCGCTCAGCGTGCGCGATGCTGCACGCGCCTTTAGCGACGCGCAGCATCGGCGACGCTGAGCATCGCCTTTGCGCCCGCAGCGCGATGGGCGCCAGCGCGCTGCCGCAGGCACGCCACCACGCCCGACACTCGCGATCCGACTTTTTTTTTTTAAATTGACTAAAAACACTATAATTTTAAGCCCCCATTTTTCAAAATTAATTTTTTAAATATTTTTTTATTATTTTCTAATTTTTCACTCTAAAATGCAAATTTGACGAGAAAACCATCACTTTTAACCTTTTAAGCCTGTGAAGGCAATTATCATCATTGGGTAACTTCGATCTAGGCTTACTCAGGACCCTGTGTCTACAGTTGCCCCCAGTTTAGGGGAATCTAGTACACTAGTGTCTAGGTGAGCCTAAACTCAAAGAAGAAAAGGAAAGAGACAAGTACCTGAGTCAGTCGTCTTTCCGAATTGGAGAATTCTGAGATGGTGGTTATTACCATGGTGTGTTTTCGTTTGTTGAAGTGGTGCTATCTGCGAGCCCTTCGGTTGATTGCCCCCTAAGAGGTCTTCGGTTCATCGATCATTTGCCCCCTGAGAGGTCTTCAGTTCATTGCCCCCTGAGAGGTCTTCGGTTCATTGATCGTTTGCCCCCTGAGAGGTCTTCAGTTCATTGCCCCCTGAGAGGTCTTCGGTTCATTGATCGTTTGCCCCCTGAGAGGTCTTCAGTTCATTTCCCCCTGAGAGGTCTTCGGTTCATTGATCGTTTGCCCCCTGAGAGGTCTTCAGTTCATTGCCCCTTGAGAGGTCTTCGATTCATTGCCCCCTGAGAGGTCTTCGATTTGCTGATCCCTGAGAAGTCTTTGGTTCATTGCCCCCTGAGAGGTCTTCGAT
Source organism: Excoecaria cochinchinensis (assembly GCA_947683425.1). Taxonomy (NCBI): domain Eukaryota; kingdom Viridiplantae; phylum Streptophyta; class Magnoliopsida; order Malpighiales; family Euphorbiaceae; genus Excoecaria; species Excoecaria cochinchinensis. The sequence goes on from CANTUQ010000020.1 coordinate 5,904,087, forward strand.
TCATTGCCCCCTGAGAGGTCTTTGGTTGATTGCCTCCTGAGAGGTCTTCGATTCATTGATTATTTAGACTGATGTCGTCACTCGGCTTTAGTCGGTGTTTGCATCAAATCTCTCTTTCTGCAAAATAGGGAAACTAAAATATGCAGGAAAAATAGTGAGCATGCAAGTGAAATGCATGAGTCATGTGGGAATGCAGGATAAAAATTCATCTATGTGGACTTGGAGATGATAGCCGGGCTAGCTGCAATTTGCAATAGGATCGATGACTTTTAAGCTGCTTTTGAGTTTCATGCCCTTTGGGATTGCGAGATTCTCATCCGGTACCTTTAGTCATTATTTGAAGGTAGTGCGTCCCTTGTGGATTTTCACACTAGCTTTTCTTAGTGGGAAATGCGTCCTTTGTGGATTTTCACATAACCCTGTGCCTTATTTTTTTTTGCCTGGAATGGACCCAACCCAATCCAGCGGCTTTTCTCTTTCTTCTTTTTTTTGAAGGACAGACTGCCTGTTTTCAGGTTTTCACCCTATCCTTTTGCCTAGTTTTTGCTTAGAGCACCAGTTACGGTTTTCACTCTAACGGCTCTTTTTTTTTTTTTAAGATTGCTGAAGTTGTTGGCAAGAATCTTTAGGGAGTCTTAGGACATGGTTGCATGAGCTTGATTTTGCACATCTGATAACAGGATGAATCGGCTGAAGCATTTGCGTGCTGAGAGTAGCAGAGGGTAGGCAGATACATGACTTTGATCACACAGGGTACAATACTTAGATCACATCATTGCATAAATGCATGTGTTTCAATTTGATTTCATTAAACATGATCATTATTTTGGCATTGATTTTAAAAAATACAAGACTTTAGCTAATCTCGAGATAGATCTTGAAAGCATCAAACTCCTGTTATCAATCAGCCCTCTCGGGTTTTATGATTGAAGATTTTCTCTCATCTCTTAATCTTTTTCTTTGAATGCGAATTCTAGATGCAACTTTGGGGACGGGACTTAACTCGAATGCATGAATGCACTCGTGGCTCCACGCTTTAAGCTCAAGAAACACCATATGCCTCTTCTTACGTACCAAACCTTATTAGAAGGTCATCTTCGCTAATTGGATAAGACTGAACCAAGAATCAAAAGGTCTTACTTTGGTTGTAATGTTAGGCTTAGGTAGATGGCTATCAAAGGAGGATCAAGTCGCTAGAGAAAAATGGCCGCAATATTTTCTCGACTGGTGGATGAACCATTCTCAGCTCAGTTGTATATACAAAGGTATTCTTGAATTTGGATTTGATAACATTTTAGCTCATTTAAGATCAGATTGACAGTTAAAAAGGTAATCATCAAAACTCGTCAAGTGGTTATTATTTTGAGCTCTACTTTTTTCTTTTTTTTTTTAAGGAGCTCATGTCTTTGGCGCATGACTAAAACCCTCTTCCCAAAGTGTAAACTCATCCTTACTAGAGCAATTTTGATAACCCACAAAGAAATTGTTAATTGTTAAAACGTTCATCCATCCCTGCTAGAGAGGCCACTCTTCTAAGGGGAAGCCAAAATCATTTTAGGCGAGGGGATAGTTTTAACATGTGTAACAACAAAATTGGCACGCATTTAGCATACCCACATAAAGGCTCAATGGGCAAGCAAGCGATTGTGAAGTAAGGGTAGGAAATGCTCATTTAGAGAGCTATACAAAGAAAATGTTGCCTAAATCATTTTCTAGGTTCCGTCTTATCTAGGGATCGCTTTGATGGGTAATCAGAAAGGTTCTAGTGCTCTTAGTGAGTTTCCATCCAGTCCCCTAATTGCAACTAGTTTTTTTTTATTATTTTTAATTTCCCTCTCTACATGAGCTATGTTAGATGCTATCAAAATTTTCTTTGGGTTCCCCAAAGTTTCCGAGATTAACTGCAATCATATTATTTGAATTAATGCCAAAGTAAATGTGTTATGATCATGAGAAATGAAATCAATAGAAACATTATACAAATAAGCAAAAATTGTTCTCTTTATTACCAAAAATTGTAACATAAAATGTTCTAGAAATAAAAAGAATTTCAGCATCTAAAAGCAATATCACTAGCGGGCCACAAGACACAATCATGTTTGCGGTGGAGGGACTGCATTATAACCTGCTTTTTTCTTTTTCTCTCTCTTCTCAGGATCTGCGATCTGATTAGTGTCAATGAGATCCTAGATTTTGTTTCTTAGAATACGGCAATGGTCAGTCAAATAGCCGGTGTGCTGGTGGTAAGCGCAGTACTGATCACCTCTATGTCCCGGCTGTCCCTGACTCAAGGCTGGTCTTGGTGGCAATGGCTGCAACTTGCCTTCCTTCGTTAGTCTCTCCATCACCCAGGATAGAGAGCGGCCTAAGTTGGAGTAGTATCTCTGACCCTGCCCAACTCCAGTAGCTGAGACCTCTGCCGTCCTACCGTTTTTGCTGTTGCTGCTCCCGGCACCTCCTGATTTGAATCTCGACTGGTTCCCATAGCCTTTCCCAGCAAAGTTATTTTGGCTTGCTTTCTTTGCCAGGTAAGCCGCCTCAGCTTCTATAGCGATATCCTTAAGCGACTCCCAGTCCTTGAGCCCCTTAAAACTGAGCAAGTCCCTTAAGTAAGGGCATGAGTTTCTGATAAACAGCCTAATCTGGTCTGCAATGTCAGGCTTCCTCTTCATCTCCATGACCCTGTTTCTCCATCTTGTAAGGTACTCATGGAATGACTCATCATTCTTCTGCTGTAGAAGCTCGAGGTCTTTTAGGGTGACCTCCATCCTAGTGCTGCAGTCATACTGCTTCATAAATTCTTCGGTCAAAAGGTCCCAATCCTCTTTGGACCTCCTATCCAACCCGTAGTACCAGTCAACTGCCGAGCCCACCAGACTAAGGCAGAAATATTCCACCTTCTGCTTCTTGCTCAGCCCTATGCCTTTCATGACCAAGGTGTACTGCTTGATGTGGGTGGATGGGTCAGAGGTGCCATCAAATTTCGGCAGCTCGGGCATCTTGAATCCTTGGGGCAGCAGCTCTTCATCCCCCAGATCTCTGTCCTCTGGGTTGACCCCCTTTCCAGCCTAGAGCATGCGGGTGATAGCTTCGATCTGCTGTCTCATACCTCTTAAAGCTTCATCCTCTACTCTGGGTGCTCTGGGCCTTGTAGCTTGGTGGACTATCGACACCTCTTCTTCTTCCTCCTCCATCAAGAAATCATCGTTGGGGTTATGAATCCTTTCCCCTCTTGGCTCGATGGGTGCAGCAGCTCTGTGTTCATTATTAGGTTGGCGAGCAGCAGTTCCAACGAAGGGAGCCTCCCCACCAGCAGGTGGTTCGGGTTGCCCCCGAGGAGGGGCTGCCTGTGGCTGTAGAGCAGCAGGCGGCTATGGGGCAGCAGGTGGATGGGCAATCCTTTCAGCCATGGCACCCATCATGTCTAGCACTCTCCGTTCGAAGTCCTCTAGCCTCCTAGCTAGGTCTCGAGTGGTCAGTGCTCCGGTTTCTTCTGCCATTGGTGGTTCTACAGAGGCTTCACTAATTGATGAGGATGACTCAGAATCCAAGTCAGACACTAGTTCCGGCAACTCAAAGAGCATATTTGTCCTTACTAGCCGACCGTTGGAACCTCTAGTCCACTTAGATGAATCTATGATGGCTGAAAAAAATTAGATTGTTAGGATGATGCATGAATGACATATACAATGCATGATAGTGAGTTATGCAACATTTACAATCACATGCAAGCAAGTAAATCCTTCAAACCTTATTACTCCCACACACGAGGTAATGCGGTCTCTTTCCTAGGTGGGCTTAATCCATGGGTTAGCGGGGAACCCAATGGATGCGTATGGTGCTCGGTGGAAAACCGGCATCATAACATCTCTTATCTAATGTGCAAGCACATGGGTTATGATCGTTATGTATTTAGGCAATCCCAATAAGTCATCTGGGCCTATCGGGGCATGAAAGCCTTTGATTAGGTGACCAATCAGATTATTTGGGTTTGTCCAATACAAAATAATCCATATAGCAAGCAAGGTATTACGGTTCATATCACCTAAGGGAAGTATCTATTTCCATTACATGAGCTTTGGTCATGGGGTGGTGTTACTTTAGGGCTACCCAAGCATGATCCCTGCCGACGGGTCTAGCTAATCACGAGCGTAACGACCGATCGGGTCACCATTTAATATACCATGATGGTACGAGGCTTGGGCTGGTGATTATCCTTAACACTTCCCTAAATTGAGTGAAAATAGGGTCGTGCTTCGGGAATGCACCGGGGCTAAAAGAGGGACCAAACTAGCGTAGATCTAAGGCTCTAATGAGATGCAATGCAGTTTTGAAAGAAGATGAAATTTTTAAATTAAAACTCAATTATGATTTTTAATCAAGGTACTTTCGAATCGAAATCTCGAGTATGTCCCCAGTGGAGTTGCCACTGTGACGCGCGCCGGATCCCCGCGGTAGCCCCTATGACCGCCCGCACGTGGGCGATCGGGCAATTGTGGGTCCGTTGACAGCTTGCAATAAATCGTAAGTGCGTCTATGTTGGGAAACAAGGAGGTTTCATGGAGTCGCCACCCAATAGAACATTGGGAAAGTTTCTCTTGCCTCGGAGAGCCTAAGACTGCGCTTAGTATCCATTTTGGGCCAGCCAAAGGGGGAAGGTAAACCTCTCGCCCTAAGGAGCCTAGGATTAACGCTAAAGTCTCGTGACACAAGAGGTGTCTTGGAGGGTAAACCTCTAGCCTCTTGAGCCCAAAGACCAGTGCTGGTTCGGGACTTCTCATTTATTTATACCTTGATTAATATTATAATTAAGTTTTGAATTCATTGTTTCATCAACTTTCCACACAATGCAATTTAAATTAAAGGCGCAATTATTCATATCAAAAGCGGTAAATGTAAGCAAAATCCAAAATAAAGCATTCAAAAATAAATTACAATAACACTAGGAGCGGAATACAACTCCCATTTATAAAAGTGAAATACATGCATAAAACGGGTTATTCATTAATAGTGAGAACATTGGTCCTCGCATGCATGCTTGTTATGAAACAGTTTTGATGTGATGATTTATTTGGGTATGAAAAACTAGGACATCGGTCCCCTCTTATTTAGAAAAAATGTCAAGTTAATTAATAGAAACGTTTTTGTGATTTTCTTTTTAGCGTGCCTAAATAAAGAATTTTACAAGAAAATTATATGGCAAAATTAAATAAAATATTACAAATAAAGAAAATAAATGTATGAACCAAACGAGCCTTTTTGGACCTCCCGATGTGCTCGCAAAAACGCCCAAGCGAAAAAATGAGTTTAGACATAAAAATAAAATACAAATAAAATAATGTTAGTAATTAAATCAATTAAACCAATTAAACATACAAAATAATGAATAATAAATTAAAATAAGATGATATGAAAAGAATGATAAAGGAATCAAAATGTTAACAAACCAAAATAAATGAGAAACATGCATTATGTATGACAAATGATTAAATGATGTGATGAAAATAAAATAAAACATGTTAATTAATTAGTACATGAAAATATGAACATGATAACAATGATGATGAAGATAAACGAATCAAAGAATATATAAAATGATAAAGAAAAGAATAATAAATGAAAACAATTAAAGAATGATGAAAACAATTAAATGAACAATATGATTAATTAAATATGTTCACAAATGATATAAACCATTTACATGGCAAAAAGATCAATTAAAATGAATTTATTAATTACATGTTAAAAATAATGATGAATTAAAGTGAAATAAATTAATTGCATGTTAAAAATAATAAACAATCAATATTTATATGAATAAAAATCATATATAAACAAATTAAATAAAACAAATCTGAAATAAATAAAATAAAACAATAAAATAAAATATACATAAATAAATTAGATATGAACCAAAAGAAATAATAAGAACAAGCCCAGAATGTTTACCCTCAGAGTTTCGGATTCGATGAAGGTAAAAGATGATCGATTTCTTTGTTTGATGATTCACAATATTAGAGTGAAATATGATGAAAATGTTGGAATTTTATTCCAAGAAACATGAAAAAAATGATCAAAAATTGTTTAAGAACAAATAATTGATACCTTTGCCTAAAGAAATGATTTTGGTCAAAAAAAAGTTTTTTATTGATTAAAATAAAGAAAAATGATTTCAATAACAATCAATCACTTTGTTCATGTCAAAAAAATTGATTGAAGTTTTAATTTAGAAAATCAAATAAAAATTAGATTTTGATGACAAACAATTATTTTATTTGTCTCAAAATCAATTTTTTATCAAAAAGAGATTCAAAACAAAATCAATGAAAAGGTTTTATTGAACACAAAATAAAAGATTAAAAAACAATTTTGAAAATAAATAATTATTCTATTTGTCTCAAAAATTAAATCAAACAACAAAACTTCCTCTAAAAATATGTTTAGAAGAAATTATGTTGGAAAAAGAATGAAACATTTGATTTTTCTTTTTGATTTTTGGTTGGGGAATAAATCTGGAATTTTAGTGGAAGAAGAAGAAGAAGATGAAGAGAAAAAACCCTAAAAAATTCCCCAAAAGAATCCCACTTTAGGTTTTCATCTTCTTCTTTTTATAGGAAGAAAATAGGAAAAATAAATAATTAAAGGGATAAAATTTAATCAAATCAGATATTAACCATTTTAAATTTTAAAAATGGAAAAAATCCCATAAAAACTTGAAAAAAGGGATAAAAAACTGATTTTTAGGTCAAAAAATCGGAAAAAAGAAGTAATCAGACCCTATAGCGAAGCTCAGAAGTAGGGACGCCCGTCGCTATAGAGGGGCGGGCGTCGGAGCGGTAACCAGGCGGCCTTCCGCGCGCTGGCGCTCGCGCACCGGCGCTCAGCGTGCGCGATGCTGCGCGCGCCTTTAGCGACGCGCAGCATCAGCGTTGCCTTTACGCCCACAGCGCGATGGGCGCCTGGGCGCCTAGGCGCCTGCGAGTTGGGCGCACACGCGCCTGCGAGCTGGGCGCGAGCGCGCTGCCGCCGCGCCCGACACTCGCGATCTAACTTTTTTTTTATTTTATTTTAAATTGACTAAAAACACTATAATTTTAAGCCCCCATTTTTCAAAATTAATTTTTTAAATATTTTTTATTATTTTCTAATTTTTCACTCTAAAATGCAAATTTGACGAGAAAACCATCACTTTTAACCTTTTAAGCCTGTGAAGGCAATTATCATCATTGGGTAACTTCGATCTAGGCTTACTCAGGACTCGGTGTCTACAGTATTGAACCGTACCGAACTGTTCTGTACTGAATTGGACCGAAATAACCGATATTTATTAATTATTATATATAATATTAGTAATTTATATATAAATATTATTTATAATTTCTATTATATCGTTATTATATAAATTTAACTTCATAATTATTTGTATTTTTTTGAAACTTCTATAATTATTTGTATTAAATATTTTAATGTATGAAATTAATATAATAAATAGTTAATAAATTAAAATAAATATTTTGATTATTAATAAGATAAATTTAATTATCATATCTATATGAATGTGCAATTAAAATAACTTGTGTTTAATTTAATTTACGTTTAGTGTTACTTAACTACTACATAATTTTTCATTTTTTACAAATATTTATATACACACACAAACATAATTATTATATCAATGAAATTTTACTAATTAATGTAATTATATGAGTATATAATCATCTTACCAATTAATTTCATTTACTTTTAATATCACTCAACTAGTATTTATCTATTGTAAGTTAATAATTTAATTATGTATAATTTAATTTTACTAATTAATATAACTATATAAGTATATAATCACCTTACTAATTAATTTCATTTATTTTTAATATCACTCAACTAGTACTCATATATATTTTTTGTGCAATACCTATACGAATAATTAAGCATATAAATTAATAATATAATTATATATAATAATTATTATATATAATGAAATTTACCAATTTAATTCATGTAATTATATAAATATATAATCATCTTACCAATTAATTTCATTTTTTTTAGTATCACTCAACTAATATTTATTTATTTTGGCACAGTACATATATGAGTAATTGAGTTGTAATTTAATAATTTAATTATATATAATTAAATTTTACTAATTCGTATTTAATTTAATTTAACTTTAATATCACTCAACCACTAATTTTTTTTTTACAAATATTTATATACACAATCACTTTACCAATTAATTTTATTTACTTTTAATGCTACTTTTACATTCACCCTTATAGTTATTAACTATAATATTAATTAATAATCTTTTAACTATTAAGCAAAATTTAGTGAAATTGAGTATAATAACTGAGCCAAAATAATATATATGGATAGATTCTAACCATATAATCAGCCAATGCTGTATATATAATTACCTTATTAATTAATTTCATTTATATTTAGTATCACTCAATTAGTAATTATCTATTTTGACACAATATATATTTGAATAATTGATTTATTTTAATAATGTAATTATATATAATTGAATAATTTATTATATAATCATTTTATCAATTAATTTCATTTGATTCTAGTGTCACTCGACTAATACTCATCTATTTCTATCACAATACCTATATAAATATGTAAATTAAAAATAAAATTATTTATAATTATTTATAATAAAATTTTAATTTCTTTTATTTTTAGCCTTAATCAACTAATACTCATATGCATTTAGCAATAATATTTATGTGAGTAATTGGAAATATATTTTAATAATATAATTATATACAATTATTATATTAATAAAATTTTATTAATGAATATATAATATAATTATATATGTGTATAATTATCTTATTAATTAAATATTTTTTAGAGCAAATTAAGAATAAAATTTGAAAAATTTTAGTATAAATATTTTTTATTTTAAGTTTTGGAGGGAATTGAAATATTTGGGGGGAATCTAATGTGGAGGAGTTGGGTTTTCGGTATTTAGAGCGAGTTGAACGGACTAATCGTTATTAATTATTGTTTTTGTTATAACTTTTGATACATGTGTCCGTTTGCTTATTATTATATATTTTCGGAAAGCTCATTTCAAGCCGGTCGACTTTTCCAAAACTTAGTCTCCCGTAAGAGCTCATTTCATGCCTCAAAAATAACGTTTGAGCTTCCGTTTTTCAATTTGAGGTTTTAGGGGTATTATTGTAATTTTTTTTTATTTTTTCATATAAATTGTTTGTGACCTTAGTTTGGAGGGGACTTTTCAACTTAGAATAAAATTCTTTCGTTTTGAGGTATTTTTGCTGTGTCAGAATCCGACCGATTTTATATTTTATTATATATATATATATAAGAGAATAAATTAAAAAAAAACCTAAATTGTGCCTGTCTCTTTCTTTTCTGTCTCGAAATCATGTTAAGCCCCATAATTTTTTTTATTTTTTCCGTTGGTTTTAGCTTATACTTGTATTTCCTTTTTCTCGTCGCTTCCACTGTCATTTTCACGGATACATCTAAAAGTAAGGATAAGTCACACACAATTTTTGGTTTTGTGGTATTCGTTAATAGTACGTCATTAGTTAGTTAAAAATTTGATCAATAGGCTTGTACATAAGCTTTAATTAGGATGATCATTAGGGATGAATTACCAATTAATTTTATTAAATATTAGGATTTTAGGAAATTTATTTAAGTAATTTATCTCGAATTTAAAATTTTATCTAGAGTGACTATTGTTAAAATATATTTTTCTTTTTTCATAAAGGAGAGGGATAAATTGAAATATTTTCTTAAAATTGAATGCAAAATTGTATGTACTTGTTGAAATATTTTAATCATATTTGTATTTATTATTGTGTATATTTATATTATAAATTTTTTAAAATATTGAATTATCCGAAATACCGTATTGTATTACCTTATTTTGTTTTGTACCGAAAGAATCGAATAACCAAACTGAACTGTACTGAAAATTATAAGAACCGTACTGAACTGTACCGAAATTTAAATAAAATACGAAGATTTGTAAAGAACCGAATTGGACCGAACTGTGTACACCCCTAGGGTGAATAGTATCCAAAAATGGGTAAGTTAATTAATAGAGTTTTAGTTAATTTTTTATGCATGATTTTAGTATAATTTCATGCATTAATGAATAAAAATGCATGAAATTGAATTTTTATGTATTTTTATAATGATAAAGAAGATCAGTTAAAGAAGAAAGAGAAAGGAAAAGAGAAAGAAATGAAGAATTGATATGGAATTAAATTTTTTGAGAGTATAATTTGAAGGATTGGCATCAATTTAAGTATGTGTTAATTTCATTGTTTTTAATAAATTGTGTATTATATAATTTAGGGTTCTTAAGAAAAATTTGGGGGTTTATGAAAATTATGTTATAATTGTTAAATTGAGGACTAAATAAGATGTACAGTATGTTTAAATTAATATTGGAGGTAGAAGTTGCTAATTCCTACACTTACATTGATTATGCTTGAATTTGAGAAATTTATAAGCACATTATTTTAATTAGTTGATATAATTAAATATGCTTGGATATTATAAAACTTAAATTGAAGATATTAGTTAATTAAAAAAAGGATTCATGATGCGGCCGAATAGGCCTTGGTTAGGATTTAAAGGAATCTTTTATATATTTATGTTTAATTGGTTTCAATTAATACGTTTTAGACATGAATTTGAGGAAATTGAATGTGAATGTCACTTTGGGATGCTTTGTCCGAAATTGGATGGATTGAATGCTTATTTAATGTTAATGATAATAATAATAATAATAATAATAATAATAATAATAATAATAATAATAATAATAATAAATAAATAAATAAATAAATAAAATAAAATAAAATAAAATAAAATAAATAAGAAATTGAGAAATGAATTTAACTTTATGTGCAGAGAAAAGGTAATGTGATTATGTTCATAAATTGTAATTAAAGTTAGTTATGTATGCCCTTAGTATAAATAGAAAGGCATTGAATAAATAGGATAAGGTTGTCATGCCATTTAGTGAGTTAGCAGTACTGCATCATGACATGTGTTACCGGACTGAATGGCTCCAAGAGCTCAGTTCTGGTGTATAATATGTTAATTATGTTATAGACTGAATGGCTCCGAGAGCTCAGTCCTCGAAAGATGAAAATTAAAAATAGAGTAATGATAAATGTAAATGGACAGAATGGTTCCGAGAACTCGGTCTCATATTTAAAATCTCGCTTATCTGTCCTGATGCAATTTTTCTTTATTTTACTTGGGGCAAATGCAAATACAAATACAAAAGAAATATAAAATAAATACATGCATAATTAACAATTTAATAACTTCAATTGGAAGAAGTAATTAGTTAAAAGATTTATTAACTCTCATGTAATTTGATAGGAGTTAATATAATTATTTATATGAATAAATTTTGTAAATTAATTTTAATGCCTATTTATGTTTGAAAATATATGAATATATTTATATTTGAAAAATATTATGTGTTAGGCTTGCTATGTTTAAATGAATTAAGATAGTTGAAAAATGGAATTGCTTGAACACCATTAAGCTTATAGCTTAGCGCATAGGTTTTTTGTTTTTTTTTTTTTTTTTCGTGTGTAGGTTTTAAGGAAAGTTAGAAGAAAGCTAGTGGATCTACTTCAAAGTCTCGAGTGACAAAGAGCGCAGCAAAGGACTTTGAGGTGGGAAATTAAGTATTATATATTTTGTTTTTGATTATGGCATGTACTCACATAAGTGTAGAACTTATAGAATGATATTGTGAATTGTAATTCGAAGGTATATATTTAAAGTTCATAAAATGAGTATATGAGAATCTGTAAATTTAAGGGAGCTAAGTACATGTAAATATAATATAATTGTGCTTGATTATATCTGGAAGTTGATTAAGATGAGCTGAAATGAAAACGAGGATGTGCAAAATATTTTATGGAAGGAGTTTTTTATGGAGAAGGATGGTAGGGTAAAGTAAAATTGAAGTGTACTTAAGTTTTCTTGCAAGAGGTTTTAAACAAATATACAGGAAACTCTGCTAAAATTTTTATAAAGTGAATACTATTTGCTAGAAAAATAAGGTTTTAAATAGAAAATTTTATAGTATGTAATTTTATGAACTTAAGAATATGTGTAATATTCTATATCCGGTTCTATTATCGAGTATGGGGTGTTATATTTAGTAGTATCAGAGCTCGATTTAGGCAGTTCTAGATCTATAATTAAGTAAATAAAGGAAAAGTAATTTATGTACATGCCAAATAAAAGTTATATGAGAATATGTTGCGACTCTAATGTTGATCCACTTTTTCTATATATTATAGATTGAAGAATGGAATCAGGCTCTAGAGGAGCCACTGAGGAAGAGGTGGAAAGTCATGCCTTAGCTAGTGATTTAAATATGGGCTTACCAGAACAGCCAGCACAACCAGTACCACCACCTATCTATCAAATGGCTCCCAATCTGGCAGAGTTTCTACAAACTATGATGGATATATGAGACAATAAATGGCCGCTGCACCTCCTCTACAGCTATAACCTCCTCTACATTTACAACCACCTCTTCCACCATAGAGGCTTATTCTGGAGAAAGCCAAGAAGTTGAGAGCAGAGGATTTCTTGAGGGAGTCAGCAGTAACTGCTTTAGATGCTGAGTTTTGGCTGATTAAGATAAAGAGGATTTCTGATCTTCTTCACTGTACACTAGAAGAGAGATTTGAGGGTGCAGATGGTCTTCTTCAAGGACCAACATATCAGTGGTAGGAGTCCACTAAAAGCTTGTTTCACTATTGGATCTTACATGGGAGTACTTTTTGTCCCAGTTTAGGGATAAATATGTAGGAGAGGCTTATATGGATGAGATGAGGGATGCATTCCTTTATCTGAGATAGGGATCTAGATCTATTTCAGAATATAAAAAGGAGTTTGATAGATTGAATATGTATGCTGAGAATATTATTCCTATAGGGGTAGGTAAATGTAAGAGATTTAAAGCAGGTCTTTGGCATGACATCAAGAAACTCCTTGTTGCAATGCCGATTAGAGATTATAGAGTGATTGTAACACCCCCGCCGCCGCCCCCATTGGAAGGGCGCCGGCGGGCGCGCTACCACACGACACTCACTCACGACATGGCAAAGCATACAGCGGAAGCATACATGCGCTAAGCGGAAGCATTCAATAACCATATAATAAAATCTTGGAAAATATAAAAGGAAACATACTTCATTACATAGATAATCAAATACGAGTTATATACAATGGCCCAAAAGATTACATCTTAAAATCCTTTACAAAAAGAGTTGTACATAAGCAAAAGAATTATACATATACAAAAGACAATTTCAGGAGGAGACAGAAATAATAAACTCGACTCCTAAGTGGCCTGCCTGCAGATGCACGACTCGAGCACTCCCAAAATCCTTCACGATACCTGCACGGGATAAAAGCCCGTGCTAAGCGATAACGCTTAGTGGGGAGAAACAAACACAACAGAGCACTAACAAGAAACATGCACTAACATACGTGAATCATTATGCATCAGAGTACAGAAAGAACTATATAATCAGGATAATATAAAGCAATGCACTAAACTATTTCACTATTCAGAAATCACACTCCAATCAGAACACTCACTTTATCAATGCAAGACAATTCACACAATAGCCTGAAATCAATGGTTGAGGATACGGGAACACTGCACGGGAGACCGAAGCCTCAAAAACACTTTAATACCCGAAGGTAGCGCGAGAGACCGGAGTCTCAAAACATTTTATCACTACACGATTGATGACCATCTCGGAGGTCGACCGCTTCGCCCAAACGGGCCGGACAGAACAGCTGAACACTAACCCTTCTTAAGCATGCTTAATCATCCTATACCTTGACACTTCAGGCTTGACAACACAAAGACTCTCAAGACAGTACAAAGACAAAAACAATATTCAAAATAAAACTCATCTATAATATAAATCCATATCAAGGACACTAATACAATAATACCACGAGTCAAGGGCACACACACATTCCATGCAATAGAGAAACCGTGCAAAGTGGAACAAAAGAAACACATTCAGAAGACAAGGCAAGCAGAAAGGGCCTCTGTCGCGATCGCGACAAGTGTCGCACTCGCGACAGAGCACGGAGTGCTTCCTCGCGAGGTCGCGCCAAAAGGCCTCCTCGCGACGAGGTACTCGCGGCAGAACTCGTGGGGCCGAGCTCTGTCGCGCTCGCGACAAGCATCGCGATCGCGACAGAGACCAGTTCTTCCTCCTCGCGCGCACGCTCGGCAGCACGCCCGCGCAGAGGTTTCCTCTACCGAGCTCTCTGTCGCGCTCGCGGCAAAGTCGCGATCGCGACAGAGGGCTCTTCAAGAACAAGGGGCCAAATCCGCATTCTGTCGCGCTCGCGACAGACGTCGCGATCGCGACAGAACCCAGATTCGCCCAATCTGCACTTTTCCCTTCACATTTCACACACACAACTTTTCATACAATCACACAACATGCTCAAACCCTTACCTCACGCCTCCAGCACATCACCGCATCACTTTCAAGCCACATAAACACATTCAAACTATAATTCCACATCAATGTATCATAAATTCAGTCACATGGCATAACCATGATCACATCACATAACAATTTCACTATAGCACAATCACTTCACTAAAAATCACTACTTGATTTAAACATGCATTCAAGAAACACTCGGGACTTCAAATAACATGAAAACACAAGTTAGAGTTGATCCAAGGAGGAAAAATTAGGGAAAAACCACGAAATCCACAACATAACTCTCAATCACTTACATGCACTTAAACCCATCTCAAGCACTACAAATCAGACTCCCATACATCATCAAATAAACTCCCAAACCTGGAAATCGCAGCTTTAAATCGAGCTCCTCACGAGTCCACTTTGTCCTTGCCCTTGCGCTTCCTTCGCTCTTCCGATTCTTGCACAAAAACCCAGCCACAATACACTCAAATCAGATCCAAACACAATCAAAATCAGAAATCCAAGAACGAGAAACAAATACGAGACCCCAATCCGAACTCAACCACTTACCTTCAACACTTCCAGCTCAAACCTTCCAAGATCCCACTCAAAACTCAAGAAATCACAAGAGGAAAGAGATGAGAGTAGAAGAATGAAAGCAAGAGAGAGGGGAGGACGGGAAAATGAGAAAAGAAAGGGGAAATTGAGATAGCTTCCACGGGAAGCTAGGCAATTTCAGCCCTTCCCTCTTCTCTCTCATACTTTACATTAATTACTCACCAACTCAAGCCACATGTCACAATCTTAGAGAATCAAGCCAATCCATCTTAACAAATTCACTTAAGGCACCATACACTAACCACACACAAGCCCAATCCACACAAATATCTTCCAAGTACCAAACACTCACTCACACCACAATATTTCTTATAATTCCACTTACCTCCAATGTACCATGCACTAAAACCACACAATAAAAGCCTTAAATCCACTAACACCCTACAACTATACACTATAAACACACACTAATATTCTCTTCACTTCACTTAACACTTAATTTAATTAATTCCTTTAACACAAAATTCTTAAATGTCCAAAATTCCTCTTACCCAAATTACGAAAATACTCTCACTAAACCGACTTATCGCACAAATTCCGACCAGGCCCTATTTGGGTTGTTACAAATCACTCCCCCTTAAGAAATTTCGTCCTCGAAATTTCCCCGTTAATCACTTAAATCCAAACAACCCAAACACAAACCGAAACTTAACTGAAAACCAACAACATAACTTACCAGAAGGTCTCGCTCGATCTGCTATATCCCCTAGTTGCATCGCATAAACTCTTGGACGCGAAGGCACTTCTTCTGCAGGTGGCTTCTGCACTGACTCTGACGGCGCTAGCGAAGGACGTCCACTACCTGTTCCACTCTGATTCCCTCTCACTCTCTGACCACTGGCTCGACCCTCAGGTCTAACCTGAAGCTCTCTTCGATCCGGACAATTCGCCACCATGTGCTCCTGACTTCCACATCTGAAGCACGCTCCAGAGATCCTTCTGCACTCGCCCCAGTGGCGCTTATAACAATGCTCACACTCAGGAATCGTACTTCCCTTGCTAGAGGGTGGCGCTACACTCTCGACTTCCGAACGAACCGGAATCGAACTCTTCCCACTTAGGCCACTCGGAACTCCTCTCGACTTCTTGCCACTTCCAAACCCATCACTCGGTGCTCTCCTCTTGCTCTCGATCCTTTGCTTGATCACCTCAGACTCTTCTAACTTCATCGCTGCTGCCACAAGCTGATAATACCCCACGGGTTGCAAAACTGAAAATGCCGACAACTGACCTCTATACACTTCCCGAAGTCCCTCTAGAAAATGCCGACTTCTGAACTCATCCGTCAACAAAGTCTCAGGCACATACTTACTCAACCGGCTGAATTCCTTATCATACTCGCTCACTGTCATACCTCGCTGCCTCAGACTGATAAACTCTCTCCACTTAGCCTCTTGATACGCCTTTGTCACATACTTTTAATCAAATTCTTGCTTAAAGAACTCCCAAGTCAACTCGGCTGGTCGCTGAGGATTTCGCATCACTAATTCCCACCAATCGTATGCAGGCCCCTGAAGCAAGGACACTGCACAAAGCACCCTCTGCTCTGCAGGACATCTTATCTCTTGCAAAATCCGATCTACTCTCTTAAGCCAAAACTCAGCCACATCAGATTGGTCCAAAGCAGTACCATGAAAATCCTCGGCTCCTCTCTTCCTTAACAACTCAGTTGGAGCCTTAGGAGCAGTCAGCCTCTCTACTAACTGAAGCAAACCTTGCAATAAAACCGGATTCTCTTGACCAAAACCCACACCAGGAATCTCCTCTCGCTGACGCTGCGGAGCAGGCTGCTCACCTCTCACTACACTTGCACTACCAACCGTCTCACCCACATGCTCACTTGGATCAGACTCGATCTAAACACTACACAAGACAAGACACATCTGCATTAGGCCACGACACAAAACCGACTCACATGCAAAGACTCAACACATAACAAACAGAGGCATCCAGAACCGCCTAAACCGGTGCTCTGATACCACTAAATTGTAACACCCCCGCCGCCGCCCCCGTTGGAAGGGCGCCGGCGGGCGCGCTACCACACGACACTCACTCACGACATGGCAAAGCATACAGCGGAAGCATACATGCGCTAAGCGGAAGCATTCAATAACCATATAATAAAATCTTGGAAAATATAAAAGGAAACATACTTCATTACATAGATAATCAAATACGAGTTATATACAATGGCCCAAAAGATTACATCTTAAAATCCTTTACAAAAAGAGTTGTACATAAGCAAAAGAATTATACATATACAAAAGACAATTTCAGGAGGAGACAGAAATAATAAACTCGACTCCTAAGTGGCCTGCCTGCAGATGGACGACTCGAGCACTCCCAAAATCCTTCACGATACCTGCACGGGATAAAAGCCCGTGCTAAGCGATAACGCTTAGTGGGGAGAAACAAACACAACAGAGCACTAACAAGAAACATGCACTAACATACGTGAATCATTATGCATCAGAGTACAGAAATAACTATATAATCAGGATAATATAAAGCAATGCACTAAACTATTTCACTATTCAGAAATCACACTCCAATTAGAACACTCACTTTATCAATGCAAGACAATTCACACAATAGCCTGAAATCAATGGTTGAGGATACGGGAACACTGCACGGGAGACCGAAGCCTCAAAAACACTTTAATACCCGAAGGTAGCGCGAGAGACCGTAGTCTCAAAACATTTTATCACTACACGATTGATGATCATCTCGGAGGTCGACCGCTTCGCCCAAACGGGGCGGACAGAACAGCTGAACACTAACCCTTCTTAAGCATGCTTAATCATCCTATACCTTGACACTTCAGGCTTGACAACACAAAGACTCTCAAGACAGTACAAAGACAAAAACAATATTCAAAATAAAACTCATCTATAATATAAATCCATATCAAGGACACTAATACAATAATACCACGAGTCAAAGGCACACACACATTCCATGCAATAGAGAAACCGTGCAAAGTGGAACAAAAGAAACACATTCAGAAGACAAGGCAAGCAGAAAGGGACTCTGTCGCGATCGCGACAAGTGTCGCGCTCGCGATAGAGCACGGAGTGCTTCCTCGCGAGGTCGCGCCAAAAGGCCTCCTCACGACGAGGTACTCGCGGCAGAACTCGTGGGGCCGAGCTCTGTCGCGGTCGCGACAAGCGTCGCGATCGCGACAGAGACCAGTTCTTCCTCCTCGCGCGCACGCTCGGCAGCACGCCCGCGCGGAGGTTTCCACTACCGAGCTCTCTGTCGTGCTCGCGGCAAAGTCGCGATCGCGACAGAGGGCTCTTCAAGAACAAGGGGCCAAATCCGCATTCTGTCGCGCTCGCGACAGACGTCGCGATCGCGACAGAACCCAGATTCGCCCAATCTGCACTTTTCCCTTCACATTTCACACACACAACTTTTCATACAATCACACAACATGCTCAAACCCTTACCTCACGCATCCAGCACATCACCGCATCACTTTCAAGCCACATAAACACATTCAAACTATAATTCCACATCAATGTATCATAAATTCACTCGCATGGCATAACCATGATCACATCACATAACAATTTCACTATAGCACAATCACTTCACTAAAAATCACTACTTGATTTAAACATGCATTCAAGAAACACTCGGGACTTCAAATAACATGAAAACACAAGTTAGAGTTGATCCAAGGAGGAAAAATTAGGGAAAAACCACGAAATCCACAACATAACTCTCAATCACTTACATGCACTTAAACCCATCTCAAGCACTACAAATCAGACTCCCATACATCATCAAATAAATTCCCAAACCTGGAAATCGCAGCTTTAAATCGAGCTCCTCACGAGTCCACTTTGTCCTTGCCCTTGCGCTTCCTTCGCTCTTCCGATTCTTGCACAAAAACCCAGCCACAATACACTCAAATCAGACCCAAACACAATCAAAATCAGAAATCCAAGAACGAGAAACAAATACGAGACCCCAATCCGAACTCAACCACTTACCTTCAACACTTCCAGCTCAAACCTTCCAAGATCCCACTCAAAACTCAAGAAATCACAAGAGGAAAGAGATGAGAGTAGAAGAATGAAAGCAAGAGAGAGGGGAGGACGGGAAAATGAGAAAAGAAAGGGGAAATTGAGATAGCTTCCACGGGAAGCTAGGCAATTTCAGCCCTTCCCTCTTCTCTCTCATACTTTACATTAATTACTCACTAACTCAAGCCACATGTCACAATCTTAGAGAATCAAGCCAATCCATCTTAACAAATTCACTTAAGGCACCATACACTAACCACACACAAGCCCAATCCACACAAATATCTTCCAAGTACCAAACACTCACTCACACCACAATATTTCTTATAATTCCACTTACCTCCAATGTACCATGCACTAAAACCACACAATAAAAGCCTTAAATCCACTAACACCCTACAACTATACACTATAAACACACACTAATATTCTCTTCACTTCACTTAACACTTAATTTAATTAATTCCTTTAACACAAAATTCTTAAATGTCCAAAATTCCTCTTACCCAAATTACGAAAATACTCTCACTAAACCAACTTATCGCACAAATTCCGACTAGGCCCTATTTGGGTTGTTACAGTGATGGTAAAAGCAGCCTTGAGGATTGAAAAAGTAAAAATTGATGAACAAAAATGGAGAAATAAGGGACAATAGAAAAGGGGTTAGGGACAATGTAGTTAATACTTTTCAGCTAGTAAGAAGCAAAGGGGTTCAAACTTTCAAGCTCCAGCACAAACACAAACATCTTACTGCCAATTAGGATAGAGTTAGAGATCATTGGCTAGGTTGGGATAGTCAGCCCCATTTATAATCAGTACAGGGGGCGGGATTGGATATGGAGAAATATCCCATACGAACATTGTCGAAAGAGGCATAGGGGACAGTGTTGGAAGATGATGGGAGCATGCTTGCGATGTGGATCCATGGAGCATTTTCAGAAAGATTGCCTAGGTACACAATATCCAATAGCTGGTAAAGCAGAGAGACTAGTTACTATAGCTTCAAGGGAGGTAGAGGCAAAGGAGCTAGTTCTGGTGTTAGAAATCAGACGAACACATCAGAGAATGTTGATAGACCCGATACTCGTACCCCAAGTCGTGCATATGCTATACAGACCATTGATGACCAAGATGCTCCAGATGTAATTGTAGGTACTTTTACTATCTCTGACATCTTTGTTTGTGCATTAATAGATCCAAGATCTACACATTCTTATATATGCATACCACTGCCTGATAATATGGGGCTTTATGTTTATACTTTTGAGCATGATATTCTAGTTACAAATCCTTTGGGTCATAGTGTAGTGGTGAATAGGGTCTATAAGAATTGTCCTATAAAAATACAAGGTTGTGAATTTCCTAGTGATTTGACTGAATTACCTTTCCACGAATTTGATGTGATTCTTGGTATGGATTGGCTATCTAGACATCATGTAATGGTAGATTGTCATCTTAAAAGAATCACTCTAAGAATAGCTAATTGTGATGAGACCACAGTTATTAGTGAAAGGTCAAATTTTCTCCCAAATGCTATAGCAACAACAACAGTAAAAAGTCTTATTAGAAAGAGGTGTGTAGCCTACTTGGCTTGCATCCTTTAAGCTAGAAAGAATGATCTTAAAATTCAAGACATACAACTATATGTGAATTCCAGGATGTATTTCCTAAGGAGTTACTAAGGTTACCACCATAAAAATAAGTTGAATTTTCCAATGATGTGTTACCTCATACAGCACCAGTGTCGATTGCACCATATCAGATAGCACCCATAAAACTTAAAGAATTAAAAATCCAGCTGCAAGAATTTCTTGAAAAGGGTTTTATATGCCCCAGTGTATCTCCTTGGGACACACCTGTGTTATTTTTCAAGAAGAAAGATGGGTCTCTTAGACTATATGTGCATTACAGGAAATTTAATAAAGTAACTGTGAAACATAAATATCCACTATCAAAAATAGATGACCTATTCGATCAATTGAAAGGTGCAGGTGTTTTCTTTAAAATTGACTTGAAATCGGGGTATTATTAATTAAGAGTAAAGGAAGTAGATGTCCCTAAGATAGCTTTAAGAACGAGATATGGGCATTATGAATTTTTAGTGATGCCTTTTGGACTCACAAATTCACCGGCAACCTTTATGGATCTCATAAATCATATTTTCCATCCTTACTAGGATCAATTCGTAGTAGTATTTATTAATGATATCTTGGTTTATTCTAAGAACCGAGAAGAGCATAATGAGCATATGAGAATTATTTTGCAGACTTTGAGAGAAAAATAGCTTTATGCCAAGTTCAGTAAATGTGAATTTTGGCTCGATGAAGTTTCTTTCCTTGGTTATGTCATATCGATAGATGGGATTAAAGTTTATCATAAGATGATAGAAGTCATAATGGAATGGAAGCCACCTAGAAATGCTATCAAGATTAGAAGCTTCTTAGGTTTGGCAAGATACCATAGAAGATTTGTTAAGGGATTCTCTATAATCGCAATTCCTTTGACCAAGTTACTTCAAAAGAATGCAAAATTCGTCTGGAGTGATAAATGTCAAGAAAGCTTTGAGAAGCTGAAAGCCATGTTGACTAAAACGCCTGTTCTTACACAGCTTGTACCTGTATTGTGCTAAATCCGCAAGCGCACGGTTTACCGATTATAATACTTAAGATATCATTCCCACGAGGAACATATGTTGATAATTACTCACTATTACTACTTGATTTTATCTTATTTACAATGTTCAATATTTTGTAAGTTTAAATATATACTATTCATGTCATGCAAATTAATAAACCTAATTAATGATAATCATAGAAGACAATTTAGATGATGAAGATACAATGATTATGAAAATTAATTCCATCTTTAAAAATATGAATATAATCTTATTAGCAGGCCAAATTGGAAGAAAGTTCTAATCCACTCTCTCGACATGAACTAGAGTGCCTAAAACATGCAATTACAATACTAATCCTTAATTCTCATTAATGAACTAGTTAATTCCAATTACATATTCTAAGATTAATTACCAATTTATAGTAATTATCTTAACATACTGATCTCTCAAGCAATGTTTTAATAATGAACTTCTATTAGTTGTAAGGTAAAGTGAATCTCTCAACTCTACTTTAACTTATAAGGATCATGCAATAATACCAATAGACAATTCTGCATTAAAAGACTAATAACATTGATGGAAATAGAAAATATCAATAATATCATTCAAGTTTCCTAATATACTTCAGTTAATTACAAAGAAGAAGTAAAAGATTAAAAATAAGAAGAAGGCAATCTCTCAACCCTTGTTCCATTCACAAAGTATGATCTTTTTCCTTGCAATTGTCTTCTCTTCAAAAATATAAAAACTAACTAAAGAACATAAACTTTAGAAATTGTTCTCCAAACATACAAAAAAAAAATACTTAGTTAAAATTCCATCTTCTCTAAATTTACAACTGAAACTAATATATAATGTTCCAAAGTTCATGTCCCTTCAAATGCGTCTTCAAAGCATTGCAAAAGTTGGCAAAAGGCTTAATTATTCAAGTGGCTTTTCAAAATAAACTGCCCAATGGATCTCTCTGTCATGCTCGTGACATTTGTCGCTCTTGCGACAGGACATGGACTCCTCCTTCTTTGACTTTTCCTCAGCTGCGTTGACTGCTTTGTTCTCCCTTGCTTTGTCGCGCTCGCGACGCCTTCACGCTCGCAATAGGGTGCGCTTTTCTCTTCTTTGCTCTTTCTTCTCCTTTCTCTTCCTTGCTCTTCAGCATCTTCTGTCACGCTCGCGACTGTGGCATCCTTTCCTTGCTCAATTATGCTCATTTCTCCACATTTTCTCCCTTTTCTCCTACAAAACAAAACTTGACACAAAAACATAAAACACACCTAATTCTAACACAATTAACCATAACTAAAAATAATTTAAATAACAAAACATTAGGTAAATATGAGCTATTTATGCTCATATAAAATCCCCACACTTAGCATTTGCTTGTCCCCAAGCAAAACATAAAATGCAAAATCACACGTCACACATAACGCATAACAATATTCACACAATTTTAGAGCTTGCATTCCTATTTGAAAAAGATTTAGAAACAACATGAATAAACCTTCATCTTTTAATGCATTAGCCTAAATATACAAATTCTCAAATAATATCATTGTCCATTAACCTTTAACAATCATGTTCATTTGGAAAGTCATGAAGTTGCAAAACACAAGAATATTTGCCCTCAAAAAGTTGAATATCTTAACACATGTATAGATTATTTTGTACAAAATATTGCCTAGAGTAACTCTCACTCAAACACTTTAACTTTTCTTCACTCAATTTGTTTATGGTAGTGTTTCATTATTTCCTTTAATATGCCATTGCATACCATAAGCTTGTAATAAGTAAACATCTCCACTACTAGCACAAGTTAGTACATGAAATCAAAGAATCTCATTAAAGGTTGTAGCTTGGCTTAGGTAAAGGTAAGACAATTTGGTTAAGTAGCTCATAATGTATAAAGAAAAAGTAATCACTATATCATAGGTGACTTAAAAACTAAGCATAGCATGAACTCATGAAATCTTAATTTGCCATTCTAATTCCCTTATTACTTTCCATTTTTTTTTCACTAGTTCCCATTTTCACAACTTCTTATTTTTTATTATTTATTTTATTTTATTTTATTTTTTATTTATTCTTTTCTACTTTTCCCTTTTCTTTTTTCCTTTTTGGGTTTTTACTATTGACTTTCTTTTCTTTTTATAGGAACTAGCTTGTCTAGCATTGGTGTAGACACCGGGTCCTGAGGTAGTTCAGATCAGAGTTACCCAATGATGATAAGATGCCTTTCCATAGGCAAAAAGGTTAAAAGTGATGATTTCCTTGTAAAATTTGCATTTTGGAGTGAAAAATTGAAAAATAATAAAAATATTTTAAAAATTAGTTTTGAAAAATGGGGGCTTAAAATTATAGTATTTTTAGTCAATTTAAAATTCAAAAAAAAAAAGATCGGATCGCGAGTGTCGGGCGCGGCGGCGCACCTGCGGCAACGCGCAGGCGCCCAGCTCACTGCGCGCACAAAAGGGACGCACAACATTGCCAATGCTGCGCGTCGCTAAAAGCGCGCGCAGCATTGCGCGCACTACGCGTTGGCGCACGCGGAAGTCCCTACTTTTGGCCGTCGCTAAAGGGTCTGATACCCCTTTTTTCTGATTTTTGGACCTAAAAATCAGTTTTTTATCCCTTTTTTCAAGGTTTTAAGGGATTTTTTCCATTTTTAAAAATTAAAATAGGTAATATCTGATGTAATTAAATTTTATCCCTTTAATTATTTTATTTTTCCTATTTTCTTCATATAAAAAGAATTAGATGAAAACCTAAAAGTGGAATTCTTTTGGGGATTTTTCTAGGGTTTTTTCTCTTCATCTTTTTCTCTTCTTCCTCTTAATTTCTCTAAGAAAAATTCCAGATTTTTCCCCAACAAAAAATTGAGTTCATCTTTTTAGTTCTTTTTTCCAATAGAATTTCTTCTAAACATTTTTTAGAAGATTTATTGATGCAATTGAATTTTGAGGCAAACATAATAATTGTTTGCTCTTAAAATTCATTTTTTTAATTTGTTATTTGTTTTCAATAAACTTTTTAAAGCTTTTTTATTATTTTGAATCTTTTTTTTGATGAACAATGGATTTTGGGGCAAAACAAATAATTGTTTGTTCCTAAAATCGATTTTTTTCATTTGATTTTCTAAAAAAATAATTTTTTCTCATAAATGATTTTTTTTCTTTGGAACAAACAAAATAATTGTTTGTTCTTGACATTATTTTCATTCTTTTAATCAATAAAAATTATTTTTTTGGCAAAGAAATTAATTCTTTATTTTTAAAGAATTGTTGACTTTCTTTCTTCATTTTTTAAGCCTATTTTTTCTTGGAATAAAATTCCAACATTTTTATTATTCAATTCTAATCTTGCAAATCAAGAATAAGGAAATCAATCATCTTTCTGCTTTCATCGAATCCGAAACTCTGAGGGTAAACATTCCGAGCTTGTTCTTCTTGTTCATATTTAATTATTAATTTTTATTATTTTCAGTTATTTATTTATTTAGTTTATTTATTTAATTTATTAACATGTATTTTTATTATTATTCTCATTCATTTATTTTATTCATGTGAATATTGATTTCTTTTAATTCCTAAAATGTAATTAATTTATTTCATTTTAATTCATCATTATTTTTAACATGTAATTAAATTAATTCATTTTGATTGATCTTTTTGCCATGTAAATGGTTTATATCATTTCTGAACATATTTAATTAATCATGTCATTTATTTAATCATTTTTTATTCTTTTCCATTATTATTATTATATATTTAATATTTTGTTCGCTTATTTATTTTCACTATTATCATGTTTATATTTTTACACATTAATTAATTAACATGTTGTATTTTATTCCAATTACATCTTTTAATCCATTTGTTGTTCATAACACATTTTTCTCATTTATTTTAAATTGTAAACATGTTAATTCATTTGTTATTTTGATATCATTTCGTTTTATCTCATTTTATTTTATCTTATCATTTATTTTATATTTAATTGATTTTAATTGATTTAATTACTAACATTATTTTATTTTTGTTTTATTTTATTTCACATCTCATTTTTTTGCTTGGGCATTTTTGTGAGCACACGGGGAGATTCAAGAGGCTCGTTCGGGTTACATATTTATTTTCTTTGTTTGTAATATTTATTTATTTTGGCTTTTTCATTTATTTTTGCCATGTAATTTTCTTGTAAAATTATTTATTTAGACCCGCTAGAAAAAAGTCACTAAACCATTTTTATTAATTAATTTGAAAATTTTTCCTAAATAAAAATGGGACCAATGTCTTAATTTTCTCCATCCAAAATAAAACCATCAAATCAAAAATTATTTTATAATAAATATGCATGGCAAGACCAATGTCCTCATTCCAAATGAATATCCCAATTTTTGTATGATTTATATATATATATATATATATTTATGGGGGTTGTATTCCGCCCTAGTTTTATTGTAGTTTATTTTGAGAATGTTTATTTTAGTAAAACTTTACTTATTGCTTTTGACGTGAATGATTGCGCCTTAATTAAATGCATCGTGTGGAAAGTTGATGAAACAATAAATTTAAAACTTAATTATAATATTAATCAAGGTACAAATAAATGAGAAGTCCCGCTGGTCTTTGGGGCTCAATGAGGCGAGAGGTCTAGGACTTCCAAGACACATCTTGAGTCTCACCAAATGACTTAAATTTACAATCCTAGGCTCCAAGGGGTAGAGGTTGAGACCTCCAAGATCTGTCTGGCTTGCCCAAGATGGATATGTATGCGCCGTCTTAGGCTCGCTGAGTCTAGACGACCCTCCCCAATGTTCTATTGGATGGCGACTCCAAGAAACCTCATTGTTGCCCAAAATAGAAGCACTTGTAAATACCTTACAAGTTTTATGAACCTTTCCTGATCGCCCTAAAGCGGGCCCTCGGGAGGCCACGAGGTTCGGCGCGCGTCACAATTGGACTTTTGAGAAATAGGGAATTCAAGTAACATCATGCTTATACTAAACAAAAATTATCTCCAATGACATAGCAATCTTAATCCTTACACAAAAGGTTAACAAAAGAAATAGTTTAATGTTCAAGAAGGATTAAAGCTAATTAAGTGCTTCTAGAATAAAAAATTTGTTAAAGGCTCAAAATTGGCTACCTAAAGTCAAAAAGGTGAGTTATTTAAGCAAGCTAAAATTGGTTGTTCTAAATGGCCTTATCATTTTTCATGCACAACTCATACTAAATGTAATCTTGAAATTTATCTAATACAAGTTCAAGAGGATATGGCATATTAAAGCTCTCATACAAAGAAAAATTTCAATGTAAAAGGCTTCAAAAGCTCACTTAGCTTATAGGTCAAATTACCCTAAACAATGATTTACCAAAATAATCATATTTATATGTGAAAAAATAAACAACTTAAAAAGAACCTACATTAAAGTGCTTTGCCTAGTCATAACCCTCACTAGGGGAATCCGGTGGAGATGGTGTAAACTCTACATTCTGTTTGCGAAAAAAAGAACGTAACTTGCGACTGAGGCTCTTGTGGCTCTTGTGTATCCCTTGCACTGATGCCTCCATAGAATCCATTCTTGCAGCCAAGCTTTAATTGGTAGCCTCCATCCCATCAAAGCGATTTAAAACTTGCCTCCACCCTGCTGCATTACTACCCTCTTCATGCTCTAAATCTGACTCCCCCGCTTCACTAGCTTCTTGATCATCAGATTCTTCTTCATTTGCAGTAGCTGTAGAGGTTGAAGGGCCTTTGCCCTTGTCAAAACCTTGGCCTTCACCCTGCACATGACGATTAACAAACTTGGGAGGCCAACCGCCTCTTGTTAACACATTAGAATTTCGCAAATATTTGGCATCCATCATGGCAACATTCTCATGTTCATCCATCACAAAAATATTTAAGTCCCCAAAACAACCTAACATAATTCCAGTCACCATATGGCCCATACCAACAGTTTTAGTCTTTGTGATAGAAGCATGATGTAGACCATCAAAAATAAAATCGATTGAGGGTTTTCTTCGATTGCAAAAGGTTTAAAACAAAGAGGTCCTTAGCTTGCACTTTATTACTCTCCACACGACCAAACAAAGCATGGTGTAGACACCGGGTCCTGAGTCAGCCTAAATCGAAGTTACCCGATGATGATAATTGCCTTTGCAGGCTAAAAAGGTTAAAAGTGATAATTTGCTTGTCAAATTTACATTTTAAAGTGAAAAATTAGAAAATAATAAAAAATATTTAAAAATTAATTTTGAAAAATGGGGGCTTAAAATTATAGTGTTTTTAGTCAATTTAAAAAAAAAAAGAAAAAAATTTTTTTTTTCGGATCGCGAGTGTCGGGCGCAGCGGCGCGTAGGCTCGCGAGCACCCAGCTCTTGAGCGCCCAGGCGCCAAGCGCGTTGGGCGCGATATGGCGACGGGCAGCGTCGCCAATGCTGCGCGTCGCTAAAAAGCGGCGCGCAGCGTTGTGCGCGCTGCGCCCTGCACCGCTCGCTGGAGCGCTCGATTTTCGCGCCTCTGCGCGCGGTTTTCGCGTGGAGCTGCTGCGGGAAGCCCGTCGCCTTATAACGACGGGCTTCCCTCCTCCCTTGGCCGTCGCTATAGGGTCTGATACCCTCTTTTCCGATTTTTTCACCCAAAAATCCATTTTTTATCCCATTTTTTTTTTGGGTTTTTGAGTCCAAATTAAATTCTAAAATATTTTTTTAGATAATTAATTAATAAAACTTGATTTTATCATTAAAAATAAAAGAATTTTGTGTTAAATAAATTGGTTTTGCTTAATTAAATTAGGGCAACCTTTTTTATCTTATAAATACTTTATGATGAAATCCAAAAAGGAGCTCTCCACAATTTTTAGACCTAAAATTTCCAAAATTCTTCTTCTTCTATTTTCTCTTTAAAAAATTTTCAGATTTACCTTTTAATTAATAAGGTTTAATTGGAATTGAATTTTTCAATTCTTAATTATTCCAATTAATTTCTTTGTTTTTCCTCCATAAACACAAGAAATTAATCATCACTTTGAAATCAATTTCTTTTCAATTTTAAGCATACAAATTAATTCCTTTGTTTTTTCCATAAACAAAGAGAATTAATTTTATTGCTAAATTATTCTTTAAAGCAATTTTCCGGAAAATCATCACTTTTCCTTCATCAAATCCAATACTCTGAGGGTAAATATTCTAGGCCTAATTTCTATTTTCTTTTATCTTATTTATATTTAATTTATTCATATATATTTTATTGTTTTTATTGATTTATTTATTATTTTCATTTATTCATTTGTTTTGTTGATTTTATATTTGTTCTATTTAATTGTTTATATATGATTTTATTTTTATTCATGTGAATATTGCTTTCTTTTAATTCCTAACATGGAAATAATTTATTTTATTTTGATTCCTCATTATTTTTAACATGCAAATAATTAATTAATTTTTGTTAATCATTTTTTCCATGTAAATAGTTTATATTCGTTATGAACACATCAATTAACCTTATCATTATTATTTTCATCATTCCATTGTTTACTAACTTTTATTATTCTTTTTATCATTGTTACATGATTTATTTATTATTTGTTTATTTATTCATTTATTATTTTTCACTTTTCATCATTATTTTCATCATGTGTATATTTTCATGTATTAACTAATTAACATGTCATATTTTATTTTATTCACATCATTTAATTAATTTGTCATTTATAATTGCATTTTTTCCATTTATTTTGGTTTGTTAACATTTTAATTCAATCATCATTCTTTTTCATGTCATCTTATTTTATTTTAATTTGTCATTCATTATTTGGTATATTTTATTGATTTAATTATTTTTAATTACTAACATTATTTTGTTTATGTGTTGTTTTTATGTCAAAACCTATTTTCTTTATTTAGGCATTTTTGCGAGCACATCGGGAGTTCCAGGAGGCTCATTTGGTTCACATATTTATTTTCTTTGTTTGTAATATTTATTTATTTTATTTTGGATTTTTCATTTATTTTTGCCATGTATATTTTTCTTATAAAATTGTTTATTTAGGCCCGCTAGAAAGAAAGTCATTAAACCATTTTTATTAATTAACTTGGTATTTTTCCTAAATAAAAATGGGACCAATGTCTCAATTTTCTCCATCCAAAATCATCACATAAAAAATGTTTCATAATAATATGCATGCGAGGACCAATGTCCTCACCATTAATGAACATCTCGATTTATGCATGATTTGTATTTTATTTACAATGGGGGTTGTATTCCACCCCTAGTTTTATTGTAATTTATTTTGAGAATGTTTATTTTAATAATGCTTAATTTATCGCTTTTGACGTGAATGATTGCGCTTTAATTAAATGCATCGTGTGGAAATTTGGTTAAACAATGAATTCAAAACTTAATTATAATATTGATCAAGGTATGAATAAATGAGAAGTCCCGAACTCACTCTGGTCTTTGGGGCTCAATGAGGCGAGAGGTCTAGGACTTCCAAGACACCTCTTGAGTCCCACCAAAAGGCTTAAATACACAATCCTAGGCTCCAGGGGGGTAGAGGATGAGGCCTCCAAGATCCCTCTGGCTAGCCCAAAATGGATATATATGCGCCGTCTTAGGCTCGATGAGGCTAAACGACCCTTCCCAATGTTCTATTGGGTGGCGACTCTAAGAAACCTCTTTGTTGCCCATAATAGATGCAGCTTGTAAATACCTTACAAGTTTAAATGAATCCCATCCCGATCGGCCTAAAGCGGGCCCTCGGGAGGCCACGGGGTTCGGCGCGCGTCACACATGGCATATAAACTTATGAAAGAGAAACAAAACATCATCTTTAAATTGACTATTGGTAGAATTTTTAGGATTAAACTGATCTAACCCTATCAATTTTTTCCAAACATCAGAGGGGTTAAAAAGGTGAGGCTCAAATCTTTTGCCATTTAGCGAAAACCGAAACCAATCATGCATTTTATCAAATCAAAAAATATATTCCTTACGTTGATGTCTAAATTTAAAATTGATTTTGTTCTTATCAACATATTCAAGAGTCACAAAAAATTCTAGAGCCCAATCTTTTCTAACATGTAAATTCATATGCATAAATTGCCCCCTATTTCATATACTTCAAATACTTTTTAAATTCTTGTGTAATGCCCAAATCATTCAACAAAGAAAAATCTACATGCTACATCCCTAAATACGTTTTCTTAGGAAAAAAAAGAAAATTTTCACCTTCTTCATCGGAATAAAGTGGAAAAGGGCAATCATACTTGAATTGTAGAGAGTGCGAATCGGGGCCTTTCGAACTAGATTCTCCAGTTGCCTTCTTCCCTTTGTTAGCCAAGGATTTAGTACGCACCATGTTTGAAAATGTCAGCCACACCAACAGTAATCCAAGGCAAAACAAATGGAGAAGAAGAAACAAAAACAAAAACAACAAGAAAAACCCTAGAAAAATGAACTAAAAATCAAAGAGAAAGCAAAATATAGAGAGAAAATGTGATGGAGATGGAGAGAAAACTGAAAATAAGAGTGGGAATGGGAAGTTAGGGTTCAAAAAGTATTTATAGGGGTAGGAAAATATGGTTCCAACGGTTAAAATTCCCCAAAATTTTTGAAATTCCGTGTTCTATCGCGCCCGCGACAGAAATAAATTCCGCACTCCTTCGCACTCATGACAGAATGCCTTCTCAACCCTTACCCTCATACTGTTGTGCTTGAAACAGTAAGCAAAATATTGCCTTCCTGTGTGCTCGTGACACTTACGAACTGGCGACACTTGCCAACTTCCTTCCTCTGTTGCACTCGCGAAACTTGTCTCGCTCGTGAGAGTGGAAAAAACACAACAACAATTTTCCTTTCAAGAAAATACTCAACATTCAAACAATACTACTAAACTTACTTACTAATATATCCTGTAGAACAAAAATAAACTATGTTAGTATACAAAAACAACTTAAAAATAACACAATAAATACAAAATAAAAAGAATGTGTAAATAACCTTCAACCCAATCTTAGAGAGATACTTGAGACCTCTCTACCATGAAAACTTCAATCTAAATATATCTTACACCTTTGACCATTGGTTTTAAATAATTCTCCTTTATCATTTTTAAGTTCCAAGTAACCATGGTTAAATACTTGTGTCACCTCAAAAGGTCCATTCCACCTAGACCTAAATTTTCCAGGAAATAATTTTAATCTAGAATTAAACAAAAGAACTTTATCTCCTACTTTAAAGCTCTTGTATCTAATGTGAGTATCATGCCACTTCTTTTATCTTTCCTTATATAATCTTGCATTTTCATAGGACATAAGACGTAATTCATCTAGCTCATTCAATTGTAAACATCTTTTGACACTAGCCTCTTTAATGTCATAATTCAATGCCCTAATGGCCTAATCAGCTCTATGCTCTAACTCAACTGACATTCCAATAGGTTTTTAAAAGCAGTACGATATGCCCAAAGCGCATCATCTAATTTATGTGCCCAATCCTTTCTAGAGCTAGAAACTATTTTTTCAAGTATCCATTTAAGCTCTCTATTGGAAACTTCTACTTGACCACTAGTTTGTGGGTGATAAGGAGTAGCAACCCTATGATGAACACCATATTTATGCAATAAGGAAGCAAAAGATCGATTTATGAAATGCGTACCTCCATCACTTATGATAGCCCGTGGCACTCCAAATCTTGAAAAGAGCTTCTTTAAGAATTTCACAACTACCTTTGAGTCATTAGTTGGTTTAGCTTTAGCTTCAACCCATTTTGATACATAATCCACCCCAACCAAGATATAGCTTTGCCCAAAAGATGTAGGAAAAGGACCCATAAAGTCTATTCCCCACACATCAAATATTTCAACCTCTAAAATGCTATTCAAAGGCATCTCATCTCTTTTCCCTATATTGCCAACCCTTTGACATCTATCACATTGGCCTACAAAACCCCTAGCATCATGAAATAAAGCAGGCTAATAAAAACCACATTCAAGCACACGAGATTTAATTTTTGTACTACCATTATGACCCGAATATAATGATGAATGGCAATATTACAAGATGTTCACATACTCATCCTTACTTACACATATTCTAATTACACCATTCCCTCCTATCTTAAACAAGTAAGGCTCCTCCCAAAGGTAATTCTTTACATCACTAAAGAACCTTTTCCTTTGTTGCCATGTCAAACCATGAGGTACAATTCTAGCAACAAGATAATTAGCAAAATCTACAAACCATGGCACATGCACTTGTTCACTTGACATTAAAGACTCATCCGAAAAGGATTCATTTATTTCATTGCTATCCCCTAAAGGTCCATCATCATTTTCTAATCTTGATAAATGGTCATCCACTAAATTTTCAGAACCCTTTTTTATCCCTAATCTCAATGTCAAATTCTTGTAACAAGAGAGGCCAACGTATAAGACGTTGCTTAGCTTCTTTCTTAGCAAACAAGTACCTAAGGGCAGTATGATATGTATAGACTATAACCTTAGATCACAACAAGTAAGATATAAAATTATCACATGCAAAGACTATAGCTAACATTTCTTTTTCAGTTGTGGTGTAATTTAATTGAGGGGCCGATAAGGTATGGCTAGCATAATCAATGACATGCAAATTCTTACCTTGGCGTTGACCAAGTCTGCTGGGAACTCAACACCTTGGACCAACAGGGGACACTTCCTAAACACCCTACTCACATTAACACTATGCCCTAAGGGACTGGTCACACAAATCTCATAATCTAACTGATCAACATCATGCAACTTATCAAATAACTTATCTGTACACAAATATGAGTGTGTGGAACCAGGGTTAATTAGAGCATACATCTCAGTGTCACAGAGTAGGAACTTACCTGCAATCACCTCAGGCACATCTTGCTCATACTGAGCCTCATAGCATATGCCCTCGCTGGAATTATCTGAGGATGATCCACTGACTCTGATGGAGCACCTTCTCTAAGCTGACCACGTCGACCTCTACCTCTGCCTCTACCTCGACTAGCTTGAAAGGCATTGGACCTCGCTCGGCTAGCCTCATGCTAATCTCTAGTATTCTCACTCAACTAAGGGCAATCAGCTAGAAAATGATCGGTGCTTCCACAACGGAAAAAACCACCAGTGAGCCACCTACACTCACCCTTATGGCGCTTATTGCAGTGAGAACACTCAGACACAACTTCACCTCTACCTCCAGAACTGCCTCTACCAGCACTCGACCCAACTATAGACCCTTGCCTCCTACCCGTCGAAGCAGGACCTGAAGAAGACTCATCTCGCGGATTCCTTGATCTCTTACCCGAGGATGAACCTCCACGAGGGGGATTCCTTTTCTGAGCTCTTTCCCTTAAAATCAACTCAGACCTCTCTGCCTGCACAGCTGCTTGAACAATTTGGTAATAGCTGATAGCAGGGGTACTCATGAAAGATATGAGCATGGCCCTCAAAAACTCATTCAACCCGGCCTCAAAATGCTGACACCGAAATTCCTCTGTCAGAATACTCGGAGGAGCATACTTCCCAAGCCTATTGAATTGCTTTTCATACTCAGAAATTGACATAGCCCTCTGCTTTAAACTGAGAAACTGAGCCCACTTAGCATTTTTATAGGCCTTGTTCACATACTTACTCATGAACTCCCACTCAAAAAATTCCCATGTGACCGGATCAAGCAACTGAGGATTCTTACGAGCCAACTTCCACCAGTCATAGGCTGATCCCTAAAGCAAGGCAACACCACATTCAACTTGCCTTTTAGGAGGGCAATGAATCTCCTCAAGAACTCGCTCAACTTTATCAATCCATTTTTCGGACAATTTCGACTCATCAAGACTTGTCCAGTAGAAATCCTCCGCCCCAGCTTTCCTCATGCTCTTAATAGGGGCTCTCAGAGCAGTCACCCTTCTGCTTTAAACTAGAAACTGAGCCCACTTAGCATTTTTATAGGCCTTGGTCACATACTTACTCATGAACTCCCACTCAAAAAATTCCCATGTGACCGGATCAAGCAACTGAGGATTCCTATGAACCAACTTCCACCAGTCATAGGCTGATCCCTAAAGCAAGGAAACAACACATTCAACTTGCCTTTTAGGAGGGCAATGAATCTCCTCAAGAACTCACTCAACTTTATCAATCCATTTTTCGGACAATTTTGACTCATCAAGACTTGTCCAGTAGAAATCCTCTGCCCCAGCTTTCCTCATGCTCTTAATAGGGGCTCTCAGAGCAGTCACCCTTCTGCTTTAAACTAGAAACTGAGCCCACTTAGCATTCTTATAGGCCTTGGTCACATACTTACTCATGAACTCCCACTTAAAAAATTCCCATGTGACCGGATCAAGCAACTGAGGATTCCTACGAACCAACTTCCACCAGTCATAGGCTGATCCTTAAAGCAAGGCAACAACACATTCAACTTGCCTTTCAAGAGGGCAATGAATCTCCTCAAGAACTCGCTCAACTTTATCAATCCATTTTTTGGACAATTTTGACTCATCAAGACTTGTCCAGTAGAAATCCTCCGCCCCAGCTTTCCTCATGTTCTCAATAGGGGCTCTCAGAGCAGTCACCCTTTCTAAGACTCAAGCCATGTCCTGAGAGATCTTCAACAGAGCCTCAAAAGGCATGGCTATGGCCTCAGGCTGCACCCTAGCTGGTTGAGCCGGACAAAACAGTGTCGGATCTTGCTCTTGGGGATAAGCACTCTCAGCTGACCCCTCGAGTGATCCGCGCACAAAATCCATCTAAACAAACATAAAGACATCCGTATTAGCCAACACAGTCCTAAATGTACATCTATATACAACAAACACCTAGAAAATGCCTAAAGCAGGCTCTGATACCAAAATTTGTAACACCCGCTGCCCATACGTAGGAGAACCAATCCTCTAGGGAGTGAGAACCCGTACGAGCAGGGGTGTCACCAAACAAGCAGAACAATATACAAATACGCAACATGCAAAAAACAACAGAAATCAAAACTTAAAATTCAGATAACTGAAAGATCATTCATTCATTAATATCTATAGGTTCAATACAAAAATATATAGTTAGTGCAAAATTGATATTACAAAATTACATCTTCCAGATTACATAGCGGAAGCGATACAAAAGAATAAATACAATGAGAGCTCAAAATTACAAAAATAATCTTAAGTACAACTAAGACCTAACACTTCAAAACTTCTGCGTTGGCTAGACTTACGGAGACTCTCCCAAAAGCTCAAAACCTTCCGCACCTGCAAGGATGAAACACCCTTGCTAAGCGATAACGCTTAGTGGGGAAAACACACAATAATATGAACAGCCATTCACAATGGTTGTTGAGGCGAAACACACTCAAAATGATACATGCTTATAATCACACACACATATATATAAATCATAGCTTAATCGCATTCAGTTGCATTCATAAGCTGATAGTCAATTCATATATCAATTGGTTCACATGCTTATATTCACCAAGAGACAAACATACAGAACAAAATGGCTGCTAACTCACAATAGTGGATAACGAGTGAACACATTGTGGTACCCGAGGGTATAATTGAAAAGCAACATCATCATTTTCTCATTCAAAACATTTTCACATTGGGGGATCTTAAACAAGATCCGTACAGATTAAGGATCGCGAGGATCCAAACGGGGACCTGATTAGGGTTCGGAACACATTGGGGCTGCAGCTACTAAACTCTATTAGGCATGCCTAACTATCCACTAAGTTGACACTTGCAGGCCATGCATAATTCACAAATTCAAATTCATATTACTCATAAAATCATCCATGAATAAGTTTAATAATATCATAAGTTTGGAAAATAAATACTGAAAGTACAAAAGAAAACTCATTTTGAAAACAGGAGATGTCGCACTCACAACAGAGGTGAAGCTCACCCTATATTGCGATCGCGACAGTCCTCGCGCTCGTGCAATGACAATAATCCATCTCCCTGTTGTGCTCGTGACGGTGAGCGGATTGCAAAACCCATCGCACTCGCACGCAGGCACGCGCTCGCGATAGGGGAGTGCCCAGCTCTAGCTCGGCAGTCGAGCGGTCTATTGCGCTTGCGACAGTGTGTTCGTGCCGTTGCAGCTTGGCAAGTCACAGCTCGGTGACATGCGAGAGCTAGAATCACCGAGCTCTCTCGCGCTCGCGACAGAGTCACGTTTTCCAGATCTGCAAAAATCTGTAGAAACCCATTCATCTCCAAAACACACTCAAACCTCCCAAATCAAACCACACTTCAACACAGCTTAAATCAAACCTTCGAATCATTTTAAATAGCATAAAATCTAAATTTAATGTCAATAATTACAATTAAATGATTCCACAAACATAGTCAAATTCTCTAATTTAATAAAACAAGAAATTATTTTCTTCAAACTTTCAAACAAAAGCACACTTTGATCAAATATGCCTCATTCAAAGCATCACAAGACACATGAGTTAAAACCCATAACATTTAAACCAACATAAACATCATAAACCCCATAATTTCCAGAAAAACCAAATCAAACACAAAATCATAACAATACATCAAAACCACAAAAATCCCAAACCTTGCAAATCCTTAGCTCCTAATCACAAGCTCCACTTCCATAAGCCTTCTCTTTTCCTTTTGGGTCTCTAGGAGGCACCTCTGACCAAAACACCCAAAAATCACAAACAACAACAAAACCCTAACTCAAAACCATAACTAACAAAATCAAGAACATAGATGAACAAGTAGAGGAAAACCCAACCAAAACCTTACCAATCACACTTGAGTTGATCAATTTCCACCACTAATTGAGGCCACAAGAGGATGAGTCAAGAAAAACAAGGAGGAAGAAGAAAAGAAAGAGAGAGGAGGCGTGAGGGGAGGGAAAATGGGAGAGCAAAGCAGCAAGTTGCTGCTCTCTCTTTCTCTCTCCACTCTATTTATACCCCTCTCCAAAAACCCTTGCCACATGTCGCCTAACCATTGGTGGAACTTGATTACTCACACCCTACAATCACACTCTACACCACACCCAAGCCTAATCTCACTAATACATACATTAACTCCCTACAACATCCACATCCTAACAAAACCCAAACACACACACACACTACCACTATACATGCAACCACACTCTACCATAACCCATAAATCCTTCAATTAACCCAAATTAAAATATAACACATGCCAAAATATTGCACAGACACACTCAGCACACAATATGGCTCAAACTACTAGGGGAAATCAGGGTGTTATAGCAATAGCCGTGAAAAGTGTTTTTCGGGTGCGGTTATACCAGCACTAATGCACTAGATCCTATCAGAACGTTGAGGTTAAATGTTCTTGTGTGAGAGTAGTACTAAGATGGGTGACCTCTTGGGAAGCCCTCGGGATAAAATGTATACCCAGAGGAGAAAAATATTTTATTTGATAATTGGAGAGTACTAGTCGCCATTAGTTCAATGATGAAATTTGGAGTGAAAGTCTCCAAAAGTTAAAAATAAGAAAAAGCCACGGTTTCGGTTCAAATAGTAACTAGTTTTACCGTGGATTTGACCGATACTCTAAAAATGGTAAATGACCTCTAAAAAATTATTTGAAGACATGCATGGACTCTAAATAATATGGGGGATTATTTGACAGTGAAAAAGAAATTTTACGGTAACACTAAAAATTGGCTAATCAAACTCGTATTAGTGAATTG
The DNA here is from genome assembly GCA_947683425.1 of Excoecaria cochinchinensis. NCBI lineage: Eukaryota > Viridiplantae > Streptophyta > Magnoliopsida > Malpighiales > Euphorbiaceae > Excoecaria > Excoecaria cochinchinensis. The sequence continues at coordinate 5,942,553 of CANTUQ010000020.1, forward strand.
GACCGAAAACGGACTTTGATTGAGCCAAAAGTTTTTATGTGGGCTAAATAATATATTCTAAGAATGATGGAATTAATTTTATGAGTAATTGGACTTGGAAAGTGTGAAAAATAATTACAGTTACATATGGGCTTATTAATGGGCATAAGTTAAATTGGTTGGCCCAATTGGTTGAACAAAGCCTAAGCCCACTTAAGACCCCTATATAAGGCTAAATAATTAGCCAAACTCTAAAATTCTCTTCAGCATTTTTTCCCCTCTCCTTAGCTGAATGGTATTCTCTATTCTCTTCCATAATTTTCTTCATTTTTCTTCCAAAGTTATCACAAAATTTAACCCTCCCAAGTAAAGTTCAGCCTCTCTTTTCATTGATAGTGGCCTTTAGAGCTCATTTGAAGTAAACGAAATGGGACAAATTAAGTAGAGAAGTTTATGTGTCAAAATTGAGGTAAGTGAAATTGAGGTTTTTAATTTGATTCAATGGTTCAAATAGATAGTTTAAGATGTGTAGAGTGTATTTATGTTGTTATATTGAATAAAGGAAGCAAATTTATTGTGGTTTCTTATGTCGATGAATTCGGCCACTTTAGGAAATTAAGGAGAAAATGATGTTTCAAAGATGTACGGCTAAGGAAAAGAGGATTAAAGTGTGGAGACTAAGAAAATGAGGTAAGTGGATGTAATATCCATTAATTTCCATGAATTTTGTGTGGAGGTATAACTATGTATGTTATGTATATGTGTGTATGATGCATGTTTAATTGAAATCAATATTATAAGCATGTAATTGGAGGTTAGAAATGTAACACCCCTTAACTATACGTAGGGAAGCTCACCCTTCGTAGAGGAGTGAGTGTCTCAATAGGCAAGGGTTGCTACTAATCAGAGAGACAGAACAATAATGCATGCATAACCATACAACAGTTATATATAAATAACAGAATCAAGAATAACAAAAACTTTCTTTCGCATACATCTCAATTCAAACGGAAGTTGCCAAAACTCATTCATTCATAAACAAAAAAATATATATACATAGTTGAGTTGAATTACAATACAATCCTTACACATATACCAATTAGAGTCTTACAAATTACATAGCTGGATACAATACAAAAAGAGTTGCATAATTACAAATTCTAGTATGCCATACTACATGACTGGTTACAATACAAAATCCTTGCGTAAATACAAAATCTTAAACATCTATCAAAACCCATCCTATTGTGTTGGCCTTGGCTGCTATGGAAAAGTCCCCCCAAAATCTCTTACCGCTTCCACACCTGCACGTATGAACACCGGTTCTAAGCCTAATGGCTTAGTGGGAAAAACAAGAGATGAACGACCACTCTTATTACATGTTAATGTAATTCACATACGCGTGGCATATACATATAACTAAAGCTTCATAAGCTTAACCATAAATTCCATTCATCAATAATAGCATCACTCATACATTTCATATAATACTTGTGACGCCCATTGTCAACCACTAGAACAGCTCAGCTGCAGCAGTCAAGAACGGCCACCACACAACAACATAAGCACATATCATCATCATACATGTAACACCCCGCCATCCCCGTTGGAAGGATACCGGAGTGCCACGCGAGCAAACACATATAAACGAATCCAAATACACATGTATAAACAAAAACCAAATGAGATGTAAAGAAACTTTTAATCATGTAATGGTAAATCCCTTTTTACATATAACGTATATCAATATCGTTTTACAAAAAGAGGCTCGTAAGCAAATACATATACAAAAATAATATTTGTTCCTTTACAAAAGATTTACTTGGCTATACACAAGCCATATACAAAAATTTACAGCGGAAGACTTAAAAAAAAATAACTTCATCAAAAGACTCCTAGTGGCCGTCCTGCAGATATCCGACTCTGAACTGCACTCGCCACCTGCACGGGAAAAGAGCCCGTGCTAAGCGATAACGCTTAGTGGGGAGGAACAAAACAAACGCACAATATGCATATATAATATTTATACAATAATAATTTAATGATTCAAAAGCAAAGGCATCAAAATTACATGTAAACATATCTCCAAATTCCTTACTTGACATGCATAAATATATATATACAATACAATCAATTAAGTATACAATTCGTAGTTCTCATCATTCTAAGTATACAGATACAAGGTGCGGTATAAAGCTATGCAAGAATTCATATACATCCTATACTTGTAGTCATGTCAACAATGCATCTCAACATATGCAACACACTTAAACATATAGCCTGATTAGTCTAAAAATACTCTCTAGAAGTGGATGCGGTCAATTGGATACTGATAGGACACAGTATCCCTAGCATATAGAGACATGAGTCTCAAACATATATTTTTCATATAGAGATCGAAGTCTCACATTTAAATTCATATAGACCAAGCATGGTCGAAACAAGGATCCAAACGGACCCACGTATAATGTTTTATCATATAGCAGCTGCACACACACACTGACCTAAGTAAGCGCTTACTTATCCACTACTATGACTATTCAGGCTTAAAACTCAACTCAACAATTCAAGCACCAATATCTATATTAAATACAACTAAATGCAAATACATATTTCACGTATACATGTGTCTAGATCAAAATCAGAAATATTTAAATATATCCAATATCAATTATTAAAGGCAGGAGTACAAATAATTCACATTGAAATAATTATTTAATCAAGTATACAACTCAATACTAAGCAATTATTAATTACAATTCAGATATTAAACCCAAACTTTTGTCATGTAGTGCAAAAACTCTTGAAAACAGAAGTTAAAACTTCATTTTAGAAAAACAGGGCAGCATGTAGAGGCCGGTCACGCCGTGACCATTCGTCACGTCTCCTGACGCTGGTTTCTCGCAAGCGCCACGCAGAGGAGCAGGCAGTCACGGCGTGACCATCAGTCACGTCTCGTGACGCCTGAGAGGAGAGGAAGAGAAGTCACGAGATGAAATCTCGTGACACGCAGGGAGGCAGGCGAGGTCGCGAGGTGTGATACTTCATCACGTCGCGACTTCGCCAAGGGAGGCAGGTCACGACGTGATGCTTCATCACGCCACGTGACTTCCCAAAGGAGGGAGGTCACGGCGTGATGCCCCATCACGTCACGTGATCTTCCTCTCACAACTTTCTTCTCCTTCCTCCAATTTCTCAGAATTTCCAGAAAAACACAAAAAAAACCAAAAAAACGTGAAAAACAGAGTATAACTCAAAACTCAAATCCCAATTTATCTAAATCCATTTTTCATGCAAAAATCATGCTAACACGTACCTTTAAGTCTTCTAGACACAATCACAGCAATTTCACCCACAGTATTCACATTATCATATAATCACAGTACATAAACAGAGAGAGGGACAACCCAGAATTTCACATTCATGTACATGTTTAACCACCTCATTTGCAAACTTATAATCATTCTTTTTCTACTGAAATCATGTATACACAATACATTTCTCATACATTAATATAATTGAACACACATATAACTAAAGTTAACATCAAACAGCAACTAGGATCCAAAATGAGAAAATGGAAACACTCCCAAACCTGTAATGAAGTCCAAAAATGCCCACTGTACTCTTAGTCCACTACCTTCTCTTTCCCTTTATCTCTCTTCTTCTCTTCAGCAGATTCATGAACCGACAAAACAAGACCAAAAGTTCAGATAACCAAAAACTAAAACTTCATACCTCAAACCATCCATAACAGAGGTAGACAAAAGAGGAAGTTCAGCCACAACAACTTATTTACTTACTTTCTGAAGCTTCTAACAAACCCAGACCTGAGTTCCTCAACAGGAAAACACACATGCAAATGACAGAAAGAACAGAAAATGGTGAAAAGAGCAGAATGTGGTTTTTACGTGAGAGAGGGAAAACCAGAAAAGAGAGAACTTTCAGTCTTTTATTTCCAACTAGCTAAATTTTCTCAGTCTTCTCCTTTCCCTCACCACGTGCACACACCCTGCTTCCACATGGCACACATGCACGGTTCACAGACCCACCTATTCCCTTTCTTTACCGTCTGATCAAAACAATTCCCATAAAATCCTTGTCAAATTACCTTTTACTCACCCAAAATAAATCTGCCATATAAAATACTTTTGTTTCCTTGCAAAATAACCCTCTTTCATTAATAAATAACCCAATTGCCCTTAAATGTCCATTTAAAATTACTAATTTCCAATTAAGCCACTTATGGGGTGTGACAACTCTCTCCCCCTTAAGAAAATTTCGTCCTCGAAATTTCCTCGCTTATCCAAACACATCTCAAATACCAAAACCGAAACAAAACAAAACTTAACATATAAACACTTACCCGAAGGTCCTGCAGCACCCTTTACATTCTCAGCAGTCATAACATATGCCCGATGCCTAGTATGATCTTCTGTAGCACCAGGTCGTTGCACCGTCTCAGATGGTGCTCTCGGATGCCTACTTCCTTCACGATTGCTTTGGATGACATTGGATCTTTTACTTTCTTGCTGATTCTGGTCCACTTGTCGATCAGGGCAAAATGCAAAACGATGCTCCATACTTCCGCACTTAAAACAGGCGCCAGTAATCTTACGACATGTACCCCAATGGTACCTATGACAATGCTCACACTCTGGTGCTCGGTTTCCCTTACTAGCATGCGGTGCCACACTACCTACTTCTGAAGGCACCTGAACTGACCCTCTATTTCCTTGCTCAACTGGAGTACCCTTTGCTTTCTTATTACTTGCAATTCCCCCTTCTAGTGCTCTCCTCTTCTGTGCCATCTTCTGTTTAATCTCTTCAGATTCCTCTAACTTCATTGCTGCAGCCACAAGCTGATAATACCCCACTGGTTGCAATACAATCATCGCAGACAAAGGACCTCGGTACACCTCATGAAGTCCCTCAACAAAGTGTCTACATCTGAACTCACCAGTCAACAACTGCTCGGGCACATACTTACTCAGCCTATTGAACTCCTTGTCATACTCACTAACAGTCATTCCCCTCTGCTTCAAGCTAATGAACTCTCTCCATTTCGCTTCTTGGTATGCCTTCGTTATATACTTTTGCTCAAACTCTTGCTTGAAATATTCCCATGTCAACTCAGCTGGCCTCTGAGGATTCCTCATCACAAGCTCCCACCAATCATAGGCTGGTCCCTGAAGTAACGAAACTGCACATGAAGCTCTCTGATCTGCGGCACATCTAATCTCTTGCAGAATTCTACCTACTCTCTTGAGACAAAACTCAGCCACATCCGATTCATCTAAGGCAGTCCCATGAAAGTCTTCTGCTCCTCTTTTTCTTAACAATTCTATTGGAGCCTTAGGAGCAGTCAACCTATCAACCACTTGCAACAAACCCTGCACTAATGCTGGATCAAAACCAACTCCTCTATTTGCACCCACAGCTGGTGCTGGTTCCTTTGCAGGCCTATCCTGTCTCACTGGATCACCTCCTCTGATCGGACTATCTCTACGACCCATATAGACACTGTCCATTGTGTCGCCCATATACTCACTTGGATCCGACTCCATACAAACACTACAAAACACAAGACATCTGCATTAGGCCACTATACAAAACTGACTCTCATGCATAGACTTGACTCACACCAAAACAATCACAACATAACCCAGAACCACCAAACCTGGGCTCTGATACCAAGCTGTAACACCCCGCCATCCCCGTTGGAAGGATACCGGAGTGCCACGCGAGCAAACACATATAAACGAATCCAAATACACATGTATAAACAAAAACCAAATGAGATGTAAAGAAACTTTTAATCATGTAATGGTAAATCCCTTTTTACATATAACGTATATCAATATCGTTTTACAAAAAGAGGCTCGTAAGCAAATACATATACAAAAATAATATTTATTCCTTTACAAAAGATTTACTTGGCTATACACAAGCCATATACAAAAATTTACAGCGGAAGACTTAAAAAAAATAACTTCATCAAAAGACTCCTAGTGGCCGTCCTGCAGATATCCGACTCTGAACTGCACTCGCCACCTGCACGGGAAAAGAGCCCGTGCTAAGCGATAACGCTTAGTGGGGAGGAACAAAACAAACGCACAATATACATATATAATATTTATACAATAATAATTTAATGATTCAAAAGCAAAGGCATCAAAATTACATGTAAACATATCTCCAAATTCCTTACTTGACATGCATAAATATATATATACAATACAATCAATTAAGTATACAATTCGTAGTTCTCATCATTCTAAGTATACAGATACAAGGTGCGGTATAAAGCTATGCAAGAATTCATATACATCCTATACTTGTAGTCATGTCAACAATGCATCTCAACATATGCAACACACTTAAACATATAGCCTGATTAGTCTAAAAATACTCTCTAGAAGTGGATGCGGTCAATTGGATACTGATAGGACACAGTATCCCTAGCATATAGAGACATGAGTCTCAAACATATATTTTTCATATAGAGACCGAAGTCTCACATTTAAATTCATATAGACCAAGCATGGTTGAAACAAGGATCCAAACGGACCCACGTATAATGTTTTATCATATAGCAGCTGCACACACACACTGACCTAAGTAAGCGCTTACTTATCCACTACTATGACTATTCAGGCTTAAAACTCAACTCAACAATTCAAGCACCAATATCTATATTAAATACAACTAAATGCAAATACATATTTCACGTATACATGTGTCTAGATCAAAATCAGAAATATTTAAATATATCCAATATCAATTATTAAAGGCAGGAGTACAAATAATTCACGTTGAAATAATTATTTAATCAAGTATACAACTCAATACTAAGCAATTATTAATTACAATTCAGATATTAAACCCGAACTTTTGTCATGTAGTGCAAAAACTCTTGAAAACAGAAGTTAAAACTTCATTTTAGAAAAACAGGGCAGCAGGTAGAGGCCGGTCACGCCGTGACCATTCGTCACGTCTCGTGACGCTGGTTTCTCGCAAGCGCCACGCAGAGGAGCAGGCAGTCACGGCGTGACCATCAGTCACGTCTCGTGACGCCTGAGAGGAGAGGAAGAGAAGTCACGAGATGAAATCTCGTGACACGCAGGGAGGCAGGCGAGGTCGCGAGGCGTGATGCTTCATCACGTCGCGACTTCGCCAAGGGAGGCAGGTCACGGCGTGATGCTTCATCACGCCACGTGACTTCCCAAAGGAGGGAGGTCACGGCGTGATGCCCCATCACGTCACGTGATCTTCCTCTCACAACTTTCTTCTCCTTCCTCCAACTTCTCAGAATTTCCAGAAAAACACAAAAAAACCAAAAAAATGTGAAAAACAGAGTATAACTCAAAACTCAAATCCCAATTTATCTAAATCCATTTTTCATGCAAAAATCATGCTAACACGTACCTTTAAGTCTTCTAGACACAATCACAGCAATTTCACCCACAGTATTCACATTATCATATAATCACAGTACATAAACAGAGAGAGGGACAACCCAGAATTTCACATTCATGTACATGTTTAACCACCTCATTTGCAAACTTATAATCATTCTATTTCTACTGAAATCATGTATACACAATACATTTCTCATACATTAATATAATTGAACACACATATAACTAAAGTTAACATCAAACAGCAACTAGGATCCAAAATGAGAAAATGGAAACACTCCCAAACCTGTAATGAAGTCCAAAAACGCCCACTGTACTCTTAGTCCACTACCTTCTCTTTCCCTTTATCTCTCTTCTTCTCTTCAGCAGATTCATGAACCGACAAAACAAGACCAAAAGTTCAGATAACCAAAAACTAAAACTTCATACCTCAAACCATCCATAACAGAGGTAGACAAAAGAAGAAGTTCAGCCACAACAACTTATTTACTTACTTTCTGAAGCTTCTAACAAACCCAGACCTGAGTTCCTCAACAGGAAAACACACATGCAAATGACAGAAAGAACAGAAAATGGTGAAAAGAGCAGAATGTGGTTTTTACGTGAGAGAGGGAAAACCAGAAAAGAGAGAACTTTCAGTCTTTTATTTCCAACTAGCTAAATTTTCTCAGTCTTCTCCTTTCCCTCACCACGTGCACACACCCTGCTTCCACATGGCACACATGCACGGTTCACAGACACACCTATTCCCTTTCTTTACCGTCTGATCAAAATAATTCCCATAAAATCCTTGTCAAATTACCTTTTACTCACCCAAAATAAATCTGCCATATAAAATACTTTTGTTTCCTTGCAAAATAACCCTCTTTCATTAATAAATAACCCAATTGCCCTTAAATGTCCATTTAAAATTACTAATTTCCAATTAAGCCACTTATGGGGTGTGACAATACACGCATGCCAATGCCTGTACAATTAAATTTCATAATTCATGCATTCATACACAGCTGACATTTCACGCTAGAACTGACACATCTACATACTTATATGCATATTGATACAATACCTAGTTATTACATCCATACATATTGCTTAGATACAAAAAGGATTAAACATTACATACACAAAACTCATTGCCCACTCTCCAAAAACCTACATTATAAGTACTCCTAGTGTTGACCAATGGCAATGCGGATCCATCCTTCGAGTTCACCTCGCCTCCGAACGTACATGGATTAGTAAACCCGTTCTAAGCAATAATGCTTAGTGGGGAAATAGCATACACACGTATATACTTTTATAGCATACATTACAATAATTATTCAATTGTAAGACATACTTTAATACAAGCTTGATAACAGTTAAATCAGTTTAACAAGGCTCATGTATCATGTAGGTACACATTCTGTATTCAAATATTTATATAATTACAACTCATGCACAATGCTCATCGCAATAGTGTATACATTTGCATTAAACTCATTTAACTTTTTCATATATCACATGGTTTACTTATTACTCCTGTTAGTTAATATTGCCTGCAATTCAAAGATACAGATAACGAGTATCGCATTGGTACCACATGGGTACAATAATCACATTGGTATCCGTGGATACCTCACATATGTACTAGTACCCTAAGGTACGAAACATCAACATAATATCACATTGGAATCCAATAAGGATTTATATAACCTTGTGATTCCAGAGGAATTGGACGCATTGGGCTGCAGCACTTAGACTCTATAAGCATGCCTATCTATCCACTACTTGACCTGCAGGCTAAAGTATCATTTGATTATTATACTTGTTATGGCATTATGAAATTATAGAATTACCCCCTTAAATTTCATTACACAGTTCACATTCATTGTTATTCACATAACCATTCTATCATTAGACTTAGATAGGTTATTGCATGAGCATATACATATATACACAAGAAATTCATCACTATAATCCTCATACTTGTATATTCATTGTCACAAGTTTACAATTAGATTCAATTCATAATCATGCAAATCATCAATAGATAGCTAAGATGAAATTTATTAAGGTTTATGGCAAGGGAAGCTCAATTGGAATGGAAAAAGAGATAAAAATCAAAGCCTCAAGTTTTGCAAAACAGAAGTGTTTTACCCGGTGGTATGACAATGTCTTACCGTCGTGTAAGACACCCTACATGGGGGTATGATCAAGTCATACCGCCGTGTAAAATCTCACACTAAACACCTTCGAAACAGAGGACATTTACACGGTAGTATGGTCACTCCTTACCGCCGTGTAAAATCTCACACCTAAAATTTTAAAAGGGCATAATAGAATTACACGGGGGTATGGCCCATTCCATACCGCCGCGTAACTCGTTCAACCCAGTTTTTACACGAAAACTTAGCTACTTTAAAAATCAATTGCAACCCAAAATCATTTTAATATACGTATACTTCTCACTCAATGCATACATGAACTTTACTCATGCTTGTTTTCACCTTAACCAAAATAAACATTAGATACAAGTAGTAATAAACAAGATTTATCAACAAAATCTCAAGCATTCTTCCCTCAATTTATCCACACATAGATGAACTCACTTATTCCATTCTCGAACTCATTCCAACAAACCTCAACCACATTTAACATACAAATAGAACACAACTTAAATCATAACATTCAAACATAAGGATAGTTTCCCAAACCTCCTTTCCTATGCTCCTAAAGAGTCCTTTTTGAGCTAGGTTCTCCAACCTTGGCCTTCCCTTTATCTTGCTTTAATTTCTCAACTACACACATGATCCAATTTCCAGAATTGGAACACAATATCATTACCAATCAATTTCAAAAGAAAGGAGATGAAGAAGAAAGAGAATCCATTAAATTAACCACTTACCTTGCTAATTGTTCATCCTACATTTCCTAATACCATGCAATCCATTGAATTCTCACACACACCAACTATAAATCTCAAGATTACTCAATGAAATGAAGAAATAGGAAAGTAAGAAGAAGCTCAGCCGTAAAGAAGAAGAGAATGCAGCAAAAACTGCACTTTCTCTCTCCAAATTCCCTTATATTGCATGGCTTGAGAGAGGTGGCAGCTCCATAAGACCACATGTGGAGTCCACTTCTCCAAACTCAATTCTGCCTATTTCTCCATTAATCCCTACTTAACCAAATTCTAAATTCAATTAAACTAATTAATTCTTCTTAGTGTTAATCATACACAATTGCCAATAAGCCACTTATCTTCTTTTAGTTATTCAATTAATTCCTACTGCATAATTAAATTCCCACACAACCCTAATTAAGCCAATCACTACCGGCTATATTTTGGGCCATTACAACTCTCCCCTCCTAAAAAGAATTTCGTCCGCGAAATTTATACCTGAACCAAATAGGTGGGGATGTTACTCCCTCGTGGCGGTTTCTGGTTCCCAGGTCACCTCTTCCACTCCATTGTGTTGCCAGAGCACTTTCACAAGTGGAATTTGTTTATTCCAAAGCTGTCTTATCTCCCTTGCCAAAATTGCCTTCGGTTTCTCATCATAAGAGAAATCTGGCTGAACTTCCACTTCTTGAACAAATAACACATGAGATTCATCCGATCGGTACCTTCTTAACATAAACACATGGAAAACATCATAAAGCTTAGATAAAGCCGGAGGCAATGCCAACCAATAAGCCACTGAACTAACTCTATCTAACACTTCATAAGGTCCAATGAACCTCGGACTCAATTTTGCTTTTTTCCCAAATCGCAACACCTTCCTCAAAGGAGACACTTTTAAAAACACCTTGTCACCTTTTTCAAACTCAATATCCCTTCTTTTCAAATCTGCATAAGAGTTTTGTCTATCACTAGCTGCTTTCAGTCTCTGTTTTATAAGCTTTGCTTTCTTTTCTGTATCTTGTACCAACTCTGGTCCAACAATTCTGTGTTCACCTAATTCTGTCCAACAAACCGGTGTACAACACTTTCTCCCATACAGCACTTCATATGGCGCCATGCCAACACTTCTCTGATAACTATTGTTATAAGCAAATTCCATGAGGGGAAGATACTTATCCCAACTCTTTGAGAAGTCCAGAACACATGTTCGTATTAATCTTCCAATACTTGAATAACCCTTTCTAATTGTCCATTGGTCTGCGGATGAAATGCAGTACTGAAATTCAACTTTGTACCTAATGCAGCTTGTAAACTCTTCCAAAACTTGGAAGTGAATCTTGGATCTCTATCCGAGACTATCGATAGAGGTACACCATGTAGTCGAACAATCTCCTTCACATACAATTCAGCTAACCGATCCATCGAATAATCCATTTGAATTGGTATAAAGTGAGCCGACTTAGAAAATCTATCCACTATTACCCATATTGCATCCTATTGCTTTGAAGTCAAAGGCAATCCAAAAACAAAATCCATAGTAATGTCGTCCCATTTCCATTGTGGAATGGATGGAGGATTCAATAACATATCTATTATAAGATCACTTATGACACTATCCCATGTAGTGATCTCACAGTGGGTCTATCCAGTACTTTGTTCTCTAACAAGTACCTGTAGATTTGATTTATATAATCATATATATAATCATCCCATGATTATCAATGCAAATCTATACTAGTCTTAATTTATCTTTATACCCTTTAGTGATAAATGACTAGGGACGACATGAATAACATTGTTATTCATAAACATTACAATAATGTGACATGCAAATAATATTAATGTGAAGAAAACCATCATACAAATGAAAATGTAATGATTACATCAAGGTCCAAATATTTGGCCTAGGGCATAACCATTAACAAGAAGATGAGTAAGGAGGAGAAGAAGAGAGGGCTGAATGGTGGAGGGAAAACGGGAGAAAGAGGAAACAGATCTCACTCTCACGTTCTCTTTCTCTTGACTTAAAAGTCAATTCTTATCTTCACCTTCTCTTTCCTCATCTCTACCCTCCCTTTGTTAATCTTTTGAGATATATTTGGAAAAATTCTCTTTTAATCCTTCTTTTCTTCTCAAAATATACTCAAACCACATAATTAAAAACTGACTTACAATTACACCCTCTAAACTTCCTAAATCATGCAATTAAATCCCTAAGGTCAATAATAATATTAACCTAGAATTCCAGAAAAATACCAAACATGTCCTACCCACACATAGCATACAAAACACACCTAAACCACTCTCCTGCAACACAAATGCTCAAAGCTACTAGGGTACGAGTTGGGGCCTTATAACTCTGCCCTTCTTAAAGGAATTTCGTCCTCGAAATTCTTACTTGAGCTGAACAACTGAGGACACTAAACTTGCATGACTGAATCAGGTTCCTAAGTCGCTTCTTCCATGTTGTGATGCCGCCATAACACTTTTACCAAGGGAATTTACTTATTCCAAAGTTGTCTTATTTACCGAGCCAAAATAGCTTTAGGTTCCTCATCATACGAAAAATTTGATTGAATATGCACTTCTTGAACAGGCAACAAATGAGATTTGTCTGATTAATATATGCGAAGCATTGACACGTGAAACACATCATGCAACTTGGTTAACTCTAATGGCAAAGCCAACCGATAAGTAACTGATCCAATCTGTTGCAAAATGCCCAATAAACCTTGGACTCAGCTTTCTCTTTTTACCAAAACGAAGAATCTTTCTCCAAGGCGATACTTTCAGGAAAACCTTATCTCTAACCTCATACTCGATATCTTTTCGCTTCAAATTCGCATAAAATCTCTGTTGATCTCTTGGTTCTTTCAAATTCTGCTGAACCAACCTGATCTTCTCTTCCGTATCTCTAACCAAATCCGGACCTACAATTGAGCACTCACTTAATTCCATCCAACACACTGGAGTCCTACACTTTCTGCTGTAGAGAGCCTCATACAGTGTAATACCAATACTCATGTGATGACTACTATTATATGCAAATTCCATCAAGGAAACATACTTGTCCCAACTTCTGGAAAAGTCCAATACAGAACCCTTAAGCATATCCTCCAAAACCTGAATAACCCTTTTTGATTGACCGTGGTCTGAGGATGAAAAGCTGTACTGAAGTTCAGTTGAGTATCTAATGTAGACTGTAATTCTTTCCAAAATTTTAATGTAAACCTGGGATTCGAATTAGATATAATCGACAAAGGAACCCCATGAAGCCGATCCACTTCATTCATATACACCTCAGCTAATCGATCCATAGGGTAATCAAGTCGAACCAATAAGAAATGAGCCGACTTGGTAAGCCAATTGACTATCACCCATACAGAATTATGCTTCCTTTGTGTCAAAGGCAGACTAGATACAAAATCCATTGTAACATTATCCCACTTTCACTGAGGAATAGGCAAAGGATTGAGCAACCCTGATGAAACTTGGTGCTCCGCATTCACCTGCTGATAGGTTAAGCACTTGGAAACAAAGTCCATAACATCTCTCTTCATACCTAGCCACCAATAGAACTGCTTCAGATCTTGATACATCTTATTACTTCCCGGATCTATAGTAAAAATCGTAGTGTGTGCCTCTTGCAAAAACTTTCTCTTTACTTCACTATCATTAGGCACACACAAATGATTTGTATATTAAAGCACCCCATCACTGCTCACAGAATAATCAATTTGGCTGCCACTCTTGACTACTTGTACTGCTTGCTGCAACTTTGGGTCATCCTTCTAAGCATCATCAATTAACTGCTTTAGACTACGCCTAGCTTTCAGCTGAGCAATCAAAGCCCCATCAGAATCAATTCTCCATCTACCCCGCTGTAATACTAGAGCCGAAACCGACTTCCTACTTAATGGATCTGCAACTACATTTGCCTTGCCCAGATGGTAGTCCACTATACAATCATAATCCTTGAACAATTCCAACCACCGTCACTACCTAAGACTGAGCTCTTTTTGGGTGAGCAAATACTTCAAACTCTTATAATCGGTGAAAATCTAGCAAGTCTCACCATACAAATACTTTCGCCATATCTTAAGAGCAAACACAACCGCTGCCAATTCCAAATCATGCGTAGGATAATTTTGCTCATGAGGCTTCAGCTGCCTTGATGCATATGCTATTACCTTCCCTTCCTGCATCAGAACACATCTAAGACCAATACCCGAAGCATCACTATACATAGTATACTCTTTACACGAAATGGGTTGAGTAAGTACAGGAGTCTCAACTAGCATTATCACCAAAAATCCTTTAATGAACTGCCTGTAGTAACCTGCTAACCCCAAAAAGCTTCTCACTTCTAGCACATTCCGAGGCGGCTTCCACTTCACTACTGGCTCAACTTTAGATAGATCAATTCGGTTAACTTCCGAGGAAACAATATGACCTAAAACCTAAAGCATAACATGCAAATGCTCTTCACGCTCACGCTCATTCTTTAAGTATACCAATATGTCGTCGATAACCACAACAACAAATCGGTCAAGATATGACCGGAATACCCTATTTATCAAATCCATAAAAGACGCTGGTGCATTCATTAACCCAAACGGCATCACTGTAAACTCATAGTGGCCATACCTCGTTCTAAAGGCAGCCTTAGGAACATCCACATCCTTCACCCGAAGCTGATAATAATTAGACCTCAAATCAATCTTGGAAAAGACTGCGGCACCTCTCAATTAATCAAACAAATATTCTATTCTTGGCAATAAATACTTATTCTTCACTGTAACCTTGTTAATCTGTCGATAATCAATGCATATCCTTAAAGTACCGTCTTTCTTCTTGACAAACAACACAGGATCACCCCACGAAGAAACGGTAGGTCTAATAAAGCCCTTGTCTAATAGCTCCTGTAATTACATCTTTAATTCTTTCAATTCTACAGGAGCCATTCGATAAGGAGCTTTAGAAATAGGAACAGCACCCGGCAGAATCTCTATAGATAGCTCCACTTCTGTCTCTAGTGGCAGTCTAGGCAACTCTTCCGGAACTACATCCACAAACTCACTTAACACAGGTATATCTTGAATCTTTACTTGGTGATGCCTAGAATCCAAAACCAAAGCCAGAAAAGCCTCACATCCCTTCCTTAAAAACCACCTAGCTTGCATAGCCAAAATCACATTATTCAGAGGATTAGAACCCAAACCCTGCACAACCACAGAAGACTAATCACAACCTTTAAGCACAATCATCTTCCTATGACAATCAACCACAGCCCGGTGCTTAGACAACCAGTTCATACCCAGAATCAGATCAAATTCATGAAAAGGTAGACAAATTAAAACAACTGGAAATTCTTTTCCTTGTATCATTAGCAGACAATTCTTATACACTCTGCTCGCATTGACACTATGCCCTAAAGGACTGGTTACACATATCTCATAATCTAACTGTTCAACAATAGGCAAATTAGCACATAACTTTTTATAAAATAAATATGAGCGTGTGGAACCAGGGTCTATTAGAGCATGCCTTTTGGTGTCAAAGAGTAGAAACATACAAGCAATCACTTTTGGAGAATCTTGCTCATCCCGAGCCTTCATCGCATATGCCCTAATTGGCGCCATTGGAGGATGATCCACTGTCTCAGAAGAAGTTCCTTCTCTAGGCCGTCCACCATGACCTCGTCCTCTTCCTTTACCACGGCTAGCTTGAAGGGCATTAGATCCCGCCCAATTGGCTTCTTGCTGCTCATGGGTATTCTCAAATAACTTAGGGCAATTAGCCAGAAAATGCTACGTGCTACCACATCTAAAGCAACCTCCTTTCAACCAATGGCATGCACCCCAATAGAGCTTATTGCAATGCGAACACTCTGGCATAATATCACCTCTTCCACTTGAAGCACCTCTACCAGCACTAGATACTTGAGCAAATCCCTGTCTCTTTCCTCTCGTAGCGGGGCTATTAGTAGACTCATCTAGAGAATTCACTTGAGGATTCCTTGGTCTCTTCCCCGAAGATGAGCCTCCACGAGAAGGATTTCTTCTTTGAGCCCTTTCTGTCAAAATGGTCTCAGAACGTTCCGCTCGCATTGTCGCTTGCACGATATGATAATAACTAACCGTTAGAGAGGATATGAAAGAAATTAACATAGCCTTAAGGGACTCATTCAGGCCCGCCTCAAAATGGTGATAGTAAAAATCTTCGGTAAAGAGACCCAGCGGTGCATACTTGCTAAGCCTCCTAAATTCCTTCTCATAATTCGCTACAGACAAAGCCCTCTGCTTGAGATTCAAAAACTGTGCCCATCTAGCTTCTTTATATGCTTTGGTCACATACTTATTGTGGAACTCTTGCATAAAGAACTCCCATGTTATCGGGTCAGGTGGCTGCAGGTGCCTTAAAACCAGTTTCCACCAATCATAGGCAGAACCCTACAAGAGCGACACAATATACTCAACTTCCCTATCAGGGGAACAACAAATCTCCTCCAAAACTCTTTTCACTTTCTCAATCCATATATATGCTTTGTCAGATTCATCCAAACTGGTCAAATAAAAATCTTTGGCTCCAAACTTCATTATCATCTCAATCGGAGTCCTCGGTGCAGTTACCCTTTCCAAAACCCTAGCCATGTAACACCCATTCTCGCCTGCTCGCACAGCTTCACTGTAGCACTTGAGAACAGTCATCACGACTCACATCACATGCATATCACATGCAATTCCTCATCATACAAAATCTTGAACTAATAAATTTCATTCACATGCAGCGAAAGACTTTCATTACGCATACTTATAAACATACTTTATCTCAAAATACATATGCTTTCATATTACAATACATCATATGCTCCAAGGTTATGTTATAATTCTTACATGCCCAAAAGCTATTAATTACATATATATAATATAAAATAACAAAAACCTACATTAGGGAACGAATCCTAATGCGTTGACCAATCGAAATGCGGGACATCCTTCGAATCACTTTGCTTTAGAGCCTACACGGATTGAAAACCCATGCTAAGCGATAACGCTTAGCGGGGAAACAACAAACAAAAAATGCATATATAAATAAAATAACAAACACATGCCCTACATTCATGCTTCATTTCTAACATGCTTCATACTTATAATATTAATTACATTATCAATATTCATAAGGCATGCTAATAAATCATATTTAAATGTTAATCGACAACACATCTCGTTCATAATCTCATATCATATGACATTCACTTTGTACATTATATCTTATTCAATTATTAACGCCTTGCCTGCAATTCAAAGACGTAGATAATGGGTATTGCATCAGTACTCGAGAGTACAACAATCACTTTTGTATCCGAAGATACACACTTTCGCATCAGTACCCTTAGGTACAGAAATAATCAATAAGAGATAATATATATACACTTTGAGAATCCAATAAGGATTCAATACGCATTGAGATTCTAGAGGAATCAAACACTTTGCTTGCAACACTTAGGCCTTGTAGGCTTGCCTATCTATCCACTACTCGACTTACAAGCGAAATTATTATTCTGGTTAATATTCATGTTATCATAGAGTATAACATCTTGAATCTAAATCAATAATGTCACATTACTTATTTACACATATAGGTTACTCCACAATTCACCCATCATTATATATATATATATATTCACATGGTATAACACATTAATAACTTATATGCATATTCGTTCATTAATTAAACATGTTGGTTCGATCAAGGTAGGTTAATTTGAAAATCTTAATAACAAGCAAAAGCGTCGCGCTTGCGACCAACTCAAGAATTCCCTTCTATAGTGATCGTGACACAACTCACGCCTGCGATAGAACCAAACCTTTGCCGCTGTCGCGCTTGCATAAATCCTCGCACTCGTAACAAAACTCACCCCACCTAAATTTTGACTGATGGAGCATTCTGTTGCACTCACGACCCCTGTCGTGCTCGTGACAGAACTGAATTTATGTGTTCAATGTTCCACACCTCACACCTTGTGTTCATGCACTTTGTCCTAATCACATCTCTAAAACCCATCCTAACATAGTTATCTGCCATCATGAGTTTCTAAACACTTACTTAACTACATGTTAAGAGTATAATGGCATAATTCCCGTTATTTTTGGCCTTATGTTTGAGGAGTTATGGCTAAGGAAATAATACATGCTCCAAAAGCCCTCCTACTAGCTTAAACCAACTTAGGTACACATTTTGAAAACCATAGGGTCCCCGAATCAGAATGGCTATTTCTAACACATTTATAGGCACATCTCTTAAGAACCTAATCCCTTTTGTCCTATTTAATTCTGAGTTATACAATTTGAGTTATAGTTCATACAAACCCATAAAGTCAGTCACCCTACAAATCCAGTTTTACCATCTCAAGCTAGTCAAGCTTGAATTGGACTAAATTAGTAAATTTCCAACTCCAACTCATACAACACTTCCCAACGTGCACATACGCAACTCAACATGTTCAGTTTTACATTAACAACAATTTACACAAATTGCATAACAACAACACAAGTCACCTAAGAATAGAGCAACATAATTACACATTTTCTATATTCATCAGCCACATAATTTAATCATGTATCACAGAATTCATCACCTAAGAATAGAGCAACATAATTACACATTTTCTATATTCATCAGCCACATAATTTAATCATGCATCACAGAATTCATACTACATCAAAACAATACACAAAAATAATGTTTCCCAAACCTCTTCTCCTAAACTCCTCTTTTGATCACTTAGTGCTAGGCTCACCCACCTTTCCTTTACCCTTGTCTTTCCTTGGTTCCACAACTACAAGCATTATCCAATTTCTAGAATTGGATACAAAAAATCAATACCTAAATCCATCAATATTTAGAAACAAGGAGTAGAAGAAAAAGAACCAATTAACTACATTACTTACCTAGATGAGATGAACACTACACATGCAACACTTCAAAACTTAAACCAGTAGAAATTACAATAGATTGACTTAAGGAAGAAGTGAAATGAAGAACAAGAGAAAGAAGAAGAAGAAGCTGATCCACATGCAACAAATGGGTTTTCTCTCTCCTCCAATGCTATATATTGTAGCGGCCTAAATACCGGTTTAGAAGTATCAATGTATGTTTTCAGTGTCTTCATGATAATCGCAGCGTCGAATAGTAAAATGAGTGATATTGCCAGTGTTGAAGTTTAGTGTTAAGTGTGCCGGAAGTGTAGCACTTCCAGTATGCGTAACCCTGGGGTAGCTATACAGCGAACCCGACTGTCCGTTTTCAAAAAATAATTTATTTTGCGAAAATGATCTGTGGGATGTCAGGAGTCTATTGGTAAAATTTGAGCTGAAAACGGAGTCAAATAATCTTCCAAAAGTCATTTTAAAGGTCTCCGATTCGATTCAATTTGAACCGGGGTTTGACAGAGATAAAAGTGGTTAGTGAGCCCTAATAGATATTGTGTATTTAGAATAAGGGTATGGAATAGTTTTCTGTGAATTATGATAGCTTTAAAATTGAATTTTATGGCAGAACAAAAAGTGATTGAATTGGACCGATTTAAGTGAATCGGAGCCCAAATGGACTCCGATTGAGTGAATAATTTGCAGGGAGACTAATTTTGATGTTATGAGAACAATGAATTAGTTATAAGTGAAAATAATGAGGGAAATATATAGATATTTTGAAAAAGTGAAATTGAACCGAAAAACTGAAATTTTATTTTAAATTGTCGAACCGCTTCAGTTAGACCAGTTCAGTTCATCTAAGGCCTATTTAAGGAGTGAATTACCTGGATTTCTCTAGAGAAATCCAGCAGCCACTGCCTCCCTCTTCTTCCTTCAAGGCCGAAGGGGTTTTTTTACTTCTTCTCTATTTTTCCTCTTTATTTCTCCAATCTTTCTCCAAAATTCAACCTCTTCGACAAAGTTTAACCTCTCTACAACATTAAAACAGTAATTGGAGTCCATTTGGAACATTGGAAGTGAGGAAAATCAAGTGTGCAAAGTTTAGGTCAAGATTTGAGTGAAAAGATTTAGGTATTTTTAATTAGGTTTATTGGTCCCTTTGGGGGTTTTCAAGGGTGTAGAGTTCATTTATTATGTTAGTTTGTTAAAAGGAAGCTTGTTATTTATGATGTGTGGATTTTTGAATTTGGCCACTATACGAATTTTTATGGTTGAAGTCATTTTAAAGGATTAAGGCTATGGAAAGGAAGCTTAAGGAGTGGAAAGCAAGAATCTACGTGAGTGGATACAATATCCTTCTTTTTCCATTGTTTATGTGTGTGTTTTAGGTTATGTCTAAGTGTGAAAATGTGACTTAGGCATGAATAATTGAAACTAACTTTATATTCATAATTAGTGGACTTATATTAGTGTATAAACATACTTAGAATAAATTAAAACACATAGGTATGAAATTTCTAATATGGGCCGAATGGATATTTAAGGAATTTACAATGTATAAATGAGTTTTGTGGTTTATAAATGATGGTTATAATATGTATAATTAGTGCAATGCATGATGGAATAATTGTATGATTAAAAAGAAAACATAGTGAATTTTTTTATGTTAGGCCAAATGGATTAGTAATGAGAATAATGGAATATGTGGTGTATTAAGGCATATAAGTGGTACTTATGATATGTGTAATATGAAAATTGTATGATTGAATGATCAAATGAAATTAAAGTGAGTAATATGAAAACTTAACACCATGGTTGAATTGACTAAAGGGGATATATGATTAATGGTAATTATGGTATATAAATGATATTTATGATAATATGTAAGGTGTGTGATTGAGTAATTAAATGAAATTAAAGTGATCATAAGGAAAAGTGAGTGTGTTGGCCGAATTGAACTTAAGGGATTTATAAGTGAAAATGATTACTTGGATGTTGATATATTGAGTGATATAAGTGAAAATCTGATATTATTTGCCCTTAGTAGTGATCTGGTAGTAAATCTAGTCTAAGATATAATTGGCTAGCTATAAGAATTTCACACCGCGATACGAGTCATGGCGACTCGACATTGATAGGCCAATGACAGTCTATCTCAGTGTACATGTAACAACCCGAAATGTACCCTAGACGGATTTGTGCATATTGAGGATAAGTGGTGACCAAAGTTATGCAAGTTGTAGTGTTGGGTGTATCGAATGGACAATTTAAGAATTAATATAAAAGTTTCGGCGATTGCGGTCAAAGGTAAAATTATGAAGTGTGGAATTAGGACTTGATTGAAAGAATATAAATTAATTGAGTGGGCCAATGTGAAGGATTATTAAGTTATAAATCTCAATGTTTGAGGTTATGAGAGTTAAAGGATTGAAAGGAGAATTTGGCATAAATATCAAGATTGGACCAATGGTAAGGTGACAAGTGGCAAGAGGTGAGAAGGGGTATAAAAGAAGAGAGAGTAGGAGAGAGAGGGCAGAAAATCTGCTCTCCCCTCTCATGTTCCCCGTTCTTTTTCCCTTTTCTCTTCTTCTTCTTCGTTTCCTTTGTGCTCTAATGCCATCTGCTCCCCCTTTAGATCTAAGACCAAGTTTGAGATGATGAAGTTTGCGAGATCAAGTGGGTTAAGTGAATATTTTGTTAGAAAGGTAAGTCTAAGTTTTGATTCCTTCTATCTATTTTGATTAGATTAAACCCTAGATTCATGTCTTGTGTATGTATGTTTGTTTGATGAGGATTTGGATGAGAAAGACTTTGGATGGGTTTGGGAGCAAGGAAGATCAGCTAAAGAAGCTAATAAGAGCAAAGGAGTTGAGGTATGGGAATTTAGGTTTTTGGTGTATTCTTCGATTGTGTTGACTTTAGTTGATTTTTTAGGTAATTATAAGGTTAAAGTTGTTTAAGAATGTTTGAATGTTATGGGTTTTGCATAAATTGTGTTTAGATCTCTTGAATATGAGTTTTTGAGATAAGTAAGAAATTGAATGAGTTTTTGCTACAAAATTTTAGTTTGACAAATTAGGGATTTTGATAGTGTTAATTTCATGATTTAATTGAAATAATTGGTATAAAAGTTGGAAAGTTTGGTTTTGTGTTGATTACAATGATTTGAATGTGCAATTGGAGTTATGGTGAAGTTTAGTTTGTGTTGGAGGTTTAGAGGAAACTTTTGCGAAAACTGGGTTCTGCAATTTTTGCTGGAGAGCTGGAAAACGCGACTCAGTTGAGAGCATGATGCTTGTCGCGATTGCGACAGAGTTCAACATCTTGCGATGAAGGATCTATGAGGGGACTGTTTGAGTTGTGTCATCCTTCACGACTCGGCATGCTCCCTCATGAGTCATGAAGCTCTTCACGACTCGTGAAGCTCCTGTCATGACTCGTGATGATCGGCCTTCGCTCCTTATTTTGCCTTCCTTGTGTTTTTGTCTTGATGTGTTTTGCCCTGCTCTGAGTCATGTCATCTTTCACGACTCGGCAAGACACTTCTGTCACGAGTCATGACTTTGAGTACGACCCGTGACAGCCTCCCTCCCCGCGGGGCAAGTTTGGCCACTGTCGCGAGCGCAAGCATGTTTTTTAAAATCTTCTTCTTTGCATGGTTTCTCACTTGTGTTATGTAAAGCCCTTTCCCAACCACGAGATTGGCTCAGCCAATGCAGTCAGGAATGGCCGCTACATAGCAACCAAAAACACAATACACTATCACATTCGCATGCCAAAAACTGAGTAATTAAATTTCATTAACACACCTACATTCACATGCAGCGGATATCATAAACTTCTTCATGCTTACTAGCATACTTGTACACATACA
Source organism: Excoecaria cochinchinensis (assembly GCA_947683425.1). Taxonomy (NCBI): domain Eukaryota; kingdom Viridiplantae; phylum Streptophyta; class Magnoliopsida; order Malpighiales; family Euphorbiaceae; genus Excoecaria; species Excoecaria cochinchinensis. The sequence goes on from CANTUQ010000020.1 coordinate 5,965,650, forward strand.
AATATCGCAGGCATAAAATACTTAGTTATTATAATTTTACATATTCTTTGATTGTCAAAATATTATACATATTATAAACAAAAGTACATTACCCAAAACCCCCAAAACCTACACTATATGTACTCCTAGTGTTGACCTTCGACAATGAGGATTTGTCCTTCGGTTTCACTTCATGTCCAAACCTACACGGATTAGAAAACCCGTGCTAAGCGATAATGCTTAGTGGGGAGCACATACATATATACATATATGGCATACAATATAGTGATTATTCATGTATAGAATATATGATGTTACTAGCAAAATAATGAAGAGTTCAGCTTGACCATTTTCATGTATTAAGATAGTCATAACTCATGCATATTATTTATTACATTAGTGTACACATTTCACATTACATTCACATAATGCTTAATCAAGTTTCACATTATTCAAACAATTAAGTTCTTAATTTAACCTTACTTGCAACTCAAAGTCGTGGATAATAGGTATCGCATTGGTATCCATGGATATATCACATTTGCATTTATATCCTAAAGTACAGAGATATCAATATTCTCAATAATTTCGCATTGGGGAAAATCCAGTAAGGATTCTAATCACATTGTGATTCCAAAGGAATTGGACGCATTGGGCTGCAGCACTTAGACCCTATAGGCATGCCTATCTATCCACTACTTGACTCGCAGGCTATAATTATTAAATCCAATTATTGATTCAATTGATCTAATGTTCACCAATTATATTAGTACACATAGGTAGATAATATAATTTATCATTAATGCTTACTTGTAAGCTGATATCAAGTTCACTATAGATCACAACTTAACAAGCAATTAGGATTCTTTAATCACATTCATTTGCTCTACCTAGTCTTGATATTAAGTTCATATTAAATGCTATTAAGCTTGGCTAAACATCCCTTAAACATCAAATAACAATCATGAATGAATTAAGATTGGTTGCCAAAAATAGAGTACCTCACGGTCACAACCGATTTGGTTATCTCCGTGACATACCAAAGTTCCAAACAATTTGGTTGTCACCGTGACATACCAAAGTTCCAAAACAGAATGCATCATAAGGTACCTCACGGTCTCAACCATTTTGATTCCCATCGTGACATACACCACTTGCCCGGACAGAATGCAATTCTTGGTTATCTCACAGTCACAACCATTTTGGTTGTCACCGTGACGTACTCCACATTGCCAAATAGAATACAAGCCATGCTACCACACGGTCACAACCAATTTGGTTGCCACTGTGACATACCTCACATAGCTAGGCAGAATGCAAATCATGGTATCTCATGGTCACAACCAATTTGGTTGTCATCGTGATATACCAATTTCACCCGAGCAGAATGGAATTCTTACATACCTCACGGTGGCAATCTCTTTGATTGTCACCGTGACCCATGCAAAACTTCCAAAACACAGCTATGTTTTACTTAGACATAGCTGTGCTACCAATCTCATTGCTCATGCTAATTGAAGACTTCTAAATCAAGCTCAATTATCATTCTAACAACATGTTCTCACGCTCATTAACTTTCTACAATGCCAAATTACAACTCAATTAGACTTCAATTAAAGAAATTATAGCTGCCTTAACATGGCATATCCCAATAGATCCATTACTCACTTAGCCACATAAGTTAGGTTATATACACATCTAGGTTCATAATCCATTATACAAGCTCATCATTCAACACTTCAATTCAGCATATATATATAATTTCACAATCAAACATACAAATTCTAGAATTCATGTAAGATAACAAAATTTAACATTCAAGGGTGGTTCCCAAACCTCTTCTTCTATGCTCCTAAAGCCCTCCTCTAGAACTAGCTTCACCAACTTTAGCTTTTCCCTTATTCTTCTTCAATTATTCAACTACCAAATCAAGTCCAATTTCCAGAATTGGTACACCTATGTCAATATCCATAGAAACTCCAAATTCAGAAATAGAAGAAGAAGAAAAGCATAACAACCAACACTTACCTTGCTAAACTTCAGAATCTAAACATAAGCAATCGTAATAACTCAACCTTTATAGATTTCCCTTAGAGAGATGCACGGGTAGAAAGAAGAAGAAGAAGAAGAAGAAGTAGTAGAATTTGAGAGAGAAGGGAATGGCTAAACACACATGCAAAACTAATGGACTCTCTCTCTCTCTATCAACCTTATATTGCATGCAAAGGAAGAAGTGTCAACTTCCTTAGCTCACACGTGGACTCCCCTAATCCAAATCTGATTTAGTTTAACGTTATTAACACTAATTAATCCTCACTTATTGTTAACCATGCACAATAGCCAATAAGCCACTTAACTTCCTTTTGGTTATTCAATTAAGTCCTCTATTAACTTACTCTTAGGTCCTTAATTAACATACTCAATGCAAACCAAACCCACTTATCTTAATTTAAGCCATTTATTGCTAGCGTATAATTCGAGCCATTATAATTCTCCCCTCCTAAAAAGAATTTTATCTGCGAAATTCATACTGGAGTTAAATAGATGAGGATGTTGCTCTCGCATAGCCGCTTCAGGCTCCCATATTGCCTCTTCCACTCCATGATGCTGCCATAACACTTTCACAAGTGGGATCTATTTACTGTGAAGCTGTCTCATTTCCTTTGCTAAAATGGCTTTCGGCTTCTCATCATAGGAGAAATTTGAGTGAACGTCAACTTCCTGCACTGGTATAATATGAAACTCATTTGAGCAATACCTCTGTAACATAGACACATGGAAGACATCGTGAATTTTGGCTAAAGCGGGGGGCAAAGCTAATCAGTAAGCCACTGAACTCACTCTGTCCAACACTTCATACAACCCAATAAATCTCGAACTTAACTTTCCTTTCTTTCCAAATATAAATACCTTTCTCCCAGGAGACACTTTTAAGAACACCTTATCACCTACTTCAAACTCAATATCCTTTCTTTTCAGATCTACATATGACTTCTGTCTATCACTAGCTGCTTTCAATCATTGTTGAATGATTTTTGCCTTTTTTTCAGTATCCTTTATCAAATTTGGTCCAATAACCCTATGCTCTCAATTCTGTCCAGCAAACCGATGTACGACACTTCCTACTAGACAACACTTCATATGGTGCCATGCCAACACTTGTCTGATAACTGTTGTTATAAGCAAATTCCATAAGTGGAATGTACTTATCCCAACTTTTAGAGAAATCCAAAACACATGCTCTCATGAAATCTTCCAATACCTGGATAACTCTTTCCAACTGTCCATCGGTCTATGGATGGAATGCAGTATTGAAGTTCAACTTGGTACCCAATGTAGCTTAAAGACTCTTCCAGAACTTAGAAGTGAACCTCGGGTCCCTATTAGATACAATAGATACAAGCATACCATGCAATCTGACAATTTCTTTCACATACAATTCAGCTAGCCGATCCATAGAGTAGTTCATTCGAACCGGTATAAATTGATCTGATTTTGAAAATCTATCCGCAATTACCCACACAACATCTTGTTATTTCGAAGTGATAGGCAGTCCAGAAACAAAATCCATGGTGATGTTATCCCATTTCCATTGTGGAATGGAAAGGGGATTCAGCAAACCATGTGCAACCTGATGTTTCGCTTTCACCTGCTAACAGGTCAGACACTTGGACACATATTTCGCCACATCCTTCTTCATACCAGGACACTAATATAGTTATTTCAAATCCTGATACATTTTATTTCCTCCTAGATGCTTGGTGAAAATAGTATTGTATGCCTCATACATCAACCTCTTTCTCAATCCATTATCATCTGCAACACATAATCGATTCCTATAAAATAATACACCTTCCTCATTCACTAAATAGTCAGTCTTGTCACCACTCATTACTGAAGGCAAAATCTGTTGCAACTTGAGATCGCTTTTCTGCACAAAAATCAATTCATCTCTTAATACTGGTCTTGCTTTTAACTGAGCCAATAGTGCCCTATCTGCTGTAAACCTCCATTTCACTTGTCTTAGCATTATAGCCGAAACAGACTTTCTACTCAATGAATCTGCCACCACACTGGCTTTACCTGGGTGATAGTCCACTATACAGTCATAGTCCTTAAATAGTTTGTGCCACATACGCTGTCTCAAATTCAACTCTTTCTGAGTAAGCAGATATTTCAAGCTCTTGTAATCAGTGAAGATCTTACACTTCTCACCATACAGGTAGTGTCGCCAAATATTTAAGGCAAACACCACAGCTGCCAATTCTAGATCATGAGTCGAATAGTTCTGTTCATGTAGCTTCAGTTGCCCAGAGGCATATACTACCACTTTCCCATCTTGCATCAACACACAACCCAAACCTATGCCAGAGGCATCACTGTATAGAACATATTCTTTGCCAGAGATAAGCTGTGTTAGGATTGGTACCTCCACCAGCATCCTCTTGAATTGTTCAAAACTCAACTGACAACTTTCTGACCATTCAAACTTAACTCCCTTTCAAAGCAATCTGGTCAGTGGTAAAGCTATTACCAAAAACCCTTTTACAAATCTTCTATAGTAACCAGCCAACCCCAAGAAACTACGAACTTTAAGTACATTCTTGGGTGGCTTCCAATACACAATTGCCTTAATTTTAGCCGGTTCTACCTTTATACCTTCAGAAGACACTACATGCCCTAGAAAAGACACTTCTCCGAACCAAAACTCACACTTACTCAATTTAGCATTCAATTGATGCTCCCTCAATGTTTGAAGCATGATTCTTAAGTGCCTCTCATGTTCTTTCTCATTCTTTGAAAATGAACACCACTACAAACTGATCCTGATATGGCCTGAACACTCGATTTATCAAATCCATAAATGCAGTAGGTGCATTGGTTAACCTGAATGGCATTACTAAAAATTCATAATGTCCATACTGGGTTCTAAATGCAGTCTTTGGTATGTCCTCCTTCTTTACTTGCAACTGATAATACCCAGACCTTAAGTCTATCTTGGACAATACACCTGCCCTCTTAATTGATCAAACAAATACTCGATTCTTGGTAGAGGATATCGATTCTTTACTGTTATTTTATTCAACTGGCGATAGTCAATATACATTCTCATAGTCCCATCTTTCTTCTTAATGAACAAAACTGGTGTAACACCCCCTTCCCATACATAGGAGGACCCATCCGCAAGGGAGTGAGATCGCATATGAGTAAGGGTATCACCAAATAGAACAGTGCAAAACACATCCATTCACATAATATAAACATACATACAATTAGTGAAAATTAAAACTTTAGAAACATCAGAATGATCATGCATTAATATAATAACATTCATTACAGTAATGTTCTGATCAAAAACTGATATTACAAAATAGTTACAACTGTTAGAGATACATAGCGGAAGTTTACAAAAATGATATACAAAAGATATGTCACTATTATAAAATAATCATACTAAAAAAAAAATAGCCCTAACACTAATCCCTTTGTGTTGGCTTGACTGGCGGCGACTCTCCCAAAAGCTAAATGCCTTTCGCACCTACACGGGTGAAAACACCATGCTAAGCGATAACGCTTAGTGGTGAAACAAACAATAATAAATGGAAGGCCATTCACAATGGTCGTCAAGGCAAATCACATACATAATGGCATACTGAACATCATAAGATATAATCATAATAGAATTCCATTCATCACCATTCAAAGGTTCAATAAACACATTTATAAGCCAACAGATTCATATGCTCATAATAGAGTCATTCAGATTCAAACACTTATAATCATACTCATACTGATACACATACTTATAATCAAATCAAAACAAATCATAACACATGCTGACTCACAGTAGTGGATAACGAGTAAATGCATAGAGGTACCTTACAGGTACGAATCGGGAAAACATAATCATATTATCTCTTTTCAAAATATTTTACAAAGGGATCTTAAACAGGATCCGAACACATAGAAGTTCGCGAGGAACAAAACGGGGACCTGATCAGGGTCCAGAACAGTACAGAGGCTGTAGCTAAAGGACTCTTTTAGGCATGCATAACTATCCATTAGACTGACTATTGCAGGTCATGCATAATACCATTCACATTTAGGCATATCATTTAGAGTTCACAAGTTAAGGCATAAATAATACATTCTTAATTCAACCATAACATTCCACAATTTGACATAACAAAATACCATGTAATGATATTAGATAAATGATATAACACTAAATAATATTTAAAACCACTAGGTAACAAAAAAGGAACGAAAACGAAGAAAATCGAAAAAGCTTAAAAAAAACTCGGCAGTAGCGGTTTACACGGCGATATGACATTTCCTTACCACCATGTAAGTCGCTTTACTCGGGGGTATGGCAAAACCATACAGTCATGTAAGGTACACAGCTCAGAAAACCACTAAGGCAGAATGACTTTACACGGCGGTATGGAATGTCCTTACCGCCGTGTAAAATCACAGCTTAGAAATTTTCACAAGGCAGAATGACTTTACATGGCGGTATGGAGCAACCTTACTACCGTGTAAAATATGGGCCTTCAAATTCTGGGGAAATCTCACGATTCACACGGGAGTATGACTATCCATATCGCCGTGTGGATTGCCAGAAACCCAGAATTTCACCAGCAATCAGCCAAAAATCAACCCACCAAAACACACAACTTAAAATCCAATTCTAACATACATCAAAATCAAACTATATACTCATCAAAATCAACTTAAAGCCCACAATTTCATAACCATAAATTCAAAAGAACATGCATTAATATGAGTAATTCATCCAAACCAAAACCAACAACTCATAATCCAAAAACTTAATCCATTGCATGTATACTCCAATAAAATCACAACTTAAGCTATTAACTCAACATGCTCAAAATTCATGACATCAACACCATTATAACATCATCAATCAAGCAAAATTCCAGAAATCCACAAGAACACCATAATCATAAAAATGCACATAATCCCAAACCTAAATTTCCTTAGCTCCAATTACTTGGTACCACTTCCACCAGCCTTCTCCTTCCCCTTGGGATCGCGAGGAGGCTCAACTAACTAAGAACACCCAACAAAACACACAAATCCAAAATCCTAAATTAAAACTCCAAACATCCAAATTAAGAAGAGAAGAAAAGATGAAGGAGATAAAGACAAAACAATAACTTACTCACTAGAGGTTAGGGGATGATCAATTTCCACTAACAAACTCTTGGATCCAAGCTAGGGCACTCAAGAATTGAGAAAAGGAAGAAGAGAAGTAGGGAGAAGAGGAGAAACGGGAAAGGAAAAAAAAATCTGCTTTCCCTTTTTCTCTTTCTTCTTCTATTTACTCTTTCCTAACCCTTGCCACATGTCATCTCCTCATTGGTAGAGGTTGACCACTCACACTCTACCCACAAGTACTACAATACACATAAAGCTATCCTCACTAATGCGCACTGTAACACCCCCATCGCCGTCCCCGTTGGAAGGACGCCGACGGACGCGCTACACGACGCTCATATATACAGATATACACATGCACAATGCGGAAGCATACATTCATACATAACATACATACGAAAATAAGGTTTAATTAAAAACTTACCTTGACTTACCTTGCGGTATAGACTGAACATGCAATAACTCACGCACACGCAGGCACTAAGCAAAAGCATACACAGAGGCATACATATGACCATTCAACGGAAGCAAAATTGAAATAATAAAACAAAGGAATAACTAAACATAAGGACATACTAACTATTACATTCCCAAAAGAAAACTTAAGATCAAAACATAATTAATTACATAAACAATACTATAGAATTACAAAAGCTGAAATACAGAAGCTGAACAAAATACAGAACTTCTAACTCCTACGTGGCCGACCTTGCAGAAGCGCGACTCGAACAGAACCAAACCTGCCACCTGCACGGAAAGGAAATCCGTGCTAAGCGATAACGCTTAGTGGGGAGGACACACAAGAATATGGACGGCCATTCACAATGGTCGTCAAGGCAAAACACATTCAGATAGCAAATGCGGATATTCATAACATATACATAATTAGGCTTGCATAATAAAGGCATTCATTTCAATACTCACAATCAAACCATAAACTCATGTCCAGGATAAACCAAAACAGACATAATACAATACACGTTCCAAACATCATCATGCTGGACTACATACTATATCACATGCATAAACCTACATGGGTAGCAAATATCAGCATCTTACCATGCGGAGTCACAAAAGCTTTACACATACAATTGACATAACTAAGCACCCATGCATTAACGGAAAATCCATTCACATGCAAAACAGTTATCAGGCAGTAATGCACCCAACCATCATGTTAAGTATACTAGTATCTAACATATTCTTATCATACCATTCATACACTAACCAAAATCCAAGGTACAAAATCCAAAACATCATATTACCGCTGCGCAACTCTAATATATATTAAGCATCATGCAAAAACACTCTGATAGCGGAGACTGAAGGCATAACCACTTAGTATTACATTCATATCATCATTATGCAGAAAGTACAGTTAAACATCACATACTTACCATCACAAATGCTTCGGTTCACATGCTAATATATATAACAAAACTATGCTGAAGCCATATACTTAAATACATCAATTCGAATCATTTCAAAGCATTCAGAAACTTATAACAAATCACATGACAAGTACGGATAATCATGTTAGATATTAAATCATGCCTACTTAAAACAGACATACATTCTGAAGCCCATAGTCACAGTCATATACATATAAACTGATTCCTGAAGTCATTATCATGCTCATACGGATATCACATTCTGATGGTTATTTCAAAATAACCAGGATAATACACAAAGGCTAAAACATAATCCATATAAACATGCTCATATAATAAAGCCATACAATCAGTATTTCATCATCATATTCATTTAGAAATAATCCGATATACATTACATCAATATACCCATTCAGATAATCCATTTATAGCCAGATCAGATCAGAGTAGTTCAAATAAACATTCAAAGAACACCTGCTGACTCTAGGTAGTGGATAACGAGTGTACAGACAGTACTTTCCGGGTACGAGCCGATTACAGACAGTACGTTACGGGTACGAACCGATTAAACCATTATACTTTAACTTTCACAGATATTTTCACAAGGGACCTTAAACAAGATCCAATACAGAAAAGGGTTCGCGAGGAACCAAACGGGGGACCTGATCAGGGTCCAAACGTTCAAAGGGCGCTGCAGCTACTGAAGACTCTATTAGGCATGCCTAACTATCCACTAGACTGACTCTCGCAGGTCATGCATAAATCAATACACATTTCGAATCGCACAACGCATAAATATATATAAATATATACATCATGCATAAATCAGAGTACAATAGACATATAAATATGCTCATAAGGTTGGTCATATCTCATACATTCCCATTGCAAAACATAAGACAGTCAATATACTTAACATTTAAACACTGTTCTAAAACATGCCAAGAATCAGGTATAGAAACACTATCATACCATTGATTATCAAAACATAATCCTAAACATGCATTAGGTGAAGATACTAAGCATAAACCATGCATAGTCCAAATTACATTTTAACAATATTCATCATACTAAAGCATGTCAGGAACACATGTAGAATTATATCATACCAATGATCCAAAAATGCATAATCTAAATCATGAAATGATACTATATATTTCTAAGCATAGCAGATTACTCTTAGAGCAGAATTCAATCAAAGATATGCATAACATGTTGCTAATCATAACTGAAATAGGCTAACCAATCCGATGAGCAAAATAAGATAGCACTCAATAGAGGAAAAAGCCAAAAAAGCCTTTGAAAGTCATTTAATGATAAAACCAGTCACGGGGAACAAATCAAAACAGAAAAGGTCATACAGGAGCATATAACAGTATGACATAATTTATACAGCAATGAAGACCCATACAGAAGAAATAGGAAATTCATTTTGGTTAAAACTGGGCGAAATCGGAAAAAGGAGCTGAAGAGGGGTCGGTCACGAGTCGTGTCATGACTCGTGACTGACTTCAGAGGGGTCACGAGATGTGACCTAGTGTCACGTCTCGTGACCTGCTAGAGAGTCACGGGACATGACTCTATGTCACGCCTGGCCTCACAAGAGTCACGCCGTGACTCTAAGTCACGAGACGTGACTTTCCTCTCACAGAGAGAGGAAGTCACGCTTCGCGACTGGAGTCACGCCTTGCCTTTCACATGAGTCACGTCGTGACTCTAAGTCACGAGACGTGACTTTCCTCTCATAGAGAGACAGTCACGCTTTGCGACCAAGGGTCACGCCTCACAATTTCGTCCAGCCTGCCGAGAAGTCACGCGTTGTGACTGGGAGATAGAGTCACGTGGCGTGACTGGGAGTCACGTCTCGTGACTTGTCTCACTCAGGGAAGTCACAACACACTGGAAATGGGAAATTACACAGAAACGCGATTTCCCATTTCCAGGTTACCCAGAATTCGAAGAACCCGATAAAATCATTTTCAATCTGATTCAAAACACATCCAAACTCATCTTACCTTACAGTCGATCTTCCAAACATCATAAACAAGATAATTGCAATTAATTCCACAATCAAACAATCAAAATCATGCATAAACCCATTCAAGAATTTAAACCCTAAAAGTTACAGTAGGTTCAAAACACAAACTCAGAACTTCCAAATCAATACTTGTCATGCATTACTAACACATCTATTCACTTAATCATGCATGTACACATTCTAAACCACATCAAATTCAAGAAATTAGACCATGCAAACACATTATAAGTCTAGTGAGAAATAGGGCAGAGACAATCAACTGAGATTGAAGAACAGAGAAGTTCAAAAACGTTGCATGCAATCAAACACTCCCAAACCTGGAATCGAAGATCCAAAATCACACTTTAAGCTTCAAGATCAGTCCTCAATCCTTTCCTTTTCTTTACTTTGCTTCTTCTTATCATCAAACACTTGCACAAACAAAACCCACAATTACTCTTCAAAACCCTAACTCAACCAAAACCAGGAGAAGATGAAGAAGAACAGGAGCACGTAAAAAAAACCTTAAACCAACTTACCTCTTCAAAGCAACCTCACTTCAAGCCAAAAACAACCCAAGCCAAATGAGAAAGAAAGGAGAAGCAAGAAAAGAGAAGAGAAGAAGAAGGGAGGGCGTGAGATGAGGGAGACGGGAAAGCCAAACCAAAAATCTGTGTTCCCTTTTCTCTCTTCATCTTACTTCTTCTTTTTCTTCTTTCAATGCCCACCTAACAGTCCACTTGGCAGCACTCAATTGGACCATAAAATCCACTCAACTTTCCAAATCAAAGCACCATACTTGAGTCACACCCAATCATTTCCAAAACCACTCATATCCTACTTCCATACACCACCAACACACACTAGCACTTCTCTTCTTAACACACTTAATTAATTACCATTAAGTCCTTATTATCCAAATTCTCATGCATAAATTATTGAAATACCCTTCCAATCCCGACTTAGCATGCACAATCCGACCAGGGCCATTTTGGGGTGTGACACGCACCCTACCAATATGTGAGCATGCACACACTCCAACTCAATGCACATACACCCTAATAAGCTATATGTACACACACTCTAGTAAAAATCCCAAAATGCCCTTATCACATACCTTCACACACATAATGCACACATGCACAAATGACAAACGTGGCTCAAACTATTAGGGGGGAATCGGGGTGTTACAACTGGTGCTCCCCAAGGAGACACACTAGGTCGTATAAAGCCTTTATCTAACAACTCATGCAACTGAGTTTTTAACTCCTTCAGCTCAGTAGGAGCCATTTGATAAGGTGCTTTGGATACGTGTGTCCTCCTTGTGCAACCAACTCTGAGTTTACATGCAATATAAACCCTTGGAAGAGAGAGAAATCTGTATCCCTATTGCATGTGATTCTCGGTTGGTTCCTCTTCAATCCTTTCAAATTCTCTTCATCATCTTTATAAGTTTATTCTTTTTAAAATCTGATGTATAAATGGGATAGCTGATGGATTGAACTTAAATTTTTCTTGATAAAGTTAAGTTGTGTGGTTGGTTTATTCTTCATCTTTTTCATCTGGTTCTTTGATTTTTGAGTTAATATGGAATTTGACATTGAGCTCAAATTCTATAAATTAGAGTGGAATTTGTAGTGGAGGAGTTGAAGAAGGATAGAGGAAAAGCTAAAGTTGGTGAATCTAGTGCAAAGTGACATTTTAAGGAGCATAGGAGAGGAGGTTTGGGAAACTTGCTTGTTTTGGTTATGTGTTAGATGACTTTGTTATATTGAATGTTAAATGTTGGCATATGGATATTTGTTGTGTGAATGGTATGAAAATGTTGGTTGGTATGTGGTTGCTTGGGGAGCTCTAATGGCATGTGAATAGGGGATGCTTATAACATGATGAACTATAACTAGGGTTGTGCAATTTGTAATGTGCCTAATTCTATGTATCTTGAATTGAGTTAAGTTGAATTAAAATTGTGCAATATGCTAGTTAATAAGTTAATTTGCATAATGGTATGCGGATGAAATAGTGGAATGGTAAGTCTTGTGAATGACATGAGAAATGAAGTGGTTTGTACAATTGTGATTTGTAACTCCTGCATAGGTTATGGTGACAATCAAGATATTACCACCGTGAGGTACGCAAAGTTGCATTCTGTCTAGTTATGATTGGTATGTCACGGTAACAACCAAAATGGTTGTGACCGTGAGATACCATGAATTCTATTATGCCCGAAGTGAACTTGGTATGTCATGGTGGCAACCAAAATGGTTGTGATCATGAGGTACCTTGATTTACATTCTGCCTTCCACCAAGGGAGTATGTCACTGTGACAACCAAAATGGTTGTGACCACGAGATACTCAAGAGTTGCATTCTATTCGGGTAATTGATGTATATCATGGTGAAAACCAAATTGGTTGTGACCGTGAGTTACCCTAGATTACATTCTATTCTGAAACTTGTGGTATGTCATGGTAACAACCAAAATGGTTGTGATCGTAGGTACCTATTTTTGTGCAAACTTATTGGTCATTTGTGGTTGATGTCCAAATGGTAAAGCAATGATTAATTAATTATAATAACATTTAATTACTGTTTAATGCTAATATTAAATGGGATGATCAAATGTGATTAATAAGTTATGTTATTGTTATATTATAATCTATGCCATGTTATTCCATGAGATATGTGATGAGTTAAAATAATAGCATGATGGTGGCCAAGAATGTGATTTGTTATTGGTTTACAAATGTGTGTATAATAGAGGAAAGTATTAATATTTGCTCTTATGACTTATTGTAACTGCTGGATCATGTGATCAAATAATTTGATAATCGAATTAAATAATTATAGCCTGCAAGTCAAGTAGTGGATAGATAGGCATGCCTATAGGGTCTAAGTGCTGCAGCCCAATGCGTCCAATTCCTCTGGAATCATAATGCGATTTGAATCCTTGTTGGATTCTTTAATGTGAAACATTGAATATATTGAATTTTACTGTACCTTAAGGTACCAATGCAAATGCGAGTATCCACGGATAAACTGAATTTACTGTACCCACGGGGTACTAATGTGATACCCGTTATCCGCATCTTGGAATTATAGGCAAGACTAAACTAATAAAAGTATCGAGTGAACAATGTGTTATACAAATAAGTAATTATGAATTCGATGTGAATGAGTATATTGTTATAATGAAGGTTATTACACACGAATTGAACTATTTATTTATATGATTCCAGCTTATGCTTTTATATGATACATGAATCTTGAAAAACTGAATTGATTATTATTAGGCTTGTAACATGTTGTATCTTGTAATTGTGTAATTATTGTATTGTATGCTATATATATGTTGTTTCCCCACTAAGCGTTATCGCTTAGCACGGGTTTGTTAATCCGTGTAGGTTTGAATGCGAGGCAATTGTGAAGGACGAGTTTCGTATTGCCAACGGTTAATACTAGGAGCTAATAGTGTAGGTTTTTGGTTTTGGGCAATGAGTTTTGTATATCTAATATTTAATCCTTTTGTACTAAGCAGCAAGTATGGATATAATAATTAAGTAACGTATCAATATGTGCTTGGTATGTATATAGTATGTGAATGTGTTATTATATATAGACCTACAGTATATATGTATGATGTATATAAGTAGGTGAATGTGTAAATTGTGCATGAGATATCCGCTGCATGTGAATGCGTTAGTGATAAAATTCAATTGTACAGGTTTTAGCATGCATGAATGATAATGTTATGTGCATGTGTTTGTTGTGTGGCGATCATTCTCGACTGCTTCAGCTGAGCTGTTCCAGTGGTTGAGAATGGGCGTCACAAGTGTAGTGCAGTGTAGTGATGAAATGTCATATCGGGGTCATTCTTTAGTGTAGTGGATCTGTGGGGTCCACGTCCTGCTTATCCGGTCGATAGATTTTCTACCGGGTATATACTAGGGGCATAATGGTAATTAAGTGATATAATTAATTAAAATTGTGATAAATAAGAGAATGAGTGAAAATGGGATTAAAATGGAATAAATAGAAAGTTTAGGGGTAAAATGGTAATTTTATAATAAGTTGGAAAAAATGGTAAAGTTTAGTAAAAAGTGTAAAAGTAAGGGTAATTTAGTAATTATAGTAAAATATGAGGTTAAAATAGTAATTTAGTGTAAAAGTGATAAATTAAGGACCTTAATGTAATTTAGTGAATTTATAAGGTTAAATGTGGAAATTATGTGTAAAAAGGGTAAATTGGTAATTAAAAGTAATTAAGAAGGGTAAAAATGGAAAATAAGATTAAGTGAGGTTAATAGTATAAATTATGGATAATTAAGGGTATTATGGTAATTAAGTGTAAAATGAAGATATAAATTGAATCAGTGTAAAAGAAGGGACATGAATGGTATTATAGTAAAAGTGGGGACATCGATGTAATTAATGGGATAGTTAAGGGTAAGAATGGAAACCAAGGAAAAAGAATAAGGACTTAAATGTAAATAATGAAATAGTAAGTTTAATGAAAGGACTAAAATGTAATTAGTGAATAACATGATTTAATGAGTAATTATGCAATTAAATTAGTGAATTTAATGATTAAATATGATTAATAATTTAGTAGGAAATAATGGAAAATTAAAAAGTGATATTAAGAGTAAGCAGTGGCATAATTGTAAATATAGTGAATTGAGATGGTAAGATTGAAAAGTAAGGATAAATTAAGGACTAGAGAGTAATTTGAATTAAAATACTATGGTAAGAGTTAAATGATAAAATTTATATATTAATTAATAAATAAATGAAATAATGGAATTAAATAGTGGTATGTTGTATATGAGATTAAATGAGGATAAGATTGTATATAATTATAAAGTGTAGGGATTAAATCGTAGATTTATAATAGAATGACTAATTAAGATATTATGCTGTAGTTGATTGTTGATACAGATATTAAGTGTATATTTGTTAATTAGTGAGAAAGTAATTGATGAAATTGGAATATTGTAGTGTAATTAATAAGTAATTGAATAATGATTTTAAATTAACCTAAAAAGATAATTAGGCATGTGCGTGTAAATAAATTAGGTTTATAAAGTGACAAAATTGTAAGTAAAATATAAGCAAAGGTAAACATGTGAATTAGTGGTACTCATGTGATTTAGTGGGAAATGAGTAAACTAAGGTAAATTGTTTAAATAATGTTAACATAGGGATCAAATAGTGTATTAAATAGAAAACAGACTATTCATTGGAAATATTACAACATTAATTGAAGGAAGTGACTAATAAGTGAAGTGATACACATTGGTAAATCAAGGAAATGACACAGAAATTAAAATATGGCAATATAAATAATAATGATAATAATAATAAAGTGAAATAGAAAGATAAAATTGTAATTATAATAAATAGAGAGAAATAATTGTAAGTTTAATTATAGAAAGATCACTAATAGGGTCATAGTGAATTAATCCCCCCTAAATTCTTTCCAAAATTCCCCTTTTATTTTTCCCCAAAAACAGATTTTTAATTGAAGAATTAAATTGATTTAATTTCAATAAAACCAAAAAACTGAAGAAAATTAAAGGCTTGAAATTTTAAAAGTTTTACCATTGAATTCTACTAAAAAAATTGAAGAAAAATGAATTTTTGGGGCCAAAATGGCCAAAAATCGGAAAATGGGCGACCACGGGGCGAGGGACGCCCCGTCGGAGCGCCCGACGGGAGTCCCCGCACGCAGTAGTGCGCGAGACACCCTGGGCATCGCCCGCATGCGCGGGCGACGCTTAGCGCGTCAATCGCGCGCCTCGTGCGGGCTCCACTTGCGCGCCGCGGCTCGCGCCCAGCGCTGCCGCGGCCCGACATTCGCGCAATTTTTTTTTTCAAATTTTCTATAAAATACAAAAAATTAAAAACTCACTTTTTTTTATCCCAAAATAATTTTTAAAACATTTTTAAAATACATTTTTATTCATTCCAAACAAATCAAAACGATAAGGAAATTATTACTTCCAACTTTTATTCTTTTCGCCTATAAATCGGCAAACTTAATTTCATCATTGGGTAATCCTGATCAAGGCTACTCGGGACCCGGTGTCTACAGTATCCAACTGAGGTGTTTGGACTTGAAAGAAGCCAAAAGGGTGATGGAAGAAACTCACGCTGGCGTGTGCTGAGACCACATGAATGGACTAACGTTGGCCAAAAAGATTATGAGACAAGGGTTCTATTGGCTCACCATGGATACAGACTGCTCAAAATGTGTGCAACAATGTCAGTTGTGCCAATAGTATCCGGACTTGAGGCACCTGCCCATTTTAGAATTGCATAGTTTGACATCGCCTTGGCCGCTCGCAGCTTGGGGGATAGATATCATTGGGGAAATACATCCCATGGCCTCTAATGGACAAAGGTTTATCATAGTAGCTATCGATTATTTTGCTAAGTGGGTAGAGGCTGAGTCTTTCAAAAAGGTCGATGCTCGGGATATGGCCAAATTCATCGAAAAGAACTTGATATGTAGATATGGCCTCCCACACCATGTGGTCTCTGACAATGGGGTCCAGTTCATGGCCGAAAAGAAGAAGTTACTTCAGAAATATGGCATTGAACATCAGAAGTCCTCTCCCTATCGCCCGCAAGCTAATGGAGCAGTAGAAGCCGCTAATAAGAACATTATGAGAATCCTGGCCAAAATGGTTCAGAGTTATAAAGATTGGGCAGACAAGTTACCTTTTGCACTCTGGGGCTACAGAACGACTATCAGAACTTCAACAGGAGCCACACCATATTCCTTAGTCTATGGGACAGAAATAGTATTGCCAGTCGAGGTCGAACTCAAGTCACTAAGGGTGGTTATGGAAGTTGAGATTCCGAAAGCTAAATGGGCACATCAGCAGCTGAAATAATTGAACATGTTTGATGAGAGCAGGTTGAGAGCCTACTGCCACAATCAGATCTATCAGAAGAGGCTTGCCAGATCATTTGGAAAGAAAGTGAAGAGGCACTCATTGAAAGAGGGAGACTTGGTATTCAAGCAGATGAGACCAGGCGTGCCAGACATAAGGGGGAAGTTTAGGCCCACGTGGGAAGGTCCGTTCGTCATCAAGAAGTTGTTATCAAAGGGAGCGGTGATTTTGTCAGATAGTGATGGCAGCGAGTTTAAGGAGCTGATCAACATCGATAGACTCAAGAGGTTCCATGGCTAAAGATAGTAAGATCAAAAGAAGAGAATAGAAGCCTTGCAGGTCGAAAACTAGAAAAAAGGCGGCCTTGCTAAAATTGGGGCGCCTCGTCATGGTGAAAACCGGAAAAAGGCATCCTGGTCAAAAATTAGAGGCTTGAGAGAAAATGGCCAATCAAGAAAACCCGAGAGGGCTGATTGGTAACAGGAGTTGATGCTATCAAGATTTGGGCTCCTTGATTAAATATGGTTTTGCATATTTGAATCAATGTTGAACGACGATTATGTATATTAAAATCATACTGAGATGTGCACAATTTTGTGAAATGAAATAAAACTAAATTCATTCATTCATATTATTTTCTAAGTTTAATTCTAAAAAGAAACATATTGCTCAAAATGCATAAAAATCTGAACTAAACCCTACTACTACTCTCGCTGACCAAATGTCTAAGTCGTCGAGTCCTGTTGTCAACGGCAGGGCTGAGCACCCATCTCTTGTATGCGCTAGTAGAAATAATAGATTGCTGATAAAAAGAGGGAATGACAGTCTTCACTAGTAGTCTAGCCCAGAGTTCATGATAGCAAGAGGCAAAAGCTGCTAATAAGACTCCTCCTCAGAAAGATAGAGGGACTCTCACCACGTCTTGAGTCACCCCGAGCTGTCGAGCGCATCGAGCCGTGATGTAAAAGGTAGCTTCACGTAGCCCACATAAGGGAACATATCCTAAGGAACCATCAACTATCGCAGCAGATAGGGGGAGCCAAGCGCTCAAGAAGCTAATGTCCTTGTCTGTTACCTCGCTAAATCTAGTAATGCCCTCGTCAGGGGTCGCAAATGAGTACAGTCACTGGCAAACTCGACACAAAATCCATGGCGATATCATCCCATTTTCACTGAGGAGAAGACAAAGGAGTGAGCAATCCCGAAGGGACTTGATGCTCAGCCTTTACCTGCTGACATGTCAAACACTTTGCCACGAATTCTACAATAGCTCTCTTCATCCTAGACCACCAATAGAACTGTTTCATATCTCTGTACATCTCCTTACTACTAGGATGCATAGTAAAGACCGTAGTATGTGCCTCACTCAAAAGTTTCTTCCTTAACTCATCATTCTTGGGCACACACAAGCGATCCCTATACATGAGCACCCCATCAAAAATCGAAAACTCAGATTGCTGACCTTGCTGAACCTCTTGCAAAACCCGTTGCAATCTCAAATCATCTTTCTAAGCATCCACAATAGACTGCCTCAAAGTAGGCTGCACTCTCAATTGGGCAACCAAAGCACTGAAAGGTAACTCAATCAGATCCGCTGGAAGAACAACTCCCTCAACAATCAGAGGACAACTCCTAAAGACTCTACTCGCACTGACACTATGCCCTAATGGACTGGTCACACATATCTCATAATCTAACTGATCAACAGAATGCAATTTATCAACAATTTTATCTGTGCACAAATACGAGTGTGTGGAACCAGGATCAATTAGAGCATATAACTCAGTGTTATGGAGTAGGAACTTACCAGCAATAACATCAGGCGCATCCTGCTCATCTCTGGCCCTCATGGCATAAGCTCTAACGGCACCCTGAGGAGGACGCTCAACAGTCTTAGAAGCAGCTCCATCTCTATGACGACCACCTCTACCTCTACCTCGACCTCTACCACGGGTAGCCTGAGAAGCATTCGAACCAACCCTACTAGCTCCTCCCTGAGGTCCTGAATCCTCAATCGACTGGGGACAACTAGCCACTCGGTGCTCAGTGCTCCCACATCTAAAACATCCCCCAGTGAGCCACCTACACTCACCCCGGTGAGCCTTGCTGCAATTCTCACAAATAGGTATGGCATCAGATTTACCTCCCCTACCAGAACCTGACATAGCTGCAGAACCCTGTCTTCTGCCTCTAGAAGCCGGACCAGAAGATAACTCATCCTGTGGGTTCCTAGATCTCTTACCCGATGAAGATCCTCCACGAGAAGAGTTCCTCCTCTGAGCTCTCTCTCTCAACACAGTCTCTGATAACTCAGCTCTCACAGCAGCCTCTACAATCTGATAATAACTGACCCCAGGTATGCACATCAGAGAAATCAAAGCAATCTTCAAAGACTCATTTAACCCCGCTTCAAAATGCTTGCATCTAAAGTCATCAGTCATAACTCCACGTGGGGCATAGCGAGATAGCCTATTAAACTCTTTCTCATAATCTGCTACAGACATAGCCCTCTGTTTCAAACTCAAAAACTGTGCCCATCTCGCATCTCTGTAAGTCTGAGTGATGTACTTCTTTATAAACTCACCCTCAAAGAACTCCCAAGTAATCGGATCCGGTAGCTGAGGGTGCCTACAAACCAATTCCCACCATTCAAATGCAGACCCTTGCAGAAGAACTAGTGCACACTCTACCTACTGGTCGGGAGGACACCGAATCTCTCTCAAAGCATGCTTTACTTTATCTAACCATCTTTCAACCAACTCAGATTCATTCAAACCAGTGCCATAAAAATCTTCAACTCCTGCCCTTCTCAAATTTTCCATAGGTGCTCTAGGAGCAGTCACTCTCTCCAAAACCCTAGCCATGTCCTGATGCAGTTTGAACATAGCCTCAAAGGGCATGGCTGCGGCCTCGGGCTGGACCCTAGCATGCTGAGCCGACACAGTAACAGAAATAGACTTATCTACAGCTAGAGGATTCACACTCTCGGCGGATTCCTCCCGCGCACCATGAGCAAAATTAGAAGCCATATAAACAAACAAGAAACAACCGTATCAGCCAACAAAGATCTAGACACATACACAGCTAAGAAACTCATAACAATCACAACAACACCCAGAAACGCCTAAACCATGCTCTGATACCACTAACTGTAACACCCCATTCCCATACGTAGGCGATCCCATCCGATAAGGAGTGAGATGCCGTATGAGTCAAGGTGTCACCACACAATAGCAAAGCAAAAATATACATTCATTTATCACATACATTCAGAAATACAGAATAATTAAAAACTTTACATGCAGAAAGCAAAAGCTGATCATGCATTACTATAATACACTATTACAATAATGATCTGATCAACTAGCTGATACAAAATAATATTACATATACAAAATAGACATACAAAAGCGGAAGCTGATACAAAACTGATACATGAGAGTTCTATACAAAAAGAATCATCATTGATACAAAACTGAGCCCTACACTAAACCCTTCTGTGTTGGCTTGATGACGGCGACTTTCACAAAGCAAACTCCTTCCGCACCTGCACGGGTAAAAACACCGTGCTAAGCGATAAATGCTTAGTGGGGAAACACACATAAATAATGGACGGCCATTCACAATGGTCGTCAAGGCATAACACATTCACAAGGCCAATATGCAAAGGCTAAACATAATCCATATAAACATGCTATATAATCAATATTTCATACTCATATTCATTCAGAAATAATCCGCTACACATTACATCGATATACTCATTCATATAATCCATTTATAGCCAAATCAGATCAAAGCAGTTCAAATAAACATTCAAAGAACACCTGCTGACTCTAGGTAGTGGATAACGAGTGTACAGACAGTACTTTCCGGGTACGAGCCGATTACAGACAGTACGTTACGGGTACGAATCGATTAAACCATTACACTTTAACTTTCACAGATATTTTCACAAGGGACCTTAAACAAGATCCAATACAGAAAAGGGTTCGCGAGGAACCAAACGGGGACCAGATCGGGGTCCAAACAGAACGATGGGCTGCAGCAACAGACTCTATTAGGCATGCCTAACTATCCACTTACTTGACTCTAGCAGGCTATGCGTCATACAAATCAAATAACAGAATATCGTGTACAAACATCAGAAAAATCATGGTATTACGCATGTCGAAGCATTTAAAAGTATGACATGCATCACACAGCAGTAAAGTCCATTCAGAATAAATACCAAATTCATTTCTGAGTTAATAAATAGGAAATTTCGGAAAAACGGGCTGAACGAAGAAACGGGCGAGGTTGGCTGGTCACGAGGCGTGACTTGCCTCCTCACAGGGCAGGTCACGAGTCGTGACTGAGGGTCACGCCTCGTGACTTGCTTCGTCCCTCGCAGATCACGCGACGTAATCTTGCAGATCACGCGGCGCTCACGCAGGTCACGCGACGTGACTGGACGTCACGTCTTGTGACTTGCTTCTCTCTTCAGCCGATCACGCGACATGCCTTCTATCAGGCCGGTCACGAGGCGTGACGGGGAGTCACGTCTCGTGACTGCCTTCCTCAAGGCTGGTCACGCGTTGTGATAGACAATCACAACTCGTGACTGGCTTTGCTCTGGCAGGTCACGAGTCGTAACTGGAAGTCACGTCTCGTGACTTGCCCTCTCTTCCTTGGCTAGTCACGCGACAAATCTGGAAAACGAGATTTCTATAGTAACTCGATTTCCAGTTTTCCAGAATACAGAAATCAATCCCAAATTTGATTCAAAACCAATCAAACCTGTTCTTACCTTTCTGGAAAACATCCCAAACAATATAAGCAACATGTATACAACCCAGTTTCAACATTTAATCAACCAAATCATAAATATATGCAATCAAGTTCATCAAGAACATAAACCCTAGAAATTTACAGTAACTCAAAATCATACAAATCACAAGCAAATATTCCCAAACCTGAAATCTAATCTTCTCTTCACTTAGTCCCACTGCTCCCAGCAATCTCTTTGCCTTTGGGATCGCGTGGAGCCTCAGCTAAACACAAATATACAACAATGCAACCCTAAATTAAACCTAAACTCAAGGAAGAAGAAGATGAAAATTACAGTAAGACAAAGACAAGGATATGCACTTACCAAGTTAGGAGCAAGAGTGAGCAATCTCCACAACACAACTTGATTAACAGATAGCAAGCAGTAATTAGGAATGGAAAAAGGAAGAAGAAGATGGAGGTTGAAGGGAAAAAATGTGAATCTGATTTCCTTTCACTCTTCCTTCATTTCTTTCTTCATTTTCCTTTACCTAATACACATGTCATCCTTTTGGTGGTGAAACTTGCTCACTCACACCCTAACCCTACACATCACACACACCTAATGTAAACTCAACTAAAACATCCTACAATGGTATGCTCCAATGTACACAAGCAATTCCCAATTAAATACATATTAATGCCATGTATGCACCCACATAATAATAAACCCAAAACATACATTTTTACTAAAATACCCTTATGACATGCTGAACACATGCACATGCATGCTCACACAGACAGACAGACAGGCTCATTCCACTAGGGGCAAATGGGGTGTGACACCAAAGACCAGAGTGAGTTCAGGACTTCTCATTTATTTGTACCTTGATCAATATTATGATTAAGTTTTGAATTTATTGTTTCACCAACTTTCCACACGATGCATTTAATTAAGGCGCAATTATTCACGTCAAAAGCGATAAAGTAAGCACTATTAAGATGAACTTCCCCAAATCAAATTACAATAAAACTAGGGGCGGAATACAACCCCCAATATAAAACCAATATATAAATCATACAGAAAACGGGATATTCATTAGAGTGAGGATATTGGTCCTGCCATGCATATTTGTTAGAAACTGATTTTAAGAAATGTCAATTTTGTTGGTTAAAACAGGACATTGGTCCACAGCTTTCGAGAAAAACCCCAATTTAATTACTATAAAATATTTGGCCCTTTTCACTTTAACGATATTCAAATAATCTTAATAATAACATGAATAAAAAGCAAGGGTGAAGAAAGAACCCATATGGAAATCCTCAGATTGGCTCGACCATCATCATTTACAACTCCAATTCCAAACGGTCAGAAAATAACTCATAGGAATAAACATGCCAGTGTCAAAATTGGTGAATAAAGTAAAGAAAGGAAAATAATAGGAAACTTTAAAAGAAATGAGTTAAAAGATAAAAAATGAAAACAATTAATATAAGTTAATTAAATCACACAAGCATTAATCCACAATGGTTACCCTCAGATTTTACCTCTTTGGGTGAATATCAAATGGTTTCGGTCCCCGCACGCTCCACAAGGATCAAATAAAAATAGATCAAAGTAAGAAAATTTGTATTTTCCCTTCTTGAAAATTTAATAGCGATCGAGTGTTTTAATTAGCTGTATTGATGGAAACGAATGAATTTCATTATCTCAATTTGGCTTAATTTGCAAGAAAGATTTCAGGAAATCAATTAATTGGAAGAATTTTTATCAAATAAAATTCTAAAAATAGAGATTTAATAGCTTTTTGGTAAACTGCTCTCAAAGAAATCTTTTCTAAAAAAATTCCAATCTCTCAAAAAAAGGGTTAATTTTCTCCACCAAAAGTTATTTTTTTCAAATTTTCTAACCCCCAATAATGAATTTTACTTCTCAATTTATAGAATTTTGGGAGATAAAATCAGATAAGCATCAGTTTTAAAGTTTTAATTTTAAAAGGAGTTTTAAAATTCAATTTTTTTATAAAAACTTATCCCTATTTGAAAGATTTTAGTTTTAATTTTATCAAAATCGGCGTTATCTGATCAGGTCCACTACCGACGGGCATCCCTGCAACTACCGACGGGCGTCCCTACTAAGGGCACGCGTGGAAATTTGGATACAGACGGGCCATAATGCGGAACTAGGGATGGGCGTCCCTACTCAGACACGTGTCTGTCCCTAGCTATAGACGGGCCATAACGCTGGACTAGGGATGGGCGTCCCTACTCAAACACGTGTCCGTCCCTAGCTATAGACGGGCCGTAACGCGGGACTAGGGATGGGCGTCCCTACTCAGACACGTGTCCATCCCTAGCTAAAGACAAACCGTCCCTACTATACATAGAGACGGGGATCACCCCAGGTAGAGACGGGCGTCCCTACTTCAGACGGTCATCCCATCTGTGGAGCAAAACTTCTAATTTCAAGCAAAATTTCCCAAACTCTTTCAAAACCTCATGCTATAGCGAAAAAGATTTTAATCCTTATGAAACCGAAAGACAAAAACCTCCGAATTCCATCCATTTATCCGAAAACCAACGTGGATATCTTCATCGGGTAACTGTGACCTGGACTGCCTCAAGACCCGGTGTCTACAGTTGCCCCCAATTTTGGGGACACTAGCGCACTAGTGTCTAGATGAGCCAAAATTTAGAGGAGAAAGGAAAGAGACGCATACCTGAGGCAGTCCTTACCTTTTTGCCGGGGAAGTGGAGATACGTCGAGTCTGCTTCAGACTTACAAAATGAGAGGGTTGCTCTCCTGAGTTGCACCGAGTCTGCTCCAGACTTACGAAGTGCGGATGGTGATGCGCCGAGTCTGCTCCAGGCTTACAAAACGCGAGGGTTGCTCTCCTGAGCTGCACCGAGTCTGCTCCATACTTACAAAGTGTGGATGGTGATGCGCCGAGTCTGCTCCAAACTTACAAAATGCGAGGATTACTCTCCTTAGCTGCACCGAGTCTGCTCCATACTCACAAAGTGCGGATGGCGATACATCGAGTCTGCTCCAGACTTACAAAATGCGAGTATTGCTCTCTTGAGCTGCACTGAGTTTGCTCCACTTACAAAGTGCGGATGGCGATGCGTCGAGTCTGCTCCAGACTTACAAAATGCGAGGATTGCTCTCTTGAGCTGCACTGAGTTTGCTCCACTTACAAAGTGCAGTTGGCGATGCGTCGAGTCTGCTCCAGGCTTACAAAACGCGAGGATTGCTCTCTTGAGTTGCACTGAGTTTGTTCCACTTACAAAGTGCGGATGGCGATGCGTCGAGTCTGCTCCAGACTTACAAAATGCGAGGATTGCTCTCTTGAGCTGCACTGAGTTTATTCCACTTCCAAAGTGCAGATGGCGATGCGTCGAGTGTGCTCCAGACTTACAAAACACGAGGATTGATCTCTTGAGCTGCACTGAGTTTGCTCCACTTACAAAGTACGGATCCATTCTATCGTGTGCGTCCCGCTGTCCTCGCCTCGGTATGCGCGGTGACTAAACTGTCCCGCTAGCCTCATCTCAGCCTGCATTGTGTCTGATTTATATCGCTAGTCCCGTTTTAAGTTTGCAAACTTTCCTTGCTAACCTCCATTCAATCGGTAAGGTACGATTATGATATATTGATTCTCATCTAATATTGAATGCGATCTTGAAGGACATAATGTTTGATCTGTTTATCCTTCCTTTTGACTGCTGGTCATTTTTGAATTGGTGTGAAACCATGTTCCTGTATTGTAAGAGACTCTTGTTAATTCTCATGCAAATTAACTTGATTGGTAGATTTATGAACATTTTATGTTGCCTTTTATTATTTATCCTCCTGTTTACTATATGATCAATTGTCCTTTTCCTTCTTTTCTCTTCTCTTTTTTTTTTTAAGAAATTTAAATCATGAAGAAATAACATGCAAATTTAACAGGTTAATCCATAAATATTTTTCCAATAAAAGGTTAAATTTTGTACAATATACAGATGTGATTACAACAAAAAGTATAAATACAAAGCTAGAAGTGTAACAACCCAAATAGGGCCTGGTCGGAATCTGTGCTTTAAGTCGGATAAGTGAGGGTATTTTCGTAATTTGGGTAAGAAGAATTTTGGACAAGTAAGAATTTTGTGTTAAAGGAACTAATTAATTAAGTGTTAAGTGAAGTGAAGGAAATATTAGTGTGTGCTTGTGGTGTAGGTTTGTAGGGTGTAAGTGGACATAAGGTTTTTATTATGGTGTGAGTGTAGTATGGTGCATAGAAGATACTTGTGTAATAAAGCTTGTGTGTGGTTGGTGTATGGTGCCATAAGTGGATGAGTTAAGATGGATTGGCTTGATTCTCTAAGATTGTGACATGTGGCAAGAGGTTGGTGAGTAATTAATGAGAGTAGGAGAGAGGAAGAGAGGGGCAGATTTTGGGTGAGGCTTCCCGTGGAAGCTATCTCAAATTCCCCTTTCTTTCTCATTTTCCCATCCTCTCCTCTCTCTTGCTTTCATTCTTCTTCTCTCATCTCTCTTTGCTTGTGTTTTCTTGGAGTTTTGGGTGGGATCTTTGAAGGTTTGAGCTGGAAGTGTTGAAGGTAAGTGTTTGAGTTCGGATTGAGGTTCCCTTATTTAATTAGTGTTCTTTGGATTGATTTTTGGTTTGTGTTTGGTTTCGATTTAAGTATTTGTGGCTGGGTTTTTGTGCAAGAATTGGAAGAGAGAAGGAAGAGCAAGGGCAAGGATATAGTGGATTCGTGAGGAACTCGGTTCAAAGCTTCGTTTTCCAGGTTTGGGAGTGTATTCTTGAGTGTTTGTTTGGGATTTTGCCTAATTGTGAATGTGTGTAAAATTATGTGTTTATGAGATATTCTGGAAGTTGTTGATTGTGTTATGTTTATATGGTTTATATGCCATGGGTTGGTATTTGGTTGAGTTTAGCTTGTGGTGTTTAGAACTCATTTTATGCTTTTATGTAGTGATGTTGCTCTTAAAATTCATGAGTAAGATTTATTGATGATATGATTCTTTGGTGTTTGGATTGAGTTCCTATTGTTATTGGAGTGTGAAATTGCTTGATTGAAGTGAAGGTTGTGAGATATTGGCTTGAAAGACCTGGAAATTGCCCTGAGGAATCCCATCTGGGCATGGGTCACGGTGGCAACCAATCTTGTTACCACCGTGAGCCACGAACCAGATGCATTCTGCCGTGAAGTTTGGTATGTCACGGTGGCAACCAATCTTGTTACCGCCATGAGGTATCCAAACTTCTGATTCTGTCTGGCTGCTTTGGTATGTCACGGTGGCAACCAATCTTGTTACCACCGTGAGGTATCCAAACTTTTGATTCTGTCTGGCTGCTTTGGTATGTCACGGTGGCAACCAATCTTGTTACCACCGTGAGGTATCCAAACTTTTGATTCTGTCTGACTGCTTGGTATGTCACGGTGACAACCATTTTGGTTACCACCGTGAGGTACCCCAGACTTGCTTTCTGCCAAGGATCTCTGGTATGTCACGGTGGCAACCAATCTGATTACCACCGTGACCTACCCTGTTTTGCAATAAAAATCCGTTCTGTTATGCATGTTTTATGAATGTTTATTTATGATTTTTAACACGTGATACCATGCATTCGGGGTTTTGTATTCATCTTTTGCATCTTTCAGTTGATCAGCTTTTATGATTGGTGTTACAATTTGAACACTGTCTTGTATGTCTAATGCCATGTGAGAGTGTGTTGTCGAGCCTGAAGAGTCAAGGTATAGGATAATTAAGCATGCTTAAGAAGGGTTAGTTTACAGCTGTTCTGTCCGCCCGTTTGGGCGAAGCGGTCGACCTCCGAGATGGTCATTTTCGTGTAGTGATAAAATGTTTTGAGACTCCGGTCTCCCGTGCTACCTTCGGGTATTAAAGTGTTTTTTTTTTAGGCTTCGGTCTCCCGTGCCGTGTTCCCGTATCCTCCACCATTGATTTCAGGCTATTGTGTGAACTGTTTGGTATTGGTTTAGCGAAGTGTTCTGATTATTATGTGACTCTGAGTAGTGTATTGATTCAGTGTTATGTACTATTTATCCTGATTATATATTTATATATCTGTACTCTGATTCTTATTGTTTTATGAATATTAGTGCATGTTTTCGTGTATAGTGCTCTGTTGTGTTTGTTTCTCCCCACTTAGCGTTATCGCTTAGCACGGGCTTTTATCCCGTGCAGGTAGCGTGAAGGATTTTTGGGAGTTGCTCGTGTCGCGCATCTGCAGGCTGGCCACATAGGAGTCGAGTTATTTAGTTTGTCTCCTCCTGTAATTCGTTTTGTATATGTACTCTCTTGTTAGTGGCTTATGTAAATTTTTGTAATGAATCTTTAAAGAAATCTTGTGAGCTATTGTGTATAGTTTTGAATTCTATTTTAATGGCAATGTGGTATATTTTCTATGATTTCTCTTATTGGTTGTGAATGCTTCCGCTTAGCGCAAGTATGCTTCCGCTGTTTGTTCCGTCGCGTGGTGAGTGAGCGTCGTGTGGCACGCCCGCTGGTGCCCTTCCAACGGGGGCGGCGGCGGGGGTGTCACAGGTTGTGGTATCAGAGCGAGGTTTAGGCAGTTCTGGTTGCCTCTGTTTGTTATGTGTTGAGTCTTTGCATGTGAGTCTGTTTTGTGTCGTGGCCTAATGCAGATGTGCCTTGTCTCGTGTAGTGTCTAGATGGAGTCTGATCCAAGTGAGCAAGTGGGTGAGACAGTTGGCAGTGCGAGTGTAGTGAGGGGTGAGCAACCTGCTCCGCAGCGTCAGCAAGAGGAGATTCTTGGTATGGGTTTTGGTCAAGAGAATCCGGTCCTAGTGCAAGGGTTACTTCAGTTGGTAGAGAGGCTGACTGCTCCAAAGGCTCCAACTGAGTTATTAAGGAAGAGAGGAGCCGAGGATTTCCATGGAACTGCTTTGGACCAATCTGATGTTGCCGAGTTTTGGCTTAAGAGGGTAGGTCGGATTTTACAAGAGATAAGGTGTCCCGCAGATCAGAGGGCACTTTGTGCAGTGTCGTTGCTTCAGGGGTCAGCGTATGATTGGTGGGAATTGGTGATGCGAAATCCTCAGCGACCAGCCGTGTTGACTTGGGAATTTTTCAAGCAAGAATTTGAGCAGAAATATGTGATGAAAGCTTATCAGGAAGCTAAGTGGAGAGAGTTTATCAGTCTGAGGCAGCGAGGTATGACCGTGAGTGAATATGATAAGGAATTCAGCCGGTTGAGCAAGTACGTACCTGAAGCTTTGTTGACGGATGAGTTTAGAAGTAGGCATTTCCTAGAGGGACTGCGTGAAGTGTTCAGAGGTCCTTTGTCGGCAATGTCAGTCTTGCAACCAGTGGGGTATTATCAGCTTGTGGTAGCGGCAATGAAGTTGGAGGAATCCGGGGTGATCAAGCAGAAGGTTGAGAGCAAGAGGAAAGCACCGGATGGTGGGTTCAGTAGTGGCAAGAAGTCGAGAGGAGTTCCGAGTGGCCAAATTGAGAAGAATTCAGTTCCGGTACGTTCAGAAGTCGATAGTGTAGCGCCACCCTCTAGCAAGGGAGGTGTGATTCCGGAGTGCGAGAATTGTCATAAGCGCCATTGGGGCGTGTGTAGGAGGCTCTCTGGAGCGTGTTTCAGATGTGGCAGCCAAGAACACATGGTGGCGAATTGTCCGGATCGGCGAGAGCTTCATGATGGACCCGAGAGTAGAGTGAGTGGTCAGCGATCCAGAGGGAACCAGAGTGGTAGGGGAAGCGGCCGTCATTATCAAGCGCCATCAGAGACAGTGCAGAAGCCAACAGAAGGAGTGCCTGTGCATCCGCGAGTTTATGCGATGCAAGTAGGAGATATAGCAAATCGAACGGGACCTTCTGGTAAGTTGCATATTAGTTTATGTTCTTTTCGGTTTGAGTTTTGGGTTGTAAGACCTGGAATTAAGTGATTAGCGGGGAAATTTCGAGGACGAAATTTCTTAAGGGGGAGTGATTTGTAACAACCCAAATAGGGCCTGGTCGGAATCTGTGCTTTAAGTCGGATAAGTGAGGGTATTTTCGTAATTTGGGTAAGAAGAATTTTGGACAATTAAGAATTTTGTGTTAAAGGAACTAATTAATTAAGTGTTAAGTGAAGTAAATGAAATATTAGTGTGTGCTTGTGGTGTAGGGTTGTAGGGTGTAAGTGGACATAAGGTTTTTATTATGGTGTGAGTGTAGTATGGTGCATAGAAGATATTTGTGTAATAAAGCTTGTGTGTGGTTGGTGTATGGTGCCATAAGTGGATGAGTTAAGATGGATTGGCTTGATTCTCTAAGATTGTGACATGTGGCAAGAGGTTGGTGAGTAATTAATGAGAGTAGGAGAGAGGAAGAGAGGGGCAGATTTTGGGTGAGGCTTCCCACGGAAGCTATCTCAAATTCCCCTTTCTTTCTCATTTTCCCGTCCTCTCCTCTCTCTTGCTTTCATTCTTCTTCTCTCATCTCTCTTTGCTTGTGTTTTCTTGGAGTTTTGGGTGGGATCTTTGAAGGTTTGAGCTGGAAGTGTTGAAGGTAAGTGTTTGAGTTCGGATTGAGGTTCCCTTATTTAATTAGTGTTCTTTGGATTGATTTTTGGTTTGTGTTTGGTTTCGATTTAAGTGTTTGTGGCTGGGTTTTTGTGCAAGAATCGGAAGAGAGAAGGAAGAGCAAGGGCAAGGATATAGTGGATTCGTGAGGAACTCGGTTCGAAGCTTCGTTTTCCAGGTTTGGGAGTGTATTCTTGAGTGTTTGTTTGGGATTTTGCCTAATTGTGAATGTGTGTAAAATTATGTGTTTATGAGATATTCTGGAAGTTGTTGATTGTGTTATGTTTATATGGTTTATATGCCATGGGTTGGTATTTGGTTGAGTTTAGCTTGTGGTGTTTAGAACTCATTTTATGCTTTTATGTAGTGATGTTGCTCTTAGAATTCATGAGTAAGATTTATTGATGATATGATTCTTTGATGTTTGGATTGAGTTCCTATTGTTATTGGAGTGTGAAATTGCTTGATTGAAGTGAAGGTTGTGAGATATTGGCTTGAAAGACCTGGAAATTGCCCTGAGGAATTCCATCTGGGCATGGGTCACGGTGGCAACCAATCTTGTTACCACCGTGAGCCACGAACCAGATGCATTCTGCCGTGAAGTTTGGTATGTCACGGTGGCAACCAATCTTGTTACCACCGTGAGGTATCCAAACTTCTGATTCTGTCTGGCTGCTTTGGTATGTCACGGTGGCAACCAATCTTGTTACCACCGTGAGGTATCCAAACTTTTGATTCTGTCTGGCTGCTTTGGTATGTCACGGTGGCAACCAATCTTGTTACCACCGTGAGGTATCCAAACTTTTGATTCTGTCTGACTGCTTGGTATGTCACGGTGACAACCATTTTGGTTACCACCGTGAGGTACCCCAGACTTGCTTTCTGCCAAGGATCTCTGGTATGTCACGGTGGCAACCAATCTGATTACCACCGTGACCTACCCTGTTTTGCAATAAAAATCCGTTCTGTTATGCATGTTTTATGAATATTTATTTATGATTTTTAACACGTGATACCATGTATTCGGGGTTTTGTATTCATCTTTTGCATCTTTCAGTTGATCAGCTTTTATGATTAGTGTTACAATTTGAACACTGTCTTGTATGTCTAATGCCATGTGAGAGTGTGTTGTCGAGCCTGAAGAGTCAAGGTATAGGATAATTAAGCATGCTTAAGAAGGGTTAGTTTACAGCTGTTCTGTCCGCCCCGTTTGGGCGAAGCGGTCGACCTCCGAGATGGTCATTTTCGTGTAGTGATAAAATGTTTTGAGACTCCGGTCACCCGTGCTACCTTCGGGTATTAAAGTGTTTTTTTTTTGAGGCTTCGGTCTCCCGTGCCGTGTTCTCGTATCCTCCACCATTGATTTCAGGCTATTGTGCGAACTGTTTGGTATTGGTTTAGCGAAGTGTTCTGATTATTGTGTGACTCTGAGTAGTGTATTGATTCAGTGTTATGTACTATTTATCCTGATTATATATTTATATATCTGTACTCTGATTCTTATTGTTTTATGAATATTAGTGCATGTTTTCGTGTATAGTGCTCTGTTGTGTTTGTTTCTCGCCACTAAGCGTTATCGCTTAGCACGGGCTTTTATCCCGTGCAGGTAGCGTGAAGGATTTTTGGGAGTTGCTCGTGTCGCGCATCTGCAGGCTGGCCACATTGGAGTCGAGTTATTTAGTTTGTCTCCTCCTGTAATTCGTTTTGTATATGTACTCTCTTGTTAGTGGCTTATGTAAATTTTTGTAATGAATCTTTAAAGAAATCTTGTGAGCTATTGTGTATAGTTTTGAATTCTATTTTAATGGCAATGTGGTATATTTTCTATCATTTCTCTTATTGGTTGTGAATGCTTCCGCTTAGCGCATGTATGCTTCCGCTGTTTGTTCCGTCGAGTCGTGAGTGAGCGTCGTGTGGTGCGCCCGCCGGTGCCCTTCCAACGGGGGCGGCGGCGGGGCTGTCACAAGAAGAACTCCCTAAATAATCTATAATGGCGCATAATTTATGAGCTCCTCTGGATCATCATCATCATCATCTGATAGATGAACCGGCTGGCCTCGTGATGAAGAAGTAGATGGTCCCGCATCTGGAGCGGATGGCTGCCTGGGAGGGGCTGATGGTGCGGCCTACTGAGCAGCCGAGGCTCTGGCCTGTTGCTGGTATCTGGGAGGTACAGCCACTGGTATTGATAACGGCTGCGCTCTTGCTGGGTCCTGCTGCTGGAACTGGACCTGAGCATATCCATCAAGGAAAGGCTATGTGCATACCGCCATGAACTGCAGCGTATTAGTGACGACCCCCCTAACTCTCTGAAAGCGTCGGCCAGGCGGAGGGTCTGATCTGTAGAGGTAGTCCCCATACTCTTCAGCCTATCCTCTGTATGCTCCTTAAACTCTCGCATGGACTGGGCAATGGGAGGTATGGCACCCTCTAGGACCTGGATCCTGAATCTGAGAGCCTCAACTGACTCATCCACCATCTGTACAGATGCATCTATCCTCTGGGTCGCCTCATCCTGGGAGGCCCTCATCTCCTGCCTCAGCTGACCCATGAGTCTCTCCTGCTCCTGTCTCAAATTGTCAATAAGTGTAACACCCCCATTGGACACCCCTGTTGGAAGGGCGCTGGCGGGCGCGCTACCCGACGCTCACTCACACACATGCACACATACACTAAGCGGAAGCATACATTCATACATAACATACATACGAAAATACAGCGGAAATTAAAACTTTAAAGAAACAATAGCTGAACATACAATAACTCACATGCATACATACAATCATTTAGCGGAAGCATAGGGCGAAAGATAAAACGAAGGAATAACTTAATATATAAATATAATAACGTTTATATAATCCAAAATAATATCCAAAACCTTACAGATACATAAAACTACAGGAATAACAAAAATCCAAAATACAGAAGCTGATCACATAACAAAACTTCTAACTTCTACGTGGCCGACCTTGCAGATGCGCGACTCGAACAGAACCAAACCTGCCACCTGCACGAGAAGGAATCCGTGTTAAGCGATAAACGCTTAGTGGGGAGAATGGACGACCGTTCACAATGGTCGCCAAGGCATAACACATTCACAATGGCTAAAGCGAACATTCATAACACATATATAGTCAGGCTTGTATAGTAAAGGCATTAATATCCATATACTTATGTCAAAATAAGCCAAGGCAAAAGCAATACCATACATAATACAAATATTATCATGCAGAACTACATACAATATCACATGCATTATACTTACTGGTTTCGTCGAGGTATCAGATAGCAACACTACACCATGCATAATCTCTTGAAAATATTACACATGCAAATATCATACCAAGGTACCCTTACCTTAACAGAACCCGATCACATGCAACACAAATACCAAGCAATACTACACCCAACCATCATGCACTATTAAGAGGTACTAAATCATACTTTTATCATGTCACAAGACGCATATACTAAATAAAAACACAGCGTATAGCATCAAACCACCACGCTCCCACTGCGCAACTCTAATCCATACAATATCATGCCATGAATTGCAAACACACAACAACGTACCAAAAACACTACGATAACTGAGTTCAAAGGGACATAAAACATATCATTACATTATGGCACATGCACTTACCGAACATCGATCCACATGCATGGCATCACAATAGGACATTTACTCATTCACACATTTAACCACAGTATATAATGATGCAAGCCAGTGTACTTATACATATTAATTTGCATGCTTACCTTCCCAACTGTTAAATTAAATCCATTCACAAAATAATATAGGCGGAAAAGCATATACAAATACATACTTGAGTCACATTCAAACCACTCAAACTTTCATGATCACATTCAGAACGATAGCTGATTCACATTACTGACGTCTTACCCAAACGGTTATCATATTTTCATATTCATATCAGACAAAGCGAACAGAATACCTGCTAACTCAAAATAGTGGATAACGAGTAAACGCATGGCGGTACCTTATGGGTACGAATCGAACGCATGGCGGTACCTTACGGGTACGAATCGAATGCATGGCGGTACCTTACGGGTACGAATCGAAAACCATTTTATTTTTAAAACATTTCACTGAGAGGGGGATCTTAAACAAGATCCAAACACATTAAAAAGGATCGCGAGGATCCGAACACATAAGGGGTTCGCGAGGAACCAAACGGGGACTTGATCAGGGTCCAAACATTCGAAGGGCGCTGCAGCTAAGAGACTCTATTAGGCATGCCTAACTATCCACTAGACTGACTCTCGCAGGTCATGCATAATACAAATCATGTCTTACATCATGACACATAATTTAACATATTACATTCATATAATTCATAACATTGTCCATACATAATTCATCCAATTATATCAATATACTTCATAAAATAGTCCAAGTATAAACCTAAAGGCATCACAAGTTCAGAATTCACACATTGGCATCACAAAAGAAAACTCAATTTGGAAAACAGGGAGTGTAGCGATTGCGATGGATGTCGTGCTCGCGACAGAGGCTACTTGCCCCAGGTCGCGATCACGGCAACCTTCGCGATCTCGCGAGGGAACTAGTTCATCTCACTGTCGCGCTCGCGACATACATCGTGCTCGCGACAGTGAGCTGCCAACCCAAACAATTCGGCAATCGAGCTCTCTGTCGCGCTCGCGATAGAGGCTCTGCTGCACGGCTCGATAGAGAGATCGGACGCGTACGAGGGCTACTTTCATCGGGCTCTGTCGCGACCTCGCGACATAGTCGGGAATTTTAACCCTCGCCCAGAAATCTGCAGAGAATTCCCTCTTCACAACACCCAAATCTCAAACCAACATCGAAATATCAACTTACCTCACCTCCAGCAAGCCACACATCATTGACAACACAAACACAACATCCACACCAAGAATTCCAAATAAATCATGCCACAAACAATATCCATTTACACAATCTATAATGTCAACACTATTTGCCATTCATCACAATCGCACCCATGTTTATATGCATTCATACATATGGTACATCATGCTTAGGTTACTCATGAGATCAACACATATTAGTACTCATCCAAAAACCAACCTTCACGGGGTTATATCTATTGTTATTTACTAGCTAGATCACCAATCTTAATCATACTCATAAGTTTTCCCAAATATAACTACTTATATAGTCATTATATTACCCTAAACATGCATAATAAGCTGAGGGGAAGGGTAGGGGATTAATCCGAGTCAATCGAGGGCTCAAAAATAAAGAAGAAAAGGCTTTTACAAGATTTTCTGTCGTGAGGTCGTGACCCTGTCGCGATCGTGACAGAGGCACACCTCAGGTACCAACAAAAAATGCTTTACGCCCCAGACTTGTGTTACCTAAACCAACCTCTAAACCTCATTTTTAGCCAAAACTTCCTTCTTAACAAATGTTTCCTAGGATGTTAATGTTCAAATGCAACAAATTTCAGATCAAATAATATCTAGAACTCCACATATGCTCTCCACAACCCATACTGGTCAAACAACCCGACACAAAAAGAGACACTACGGTTTTATCCAAATTTCAGGGTCTTAGAGCAAGAATTTTCCCAAGGCTATTTCTAAGACTTTTAAGGGCATGGAAGTCATGGTTCTAATGGCTCAAGAATCACACGATTTAGATGTCCAAAACTCTACTTATGATAAAAAAAATATACGGAGGTCAAATAAAAACGGAACATAATTACCAAGACTCATACATTTCAAAGCCAACCCTCATATACATTCATGTCAATCAATAACATGGATTACTAATACATGTAAATAATTTAAACCATGCATATATACATACTAAGTCACTCAAAGTTCCAGAAATCAAACTCTACTGACACACATACTTGATCCAAGAAAGAGAAAAGTGTAGAGACAAAATCCCAAACTTCCAATCCAAAATAACCTAATTACAACTACAAATAAAGCTCCCAAACCTCTTTGAAGCACAACCCAGCTGATCTTCACTCTTCAATCTTCTCTTTGCCTTTATTCTTCTTCTTGCCACCCAAAGCTTGCACAAACAAACCCAGAAAATCCTTAATCCAAACCCCAACTCACAATCAATCAAAACCAAAAGAAGAAAGAGAACCATAAACCCAAATACATACCTCTTAATCTTGCTCAATCTCAATTAAAATCACCCAAGCATGCACAAATCCCAGCCAAACAAAAGAGATGAAGCAGAAAATGAGCAAGGAAGAAGAGCAAAGGAAAACCAAGAGAAGGAGAGAGGAGAGAACGGGAAAGGCAAGGCAAAAAAAATCTGCCCTTTCCTCTCTCTTCTATTTTCCCTTTTTCCTCTTTCTTTGCATTTAATGCTCACCAACCAACATCCACATGGCAATCTCCTATAGGCCCAACAAAACCCACTTACATCCTACTTCCATACACCACAAGCACACCATAAAAGTCCTCCACTAAACTTATTTAATTATTTCCTTTGCAATTAAATACTTATAATCCAATCTTTCTCAAGCATAAATTACTGAAATACCCTTAAATTCCCGACTTAGCATACAAATTCTGACCAGGCCTGTTTTGGGTTGTTACAATAAGCCTCCCCTGCTCCTGGATAATACCCTGCTGCTGATCTAGCCGCTCTAAGATGACTCTATCTTGCTCCCCGAGCTGCCCGAGAAAGGTCCTGTCTCTCTCCTCCTGTCTGTACTCAAAGGATGCAAACATAGAGGTCAGAATTGCAGAAAATCTGGCTGTACCGGGTGAGTCGATGGTGTGAATTGAGGGGGAACTGACTCTGGTGCCCGCTCTGGAGGTGGAGCTATAGAAGTAGATGCCCCCGTGTCCCCTACTCTAGCATATAGACTGAACCTCTCAGATGCCCGTGGAGCTATCCGATGTACTCTCGATGGCGGAGGCGGAGTAGGACTCTGTACTCTCTGCCCTGGAGGAGTAGCAAATAGCTCATCCATGGTGAACTCAATCCTCATGTCAGAGGGTGTACCCGGATGCTCCTCTTGGTGCTGCTGGGGCTCGGGAGGCTGGTGCTCCATCTGAGACTGCTCCATCTGAGGCTGTTCCTGAGGCTGCTCCATCTGAGGCTGCTCCTCTACTGGCTCTAGTGAGGGCAGGCTAAATGCACGTCTTGTTACACCCCCTAACCACCTGTAGAGCTTTACTAAGGTGACTATGGAGTGTTACAACACAAACACATGTGCATCAAATAGTTTTTCAAACAAAGTTCAGGATTAATAAAATTTCTTTAACATATAATTCTAGATTACGTTTCGAAAATCCAAACATTAAATTTCATATCATTCATAGTCTTATATCAGTTGTGACTTTACAAAATACAACATCTTTATTACAAACACTTCAGTTCTTATGCACATATCAATTATATTTACACATCTTATAATATTACAAAATAGCCTACTATTGCAGCGGTTCCTAACGTGTTGGCCGTTGGCAATGCTGGACTGTCTTCCAAATACTATCTTCAAATACCTACATGGACAAAACATCCATGCTAAGCGATAATCGCTTAGTGGGGAACGACAAAAGATGGATAAACACTCATAGTGATTACTAATATTAATCACATACCCTAGCAATATACACATATACATATAGCTCATTTTAACATCATCAATAGTACACCCATCAGGAATTACTCATAAGTAACCATCCAAGTTCCCACACAAATATTTATTTGCTTAATATGGTATTTACTCAGTTGTTCATTTGGGATTCTATAAGTCTTAATATTACTAGAATCGCATACTTATATACAGCTTTATAATTACCTATGAGTATACATATAAATATGAACATATGTACATCAAATAGCCATTAGCACTCACCAATGTGAGAACACCTTCAGCATGTTACAAATACAAACTCAAACAATGCATACCTTTATTCAATTTCCAATAGTACCACATATACATATACATATACATTAATTAATGTAAAGCTTACCGTTATTTACTTGTGATTCGACATAGCATTCAAGATATAACATATTATGCTCATAATGCATTAACTTACATCATACAATATCAATTATCAACACCAACACCCATTTAATACAAATCCACATCAATTATAACCATAAACTATATAGTACATGACATTTATAGCAGGTTAAGGTACATAGCAACTTGCATGCAGATTATTCATTTACTCTTATGTCAATAAGCATATTGCATTGCTTAAATCAATGGGTATGCACTTAATCATATTCTGGCATTCTCTTAATGTTATTTTAGCAATTTATAGCTTTATTTATACAAATATTCATGCTCATACACATATATTCTTCCTAATGAGTCATACCCATATAACTGTATCGCATGACAATTATAACATATCACATTCACATTCTCACTAACATAATACTCAGCTCATGGTCACAATATCATTATTATTGTTATTATTATAAGCTTCGCCTGCAACTCAAGACGCGGATAACGGGTATCGCATCGGTACCTCCTAGGTACCCAGAATCTCATCGAGATCATTTTTACACATTAGTACCTTCTGGTACTTTTCATCATTCCACATATAACAGAATCCAGTAAGGATATTAGCATTCTGAATCATTCCACATATAACAGAATCCAGTAAGGATATTCGCATTCTGAATCATTCCACATATAACAGAATCCAGTAAGGATATTCGCATTCTGAATCATTCCACATATAACAGAATCCAGTAAGGATATTCGCATTCTGATTCCCATGGAATCAGACACATTTAATGCATGGGGCTGCAGCACTTGACCCTATAGGCATGCCTAACTATCCACTACTTGACTCGCAGGCTTAAGTTGTTAAACAAATTATTCATTTCACTTTGATCACTTTTCACATCACATACGTAGATAGGCCATATCACATATGTTGTTGGCCAACATCACATTCGCTTTAGCACATAGCTATTCACTTCACTTGCATACTCATTGTGTTTCCAAACTCATTCTTTCATAGTTGATAATCACATGTTTAATCACATTCGAGAATCATCATGTTTGTATGCGAATATACATCACCTAATACACACATAATACACAGGGTAGGTCACTTCATAATTCACTATCATGGTTAACATATTCGCATGGTATAACTCATTTATATAGTCATATGAAATAGCTCATAACGCATAATAGCTCACACATGTTTGTAAGCATACAATCATGTTCACATTCCTCTCCAAAGTACACATTCATGTAATTCATAATCACCTCATAAGCTGAAAGCATTTAATCTCATTCATCATTATCATAATATACAATCACTCATTTATCCGCATGAACCAATATAACATCCTTAAATATCTTGCATAATAATTCATTCTAATGGCAGTGTACATTCTCATAACAAGACTCCTTCTCACGTTAAAATCCAAGCACATAGGTTATTTATCGCATATGTAATTATTTTACTTTATGATGCAATCAAGCTTAGTTAGGCTAATCATGCATCTCTAATTCACATAATCGCATGTTCGCATGATGATGCATTCAAGCTTAGTTAGGCTATCATGCATCTCTATTTCACATAGTAACATATTCGCATGATCATCTCAATTATATGCTCATATACTTCATTTATCATATTCGAACCCATGGTTTTTCATCCTTAATTATTCCCTTTCACATACTTAGTTCATCACCCTTATAACACTTAAAGCTCATACATATTTATATACATTAGCATTCATAGTTCATCTTGCTTAAGATACTCATTTTATAATGATAAACATGAATTGGACAAGCTATGGGAACTCGTAGTGAAGTTCGGGTGCATTTCGGAAAGAAAAACACCCAAAATAGACAAAACAGAGAGGGGTCACGGTGGCAATGAATTGGTTGTGACCGTGAGGTCAATAAATAGGCATTCTGCCCTCTATAAACATATGTCACGGTGGCAATGAATTTCATTGTGACCGTGACATACCAAAATAAGCAAAACAGAAGCTAAACTTCAGGACTGCTTCGCACTACAGTTTTGTACAGCCCAAACGGATGTCTTAAACTCAGTTTTAGGCAAGAGTCTCTTCTTAATATTTATTCATATATGTCTTATCTTTCAAATGGGACAAGTTTCAGGTAAATTGGATTTGTAAAACATCATTTATGAATTAAACAATACAGACTGTTCCAGTGAGCCTACCAAGGTAGAGAAACGTCTGTTTTTGCAATTTTTAGGTTTCTTAGAGCTAGAATTAGCTCATAGTCATTTATGTGACTTTTGTTGTTATGGGAGTCATGGTTCAAATGGCGCAACAATAACTTAATTTGGAGTTCTCAAACTCTAGTTATGACCAAAACACTACACGGATGTCTGGTGACATATAAACAGAATTTTTCCCTAACTAGGGTTTATACTTTAATTAAGCACACAACAATTCAATCATTAGTTCCAACACAAATCAACCATATATTCCAACTACATCATCTTTCAATTGTCACATGATAAACTAATTTACACATATATAACAAAGGTTAGTTCCCAAACCTCTCTATCCTTAGCTCCTCTTAAGCTCACGTGGCACTTTTATCATCAATCCTCTTCTTTTCATTTTTCCTTTCTCGTGACCACCAATACCCATATTTCCAGAAATAGAGAACAAGGATCAGAATCTCATTCTCAAGCAAAAAGCAAGAAAGATGAGGATAGGTGATTTTTAGGTAGAATATAACTCACCTTCTAAGATGCAGAAACACACACACACGCACGCACTCCTCTAGACCTTTTTAATACAGCAGAACTTCCACCCAATACACCAAGAGAACAATGGAGAAAGGAGTAGTAAAAGAACACAGAAATCTTTGAGAGAAAACTGAAAGGAAACGTATGAGAGAGATAGCAAGCAGAAAATGAAAGAGAGAGGAATATGGAAATAAAAGCTGCCGCCCCTTGCAACCAATGCATGCCAATCCACCTCTTTTCCCTCCAATGCATGACATTCCCACTTGTCACATTCTCTCTCCCTCATGCATAATCCTAGGTGGAATTTACAGCAATGGATCATGGGCTCTACTACAAATCTGTCCCACTAATGGACTTTAAGCCTTAAGCCCAAAAACCCATCTAATTTAGATTAAGCCCACAGCCTCCTTAGTCCAAATTGAGCCCATTCATAAATCTGATTTCTCAAGTCCATTACTTTAGTCACTTAAATTATTTTATTTATGCAATTGGGTCCTCAATTCTTAATTACTCTTAAATCCAAATTAGCAAACTCACTATTAAATTCACGTGATTACCCTCATCAGCCAACATATTACTAGTGTAGTTTTCGGGGCGTTACACGTCTGGTCTCATGAATGGTGCGGAGTCTGTACGCCTTGGCCTAACCTGGTATCGGCAATATCATAGCCATCGTAATAGCTGCCGGAGCATCCACATAAATGCTCTCATCCAAGGCATGCCCCAGGATGTCTAGACGAACACCCAAACTCAAAATTAGTCTAGTAATGACTCCACCAACATACACTATAGGGGCTGCCCTGGATAAAACTTTGTGAACATATCGAAGGGCCTGTGATGAGAGTACCTTGGTCTTTGCCATATCATGATCATACGGCACTCCTGGCAATGCAATAACCACCTAATGGTGGCATCTAACTGCTCTATGGGGTACTATAACATCCTGCCCGAATGGGAGCCCCATAGCCTCTGTAAATCACTGACGGGTAATGCTATAGTGGTGCCTCTCAATCCAAAACTGGATAACACCCTCCTCTGTGTCGGATCTCTGGTACTCCCCGTACTGTAATGTAGCAAGAAACTGCCGAACTATCTCTGGGTGAGTCTGGAAAGCAGGCGTCAAAAACTCAGTCCATCCCGCACCTGCCATCAGAATATCGACCTCGTCGGCCATCCCGAGAGCCTCAAGGAATGGCCTAAAAATGAAACGGCTAGCTCGGAATTGCACCTAAGCCAGCGCTGCATACCTCTGTCCGGCCTCAGCACTTATCCAATCCCAGCCTGAGGTTCAGGCTGATCACGCGGAGCATATCATTGCGGTGCCATCCTG
This sequence comes from Excoecaria cochinchinensis, assembly GCA_947683425.1. Taxonomy (NCBI): domain Eukaryota; kingdom Viridiplantae; phylum Streptophyta; class Magnoliopsida; order Malpighiales; family Euphorbiaceae; genus Excoecaria; species Excoecaria cochinchinensis. The sequence goes on from CANTUQ010000020.1 coordinate 6,008,480, forward strand.
AAAATAAAGTAAACAATTAGTTTGGTACCATAGTCATAAACGGACTTTACTCAGGAAATAATAACAAAAATTTAGGCAGCATTTCAACGAGGTTGTGTCTAAACCGATAAAATTAAAAAAATTTGGGCAGCACCCTGGCAAGGGTGTGCCCAACCTCCTGCATGAGAAAATAAAAAAAGACAGGCCTCAAGCCCCAACCAACAGTGCAACATATACAGTGCAACATACTCACATTTGCTTTACTTCCTAATTCTTAGTATTGGTTTCAAAGTGCATGTATTCCTAAGGCTATGCCTGAATATCTAAAAAAACTCAATAAAAATAAATATGCATCTATCATTAATTGTTCTCAAAACAGCATTTATCCATGCATTTTATCTCAACTGAAGAACAACATATTATTTATTCTATGTGTTAATTCATGCGCTTAAAGCACTAGAAAAAAACATAACTTTAACTAAACCATGGCATTCTAATAGCAACAACTAAAATCAATTAACAAGGCTCCTAATTACACTCATAAAAAAATGAAAATTATATTACTCATAATAGGATAAATAAATAAATAACTAATAATAAAATAGAAGGATTTTACTAACCTAGAAATTGAGATCCAAAGGACAAGACGCTGGTGCAAAGAAAACCAACCGAAAAAAGCAAAAAATGATAAAATGTAACTGAAGAAGAAGGGAAGAGCGTCGGTGTGAAGAAAAGAGAGAAGAAAGTGATTGTCCGTCGGTACCTGCGGCCTTATATAGAATTTAAGTATCGATGGGCTTTACGTCTATACAGCTACCGACAAGAATGCCGTCTGGCTCTCCAGATTCTGCTTTTAACCCTCATTAATTACCTAATTAATGCATGTGATATGCACGATGCAAAGACTGCCAGGTGGACAATTACAGACGGGATCACCGTCTGAGTTAGGGACGGGCTAGCCGTCGGTAGGTCAATCCTATAAAATTCATCATTTTCTTGGATTCCGTGCCTTTTCTCTCATTTTAGCTTCATAGCAGGTTCCTTTCCTCACTTTTTTCCTTTTCCCCTTCTTCATTTCCCTTAGCAACCTCAACCATTGTCACAGAGAAATGAATTCTCCTTTTCTGTCCAAAATGCACCGTATCTTAGACGATGCTCAAACTTGGGAAAACAGCACTCTTGCCCCCCTTTCTGGACTGAAATTTTTACGCAGAATCAGAATAGACTACAACCTCCTTTTGGCTGCGACCCACTTCTGGGACCCTCGCTTTCACGTTTTTAGGTTCACCTACCAGGAAATGTGCCCCTTACCTGAGGAACTTGCTGCCATTGTCGGGAGCTGGTATCCTCCTAGTGCTTTACCCTGCGTTCCTCGCTGTGGTTTGGTTCAAACTCGGGATATTACCCTGTCCTTAAGTATAGCTCCTTCTGACGCTGCTCGTCTAGTTCCTCAGGGCCCTGTATTTGCCTTAGAACCTATGATTGAAGCACTGGATGAATTCTCTAACCTTCCTTCATACAGCGTAAGTGTCATCTTTCTTTTCTATCTGATGAAGTATCTGGTCGTGACTTCAGAGGAGCTGCTTGGAGACCCTCGTCTGTTTGGGATTTTGGGCGATTTTCACTATGGGCTGACCCCTTTTCCACTTATTTTGGCTGAGACTATCTTGGGTTTGGACTCTGTCTGTGCCGGGCCTACCACTTCATTCTCTGGAAGCCCCTTATTACTCCAGGTACGTCATTATTGTAAAGGTAGTGCGTCCCTTATGGATTTTCGCACTAGCTTTTCTTAGCGGGAAGTGTGTCTGCCTAATTTTTGCCTGAAGTAAATCCCACTTACTCTAGCGGCTTTTCTTTGCCTTTTATTTTCTTTTCTCTGGCTTATATTTTTCCTTGCTTCTTCTTTCAGATTTGGTTGCAAGAGAAATTGAAGCTGCTGTCAGAGCCACCTCCTAGAGTCATTAGTCAGTACTCAACGAAGCATTTTCTACCTCGCCAGCATCTGTACCTACCTGGGACCCCTGACGAAGGCATCACCAGATTTAGTGAGATATCAGATGAGGATATTAGCTTCATGCATGCTTGGCTTCCATTATCCAGTGCAGTTATTGATGGGTCTTCAGGATGCGTTCCCCTATGCGGGCTTCGTGAGGCAACCTTTTACATCACGGCCCGCTGCTCTCGTCAACTTGGAATGACTCAGGATGTGGTGAGACTCCCTCTATCCTTTTGAGGTGGAGTCCTTTCTGCGGCTTTTGCCTCCCGCTATCATGAGCTCTGGAGCCAACTTCCACTGAAGACTATCATACCTCCCTTCAGGAACCACCCTGTCACCTCTACCAGCGCGTACAAGAGGTGGATACTTAGCCCGTCATCTGATAACCGAACACGGCGACTGAGGCATTTGGCTAGCGAGAGTAGTAGTTGGGCATAGTTTAGCTTTATATGCATTTTGAGCAATATGTTTTCTTTGTAAAGCAGAATTAGACGATGAAATAAATGAGTAAGTCAAGTCTTATTTTATTTCACAAAATTGTGTACATTTCAGTACAATTTTAGAATACATGATCATTTTTTGACACTAATTCAATTATGCAAGACTACATTAATTCATGGAACCAAATCCTGACAGCATCAAACTCCTGTCTCCAATCAGCCCTCTCGGGTTTTCATGATTGGATATTTTCTCTCAAGCCTCTAAATTTTGCCTAGGATGCCTTTTTTTGGTTTTTACCCTGACGAGGAGCCCAATTTTAGCAAGGCTGCCTTTTTTCGATTTTCGACCTGCGGGGCTTTCAATCTCTTCTTTTAATTTTGTAGCCTTTAGCCATGGAAACTTTTGAGTCTATCAATATTGATCAGTTCTTTGAACTCATTGCCATCACTATCCGACAAAATCGCAGCTCCTTTTGACAGCAGCTTCTTGAGGATAAACGGACCCTCCCACGTAGGTTTGAACTTCCCTCTAATATTCGGTGCTCCTGGTCTTATCTGTTTGAATACCAAATCTCCATCCTTCAACGGATGTTTCTTGCCCTTCTTTCCAAAAGACCTAGCGAGCCTCTTTTAGTAGATCTGGTTGTGATAGTAGGCTTTTAACTTGTTCTCATCCAACATGTTCAAGCATTGCAACCGCTGCTGTGCCCATTCGGCCTCCGGAATCCCTGCTTCCATTATCACCCTTAGTGACTTAAGTTTGACCTCGACCAGCAATACTGCCTCCGTCCCATATACCAAGTGTAAGCATCGTGTCCCGGAGCGGTCCAGATCAGAGATTACCCTATGATGAAATCGACATCCGAGCCTGTACAAACGATTTGGATTCGGAGGCTTTAGTCCCATGCTCCACGAGAAACAGGTCTTTTTACCTTTCGTAGGCAGAAGGGGAGAAAATGGGGGAGTTTTTAAAGTCCAAAAAAGTTTATTTTCCTCAACAGACGGCCAGCCCGTCGGTCAGGGGCCGGCCCATCGGTTGGCTAGCAGGACCGTCGAAAGAATCCTTGTGTTAGAAGGATTCTTTCGACGCCCGTCGGTCGGCTGGCAGGACCGTCGGATGAATCCTTACGTCAGAAGGCTTCTTCCGGTGCCCGTCGATCGAAATGGTAGGCCCGTCGGTCAGGTTGCAGGGCCGTTGGATGAATCCTTGTGTCAGTAGAATTCTTCCGATGCCCGTTGGTGAGCTACAGACGCCCGTCGGTCACCCCTGGCCTATAAAAGCTTTGAATTTTCTGATAAATGGGATTGGAAAAAATTTGCAAAAATAGGGGAAACTCTGCCAAAATTCATGCACGTTTTCTCTCTCTTCCAACAAACACATTTCTAAAAAGATCAAATTAATTCAAGAATCAAATCTTCAAAAGAAAGAGGATTTAGTCGACTTTTTCACGGGTTTTTGATTTCAAAAACTCAATTTTTGTCGAACTGTTGAAGACACACTCTATCTTCAACATTTATCTTTCATTTGGACCTTCTCGTGGAGCGTGCGAGAAGTCAGACAACAACAAGGAATCCAACTAAGAGGTTGTTCTGAGGGTCAATATTTTGGACCCTTTTCTGTCTTTTTTTTACCTTCATTTTTGATATTATCTTTGTTCTTGCCCCCTTTTTTGTATTTCTTGCTTCTATTGTTCTTGAATCTGTGTAAAATTTATTTTTTTGCTTTTTGAAAAGCTTCTATTTTCTGGGACAGAGGTGACCGATGGGTCATCTGCTGTAACCAATGCCCGTCGGTCACCTTCAAGCAAAGCCCGTCTGTCACCCTCACAGACGGCTCCCTTCGAGTGAGCGATGGGCTGTATTGATCACCTTAACTGACGCCCATCGGTCATTCAGTATAGCCCGTTGGTGGGTTCTATCCTGCATTTCCAAACCTTTTTCTTTTCCCTTTTTTGTTGACTCAAATTTTTATGTTTAATTATAATTTTTCCTCTGTATTTTAACATCTTTTTAGCTTGTTTTGTGAGAATATATTTCTATTTCTTGGAATGGCTGGAGCTTGAGGGAGTTCTCCCGTATATGGAAAGTTCACCTGATTTAGTCCCCTATCTCCCTCTCTTTTATATTTCATGTATTTATTTATCGTTTCTCTTGTATATGACAAAATTGTTGTGTTTCTCGCTAATGTAAAAATCGGCCAAACGTTTTATATTCAATAAACTGAATTCTTCATAAAATTAAGGACCCAATGTCCTATTTTTATCCAATAAAATCCTCATAATAGAAATATCCATTTTAATAATGATGCATGCGAGGACCAAAGTCCTCAGAATAAGCAATGCCCCGATTTGTGTATGTATCACACATTTATAAAAGGGAGTTAAATTCCGCTCCTTGTGTTATTGTAATTTATCGCTTTCATTATTTACTTGTTCATTTACCGCTTTCCAAATGTGAATAAATGCGATTTGATTCAATTGCATCATGCGGAGAGAGAGCGAATTAATGAAAATTAAAATTTGATCATAAAATAATTAAGGTAGAAATAGATGAGAAGTCCCGAACCCAGCTCTGGTCTTTGGGCTCTAAGAGGCGAGAGGTCTATCCGATCACTCATTGGAACTATGACCTCCAAGACACCTCTTGTGTCACGAGACTTTGACGTTAATCATAGGCTCCTTAGGGTGAGAGGTTTACCCTCCAAGACCCCTTTGGTTGGCCCAAAATGGATACTAAGCGCAGTCTTAGGCTCTCCGAGGCGAGAGAAACTTTCCCAATGTTCTATTGGGTGGCGACTCCATGAAACCTCCTTGTTGTCCAAAATAGACACACTTGTAAATATCTTTACAAGTTGCCAACAGATCCTCAATTGCCCGATCGCCCTCAAGCGGGCTGTCAGAGGGGCGGCCGCGGGGTCCGGCGCGCGTCACATTGGCGACTCCACTTGGGACTTATGGTTCGAGACTTCGATTTGAAAATACCTCGCTTAACATTTATGATTAAAGTTTAACTCATAAATTCGCTTTCTTTCAAATTTACATTTACATCCCATTAGAGCCTTAGAATATGCTAGACTGGTCCCTTCTTAGCCTCGGTGCATTCCTAAAGCACAACCCTACGTTCACTCAATGTGGGGAAGTGTTAAGGATAATCACCAGCCCAAGCCTCGTACCATCATGGTATATCAAATGATGACCCGATCGGTCGTTATGCTCGTGATGAGCTAGACCCATCGGCAGGGATCATGCTTGGGTAGCCCTAAAGTAACTAATGGCTGTAGCTACTTTCCATAGGTGATATGAACCATAATTTCATGCTTGCTGTATGGATCCTTATGTATTGGGTGAGTCCAGATGTCTTGCTTGGTAACCTAGCCAAAGGCTTTCATGCCCCGGTAGGGCCATGTCAAGATTTTTGGAATGTCTAAATACATGATGATCATTATCCATTCGCTTGTACATTAGCATAGGAGTGTAATGCTGCTGGTTTTTTGTCGTGCACCATGCGCATCCATTGGGTCCCCCGCTGACACTTGGGCTAATCCCGCCTAGGAAAGAGACCGCGCGACTACGTGTGTGGGAGAAATAAGGGCGGAAGGACCTACCTGCTTGTTTGTGTTTTGTGGGTGTTGTATATCACGATCATGCATTCCATGCATCACATCTAATGCCTTGTCCCTGCAGCCATCATAGATCTGCCTAGGTGGACTAGAGCACCTACCGAACGGTTAATCCGAGTTCCTACATCTGAACTGCTAGATAGAGAAGGCCTTCCAGAGATCTTAATGGAAGCCAGCTGTGCCGTATCTGAGATGGAAAACTCACCTAGGGATAATGATGCCACCAGGGCCATGATTGCAGAAGAAGTGGGCCGACGGTTTGAAGAGTTTGAGGGCAGAATGATGAACATGCTAATTGTTTTGGCACAACAGAATGCTTCGGAGAATCCACCACCACCTCCTCCTCCCATGAGATAAAATGAGTGAGAAGTGGAAAGAGCTAAGAGACAAGAAGAGCCTATTCGGCCGCCACCAGTAGAGCTGAGGTCAGTAGCTTCGGGAGGTCAGAGGAGAAGACCAGTGCTGAGGATAGATGATGACAGGGATGACGAAGATGATAAAATGAGTGTTGTATCTGAGAGAGGTAAGGCACCCCAAACTGATGAGTTCATTCTGAAGAAGATGGAAGAGAGGTTTGAAGCCATGGCCCGTATGCTGAGTAGAGGTCAGGGGATGAACCCGGAGGACAAAGAATTGGAGTGAGAAGACCCGATTCCTTACAATTTCAAGATGCTTGATGTGCCAAAATTTGACGGTACCTCTAACCCGACTGCCCATGTGTAGCAGTACTCTCTGGTCATGAAAGGGACCACTTTATCTAAGAGGCAAAAGGTGGAGTACTTTTGTTTGAGTCTGACTGGCCCTGCCATCGACTGGTATCATAGCCTCGATCATCGAACTAAGGAAGATTGGGATCTACTAACAGAGGAGTTCTTGAGGAAATATGATTGCAACACCAGGATGGAGGTGACTCTTAAGGACCTTGAATTGCTCCAGCAGAAGGTCAAGGAACCTTTTCACGACTATCTCACCCGCTGACGGAACAGGGTAATGGAAATGCGAAGAAAGCCAGACACCCAAGACCAGATCCGCCTGTTTATCAAGAATACAAGCCCGTATTTGAAGGATGGTCTGAAGATGAAAGGGCTTAAGGATTGGGAGTCTCTAAAAGACATAGCCATTGAGGTGGAGGGAGAATTCTTGGCCCGGAAAGCTAGCAATGATAATTTTGCAAAAAGGACTAACTCCGGTCAGGGAACCAGTAGGCCAACTGGTCCCAGTAGCAGCCCTAGAAGATCTGTTGAGGTGTCCGCTACTGACATCCAGACCGCGAGGAGGTTTTCAAACCTAGGGAGACCCTTATCTTGGGTTTTGAGGCGCTTGATGAAGGAAGGAAAGTTGCAACCTTTGGCTCCTAGGCCAGCTAAAACGCAAGGGATGCCAGGTCACAAGGACAATGAATACTGTGCATTTCATCAACACACAGGCCATCTAACAGACAAGTGTAAGGCGCTGAGACACTCTATTCAAGATCTGATTGATGACAAGTAGATCTCCAACCCTGAGAAGAGGGAATCCAAGAAGAAGCCTGGTTACAATGCCGTGCCGCCACCAGTTTTTATGATCGGATCCTGCTTGCCATAGTGGTATGTACTGTAGGACTTATATGGGAGTGAGAGTATTGCTATTATTTATTCTGAGGATAGAGAAGGAAGAGCAGTTGTAGCGACTATTGATTGTTGGTCGAGCAGTGAGAGCGGTGAAGAGGCCAAAGAGGAAGGAGAGACGAACTTTGATCTGTGGAGATCTGATGAGGATGAAGAAGAGGTAGGGGCTATGACAAGAAGTGGGAGAGTGGTCCCTGAGATTACAAGGGTACCAGAACCAGTGCAGCCATCGACGGAAAAGGAGCCAGAGGAGAACTAGATTGTTAAGCAGTTGAAAAAGACCGCAGCTCAGATATCCATCTGGGATCTCTTAAGACAGTCCCCTTCTCACAGGCAGAAAGTGGTAGAGGCCTTGACTGAGTCTACTGTTGCCACCACAATTTCCCCATCAGAGCTTTTAGGTCTAGTAAAAGGAGGATCGGGGGAGAGATTGGTTTTTTCCGATGCCGACCCTCCAGTCGAAGGCCGCGATCATAACCGACCCCTGTATATCAAAGCACAGATTAACGGCAAGCACACCGCTTGCGTCATGGTAGATGATGGATCTTCTATCAATGTTTGCCCTCTGATAGCTCTTCAGGCTTTTGGATTGAGTGAGGATATGCTCAGTGAATTAGATTTGACGATTACAGCCTATGATAATTCAAGAAGATAAGCCTCGGGAATATTCAAGACCCTGGTCAAAATGGGACCCATTGAGGTAGAAGTAGAGTTTGTGGTTCTGCCCATCCCAGTTAATTTCTCAGCCCTGCTCGAGAGGCCTTGGTTTCACAGACTAGGAGGAGTACCATCCATGTTGCATCAAATGATAAAGTTCCCACATGAAGGGGAGATGGTAACTATTAAGGCAGCTAGGGAGAATTAGGTGTCGGCTCTTGAAATTGCTAATCAGCCATTTAGTGGCTTCCACGTGTCAATGATAAGAGAAGAGCATGGACCAGTGGATAACCCAGTATTGGTTAACATGATGAAAAAAATGCACTATCTCCCTAGGGTTGGTTTGGGTAGAAACTCTCAGGGGCTGCAGACTGCGATCACCACTCAAGGTCAGAAGAACCAGAAGGGTCTGGGGTACAGAGGCGGTTTTGGCAAGAAGAAAGACGGCAGGTAAGATCCCTCACATTTCAGAAAGCTTTGTACCCGCATCCTCAGTATGTGCTTATACTGGTGAAGATGAGCCACACTGGGTGAATGGGAGGATTGTACCCGGATTTGAGATCTTCAATGATGTATTTGACTGGGATGTCGGGGTTATCAAGACCGCCGAGAGCTTCTGGGATGAAGAGGTCATGACTCAGTGCATTGCTTGGGATAGAGGTGAGCCCGAACAGGTAGTTACAGAGCAGATGCTAGCTGCCAGGCTGAAAGGGAAAGAAAAGATAATTGAACCAGAACTGAAGATTGGGGATTTGAAGGTTTCCTCAGACATACCTGAAGGGCCTCTGCTGAATCAAGAAGCCGATGAGCAAGCTGCAGCAGCATCAACCTCTAGGGAAGCAGTAGAAGACTCTAGCTTAGATTGTCTTTTTATTCCAGAACTTTTTTATGATGTAAATGACAATTATAATATTATTAATAAGGCAAATGATTTCTCTTACTTATGCGATGTTTCCCATAATTTCAATATGCATGAACATGATCATATTCCATCATTTTTTGATATTGATTCCACTAATGCAATGCCTTTTTTAATCTTGGAACCTCAGAAAATCCGAAAGAAATTCTAATAGCGTCAAATATAACTCCTGATGAGAGAGCAAAATTTGAGAGAATAATAAGAAAATATGAAAAGGTCTTTGCCTGGACCTATGAAGACATGCCAGGGATCGATCGAAACATAGCAGAACATGCTATCCCGACTTATCCAGACCATAAGCCCGTAAAACAGAAGTTGAGAAGGCTTAGGCCAGAATGGGTAGACAAGGTTAAGGAGGAGATTCGGCAGCAGATTGAGGCCAAGTTCCATGTTGAAGTGCAGTATCCTACATGGTTGGCAAACGTAGTCCCTGTAGCGAAGAAAAATGGGAAGGTCAAGGTATGTGTGTATTATTGAGATCTGAACAAGGCCTGCCCTAAAGATGATTTTTCACTACCCCACATTGATGTGTTGATAGACAGTGCCTCCAACTACGCGATGTACAGCTTTGGGGATGGTTATGTGGGCTACAACCATATCCTAAAAAAGATAGCTGACCGAGTTAAGACCGCTTTCATCACAGAGTGGGGGACCTATGCCTACCGAGTTATGCCTTTTGGCCTGAAAAATGCAGGGGCCACATACCAGAGGATGGCGACCAAGATTCTAAGCGACCTGATCCACAAGGAGGTGGAGGTGTATATCGATGATATGATGGTCAAGTCAGCCACCCGAGAGGGCCATTTTGAAGCTCTAGAGAAGTTCTTCACCAGGATTGATAAGTACACTCTGCGACTTAACCCCAAGAAGTGTATCTTTGGAGTAACTTTAGGGAATTTGTTGGGACATCTCATCAGCCAGAGGGGAATAGAAATTGACCCGGACAAGGTAAAGGCCATCAGAGAGATGCCCGTGCCGCAAAAGGAGAAGGATGTAAGGAGTTTCCTAGGCAAGCTGCAGTGCGTCAGCCGATTCATTGCCAAGCTCACTTCGATATGCGAGCCCATTTTTAAGCTGCTCAGAAAGAATCAGCCTGTGATTTGGAACGAAGACTACCAGAAAGCCTTTGACAGCCTCAGGGAATATCTGTTGAATCTGCCAGTGTTAAGGCCGCCGTAACCAATCAAACCGCTTATCCTATATCTGGCAGTGGAAGGCAGTTATGTGGGTGCCATGATGGCTCAGGAGGATGAATTTGGAGTGGAATTCGCAGTTTATAACCTCAGCAAGAAGTTCCTGGCTTATGAGATAAATTATGCTGAGGTAGAGAAGATCTGCCTCGCAGTGATTTGGGCATCAAAGAAGCTGAGGCATTATTTCCATTCGTACAAAGTTCAGGCAGTGGCCAAGCAGAATCCATTGAGATATTTGCAAGAAGCGCCGTCTTTACTTGGTAAGATGGGGAGGTGGTTGCTTTTGCTACAGGAGTTTGATGTGGAATACATCACTCGCAAAACTATTAAGGGGCGAGCCGTTGCCGAATTTCTTGCTGAGCACCCTATTCAAGGGGACACCCCCGAGTTCACCTTTCCTGATGAGAGCATAGTCGCGATTTATGTCCAAGGATGACAGTTACACTTCGACGGGGCAGTGAATAACAAGGGGGCTGGAATTGGAATTATTTTGACAACCCCAGATAATGAGAAAGTCCCTCTAGCCAAGAAGTTGAGGTACAAAGCAACCAACAATGAAGCCGAATATGAAGCATGCACTTTTAGGTTAGAAGCTTTAGCTGCTTTGGGAGCAAGGAACATAGAAGTCTTTGGTGACTCATCCTTGGTGATTAACCAGATTCGAGGTGAGTGGGCTATAAAAGAAGAGCGGCTGGTACCCTATGTTGAATATTTGAAAGAGATATGTGGGCAGTTTGAAACCTGCACTTTCCACTTCGTGCCAAGAGATGAGAACCGTCTAGCTGATGCATTGGCAACCCTAGTGTCGATGTGGGATAATCCTGAAGGGGTAGCTATGAAACGAGTGCTGATTTCGAGTTCTGAGAAGCCCAGCTTTGAGATCAAGGCAGTAATGGAAGTAGAAGTGGCGGATGGAAAACCATGGTACTTTGACATTATGAATTATTTGGAAAACGCTAGGTTTCCCGAGGAAGCTACCGAGAAAGACCAAAGAATGATCCGGAAGCTATCTACTCAGTTAATATCCTTGGAAGGAGTGTTGTACAAAAGATAGGCAGACGGGATTCAGCTCAGGTGCTTAAATGAAAAAGAAGCCCGCAAGGTAATGGAGGAGACCCATGCAGGCGTCTGTGGGGCTCACATGAACGGTTTAACTCTAGCAAAGAAGACCATGTGGCAAGGCTTCTATTGGCTTACGATGGACAATGACTGCTCAAAATATGTCAAACAATGCCAGTTATGCCAACAGTACGCAGATTTGAGACACCTGCTAGTATTAGAGCAACACAACCTGACATCACCTTGGCCTTTCGCTGCTTGGGGGATAGATATTATTGGAGAGATTTGCCCTATGGCATCTAACGGGCACAGATACATCATAGTCGCAATTGACTATTTTACCAAATTGGTAGAGGCAGAATCCTTCATAAAGATTGATGCAAGGGATATGGCCAAGTTCATAGAGAGAAATCTGATCTGCAGATATGGCCTCCCTCACCACATAGTGTCTGACAACGGGGTGCAGTTCATGGGGGAAACCAGGAAGCTCCTTGAGAAATATGGTATCAAGCACCATAGATCTTCTCCCTATCAACCACAAGCTAACAGGGCAGTAGAGGCCGCAAATAAAAATGTGAAGAGGATCCTATCCAAGATGGTCCAAACTTACAAAGACTAGGCAGAGAAGCTACCCTTCGCACTGTGGGGATACAGGACAACGGTAAGGACATCTACGGGTGCTACGCTATATTCTCTGGTATACAGGATGGAGGCAGTGTTGCCAGTTGAGATAGAACTCCGATCGTTGAGGGTGATTATGGAAGCCCAAATTCCGAAGGCTTAATGGGCACGATAAAGGCTACAGCACTTAAACTTACTGGATGAGATTAGGCTGAAGGCTTATTATCACAATCAGATCTACCAGAAGAGGTTGGCCAAGACATTCGGGAAGAAGGTGAGAAAGCATCCGCTGAAGGAAGGGGACTTAGTGTTCAAGCAGATGAGACCAGGTATACCGGATATCAGAGGAAAATTCAGACCAACCTGGGAGGGGCCGTATATCCTTAAAGAGCTATTGTCCAAAGGAGCTGCAATCTTGTCGGATAGCGATGGAAATGAATTCAAAGAGCCGATCAATGTCGACAGACTCAAGAGGTTCCATGGCTAAAGGCTAAAATAAAAAGAAGAGAATAAAATGCCCTGCAGGTTGAAAATCGAAAAAAGGCTACCGTGCTAAAATTGGGCGCCTCGACAGGGGGAAAACCAAAAAAAGGCATCCTGTGCAAAACTAAGAGGCACGAGAGAAAATGTCCAGTCGTGAAAACTCGAGAGGGCCGATTGGTAACAGGAGTTGATGCTGTTAAATTTTGGTTTCATGTATTAATAGGGCGTACACGGTTGAATTAATGTCAAAACTGATCATGTGTGCTGAAATGACATGGAAATGTACACAATTTCGTGAAATAAAACAAATATTGTTCTTTTCATTTTTGTCATTTTCTAGTTCTGCATTAAAAAGAAATGTAACACCAAAAAGAAATACATATGTAAGCTAACCTAAGTCCTGCCACTGCTCTTGCCAACCAGATGCTTGAGCCCTCGTGTCCTATTGTCAGATGCTAGACTAAGGACCCATTTCTTGTACTCGCTGGTTGAAGCCACAGAATGATCGCCAAATCTCGGAATGACAGTCTTCACTGGTAGTTTGCTCCACAGCTCATGATACCTAGAGGTGAAGGCAGCCGAAAGAGCTCCTCCCCGAAAAGATAAGGGCACCCTCACCACATCCTGGGTCATCCCAAGCTGACGTGCACATCGAGAAACGATGCAGAAGGTGGCTTGACGGAGCCCACAGAGGGGAACACACCCCGATGGCCCATCAATGACCACATGAGACAGTGGGAGCCAGGCAGATGTGAAACTGATATCGTCATCTAACAGTTCACCAGCAGTAGCACACTCATACAGCCGTCGACGCGGAAGAAAGTGGCTCGGCGAGTACTGTGGGATGACCCGAGGAGGTGGCTCGGACAGCATCCTCAGTTTCTCTTGCAGCCAGATCTAAAAAAAAAAAAAAGAAGAAGAAGAAGAAGAAAAAAGCTGCTGGAGTAAGTAGGGTTTACTTTAGGCAAAAGTAAGGCAAAGGGTTGTGTGAAAATCCGAAAGGACGCACCTCCCGCTAAGAAAAGCTAGTGTGAAAATCCACAAGGGACGCACTAACTTTAAAATAATGACGCACCTGGAGCAATAAGGGGCTGCCGGTGAAAGTATTGGTGGATCCAGAGCTCACAGAGTCCAAACCCAGGATGGTTTCAGCTAAAATGAGTGGGAAGGGTGATGATCCCCGATGAAAATTGCTCAGAACCCCGAACAGACGAGGGTCGCCTGTCAAACCCCCTGGAACCATAGTGAGAAAGTTCGTCATGTAAAACAGAAATATGATGCTTACCCGGTAAGTAGGGACATCAGTGAACCGATCTAGAGCCTCGATCAGTGGCTCCAAAGTAAGGGAAGAGCCAGGAGAAACCAGCTGAGTGGCCTCAGAAGGGGGTATGCCGAGAGCCATAGCTATATCCTGAGTCTGGAGTAGACCGCAACGGGGGACGCAGGTCAGAACGTTAGGGGGATACCGGTTCCAAGAATGGCAGCTAACTCCTCAGGCAGGGGGCACAACTCCTAATAAGTGAACCGGAAGACGTGAAACCGGGGGTTCCAGAAGTAAGTCGCCGCCAAAAGAAGGTTCTAGTCAACTTTGACCCGACGTAGATATTTTAGCCCAGACAGAGAAGAAAGGGCCCCATTTTCCCAAGTGTGCTTGTCATCTAGGATGCGGTGCATTCTTTGGAGAAGAGGGGAAGACATTTTGAGAAGAATGAGAGGCTCAAGATGTTGGGAAAATGAAGAGACATAAAAGGCAAAATTTTTGGAGGAATTTATAGAGAAGCGCCACAGATGGCCTACCCGTCTTTCACAAGAGACAGCCTACCTGTCACACCCCACAAGTGGCTTAATTGGATTTAGCGATTTTAATTGGGCAATTAAGGGTAATTGAGTAATTTACTAGTGAATGAGGATTTTATTGCAAGAATTACATGTAATTTAATTGGCAGATTTTATTATAGTGAGTAAAAGGTAATTTGACAAGGACTATTTGGTAAAAGAGGAATAAGTGGAAATGTAAACTTGTGCATGTGTGCCAAGTGGAGAGTGAATGTGTGTGCACGTGGGTGAGGAGAAAAGAGGTCTGTATGTCTTTAGTTTCCTGGAAACCATAGACGTGAGTTTTTCTTCTCTTTTGCTCTCTCTCACGTTAGCCATCTCTTCCCTCTCCATTTTTCTGTTCTTTTTCTCATCTGCATGTGTGTGTTCATCTGTTTAGAGAGCTTAGATTTTGAGCTTTGAAGCTTCAGAAGGTAAGTGACTATCAGTTTTTCTCCATCTGCTCCTTAAGAAAGGATTTGCATTACTGTTTTCTTTGGATTGATAGTGGTCTTATTTTATTGGATCATGTAATCTGTTAAAGAGAAGAGGAAGGATAAGGGAAAGGATAAAATGGTGGACTAAGAGTTCAGTGGACATTTTTGAGCTTCATACAGGTTTGGGAGTGTGTCTGTCTTTCCTCATTCTGGATCCGGTTTGCAGTTCTGTTGCTAATGTGTTTATGTGTGTTTGTTTATCAAAATGCATGAGTTATGTAATATTGTATACTTGATTTCTGGAGAGAAGGATATCTTTGAATATGTAAATGAGATGTTTATGCGTGAGTTGAATTAGAAATCCTGAGATATTGATGTGCTGGTTTTAATTCTGTTTGATTAGTAAAATATATTATCTGTATCACAAGTGCTGTAAATGTATTCTGGAGACTTAAAGGTACGTATTAGCATGATTGTTGCATGAAAAATGGTTTTAGACAAAGTGAGGTTGGAATTTTGGTAGTACTCTGTTTTCACGATTCTTCTGGTTTTTAAGTTTTTCTGGAAATTTTGAAGGCTTTGTGAGGAAGAAGAAGAAGTTGTGAGAGGAAGATCACGAGACGTGATGGGGCATCACGCCGTGACCTCCCTTCCTGGGAAGTCACGTGGCGTGATGGAGCATCACGCCGTGATCTCCCTCCTTGGGAAGTCACGCGACGTGATGGAGCATCACGCCTCGCGACCTCGCCTGTCTCCCTGCGTGTCATGAGATCTCATCCCGGGACCTCTTCCCCTCTTCTCACAGGCGTCACAAGACGTGACTGGTGGTCACGCCGTGACTGCCTTGCTTTTTGCCTGGCACTCGTGTGAAGCCTGCGTCACGAGACGTGACGAATGGTCACGGCGTGACCAACCTTCCCCTGCTTAAAGTTTTAACTTCTGTTTTAAGGGTTTTTGCACTACATGACAAATGTTTGAGTTAAAATAGTATTGTATTTTGGATAATTGCATAATATTGGGTTTTGTATACATGATTAATGATTAATCTACATGATTTACATGTTTATAATTTATTTAACATGGACTTTTTCAATATGAACTATTTGTTCTTATTACCTTCTGTAATTGATATTTATACATTTAAATGTTCTGAATTGGATCAATATACGTGTATATATGAAATATAAGTTAGTATTTAATGAAATTCACATGACATGATATGTGAATTATTGAGTCGTATACTTGATTAAATAATTAATGTACATAACTTACTAGTTTATATTTTACATGAACATAAATGGTCTTGAATGTGAATTATTTGTACTTCGGCCTCCAATAATTGATACTGGATGTATTAAAATGTTTCTGAATTTGATCTAGATACATGTATACGTGAAATATGTATTTGTATTTAGTTGTATTTAATATTTATAGTTACTTGTTTTAAATGTGATCAGTATACCAGTATACATGGACAATAAATCAGTATTATTCTTAATACTCATATTGATATTGGTGCTTGAATTATTGAGTTGAGTTTTAAGCTTGAATAGTCATAGTAGTGGATAAGTAAGCGCTTACTTAGGTCAGAGTGTGTGTGCAGCTGCTATATGATAAAAACGATATATGCGGGTCCATTTGGATCCTTGTTTCGACCATGTTTGGTCTATATGAAAATAAAGCGAGACTCCGGTCTCTATATGGAAAATACATGTTTGAGACTCATGTCTCTATATGCTTGGGATACTGTGTTCAATCAGTATCCAAATGACCGTATCCACTTCTAGAGAGTATTTCAGACTAAACAGGCTACATGTTTATATGTGATATATATATATATATATATATGTTGAGATGTTTATTGACAAGATTAAAGGTATATGTTGTATATGAAATATAGTATAACTTTGTGTTTATACACCTTGAGTGTATATGTATTTGCAATGGTGAGAAATATGTAGATTTTAATTATGTTTTAATAGTTAATTACTTGTAATGTATGTTTATGGTTGGGATGAGATTATAGTATTGTTGTAAATATTGTATATGCATATTGTTAGTTTGTTTTGTTCCTCCCCACTAAGCGTTATCGCTTAGCACGGGCTCTTTTTCCGTGCAGGTGGCGAGTTTGGATTTGGAGTCAGATATCTGCGGGTCGGCCACTAGGAGTCTTTTGGTGAAGTTATTTTTGAAGTCTTCCGCTGTAAATTTTTGTATATGGCTTGTGTATAGCAAAGTAAATCTTTTGTAAAGGAACAAATATTATTTTTGTATATGTATTCGATTACAAGCCTCATTTTGTAAAACAGTACGGATATATGTTATATGTAAAAAGGATTTACTATTACATGATTAAAAGTTTCTTTATTTTATATTTGGTTTTTGTTTATACATTTGAATATGGATTTGTTATATGTGTTTGAATGTGTGGCACTCCGGTATCCTTCCAACGGGGAGGGCGGGGTGTTACACTACCCATCGGTAAAAATCCACCTGGCAGATGCATACATCAGCATAGCATTAATCACGAGCATTAAATTCCCATTAATTGGGGAATGGGGAACGACAGACGGGCAACCCGTCTGTAACACCCCAACTCATACGTGGACGAACCCATCCGCAATGGAGTAGGAAGCCGTACGAGTAGGTGTGTTACCGGACTGAAGCGAGGCAAAGCATACTAAAATACGGAAGAATTTAAAACTTGAGGAGTAGATTTGGACATGCATATTTCGCAAATGTGCATACACTAAGCAGAAGCATACAGTTGTGAAAACTTACAAGCATACAATAGAAGTTATTCTCCAAACTTCGCTATACAAATATTTACATGGCCCAGAATATTATATAAGTATCTTTACATATTATTACATATACATATTCATCAGAATTACAAAATCCAGGCTACAGAAATTAAACAAAATCCATTACTTCTAACTCCTATGTGGCCGACTCTGCAGATACGCGACTCGAACAGAAGCAAACCTGCCACCTGCACGGGGAAAAGAACCCGTGCTAAGCGATAACGCTTAGTGGGGAAAACAAACATAATAATATGGACGGCCATTCACAATGGTCGTCAAGGCAAAATACATTCAAATGGCAATTGCGAATATTCAAAACATATATCTAAATAGATTTGCATAATAAAGGCATTCATTCGGAAACTCACACATATAATCATATACATATATCAGGAATGGGCCAAAACAGTCATAACCCAAAACACGACACCAATGTTATCATGCTGAGCCACATACTCAAGTAAACATCCAAAACACCACACTTCTGCTGCACAACTCTAATGCATAGCATATCATGCTGTAAACACTCCCATAACGGAGACTGAAGGCATAATCGCATCACTTCACATTCATATCCAAAACCATGCAGAAAGTACGATTACAACTTATATACTTACCCTCACAACCGATCTGATTCACATGCTTGTACACAATAAAACCATGCTTAACTCATATACATAAATACATCGATCGAATCATTTCAAAGCATTCAGAAACTAATAACAAATCACATGCCAAGTACGGATAATCATGTTAACTGAAAAGTCATGTTCACTAAATACAGATTTACTTTCTGAAGCCCGTAGTCATATTCATATACATATAAACTGATTCTTACTCATTCAGATATCACATTCTGATGATTGTTTCAAAACAGAATAAAACAAACCATCAAAATACCTGCTGACTCACAATAGTGGATAACGAGTACTCATGAGGGAACATATAGCCCGATCTCTGACCGGGTAAACCTCAGAGGAAACATATAATATAATGTACCATGCAGGTACTAGTCGAAAAGCAACATCATTTTTTTTTCCACATTCCAAAAACATTTCATATCAAAGGGTTCGCGAGGAACCAGTCGTGGGACCTGATCAGGGTCCAAATCGTTCAAAGGACGCTGCAGCTACAAAGACTCTATTAGGCATGCCTAACTATCCACTAGACTGACTCTCGCAGGTCATGCATCATACAAATCATATTTCACATCATATAATTTATATCATTATACATAATCAGCAATAGGTGAAACATATGAGTAAAATCATAAAGTCAGTAATGCATCATACAATTTACACTTAAGCATATCATAATAATCTTAGAGAAAGATCATAAATATAGATATGCATAACACATTCAGTTATATTAACATACTTCATGACATAGTCAAAGAACACACCTAAAGGCATCACAAATTCGGAACTCAAACATTGGAATCACCGAAGAAAACTCATTTCACACCACATATCTGTCGCGCTCGCGATGCCTGTCGCGCTCGCGACAGAGACCATAGTCTCTTCGCTGTGTACGCGCGACGGACTTCGCGATCGCGGGAAGGAGAGAAGGGCCCGGCTCTGTCGCGCTCGCGATGTTGTCGCGATCGCGACAGAGGACAAGCATTGCTATCGCGGGGTCGCGACAAATCACGTGCTCGCGATGGCACAGGCCAACAATGTGCTCTGTCGCGATCGCGACGGTTGTCGCGCTCGCGACAGAGAGCAGACAAGCTATTGCTATCGCGGGCTCGCGACAACGTCGCGTGCTCGCGACGGCACAGCATCAGAATCATCGGTCTCTGTCGCGCTCGCGACAGTGTCGCGATCGCGACAGAGTCATGATTCTGAAAATCCGCAGAATTTTGCAAGATCTTTCCTTCCTCAACTCATCCACAAACACACGAAACACATCCCAAAATCTCTTACCTCATCTCCCACAAGCCACACATCATTAACAACATAAATCCCATATTCATATCAATAATTTCGATAAAACATGCCACAAATAATATCCATTTATATAATCTATAATGTCAATACTATTTACTATTCTTCATTCATACGTATGGTACATCATGCTTAGGTTATTCATGAAACTATCACATAATAGCACTCATTCATAAACAATCCTTCATAGGATTATATCTATGATTAATTACTAGTTAAATCCCCAATCGTAAATGTACTCCTAAGTTTTCCCAACGATAATTACTTGTATAGCCAATTAATTACCCTAAACATGCGTAATAACTGATGGGAAAGATACGGGATTGTCGCGATCGCGATAGAGGACAAGCATTGCTATCGCGGGGTCGCGACAAATCACGTGCTCGCGATGGCACAGGCCAACAATGTGCTCTGTCGCGATCGCGACGGTTGTCGCGCTCGCGACAGAGAGCAGACAAGCTATTGCTATCGCGGGCTCGCGACAACGTCGCGTGCTCGCGACGGCACAGCATCAGAATCATCGGTCTCTGTCGCGCTCGCGATAGTGTCGCGATCGCGACAGAGTCATGATTCTGAAAATCCGCAGAATTTTGCAAGATCTTTCCTTCCTCAACTCATCCACAAACACACGAAACACATCCCAAAATCTCTTACCTCATCTCCCACAAGCCACACATCATTAACAACATAAATCCCATATTCATATCAATAATTTCGATAAAACATGCCACAAATAATATCCATTTATATAATCTATAATGTCAATACTATTTACTATTCTTCATTCATACGTATGGTACATCATGCTTAGGTTATTCATGAAACTATCACATAATAGCACTCATTCATAAACAATCCTTCATAGGATTATATCTATGATTAATTACTAGTTAAATCCCCAATCGTAAATGTACTCCTAAGTTTTCCCAACGATAATTACTTGTATAGCCAATTAATTACCCTAAACATGCGTAATAACTGATGGGAAAGATACGGGATTGATCCGGGTCAATCCTAGACTCAAAAATATAGAAGAAACGACTCAAAGCATACTTTTCTGTCGCGAGGTCGCGACCCTTGTCGCGCTCGCGACAGAGGCTCGCTTCAGCTCCCCTAACATACTGTTTTCTACCACCAGTTCGTATCATATAAACCGACCTCTAAACCCCATTTTTAGGAAGAGTGGTCTTCTTAACAAATGTTCACCTACGTCTTAGATTTCAAATGAAACAATTTTCACATCAATTGGATGTCTACAACTCCAGATATGGACTCCACAACCCATACTGGTCAAACAACCCGACCCAACAGGGACACTACATTTGTAATCAAATTTTCGATGTCTTAGAGCGAGAATTTGTCTAAGGCTATTTCTGAGACATTTAAAGTAATGGCATTCATGGTTCTCATGGTTCAAGAATCGAATGATTTGGAGTTCTATAACTTCCGAAACAGTGTAATAACCGAAGAAAGGTCCAGTGTATCTTATCCAGTTTTTCACCCAAAAACCTATTCACATGCAACAATGAGTCATTTGAGCCAACACTCACTACCATCATCACAAATCATCACTATACACTCAAGAAGCTTGTATCATACATGAATATACCGAAAATTCTTATACAGATAGAAGAAAGTTTCCCAAACCTTGATTTGCGATTCAAAACCTCAATCTTCAAGAACCCACTCAATCAAGCTTTAGCTCCTCTTCAAATCATCCAAAACTCACACAACCAAATCCAATAATCACTAAACCAAAACTCTAACTTACTCAAATCGAAAGCAAATTAGAAGAAAAAGAAATTCAAAGCACAATAACCAAACCTAACCACTTACCTCTTCAACCTTGCTTCCAAACTCTTCCAAAATAGATCCAACTCATACACAACCAAGAGAAAGAATGCAAGAAATGGGAAAGGGAAAAGAAAAGAGAGAGAACGGGAAGGAGAGGAGGGCCAAACGTGAATCTGCCCCTTTCCATTCTTCTTTTCCTATTTCTCTTTCTCATTTAGTGCACACACCAACCATTCCACTTGTCACCATCCTAAAGGTCCACTTGTCAAAATCTTCAATCCACCTTTGACTTACTCCTACATGCACCATACACTAAACACACACAATTAATTCTTGAATAAATATCTTCAATACACCAAACACCTCTCACACCATATCATTTCTTAGCCCACTCACATCCTACTTCCATATACTTCAAGCATACTCTAACAATTCCTTATAAGCCACTTGTCATCATCCTACAAACCCAAGTGTCACAATCTTATCCAATCACTTCCTACATACCATACACATGTTCCACTAGATAATTCATTCACTAAACTTATTTAATTATTTTCTTAGCAATTAAATCCTTATTATCCATATTACTCATGCATAAATTACCAAAATACCCTTCACTTAACTGACTTAGCTGCCAATTCCGACTAGGCCCGTTTTGGGGTGTTACACCGTCGGTCGCTCCTAGCGATGCCCAGCCCATCGGTCACAAAACTCTATATAAGGGCGAGTGACAGACGGACTAGTGGCTGCTGTTATTTTCACTTTCCCTCTCAAAGCAGTTTTTTTGCATTTTTTTCTGTATTTTCAAGTATTTATTCTCCTCTTTCTTGCAATTTCTTTATATTTTCGCGTTCTCCACTCACTGGACGCTCGGATACTCATTTTTCTTTAGTTTTTCTACACTTTTCGCGACTACAAGTAAGTAAAATAACTACTTTACCTTTTAATTTAATTTATTTCTTCTTCTTTTAGCCTTAAAAGTGGTTAGGATGCTTTAGATGCCTTAAATATCTAGGGAGAATACTGCCCATTTTTTTATTAATTTTTAGTGCAATTAATCTGAGCCTTTGCATGATCACATAGAAATAGGACTTTTCTATACCTTTGTCGCCTTAGAAATAAGCTTTCTAGTGCATATGTGTGTTGTTGGGGCCTGAGGCCGTTATTTTGTGCAGAATTGGGGGCACACCCTAGCCGGGGTGCATCCCATTTTTATATATATTGTGGTTGGTGCCTAAGGCTTGTTTTGATGCCTTTTTTTTATGCAGGAGATTGGACACACCCTTGCCGGGGTGCTGCCCAAATTTTCATTTTTTTGAATTTTTATTCTAAAATTGATTATTTTTGTGTATAATGCATGTTTTGGGGTATAAAAAGTCCATTTTCATTCGCTTTCAAAATATCTTTTTCTACGCTAAAAGTAGGGCACACCCTTGTCAGGGTGCTGCCCATTTTTACTAATCTTTAATTCTTTCTATGCCAATTGCATGTTTTTCTGCTTTTGATATGTGCGAAGCATACTGGGCAACAATCCCTTGATAGGGTGTTGCCCATTTTGATTTTTTTCTTTTATTTATCTATTTGTTTCACCTCGTATTTTGGCCGCTATTGCCAGGGTGAGGCCCCAATGGGCCTTCACCTCGAAAACGAGCCTAATAACGTCTGTTTCGTCAAAGTTTTCGTTATCTAACATTTCTTTTGCAGGATGCCTCCTAGGCGCAGAGCACCATAGGCCTAGCCCGAGGTCGAGGTTCCGAGCTGGATAGACGGCGAGTCAGCCCAGAGATACAGGGCGCTGGCTCAGGTCGAGATCCGGGCTAGCCGCTTTGTGTCTCGGGCGTTCCTAGAGGCCCTAGGGATGGCCTCGGAGGTCGACGTACTTATTGAGGGTGCCGGATGGATAGAGTTCCTTGAGCCTGCTTTCCAGACCTTCCCTGAGGCTACCCGACAGGTGCTAGCCACCCTGCGCTACGGCTGTTTCTAGAGATTAGATACAGAGCCGGGGGTGGTACAGTTCTGGTTCAACGGCCAGCATTTTAGCATCACCAGGCAGAGGTTCACGGAGGCCATGGAGCTTCCCAGAGAGGAGGGGGTCGAGATCCCATGGCGAGCGGTGAGACGCGCCCACTGGGCGGCTATTGCCTTACCAGGAGTGCTGTATGACCACGATACAGCGAAGAGCACCGTACTGGTGTCTCAAGCACTCCAGTACCTGCACAGAGTGCTATCTAACTCGTACCTCGGTCGAGCTGGTAATCCAGGGTCACTTAACGCGGCCTAGATTTGAAGCCTCTGGGCCATGGTGGCAGGCCAGCGCCTCAACATTAGCCATGAGATCTTGGCTAACCTGATCAGGGTTGGCAGAGGAGTGACGCTCATGGTGATAGTAGGGGGAGTCATCACTCGTTTGCTTTTGGGGTTAGGAGTCGCCCCGGATAGGCTGAGAGCACCCCTGGACGAGGGGATACATGTGGATGCCTCCGCAGCAGTACAGATGGGGATGATTTCACAGCTGTCAGGGCAGGCAGAGGCTTTTAGGTTGCTATCCATCCACGAGACCAAGTGGGTTTTCTCCCTTCCACCCTTGGGTCCAGAGCCAGAGCAGCAGCCTCCTCAGCTAGAGCTAGAGCAGCAGCCTCCTCAGCTAGAGCCAGAGCAGCAGCCTCCTCAGCCACATACTTAGATGCAGCCGCAGCCCGAGAAGGGGCCGCCCTGGACTCCGTTGGATTTCGACGTGGAGTTCACCATGGATGAGCTGTTCGGTACTCCACCGGCATCTAGGGCACCGACTCCTGCTCTGTCACCGAGCACCATGGTGCAGAGGTCTACTTTCAGGCCCCCCGAGAGGTATCACCGATACTTCTGGAGCAATCCGGGGGCATCTTCCTCCACGGCCCTATTGCTAGAGCCAGCACAGCAGTAGCCAGCATAGCCTGATTTCTCCCAACTCCTCACTTCTATGTTTGCAGCCTTCGAGCGACGACTGGATGAGAGAGACAGAGCTCTACGGGAGAGGTTAGACCGTCAGCAGGCTGCTATTCAGGAGCAGTCCCGGATGATAGAGCGGTTGACCCAGGAGCAGGCCGATTTTATTGAGCACACAGTACGAGAGCAGGCTCAGGTCGTGGAGACTTTTAGGGACGAGCATGCGAGGCTGGTAGAGCAGATTGCCCAGGGCCAGAGGGAGCTTAGACAGCAGCTCACTCATGATCTGAGGACGTCCCAGGACCAGGCGTCTCAGAGAGTTGATATGACTTTGCAGATGATCGATGAGTCACTCGACTCCCTGAGATCCCGGGTCCAGGTGATAGAGGGGATTCTTCCTCCCTTGTCTCAGACTATGAGGGAGTTTAGGGAGCAGACGGAGCAGCACCTAGATCAGATGAGGAGGACCGCCAGCGAGCAGACTACTCAAATGAGCCAGGCATTCAAGAAGTTAGGAGGCACAGTCTTAGAAACCTTAGAGTTCATAAGGACATGCACCCAGCCCTTCTTGGATGGCTATGCTCAGATCAGGTTTAGACAGACCCACGATGCTGGGGCAGGATCTTCCACGGCTCGGCCTCCACCTCCGACACAGTCAGCTCCACCTCCAGCTCAGCTAGGGACAGTGCATATCTCAGACGATGAGCATCATGACAAGGAGCCCTCTTACTACGCGCCCCTCTTATGTTCAGGGAGTAATTTTTTTGTATTTTTGTACATTTTCACTTTGTATATACATTGTACAAAAGTGGATATCTCTAGTGAAAAACTTTTATTTTCAGTTTTGTACATTCATTCAGTTATTTATGATTCATTCATATTATAGATAAGTGTATGCTTTCACATTTACTCATATTCCAAAATAATAAGAAAAGATAACCAAGATTTGAAAAAATGATAACTTAATAAAAAAAAAAAGAGAGAGAAAAGAATATGAATGAAACATGACATGGTAAATAAAACAAAACCACATCATTCATGGACGTATTAAAAAGATAATAACTCAAACAAGAATTAACAAAACCTTTTATCACACAGGTACAGAGAAACATTGATTCGAACACAAGCATCGATCAAAAGTCCAAACATGAGCACCTAAGATTCATGTCTTCTTGGAAAGGGAACCCAGCGAGGTCTCCTCCTCCACAAAATCAAGATTACGGTCAGAGAGTACCCTGTCTCATAGTTCACGCGGTAGTAAGAGAATACTACACACCTTGCAACCGAATGGGGGTTAGCAGATCAGACTTCATACTGACCGGATGGGAGGTTAGCAAGAGAATGCCAACGAATAGAGATTGTGGTCAGAGAATACCGCTTCTCAACAATCGAAGTTGTAGTTAGAGAATACTACTCTTCACCTCGAGACTGTGGTCAAAGAGTACCGCTTCTCACCAATCGAAGCTGTGGTTAGAGAAACACTGCTTTTCACATCGAGTTTGTAGTCAGAGAGTGCTACATCTCCTTAACACTGTGCGAGCCGAGACGAGGCCAGCAGAAGCAGAAACACGTTCTTCCAAAGTTTGGTATTGTCCTAGTCGTATTGTGCAGCACGTCTCGGAGAGAAAAGGAAGGAGGAGCACGAGTCGTGCTCAACCAGAGAGAAAAGAAGAGGGAGCACGAGACATGCTCCAGGAGATAAAGAAGAGGGAGCAGGAGCACAAGTCGTGCTCCAGCAAAGAGAGAGTAAGGGAGGGAGCACGAGGCGTGCTCTAGGAAGAAGAGGGAGCACGAGTTGTGCTCGGCCTCTTTCCTTCTCTGCAGTGTCGCCTTACATGGCGTAAAAGATTCTCATATCGTCGTGTAAGTTGCTTCTGTTTTGAGTTGATATATGTATATGTGAGTTTTGTATATCACCATTTGGTCAGTGTTTGGTTTAAAATTACCTTTTAAACCTCTTGCATGGTTAATACAAGTTAAATGAATATGATTAATAAAGATTGTAGATGAATTGAATGCCTCTGAATTTGATGAATGCACTTGAATTATAGTTAATAAATTGGTATCTGTGTATAGAATATGTGAGTTGCTTATTGAGCCTGATCACCGTTATAGTGGATAGATAAGCATGCTTATAAAGGGTTAGAGTGCAGCTGCTAGAGTTGGTCTTAATTGTGCCCATAGTTTTGAATACCTTGTGTATTCCATAGAGCTTGAGTTAATTCTCCATATGTAAGATACTGTAAACAGTATCCAGAGTTACCCGTATCCACCATGAAAGGAATTCAGGCTTATTAATGTTGTGTAGTGATCTTGAGATGATCAAAAGTATTGTTCTGAATAAGTGTTATAGCACACAAGAGTAATGTTTAAGTACATGACAGTTTTATATACAAGTAAATGTTGCATGAAAGTGAACACATGGCTAATGTTATATTTGAGCACATGATCTGTACAAGTGAGAAAGTTATATGCATGAGCTATTTGATTATTGTTATATGAAATGTGTGATTTATGTTTGACTTCGAAAAGAAGTCCTTTGCATTATTTTCATCCCCACTAAGCGTTATCGCTTAGCACGGGTGTTTTTCCCGTGTAGGTTTTCAGGAGTGGATCAGAGGGTGTGCATCTGTAGGTCAAGGCCACTAGGAGCTTTTGTTACACCTTTTTGCATAAGATAGAAATAGAGTTTATGATATTTTGATTAACATCATTATGAAATGCAAATGTACAAAAATGAGTATAGTAGTCACATGTAGATGTATATGTAAAGCTAAATGAGAACAGGTTGTAATATGAACATGTATAAAGATTAATATGTATATATATATGTAATACATGTTGGGCCCTAGTGTAGTATTATTTCTTTTTATTATTCTTATATGGATGTGTATAATGCTATCGCTTCCGCTAGTGTACGTATATGTATGTGTTACAGTGCCGCGTGGCACCCCGATATTCCTTCTCGGGGGTATGGGGGTGTTATATTTTAGTGATATCAGAGCATAGCTTAGAGGTTCTGGTCTATAAGATGTAGAGTATAGGTTAAATGTCAGAGTTTGTCTAGAGTTGTGGCCTAACGCAGATGTCATTTTGTGTAGTGTATAGATGGAGTTAGATACGAGTAGAAAGATTAGTGAGATGTCGGATATAGTGAGTAATACGAATTTATATGGTTAGTAAGGGTTTGAAGTGACACTCTGTATTCCTGTTAGCTATCTCCTTGAAATCATTTGGCATAAGCATATTGAAACATAGGGATGGGAGAAAGTGCATTACAGTAGCTTACATTGCATTTTCGCATCATCTTGCATAAATAAATAATTACATAGCCATTCCATCCGGATCCCTCATTTGTATGTGAAAAAGCATCATTGTATGTGTTTCATTGAGAAAAGCTGACAGGATATACATCGAGTGATTGGTGCTTAGAAAAGTGTATGGATTAGAGTGTAGTGTGTTAAGGAAAGTGTGAAGTGTATACGATTTGATAGCTATATGGTATAAGTGATAGCGATTTGGAGATTTGTTCAAGGATTTACCTATGTAAGTGATTAGCGGGGAAATTTCGAGGACAAAATTTCTTAAAGGGGAGAGACTTGTAACAACCTGATTTGGCCCTAGTGGAATTTCGGAATTTTGGTTCGAGACTTCTAGAGTTTGTGTGTGTGAGAGAGTGTATTTGAGTAAGTGGCTGTGTGTGGGTTATGTCGTGAGCGTGAAAGTGTCGCGGGCGCGACAGAATGCTTCCCGTGAAGCCTATTTGAGTTAGATTATTTGATGTGTATCGGATACGTGGCGGCATAGGAGTTTAACAAGTGGCATTAAGTGAAGTTGGTTGGGCTTTTATAACAAGTCTTTGGTTTGGATGAGCATTGACCAGCCACTTTGCTTCCTTTTCATTTTGCCTTGCCTTTGTTTTTCTCATTTTCTTTCTTTTCCTTGGATTTTCCCGTACTCCTCTTGCCTTGCCATTTCTTTTCTTTTCTTCTTCATTTGCTTTGTTCTTTGAGTGAGAGAACCTCTTGGATGGGTTTAAAGAGTAAGAGAAAAGGTAAGTTGGATTTGTTTTCCGATCTGACCTCCTTTTTCTTTCTATTTTTGATTTAAAGTGAGAAGAAGTTTAACTCAAGTGTTTTCTATGTGATTTGTGGAAACTATGAACAAGCGATTGGATAAAGAAAAGGAAAAAGTTGGAGCTGAATAGAGCATAGAGTTCAAGCTTCCTAGAGGTTGGGATCAAGTGTGATTTTATTATTCTTACATGTGTTTACATGAAATATGTTTGAATAGAGACATGTTTGAATAGAGAGATGCTTGATGAGATTTATTTAGCTCAAGTGCTCTTTTAGAGTATATTTGTTAGATTTTTATTTTGATTGCTTGCAGTGTTTCTATGTTATATGTATTTAGATATGTTTGTGATCATGTATTGGATCATATTGCATGAGTTTTGGATGTGTTAGATGGCTTTCATATAGCTTTTGTGTATAAAGTGTGATGTTGGGGAAATTCTGTTCGGTTTTCGTCAGACCTCTGTTTGATGTTTTAATCATAAGTAGAGTTATACAGCTTCAATTAGGTAGATTCAAATTGAATCTGAAAGATAAGATCCGTAGCTAAATGTCACACCCCATAAGTGGCCTAATCGGAAGTTGGCAATTTTAAATGGATATTTAAGGACAATTGAGTAATTTTACTTGTGATTGAGGATTAAATTGCAAGGAAACAAGAGTATTTTAAATGGCAGATTTATTTGAGTGAGTGAAAGGTAATTTATCAAGGACCATTTGGTAAAAGAAGAGTATCTGGTTTTGTGTAATCGTGCATGTGTGCCAGGTGGAATGTGTGTGTGCACGTGGTGAGGGAAAAGGGAAGAATGAGAAAAACTCAGTTGGCTGGAAACAAAAGACTGAAAGTTTCCTCTCTTCTTGCTCTCTCTCTCTCTCGTAAAACCACATTCTGTTCTTTCTTTCTTCTGCATGTGGGTGTTCTTTAGTTTTGAGCTAAAGGTTAAAGTTGTTAGAAGCTTCAGAAGGTGAGTGGTTACTGGTTTTCGTGTGGTTCTTCTTTCTGATTTGGGTTTATAGAGATTACATTCTTGGGTTTGATTGTGGTTTTACTTGTTTGCAAGCCTCTGAGGATAAAAGAAAGATAAAGGGGAAGATAAGATTGTGGTTTGAAGAAGGATACAGTGGCCATTTTTGGGACTTCATTCAGGTTTGGGAGTGTCTGTCCTTACTTGTCCTGGATCCTGTTTACAGTTTGGATATTAATGTATTTATGTGTGTTTGTACATCTAAATGTATGAGAAATGTTCTGTGTTTATATGATTTAGATGGAAAAGAATGACGTGAGTTGTTAAATAAGATCAGTACGCATGAGTTTGAAAGAGAAATTCTAATTAGTCGATGTTCTGGTATTACCTCTGTTTGATTTGTAAAAAGATGTTATTGATATTGTAATTGCTACAAATGTGCTTTGAAGACCAAAAGATATATGTTAGCATGAATTTTTGCATGAAAATTTGATGTAGACAAACTGGGATTTGAGTTTGAGTTATACTCTGTTTTTCACGTTTTTCTGGTTTTTATGATTTTCTGTGAATTTTGAGAAGTTGGAGGAAGGAGAAGCAGATTTGTGAGAGAAAGATCACGTGACGTGATGGTACATCACGCCGTGACCTCCCTCTGTGGGAAGTCACGTGGCGTGATGAAGCATCACGCCGTGACCTTCCTCCCCTTGGGAAGTCGCGACGTGAGGTAGCGTCACGCCTTGCGACCTCTCGCCTATCTCTGTGTGTCACGAGAACTCATCTCCTCCCTCTCCTCACAGGCGTCACGAGACGTGACTGGTGGTCACGCCGTGACTGCCTTGCTTTTTGCCTGGCATTCGCATGAAGCCTGCGTCACGAGACGTGACGAATGGTCACGGCATGATCAGCCTTCCCCTGCTGCCTGTTTTATTAAAGATAAAGTTTTAACTTCTGTTTTAAAGGTTTTTGCACTACATGACAAATGTTTGAGTTAAAATTGCATTGTATTTTGGATAATTGCATAATATTGGGTTTTGTATACATGATTAATGATTAATCTACATGATATACATGTTTATAATTTATTTAACATGGACTTGTTCAATATGAACTATTTGTTCTTAATACCTCCTGTAATTGATATTTATACATTTAAATGTTCTGAATTGGATCAATATACGTGTATATATGAAATATAAGTTAGTATTTGATGAAATTCACATGATATGATACGTGAGTTATTGAGTCGTATACTTGATTAAATAATTAATGTACATAACTTACTAGTTTATATTTTACATGAACATAAATGGTCTTGAATGTGAATTATTTGTACTTAGGCCTCCAATGATTGATACTGGATGTATTAAAATGTTTCTGAATTTGATCTATATACATGTATACGTGAAATATGTATTAGTATTTAGTTGTATTTTAATATTTAAAGTTACATGTTTCCAAAATGTGAATAGTATATATATATACATAGATTATTTCTAAATGAATTATAAGTTCATATTACATTCAGTAATTAATATTTGAACATATGTATATGTTTCTGATTTTGATCAATGTACATGAATACATGAATTATTGAGTTGTGTTCTTTGAGCCTGAATAAGTCATAGTAGTGGATAAGTAAGCGCTTACTTAGGTCAGAGTGTGTGTGCAGCTGCTATATGATAAAACGATACATGCGGGTCCATTTGGATCCTTGTTTCGACCATGTTTGGTCTATATGAAAATAAAGCGAGACTTCGGTCTCTATATGGAAAATACATGTTTGAGACTCATGTCTCTATATGCTTGGGATACTGTGTTCAATCAGTATCCAAATGACCGTATCCACTTCTAGAGAGTATTCAGACTAATCAGGCTACATGTTTATATGTGATATATATATATATATATATATATATCTATATGTTGAGATGTTTATTGACAAGATTAAAGGTATATGTTGTATATGAAATATAGTATAACTTTGTGTTTATACACCTTGAGTGTATATGTATTTGCAATGGTGAGAAATATGTAGATTTTAATTATGTTTTAATAGTTAATTACTTGTAATGTATGTTTATGATTGGGATGAGATTATAGTATTGTTGTAAATATTGTATATGCATATTGTTAGTTTGTTTTGTTCCTCCCCACTAAGCGTTATCGCTTAGCACGGGGTCTTTTCCCGTGCAGGTGGCGAGTTTGGATTTGGAGTCAGACATCTGCGGGTCGGCCACTAGGAGTCTTTTGATGAAGTTATTTTTGAAGTCTTCCGCTGTAACTTTTGTATATGGCTTGTGTATAGCAGAGTAAATCTTTTGTAAAGAAACAGATATGATTTTTTGTATATGTATTCGATTACAAGCCTCATTTTGTAAAACAGTACGGATATATGTTATAAGTAAAAAGGATTTACTAGTACATGATTAAAAGTTTCTTTATTTTACATTTGGTTTTTGTTTATACATGTGAATATGGATTTGTTATATGTGTTTACCCGCGTAGCACTCCGGTATCCTTCCAACGGGGATGGCGGGGTGTTACACTAAAAATGTCTAAGAGCGAGCTAAGGCTAATTCTAGCTCTACGAACCTAGAAAATGTTAAAAACCGAAGTGTCTCTGTTTGGGTCGGGTTACTTGAATAATATAGCTTGTTTAGCTTATATCTAGAGCTATAGCTATTCAATTGACCTGAACTTTGTTCCATTTGAAAGTTAACATCCTAGGGAACAATTGTTAAGCAGGAAGTGCTGCCTGAAAATGACGTTTAGATGTCGGTTTAGATGATACGAGTTTTATGTGAGAGTAATTGTTAAGAAAGTGATTCTATCGCGAGCGCGACTTGAGTCGC
This sequence comes from Excoecaria cochinchinensis, assembly GCA_947683425.1. NCBI lineage: Eukaryota > Viridiplantae > Streptophyta > Magnoliopsida > Malpighiales > Euphorbiaceae > Excoecaria > Excoecaria cochinchinensis. The sequence continues at coordinate 6,040,664 of CANTUQ010000020.1, forward strand.
GATCACGACAGAAACACGTTCTTCCAAAGTTTGGTATTGTCCTAGTTATGTTATGTAGCACGTCTTGGAGAGAAAAGGAAGGAGGAGCACGAGTTGTGGTCAACCAGAGAGAAAAGAAGAGGGAGCACGAGACGGGCTCTAGGAGATAAAGAAGAGGGAGCAGGAGCACGAGTCGTGCTCCACCAGAGAGAGAGTAAGGGAGGGAGCACAAGGCATGCTCCAGGAAGAAGAGGGAGCATGAGTCGTGCTCAACCAGAGAGAAAAGAAGAGGGAGCACAAATGTAACACCCCCATCGCCGCCCCCGTTGGAAGGATGCCGACGGGCGCGCTACCCGACGCTCACTCACACAGATATGCACATGCACAATGCGGAAGCATACATTCATACATAACATACATACGAAAATGCAGGTTAATTAAAAACTTCACTTAACTTGCGGGCACAGACTGATCATGCAATAACTCACACACACGCAGGCACTAAGCGGAAGCATAAAGCGAATAATAAAACAAAGGAATAACTTAACATAAAAACATACTAACGTTTACATTTCCCAAAAGTAATCTCAAGATTCCTACATATAATTACTTAAATACAATAATACAGAAATACAAAAACTGAAGTACAGAAGCTGAACGAAAATACAAAACTTCTAACTCCTACATGGCCGACCTTGCAGAAGCGCGACTCGAACAGAACCAAACCTGCCAGCTGCACGGAAAGGAAATCCGTGCTAAGCGATAAACGCTTTGTGGGGAGAACACACAAGAGTATGGACGGCCATTCACAATGGTCGCCAAGGCATAACACATTCACAATGGCAAATGCAGCATTCAGAATACATATATAATCAGGCTTGCATAGAAAAGGCATTAATTCGAAAGTTCATAACCATAACCATATGCTTATATCAAGAATAGGCCAAAACAGACATAATACAATACATGATACAAGTATCATCATGCAGAACTACATACAATATCACATGCATAAACCTATAATGGTATCAAATATCAGTACCTTACTGTGCGAAGTCACATGAGATTTACACATGCAATTGTCATAACCAAGGACCCATGCATGAACTGACAACCCAATCAAATGCGACACAATTACCATATGATAACGCACCCAATCATCATGTTGAGAAATACTAGCTATCTAACATACTTTGACATGCCATACACACACTAGCCCAAATCCAAGAGACGACATCCAAAGCACCACATAACCGCTGCGCAACTCTAATATCTAAAATATCATGCTGAAAACACTCTAATAGCGGAGACTGAAGGCATACTCACATAACATCACATTCATATCATCACCATGCAGAAAGTGCAGTTAAATCTTACATACTTACAGCCACAACTGCTCCGATTCACATGCTTATAGATATAATAAAACCATGCTGAGTCACATACATAAATACATTAGTCGGATCACATTTAAGCATTCTGAAACTATAACACAACACATGACAAATGCGGATAATAGTGTAAGGTATCCAATCATGCTTACCATATAAAGACATACATTTCGAAGCTCAAATCCACATTCATATACTTATAAACTGATTTCCCAAATCATTACTATTCTCATTCGGATATCACATTCTTATAGTTATTCCAAAGCAAAACAACAAGGCACCTGCTGACTCACAATAGTGGATAACGAGTGACCTGATAGTACCTTACGGGTACAAATCTGCCAAAGGGTACCTTACGGGTACGAATCGAAAACCATTTTATTTTGTCACAATAGAAATATTTTCCTGAGGGGGGAGCTTAAACAAGATCCAAACACATTAAAAAGGATCGCGAAGATCCGCACACATAAAGGGTTCGCGAGGAACCAAACGGGGGACCTGATCAGGGTCCAAACGTCCAAAGGGCTGCAGCTAACTGGACTCTATTAGGCATGCCTAACTATCCACTAGACTGACTCTCGCAGGTCATGCATAAAACAATTCACATTTTGAATCGCACAACGCATAAATATATATACATCATACAAAAACCAGAGTACGATAGACTTATAAATATGCACATAAAGTCGGTCATATATCATACAATTCCTATTGCAAAACATAATACAGTCAACACACTTTAACATTAAACAATAATCTAAAGCATGTCAAAATCAGGTATGGAAGCACTACCATGCCAATGATTATCAATACAAAATCCTAATCATGCGTTAGGTGAGGATAACTAAGTATAAATCATGCATAATCCAAATTACATTTAAGCATAACACATTGAGCTCAAAGACTAAAGCATAATAATGCATTCAGACATCAACCATATTATTCAAATAAATTTGGCATAGCATAATATCAATCATACCTCATATAATTCATATTCTGAAGCATGCAATAAGTCCATCAATCACATTTTAGCACTACTCAATATACTAAAGCATGTCAGGAACACATGTGGAATCATATATGCCAATGATTAATAACGCATAATCTTAATCACAGAAAGATACAATATACTCTTAAGCATGACAGGTTATTCTTAGAGGAGGATCTAATCAAGGATATGCATAACATATTGCTAATCAAAAGTAAATTAGGATAACCAGTCATATAAGCAAGGTAATATAGCACACAGTAGGGGAAAAAGCCATAAAAGCATTTGAAAGTCGTTTTATAAGAAACTAGTCACTTGGGGAACAAGGCAAAATATAAAAGGACAAATAAGCGCATATAAAAGTATGACATGAATCATACAGCAGTATAAGTCCATACAAGTCCATACAGAAGAAATAGGAAATTCATTTTGGTTGAAACTGGGCTAAATCAGAAAAATGGGGCTAAAAGGGGTCGGTCATGAGCCATGTCACGACTCATGACTGGCCTCAAAGGAGGGTCACGAGCCGTGACTTGCCTCACTAGGGAGTCACGAGTCGTGACTCTAAGTCACGTCTCGTGACTTGCCTCTCACAGGCCAGTCACGCGTCGTGACTGGGAGTCATACCCCAAGATTGCTTCCAGCTCGGCGAAAAGTCACGCGTTGTGACTGGGAGTCAGAGTCACGTGTTGTGACTGGGAGTCACGACTCGTGACTTGCCTCTCTCTCAGGGCAGTCATGACACACACATGTACTGGAAATGGAAATTCCACCAGAATTGCGATTTTTCGTTCCCAGCATGCCCAGAATTCAAAGAACTCGACAAAATCAAATTCAATTTGATTCAAAACACTACCAATCTCATCTTACCTTCCAATCGATCTTCCATACATCAAAAATGAAGTAACAGCAACTTAATTCAATAATCAAAACAACCAACACCATGCATAAACACATTCAATTCCCTCAAGAACATAAACCCTAAAAATTACAGTAAGCTCAAATCCCAAACTCAGTACCTTCAATTCAATCCTTATCATGCATTACTAACACATCTACTCACATAAATCATGCATATACACATTCCAAAATACATCAAATTCCAGAAATTAAATAATGCAAGCACATTTACAACCTAAGTGAGAAATAGGGCAAAACAATTCAGAAGTTCAAATGCAGGAATCACAGCTCCCAAACTTGGAATTGAAGATCCAAAACTCACACTTTAAGCTTAAATCCTTAATCCTCTACTTGTCCTTAAGCTTCTTCTTGCAATCCAAAGCTTGCACAAACAAGAAATCCACAAAATCCTTAGTTCAAACCCTAACTGAGGTAAAACCAGTAGAAGAAGAAGAAGAAGAACAGCACGCAGGAAACCTTAACCCAACTTACCTCTTCAAACAAAGCACAACTCCAAGCCAAACACAACTCCAAGCCAAAAGAGAAAGAAAGAAAAAGCAGAGAAAGGAGAAGAGAAGAAGAAAAGAGGCATGAGAGGAGGGGACGGGAAAGCCAAAACCAAAAATCTGTGTTCCCTCTCTCTTCCTCTTACTTCTTCTTTTTCTTCATTCAATGCCCACCTAACAAGCCCACATGTCAGCTCCCAAATGGACCACAAAACCCACTTAGACTTTTCCAAACAAAAGCACCATACTCTCACATGCACCCAATCCTTTCTTGAATAAATATCTCATGCCAAGGTACCAAACTCACACTTCACTAGATAAATGCCACAACTAAAACACCCTACAACCGTATACCACAAGCACACACTAACACTTCTCTTCTTAACATACTTAATTAATTATTTGCCATAAAGTCCTTATTATCAAAATTTCTCTTGCACAAATTACTGAAATACCCCTTGCATTCCCGACTTAGCATACACATTCCGACCAGGGCTATTTTGGGGTGTGACAACAAGACGTTCTCCAGGAGATAAAGAAGAGGGAGCAGTAGCACGAGTCGTGCTCCACCAGAGAGAGAGTAAGGGAGGGAGCACGAGGCATGCTCCAGGAAGAAGAGGGAGCACGAGTCGTGCTCGGCCTCTTTCCTTCTCTGTAGTGTCGCCTTACACGGCGTAAAAGATTCTCATATCGCCGTGTAATTTGCTTTTGTTTTGAGTTGATATATGTCTATGTGAGTTTTGTATATCACCATTTGGTCAGTGTTTGGTTTAAAATTATCTTTTAAACCTCTTGCATGGTTAATACTAGTTAAATGAATATGATTAATAAAGATTGTACATGAATTGAATGCCTCTGAATTTGATGAATGCACTTGAATTATAGTTAATAAATTGGTATCTGTGTATAGAATATGTGAGTTGCTTATTGAGCCTGATCAACGTTATAGTGGATAGATAAGCATGCTTATAAAGGGTTAGAGTGCAGCTGCTAGAGTTGGCCTTAATTTGGCCCATAGTTTTGAATACCTTGTGTATTCCATAGAGCTTGAGTTAATTCTCCATATGTAAGATACTGTAAACAGTATCCAGAGTTACCCGTATCCACCATGAAAGGAATTCAGGCTTATTAATGTTGTGTAGTGATCTTGAGACGATCAAAAGTATTATTCTGAATAAGTGTTATAGCACACAAGAGTAATGTTTAAGTACATGACACTTTTATATACAAGTAAATGTTGCATGAAAGTGAACACATGGCTAATGTTATATTTGAGCACATGATCTGTACAAGTGAGAAAGTTATATGCATGAGCTATTTGATTATTGTTATATGAAATGTGTAATTTATGTGTGACTTCGAAAAGAAGTCCTTTGCATTATTTTCATCCCCACTAAGCGTTATCGCTTAGCACGAGTGTTTATCCCGTGTAGGTTTTCAGGAGTGGATCAGAGGGTGCGCATCTGCAGGTCAAGGCCACTAGGAGCTTTTGTTACACCTTTTTGCATAAGATAGAAATAGAGTTTATGATGTTTTGATTAACATCATTATGAAATGTATATGTATAAAAATGAGTATAGTAGTCACATGTAGATGTATATGTAAAACTAAACGAGAACAAGTTGTAATATAAACATGCATAAAGATGAATATATATATATATATATATATATATATATATATATATATATATATATATATATGTAATAGATGTTTGGCCCTAATGTAGTATTATTTCTTTTTATTATTCTTATATGGATGTGTATAATGCTATCGCTTCCGCTAGTGTACGTATATGTACGCATTACAGTGCCGCGTGGCGCCCCGATATTCCTTCCCGAGGGTATGGGGGTGTTACACACTCTATTAGGCATGCCTAACTATCCACTAGACTGACTCTTGCAGGTCATGCATAAAAAAATTCACATATTGAGTTCATAACTTAAGGTAATAAGTGACCCATTCCGGATTCAACTAGTATTCAATAATTTGATAGAGCAAAAATACCAATTTATGATAGTAGATAAATAAAATAACACTAAATAATATTTAAAACCAATCATAAGTGAAAAAGGAGTGAAAACGAAGGGAATAAAAAATCATCAAAATTGGCGGACATAACCGTTTTACACGGCGGTATGGCCAATCCATACCGCTGTGTAAGACACCTTACGCGGGGGTATTGTATAGTCCATACCGCCGTGTAATATGCCCAACACGGAGCTGGGCAGAAGCATTTTACACGGGGGTATGGGTAATCCCATACCGCTGTGTAAAATGTCCAGTTCAGCCCCCGACGAAGGCTCACGATTCACACGGTGGTAAGACCCTCCATACCGCCGTGTGAATCAGCAAATTTCCAGATTTTTGTGTAACAACCCAATTTTGAACCCAAAACAACACATTTTGAAAACTCACACATTCAAACCATAAAATCAACCCATAAACTCACCTTCCAGCTCAACATTCAAGCACCACATGCAATAAATATACTATGACGCACGCCAAACCCTGGGGCGCCCCGAACTGCCCACTTTTAGGGCCTTTGAGATGAGGTTCATAAAAACTTGTAAGAAATTACAAGTGCATCCATTTTGGGCAACAGGAGGTTTCTTAGAGTTGCCACCTAATAGAACATTGAGAAAGGTCGTCTAGCCTCAATGAGCCTAAGACAGTGCTGCTATGTCCATCATAGGCGAGCCGAAGGTGTCTTGGAGGCTTCCACCCTAATGATAGGATGACCCTCTAGCCTCACGCTTGGGCAAACCAGAGGTGTCTTGGAGGTAGCCACCTTAATAGAACATTAAGATAGCCCTCTCGCCTCGTGGTGCCTAGGACTATGCAAGTTTGATCCTTTTACGGGACACAAGAGGTGTCTTGGAGGCCCCATCCCAATAGAAAATTGAGATAGCCCTCTCACCTCGTTGAGCCCAAAGATTAGAGAAGGTTCGGGACTTCCCATTTATTCATACCTTGGTTAGGTTTATATTTGAGTTTTGAATTTATTGTTTCAACCCATTTCTCAATCAATTTAATGCAGTTAAATTAAAGCTCAGATTGTCCATTCAAGGAAGGCAGTAAATAAAGCATAATTAAAATAAAGTGTGCAAAAATAAATTACAATAAAACTAGGGGCGGAATACAACCCCCATTATAAATTGCATGCGATTCATACATAAATCGGGATATAATTTAAGAGTGAGGACATTGGTCCTTGCATGCATATTTATTACAAAATGGTTTTGAGGTGTCAATTTTTATTTGCTAGAAAAAATAGGACATTGGTCCTCAATTTGTAAGGAAAATCCCAATTTAATTAATAAAAAATATTTAACTATTTTTACATCAGCGGGAAAGTATATAAAAAAACATTATTCACAATAACAATATAATAAAGAAGATAAAGTCGAGAAAATGAACCCGGGAGAAGACCCTTAAGTCTTTGCAATATCTTCTACACCAAATGGCTCCAAATCCACCCAACAAATCAAAATAATAACTCACAAAATAAAGAACATGTTAGTGTAAATTAAAGAAAAATTAAGCTTGAAATTAAGAAATAAGGAGGAAAATGGAAGAAATTGAATAAGAAAACCATTTAAAATGAAAGAAGAGAAGAAAAGGAGTGAAATGAGAAAAGAGGCCCAGGGACAGCCCGAGACGTGCGACCAACGGGCGTCCCTGGGAGCGACAGACGGGCATAAGGGTGACCCACGACGTCCAATCACTCGCTTGAGCGATGGCCGTAGGTGGTCCTTATGCCCGACGGTCGACTCTGTTTTCGAACAGTAAACAAAAAAAATTAAGTTTTTATTTTAATTTGAATAAAAGGGATTCTTATGCAAGAAATTAACGAAAATAATTGAATTCAAAGTAATAAGTCCAGAATGTCCTTCTTAACAAATGTTCCTTAGGATATTAGCTTTCAAAAGCAACAAATTTCAGATCAATCAGACATATAGAACTCCAGATATAAGCTACACAACCTACACTGCTCCCGTGAACCCATCTAAGTACAGACACCACAGTTGTTACCATTTTCAAGGACATTAGAGCCAGAATTAGATTCCGGTCCTTCAAAGTAAATTTTTGATAAATGAATTAGATTTCAAATGGCACTAGTTTCATCTCATTTGGACATCTATAGCTTGACTTATAACTAAAACGAACACTAAAGGTCCAGTGAAATCTGGACAGAGTATCCCCAAAAAAATTCAAATTCTCTAAACCCAAGCCAATCAACGCAACCACCTCAACACAACCAATCCAAATTTTAAGCAAAATACACTTCCAAAACAGAAACTCATTCATACAAAAATCAATAATTAAGAATTCATATCAAAGCATATAAATTTTCCCAAACCTCAAACTCCTTTGCTCCATTAGCTTAAATGGTTGCTCTTCTTGCTTCCATACTCTTTCTTCAGTTTTATTATTCCAATTTCCTCATCAAAACATAGAATATTACTTAAGATTTCTAATTGAACAAAGAGGAAATATTTCAGAAATTAAAATCCATAACTTACCCTATCATGCCAAAACTCTCACCAAGAACACTTGAGCTGCACTTTCCATTAAACACAACTTAGGGCTTGCAAAGAGAGAGAGGGAGTATGGCGTGAGAAGAAGAAGAAGATGAAGAGAAGAAGAGCAAGGAAGCAATGTGAGAGAGGAGAGGGATTAGCAGAAAATATGATCTCTCTCTCTCACACACACTTCTCTCACCTAAATAAAGTCAAGCCTATCTCTAATGCCACATGGCACCACCCTATTGGCCCAAGGTAGATTTTTTTATACCAATTCTCCTTGTTGGTCCTCCAACTCTTCTCTAACCTTTCCTTGGCATAATACATGTTTATAATTCATACATTGGCCAACAATTAAATCTTATCCCCTTCAATTAAGTCCTAAATTAATACCTTACAAATTCGCAATTGGCCGCACTTGCCGAAACTTTTGCGCTAATATCGAATTCGTCCTTTCGACACACCTAATACCATAACTTACATACATTCCGCATATAAATGATCCATTCTAAAAATTTAGCCCTCATATTTATTTATTCCACTCAATTAAATCCCTATATGTGAAATTACCGAAATACCCTTGACTCTTTTTTTTTTTTAATTTTGATCATATCTTTTCCTACTACTTAATCACTCCGATCATCAAATCACACGATTTCGAATATCAAAATCCCCGAAAATATGGGTACATTTCGGGGTGTTACATGGCCTGTATATCGATGAGAATGTGCTGAAAATAAACTTGACGAAAGTGCGTAAAAAGTATGTCTAAATGTGCGGGACAGTGTGGGGGTCGTTTTGGCGCGAACGATGAGCGAAGAGAAAAGGCCAAAAAACTAAAAGGGCATCGGTTGGTGAGGGAGAAGAAACAAAAGAAGAAGAAAAGAACTGATGGGCATCAGTCACTTGTACTATTTATAGATTTTAGTGACCGACGGGCAGCCCATCTAAAGAGCAAGTGACGGGCAGCCCATCTATCGCTCTGGATTTCGGATTTGAATACTAATTAATTACCTAGTTAATTTCTAATTAATGTCAATTAATTACCTCATTTAATTTTTTTTAACTCCCAGAATATTTTTCGACTTCCACGCCTGAATTTACCTACAAAATTTCAAAGGCAATATGCAAAGATTATTTTATGGGCGTGTTATGCATCAACATGCAGGAAAAAGATCTGCCCCTTGGTCAACCGGGATGACCGATGGGCTTGCTATCGGTTATATGACAGACGGGCAACTCGGCTTACTGACGGGCTTGCCATCGGTAATATGATAGATGGTCACCCCGTCGGTCACTCCTCACCATAAATTGCTCCTTTTTTCTTCGGTTCTTGTGCCTTTTCATCTTTTTAAGATTAAATCCAAGCCTTTTCTCCGGTTTTTTCCTTCTTTCTTGCTTATTTCCTTATCCAATCTTAAACTTGCAACCATAGGACTTGAGGAATGTCTTCCGCCACTATTTTCAGGATGTACCGAATTCTAGATAATCAACAAACTTGGGAAAACCCTACCCTGGCTCCACTTTCCGGTCTGAAATTCTTGAGAAGGGTCAAAGTAGACTATAATCTTCTTTTGGTTGTGGCTCATTTCTGGGACCCGCGATTTAATGTTTTCGGGTTTAGCTATTAGGAACTGTGCCCCTTACTTGAAGAGCTTACTGCTATTACCGGGACCTGGTATCCACCTAGCACCTTGCCATGCATTCCCTGCTGTGGTCTGATTTAGACTCGAGATGTAGCACTGGCCTTAAGCATTGCCCCTTCTGACGCTGTCTGTCTAGTTCCTTAGGGCCCCACATTTGCCTTAGAACCACTGATTGAGGCACTAGAACAGTTCTCCGATGGTCCTCCATACCGCATAAGTGTCATCTTTCTTTTCTGCCTGATGAAGTATCTGATTGTAACTTCAGAGGAGCTGATTGGAGACCCCTGTCTGTTTGGAATTTTGGACGACTTTCGCCGCGGGCTGACCCCTTTCCCATTAATTCTTGCTGAGACTATCCTAGGCTTGGACTCTGTTTGTGCTGGGTCTTCTACTACTTTCTCTGGGAGCCCCTTATTACTCCAGGTATGTTATTGTGTTAAAAGGTAGTGCGTCCCTTGTGGATTTTCACACTAGCTTTTCTGAGCGGGAAGTGCGTCTTTTTCAAATTTTGACACAACCCTATGCCTTACTTTTGCCTGAAGTGAACCCAATTCGCTCCAGCAGCTTTTATTTTTCTTTGCCTTTTTTACCTTATTTTCTTTGGCTTTTATTTTCTTCTTGTTTCCCTTTCCAGATATGGCTGCAAGAGAAGTTGAAGCTGCTGTCAGAACCACCTCCTAGGGTCATTAGTCAATACTCTCCGAGGCATTTCCTTCCTCGCCAGCACCTAACGAGGGTATTACCAGATTTAGCGAGGTAACAGACGAGGACATTAGCTTCACGAGTGCTTGGCTTCCTCTATCTGCTGCGACAGTTGATGGTTATTTGGGATGTGTTCCCTTATGCAGGCTACATGAGGCTATCTTTTACATCACGGCCCGATGCGCTCGATAGCTCGGGATGACTCAAGATGTGGTGAGAGTCCCTCTATCTTTCCGAGGCAAAATCTTATCTACAGCTTTTGCCTCCCGCTATCATGATTTTTTGGCTGGACTACCAGTGAGGACTGTCATTCCCTCTTTTGGTCATCAATCTGATGTTTTTACTAGCGCATATAAGAGATGGGTGCTCAGCCCTGCCGTTGACAACAGGACTCGTCGACTTAGACATTTGGTCGGTGAGAGTAGTAGTAGAGTTTAGTTCAGATTTGTATGCATTTTGAGTAATATGTTTCTTTTTAAAATAGAACTTAGAAAATAACATGAATGAATGAATTTAGTTTTATTTCATTTCACAAAATTGTGTACATCTTAGTGTGATTTCAATATACATGATCGTCATTCAACAATAATTCAAAAATGCAAAACTACATTCATTCAAGGAGCCAAATCTTGTTAGTATCAACTCCTGTTACCAATTAGCCCTCTCGGGTTTTCCTGATTGGATATTTTCACTCAAGCATCTAATTTTTGACCAGGATGCCTTTTTTCGGTTTTCGCCCTGACGAGGCGACCAATTTTAGCAAGGCTTCCTTTTTTCAATTTTTGACCTGCGGGGCTTTTATTCTCTTCTTTTGATTTTATTGTCTTTAGCCATGGAACCTCTTGAGTCTATCGACGTTGATCGGCTCCTTAAACTCGTTGACATCTCTATCTGACAAAATCATTGCTCCCTTTGATAGTAGCTTCTTGAGGATGAATGGACCTTCCCACGTGGGCCTGAACTTCCCCCTTATGTCTAGCGCGCTTGGTCTCATCTGCTTGAATACCAAGTCCCCCTCTTTTAATGGGCGCTTCTTGACTTTCTTCCCGAATGATCTAGCAAGCCTCTTCTGATAGATCTAATTATGATAATAGGCTCTCAATCTGCTCTCGTCCACCATGTTCAAGTGTTGCAGCCAAAGCTGTGCCCATTCAGCCTCCGGAATCTCAACTTCCATAACCACCCTCAGTGACTTGAGTTTGACCTCGACTGGCAATACTGCTTCCATCCCATAGAACAAGGAATATGGAGTTGCTCCTATTAAAGTTCTGACAGTCGTTCTGCAGCCCCAGAGTACAAAAGGTAACTTGTCTGCCCAATCTTTGTAACTCTGAACCATTCTGGTCAAGATCCTCTTGACATTCTTATTGAAGGCTTCTATTGCCATGTTGGCTTGAGTACGATATGGAGAAAACTTGTGACGCTCAATACCATATCTCTCGAGTAACTTATTCGTTACGGCCATGAACTGGGCCCCGTTGTCAGATACCATGTGGTGTGGAAGGCCATATCTACATATCAAGTTCTTCTCGATGAACTTTGCCATATCCCGAGCATCAACCTTCTTGAAGGACTCAGCTTCTACCCACTTGGTAAAGTAGTCGATGGCGACAATGATGTACCTATGCACATTGGAGGCCGTGGGACGTATCTCTCCAATAATGTCAATCCCCCAAGCTGCGAATAGCCAAGGCGATGTCAAACTATGCAGTTCTGAAATGGGCAAGTGTCTTAAGTCTGCATACTGTTGTCACAACTGATACTGCTTTACATACTTTGAGCAATCTGTATTCATGGTGAGCCAGAAGAACCCTTGTCTCATGATCTTTTTAACCAATGTCAGCCCGTTCATATGGGCTTCGCATACGCCGGCGTGAGTTTCTTCCATTACCCTCTTGCCTTCTTTCTCGTCCAGACACCTTAACTGGATGCTATCGGCCTGTTCTTTGTACAATACTCCATCTATGCAGATGAACTGAGTAGACAGCCTGCGGATCATTCTCTGATCTTTCTCGGCAGCTTCCTCTGGAAATGTCGCATTTTCTAGATAGTTCCTAGTATCATAATACCACGGCTTCCCATCTGCTACTTCCATCTCCATTACTGACTTAGATTCAAAGCTAGGTTTCTTAGAGCTATAAACCAAAATTGGCCTCATGACTACCCCTTCTAGGTTCTTCCATATAGACACTAAAGTAGCGAGCGCATCGGCCAACTGATTCTTGTCCCTCAGAACAAAATAGAATGTACACACCTCAAACTGATTGCTCAAATTCTTCAAGTGCTTGACGTATGGCATCAGTCTCTCTTCTTTAACAGCCCATTCACCTCGAATTTGATCGATCACTAGGGATAAATCTCCAAATACTTCCACATTATTAGCACCCAAGGCTATTAATGCTTCCAACCCAAAAGTACATTCTTCATACTCATCCTCGTTGTTGGTAGCCCTGAATCTCAATTTCTTTGCTAAGGGAAGTTTCTCATCATCCAGGGTTGTCAAAATAACTCCTACTCCTGCCCCCTTGCTATTTACAGCCCTGTCAAAGTGCAATTGCCAACCCTTAACTGCTATAGCTGCCACGTCCTCATCCGGAAAGTTGAACTCGTATGAGTCTCCTTGAATTGGGTGTTCTGCTAGGAATTCAGCCACTGCATGCCCTTTGATAGTCTTCCGAGTAATGTACTCTACATCAAATTCCTGTAGCAGTAACAACCACCTACCCATTTTCCCAAGTAAAGATGGAGCTTCTTGCATGTATCTTAAGGGATTCTGCTTTGCTACTGCTTGTACCTTGTAAGAATGAAAATAGTGTCTCAATTTCTTAGAGGCCCAGATTACCACCAGGCTATTCTTTTCTACTTCTGCATAATTGATCTCATAAGCCAAGAACTTCTTACTAAGGTAGTAAATAGCAAATTCTACTCCGAATTCATCTTCTTGGGCCATCATGGCACCTACAAAACTATCTTCTATTGCCAAATACAGAATCAGTGGTTTAACTGGCTGCGGCGGTCCCAGCACTGGTGGATTTAGCAAATAATCTCTGATAGAATCGAAAGCTTTCTGGCAATCTTTATTCCATATTACTGGTTGGTCTTTTCTGAGTAGTTTGAAAATCGGTTCACAGATTGAAGTAAGCTTAGTGATAAACCTGCTCATATACTGCAACCTACCCAAAAAGCTTCTCACATCCTTTTCCTTATGCGGCACCAGCATTTCTCTAATGGCCTTAACCTTGTTCGGGTCAATCTCGATTCCACTCTGGCTAACTACATGTCCTAGGAGCTTCCCTGAGGTGACACCAAAGATACATTTCTTGGGATTTAATCGCAAGTTGTACTTTTCGATCCTTTGAAAGAACTTTTCCAGGGCTTCAAAGTGGCCTTCTCTGATGGCCGACTTGATCATCATACCATCCACATACACTTCTACTTCCTTGTGAATCAAGTCATCTAGAATCTTTGTGGCCATCCATCGATAGGTTGCGCCTGCGTTCTTCAAGCCGAAGGGCATTACCCTGTAAGCGAATGTCCCCCATTCCGTGATAAAAGCCATCTTAATCCGATTGATTATTTTATTGAGTATCTGGTTGTAGCTTTCGTAACCATCCACAAAACTGTACATCATGCAGGCAGCTACGCTGTCCACCAGCATGTCTATATGGGGCAATGGAAAGTCATCCTTTGGACAAGCATTGTTCAAGTCTCGATAGTCTACACATACCCTTACCTTGCCTTTTTTTTGGCTACTGGGACAACATTGGCCAACCAGGTAGGGTATTGTACCTCAACTAGGAACTTGGCTTCGATCTGCTTGTGAATTTCCTCCTTCACCTTGTCTGGCCATTCTGGCCTGAGCCTCCTTAACTTCTATTTGATAGGCTTATAGTCTGGGTATGTCGGGATGGCATGTCCCGCGATTTCTCGGTCCACTCCTGGCATATCTTCGTAGGTCCAGGCAAAGACTTTTTCATATTTTCTTAATAATCTCTCAAATTTTTCTCGCTCTTTAGGAGTTACATCCGATGCTATCAAAATTTCTTTCGGGTTTTCTGAGGTTCCAAGATTAAATGGAGTAGCATCAGCTGAACCAATGTCAAATATAGATGGATTATGATCATGATCATGCATAATGAAATCATTGGAAACATCACACAAGTAAGCAAAATCGTTCACTTTATTAATAAAATTTAAATTGTCATTAACATTATTGAAAAGTTATGGAGTAAAAAGAAAATCTAAACTATTTTCTTCTCCCTCCTCCGCCGGCGCATCTATTGCAGTTGACGGTCCTGCATCATCTTGGCATTTCGGGCGTTCTTCAGCAACCCCCTGTATGGCTTCCTCAATCTTTACTTTCCTCTTCAGCTGGGTGGCCACCATCTTCTCAGTTATAAACTCCTTGGGCTCCTCGCTGTCCCAAATTGTCTCACTGGTCATGATTTCCTCGTCCCAAAAGCCCTCTACCGACTTGATCAATCCAATGCACCAGTCCAAGACATCATTAAAAACCTCGAAACCCGATGCAATTCTTTCGTCGACCAACTGTGGCTTGGCTTCCCCTATGTAGGGACATGCTACAGTTGCCAACACAAAACTCTTTTTGATATGGGGGATCCCCTTCTCTGGCTTCTCACCCCTCTTTACTGCACCTGTGTATCCCATGCCCCTTTTGTCCTTCTAGCCCCTAGTGGTAATGGCTGTTGGCACCCCCTGAGAATTCACCCCGCACCAAGGAGGAATGACATCTTTTTCATCATGTTTAGCACTTGGGGGCTTCCCTCTATTTGCTCTTCCTTACCGATCATGGCAACATGGAACCCACTGAATGGCTGTCTTGTGATCTCCAGTATGGAAACCTGATTTTCTCGTGCAGCCATTATGGTCACAACCTGGCCTTCATGGGGTATTTTGACCATTTGATGAAGCATAGAGGGGACAACTCCCAACTTATGAAACCATGGCCTGCCCAAAAGAGCTGAGAAATTGGCAGGTATAGGCAGGACCGCGAACTCCACTTCCGTCTCTACTGGTCCCGTCTTCACCATTTTCTTAAACGTCTTAGAGGCATGCCTGCACGAGTTGTCGTATGCTGTGATAGTGAGATCGGACTTGGCCAACATATCCTCCGTCACCTCAAACGCTGCCATTGCCACTTGAGGGCATACGTTTATTGAGGAACCATCATCCACAATCACACAGGTTGCGTGCTTTTGATTAATATGTGCCCTTATGTATAAAGGGCGATTGTGGTTGCAGCCTTCTGCCGGTAGATCAGCACTTGTGAAAACTACATTCTCTCCTGCTCCTCCCTTCACTACATTTAGAAGCTCCATAGGCGAGATGGTTGTGGCCACAGTTGACTCACACAAAGCCTCCACTACTTTCTGCCTGTGTGATGGAGACTGCCTTAAGAGATCCCATATTGAAATCTGAGCCGGTGTCTTTTTCATCTGCTTGACAATCGGATCCTCTTCCGGCTCCTTCCCCTTTTGGCCCGCTATCGGCTCATGGGATTTTTAAATTTCTAGAGCTATGCTTCCGCTCCTAGTCACAACTCCTACTTTATTCTTCTTTTCCTTCTTTTCTTCCTCTCCTTCCTCCTCCGAACCCCACGGGTCGGGAAACACTTCAGAATCATCATTTTCAGTTCCACTGTCATCAGTGGACTAGCAATCGATCACTGTAGTGGGAAGCCCTTCTTCACTCACCTCATGGAGTCTTGTGACAACAGTGTTGACATCGTTACCGTACAACTCCTTCAATACAAACTCCTCGAGCAAACTGGACCCGATCATGAACACTGGCGGGGGCATATTATTGTACCCAGTTTTCTTTTGACTCCCTCTCTTCTTTGGGTCTATGATTTGCTTTGAATCAATTAGATCTTGAATTGCTTGTCTCAAAGCCTTGCACTCGTCAGTTGTATGCCCAGTGTGTTGATGATAAGCATAGTATTCATTATCCTTATGCCCTAGCATGCATTGAGTTCTGGCGAGTCGAGGCGGCAAAGGCTACAACTTACCCTCCTTTATTAGCCTTCTCAGTACCCATGACAAAGACCTTACAAGGTTGGAAATGCCTTAGGGTAGCATTAGTGGTTGATACTTCAGCAGTCTTCCTCGTGCCACTAGCAGAACCTGCCGGCCTACTTGCCCCCGGGCTGTTGCTATCTTTCTTGGGATAATTCTCACTACCTGCTCTCCTAGCAAGGTATTCTCCTTCAGCTTCAATGGCGATGTCTTTCAGGGACTCCCAGTCTCTTAATCCCTTCATCTTCAATCCCTCTCTCAAATATGGGTTTGCATTTTTAATGAATAGTCGTATTTGATCCTGAGTATCTGGTTTTCTCTTTATCTCCATCACTCGATTCCTCCACCGAGTCAGATACTCATAGAAAGACTCACCTCCCTTATGCTATAGGAGCTCCAGGTCCTTTAAGGTCACTTCCATCCACATATTGTAGTTATATTGTCTCAAAAATTCCTTCATCAATAAATCCCAGTCCTCCTTGGTTCTGCGGTCAAGTTCGTGTTAGCAATCCACCGCTGTCAATGTAGTACCTTTCATCACCAATGAATATTATTTTATGTGGGCGGTAGGATCTGACGTACCATCAAATTTTGGCACATCCGGCATCTTAAAATTCATTGGGACCAGGTCCTCCCCTTCTAATTCTTTATCCTCAGGGTTTATACCTCGACCCCTTGTCAACATCTTCGTCATTGCTTCGAATTTTTCCTCTATTTTCCTCCAGATGGCTTCTTCGATTTGAGGTGCTTTCCCCCTTTCTGATACTGTTCCTTCATACTCATCATCTTCCCAGTCGTCATCCAATCTTGAGGCTGGCCTCCTCCTCTATGCCCCAAATGTGGTAGCTCTTGGGTATACAAGTGGCGGGAGAACCTTCTCTTGCGGGTCTTCTCTGACCTCCTCCCTTTCATTATTCCTCATAAGAGGAGGCGGTGGGTTCTGTGGAGCCGCTTGTTGACCCATTCTGGCCATCATGGTCATCATCCGATTTACGAACTCCTCTAACCTTCGGCCCACTTCCTCCGCTATGAAAGCCCTGGTGGCATCTGCCACTCTTGGTGAGTTTGCCATTTCTTTGTGTAGAGAAAATTAAGCCAAAGTAGCATAGCTAGTTTCTGAAGGAGTGTCTGGATACTCCACCCTTTCGGGTAGCTCGAAAAAAGGATTTCTGACTAGCCGCCCCTAAGAACTTCTTGACCACTTAGGCAGATCTATGATGGTTGCAAAACATACCCGTTAGGATGATGCATGAATGATATATAATGCATGATTATGCTATGCAAAATCCACAAATCACATGCAAGGACATAGGTCCTTCCAACCTTATTACTCCCGCACATGAGGTCATGGTCTCTTTCCAAAGTGGGATTGGCCCATGGGTTAACAGGGGGCCCGATGGACGCTTATGGTGCACGATGGAAAACCGACAGCATAACCTCTCCTAACTAATGATCGTTATGTATTTAGGCAGTTCGAATAAGTTAACCTGGGGCTATCGGGGCATGAAAGCCCTTGATTAGGTGACCAATTAAATCATCTAGGTCTGTCCAATACATAATGATCCACACAGTAAGCATAGTATTAAGGTTCATATCACTTAGGAGAAATAACTATTTCCATTACATGAGCTTTAGTCAAAGGTGATGTTACTTTAGGGCTACCCAAGCATGGTCCCTGCCAACGGGTCTAGCTCATCATGAGCGCAATGACTGGTCGGGTCCCTATTTAATATACAATGATGGAACGAGGCTTGGGCTGGTGATTATCCTTAACACTTCCCTACATTGAATGAACGTAGAGTCGTACTTCGGGAACGCATCGGGGTTGATAGAGGGACCAAACTAGCATAGATCTAAGGCTCTAATGAGATGCAATACAGTTTTGAAAAAGGATGAAATTTTTAAATTAAAACTCAATTGTAAATTTTAACCAAGGTACTTTCGAAGCGAAGTCTCGAGTATTGTTCCTAGCGGAGTTGCTACTGTGATGCGGACCGAACCCCAGGGCGCCTCGAACCGCCCGCTTTTAGGGCCTTCAGGATGAGGTTCATGAAAATTTGTAAGAAATTACAAGTGCGTCTATTTTGGGCAACAAGGAGGTTTCTTGGAGTTGCCACCCAATAGAACATTGGGAAAGGTCGTCTAGCCTCAGTAAGCCTAAGAAAGCGCTGCTATGTCCATCATAGGTAAGTCGGAGGTGTCTTGGAGGCTTCCACCCTAATGATAGGATGATCCTCTAGCCTCACGCTTGGGAAAACCAGAGGTATCTTAGAGGTAGCCACCTTAATAGAACATTAAGATGGCCCTCTCGCCTCGTGGCGCCTAAGATTGTGCAAGTTTGATCCTTTTACGGGACAGAAGAGGTGTCTTGGAGGCCCCATCCCAATAGATCATTGAGATAGCCCTCACGCCTCATTGAGCCCAAAGACCAGAGAAGGTTCGGGACTTCCCATTTATTAATATCTTGGTTAGGTTTATAATTGAGTTTATAATTTATCGTTTCATACCATTTCTCATTCAATTTAATGCAGTTAAATTAAAGCTCAAATTGTCCATTCAGGGAAGGCAGTAAATAAAGCATAATTAAAAGAAAGTGCGCAAAAATAAATTACAACAAAATTAGGCGCATAATACAACCCCATTATAAATTGCATGCGATTCATGCATAAATCGGGATATAATTTAAGAGTGAGGACATTAGTCCTCGTATGCATATTTATTACAAAATGGTTTTGAGGTGTCAATTTTTATTTGTTAGAAAAAATAGGACATTGGTCCTCAATTTGTAAGGAAAATCCAAATTTAATTAATAAAAAATATTTAACAATTTTTACATCAGCGGGAAAGTATATAAAAAAAAAGACATTATTCACAATAACAAAATAATAAAGAAGATAAAGTCGAGAAAATGAACCCGGGAGAAGACCCCTTAAGTCTTTGCAATAGCTTCTACACCTAATGGCTCCAAATCCACCCAACAAATCAAAATAATAAGTCACAAAATAAAGAACACGTTAGTATAAATTTAAGGAAAAAATAAGCATAAAATTAAGTAATATAATATGCATGAGCACACAAACCTTTCTATCTATTTAGACTATATGAACATTGAAATCTTTAAATTTACTTAATTTATGTCTTACAGTGATGTCTTATTCAATCCTTTATTTAAGTTGCTTATCATTGTATCTTTTTGTATCATTCAGTAATTATACCTTAACATTTTCATTTCAGTTATTAGCATTACTTCTGACTACACTGTTATCCTTAACATTAATACTTTTACGTTCAGTCCACTATCTAATATTCAGTCATATTTATGTACAACATCAGTTACTGCATTATTTGCTAAAACAGTTATCATTCCGTGATTATGCCCCTTACTCTATTCTATTAATACTAATCTTTTAACGCTTTATGCTTATGTTACTATTTTTCATTTAATCGTTTCTTTTACAACACCATGATTAAAGTTGTAATCAAAATACATTTACATTGTTTCCTGTTTCATTTCAATCAGCTACATTTATAATACTTTTAAATTACCAATACTATCCCTCGATACTCTTACTTAAATATATACTTAATATTCCTATTAATAATTATTTCATAATTCATAATAGTATTACTATGATCAATGATACCGTTATTAACAGCAACATCTGAATTACCCATTTTATTAATATTATCATCGTAACAATTAACATTATTTCCTCGCTAGCTTTTAATGTTTTACTGACAGCTTTAAATTTCTTTAGTTATAAGGTTTTATGACTCACTAATACCCCAACCTTCCAATAACTTTTCAATTATCTATTAACATTTTTACTTTCATGTGTACTATAAACTAAGGACTTTAAATTCTATTTATTTTATTTCCACATAACTAGCTCATAGTTATACTAGTTGTTAATTATCTTACACTATCTTTTAATTACTTCTGATAATTCACTTACCTTATATATATATTAACCTGTTTCCTCTTTTTACTAGCATTGCCATTACTCATTATTACGATTAATATTATTTTGACTATTGCCACTATTATTAACATTAACAGTTACATACTTACATCTTTACCTTAATCTAAATATTGGCATAAACTTTAATGTCAGTATTAATACTATCATTATAATTATTTTTATTATAAATTTCTTCATTTATATTCAATAATACAATTATCATTCATAATACTTATCAAATACATTTTAATCTTAAATATATATTACTATTGTCAGTTTGCAATTTAATCCCTAAACTTTTCACTAATTTACAGTATTACATATCGTCCCACTTAATTACAATAATGCAATTAATTTACTTATCATTGCCTTTTTTTTATTATCTATCATGCAATTGCCACTTAATCCTTATAAGATTATTACTCTTTTACTATTTTACACTTAGGTCTTTTAAATGTTACTAAAATTACCATTTTGCCCTTGAACAATTATTTTCTTATTCAATTATTTACATGTAATAATCTTCACAATTTTTATTTAAAATCATTCATACACTTAGTATAATTAACTATCCACATAACTAAATTCACATCTATACCTCATGAATATAAATAATACATTTAATATCAATTATCCCAATACATAATTCATTTAATTTCTATTCATGCAAAAATATTCTTAATGTCAATTAAATCACTCATTTAAGGAAATAAACATATATAGTGCACATAAAATTACATATTTGCATTTAGGTCCTCATAATATATCATATTTACGTCTAGGTCCCAAAGCTAAATGCCTTTCGCACCTGCACGGGTGAAAACACCGTGCTAAACGATAACGCTTAGTGGGGAAACAAGCAATAATGAATGGACGGCCATTCATAATGGTCGTCAAGGCAAATCACATACATAATGGCATACTGAACATCACAAGATATAATCATAATAGAATTCCATTCATCACCATTCAAAGGTTTAATAAACACATTTATATGCCAACAGATTCATATGCTCATAGTAGAGTCATACAGATTCAAATACTTATAATCATACTCATATGGATACACATACTTATAATCAAATAAAATCAAATCAAAACACCTGCTGACTCACAGTAGTGGATAATGAGCAAACGCGTAGAGGTACCTTACGGGTATGAATCGTCACGTAGCGGTACCTTACGGGTACAAATCAGGAAAATAATACCATATTTTCTCTTTTCAAAACATTTTACAAAGGAATCTAAAATAAGATTCAAACACGCAAAAGTTCATGAGGAACAGAACGGGGACCTGATCAGGGTCCAAAATAGTACAGAGGCTGCAGCTAAATGACTCTTTTAGGCATGCCTAACTATCCACTAGACTGACTCTTGCAGGTCATGCATAATACCATTCACATCTAGGCATATCATTTAGAGTTCACAATTTAAGGCATAAATAGTACATTCTTAATTCAACCATAACATTCAACAATTTGACAAAACAAAATACCATGTAATGATATTAGATAAATAATATAACACTAAATAATATTTAAAACTAATAAATAACGGAAAAGGAGTGAAAATGAAGAGAATAAAAAATCATCAAAATTGGGGGACAGTAGCATTTTGCACGGCGGTATGACATACCCATACCGCCGTGTAAGACACCTTACATGAGGGTATGGTATAGCCCATACCACTGTGTAACATGCCCAACACGGAGTTGGGCAGAAGCATTTTACATGGGGGTATGGGTAATCCCATACCGCCGTGTAAAATGTCCAGTTCAGCTCCTGAAGAAGGCTCACGATTCACACGGTGGTAAGGCCCTCCATACCGCCGTGTAAATCACCAAATTCCCAGATTTTTGCAGATAAATAACCCCAAAATAACACATTTTCGAAAATCACACAATCAAACCATAAAAATCAACCCAAAACTCACCTTTCCAGCACTACATTCAAGCACCACATGCAATAAACATACTTAATCATTCAATCCATCCAACCAATTCAAATCCACAATCTAACAAATTCACATATGCGTAATCCGTCAAAATTAGAATCTCATAATCACAACTAAAATCTTAACCCAACATACCTAAACCTCAAAGCATTAAAACCATCATACAACTCATTATAACTCCATAATCAAGTAAATTTCTAGAAATCATGCCAAGTCTCAAAATCACCATAAGACATCAAATTCAAGAAATTCCCAAACCTGTATTCCTTAGCTCCAATTACTTGGTGCCATTACCTCCTGCCTTCTCCTTGCCTGTAGGATCGCGAGGAGGCTCAACTAACGACCAAACCCGCAACCACACAAACCACCAAACCCTAAATTTGAAACCCAAACTAGAAATAGGAAAAAAATGAAGAAGAAGATGAAGAAAATGTAGCAACTTTCCAAAGAAACTTCTTAAAATTACCAAGATCCACCACTAATCCAACAAAGAGGAGGGAGCCAAGGTGAGCAAGAGAAAGAGGGAGAAGAGGAGAATGTAAATAGAGGGGAAGAGAAGAACGGGAGAGCAGTAATTTAATTTTTTCTCTCTCTCTTCTTTCTCTTTCCTCATTAATACCCTCCACTATTCTCCTTTCCACATGGCACCCCAAGATTGGTGGGTCTTAACATTCCTTGGACATGTGGTTTCAGCTGAAGGTATCCGGGTATATCCATCCAAAGTTGAAGCCATTGTGAATTGGTTGCCACCAAAGTCTGTACCAGAAGTGAGGAGTTTTCTCGGTTTAGCCTGTTATTATAGGCAGTTTGTTAAGGGAATTTTAGTGATAGCTTCGCCTTTGATTCGGCTTCTCCAAAAAGAGGTTAAGTTCAATTTGTCTGATAAGTGCCAAGCAAGTTTTGAGCAGTTAAAGGATATGTTGATTAAGGCTCCTATACTTACTCAACCTATTTCGGGTAAAGAGTATACTATGTACAGTGATGCCTCAGGTATAGGATTGGGCTATGTTCTGATGCAAGACGGTAAGTTGATCGCCTATACTTATAGGCAGTTAAAGCCTCATGAACAACACTATCCGACGTATGACTTGGAGTTAGCAGCGGTAGTGTTTGCTCTTAAGGTATGGAGGCATTATTTGTATGCAAAAACTTACAGGATCTTCACAGATCATAAGAGTCTAAAGTATCTGCTTACTCAGAAAGAATTGACTTTGAGGCAGCGAAGATGGTTGGAGTTATTTAAAGATTATGACTGTATCATTGATTACCATTTGGGCAAGGCAAATGTAGTAGCAGATGCTCTAAGTAGGAAATTAGTTTCGGCTCTGTCTCTGAGTAGAGGAAGGTGGAGAGTTGATTCGGAAGGAGCACTAATTGCTCGATTGAAGGTTAGACCGAGCTTAAGGCAATTGATAGTGGATTCACAGTTGAGTGACCTTGTATTGCAGCATGCTTTGCATATGGTAAGAGATGGTAAGCAGATTGAATTTTCTGTAGATTGTGATGGAGTACTCATATTTAAGAATCGGTTATGTATACCTACTGTGAGTGATGTCAAGAGAAGGCTATTTCAAGAAGCTCACTCATCGGTTTTCATGATGCATCCAAGAGGAAATAAGATGTACACAGACTTAAAGCAGTTTTATTGGTGGCCGAGTATAAAAAAGGACATAGTGGAGTTTGTTTTGAAATGTCTGGTGTGTCAGCAAGTGAAAGCTGAGCATCAAGTTCCAACAGGATTATTGCATCCCTTACCCATTCCTCAATGGAAGTGGGATGATATTACGATGGACTTTGTAGTTGGTTTGCTATTGACACAGCGCAAGCACGATTCAGTATGGGTGATAGTCGACCGGTTGTCAAAGTCAACACACTTCTTGCCAGTTCGGTTAGACTACTACATAGACAAGTTAGCAGAGATCTATGTGAATGAGATAGTGAGGCTTCATGGAGTTCCAATCTCTATTGTGTTTGATCGGGATCCGAGGTTTACGTCAAAGTTTATGAAGGAATTACAGTCAGCTTTGGGTACTCGATTAAATTTTAGCACTGGATTTCACCCACAGACCGATGGGCAGTCAGAGAGGGTTATTCAGATTCTTGAAGATATGCTTCGGGGATGTGCTTTGGAGTTCTCAGGTAGCTGCGATAAGTATGTGTCTTTAATGGAGTTCGCGTACAATAACAGTTATCAGGTGAGTATTGGAATGGCTCCCTATGAAGCTCTTTATGGACGAAAATGCAGAACTCCAGTGTGTTAGATTGAGTTATCGAAAAGGTCTGTTGTGGGTCCGGAATTGGTTAGGTACACGGTAGAGAAGATTAGAGTAGTGCAACGGAATTTGAAGGCAGCTAAAGACAGACAATGGTCCTATGCCGATTTAAAATGAAGGGATATTCGATATGAGATTGGCGACAAGGTATTCTTGAAATTATTGCCTTGGCGAAAAGTTCTTCAATTTGGTAAGAAAGGGAAGTTGAGTCCTCGGTTTATTGGACCTTATGAGATCCTAGAGAGGATTGGCCCTGTAGCTTATCGGTTGGCATTGTCGGTGGAGTTAGCTAAATTACACTATGTTTTTCACGTGTTTATGCTCCGCCGCTACCGATTCGATCAATCGCATGTGTTACAAGTGCAAAATATTTAGGTTCAACCTGATTTCTCATTTGATGAAGAACCGAAGGAAATTTGGGCTAGGGAGATCAGACAACTCCGCAGTAAGCAAATCCCTTTAGTCAAGATACTCTGGAAGCATCATGGAATCGAAGAGGCAACTTGGGAACCGGAAGAGGTTATGAGAGCTCAGCATCCTCAATTATTTGGATTAGGTGAGAATTTCGAGGATGAAATTCTTTTAAGGAGGGGAGTGTAGACACCAGGTCCTGAGGTAGTCCAGATCAGAGTTACCCGATGAAAAAACTAACATCGATTTTCAGATGAGGGATGGAAGTTGTGGATGTTTATCCGCCGGTTTTAGAAGGATCGGAGGAGTTCTGGGTAAACGGGGGATTTCGGACAGTCGAAAAGAGTTCAACTTCGAGAGTTGGCATTTGAACCCACAGACGGGCAGCCTATCGGTGGAGTAGCCCATTGCTCACGTGAGAGGCCCGTCTCCCACGTCGACCGACGGGCCGTCGCTCGTGGATGGGAGCCCGTCGCTCGAATGAGAGACGGCCGTCTCTCATCTCCATTCCACGTGTAGGGCCTGCCAGTCAAATGACCGCTAGTGCCCCTTGTAACATACGCCTGTTGATAGTACACGGGCAGCCTGTCAGTCGGGGATCAGGTTGTTTTAACCGAATTCTACAATATTTGGGGGATTTTACAAAATATTTTTAAATCTTTTTGAATTTCCCAAATCTTTTCAAATTTTTTTGAATATTATATTTGATTTTAGGAATATTTTGAAAATTGTTCGGTTTTGATTTGATTTCAGAAAATCCTCTTCAAATCTAAATTTAAAATTTGAACTTATTTGAATTTTCCTCCTGAATCTATAAATAGGGGAAGGGGATTCATCTTTCGGGGTCGGGAAAAAAATTTTACTAAGAAATTATTGTTTAGAAAAACTTTTGATTAGAAAACTAAAATTCTCCACATAATATTTCTTTTTTATTTCTACATAAAACAAATTTTCTTTTAAAAATTTCTTTTCTTCCAAATTCCAAGAAAGAAAAAACAATCTCCTTCTCTTGGTTTATTTTTCAAAGTGAGATTTTTGCAACAAATAATCTCTTCCGTTCACGTGATCACAATCCGATCCATATAGAACTCGAGGAGTCAAGATCTTGCAATGTTCACCTTCACGAGGTAAAAATTAGAGGGTAAATATTCTGGACCTGTTACTTTGAATTCAGTTAGTTTCCTTAATTTATTGCATAAAAATCCCTTTTATTCAAATTAAAACAAAAACTTATTTTTTTTGTTTACTGTTCGGAAATAGAGTCGACCGACGGGCATAAGGACCGCCGATGGCCGTCACTCAAGAGAGCGACGGGACGTTTACGGGTCGCCCTTACGCCCATTTATCGCTCCCAGGGACGCCCGTCGGTCATACGTCTTGGGCTGTCCTTGGGCCTCTTTTCCCACTTAATCTCTTTTCTTCTCTTCTTTCGTTTTAAATGGTTTTTTTATTCAATTTCTTCCATTTTCCTCCTTATTATTTAACTTCATATTTATTTTTTCTTTAAATTTACACTAACGCGTTCTTTATTTTGTGAGTTATTATTTTGATTTGTTAGGCGGATTTGGAGCCATTTAGTGTAAAAGCTGTTGCAAAGAGTTAAGGGTCTTCTCTCGGGTTCATTCTCTCGACTTTATCTTCTTTATTATTTTGCTATTGTGAATAATGTTTGTTTTTTATACTTTCCCGCTGATGTAAAAAATGATTAAATGTTTTTAAATTTGGATTTTCCTTAGAAATTGAGGACCAATGTCCTATTTTTTATAACAAATAAAAATCAATGCCTCAAAACCATTTTGTAATAAATATGCATGCGAGGACCAATGTCCTCACTCCTAATATCTACCCCAATTTAGGTATGGATCGCTTGCAATTTATAATGGGGGTTTTATTCCACCCCTAGTTTTGTTGTAATTTATTTTTTGAGCTCCTTATTTTAATTATGCTTTATTTACTACCTTCCCTGAATGGATAATCTGAGCTTTAATTTAACTGTATTAAATTGAAATGAGAAATGGGATGAAACGATAAATTTAAAACTCAACTATAAACCTAACCAAGGTATGAATAAATGGGAAGTCCCGAACCTTCTCTGGTCTTTGGGCTCAACAAGGCGAGAGGGCTATCTCAATATTCTATTGGGATGGGGCCTCCAAGACACCTCTTGTGTCCTGTAAAAGGATCAAACTTGCACAGTCCTAGGCGCCACGAGGTGAGAGGGCCATCTTAATATTCTATTAAGGTGGATACCTCCAAGACACCTCTGGTTTGCCCAAGCGTGAGGCTAGAGGATTATCCTATCATTAGGATGGAAGCCTCCAAGATACCTCCGACTTTCCTATGATGGACATAGCAGTGCTGTCTTAGGCTCACTGAGGCTAGACGACCTTTCCCAATGTTCTATTGGGTGGCGACTCCAAGAGACCTCCTTGTTGCCCAAAATGGACGCACTTGTAATTTCCTATAAGTTTTCATGAACCTCATCCCGATTGCCCTGAAGGCGGGCAGTTCGGGGCGCCCCGGGGTTCGACGCGCGTCACAGTGGTGACTCCACTAGGGACAATACTTGAGACATCATTTCGAAAGTACCTTGGTTAAAATTTACAATTGAGTTTTAATTTAAAAATTTCATCCTTTTTCGAAACTGCATTGCATCTCATTAGAGCCTTAGATCTATGCTAGTTTGGTCCCTCTTTCAACCCCGGCACGTTCCCGAAGCACAACCCTACGTTCACTCAATGTAGGGAAGTGTTAAGGATAATCACCAGCCTAAGCCTCGTACCATCATGGTATATTAAATAGAGACCCGATCAGTCATTACGCTCGTGATGAGCTAGACTCGTTGGCAGGGACCATGCTTGGGTAGCCCTAAAGTAACATCACCTTAACTAAAGCTCATGTAATGGGGGTTAATTACGTCTGTGGTCATCGAATTTTGGTGCTTATAACCAAATGGTCATAATAAAATAATTTGTAACACAAAATTCATCAAACTTTTATTTTTTTTCAATTAAGGTAAAAATGACAGAAAAATTAATTTTTCATCACCAGAAGGCCACGCAAATATGCCACTTCATCAATAATCTTCTAGAACGCATCTAGTCAGTATGCGATATGGCCCGTTTACATGGAGGAATTGACACGTCAGCAAGTATATGTGTTATGTCAACCTGTACAAAAAGACAAAAAAAAAAGTTTTGCTGACGTGTACTTACTAACGTGTCAATTCCTCAATGTAGGCAGACCATATTGGCATATTTGTGTAACTTTTCAGTGACGAAAAATTAATTTTTCGATCATTTTTACCTTAATTGAAAAAAATAAAGGTTTGATGATTTTTGTTTTACAAATTATTTTATTATGACCATTTGGTTATAAGCACCAAAATTCGATGACCACAGACGTAATTAACCCATGTAATGGAAATAGTTACTTCCCCTAAGTGGTATGAACCTTAATACTATGCTTACTGTATGGATCACAATGTATTGGAAAAACCCAGATAATTTAATTTATCACCTAATCAAAGGCTTTTATACCCCGGTAGGCCCCTGTCAACTTATTCGGACTGCCTAAGTACATAATGATCAAAACCCATATGCCTGTGCATTAGACAGGAGAGGTTATACTACCGGTTTTACACCGTGCACCATATGCGTCTATCGGGCCCCCTGTTGACCCATGGGCCAATCCCACCTAAGAAAGAGACTATGACCTCGTGTGCGGGAGTGATAAGGTTGGAAGGACCTATATGCTTGCATGTGATTTGTAGATGTTGCATAGCACGATCATGCATTATATGTCATTCATGCATCATCTTAACGAGTATGTTTTGCAGCCATCATAGATCTGCCTAAGTGGTCAAGAGGTTCTCAGGGGCAACTATGCAAAAATCCATTCTTCGAGTTACCAGAAAGGGTGGAGTATCCGGACACTCCTTCAGAAACTGGCTATGCTACTTCAACTCAGTTTTCTTTACACAAAGAAATGGAAAACTCACCAAGAGGGGTAGATGCCACCAGAGCTTTGATAGCGGAGGAAGTAGGCCGAAGGTTGGAGGAGTTCAAAAATCGGATGATGACCATGATGGCCACAATGGGTCAACAAGCGGCTCCACAAAACCCACCACCTCCTCCTATGAGGAATAATGAAAGGGAGGAGGTCAGAGAAGACCCGCAAGAGGAGATCCGCCTGCCACCTATAGACCCAAGAGCTACCACATTGGGGGCACAGAGGAGGAGGCCAGCCTCAAGATTGGATGATGACTGGGAAGATGATTAATATTAAGAGCGCATATTTGAGAGAGGGAAAGTACCTCAAACCGAAGAAGCCATCTGGCGAAAAATGGAGGAAAAATTCAAAGCAATGACAAAGATATTGACAAGGGGTCGAGGGATAAACCCTGAGGACAAAGAATTAGAGGGGAAGGACCTGGTCCTAATGAATTTTAAGATGTCGGATGTGCCGAAGTTTGATGGTACGTCAGATCCTGCCGCCCATATAAAATAATATTCGTTAGTGATGAAGGGTACTACACTAACAAAAAGGCAAAAGATTGAATATTTTTGCTTGAGTTTGACTGGCCCTGCGGTGGATTGGTACCACGGGCTCGATTGCAGAACCAAGGAGGACTGGGATTTATTGATGGAGGAATTTTTGCAACAATACGACTGTAGTATGAGGATAGAAGTGACCTTAAAGGACTTGGAGCTGCTACAGCAGAAGGGGGTCGAGTCTTTCCATGAGTATCTGACCCGGTGGAGGAATTGGGTGATAGAGATGAAAAGAAAGCCGGATACTCAGGATCAAATACGGCTATTCATTAAAAATGCAAGCCCGTATTTGAGAGAGGGATTGAAGATGAAGGGATTAAGAGACTGGGAGTCCCTGAAAGACATCGCCGTTGAAGCTGAAGGGGAATACCTTGCTAGGAGAGCAAGTAGTGAGAATTATCCAAAGAAAGGAAGCAGTAGCCAGGCGGCAAGTAGGCCGGCAGGTTCTACTAGTGGCACGAGGAAGACTGCTGAAGTATCAACCACCAATGCTACCCTGAGGCGTTTCTCCAACCTTGGAAGGTCTTTGTCATGGGTACAGAGAAAGCTGAAGAAGGAGGGTAAGTTACAACCTTTGCCACCCTAACCCGCCAGAACTCAAGGCATGCCAGGGCACAAGGATAATGAATACTGTGCTTATCATCAGCACACTAGGCATACAACTGACGATTGCAAGGCTTTGAGATATGCAATTCAAGATCTAATTGATTCAAAGTAGATCATAGACCTAGAGAAGAGAGGGAGTCAGAAGAAAGCTGGATACAACAACGTGCCCCCGCCAGTATTCATGATTGGGTCCAGTTTACCCGAGGAGTTTGTATTGAAGGAGTTGTACGGCAATGATGTCAACACTGCTATCATAAGCCTCCATGAAGTGAGTGAAGAAGGGCTTCCCGCTGTAGTGATCGATTACTAGTCCACTGATGACAGTGGAACTGAAAATGATGATTCTGAAGTGTTTCCCGACCCGTGGGGTTCGGAGGAGGAAGGAGAGGAAGAAAAGAAGGAAATGAAGAATAAAGTAGGAGCTGTGACTCAGAGCGGAAGGGTAGCTCCAGAAATTGAAAGGCCCCATGAGCCGGTAGCGAGCAAAAAGGGGAAGGAGACAGTAGAGGATCCGATTGTCAAGTAGATGAAAAAGACGCCGGCTCAGATTTCGATATGGGATCTCTTGAGACAGTCTCCATCACACAGGCAGAATGTAGTGGAGGCTTTGTGTGAGGCAATTGTGGCTACAACCATCTCGCATACAGAGCTTCTAGATGTAGTGAATGGAGGAGCAGGAGAGAATATAGTTTTTACGAGTGCTGATCTACCGGCAGAAGGCCGCCACCATAATCGCCCTTTATATATAAGGGCACAGATTAATCAAAAGCACACGACTTATGTGATGGTGAATGTTGGTTCCTCAATAAATGTATGCCCTCAGGTGGCAATGGCAGCATTTGGGGTGATGGAGGATATGTTAGCCAAGTCTGATCTCACTATCACGGCATACGATAACTCGCACAGGCATGCCTCTGGGATGTTCAAGACAATGGTGAAGACGGGACCGATAGAGACAAAAGTGGAGTTTGTGGTCCTGCCTATACCTGCCAACTTCTCATCTCTTTTGGGTAGGCCATGGTTTTATAAGTTGAGAGGCATCCCCTCCACGCTTCATCAAATGGTCAAAATACCCCATAAAGGCCAGGTTGTGACCATAAGGGCTGCACAAGAAAATTAGGTTTCCATACTGGAGATCGTAAGGCAGTCGTTCAGTGGATTCCATGTTGCCATGATTGGTGAGGAAGAGCAGATAGAGGGAAGCCCCCAAGTGCTAAACATGATGAAAAAGATGTCATTCCTCCCTGGTGCAGGGTTAGGTAAGAATTCTTAGGGGGTGCCAATAGCCATTACCACTAGGGGCCTGCAGGAAAAAAGGGGCATGGGATACACAGGTGTAGTAAAGAGGGGTAAGAAGCTACAGAAGGGGATTCCCCATGTCCATAAGAGTTTTGTGCCGGCAATTGCAGCATGTGCCTACGCGGGGCGAGTTGAGCCGTAGTGGGTTGACGGAAGAATTGTACCGGGTTTCGAGGTTTCCAATGATGTCTTTGACTAGGGCATTAGATTGATCAAGCTGGCAGAGGGCTTTTAGGACGAGGAAATCTTGACCAGTGAGACAATTTGGGACCGCGAGGAGCCCGAGGAAGTCATAACCGAGAAGATGGTGGCCACCCAGCTGAAGGGGAAAGCAAAGGTTGAGGAAGCTGTACAGGGGGTTGCTGAAGAACTCCCGAATGCAAAAATGATTTAGGATCGTCAGCTACAACAGATGCGCCGGCGGAGGAGGAAGAAGAAAATAGTTTAGATTTTCTTTTTACTCCAGAACTTTTCAATAATGTTAATGATAATTTCAATTTTATTAATAAAGTGAACGATTTTGCTTACTTGTGCGATGTTTTCGATGATTTAATTATGCATGATCATGATCATAATCATAATCCATCTATATTTGACATTGATTCAACTGATGCTACTCCATTTTCGAAAAACCCGAAAGAAATTTTGATAGCATCGGATGTAACTCTTGAAGAGCGAGAAAAATTTGAGAGAATATTAAGAAAACATGAAAAAATCTTTTCCTGGACCTACGAAGATATGCCAAGTGTAACACCCCAAAACCACCCCAGTAGTTTGAGCCTGTCCGTGTCTGTATGTGTGTATTTGTAAGTGTTACATGTATGGGTTTAATTAGATTATTTATTTAATTTATGTATAGTAATTTGAGAAGAGAAGTTAGGATATAGTATAAGTGGGTGTATAGAAATAAAGGGTGAATAAGAGCTAAATTAGTATGTAAAGTAAAGCATGGGAGTAGGGTATGATTTGGGACATGTGTCTCCTTGGGAGAGTGACATGTGGATATTGGATGGGTTAGCATTTATTGGGTTGGTGAGAGGAAAGGCAGCCAATTTCTTCTTTCCCTTGTTTTCCCGTTCTCCCTCTCCTCTTCACGCCATTTCCTTCTTCTTCTTCTTCTTTCTCCTTTGTTCTTCCTTTTCTTTACATAATCTTGCTCCCTCTTCCTTAATTAAGTAATTTGAGTTGATTAGCTTGTGGATTTGGAAGCTTATAGGTGAGTTTGGGTTATGGGTGTTTTAGATTCTTCTTCTTTCTCTTCTCTAGGTCTTAGTTCATAATTATTTAGATATTTGGGTTGTTTTAGAATTGATCTTGATTGTTATGGGTTTGTGGTTCAGAGGAGGCTCCTAGACCGGATACAGGAAAAGGAGTTGCTAGCGGAAGCGGAGCTCACGACTAGGAGCGAGGAAAACCAGGTTTGGGAACGTTTGTGTAATTGTGTTTTGAATTAATATTGATGGTTGCTATTTTTGTGAAATTGATGAACTATGATGAGTGGATTTGCACTTGTATGATGTGAATATGGTTAATTTGAAGTGAATGGTGTTGAATGCGAAGTATGGAGTTTGAGTTTATGGTTGCAATTTGGGGATGTTTTGCTGGGATTTATCGCAATAGGGCATGGGTCACGGTGGCAACCAATTTGATTACCACCGTGAGGTATGCTCGGGTTGCATTCTGCCCAGGAATTTTGGTATGTCACGGTGGCAATGGTTTTGGTTACCACCGTGACCTACCTTTGATTTACATTCTGTTTTGGAATTTTGGTATGTCACGGTGGCAATGGAATTGGTTACCACCGTGACCTACCTTTGTTTTACATTCTATTTTGGGGTTCTGCTATGTCACGGTGGCAATGGTTTTGGTCACCACTGTGACCTACCTCAAGTCTGCATTCTGTTTTGAGTGGTGGTATGTCACGGTGGCAATGGAATTGGTTACCACCGTGACCCACCCTTCTTTGGTAATGAATATTTATTTGTTAAACGTAAAGTTTGAGTGTGGAATTAATGAATTTATATTCATATCAACATTGGATTAATGCTTCGTTCTGATAGGATATCCATTGTTTTGAATAATCGATGATTTCTGTATGATTTGTAAATTTAATTTATTTGATCGTAACCTGCAAACCAAATAAGTGGATAGTTAGGCATGCCTAATAGAGCTTTGTGCCGCTGCAGCTATATGTACGACTTTGGACCCTAATCAGGTCCCACGATTGGATCCTCGCGATCCCTCTGTCTGAATCTTTCTTAAGATTCCACGTAAAAACAATTTGAAAACAAAATAAAAAGAATGGTTCGATACCTTCGGGTATCTATATGTTCATAAGACGATATCGATACTCTCAAGTATCTATATGTGTACTCGTTATCCACTCATTATGATTATGCAGGTGTCATTGTGTTTTGTACATGAACTATTGAATATGAATGCCAATATTTGAATTAACTATTTATAATTATATGCCCATAATCTTATTGTTATCATATGTTTTCTGTCATCGTCACTGTGAGTGGCGGTTATGCATTTTGTGTTTTCCCCACTAAGCGATTTCGCTTAGCACGGGTGTTTATCCGTGCAGGTGTGGAAGGTTTTGGTACGCATATTCTGGGCGTGTCGCATCGGGAAGGCCAACGCAACTAGAGATTTGGGTGCTTTATAGTATAGGCTTTCCTTTTTCTTTTTGTAATAGATATATGGTTTTGTTAGCCCTTTTGGAACAGTGTATCTTGGGCTTCTGTAAATTTGGTCCTTTTGTAATATGTAAAGACTTTCTTTTGGTATATTAATGAAGTATATTTTGTTCAGTATCACTCTTCTCCGTTTTAAAGATTTTAATTATCTCTGAATTGTCGCTATATTTATGTAATGTTTGCATGTTTATACTAGTGGGATGTGACACTCCTATCTATCCAGGGAGCCTTCTCCCTCCAATCTGTTTGGAAGTCTCCTTGGTATAGGTTGGGGTGTGACATTAGGTGGTATCAGAGCCCTAGGTTTAGATGTTATTGGGTTTCAGTATGTTAGCTAGTGCTGGAGTTGTGTTGGCCTGATGCGCACTACGTTTATGTTTTGTAGTAATGGAGTCCGCTCGTGGATCGCTTGAGGGGTCAGCGGAAAGTGCGAATCCCCAAGAGCAGGATCCTTCAGTTTCTGGTCCGGCTCAACCTCCTAGGGGTTATCCTGAGGTGCCTTTGGGACCAATGGAAGCGATGCTTCAGAGTATGACAAGAGTACTTGAAAGGGTAACAGCGCCTAGTGCACCTATTGAAAGGCTAAGAAAGCATGGTGCAGAGGATTTCTTTGGTACGGGTATAGATGAATCTAACAAAGCAGAGATGTGGTTAGAAAAGACAGCTAGAGTACTTAAGGAGATAAGATGCCCACCGGAGCAAGAAGTGGAGTGTGCCTTGTCTTTGTTACAAGGTTCTGCCTATGATTGGTGGAGATTGGTGGTTAGTCAGCCGCAAGTTCCTGAACCGATTACTTGGGAGTTCTTCGAGGGTGAATTTCAGGACCGGTATGTGACCAAAGCTTATAAGGATGCCAAGTGGGCACAGTTTCTCACTCTTAAGCAAAGAACAATGTCTGTGGCTGAGTATGAGGATGAGTTCAATAAGCTTAGTAAGTATGCGCCGCCAAGGGTCCTTACAGAAGAGTTTTGATGTCAGCATTTTGAAGCAGGTTTGAATGAGTCTTTGAAGGTGATGTTAATATCATTGATGTCGGCTCCAAATGTGAGGTATTATCAGTTAGTTCAAGCAGCCTTGAGGGCGGAGCGTTCTGAGAATATATTGAGAGAAAAGGCTCAAAGAAGAAAGTCTGCAAGAGGTGGCTCTTCTTCAGGCAAGAGACCGAGGGAATCACAAGGAAATTTTGCTGATGAGTCTACAGCTAGTCCGGCCCCTAGAGGGAGGAGACAGGGTTCTTCCAGGGGATCAGGCTCAGGTAGGGGAGATGGTCCTCCCCGATGTTCTCATTGTAATAGACAACATTGGGGTGAATGTCGGTGGTTAACAGGAGGTTGTTTTAAATGTGGCTCTACGGACCATTTACTTGCAAATTGTCCGAACCGACTTGGAGACCTTTCGGGACAACAAGAAGGGAGCCGAGCTGGATCTAATATACCCTAAGGAAGCCGTAATAGGGGTAGAGGAAGGGGTCGTGGTGGACGGTCTCGAGATAGAGAAGCCTCAGAATCAGTAGATCGTCCAGTGCCATCATCTGGTAGGGCTTATGCTATGAAGGCCCGAGAGGAACAGAATGCTCCCGAAGTGATTGCCGGTAAGTTCTCCTTGCTTGATTCTGAAGTGTATGTTTTGATTGAGCCGGGTTCTACCCATTCCTATGTGTGTTCTGGTAAGCTTTGGGATAGTTTGGGTAGTGAGGAAAAGATGGAATATGAGAATTGTGTATCTAGTCCGTTGGGTCAAAGTGTTTTGGTTAATCGGGTGTGTCGGAAGTGTCCTTTAATGATTCGAGGTACAGAATTTGTTGTGGATTTGATTTGTTTGCCATTCCATGAGTTTGATATTATTTTGGGAATGGATTGGTTAGATAAGCACCGAGCGGTAGTGGACTGTCATAGGAAAGTAATGGTTTTGAAAGATAAGGATAAAATGCCTGTTGTGGTAAAGGGAATTGGAAGTAGTTCTTTACATAACGTGGTATCAGCTATGAAAGCCAGAAGATTTGTTAGGAAAGGATGTGAAGCGTTTTTGGCTGTGGTTTTAGATTCTCGGAGAGGTCAAGTCAAGATTCAAGATATTCCGGTTGTAAGAGATTTTGTAGATGTTTTTCCGGAAGAGTTACCGGGATTACCTCCCGAGAGAGAAGTTGAACTGTCAGTAGAAATTGTTCCAGGTACAGCTTCGATTTCTAAGGCTCCTTACAGAATGGCCCCAGTGGAATTGAAGGAATTGAAGAGTCAGTTGCAAGAGTTGTTGGATAAAGGATTCATTCGGCCTAGTGTGTCGCCGTGGGGTGCTCCAGTGCTGTTTGTTAAGAAGAAGGATGGAACCCTTCGGATGTGCATCGATTATCGACAGCTTAATAAAGTGACTATCAAGAACAAGTATCCGTTGCCAAGGATTGAAGATCTTTTCGATCAGTTGAGAGGTGCAGGGGTATTCTCTAAGATAGATTTGAGGTCAGGCTATTACCAGTTAGGGGTGAAAGAAGTAGATGTGGCGAAAACGGCTTTTCGGACGCGTTATGGTCATTATGAATTTCTAGTGATGCCTTTTGGTTTGACCAACGCGCCTGCCGCCTTTATGGATCTGATGAACCGTGTTTTTCGACCGTATCTGGATAAATTTGTTGTGGTATTTATTTATGACATTTTGGTGTACTCTAAAGACCGTAAAGAGCATAAGAAACATCTTAAGTTGGTATTGCAAATGTTAAGAGATCACCAGCTGTATGCGAAACTCAGTAAGTGCGAGTTTTGGTTGAAAGAAGTGGCCTTTCTTGGACATGTGGTGTCAGCGGAAGGTGTACGGGTTGATCCTAGCAAAATTGAAGCGATTGTTAATTGGATGCCTCCGAAAAATGTGCTAGAAGTGAGGAGTTTTCTGGGTTTAGCAGGGTATTACCGACGGTTTGTCCAGGGGTTTTC
Organism: Excoecaria cochinchinensis; assembly: GCA_947683425.1. NCBI lineage: Eukaryota > Viridiplantae > Streptophyta > Magnoliopsida > Malpighiales > Euphorbiaceae > Excoecaria > Excoecaria cochinchinensis. The sequence continues at coordinate 6,078,020 of CANTUQ010000020.1, forward strand.
AGTGTTAGCATCTCCTATGACCAGGCTACTTCGAAAGGATGTTAAGTTTGTTTGGACGGACAAGTGTCAAGCCAGCTTTGACCGTTTAAAGGAATTGTTGGTTAAAGCTCCTGTGCTCACACAGCCAGTTTCGGGTAAGGAATACACTATGTACAGTGATGCTTCGGGCATTGGATTAGGTTGTGTTCTGATGCAAGGGAATAAAGTAGTAGCTTATGCATCAAGACAGTTGAAGCCTCATGAACGGAATTATCCGACTCACGATCTGGAGTTAGCAGCGGTAGTGTTTGCGCTTAAGGTTTGGCGACACTACTTGTATGGGGAGACATGCAGGATTTTCACCGATCACAAGAGCCTTAAGTATTTATTAACTCAGAAGGAGTTGAATTTGAGACAGCGGAGATGGTTAGAGCTATTCAAGGATTATGACTGTATCATTGACTATCATCCGGGTAAAGCTAATGTGGTGGCAGATGCTCTTAGTAGGAAATCTTTGTCTGCATTACTGGCTAGTAGAGGTAGATGGAGATTTGATTCTGAAGGTGCTTTGATTGCTCAACTGAAAATTAAACCAAGTTTGAGATCAGAAATTGCGAAGGCTCAGTTAGATGATCATGTGCTTCAGCGTGTTTGTCAAGCAGTGAAAGAAGGCAAGCGTACTGAATATTTATTAGACAGTGAGGGAGTGTTGAGGCATGGTACTCGGTTATGTGTACCTAATGTGGGGGAGTTAAGAAAGAAGCTGTTGCAGGAAGCTCATTCATCAGTCTTCACTATGCATCCTGGTGGGGATACAATGTATCAAGACCTGAAGCAATTTTATTGGTGGCTAGGAATGAAAAGAGAGATAACAGAGTTTGTTTCAAGGTGCCTTACCTGTCAGCAAGTGAAAACCGAGCATCAAGTGCCATCGGGATTGCTTCATCCCTTACCCATTCCCCAATGGAAGTGGGATGATATCACGATGGATTTTGTATCTGGTTTGCCCATGACTCAGTGTAAGCATGACTCGGTATGGGTTATTGTGGATCGGTTGTCGAAATCTGCACATTTTCTACCAGTGCGAGTAGATTATTCGATGGACAAGTTAGCAAAACTCTATGTGGATGAGATAGTGCGTTTGCATGGGATTCCGTCATCCATTGTATCAGACCGAGATCCTCGTTTTACATCCAAGTTTTGGAAAGAACTTCAAGCAGCTTTGGGAACACGGTTAAATTTCAGTACTGCTTTCCATCCGCAGACTGATGGTCAATCAGAGAGGGTTATTCAGGTTTTGGAAGATATGCTTCGGGGTTGTGCTTTAGAATTTTCAGGAAGCTGGGATCGGTATGTGTCTTTGATGGAATTTGCATATAATAACAGTTACCAGGTAAGCATTGGTATGGCTCCTTACGAAGCACTGTATGGGCGGAAATGTAGAACACCAGTATGTTGGACTGAATTATCAGAAAAAGCTATGATAGGTCCGGATATAGTGCGGGATACTGAAGAGAAAGTGAGGGTTGTACAACAGAACTTGAATGCAGCTAAGGACCGACAGCGTTCCTATGCAAATTTGAAGCGCAGAGATATTCAGTATGAAGTGGGTGATAAGGTTTTCTTGAAAGTATCACCGTGGCGTAAGGTTCTCCGTTTTGGAAAGAAAGGCAAACTAAGTCCACGTTTTATTGGACCATATGAGATTCTGAGAAAAGTAGGTCCAGTAGCGTATCAGTTAGCTTTGCCTATGGAGTTAGCTAGATTACATGATGTTTTTCATGTGTCTATGCTTCGGAGATATCGGTCAGATCCTTCGCATGTGCTACCAATGCAAGATGTTAGGATTCAGTCAGACTTTTCTTTTGATGAAGAACCGAAGAGGATTTTGGATAGGGAAATCAGACAGCTTCGGAATAAGCAGATACCGTTAGTCAAAGTTCTATGGCAACATCACGGTATTGAAGAAGCTACATGGGAACCAGAGGAAGCTATGAGATTACAATACCCTCAGTTATTCGGAACAGGTATGAATTTCGAGGACGAAATTCTGTTTAGTGGGGGAGTATTGTAACACCCCAAAACCACCCAAGTAGTTTGAGCCTGTCCGTGTCTGTATGTGTGTATTTGTAAGTGTTACATGTATGGGTTTAATTAGATTATTTATTTAATTTATGTATAGTAATTTGAGAAGAGAAGTTAGGATATAGTATAAGTGGGTGTATAGAAATAAAGGGTGAATAAGAGCTAAATTAGTATGTAAAGTAAAGCATGGGAGTAGGGTATGATTTGGGACATGTGTCTCCTTGGGAGAGTGACATGTGGATATTGGATGGGTTAGCATTTATTGGGTTGGTGAGAGGAAAGGCAGCCAATTTCTTCTTTCCCTTGTTTTCCCGTTCTCCCTCTCCTCTTCACGCCATTTCCTTCTTCTTCTTCTTCTTTCTCCTTTGTTCTTCCTTTTCTTTACATAATCTTGCTCCCTCTTCCTTAATTAAGTAATTTGAGTTGATTAGCTTGTGGATTTGGAAGCTTATAGGTGAGTTTGGGTTATGGGTGTTTTAGATTCTTCTTCTTTATTTCCTTCTTCTTCTTCTTCTTTCTCCTTTGTTCTTCCTTTTCTTTACATAATCTTGCTCCCTCTTCCTTAATTAAGTAATTTGAGTTGATTAGCTTGTGGATTTGGAAGCTTATAGGTGAGTTTGGGTTATGGGTGTTTTAGATTCTTCTTCTTTCTCTTCTCTAGGTCTTAGTTCATAATTATTTAGATATTTGGGTTGTTTTAGAATTGATCTTGATTGTTATGGGTTTGTGGTTCAGAGGAGGCTCCTAGACCGGATAAAGGAAAAGGAGTTGCTAGCGGAAGCGGAGCTCACGACTAGGAGCGAGGAAAACCAGGTTTGGGAACGTTTGTGTAATTGTGTTTTGAATGAATATTGATGGTTGCTATTTTTGTGAAATTGATGAACTATGATGAGTGGATTTGCACTTGTATGATGTGAATATGGTTAATTTGAAGTGAATGGTGTTGAATGCGAAGTATGGAGTTTGAGTTTATGGTTGCAATTTGGGGATGTTTTGCTGGGAATTATCGCAACAGGGCATGGGTCACGGTGGCAACCAATTTGATTACCACCGTGAGGTATGCTCGGGTTGCATTCTGCCCAGGAATTTTGGTATGTCACGGTGGCAATGGTTTTGGTTACCACCGTGACCTACCTTTGATTTACATTCTGTTTTGGAATTTTGGTATGTCACTGTGGCAATGGAATTGGTTACCACCGTGACCTACCTTTGTTTTACATTCTGTTTTGGGGTTCTGCTATGTCACGGTGGCAATGGTTTTTGTCACCACCGTGACCTACCTCAAGTCTGCATTCTGTTTTGAGTTGTGGTATGTCACGGTGGCAATGGAATTGGTTACCACCGTGACCCACCCTTCTTTGGTAATGAATATTTATTTGTTAAACGTAAAGTTTGAGTGTGGAATTAATGAATTTATATTCATATCAACATTGGATTAATGCTTCGTTCTGATAGGATATCCATTGTTTTGAATAATCGATGATTTCTGTATGATTTGTAAATTTAATTTATTTGATCGTAACCTGCAAACCAAATAAGTGGATAGTTAGGCATGCCTAATAGAGCTTTGTGCCGCTGCAGCTATATGTACGACTTTTGACCCTGATCAGGTCCCACAATTGGATCCTCGCGATCCCTCTGTCTGAATCTTTCTTAAGATTCCACGTAAAAACAATTTGAAAACAAAATAAAAAGAATGGTTCGATACCTTCGGGTATCTATATGTTCATAAGACGATATCGATACTCTCAAGTATCTATATGTGTACTCGTTATCCACTCATTATGATTATGCAGGTGTCATTGTGTTTTGTACATGAACTATTGAATATGAATGCCAATATTTGAATTAACTATTTATAATTATATGCCCATAATCGTATTGTTATCATATGTTTTCTGTCATCGTCACTGTGAGTGGCGGTTATGCATTTTGTGTTTTCCCCACTAAGCGATTTCGCTTAGCACGGGTGTTTATCCGTGCAGGTGTGGAAGGTTTTGGTACGCATATTCTGGGCGTGTCGCATCGGGAAGGCCAACGCAACTAGAGATTTGGGTGCTTTATAGTATAGGCTTTCCTTTTTCTTTTTGTAATAGATATATGGTTTTGTTAGCCCTTTTGGAACAGTGTATCTTGGGCTTCTGTAAATTTGGTCCTTTCGTAATATGTAAAGACTTTCTTTTGGTATATTAATGAAGTATATTTTGTTCAGTATCACTCTTCTCCGTTTTAAAGATTTTAATTATCTCTTAATTGTCGCTATATTTATGTAATGTTTGCATGTTTATACTAGTGGGATGTGACACTCCTATCTATCCAGGGAGCCTTCTCCCTCCAATCTGTTTGGAAGTCTCCTTGGTATAGGTTGGGGTGTGACACCAGGAGTGGACCGAAAAATCGCGAAACACGCCATCCCTACGTATCCAGATGGTAGGCCCGTCAAGCAGAAGTTGAGAAGGCTCAGGCCGGAGTGGGCAAACAAAGTAAAGGAGGAAATTCACAAGTAGATTGAGGCCAAATTCCTAGTTGAGGTACAATACCCTACCTGGTTGGCCAAAGTTGTCCCAGTAGCCAAGAAAAACGGTAAAGTAAGGGTATGTGTGGACTATCGAGACTTAAACAAGGCTTGTCCAAAGGATGACTTTTCGTTGCCCCACATAGACGTTCTGGTGGATAGCGCAGTTGCCTGCATGATGTACAGTTTTATGGATGGTTACGCAGGCTACAACAAAATACTCAATAGGATAATTGACCGGATTAAGACGGCTTTCATCACGAAATGGGGGACATTTGCTTACAGGGTAATGCCCTTCGGCTTGAAAAACACAGGCGTAACTTATCAAAGGATGGCCACGAAGATTCTAGATGATTTGATTCATAAAAAAGTAGAAATATATGTGGATGATATGATGATCAAATCGGCCACCAGAGAAGGTCACTTTGAAGCTCTAGAAAAGTTCTTTCAAAGAATCGGAAAGTACAACTTGCGATTAAATCCCAAGAAATGTATCTTTGGTGTCACCTTAGGGAAGCTCCTAGGACACGTAGTTAGCCAGAGGGGTATCGAGATTATCCCAGATAAGGTTAGGGCCATTAGAGAAATGCCGGTACCGCAAAAGGAAAAAGACGTGAGAAGCTTTCTGGGTAGGTTGCAGTATGTCAGTAGGTTTATCGCTAAGCTTACTTTGATCTGTGAACCGATTTTCAAACTGCTCAGAAAAGAACAACCAGTAGTATGGAACGAAGATTGTCAGAAGGCTTTCGATACTATCAGAGAGTATTTGCTGAATCCATCGATTTTGAGACCGCCGCAGCCAGTCGAACCACTTATCCTATATTTGGCAATAGAAGATAGTTCTGTAGGTGCCATGATGGCCCAAGAAGATGAATTCAGAGTGGAATTTGCTATTTACTACCTCAGCAAGAAGTTCCTGGCTTATGAGGTTAAGTATGCAGAAGTAGAAAAGATTTGCCTTGCGGTAATCTGGGCATCTAAGAAATTGAGACATTACTTTCATTCTTAGAAGGTACAGGCAGTTGCAAAGCAGAATCCCTTAAGATACTTGCAGAAAGCTCCATCTTTACTTGGGACAATAGGTAGGTGGTTGTTGCTGCTATAAGAATTTGATGTAGAGTACGTTACTCGGAAGACTATCAAAGGGCATACAGTGGTTGAATTCCTAGCAGAACACCCAATTCAAGGAGACTCATACGAGTTCAACTTCCCGAATGAGGATGTGCCAGCTATAGCAGTTCAGGGTTGGCAATTGCACTTTGACAGGGCTGTAAATAGCAAGGGGGTAGGAGTAAGAGTTATTCTGACAACCCCGGATGATGAGAAACTTCCCTTAGCAAAGAAACTGAGATTCAGGGCTACCAATAATGAGGCTGAGTATGAAGCATGTACTTTTTGTTTGGAAGCATTAATAGCCTTGGGAGCCAAGAATGTGGAAGTATTTGGAGATTCATCCCTAGTGATCAATCAAATTCGAGGTGAATGGGCTATTAAAGAAGAGAGACTGATGCCATACGTCAAGCACTTGAAGGATTTGAGCGGTCAGTTTGAGGTATGTACATTCCATTTTGTTCTGAGGGATGAGAATCAGTTCGCAGATGCGCTCGCTACTTTAGTGTCAATATGGGACAATTCGAAAGGGGTAGTCATGAGGCCGGTTTTGATTTCTAGCTCTGAGAGACCTAGATTCGAATCTAAGTCAGTAATGGAAATAGAAGTAGCAGATGGGAAGCCGTGGTATTATGATATTAGGAACTATCTAGAAAATGCAGCATTTCTAGAAGAAGCAACCGAGAATCATCAGAGAATGATCCATAAGCTGTCTACTCAATTCATCTGCATAGATGGAATATTATACAAACGACAGGCCGATGGCATCCAGTTAAGGTGTCTGGACGAGAAAGAAGGCAAGAGGGTAATGGAAAAAACTCAAGTCGGCATATGCGGAGCCCATATGAACGGGCTGACATTAGCTAAAAAGATCATGAGATAAGGATTCTTTTGGCTCACCATGGATATAGATTGCTTGAAGTATGTAAAGCAGTGTCAGTTGTGCCAACAATATGAAGACTTAAGACACTTACCCGTTTTAGAACTGTATAGTCTGACATCGCCTTGGCCATTCGCAGCTTGGGGATTGACATTATTTGAGAGATACGTCCCATGGCCTCTAATGGGCATAGGTACATCATTGTCGCCATGGACTACTTTACCAAGTGGGTAAAAGTTGAGTCCTTCAAGAAGGTTGATGCTCGGGATATGGCAAAGTTCATCGAGAAGAACTTGATATGTAGATATGGCCTTCCACACCACGTGGTATCTGACAACGGGGTCCAGTTCATGGCCGAAACGAAGAAGTTACTTCAAAAATATGGTATTGAGCATCACAAGTCTTCTCCGTATCATTCTCAAGCCAACAGGGCAGTAGAAGCCGCTAACAAGAATGTCAAGAGGATCTTGGCCAAGATGGTTCAGAGTTACAAAGATTGGGCAGACAAGTTACCTTTTGCAGGGCTACAAAACGACTATCAGAACTTTAACAGGAGCAACCCCATATTCCTTGGTCTATGGGACGAAAGCAGTATTGCCAGTTGAGGTCGAACTCAAGTCACTAAGGTTGGTTATGGAAGCTGAGATTCCGAAAGCTGAATGGGCACATTAGCAGTTGCAACACTTAAACATGTTGGATGAGAGCAGGTTGAGAGCCTACTACCATAATTAGATCTATCAAAAGAGACTTGCCAGATCATTCGAGAAGAAAGTCAAAAAGCACCAATTGAAAGAGGGAGACTTGGTATTCAAGAAAAAGCACCCATTGAAAGAGGGAGACTTGGTATTCAAGCAGATGAGACCAGGCGTGCCAGACATAAGGAGAAAATTCAGACCAACATGGGAGGGTCCATTCATGCTCAAGAAGCTACTATCAAAGGGGGCGGCAATCTTGTCAGATAGGATGGCAACGATTTTAAGGAACTGGTCAACGTCGATAGACTCAAGAGGTTCCATGGCTAAAGACAATAAAATCAAAAGAAGAGAATAAAAGCCCTGCAGGTCAAAAACTGAAAAAAGGCAGCCTTGCTAAAATTGGGCGCCTCGTCAGGGTGAAAACCGAAAAAAGGCATCCTGGTTAAAAATTAGAGGCTTGAGTGAAAATGTCCAATCAACAAAACCCGAGAGGGCTGATTGGTAACAGGAGGTTATGCTATCAATATTTGGCTCCTTGAATGAATGTAGTTTTGCATTTTTTAATTAGTGTTAAACGATGATCATGTGAATTGAAATCATACTGAGATGTACACAATTTTGTGAAATGAAATAAAACTAAATTTATTCATTCATATTATTTTCTAAGTTCTGTTTTAAAAAGAAACATATTGCTCAAAATGAATACAAATCTCAATTAAACCCTACTACTGCTCTCGCCGGCCAAATGTCTAAGTCATCGAGTCATGTTGTCAACAGAAGGACTGAGCACCCGTCTCTTGTATGCGCTGGTAGAAACAATAGATTGATGACCAAAAGAGGGAATGACAGTCCTCACTGGTAGTCCAGCCCAGAGTTCATGATAGCGAGAGGCAAAAGCTGCAGATAAGATTCCGCCTTGGAAAGATAGAGGGACTCTCACCACGTCTTGAGTTATCCCGAGCTGTCGAGTGCATCGGGCCATGATGTAAAAGGTAACCTCACGTTGCCCACATAAGGGAACACATCTTGAAGAACCATCAACTGTCGCAGCAGATAGTGGGAGTCAAGTGCTCGTGAAGCTAATGTCTTCGTCGGTTACCTCGCTAAATCTGGTAATGCCCTTGTCAGGGGTCACAAATGAGTATAGACGCTGGCGAGGAAGAAATTGCCTCGAATAATACTGACTAATGACCCTGGGAGGTGGTTCTGACAGCAGCTTCAACTTCTCTTACAGCCATATCTGAAAAGGGAAACAAGAAAAAATAAGAGCCGAAGAAAATAAGAAAATAAGGCAAAGAAAAATAAAAGCTGCTGGAGCAAATTGGGTTCACTTTAAGCAAAAGTAAGGCATAGGGTTGTGTGAAAATCCCTAAAGGGACACATTTCCCGCTAAGAAAAGCTAGTGCGAAAATTCATAAGCAACGCACTACCTTTGAAAACAACGACTTACCTAGAGTAATAAGGGGCTCCCAAAGAAAGTAGTGGAGGGCCCAGCACGGATAGAATTAAGACCTATGATAGTCTCAGTGAGGATCAGTGGAAAGAGGGTCAATCCACATTGGAAATCATCCAGAATCCCAAACAGATGAGAGTCTCCAATCAGCTCCTCTGAAGTCACAATCAGATACTTCATCAGGCAGAAAAGAAAGATAACACTTACGCGGTATGGAGGAGCATCGAGGAATTCTTCTAGTGCCTCAATCAGTGGTTCTAAGGCAAATATGGGGCCCTGAGGAACTAGATGGGCAGTGTCAGAAGGGGCAATGTTTAAAGCCAGTGCGACGTCTCGAGTCTGAACCAAGCTGCAGCGGGGAATGCAAGGCAAGGTGCCGGGTGGATACCAAGTCCCCGTAATAGCAGCAAGCTCTTCAGGTAAGGGGCACAGTTCCTGGTATGTAAACCTGAAAACATGAAATCGCGGGTCCCAGAAATGAACCGCGGCCAAAAGAAGATTGTAGTCTACTTTGACTCTTCTCAGGAATCTCAGACCGGAAATTGGAGCCAAAGTAGGGTTTTCCCAAGTTTGTTGAGTATCCATAATTCGGTGCATCCTGACAGTAGTGGCGAAAGACATTCCTCAAGTCCTACGGTTGGAAGTTTAAAAGACATTCCTCAAGTCCTACGGTTGGAAGTTTAAGGTTGGCCAAGGAAATAAGCAAGAAAGAAGGAAAAAACCTGAGAAAAGGCTTGGATTTAAGCTTAAAAAGATAAAGGGCACAAAAACAGAGGAAGAAAGGAGCAATTTATGGTGATGAGTGACCGACGGTGTGCCTGTCTGTCGTATTACTGATGGCAAGCCCGTCTGTAAGCTTGCCCGTCTGTCATATAACCGATGGCAAGCCCATCGGTCATTCCAATAGGCAGATCTTTCTCCTGCATGTTGCATACATGACACGCGCATAAAATAATCTTTGCATATTGTATTTGAAATTTTGCAGGCAAATCCAAGCGTGGAAGTTGAAAAATATTCGTGAAAAAAAAAAATTTAATGAGGTAATTAATTTCCATTTAATTAGAAATTAATTAGGTAATTAATTAAACAATCAAATTAGAATCCGGAGTGACAGATGGGCTGCCAGTCGCTCGCTCTTTAGACGGGTAGCCCATCGGTCATTAAAATCTATAAATAGTGCAAGTCACTGATGCCCACTAGTTTTTTTTTCCTTTTCTCCTTTTCACTCTCCCTCACTAATCGACGCCCTTTCGGTTTTTTGGCCATATCTCCCTCATTTTCCCCCGTTTCGTGCGCCGTTCATGCTAAAACGACACTCACACTGTTCCGCACACTTAGAAGCACTTTTTACATGCTTTAATCGAATTTATTTTCAGCACAGTCTCGTCGACATGCAGGTCAGTTATTCATTTTTTCTACTTTTCTTTTTAATCTCAATATTTTTCATGAGAAATGCATGTTGGCATAATGTAGCATAATATAATGTTGATTTCTGCCTTATTCCTAAAAAATAAAAAAAAATGAAAATGAAAAGAACAAAATGACAAGAGAACGAAAGTTATCCATGGAAAACTTGGATTTTCCACTGTTGGACTTAGTTCTAGGACCAACCCGAACTTAACAAGACATGAATAATTTAAAATGTTGCTTGGGACCTAAGGCCTGTCCTTTTTCTTATTTTTTTGTGCAGGAGGTTGGGCACATCCTTGCCGGGATGCTGCCCAAATTTTTGTAACTTTTTCTAAGAAGACACATCCTTGCTGGGATACTGCCCAAATTGTTTTAATTTTTCTGGTTAGGCACATCCGTACCGGGATGTTGCCCAAATTTTTTATTGGGCATGCCTTGTCGGGATGTTGCCTAAATTTTTTTATATATTTTGTATAAATGTACCCCTACGAGGACGCTGTTGATATTATCGCATGTCGGCCCTAGATGCCACCAAAATTTACAAAGTCATAATCTTTTGCTTAGCCGTTATTTGTCGTGGTGATGCCAAACTAATTTCTTACTTTTTTCTTTTCAGGATGCCTCTTAGACATCAGGTTCCACATGGCCAGCTAGAGCCTGAGCCTCCTACTTGGATGAGCGATGAGGCAACGGCGAGGTTTTGGCTATTGTTTCGAGTGCAGTTTCGAGCCAGTCGTTTTATATCCAGACCTTTCTTACAGGCCATGGGTAGTTGGAGGAAGTAGATGCACTAGTGGCGGCTATAGGGTGGACAGAGTTTCTGTGGCCTGCCTTCCAAACCCACCCAGGGGTTGTGCGGGAGTTTCTCACTACTTTGCATTATGGGGGATTCCAGAGGTCGGACACAGAGGAGGGGGCCGTTTAGTTCTGGGTAGATGGATACCACTACAGTATCACCTGCCAGCGGTTCGCAGAGGCTATGGGGTTACCAGTCGGAGAGGATGTCATAGTGCCTCAGAGGGCTATTAGGCGCCAGCATTGGGAGGTCATAGCTCTGCCAGGAGTGCCATATAACCATGACACGGCAAAGAGTACGGTGCTCTCATCGCAGACTCTCTGATACATTCATATGGTTATTTCCAGCTCCTACCTGGGATGGGCTGGTAACCCGAGCTCACTTAATACTGCAGAGATCTGGAGTCTGTGGGCCATGGTTGCAGGGCATCGGCTCAATATTAGTCACGAGATCGTGGCTAACTTAGTCAGAGTGTCTAGGGGGGCAGCCAATATAGTATATGTGGGAGGAGTGATTACTAGATTATTGCTGGATCTGGGAGCTCGTCCAGACCGTCTCGGACCCGCACTAGAGGAGAGCATATATGTAGATGCATCATCAGCTCTCACCATGGGGATTGATATGTGCTTAATTGGCTCATATTTAACCCATATTTAAGGGTTAGAAATTATGATCATATGTAACACCCCGATACCCCCGTTGGAAGGATACCGGAGTGCCACGCAGGCAAACACATAAACAAATCCAAATACACACTAATAAACAAAACCAAAATGAGATTTAAAGAAACCTTTAAACATAATATAGCAAGTCCTTGAACATACATCATATCAATATCATTTTACCAAACAGGCTTGTAAGCAAATACATATACCAAAATAGTTGTTCCATTACAAAAGATTTATTTTGCTATGAACAAGCCAAGTACAAAATAACAGCGGAAGACACAAAAATAAACTTCATCCAAAAAGACTTCTAGTGGCCGACCTGCAGATGTCCAACTCAAAAATGAACCTGCCACCTACACTGGAAAAGAGCCCGTGCTAAGCGATAACGCTTAGTAGGGAGGAACAACACATGTATGTACATGTAATTGCAATAAACACATATATATAAGCTTAATAATAATAAAAGCATAAAAGTATAAATACTGATCATGTATATAACAATTGTTCATCATACTAAAGTACATCGCAATTTAACCATTCATATTCAAATACAAGTATAATATTTCATCATGATATAACGCATATATATATACATGTAATAATTATTTATTTCATATAAGTAACGGCTGCATAAATTAAACTCATATAATAACTTCAAGTAATAACCTGAGTACTCGCTAACTAGTGGATACTGGTACTAATGATACTGATAAGACACAGTATCCCAAGCAAATAAAGACATGAGTCTCAAAACATTCTTATATTCATGTATACCCGAAGGTATACCGGAGACCGAGGCCTCAAACATCTTATATGACCCAAACGGGGTCCGCATATAACGAATAACATATAGCAGCTGCACTCACACCCTGACCCTTGATAAGCGCTTATCTATCCACTAACTATGACTACCAGGCTCAAATAACAACTCATTCAAGATCTAAAATAATTATCATATAACTGACGATAAATCAAGTATAATCATGTTATTTTATGAATACATGTATATTGGTCAAACTCAGAAACATAAACATCATATACTAGTCTCAATATGAACATATAACTCACGATTAAATAATGCAGGTGTATATAAATTATATGCATCACATATAATTCTCCACGCTAAGGAGACTTATTTCTGAATGTTAAACATATAGTTCAACATACAAATATGCAATGCATTATTCATTTCCACCTACTAAGCTCATTGTCATATAGAAGTGTATATTATAAAAGTAAACATATAATTTGCACATACACGTGTAATACTGGGTTGATTTCACTCACGGTCACTCAACTTATCACTTATCGCGCAAAAATAACCGACTTTTTTTTTCTTACTTAAATGTCACTGAACTTTTAACATTTTTTTAAAAAAGTCATTTTAACCGGAATCCGGCGAGAACTCTCGCCGGATTGATGACATGGCATGCCATATCAGAAACTACATGTCGTTTAACAATATCTATAACAAATGCTATATCTAAATCAATTTCACTCACGGTCACTAAACTTATCATTTATCGCGCAAAAATAACCAATTTTCTTTTTTTTCAACTTAAATGCTACTGAATTTCTAATATTTTTGCAAAAAAGTCATATATTTACTATTCGTTGCCATGTGTCATATGCCATGTCATCAATCCGGAAAGGGTTATCGCCGGATTCCGGTCAACATGACTTTTTCGGAAAAATGTTAGAAGTTCAGTGACATTTAAGTGAGAAAAAATAAGTCGATTACTTTTGTGCGATAAGTAATAAGTTGAGTGACCATGAGTGAAATTGACCCGTGTAATACTCTTAAACCAAGACATATAAATCAATTACCACTGATACCAAGCATAAACTCCCAATTTAGTGACTCACATACATTTACAGCACATAATAGTCATAAATAGGAAAACATTCATTATCATTTAGCTTATAGTTAAAACCTCATGACATAACACAACCATATCCACAAGAACATAATTATATAATATGATAAATTTATTAACTATGAACCCATAATAAAGATTCAAAAGCAAATTACCCATAAAAACAACCCAAAAAGAGGAAACATGGTTTACACGGGCAGAAGCTAAAAAATAAACTTGCAGTGCCGATGTAGACGGCGGTATGGAGTACCCTTTACCGCCGTGTAGCACGACGGGCACAAAATCATACTTACAAAACCGTTTTACACGGCGGTATGAGGTATCCCTTACCGCCGTGTACCAAGACGGACACACAAACTTCACAACCAGTAGCATTTTACACCGCGGTATGAGGTATCGCTTATCGCCGTGTAAGATGACGAAACCACAGAAACTAAGGAAAAAGCTTACCTGTTGCCACCCAAACAACCACCATCAACTCTCATGCATTAAAAACTTATTCTTAATCCCAAAATCATGCCTGAAAGTTCAAATGATTTAACATAAAGATGCTCATCTAACATCAAAATATGACATTTCACCACCTTTATTAGCAACCATTAGATGTCAGAAATCCTTTATATCTCCACTACAAATACATAACAACTTAACATGCAACTTAAATTTATCAAAGCATTTAAGTCAAATCCACGTACTCTATTAATCATGCATTTCTATATTTAAACCTTACAACCACCTCATCATTTAAACTCAAAACAGGAACCAAAGTGAGAATGGCAAAACACTCCAGCTCACAACATCCATAAAAAATACAGCTCCCAAACCTGTTATGGAACTCAAACTCCAACTGTAACCTTCAAGCCTCTAACTTTCCTTTTCCTTTATCCTTCTTTCTTTCTTCAACAGCTTGCAAAAATATCCAATTAAACAAACCATCTTCAGGAAAACTCACAAACCAGAATATCATAATCCAAAATAAACCTTAAGAGGAGGAGAAGAAGAAGATGGAGAACCACACGTAAATGTAGTAGCTTACCTTGAAAACTCAGTTCTTATCTTTTAAAACACAACTCAACTTGTAGAATATAGATACATGCAAAACCCATGGAAAGCAAGGAAGAATGAAGAGAAGAAAGAGGAGAACGGGACAACCAAGGAAAAGAAAAAAAATGAAAACAATTTCTCCCTCTTTCTCTTTCTTCTTTGAAATCCTCAACATGCACACTATCCATTTGTCATATTCTGATTGGACCCCCAATTCCACTAACTACTCTTTTTCCAACTGCTCCTTACAATTACTAATAAATCCTTGTAAAAATACTTTTTACTCACTAAATAAAATCTATCAAATAAATAAAACAATACTTTTAATTCCTTTCAATTACATCCTCTTTTCGATTATAAACTTACCCAAAAGCTCTTATTTCTTCTGCATAAATAACCACAATACTCCCAAAGTCCAATTAACTTACTAATTCCAACTAGACCACTTTTGGGGTGTGACAAATCTCTCCCCCTTAAGAAATTTCGTCCTCGAAATTTCCCCGCTGATCATTTACATCCAAAAAGCAAAATCGAACACAAACAAAACTGATCAAATCAATACTTACCGGAAGGACCTGCGGCATCAGTCGCATCTTCTCCAATCAAAGCATATACCCTAGGCCGATTATATTCTTCCGTAGCACCAAGTCGTTGCACCGTCTCTGATGGTGCTTGCAGAGCTCTACTTCTATCACGGTTGCTTCGGGTGACATTGGATCTTCTACTTTCTTGTTGATTCTTGTCCTCTTGTCGATTAGGGCAACTTGCAAACCGATGCTCCATACTCCCGCACTTAAAGCATGCACCGGTAATCTTACGACATGTACCCCAATGGTACCTATGACAATGCTCACACTCCGGTGCTCGATTTCCCTTACTACCATGTGGGGATACACTCCCTACTTGTGAAGGCACTTGAACAGTCCCTCTATTTCCTTGCCCAATTGTAGCACCCTTGGGTTTCTTGTTAATAGCAACTCCATCATTCGGAGCTCTTCTCTTCTGTGCTATCTTTTGCTTTACTATCTCAGATTCCTCTACTTTATAGCAGCAGCCACAAGTTGATAATATCCAACGGGATGCATAACGGACATCGCCGATAAAGGGCCTCGGATTACTTCTCTCAATCCTTCCTGAAAATGTCTGCATCTAAACTCATCTGTCAACAACTGCTCGGGCACATACTTACTCAACCGGTTGAATTCCTTATCATACACACTCACGGTCATACCCCGCTGCTTCAAACAGATGAACTCTCTCCACTTGGCTTCTTGGTATGCCTTCGTCGCATACTTCTGCTCAAATTCTTGCTTGAAGAATTCCCATGTCAACTCGGCTGGTCGCAGAGGATTTCGCATCACAAGTTCCTACCAATCATACGCTGATCCTTAAAGCAACGACACTGCACAAAGCACCCTCTGGTCTGCAAGACATCTAATCTCTTGCAAAATCCGACCTACCCTCTTAAGCCAAAACTCAGCCACATCTGATTCATCCAAAGCAGCCCCATGAAAATCCCAAACAACCAACATCAACTCTCATGCATTAAAAACATATTCTTAATCCTAAAATCATGCCTGAAAGTTCAAATGATTTAACATAAAGATGCTCATCTAACATCAAAATATGACATTTCACCACCTTTATTAGCAACCATCAGATGTCAGAAATCCTTTATATCTCCACTACAAATACATAACAACTTAACATGCAACTTAAATTTATCAAAGCATTTAAGTCAAATCCACATACTCTATCAATCATGCATTTCTATATTTAAACCTTACAACCACCTCATCATTTTAACTCAAAACAGGAACCAAAGTGAGAATGGCAAAACACTCCAGCTCACAACATCCATAAAAAATACAGCTCCCAAACCTATTATAGAACTCAAACTCCAAATGTAACCTTCAAGCCTCTAACTTTCCTTTTCCTTTATCCTTCTTTCTTTCTTCAACAGCTTGCAAAAATATCCAGCCAAACAAACCATATTCAGGAAAACTCACAAACCAGAATATCATAATCCAAAACAAACCTTAAGAGGAGGAGAAGAAGAAGATGGAGAACCACACGTAAATGTAGTAGCTTACCTTGAAAACTCAGTTCTTATCTTTTAAAACACAACTCAACTTGCAGAATATAGATACATACAAAACCCATGGAAAGCAAGGAAGAATGAAGAGAAGAAAGAGGAGAACGGGACAGCCAAGGAAAAGAAAGAAAATGAAAACAATTTCTGCCTCTTCCTCTTTCTTCTTTGAAATCCTCAACATGCACACTATCCACTTGTCATATTCTGATTGGACCCCCAATTCCACTAACTACTCTTTTTCCAACTGCTCCTTACAATTACTAATAAATCCTTGTAAAATACTTTTTACTCACTAAATAAAATCTATCAAATAAATAAAACAATACTTTTAATTCCTTTCAATTACATCCTCTTTTCCATTATAAACTTACCCAAAAGCTCTTATTTCTTCTGCATAAATAACCACAATACTCCCAAAGTCCAATTAACTTACTAATTCCAACTAGACCACTTTTGGGGTGTGACAAATCTCTTCCCCTTAAGAAATTTTGTCCTCGAAATTTCCCCGCTGATCATTTACATCCATAAAGCAAAATCGAACACAAACAAAACTGATCAAATCAATACTTACCGGAAGGACCTGCGGCATCAGTCGCATCTTCTCCAATCAAAGCATATACCCTAGGCCGATTATATTCTTCCGTAGCACCAAGTCGTTGCACCGTCTCTGATGGTGCTTGCGGAGCTCTACTTCTATCACGGTTGCTTCGGGTGACATTGGATCTTCTACTTTCTTGTTGATTCTTATCCTCTTGTCGATTAGGGCAACTTGCAAACCGATGCTCCATACTCCCGCACTTAAAGCATGCAGCGGTAATCTTGCGACATGTACCCCAATGGTACCTATGACAATGCTCACACTCCGGTGCTCGATTTCCCTTACTACCATGTGGGGCTACACTCCCTACTTTTGAAGGCACTTGAACAGTCCCTCTATTTCCTTGCCCAATTGTAGCACCCTTGGGTTTCTTGTTACTAGCAACTCCATCATTCGGTGCTCTTCTCTTCTGTGCTATCTTTTGCTTTACCATCTCAGATTCCTCTACTTTATAGCAGCAGCCACAAGTTGATAATATCCAACGGGATGCATAATGGACATCGCCGATAAAGGGCCTCGGATTACTTCTCTCAATCCTTCCTGAAAATGTCTGCATCTAAACTCATCTGTCAACAACTGCTCGGGCACATACTTACTCAACCGGTTGAATTCCTTATCATACTCACTCACGGCATACCCCGCTGCTTCAAACTGATAAACTCTCTCCACTTGGCTTCTTGGTATGCCTTCGTCACATACTTCTGCTCAAATTCTTGCTTGAAGAATTCCCATGTCAACTCGGCTGGTCGCTGAGGATTTCGCATCACAAGTTCCCACCAATCATACGCTGATCCATGAAGCAACGACACTGCACAAAGCACCCTCTGGTCTGCAAAACATCTAATCTCTTGCAAAATTCGACCTACCCTCTTAAGCCAAAACTCAGCCACATCTGATTCATCCAATGCAGTCCAATGAAAATCCTCTGCTCCTCTTTTTCTTAACAATTCAGTTGGAGCCTTA
The DNA here is from genome assembly GCA_947683425.1 of Excoecaria cochinchinensis. Taxonomy (NCBI): domain Eukaryota; kingdom Viridiplantae; phylum Streptophyta; class Magnoliopsida; order Malpighiales; family Euphorbiaceae; genus Excoecaria; species Excoecaria cochinchinensis. The sequence goes on from CANTUQ010000020.1 coordinate 6,096,188, forward strand.
GGAGCAGTCAACCTATCTACCACTTGTAGTAACCCTTGCACTAATGCTGGATCAAAAAAAACTCCCCTATTTGCACCCATAGCTTGTGCCGGTTCCTGTGTATGCCTATCCTTTCTGACCGGATCACCTCCTCTGACCGGATTATCTCTACGACCCACATTGACACTGTCCATTGTGTCGCCCATGTACTCACTTGGATCCGACTCCATATAAACACAACACAACACAAGACATCTGCATTAGGCCACGATATAAAACTGACTCGCATGCATAGACTCGACTCTTCACTCAAACAATCACAACATAACCCAGAACCACCAAATCGGGCTCAGATACCAAGCTATAACACCCTGATACCCCCGTTGGAAGGATACCGGAGCGCCACGCGGGCAAACACATAAACAAATCCAAATACACACTAATAAACAAAACCAAAATGAGATTTAAAGAAACCTTTAAACATAATATAGCAAGTCCTTGAACATACATCATATCAATATCATTTTACCAAACAGGCTTGTAAGCAAATACATATACCAAAATAGTTGTTCCATTATAAAAGATTTATTTTGCTATGAACAAGCCAAGTACAAAATAACAATGGAAGACACAAAAATAAACTTCATCCAAAAAGACTTCTAGTTGCCGACCTGCAGATGTCCAACTCTAAAATGAACCTGCCACCTACACGGGAAAAGAGCCCGTGCTAAGCGATAACGCTTAGTGGGGAGGAACAACACATGCATGTACATGTAATTGCAATAAACACATATATATAAGCTTAATAATAATAAAAGCATAAAAATATATATACTGCTCATGTATATAACAATTGTTCATCATACTCAAGTACATCGCAATTTAACCATTCATATTCAAATACAAGTATAATATTTCATCATGATATAACGCATATATATATACATGTAATAATTATTCATTTCATATAAGTAACGGCTGCATAAATTAAACTCATATAATAACTTCAAGTAATAGCCTAATTACTCGCTAACTAGTGGATACGGGTACTAATGATACTGATAGGACACAGTATCCCAAGCAAATGGAGACATGAGTCTCAAAACGTTCTTATATTCATGTATACCCAAAGGTATATCGGAGACCGAGGCCTCAAACATCTTATATGACCCAAACGGGGTCCGCATGTAACGAATAACATATAGCAGCTGCACTCACACCCTGACCCTTGATAAGCGCTTATCTATCCACTAACTATGACTACCAGGCTCAAATAACAACTCATTCAAGATCTAAAATAATTATCATATAACTGACAATAAATCAAGTATAATCATGTTATTTTATGAATACATGTATATTGGTCAAACTCAGAAACATAAACATCATATACTAGTCTCAATATGAACATAAAACTCACGATTAAATAATGCAGGTGCATATAAATTATATGCATCACATATAATTCTCCACGCTAAGGAGACTTATTTCTGAATGTTAAACATATAGTTCAACATACAAATATGCAATGCATTATTCATTTCCACCTACTAAGCTCATTGTCATATAGAAGTGTATATTATAAAAGTAAACATATAATTTTTACATACACGTGTAATACTCTTAAACCAAGACATATAAATCAATTACCACTGATACCAAACATAAACTCCCAATTTATTGACTCATATACATTTACAGTACATAATAGTCATAAATAGGAAAACATTCATTATCATTTAGCTTATAGTTAAAACCTCATGACATAACACAACCATATCCACAAGAACATAATTATATAATATGATAAATTTATTAACTATGAACCCATAATAAAGATTCAAAAGCAAATTACCCATAAAAACAACCCAAAAAGAGGAAACATGGTTTACACGGGCAGAAGCTAAAAAATAAACTTCCAGTGCCGATGTAGACGTCGGTATGGAGTACCCTTTACCGCCGTGTAGCACGACGGGCACAAAATCATACTTACAAAACCATTTTACACGGCGGTATGAGGTATCCCTTACCGCCGTGTACCAAGACGGACACACAAACTTCACAACCATTAGCATTTTACACCGCGGTATGAGGTATCGCTTACCGCCATGTAAGATGATGAAACCACAGAAACTAAGGAAAAAGCTTACCTGTTGCCACCCAAACAACCACCATCAACTCTCATGCATTAAAAACTTATTTTTAATCCCAAAATTATGCCTGAAAGTTCAAATGATTTAACATAAAGATGCTCATCTAACATCAAAATATGACATTTCACCATCTTCATTAGCAACCATCAGATGTCAAAAATCCTTTACATCTCCACTACAAATTCATAATAACTTAACATGCAACTTAAATTTATCAAAGCATTTAAGTCAAATCCACATACTCTATCAATCATGCATTTCTATATTTAAAACTTACAACCACCTCATCATTTAAACACAAAACAGGAACCAAAGTGAGAATGGCAAAACACTCCAACTGACAACATCCATAAAAAAATACAGCTCCCAAACCTGTTATGGAACTCAAACTCCAATTGTAACCTTCAAGCCTCTAACTTTCCTTTTCCTTTATCCTTCTTTCTTTCTTCAACAGCTTGCAAAAATATCCAACCAAACAAACCATGTTTAGGAAAACTCACAAACCAGAATATCATAATCCAAAATAAACCTTAAGAGGAGGAGAAGAAGAAGGTGGAGAACCACACGTAAATGCAGTAGCTTACCTTGAAAACTCAGTTCTTATCTCTTATAACACAACTCAACTTGCAGAATATAGATACATGCAAAACCCATGGAAAGAAAGGAAGAATGAAGAGAAGAAAGAGGAGAACGGGATAGCCAAGGAAAAGAAAGAAAATGAAAACAATTTCTGCCTCTTCCTCTTTCTTCTTTCAAATCCTCAACATGCACACTATCCACTTGTCATATTCTGATTGGAAACCCAATTCCACTAACTACTCTTTTTCCAACTGCTCCTTACAATTACTAATAAATCCTTGTCAAAATACTTTTTACTCACTAAATAAAATCTATCAAATAAATAAAACAATACTTTTAATTCCTTTCAATTACATCCTCTTTTCCAATATAAACTTACCCAAAAGCTCTTATTTCTTCTGCATAAATAACCATAATACTCCCAAAGTCCAATTAACTTACTAATTCCAACTAGACCACTTTTGGGGTGTGATATCATATGTGTTTATTTGTGTTAGAATTAGGGATATTTTATGTTTTGTTTGAGTTTGGGGTATAGGATAATATTGGAGGAAAAAGGTGGAGAAAGATGAAGAAAAGAGCAGAATTGAGCAAAGGAAGAAGTGTCTCTGTCGTGAACGTGATGGAGCACGCTAAGGGAAGCCAAAGGAGGAAGAGAGAAAAAGGAAAAAGAGAGCCTGTCGCGACCAAGGGGCTCGTCGCGAGGTCGCGACAGGGCACGGAGAAGGCAAACGCGAGGAAGGTGGAGCGATGAAAGAGGTGCACTCTATCGCGAGCGCGACAGATAGATCAGTCAGAGACAAAAAGATGAAATCTCACATTGAAGAGTTGTGTTTCTCCACCAACCTTTGCAGCTATTACCAAGAGTCATCTGAAGGGGCATAAGTAGATATTATAAATTATACTTCTAACTATAATTTAGGGAGTTGAACATTTGATTAAGTAAAATTTCTGTAAGTTAGAATAGTTTTTCCTTCCTTAGTCTAATTTTCTCAAGTAGAGTTTATGCATTGAAGAGAAGATAGCATACAAAGAAGAAGACTACCTTTGGTGACTTGAAAAGGGTTGAGAAATCTCCTTCTTCATTTCTTATCTTTTTACTCTTCTTTGTAAATTTTGTGATGTAAATTCTGAACTTGAATACCTAATATTAAATGTTTTATTGTTCATATTAATTCATGTGTTCTTACTTGTAGAATTTCTTATTAGGATACTATGTATGATCATTATAAGTATGAGTTTAACTGAAAAATGAATTCATATTTACAATCTAATGGTAAATCATCATTGAAGCATTATTTGAGAAATCATAGTGTTAAAATGGTTGCTATAGGTTGTGACTTAACCTAAGATTTGCATGTTTAATTTTCTAGTTCATTAATGAAAGTTGTGAAATAGAATTACTTATGCATATTTTAGGCAATCTTATTTATGTCGAGAGAGTAAGTAGGAAATTTATTCAACTTGGCTTGCATGACAAGAATACTATAATCATTAAGAACAATTAATTCAAGTTCCATTTTTATACTTATCATCCTTTATCTTTTTATCTTCTTTGACCAACAGTAATTAGGTTTAGTTAATTTAGATTCTAGAATAGTTTACATCCACTTTACCATTAATTGATCATTGTAAACAAAGTTAAAATTAGGTAGTAATAGTGTGTAAACTACGTTACTCGTGGGATCGACATTCTTAAGTACTGCTTTGGTACACCGTATACTTGCAGTCATTAGCATCTATAGAAAATACCCAACAAATTTTTGATGCCGTTGCCGGGGAACGTTAATTTTGCCATTATGAAATTTGATTTATGATTTTGGATTAGAATATTTTCTTTTGTTTTTATTTGTTTGATTGTTTTAGTTTGACTGTGTGATTTGTTTTTTGTTTTCCAGGATTTGACAGTTCATGCCTAGTACAAGAAGTTCACAAGAAGAACTTGAACCATTGAATCCTGAAATTGAAAGATTTTTGTCAAGTAACCGGAAATCCAATAGAAAGAAGAACAAGAATAAGAGACCAATTATCATGGCTGATAAAAATCCACCAAGACTTATGGACTTTGCGACACCTGCATTGAGTGGTGGTCAACAAGGAGTGGTAAGGCCAACGGTAAATGCAAATCAATTTGAGATTAAACCTTCTTTATTACAAATGATTCAAAATAGCATTCAATTTTATGGTTTGGTAAATGAGCATCCTAATGCTTATTTGGCAAATTTTCTTGAAATATGTGATACCTTTAAGATTAATGGTGTGTCGGCTGATGCAATCAAACTTAGGCTTTTCCCTTTCACTTTGAAAGATAAGGCCAAAGCTTGGTTTAATTCGCTAGCAAGGGGATCAATTACTACTTGGGACTAATTGGCCCAAGCATTTTTATCCAAATATTTTCCCTTGGCTAAAACAGCCAAAATCATAAAGGATATCACTACATTTGTTCAAAATGACAATGAATCTTTGTATAAGGCTTGGGAAATGTTCAAAGAATTGCAAAGAATGTGTCCACACCATAACCTTCCAAGGGAGCTTTTGATGCAAACCTTCTATAATGGAGTTAACCCAACTACAAGAGGTACAATAGATGCTACAGCTGGTGGATCCTTGATGAGAAAAATAACCGAAGCAGCATTTGAATTATTGGAGGAAATTTCAATGAACAATTGCCTGTGGCCTACTGAGAGAGTAATGGATTCTAATTCTTCTAATGCTAGGGGAGTACATGCACTTGATTCTATAGTTGCTTTGCAAGCTCAAGTAGAAGCCTTAACTCATAAACATAATAGTTTAGGAGTGGGAGGTAGTCAGCAAAATAGTTGTAACATTTGTGGGCAACTAGGACTTTTTAGTGAAGGATGTAATTTAGGGATAACTAATAATGAAGAGCAAGTTAGCTTTATTCAAGGTCAAGGTCGTGGTAACCCTTACTCTAGTACATATAATCCAGGTTAGAGAAATCATCCCAACTTTTCTTGGGGAAATAATAGTAACCAAAATAGGAGTGTAGGTTTTCAACAACCTCAAGATAGGTTTGGGGCTTTAGAAGTTAAGATGGATAGGCTCTTGGAGGGAATTAATATGAAATTTAACTCACAAGATGAGAACCACAAGAGGCTGGAAAATAAGTTTCATCAGATTACAAAGAATCAAGCCTCATCCATCCATAACTTAGAAGTGCAAATTAGGCAATTAGCAAAGGCTTTACCTTCAAGGTTACAAGGAACTTTACCAAGTAATACAGAGGAGAACCCAAGGGAATGTCTAAAAGCCATCAATTTGAGGTTAGGTAAATCCTATACTAATGAAATTGTTACTACTAACAAGAGTGGAGAATTGCAGGAAAATGACAAGAAGAACAACTTTTCTGTCGCGAGCATGACGCCTATCGCGATCGCGATAGAGGAGAGGCCGAGTAATGTCGCGGGCGCGGTACCTATCGCGAGCGTACCAGTTGAAGGAGAGTATTCTGTCGCGAGCACAACACCTATCGCGGGCGCGACATAAATGACTTCTAAGGCAAATCTTCCAAAGACGTTTCAACCTCGTCCACCATTTCCTCAACGCCTAAAGAGGCAAAACCAAGATAAGCAATTCCAATCTTTTATTGAGAAATTGAAGAATTTGCACATCAATTTGAATTTTATTGAGGCCATTACACAAATTCCTAATTATGCAAAATTTCTTAAAGATTTAATTTCTAAGAAAAGAAATTGGGAAGATATATCCACTATTGCATTAACTGAGGCATGTAGTTCTATAATCACAAATAACTTGCCTACAAAGCTTAAGGATAATGGTAGCTTTACTATTCCATACACTTTAGGAGATGTTGAGTTTCCTAAGTGTTTATGTGATTTGGGGGCAAGTATAAATCTCATGCCTTTATCTATCTTTAAAAAGTTGGGGTTGGATTATGTTAAACCTACTTCCATGGTTTTGCAATTAGCTGATCAATCTATTAAGAAACCTATGGAATAGTAGAAGATGTGTTGGTAAAAGTGGATAAGTTTATTTTACCTGCTGATTTTATTTTCTTCGATTTTGCATATGATGTGAAATGTCCATTGATTTTGGGAAGACCTTTCATGAGGACTTGTAGGGCTTTGGTGGATGTCTATGAGGGCACTTTAGTCTTAAGAGTAGGGGATGATAGTGTGAAATATTATAAGGATAGAGCATTACAATATCCCATGGATGAAAATGTGTGCATGAAAATAGATGTTATCAATGCTTGCGTTTTGGAGGTATTGAAAAATGCAGGTTAAAAGAAGTTATCAATGCTTGCGTTTTGGAGGTATGAAGCAAGAGAGCTTAAGGCCAGAACTTATTTATTGGAATAAAGCACCTTTGCCACCTTCAATTGTATGTCCTCCAAATGTGGAATTAAAAGAACTACAAAATCATTTGAGGTATGCATTTCTTGGCTCTAATCATACTTTGCCTATTATAATTTCCAACAAACTTACTAGTGTACAAGAGTATGTATTGTTAGAGGTTATTAAAAAAAGGATAAAAAGTATTGGTTAGCGGACTTCTAATCTAGAAGGTATTAGTCCTAATGTAGTCATGCATAGGATAAACTTGGAAGATGAATGTTAGCCAAAAGCTTATAGGCAAAGAAGGCTTAACCCTCACATGAAAGAGGTAGTGAAAAAAGAAGTTATTAAGTTGCCTGATGCTGGGATCATCTATCCAATTTCGGATAGTGATTAGGTGAGTCCAATACATTGTGTTCCAAAGAAGGGAGGTATGACGGTTGTTAGGAATAAGAATGGTGATCTAATTCCTACTAGAACCACCACCGGTTGGAGGGTGTGTATAGACTATAGGAAGTTAAATTCAGTAACTAGGAAAGATAATTTTCCTTTACCGTTAATTGACCAAATGTTGGAGAGAATAGCTGGTCATTCTCATTACTGTTTTTTAGATGGTTATTCAGGATATTTTAAAATTTTTATCTACGCTATTGACCAAGAGAAAACCACATTTACTTGTCCATATGGGACCTTTGCATACAGGCAAATGCCTTTTGGGTTATGCAATGCACCAGCCACCTTTCAACTGTGTATGACTTCAATTTTTGGTGATATGATAGAGGATATAATGGAAGTTTTTATGGATGACTTTTCTGTTTATGGGGATTCATTTGAGCTTTGTCTACAAAATTTAGAAAAAGTATTGGCTAGATGTGAAGAAACTAATTTGGTTCTTAATTGGGAGAAATGCCATTTTATGGTAGATGAGGGGATAGTTTTAGGGCATAAGATTTTAAGTCAAGGGATTGAGGTAGATAGAGCAAAAACAAAATTGATTGAGAAATTACCTCCACCCACTACACTTAAAGGGGTAAGATCTTTTCTTGGTCTTACTGGTTTTTATAGAAGATTTATAAAGCATTTTTCATTGATTGCTAAACCTTTGACTAACTTGTTAATAAAGGATGTGCCTTTTGAATTTTCTTAAGAATGTATGCATGCTTTTGATACTTTGAAGAAAGCCCTTGTAAGTGCACCTATTATCACCACTCCTAATTGGGAATTGCCATTTGAGATCATGTGTGCTGCAAGTGATTTTACTGCGGGATGTGTGCTAGGACAAAGGCATGGTAAGAATTTGCATGTGATTTATTATGCTAGCCACACTTTGTCACCTCCTCAAATCAATTACACAACCACTAAAAAAGAGATGTTAGCTGTGGTTTATGCATGTGACAAATTTTGATCTTACTTGTTAGGGTCTAAAGTTATTATTTATACGGATCATGCGGCATTGAGGTATTTGTTTGCTAAGAAAGATGCTAAACCTAGATTGATTCGTTGGGTATTATTATTGCAAGAATTTGACCTTGTCATTAAAGATGAAAAGGGAAGTGAAAATTTAGTAGCTGACCATTTGTCAAGGTTAAAAAACAACGATGAACCTTTAGGTGATAGCATTAATGAGTCTTTTCCGGATGAATCATTAATGTCACTTGAAATTATGCATGTACCTTGGTATGCTGATTTTGCTAATTATCTTGCTGTTGGGATTGTGCCTAATGGTTTGACATGGCAACAAAAGAAAAAGTTTTTTAATGATGTCAAACATTATCTTTAGGAGGAACCCTATTTATTTAAGATGAGTAGGGATGGCATAATCCGTAGATGTGTGAGTGAGGAAGATTATCAAAACATCTTAACACATTGTCATGCTGCTTTGTATTCGGGTCATAATGGTTCTACTAAGACTGCTTCTAGGGTGCTTGAATGCGGTTCTTTTGGCCTACTTTGTTTCATGATGCAAGAGTGTTTGTTTCTAAGTTTGATAAATGTCAAAGAGCTGGTAATATTAGTAAGAGAGATGAAATGCCTTTGAATAACATATTGGAAGTTGAAGTATTTGATGTGTGAGGGATTGATTTTATTGGTCCTTTCCCTACATCTTTTGGGCAAAATTACATTTTGGTTGGTGTAGATTATGTATCCAAATGGGTTGAAGCAAAAGCAACGCCAACTAATGATTCAAAGGTAGTGCTAAAGTTTTTGAAGAAGCTCTTCTCAAGGTTTGGAGTGCCAAGAGCCATCATAAGTGATGGCGGTAAGCATTTCATTAACCGTTCTTTTTATTCTTTATTGCATAAATATGGTGTGCATCATAGGGTAGCTACACCATTTCACCCACATGAAGTGGTCAAAGTGTCCAATAGGGAACTTAAGTGGATATTAGAAAAAACTGTTTCTAATTCTAGAAAGGATTGGGCACATAAATTGGATGATGCTTTATGGGCATACCACACAGCATTTAAGGCACCTATTGGTATGAAACCATATAGGTTGGTTTATGGAAAAGCATGTCATTTTCCTGTGCAGTTATAGTATAAAGCATATTGGGCTATTAGAACCTTGAATTATGACTTAAAGGATGCAAGCGTCAAGAGATGTTTGCAATTGAATGAGCTTGATGAGTTAAGACTTTTTGCATATGAAAATGCCAAAATCTATAAAGAAAGGTCTAAGAAATGGCATGATGCTCATATAAGGTATAAACATTTCACCATTGGGGATAAGGTTCTTTTGTACAATTCAAGGTTGAAACTCTTTCTTGGAAAATTGAAATCTAGAAAGAGTGGACCCTTTGAAGTCACCCAAGTTTTTTATCAAGGTTTCCTAGAACTCAAAAATGAAAAAGGGGAATTATTTAAAGCCAATGGTCAAAGATGTAAGGTGTATTTGGAGGAAACCTTTCATGGAAGGGAGGTGTGACGCACGCCGGATCCCTGCGGCCGCCCGTGTGACCGCCCGCTTGAGGGCGATCTGGGCATTTGAGGGCCCGCTAAAAACTTGTAATAAATCGCAAGTGTGTTTATGTTGGGCAACAAGGAGGTTTCATGGAGTCGCCACCCAATAGAACATTGGGAAACTTTCTCTCGCCTCGGAGAGCCTAAGACTGTTCTTAGTATCCATTTTGGGCCAACCAGAGGGGTCTTGGAGGGTAAACCTCTCGCCCTAAGGAGCATAGGATTAATGCCAAAATCTCATGACACAAGAGGTGTCTTGGAGGGTAAACCTCTCGACTCTGTGAGCCCAAAGATCAGAGCTAGGTTCGAGACTTCTCATCTATTTTTACCTTGATTATTTTATGATCAAATTTTAATTATCATTAATTCGCTCTCTCTCCACACGATGCAATTGATTAAAGGCGCATTTATTCACATTTGGAAAGCAGTAAATGAGCAAGTAAATAGCGAAAGCAATAAATTACAATAATACAAGGAGCAGAATACAACTCCCTTTTATAAATGTGCGATACATACACAAATCAGGGCATTGCTTATTTTGAGGACTTTTGTCCCCGCATGCATCATTATCAAAATGGCTATTTTATTATGAGGATTTTTATTGGATAAAAATAGGACATTGGGTCCTTACGTTTATGAAAACCTCATTTTATTGAATATAAAACATTAATCAATTTTTATATTTAGCGGGATACAAGAAGGGTATACTCATGTGCATAGAATAATTAATGAATAACCAAATAAAGGAAATAACTAAAAAGGTTAGAAAACTAAACCGGACGGAATCCTCCGAGCATGGTATATCACCCCTCGAGCTCAGGATAGTCCAAGAAAATCAATATATGCTCACAAAAAGTTAAAAGATGTTAATATATGAAAGCTCAACATAAATGAAGTCAAAAGACTTGAGAGAAATAGAAGAGATTTGGAAACGTGGAGACAGACCCAGCGACGGCCTCTATCGAGTGACGGACGAGCGTCAGTCAAAATGACTAATGTGTCCCGTCGCTCACTCAAGAGAGAGGGCGTCTGTGAGTGGGGTGACCGACGGGCATCGGTGAAGCAGATGACCCGTCGGTCACCACTGTCTCCGAAAATAAACTGTGAAAACACTCTTTTTTTCAAAGAAAAAATGGTTTTTTATCACAAAATAAGATGAAGAGAATCAAAATAAAGAGAAGTGAAAGCAAAAAGCCAAAAGAACAGCAAAAATAAAGGATAAAGATGAAATAACACGGAGAATAAGTCCGGAATATTTACCCTCAGATAATGTTTTAGTGAGATTCTTGGTGTCGATTAGAGTCCCGCGCGCTCCACGAAAAATGAAATGAAAGGTTAGGAAAGAGGAAAATAGATTGTTTCCTTCTTAACCCCTCAAAAAGACTGACTTTGGAATCAAAAACCCGAAGAAAACTAATTAGTTTTAGCTCCTTTTTAACGGTTTGATTCTCAAATTAAAAGAAATTTATTAATATATGTGTTTGCTGGAAGAGAGAGAAAATATGCTTGAATTTGGGCAGAGTTTCCCCTCCTGAAAAATTTTGGAACCCTTTTTAGGAAGAAAATCAAAGCCTTTACAGGCCAGGCACAACCGACGGGCGTCGGATGTGGAGACGGGCATCGGAAGAATCCTTCTGACACAAGGATTCATCCGACGGCCCTGCCATTTCCACCGACGGGCGTCGGAGAGGTTGCGTGCTCCGGGAAACAAGGTGGCGTGTTCCTGAATAGGCGGAGCCTTCCGACGGGCATCGAAAAAATTATGGGCCGTCTGTGACACCAAGCGACGGGCTGGCCTATAACAGACGGGCTGACCGTCTGTCACGAAAAAAATACTTTTTGACTCGAAAATTCCCTGTTTTCTCTCCCTCTGCCGACGAAAGGTGAAAAGACTCATTTCTCGTGGAGTATGGGACTAAAACCTCCGAATCCAAACCGTTTGTACAGGCTCGGACACTGATTTTATCATAGGGTAATCTCTGATCCGGACCGCTCCGGGACACGGTGCTTACAGTTGCCCCCAGTTTTGGTGAAACTAGAGCACAAGTGCCTAGACGAGCTAAAACTCAGAGAAAGGACGGAAAGGAAGATAGTGTACCTTTGGCGATCCTTACCCCCTGTGCCTTTTACCGGGTAGACCTTGTCTCAGTCTGTTCGGCATGTGAGGATATCCCTATCGGTCTCATCTCGACTTGTAGGTGTTGGTGAGATGTAGCATTCTCTAGCCACGACCTCGATGTGAAGAGCAGTGTTTCTCTAACTGCAACTTCTGCTTCTGCTGGCCTCGTCTCGGCTTGCGCAGGATTGAGGAAATGTAGCACTCTCTGACTATAAATCCGCTGTGAAGAGCAGTGTTTCTCTAATTGCAGCTTCGACTTCTACTGGCCTCGTCTCGACTTGCATAGGGTTGAAGGGATGTAGCACTCTCTGGCTACAAACTCGGTGTGAAGAGCAGTATTTCTTTAACTGCAGCTTTGACTTCTGCTGGCCTCGTCTCGGCTTGCGCAGGGTTGAAGAGATGTAGCACTCTCTGGCTACAAACTCGGTATGAAGAGCAGTGTTTCTCTAACTGCAGCTTCAATTGGTGAGAAGCGGTACTCTCTGACCACAGTCTCAAAAGGAAGAGTAGTATTCTCTAACTACAACTTCAATTGTCTAAGTTCCCTTGCTAACCCCCATCCGATCTGCAAGGCGCATAGCACTCTCTGGATCCCGCGTGAACTGTGAGATGAGGTACTTTCTGACCATAATCTTGATTTTGTAGAGGAGGAGATCTCGCTGGGTTCCCCGTTCCCAAAAGACATGAATCTTTGGCGCCCTTGTTCGGACTTCTAATCGATGCTTGTGTTCTGATTGATGTTTCTCTGTACCTGTGTGATAGAAGGTTTTGTTAATTCATGTTTGAGTTGTTATTTTTTTTTTAACACGTCTATGAATGGCATGGTTTTGCTTTATCTACCAGGTCATGTTTCATTTATATCCTTTTCTATTGAGTTGTCATCATCATTTTTTTTCATTAATTTTTTGGTTTTCCTTATTTTTGAATACGAGCAAATGTGAAAACATATATTTATAAATAACTGAGTAAATGCATAAACTTAAAACAAAGTTTTTTTCACTAGAAATATCCATTTTTGTACAATGTATATACAAAGTGAAAATGTACAAAAATACAAAAATGACTCCCTGAACATCAGAGGGGTGTGTAGTCGGAGGGCTCATTAGGGTCCTCATCATCTGATATGTGCACTGTCCCTGGCGGAGGTGGAGGTGGAGTTGGCTGTGCCGGAGGTGGAGGCTGAGCCATGGAAGGTCCTGCCCTAGCATCATGGGCCTATCTGAATCTAATCTGAGCATAGCCATCCAAGAAGGGCTGGGTACAAGTCCTCATAAACCCTAAGGTCTCTGAAACTGTGCCTCCTAGCTTCTTGAACGCCTGGCTCATCTGAATGGTCTGCTCGCTGGCGGCCCTCCTCATCTGCTCTAGGAACTGCTCTGTTTACTCTCTGAACTCCCTCATGGTCTGAGACAAGGGTGGGAGAATCCCCTCTATCGCCTAGACCCGGGATCTCAGGGAGTCGAGCGACTCGCCGATCATCTGTAGGGTCATATCAACCCTCTGAGATGCCTGGTCCTGAGACGTCCTCATCTCATGAGCGAGCTACTGCCTAAGCTCCCTCTGGCCCTGGGCGATCTGCTCTATCAGCCTCACCTGCTCATCTCTAAAGGCCTCCAGGACCTGAGCCTGCTCTCGCACGGTGTGCTCGATATAACCGGCCTGCTCCTGAGCCAAACGCTCTATCCCCCGAGACTGCTCCTGAATAGCAGCCTGCTGACGGTCTAACCTCTATTGTATAGCTCTGTCTCTCTCATCTTGTCGTCGCTCTAAGGCTGCGAACATGGATGTGAGGAGCTAGGAGAAGTCAGGCTATGCTGGCTACTGCTGTGCTGGCTCTGATGGCGGGGCTGCGGAGGTGGAGGCCCCTGGGTCGCCTCGAAAATATGGGTGATACCTCTCGGGGGGCTCGTGGGTAGACCTCTGTACCTTGATGCTCGGCAACGGGATAGGAGTCGGTGCTCTGAACGCCGGTGAAGCCGCAAAGAGCTCGTCATAGCGAACTCCATGTCGAAATCCGACAGGGTCCTGGGCTGCTCCTGCTGTGGTGGCGGTGGCACAGTCTGAGGATGAGGCTGGGGAGGCTGAGGAGGCTACTGCTCCGGCTCGGGCTGAGGAGGCTGATGCTCCGGCTGAGGAGGCTACTGCACCGGCTGAGGAGGCTGTTGCTCTGGCTGCTCCGGGTCTGGACCCAAGGGTTGAAGTGAGAACATCCGCCTGGTCTCGTGGATGGACAACACTCTGTAAGCCTCTGCCTTCCCTGATATCTGCGAGATCATCCCAATCTGCACTGCCGCTGCGGCATCCACATGTATCCCCTCATCCAGGGGTCCTCTCAGCCTGTCTGGGGTAACTCCTAACCCCAAAAGCAACCGAGTGATGACTCCTCCCACTATCACCACTGGTGTCAGTCCTCTGCCAACTCTGACCAAGTTAGCCAAGATCTCATGGCTAACGTTGAGGCGCTGGCCTGCCACCATAGCCCAGAGGCTCCAGATCTCGGCCGCGTTGAGTGACCCTGGATTACCAGCTCGACCAAGGTATAAACTGGATAGCACTTTATGCAGGTACCGGAGTGCCTGAGACACCAGTACGGTGCTCTTCGCTGTATCATGATCATATAGCACTCCCGGTAGGGAAATGGCCGCCCAGTGGGCGCATCTCACCGCTCGTCATGGGATCTCGGCCCCCTCCTCTCTGGGGAACCCCATGGCCTCAGTAAACCTCTGCCTAGTAATGCTGAACTGCTGGCCATCGAACTAGAACTGGACTACCCCTGGCTCTGTATCTGCCTCTGAAAGCCGCCAGAACGTAGGGTCGCTCGGACCTGCCGGGTGGCCTCTGGGAAGGTCTGGAAAGCGGGGTCAAGGAACTCTGTCCACCCGGCGCCCTCAACAAGCATGTCGACCTCCGGGGCCATCCCTAGGGCCTCTAGGAACGGCCGGGACACGAAGAGACTGGCCCGAATCTCCACCTGAGCGAGCGCCCTATATCTCTGAGTTGACTCATCGTCCATCCAACCCGGAACCACGACCTCGGCCTGGGCTTGTGGTGCTCTGCGTCTACGAGGCATCCTGCAAAAGAAATATTAGATGGTGAAAATTTGGCAAAACAGGCATTATAAGGCTTGTTTTCTAGGTGAAAGCCCATTTAGGCCTCACTCGGGCAATAGCAGCCCGAATACGAGATAAATAATAGATAATAAATGAAAAGGGGCGAATGTCCTGCCAAGGGATGTTGCCCAGCATGCTTCGCACATATCAATACAGAAGAAACATGCAATCGGCAAGGAAATACTTAAAGCGAATAAAGATGGGCTTTCTAGACCCCAAGGTATGCATTATACACAAAAATATTCAATTTTAGAATGAAGAATAAAAATTTGGGCAGCACCCCGGCAAGGGTGTGCTCAACCTCCTGCATAAAAAGGCATCAAACTAGGCCTCAGGCCTCAACAACAATATGTAAATATAAATGGGACGCACCCCGGCAAGAGTGTGCCCCCAACAACACAAAATAATGGCCTCAGGCCTCAACAATACAAAGTAATACGCTAGAAAGCCTATTTCTAAGGCGACAAAGGTATAGAAAAATGCTATTTCTATGTGATCATGCAAAAGCTCATATTAATTGCACTACAAAATAATAAATAAATAAAGAAAAAAACGGGCAGCATTCTCCCTAGATTTTTAAGGCATCTAAAGCATTCTAATCATTTCTAAGGCTAAAGGAAGAAGAAATGAAAAAATAAATTGAACTAATTAAAAAAGTAGTTATTTTACTTACTTGTAGTCGCGAGAAGTGTAGAAAAAACTGAAGAAAAATGAATGTCTGAGCATCCGGTGAGTAGAGAACGCGGAAAGATGAAAAAAAAAAGCAAGAAGAGGAGAAAAATGCTTGAAAATGCAGAAAAAAACGCAAAAGAACCATTTTTGAGAGGGGGAGTGAAAGTGACAGCGCCGCTGGTCCGTCTGCCACTCGCCCTTATATAGAGTTTCATGACCGACGGGCTGGGCGTCTGTAGGAGCGACCGATGGGCTGCCCATCTGTCGTTCACCATTCCTCCAATTAATGTGCATTTAATGCTCGTGATAGATGTAATGCTGACGTATGCATTTGCTAGGTGGATCTTAACCGACGGGCCGGCCGTCTCTTGGTAGAGACGGGTAGGCTGTCGGTGACACTTCTCTATAAATTCTTCTAAAAAATTTTTGCTCTTCGTGTCTCTTCATTTTCCCAACATCTTGAGCCCTTTATTCTTTTCAAAATGTCTTCCCCTCTTTTCAAATTAATGCACCGTATCTTAGATGACAAGCACACTTGGGAAAAAGGTGCCCTTTCCTCTCTGTCCGGGCTAAAATATCTGTGTCGGGTCAAAGTTGACCAGATCCTTCTTCTTGCGGCAACTCACTTCTGGAACCCCCGGTTTCACGTCTTCCGGTTCACTTACCAAGAGTTGTGCCCCCTGCCTGAGGAGTTAGCTGCCATTCTTGGAGCCTGGTTCCCTCCTAGTGCTCTGCCCTGCGTCCCCCGCTGTGGCTTACTCCAGACTCGGGACATAGCTATGGCTCTCAGCATACACTCTTCTGAGGCCGTCCGACTGGTTTCTCCAGGCTCTTTCTTTACTTCAGGGCCACTGATCGAGGCTCTAGATCAGTTCACTAATGTTCCCACATACCGAGTAAGCATCATATTTTTGTTTTTCATGGTGAACTTTCTCACTGTTGTTCCAGGGGGTTTGATAGGTGATCCTCGTCTGTTCGGAGTTCTGAGCGACTTTCATCGGGGATCATCACCCTTACCACTTATGCTGGCTGAGACCATTCTGGGCTTGGACTCTGTGAGCTCTGGATCCACTACTACTTTCACCGGTAGCCCCTTATTGCTCCAGGTACGTCATTATTTTAAAGGTAGTGCGTCCCTCATGGATTTTCACACTAGCTTTTCTTAGTGGGAGGTGCGTCCTTTCGGATTTTCACACAACCCTGTGCCTTATTTTTGCCTGAAGTAAACCCTACTTACTCCAATGGCTTTTTTTTTCTTTTTCTTTTTTTTTCTTTCTTAGATCTGGCTGCAAGAGAAATTGAGGATGCTGTATGAGCCACCTTCTCGGGTCATTCCACAGTATTCGCCGAGCCATTTCCTTCCACGTCGACGGCTACATGGGTGTGCCACTGCTGGTAAAGGCATTACCAGATTTGGCGAGTTATCAGATGACGACATCTGTTTCACGTCATCCTGGCTCCCACTGTCTCATGTGGTCATCGATGGGCCATCGGGGTGTGTTCCCCTCTGTGGGCTCCGTCAAGCCACCTTCTATATCACTTCTCGATGTACGCGTCAGCTCGGGATGACCTAGGATGTGGTGAGGGTCCCTTGTCTTTCCGGGGAGGAGCTCTTTCGGCTGCCTTCGCCTCAAGGTATCATGAGCTGTGGAGTAAACTACCAGTGAAGACTGTTATTCCGAGGTTCGGCGATCACTCTGTGGCTTCCACCAGCGAGTCCAAGAAATGGATCCTCAGTCCAGCATCTGATAATAGGACACGAGGGCTCAAGTATCTAGTCGGCGAGAGCAGCAGCAGGACTTAGCTTAGCTTACATATGTATCTCTTTTGGTGTTACATTTCTTTTTAATGCAGAACTAGAAAATGACGAAAATGAAAAGAATGAAATTCATTCTATTTCACGAAATTGTGTACATTTCCACGTAATTTCAGCATACATGATCAGTTTTGACATTTAACTCTACCGTGTACGTGCTGTTAATATATGAAACCAAATTTTAACAGCATCAACTCCTGTTACCAATCGGCCCTCTCAGGTTTTCACGATCGAAAATTTTCTCTCGTGCCTCTAATTTTTGCACAGGATGCCTTTTTTCGGTTTTCACCCTGTCGAGGTGCCCAATTTTAGCACGGCCGCCTTTTTTCGGTTTTTGACCTGTGGGCCATTTATTCTCTTCTTTTTATTTTGGTCTTTAGCCATGGAACCTTTTGAGCCTATCGACATTGATCGGGTCTTTGAATTCATTTCCATCGCTATCCGACAAGATTGCAGCTCCTTTGGACAACAGCTTTTTAAGGATATACGGCCCCTACCAGGTTGGTCTGAACTTCCCTCTGATATCGGGTATACCTGGTCTCATCTGCTTGAATACTAAGTCCCCTTCTTTCAACGGATGCTTTCTCACCTTCTTCCCGAAAGTCCTGGCCAACCTCTTTTTGTAGATCTAATTGTGATAATAAGCTCTCAGCCTACTCTCATCCAGTAAGTTTAAATGTTGTAGCCTCTGTCTTGCCCATTCGGCCTCTGGAATATGGGCTTCCATGACTACTCTCAGTGATTTGAGCTCTATCTCAACTGGCAATACTGCTTCCATCCCGTAACCAGGGAAAATGGCATAGCGCCCGTAGATGTCCTCGCCGTTGTCATGTATCCCCACAATGCAAAGGGTAGCTTCTCTGCCCAGTCTTTGTAGGTTTGGACCATCTTGGATAGGTTCTTCTTCATATTTTTATTAGCGGCCTCTACTGCCCCATTAGCTTGTAGTCGGTAAGGAGAAGATCTGTGGTGCTTGATACCATACTTCTCAAGAAGCTTCCTGGTTTCCCCCATGAACTGCATCCCGTTGTCAGACACTATGTGGTGAGGAAGGCCATATCTGCAGATCAGATTTCTCTCTATGAACTTGGCCATATCCCTTGCGTCAATCTTTTTGAAGGATTCTGCCTCTACCCATTTGGTAAAATAGTCAATAGAGACTATGATGTATTTGTGTCCATTGGATGCCGTAGGGCGAATCTCTCCAATAATATCTATCCCCCAAGCGGCGAAAGGCCAAGGCGATGTCAGGTTGTGTAGCTCTGATACTGGCAGGTGTCTTAAATCTGCGTACTGTTGGCATAACTGGCATTGCTTGACATACTTTGAGCAGTCATTGTCCATCGTAAGCCAATAGAAGCCTTGTCTCATGATTTTCTTAGCCAGAGTTAAACCGTTCATGTGAGCCCCGCAGATGCCTGCATGGGTCTCCTCCATCACCTTGCGGGCTTCTTTTTCATTTAAGCACCTGAGCTGAATCCCGTCTACCTGTCTCTTGTACAACATTCCTTCCAAGGATATGAACTGAGTAGATAGCTTCCGGATCATTCTTTGGTCTTTCTCAGTAGCTTCTTCTGGAAACCTGTTGTTTTCCAAATAATTCATAATGTCAAAGTACCATGGTTTTCCATCCGCCACTTCTACATCCATTACTGGCTTGATCTCAAAGCTGGGCTTCTCAGAACTAAAATTAGCACTGGTTTCATAGCCACTCCTTCAGGATTATCCCACATCGACACTAGGGTTACCAACGCATCAGCTAGACGGTGCTCATCTCTTGGCACGAAGTGGAAAGTGCAGGTTTCAAACTGCCCACATACCTCTTTCAAATATTCAACGTAGGGTACCGGCCGCTATTCTTTTACAGCCCACTCACCGTGGATCTGATTAATCACTAAGGATGAGTCATCAAAGACTTCTACATTCTTTGCTCCCAACACAGCTAAAGCTTCTAACCCAAAAGTGCATGCTTCATATTCGGCTTCATTGTTGGTTGCTTTGTACCTCAACTTCTTGGCTAGGGGGAGTTTCTCATTATCTGGGGTTGTCAAAAAAATTCCAACTCCGGCTCCCCTGTTATTCACTGCCTCGTCGAAGTGTAACTGTCATCCTTGGACAGAAATCGCGACTATGCTCTCATCCGGAAAAGTGAACTCGGGAGTGTCTCCTTGAATAGGATGCTCAGCAAGAAATTCAGCTACGGCCCGCCCCTTAATAGTTTTACGGGTGATGTATTAAACATCAAATTCTTGAAGCAAAAGCAACCACCTCCCCATCTTACCAAGCAAAGACGGCGCTTCTTGCAAATATCTCAACGGATTCTGCTTGGCCACTGCCTGAACTTTGTATGAGTGGAAGTAATGTCTCAGTTTCTTTGATGCCCAAATCACTGCGAGGCAGATTTTCTCTACTTTAGCATATTTAATCTCATAAGCCAGAAACTTCTTGCTGAGGTAATAAACCGCGAATTCCACTCCAAATTCATCCTCCTGAGTCATCATGGCGCCCACATAACTGCCTTCCACTGCCAGATACAGGATAAGCGGTTTAACTGGTTGCAGCGGCCTTAACACCGGCGGATTCAACCAATATTCCCTAATGCTATCAAAGGATTTCTGGCAATCTTCATTCCAGACCACAGGCTGATCCTTTCTAAGCAGTTTAAAAATAGGCTCGCATATCGAAGTGAGCTTAGCAATGAATAGGCTGACGTACTACAGCTTGCCCAGAAAGCTCCTTACATCCTTTTCCTTTTGCGGCACGGGCATCTCTTTGATAGCCTTCACCTTGTCTGGGTCAATTTCTATTCCCCTCTGGCTGACGACATGTCCCAACAGTTTTCCTGAAGTCACTCCGAAAATGCACTTCTTGGGGTTAAGTCGCAGATTGTACTTATCAATCCTGGTGAAGAGCTTCTCTAGAGCTTCAAAGTGTCCCTCTCGGGTAGCTGACTTGACCATCATGTCATCGACATAGACCTCTACCTACTTGTGGATCAGGTCACTTAGAATCTTGGTCGCCATCCTCTGGTATGTGGCCCCTGCATTTTTCAGGCCAAAAGGCATGACTCGGTAAACATAGGTCCCCCACTCTGTGATGAAAGCGGTCTTAACCCGATCAGCTATCTTGTTTAGGATCTGGTTGTAGCCCACATAACCGTCTCCAAAGCTGTACATCGCGCAGTTGGCGGCACTGTCTATCAACACATCAATATGGGGTAGCGAAAAATTATCTTTAGGGCAAGCCTTGTTCAGATCTTTATAATCCACACATATCCTGACCTTCCCATTTTTCTTTGCTACAGGGACCACATTTGCCAACCATGTAGTGTACTACACTTCAACAAGGAACTTGGCCTCAATCTGCTGCCGAACTCTTCCTTGACCTTGTCTGCCCACTCTGGCCTGAGCCGTTTCAACTTCTGCTTTACGGGCTTATAATCTGAATAAGTCGGGATGGCATGTTCTGCTATGTCTCTATCGATCCCTGGCATGTCCTCATAGGTCTAGGCAAAGACTTTTTCATGTTTTCTTATTATTCTCTCAAATATTTCTCTCTCATCAGGAGTTATATTTGATGCTATTAGAATTTCTTTCGGATTTTTCGAGGTTCCAAGATTAAAAGGCATTGTATCAGTGGAATCAATATCAAAAATTGATGGAATATGATCATGTTCATGCATGTTGAAATTATTAGAAACATCGCACAAGTAAGAGAAATCATTTGCCTTATTACTAATATTATAATTGTCATTTACATCATAAAAAAGTTCTGGAATAAAAAGACAATCTAAGCTAGAGTCTTCTTTTGCCTCCCTAGAGGTTGATGCTGTTGCAGCTTGCTCATTGGCTTTCTGATTCGGCAGAGGCCCTTCAGGTATGTCTGAGGAAATCTTTAAATCCCCCATCTTCAGTTCTATTCCTGCCACCTTCTCTTTCCCTTTCAGCCTGGCAAACAACATCTTCTCGGTGATAACCTCTTCGGGCTCGCATTTGTCCCAAGCAATGCACAGAGTCATGACCTCTTCATCCCAAAAGATCTCAGCAGTCTTGATAATCCCGACATCCCAGTCAAATACATCGCTGAAGATCTCAAATTCGGGGACAATTCTCCCATTCACCCACTGCGGCTCATCTTCACCAGTATAAGCACATACTGAGAATGCGGGCACAAAGCTTTCTGAAATGTGAGGGATCTTATATGCCGTCCTCTTCTTGCCAAAACTGCCTCTGTACCCCAGACCTTTCCGGTTTTTCTAACCTCGAGTGGTGATCGCAGTCTGCAACCCCTAAGAGTTTCTACCCAAACCAGCCCCAAGGAGATAGTGCATCTTTTTCATCATGTTAACCACAGCTGGGTTATCCACTGACCCATGCTCCTCTCCTATCACTGATATGTGGAAGCCGCTGAAGGGCTGATTAGCAATTTCCAGAGCTGACACCTAATTCTCTCTGGCCGCCTTAATAGTTATCACCTCCCCCTCGTGTGGGAACTTTATCATTTGGTGGAGCGTGGATGGTACTCCCCCTAATCTGTGAAACCAAGGCCTCCCAAGCAGGGCTGAGAAATTAGCTGGGATGGGCAGAACTACAAACTCTACTTCTACCTCAATAGGTCCCGTCTTGACTAGGGTCTTGAATGTTCCCGAGGCTTGCCTTCTTGAATTATCATAGGCTGTATTTGTCAAGTCTGATTCTCTGAGCATATCCTCACTCAATCCAAAAGCCTGAAGGGCTATCAGAGGGCAAACATTAATAGAAGATCCATTATCTACCATAACGCAAGTGGTGTGCTTGTCGTTAATATGTGCTTTGATGTACAGAGGTTGGTTATGATCGCGGCCCTCGACTGGCAGGTCAGCATCGAAAAAAACCAATCTCTCACCCGACCATCCTTTAACTAGACCCAGAAGTTCTGATGGGGAAATTGTGGTGGCAACAGTGGACTCAGTCAAAGCCTCTACCACTTTCTGCCTGTGAGAAGGGGACTGTCTTAAAAGATCCCAGATAGATATTTGAGCTGCGATCTTTTTCAACTGCTTAACAATCTGGCTCTCCTCTGGCTCTTTTTCTGCTGATGGCTGCGCTGGTTCTGGTACCCTCGTAATCTCAGGGACCACTCTCCCACTTCTTGTCACAGCCCCTACCTCTTCTTCATCCTCATCAGATCTCCACAAGTCAGAGCTTATCTCTCCTTCCTCCTCAGCCTCTCCACCGCTCTCACTACTTGACCAACAATCAATGGTCACTACAACAGCTCCTTCTTCCCTATCCTCAGAACAAACAACAGCAATACTCTCGCTCCCATTTAAATCCTGCAGCACGTACCACTCTAGCAAGCTGAATCCGACCATAAACACTGGTGGTGGTACGGCATTGTAACCAGGCTTCTTCTTGTCTTCCCTCTTCTCCGGGTCGGAAATCTGCTTGTCATCAATCAGATCTTGAATAGAGTGCCTCAGTGCCTTACACTTGTCTGTTAGATGGCCTGTGTGCTGATGAAATGCACAGTATTCATTGTCCTTATGACCTGGCTTCCCTTGCGTCATAGCAGGCCTAAGAGCCAAAGGTTGCAACTTGCCTTCCTTCATCAACCTTCTCAAAACCCAAGATAGTGGCCTCCCTAAGTTTGAAAATTTTCTCGGGGTAGTTGCGTCAGTAGCAGACACCTCAACTGTTCTTCTGGTACTACCTCTGGGACCGGCTAGCCTACTGGTACCTTGACCGATATTAGCTCTCTTTGCAAAATTATCATTGTTAGCTTTCCGAGCCAGGAACTCTCCCTCTGCTTCAATGACTATGTCTTTCAAAGATTCCCAATCCTTCAACCCTTTCATCTTCAAACCGTCCTTCAAGTACGGGCTTGCATTCTTGATAAACAGGCGGATCTGGTCTTGGGTATCTGGCTTTCTTCGCATTTCCATCACTCGGTTTTGCCAGCGAGTGAGATAATCGTGAAAAGATTCCCCGGCCTTCTGTTGGAGTAATTCGAGATCTTTAAGAGTCACCTCCATCCTGGTGCTGCAATCCTATTGCCTCAAGAACTCCTATGTGAGTAGATTCCAATCTTCCTTAGTTCGACAATCGAGGCTATGGTACCAATCGATAGCGGGGCCAGTCAGACTCAAGCAAAAGTATTCCACCTTCTACCTCTTAGACAAGGTGGTCCCTTTCATGACCAAAGAGTATTGCTTCACATGGGTAGTCGGGTCAGAAGTACCGTCAAATTTTGGCACATCAGGCGTCTTGAAATTGTAAGGAATCGGGTCTTCTCCCTCAAGTTCCTTATCCTCCGGGTTCATCCCCTGACCTCTACTCAGCATACGGGCCATGGCTTCAAACCTCTCTTCTATCTTTTTCAGAATGAACTCATCAGCTTGAGGTGCCTTCCCTCTCTCAGATACAGAACTCATTTTATTGTCTTCGTCATCCCTGTCACCATCTACCCTCAGCACTGGTCTTCTTCTCTGTCCTCCCGAGGCTACTGACCTTAGCTCTATCGGTAGCGGCCGAACAGGCTCTTCTTGCCTCTCAGTCCTTTCCTCTTCACGCTCATTCTATCTCACGGGAGGAGGAGGTGGTGGATTCTGCGGAGCATTCTGCTGTGCCAAAGCAGTTAGCATATTCATCATTCTGCCCTCAAATTCCTCACACCGTCGGCCCACTTCTTCTGCAATCATGGCCCTGGTGGCATCATCTCCCCTAGGTGAGTTTGCTATCTCAAATACGGTACAGCTGACTTCTGGTAAGATCTCTAAAAGGCCCTCTCTACCTGGCAGCTAAGATGTAGGGACTCGGATCAATCGTCTGGTGGGCGATCTAGTCCACCTGGGCAGATCTATGATGGCTGCAGGGACAAGGCGTTAGATATGATGCATGGAATGTAGATACAATGCGTGGTCGTGATATGCAACACCCACACAACACAAGCAAGCAAGTAGGTCCTTCCACCCTTATTTCTCCCACACACGTGGTCGTGCTGTCTCTTTCCTAGGCGGGATTAGCCCAAAGGTCAATGAGGGACCCAATGGCCACGCATGTTGCACGGCGAAAAACCGACAGCATGACACTCCTATGCTAATGTACAAGCGAATGGATAATGATCATCATGTATTTGGACATTCCAAAAAATTTGACATGGCCCTACCGGGGCATGAAAGCCTTTGGCTAAGTTACCAAGCAAGACATCTGGACTCACCCAATACATGAGGATCCATACAACAAGCATAGAATTACGGTTCATATCACCTGTGGAAAGTAGCTACGGCCAATACATGAGTTTTGGACAAGGGAGATGTTACTTTAGGGCTACCCAAGCATGATCCCTGCCGACAGGTCTAGCTCATCATGAGCATAACGACCGATCGGGTCATCATTTTGATATACCATTGAGGCATGAGGCTTGGGCTGGTGATTATCCTTAACACTTCCCTAAATTGAGTGAAAATAGGGTCGTGCTTCAGGAACGCACCGAGGCTAATAGAGGGACCAAACTAGCATATTCTAAGGCTCTAATGGGATGCGAATGCAAATGAGAGAAAGAGAATTTATGAATTAAATTTTAACCATAAATGTTAAACGAGGTATTTTCAAATTGAAGTCTCAAACCATATGTCCCCAGTGGAGTTGCCACTGTGACGTGCGCCTGATCCCTGCGGCCGCCCGTGTGACCGCCCGCTTGAGGGCGATCTGGGCATTTGAGGGCCCGCTAATAGCTTGTAATAAATCGCAAGTGCGTCTATGTTGGGCAACAAGGAGGTTTCAAGGAGTCGCCACCCAATAGAACATTGGGAAAGTTTCTCTCACCTCGGAGAGCCTAAGACTACGCTTAGTATCCATTTTGGGCCAACCAGAGGGGTCTTGGAGGGTAAACCTCTCGCTCTAAGGAGCCTAGGATTAACGCCAAAATCTCATGACACAAGAGGTGTCTTGGAGGGTAAACCTCTCGCCTCTGTGAGCCCAAAGATCAGAGCTGGGTTCGGGACTTCTCATCTATTTCTACCTTGATTATTTTATGATCAAATTTTAATTATCATTAATTCGCTCTCTCTCCACACGATGCAATTGATTAAAGGCGCATTTATTCACATTTGGAAAGCAGTAAATGAGCAAGTAAATAGCGAAAGCAATAAATTACAATAATACAAGGAGCGGAATACAACTCCCTTTTATAAATGTGCGATACAAACACAAATCGGGGCATTGCTTATTTTGAGGACTTTGGTCCCCGCATGTATCATTATCAAAATGGCTATTTTATTGTGAGGATTTTTATTGGATAAAAATAGGACATTGGGTCCTTACATTTATGAAAACCTCATTTTATTGAATATAAAACATTAATCAATTTTTATATTTAGCGGGATACAAGAAGGGTATACTCATGTGCATAGAATAATTAATGAATAAGCAAGTAAAGGAAATAACCAAGAAGGTTAGAAAACTAAACCGGACGGAATCCTTCGAGCATGGTAGATCGCCCCTCGAGCTCAGGATAGTCCAAGAAAATCAATATATGCTCATAGAAAGTTAAAAGATGTTAATATATGAAAGCTCAACATAAATGAAGTCAAAAGACTTGAGAGAAATAGAAGAGATTTGGAAACGTGGAGACAGACCTAGCGACGGCCTCTATCGAGTGACCGATGGGCGTCAGTCAAAATGACTAAGTTGTCCCATCGCTCACTCAAGAGAGAGGGCGTCTGTGAGTGGGGTGACCGACGGGCGTCGGTGAAGCAGATGACCCGTCAGTCACCACTGTCTCCGAAAATAAACTGTGAAAACTCTCTTTTTAAATGCAAAAATGGGTTTTTATCACAAAATAAGATGAAGAGAATCAAAATAAAGAGAAGTGAAAGCAAAAATCCAAAAGAACAGCAAAAATAAAGGATAAAGATGAAATAACACGGAGAATAAGTCCGGAATATTTACCCTCAGATAATGTTTTAGTGAGATTCTTGGTGTCGATTAGAGTCCCGCGCGCTCCAAGAGAAATGAAATGAAAGGTTAGGAAAGAGGAAAATAGATTGTTTCCTTCTTAACCCCTCAAAAAGACCGACTTTGGAATCAAAAACCCGAAGAAAACTAATTAGTTTTAGCTCCTTTTTAACGGTTTGATTCTCAAATTAAAAGAAATTTCTTAATATATTTGTTTGCTAGAAGAGAGAGAAAATATGCTTGAATTTGGGCAGAGTTTCTGTCACACCCCAAAATGGCCCTGGAAGAATTACAGAATTATTGTTTCGAAAAAGGTAAATTTTATGTGCGAGAGTTCTGTCGCGGGTGCGACAGAGCCCTCCAGTGGTTTTCGAACTTCAGCTGGTTGGTACGGGCGTGAGCGTTCTGTCGCGAGCGCGAGAAGTGTCGCGAGCGCGATAGAACCCCCTCGCGAGATGTGTGCGTAAGTGGGTGTTAAGAGACCTTGAGATGTGTATTGGACAATGGTATCATAGAAGAGTGACAAGTGTCATTGTAGAAGAGTGACAAGTGGCGGCATATGAGAGTGACAAGTGGCATCGTAAGAGTGTGCCAAGTGTCATTGTAAGAGAGTGACACATGGCGGCGTAGGAGGTTGACAAGTGGCATCATAGGGTGTTGACACATGGCAACTTGAGAGGGTGACATTTGGCTTGGTTTGGCTTGGCTTGGCTTGGTTTGGCTTGGCTTGGCTTAGCTTGGCTTGGCTTGGGATAGGGATGGATTAATTGAAGTGGTTGGCATTTATTTGGTTTGGTGGCACTTATGTGAGAGGATTTGATTTCTTCGGGTTTGACCGGCCAACATTCATTCATTTTATTCATTTCCTAGTTTTTGGCCCTTTTTCTTTTGGCTTTCCTTCTTCTTCCTTTTCTTTGGTTTGGCCGTGCTCCACTTTCCTCTCTTTTCTTCTCTTTTTCATTTGCTCCTAAAGAGAATCATTTAGGTTAGGATGAAGAGAGTAGATTTTTGAGAAGAGGTAAGTACTACTATTATTTAGTCTTCTTCTACTACTTGGTTTCTATTTTGATTTAAAGTAAAAAAAAAAAGAAGAGTAACCCCAAGTGTTTTGTGTGTGGTTTTGGTGCAAGTTGGAGGCAAGAGAGTCGATAAAGGAAAAGAGAAGATCGGAACGAGTAGAGAACTGTGATTGAGTTCCTAGAGGTAGGGATCGAGTGCGATTTTGTTTTCCTGGCATGTGATTGAATGATATGTGTTTAAAAAGAACCATGACTGGATGTAGATGTATATGATGAGCTTTAACTAGCTCAATTGCTCTTTTAGTGTATATTGGTTTATTGTTCATTTTGATTGCTTACAGTGCTCATGACAAGTGTATATATGTTTAAAGTATGTAACTTGATCATTTGAGTGTTTGTGTTGATGATAGAGTTTGATGTTGCGAAATTCTGCTTATTTGTCATTAGACCCCAGTGTATATTATTTGTTATAAGTAGAGTTATAGGATCCAATTGGGTTGATTCAAATTTTATATGAAAGACAAGATCCGTGTCTAAAATTGTCTAAGAGGGTACTTAATTTAATTCTGGCCATAAGTATCCAAAAAAGTAATTAAAACGTAGGTGACCCTGTTCTGGCGGGTTCACTAGAATAGTATATGTTGTTTAAATCATATATTTTTTTATAGATTTCCAAACGACCTGAAACTTGTCCCATTTGAAAGTTAACATCCTAGAGAACAATTGCTAAGAAGAACGTTTTTTGAAAAAAATACGTTTAGAGGTTCATTTAGACGATACAAGTTTAGGGTAAAAAGCAGTCTTGTGAGGCACCAAAGCGGAGCCTCTGTCGCGAGCGCGACACATGTCGCGACCTCGCGACAGAACAACTTATTTTAGGCTTTTTCTTCTTCTTTTTGAGCTCCTAGTTGCCACGGGTCAACCCCTGACCCTTCCCCTTGACTAAATTGTATATTTTGTTGATGTTTTACTTCCCCGAATGAACCCGTATTACCCCGGAATGTTTCCGTGATTTATACTCTACATGTTTAGGGTTATCAAATGATTATAGGATTAGTTATCTATGTAACCAATGCTACGGCATAAGAGTTAGCATTGACCATGTTATGCCATGTGATATGAATTGTTATATAATGATTTGGTATAGAGTATAGAACCCTTATGTAATCTGTCTTCTGTCGCGAGCGCGACCTCTTGTCGCGATCGCGACAGAGAACCCCTTCTCGACCTGTTTTACTTGTTTTAAAGAATGTTTCCTTTTGTCCTGCTTTGCATGATTTATATGTTTATGTAATGAATTTAAATGTTACATGCTTTTAATTGTTAAACAAGATTGTATATGACTTACATGCCTCTGAATTTGATAAATGCACTTGAATTTTAGTTGGTGAGTTGATGTCTGTGTATAGTGTGTGAGTTGGTATTGAGCCTGATTACCGTTATAGTGGATAGATAAGCATGCTTATAAAGGGATTAGAGAGTGCAGCTGCCAACGTTCCGCCCCGTTTGGGTGAAGCGGGTCGACCTCCGAGAATGGTCATTAATAGAGATAGATGAAAATGTTTTGTGACTTCGGTCCATCGAAAATGTTTTTTTATAGAGCGTCCCGTATCCACCATGAGAGGAACTCAGGCTTGTTTTGTTAAATGTTGTGCAGTGAACTTGAGATGATTATAGTGTTGCTTTGAATAAAGCTATAGTACATGAAAGTAATGTTTAAGTACATTACAGTTCTGTATACAAGTGTATGATTACATGAGTGTGTTTATATAAATGTGGATACATGATAGCGTATATTTGAATACATGATATGTACAAGTTGTAGCGTATATGAACAAGTAAATAAATACATGTTATATGCACCGGAGTTTAGAGTACTTGGTAATTGAGCATGCTACCATACATGTATAAAAGCTATATGCATGAGCTAGTTGATTTTGTTACATGAATTGTGTGATTTATTTGTGACTTCGTAAAGAAGTACTTTGCATTGTTTTCATCCCCACTAAGCGTTATCGCTTAGCACGGATGTTTATTTCCGTGTAGGTTTACAGGTTCGGAACAGTGAGCGAGCATCTGCGGGTCAAGGCCACTAGGGATTATTATTCAGGTCTTTTGTATAGATTAGATACAGAGCTAGTGATGTTTTGAGTAACATCATTATGTAATAAAAGTTAAAGAATCACATGTAAATGTATATGTAAAGTTAAATGAAAACGAAGTGTAATATGAACATGTATAAAGAGAAAGAAGTACATATGTATAGTTGATATGAAATGCATGTTGGGCCCTAGTGTAGTATTATTTTATTATTCTTATACGAATGTGTATAGTGCTATCGCTTACACTAATACATGTACATGTATACGTAAGTGTCCGCGTAGCGCCCTGATATTCCTTACCGGGGGTATGGGGGTGTTACAGTTTCCCCTCCTGAAAAATTTTGGAACCCTTTTTAGGAAGAAAATCAAAGCTTTTATAGGCCAAGCACGACCGACGGGTGTCGGATGTGGAGACGGGCATCGGAAGAATCCTTCTGACACAAGGATTCATCCGACAGCCCTGCCATTTCCACCGACGGGCATCGGAGAGGTTGCGTGCTTCGGGAAACCAGGTGGCATGTTTCGGAATAGGTAGAGCCTTCCGACGGGCGTCGAAAAAATCATGGGCCGTCTGTGACCCCAAGCGACAGGCTGGCCTCTAACAGACGAGCTGACCGTCTGTCGCGAAAAAAATACTTTTTGACTCAAAAATTCCCTGTTTTCTCCCCCTCCACCGACGAAAGGTGAAAAGACTCATTTATCATGGAGTATGGGACTAAAACCTCGGAATCCAAACTATTTGTACAGGCTCGGACACTGATTTCATCATAGGGTATTCTCTGATCCGGACCGCTCCAGGACACGGTGCTTACAGGAGGTTTCATTTATCTCTTTAAAAATGGTTTGAAGGTTAATTGACATTATTTTTCTTTTTAATTACTTGTTATATTATATGTGTGATATTTTTATGTACTAATGTAATTCTTTTTGTTCTACAAATACCCCTAATTTGTAAGTTTATTTTCTGCGTCAATTTGTGATGTTATTTTGAAAGGGAAACAAAGTTGATTTTTACGTTTTTCTCTCTGTCACAAGCACGACAGAGAGGGGAAGGTGTTTTGTAGGTTTCATCATGACGGCACGACATTGGTGGCCTCGTGACAACCCTTTTTGGATTTCTAATGTTTGTCTCTATCTCGAGTGCGACAGAAAAAGGGGGCTTCATTTGTCACTCTGACGCGACGTATAGATATTCCTTTTATCAAATTACTATTGTCGCGTCGTCGCGCAGGATTTGAAATTTTTGGTCAAATATGACCATTGGGACTCATTTAATTCTCCTATTTCCTTATTTTATGCCCTAATAAGTCCTTTCTCTTTCACTTTGTTTTGCCTATTCAGTTCTTTCCTATTTATTTTCTCTCTTTCCTCTCTACACTTCCCCACGTTCTCTTAAATTCTCTCACGTTCTCTTTTCTTTTTCAGTTTTTTCTAGAGTTTACTCTTGTTCTCTTATAATTATTTCCATCTCTTCCATATTATCGCTAACGATTTTAAGAAATGGTGAGGACAAAATCCGTGGGAGATGAGAGGACGGGGAAGAGGCCTATGGGAGAGTCAAGCACTCAAGGTGACGATTCCATTCCTGAATCAGTTTTATTTCAAAACCGGTATGAGTGTCCTTTTCCAATTTTTTCTGATAATGAAGGTCAGAAATTTCAATACTTTGCTAAAAAAACTTATGTTGGCATGTGGGATTTGGATTTTGCTATTCTGGATACTTTAAGCTTAACTGCTCAAATTAATAGTTTTCTTAGATATATGAAGTGGGGGAAATTTCTTACTTTATCTTTGCCTGTTAGAAAAGTGTGGGCTTTAGAGTTTTTTATCACCCTGGCTTATGTTGATAAACATAAGATTGAGATGAAATTTAGACATCAAGGCACAAAGTATACTTTTGGGTATGATGAATTGCATGCTTGGTTTGGTTTCCCTTTAAATGGAAAACGTTTTAATGCCCATCATTTTAGACCTTCCCCTGTTTGGCAAAGATTGACTGGGTTAGATCATTTTGATAATAAAAATTCTACTAATCGGCAATTTAAAGATGATGCATTGATGATTTTTCATAAATATCTTTGTCATGCTATGTTTAGTAGGGTGGAAAGCACTAAAGTTCAAACCAAGGACTTATTTGTTTTAGATCTTTTGCATGCTCATAAAACCCCTGACTCCATTGATTTTGTTTTTGATCGTCTATACCATGCATCCATTGCTAGGAGTAAATCAGTGGGTATGTGTCATATGGTCACGGGTATAATTTTGGGATGCCTTGGTGATTTGCATAATTTTGTGATGGCTGATAATGAATCCATTGCTTTGCTTGATGTTGCCTATTTCAGGCGAGCTAATATTTTAACCAAGGGAGCTTTGCCCCCTAGATTTGTTGACCGTTCTGCAGGTGCACCAAGTATGGCTGAACCAAGTGCACCAAGTGGCCGTGCACTTGAATCAACCTCCGCAGCTGTGGATCATGACTCCTCGGATGAGGACGAGGAGGCTGCTGGGGTTGATGCTGCTGATGGAGGCTCTACTGTAGGTTTGGAGCAAGTAATGCATAGATTGAATGGCATTGAAGCCACAAATCAAAGATTGGCGGCGCGCATGGATTTCCTGGAAACTGATGTGAGGGCTGTGCTAAAAAAACATAAGAGTATGAGTCGAAAGCTCCTCAGTTTTTTTTGCAAGCAATATGTGGACCTTTCTCCCTCTCCACCTAGCTCCCCTAGTGGGAGTTTTTGAGTTTGTTCTCCTACCCCTTTCTTTATTTTGTTTGTTTTATGTTCTTTTATGATGTTTGTTGTGTTAGTTGTGTTTGTTGTGTTATTTTGATAGTTTTAAGTATGTTTATTTTCACACAATGGGGACATTGTGTCCTTTAAGTGTGGGGGGTGTGTGTGTTCTATTTTTGGTTTCATATTTATGCATGTATGTATATATTTGTTTATTATGCATGAGTAGTATAGCCTGTGAAGCATGAACTGCTAGATTTAGGATATGTTTTATGTGCATATGTTTAAGCTGTTTTTAGGTTTTATTGGACATATGATTTTTGGAGCTTATATATTTGATGCATATTTGAAAATTAAAGCATGTTTAGCTTAAAACTTTTGACCTTTAGTCTAAGTAGATAGCTTTTTAGACATAGCATTATTTGTTTTACTTTGGCATTCTATTGTAAATAGTGAGGGCCATGGCTTAGCAAAACACTTTGGTGTAGGGTCTTTTTAAGTTAGGTATCCTTTTATACGTAAATAAAGATTGTTTTGCCAACTCATTGCTTAGGATAGTTTAACCTATAACCTATGTGAGTTTTTGAAGCCTTATTCATAATTTTTCTTTGTATGAGAGCTTTGGTTTGCCATATCCTCCAGAACTTGTTTTTTGTAAATTTTGAGACAACATTTTAGTATGGGATGTACACGGGATATGATAAGGGCACTTAGAATGAACCATTTTTGGCTTGCTTTAAATTCCTTACCTTTTGACTTTAAGAAGCCAAGTTTGAGCCTATGCCCTGTTTTTCTTTCTTAAGTACATACATAGCCATATTCTTTTGATTAAACATTGGCCTATTTCTTGTGAATTAACCATATTGTGGAGAGATTTAGGATTGATATAGCATTGGAGATATGTTATTATTGACAAGCATGAGGTAGTGAAAATTAAAATTCCCTTATTTTGAAACTTAGTATTAGAAATGCTAGTCTCTTAAGAAAAGAAAGAAAAATAAGTAGGAATAGCAAGATGTAAGTCAAAAATTGCTTATGTGTGGGATGGAGGTAAAACGCACCCATGCTAATTTTTCTTGCTATCCTAAAGAAAAGAAGCAGAAAAAAATAAAGAAAGAAAAAACAAAGAAGTAAAAAAAAAAGAAGAAAAAGAAAAACAAACAAAGAACTAGACGAAATTTGTATAGTTGAGAAGGGAATTAGAATAGTAGTAAGACTATCATGTTTTGTGCAAATTTTGTTTTCAATCTCCTATGTTATATTGGTACTTTCTCTCTACACAATATTAGCTACCTAAATCCAAAAGTTTCCTACCCTAACCTAAGCCACATTACAACCATTTTTAAGACCCTTTGATCCTCTTTACTACCTTATACTAGTAGATGAGAGGTTTATAAATTACAAGCCTATGGTTGTAATGGCATATTTAAGGAATGAGAGAAACACTAACTTATAAACACTTGAGAGATTGAGTGATTGAAAGCAAAAAGTGTTTGAGTGACAATTATCTTAGGAAATGTTTTGTGTGAAATAATCTATACATGTGTTAGGATACTTGATTTCTTGAGATCAAACATCCTTGTATTTAGCAATTTCATGGTTTTCTAATTGTATATAGGGGTTATAGTTTTATAAATAATGATATTGTCGAAGGAGTTGCATATTTAGGCTAATAAGTTAGAGGTTAAAGTATGGACATGTAATTTCCAAATATTTGTCAAATGTATAAGTAAGTTCCAAAATCCTGTGTTTATTTTGTGTTATTTGTTTGTAGTGTTTGAGTGTTTTGCTTGGGGACAAGCAAATGTTTAAGTGTGGGGGTTTGATATGAGCTTAATTGGCTCATATTTAACCCATGTTTAAGGGTTAGAAATTATAATTATGTGTGTTTATTTGTGTTAGAATTATGGATATTTTATGTTTTGTTTGAGTTTTGGGTATAGGAGAACATTGGAGGAAAAAGGTGGAGAAAGATGAAGAAAAGAGCAGAATTGAGCAATGGAAGAAGTGTCTCTGTCGCGAGCGCGACAGTGGCACAAGCGCGACAGAGCACGCTAAGGGAAGCCAAAGGCGGAAGAGAGAAAAAGGAAGAAGAGAGCCTGTCGTGACCACGGGGCTCGTCGCGAGGTCGCAACAGGGCACGGAGAAGGCAAACGCGAGGAAGGTGGAGCGATGAATGAGGCGCACGCGACAGAGAGATTCGTTAGAGATAAAAAGATGAAATCTCACATTGAAGAGTTGTGTTTCTCTACCAACCTTTGCAGCTATTACCAAGAGTCATCTGAAGGGGCAAAAGTAGATATTATTAATTATACTTCTAACTGTAATTTAGGGAGTTGAACATTTGATTAAGTAAAATTTCTGTAAGTTAGAATAGTTTTTCTTTCCTTAGTCTACTTTTCTCAAGTAGAGTTTATGCATTGAAGAGAAGATAGCATACAAAGAAGAAGACTACCTTTGGTGACTTGAAAAGGGTTCAGAAATCTCCTTCTTCATTTCTTATCTTTTTACTCTTCTTTGTAAATTTTGTGATGTAAATTCTGAACTTGAATACCTAATATTAAATGTTTTATTGTTCATATTAATTCATGTGTTCTTGCTTGTAGAATTTCCTATTAGGATACTATGTATGATCATTATAAGTATGAGTTTAATTGAAAAATGAATTCATATTTACAATATAATGGGAAATCATCATTGAAGCATTATTTGAGAAATCATAGTGTTAAAATGGTTGCTATAGGTTGTGACTTAACCTAAGATTTGCATATTTAATTTTCTAGTTCATTAATGAAAGTTGTGAAATAGAATTACTTATGCATGTTTTAGGCAATCTTATTTATGTCGAGAGAGTAAGTAGGAAATTTATTCAACTTGGCTTGCATGACAAGAATACTATAATCATTAAGAATAATTAATTCAAGTTCCATTTTTATACTTATCATCCTTTATGTTTTTATCTTCTTTGACCATCAGTAATTAGGTTTAGTTAATTTAGATTCTAGAATAGTTTACATCCACTTTACCATTAATTGATCATTGTAAACAAAGTTTAAATAAGGTAGTAATAGTGTGTAAATTACGTTCCACGTGGGATTGACATTCTTAAGTACTGCTTCGGTACACTGTATACTTGCGGTCATTAGCATCTATAGAAAATACCCAGCAGGGATGGTAGTTCAGTTGCCGGGCCAAGCCAAGGCATATAGACTGCGCACGATCCATGAGACTAGACGTGCTCTAGGCCTACTATCGCTTCAGCTAGCAGAGGAGCCCTAGATGGAGGAGTAGCCTCCCCAGCAGCCAGGGTTTTAGGAGGAGTAGCCTCCCCAGCAGCCAGGGTTTTAGGAGGAGTAGCCTCCCCCGTAGCAAGGGTTTTAGGAGGGGTAGCCTCAGCGGCAGTCTGAGTTTCAGGAGGGCCAGCCTCCCCAGCAGCCTGTGTTTCAGGAGGGACCGCCTCCACAGCAACCGCCATCAGAGGAGGGACAGCTGCAGACTCCAGTCGACATGGGGATAGAGTTCACCATAAATGAGTTATTTAGTTCAGAGGTCGACGCCGCGGGTTACAGCCAGGTTTTATCCTTACAGCCGAGCAGGGCACCCGGGTGCATCTACCTCCACTGCACCACCTCCAGACTATCCGACAGAGTCGACACCAACACCAGCACCAGAGCCAACCCAGCCCGACCTATTGGTGGCCATGACGTCTATTCTTGCTGCTATGGAGCGCAGGCAGGAGGAGAGAGATAGGGTCCTCCTTGAGCGGATGGGGTAGCAGGAGGAGGTTGCTAGGGCGCTCCTTGAGCGGATGGGGCAGTATAAGGAGCATGATCAAGCTATGTTAGAGAGGTTAGCCCAGCAAGAGAGGGTCATTAAGGACCAAGCCAGGCTCATTGAGGAGTTGCAGCGGGATTTGACAGCTTCCCATGGTGCTGCAGCTGATAGGGTGGATACGGCTATCCATTTTGTGGATGAGTCTGTTACTTCCCTCGGGTTTAGAGTAGGGGTGCTGGAGGGTGCCATTCCACCTATCGCCCAGTCTATTAGGGAATTTAGGGAGTAGACAAAGTCTACACTTGGGAATATCAGGAGTGCGACCCGAGATCAGACCTTGACGCTATCCAGCAGATTCCAGGAGTTGGGATGGGTAATCAGAGACACATTGGAGTTCAAGGGAGTGTGCGTCCAGCCTTTCCTGGATTGCTATGCACAGGTGCAGTTCTAGCAGGCGAACACTGCGAGAGCACAGCCCGCGGCTACACCGGTCGCAACCCCTCCTCTTGCCCAGGCTAGGATCAGACCTCCAGCACCAGCACCACCTAGCCGACCCTCCACGTCTAGGGCTCGACCATCTGCATCCTCATCATAGAGCTAGCCAGTACATGTGTCGGATGATGAGGAAGACCCGGACAAGCCCTCAGACTACCGTCCTCTTTAGACTGTTCAGGGAGCCTATTCTCATTGCGTTTTGTTTTACTTGTATATTTTTTGTACAAAATATGCTGTCACTTAGTGGAACATTTATGTTTATATTTTGACTAACTTATGCTTATATTTTGTCAAATCCTTATTTTAGTTTGTGTATTTTCCATTTTACTTACGATTTCTTAACGTTTGATAACATGCTAAGGGGAAGAAAATGAAAAGAAAAACAAGATAATAATAATGCGAAAGTCGTTTAAATGATAACAAGCAAATCAACTCGCAACGAACTGATCAAATCTTTTATAACACAGGAATAGGAATTTACACAACGATGAAACAATTCAAATTCTGTGTAGGCCGAGATGAGGCTAGCGGGATAGATCAGCCGCCACACAGACCGAGATGAGGTTAGTGGGGCACACGCGATAGAACAGATCACAAGCAGAAGATGCAGTTAGACAACACTTCACCACACACAGCGCAGGCCGAGATTAGGCTAGCGGGATAGATCAGCTGCCAAAAAGACCGAGATGAGGTTAGTGGGGCAAACGCGATAGAACAGATCCTAAGCAGAGGATGCAGTTAGACAACACATCACCTCACACCGCGCAGGGATGAGGCTAACAAAACAGATCAGCTGCTACACAGACCGAGATGAGGTTAGTGGGGCAAACGCGATATAACAGATCTCAACCGAGATGGGGTTGGATAACACCGTATGTCACAAATACCATGCAAACTGAGATGAGGTTGGTAGTATACCTGCAATAGAACAAATTGCAAATGGGTGGATAAACCTACCTCTCGCGACTCTCAGTTACCAGGCAGATCGAGGCGAGGCTCACCGGATGGAGACGAGAAACCACTTGCTTCTATACAACATCAAGAAGGTAAGGACTACCTCAGGTATGTATTTCTTCCCTTCTCCTCTGAATTTTGGCTCATCTAGACACTAGTGTACTACTTTCCCCAAAATTGGGGGCAACTGTAGACACCGGGTCCTGAGGTAGTCCAGATCAGAGTTACCCGATGAAGAAACTAACTTCGATTTTCGGACGAGGGATGAAAGTTGTAGATGTTTGTCCGCCGGTTTTATAAGGATCGGAGGAGTTCTGGGTAAATGGGGGATTTTAGATAGTCGAAAAAGAGTTCAACTTCGAGAGTTGGCGTTTGAAGCCGCAGACGGGCAGCCTGTCGGTGGAGTAGCCCATCGCTCACGTGAGAGGCCCATCTCCCACGTCGACCGATGGGCCGTCGCTCGGGGATGGGTGCCCGTCGCTCGAATGAGAGACGGCCGTCTCTCATCTCCATGCCACGTGTAGGGCCTGCCGGTCAAATGACCGCTGGTGCCCCTTACGACAGACGCCCATCGGTAATACACGGGCAGCCCGTCGGTCGGTGATCAGGTTATTTTAACCGCTAGATTCTATAATATTTGGGGGATTTTACAAAATATTTTTAAATCTTTTTGAATTTCCCAAATCTTTTCATATATTTTTGAATATTATATTTGATTTTAGGAATATTTTTAAAATCGTTCAGCTTTGATTTGATTTCGGAAAATCCTCTTCAAAACTGAATTAAAAATTTAAACATATTTGAATTTTCCTCCTGAGTCTATAAATAGGGGAAGGGGATTCAGCTTTCAGGGTGGGTCGGAAAAAAAATTTTACTAAGAAATGATTGTTTAGAAAACTAAATTTCTCCATAGAAGATTTTTTTTTTATTTCTACATAAAATAAATTTTCTTTCAAAAATTTCTTTTCTTTTATTCTCGAATTACACTAATCCGAGGAAGTGAGATCCATTCATTTTCATCCATCTAGCTAATTCAGATATTTATTACTGTCCAAATTCCAAGAAAGAGAAAATAATCTCCTTCTCTTGTTTTATTTTTCAAAGTGAGATTTTTGCAACCAAAAATCTCTTCCATTCGTGTGATCACGATCAGATCCTTGTAGAACTCGAGGCATCAACATCTTGCAACGTTCACCTTCATGAGGTAAAAATCAGAGGGTAAATATTCTGGACCTGTTACTTTGAATTCAGTTATTTTTGTTAATTTATTTCATAAAAATCCCTTTTATTCAAATTAAAACAAAAACTTATTTTTTTAGTTTACTATACGGAAACAGAGTCGACCGACGGGCATAAGGACCGCCGATGGCCATTGCTCAAGCGAGCAACGGGACATCGCGGGTCGCCCTTGTGCCCATCTGTCACTCCCAGGGACGCCCGTCGGTCATAAGTCTTGGGCCGTCCCTGGGCTGCTTTTCCCACTTAATCTCTTTTCTTCTCTTCTTTCATTTTAAATGGTTTTCTTATTCAATTTCTTCCATTTTCCACCTTATTATTTAACTTCATACTTATTTTTTCTTTAAATTTACACTAACGCGTTCTTTATTTTGTGAATTATTATTTTGATTTGTTGGGCGGATTTGGAGCCATTTGGTGTAAAAGCTATTGCAAAGACTTTAGGGTCTTCTCTCGGGTTCATTCTCTCGACTTTATCTTCTTTATTATATTTCTGTTGTGAATAATGTTTGTTTTTTATACTTTCCCGCAGATGTAAAAAATGATTAAATGTTTTTAAATTGGGATTTTCCTTACAAATTGAGGACCAATGTCCTATTTTTTCTAACAAATAAAAATCAACGCCTCAAAACCATTTTGTAATAAATATGCATGCGAGGACCAATGTCCTCACTCCTAATATATACCCCGATTTAGGTATGAATCGCTTGCAATTTATAATGGGGATTGTATTCCCCCCTAGTTTTGTTGTAATTTATTTTTTGCGCTCCTTATTTTAATTATGCTTTATTTACTGCCTTCCCTGAATGGACAATCTAAGCTTTAATTTAACTGCATTAAATTGAAATGAGAAATGGGATGAAATGATAAATTTAAAACTCAACTATAAACCTAACCAAGGTATGAAAAAATGGGAAGTCCCGAACCTTCTCTAGTCTTTGGACTCAATGAGGTGAGAGGGCTATCTCAATATTCTATTGGGATGGGGCCTCCAAGACACCTCTAGTGTCCCGTAAAAGGATCAAACTTGCACAGTCCTAGGCACCACGAGGCGAGAGGGCCATCTTAATGTTCTATTAAGGTGGATACCTCTAAGACACCTCTGGTTTGCCCAAGCATGAGGCTAGAGGATTATCTTATCATAAGGATGGAAGCCTCCAAGACACCTTCGGCTTGACTATGATGGACATAGCAGTGCTATCTTAGGCTCACTGAGGCTAGATGACCTTTCTTAATGTTCTATTGGGTGGCGACTCCAAGAAACTTCCTTGTTGCCAAAAATGGATGCACTTGTAATTTTCTACAAGTTTTCATGAACCTTATCCCGATCGCCCTGAAGGCGACCAGTTTGGGGCGCCCCAGGATTCGGCGCGCGTCATAAGGAGTATCATAACACCCCATTCCCATCCTAATAGTTCGAGCCTTGTGTGTGTGTGTGATTTTGTATGTATAATTTTGGCATGTGTTATTTTTTAGTATGTGTTATGGTTTAAGTTATAGTATTATGTATTTTTGGGTTTTGTTGGGTGTGAGTGTGTGTATGGGGTTAGGATGTGCTTTACTAAGGTTGGTTTTGGGTGTATGAGAGAGGATGGTAGTTGGGTGTATCTTGGGGTAGTATTCTAATGGGAGGCTGCCATGTGGCAAGTGGGGGAGGATATAAATAGTGTGGAGTGAGGAGAGAGAAGACAGCTGTTCTCTTTCTTCTTTTTCCCATTTCTTCCTTCTTCCTAACCTCGTTCTTCATCACCTTCCTGCTTTCTTCTTTATTTTCTTGCAATCCTTCCCTTTTGCTGGAAATTTTGGTGAGTCTTGGGTAGTCCTAAGTTGTTTTGGGTAAGTGGTAGCTAATCCTTCTTCTTTATCCTCTCTTCTCCTTTTTAATTTGGGTATTGTGGTGTTATGGGGTTAAAGTTTGATTTCTATTTTGATGGGTGTTTTGCTCAAAGATCCCTCCTAGAGAGCCTAGGGGCAAGGAAATAGCAAGTGGAAGTGAAGCCCATGATTACAGTTCAAGAATTTGAGATTTGGGAATGTTAGTCACTTTTGCGCATTTTGTGTGATTTTTTTTGTGCCTTTGTGGTAATTGTTGAAATTGATGAGATATATTGTGGGTATTTGTATCTAAATGACATGGGTATTAATTATTTTTAGTTGAGATGCATAATTTGTGAAGAATTGAACCTAAGCATGATTTTTGTATGATTTTCTAAGAAGAATTGCTGGTTTAGTGAATTCTGGAATTTGATCTTATAAATTGTATGATTTGATGATGATAATTGGATTATAAGTTGTGTTTTAGGTTGATTAAGATGTTTTGAATGACTAATTTGTGTGGGGTTGAGTTTTGAAGCCAATTGGAGGTTCGGGTGATTTTGAGAACATGAATTTATGTAGAATTTCGTGTAAGGGCTGGAAGTCATGACTCTGCTGCGAGGTCACGATAGACCTTGGTGATTTTAGCCTTCGCACGTGCCGAGCGTTGGGCTGCTGAGTGGCCGCAGCGAGAGCTCTCTATCACTAGCGTGATAGAGTGCTCGGCTGTCGAGCTGATTTGGGGCAATCCATGCCGCGAGCGCGACAGTAATTGTTGGCCGCTCACTGTTGCGAGCGTGATAGTGAAATATACTTCTATCTCCACGCGAGCACAAAGACTGCCATGATCGCGACA
The DNA here is from genome assembly GCA_947683425.1 of Excoecaria cochinchinensis. Lineage (NCBI taxonomy): Eukaryota > Viridiplantae > Streptophyta > Magnoliopsida > Malpighiales > Euphorbiaceae > Excoecaria > Excoecaria cochinchinensis. The sequence continues at coordinate 6,137,814 of CANTUQ010000020.1, forward strand.
TGGGGCCAGTTTTGCCTCTGTCGCAAGCGCGACACCCCCCGCGATTTCAATTTGGGTTCTCTTTTGTGATTTCTGATGTCTAATTTTCGAACTTGTGATGGTTTTAGAATTATGCATGGACAATTTTTTGAGTTATATGAATGTGATTTGATGATTTATGCATGACCTGCAAGAGTCAATAAGTGGATAAATAGGCAGAACTATAGAGTTCAGTTAGTTGCAGCCATGCGTATGCGTCCCTATTCGGATCCTTGCGATCCCTTTTTAAATTTTAATCTTGTTTAAGATTCCATGCGAAAATGTTTGAAACAAAAAGAAAAGAATAATTTTGATACCATCGAGTATCCATGCGTTACTCGCTATCCACTCTTTTTAACAAGCAGGTTTACTGTATTTATGTGTTATAAATTCGATTCAGCATGTATGATTGTGTGATTAATGATATTGACATCTTGAATATGATGAATTATTTGTTAAAGATTGATTTTCAGTATGTGCCATGTGTATGTGATTTGTTTTGACGTCCACTGTGAGTGGTCGCTTTTCATTATGTTTTCCCCACTAATCGTATTTGCTTAGCACTGGTGTTTCATCCGTGCATGTGTGGAAGTTGTTGGAGACTTTGGGCAAGGTGATCCATTTCAGCAGGGCTAACACAACTAGGAGAGAGAGTTTTTGATAGTATAAGATTGTACTCTTTGTATATGTATTAGTCTATACATTTTGTAATGATGACTCTTGATGTAACCCTACTTTTGTGGTTTGATTTTGGTATCAGATATGTATTTTATCTCTTGTGCTACGGCACCTTTGTATTTTGATATGTAAAGACTTTTATGTAAATTAATAAAATATTGTACTTTTGGTTCAGCCTCCGTCTTTTGTTTTAAGAAATTTTATTTTACCCTATTTGAGTGAATGTTTCACAATTTCATTTGCTTTGTATGTGATTTTGCGTTGTGTGACAACCCTCATCTATTGGGGTCCTTCATCATCTTCGAGGGATGAAGCTCCCTACGTATAGGTAAGGGGAGACCACACATTAATTGATCGAAACCAACAAAAACATTTAGAATTTCAAATTTGGTTCGGGCTTGGAATAATTATTCCAAGCTTCTTACGCATCCCTATGATTGGGGAAACAGAACCACGTAGTTCTACAGAAAACCTTTGTACATACATATTCCAAAATTAATTCTAAATCCTTTCTTAAATTCGGTTATCTATATCATTCTTACCACTTTATTTCCCATTAACTATAAATCAACATGCAATTATCATATTCTTCAAGAACCAACAAATAATACATAAGGATTCCTTATCGATATACTTACATTGGTCGTCCAAGCTAAGGTTCAGAAGACAAGCAATTACATAACATACCTGTGTTCTCAATTCAAACATGTAAACGAATATATACATAAAATTCATTCATTGATTATTCAACTATGGAAAACATGCTTATCAATTATTCCAATTATTCTTTACAAAGACTTCATATAGACAAACATACTCATAACTTTGAAAAAATTCATAACATGCATTTTTCACATAAAAATTCTCATGCAGTCAGTGTCATTCATACACACTTATCAGGACAACATTATCTGTTACACCTCTTCTCATTTAACTGACATAAGGATCAGATGCAAAGCATTTAAGTATCGAAGGATACCACACCATTCCACATAAGTGTCCATAAAGGATCCATAACTTTTGAGTGCTTAAAGCACAAGCTTAACATTTCAATAAACACTTTCAAATGCTTATTCACATAGCTCTTTGCACATCATCACAGAACTTATCAATTCATTCACATTCTATTATTCTTTTAATTGCCTGTTAAGTCGAGGGGTGGATAAGCGAGTAACAGAACACATTGGGGGTACCCGTGGGTACAATCAAAAAGCAACATCGTATTTTTCTCATTCAAAATATTTTCACATTGGGGATCTTAAACAAGATCCGTACACATTGGGGATCATGAGGATCCAAACGGGGACCTGATCTGAGTCAAGAACAGAATAAAGGGCCACAGCATTATAACTCTATAGGCATGCCTATCTATCCACGACCGACTACGCAGGCTAAAAACACGTATCATTATTGAATTCGTCATGTTTCACTTATATATATACATTCCATTAAATATTTGTAACATTCTTTTATGATCACATGCATAAAATATTCCATAATTGAAACATAATATTCAATATAATAAGATACAACAAAAATAATTACAGTTAAATATCATTTAAAAACTGAGGTGACATTAAATAAATATTAAAACTAGAATATAAGTTAAAATGGAACAAAAGGCAAGAATTTAAAACATCAGAATTCAAGACAGAAGACATTTAGAAACATGATGCGGGAGAGGAGGCTGTCACGAGTCTTGCACAATGTCACGACTCGTGATAGGGCTTACTGTGATGACTCATGACAAAGCCAACCTCTCGCAAGGAGCTATCACGAGTCATGAATAACTTCACGACTCATGACAGAGGCTTATCGTCACTACTCGTGATGATTGTCACGACTCGTGACAAAGCCCACCTAAAGTAGGAAGCTGTCATGAGTCGTGCACAACGTCACGACTCGTGACAGAGGCCTATGGTCACGAATCATGACAAATATCATGACTCATGATGAAGCCACGAGATGCCTGATTTTTTCCAGGTTTGCAGAACTTCTACAGAAATCCTCCATCCTCCAAAACACACCCAAACCCCCAATCAAAGCAAACACCAATAAATTACTTCAAGAGTGCATCAATAAAGCATTATAACTCAATACTAGCAAAACCCATAAAATTTATAGTAATATGAACCTCAGTAATCATCAAATTCTAGAAAAATCAACCCAAGATACAAACCATGAAAATGCATCAAAACACATAAATTCCCAAACCTTACCTACTTTGCTCCTAATAGCTTCGTTAGATGATCTTTCTTATTCCAAAAACCCATCCGAGATCTTTCTCATCCAAAATCCTCATCAAAACACACTAATTCACAAAACATAAATCTAGGGTTTAAGGTAATCAAAACAATTAGAAAGAACCAACACTTAAATTTACCTTTCCTTAACATATTCTTCACTTAATTCTCTTAAGCTAACCAAATTCATCATTTAAATCTTGGTCTTGGATCTTAAGAGAGGGAGGATGGAATGGAAACAAAAAGGAAAAGAAGAAAAAGAAGAGGAGGAGAGGGGAACGGGAGAACAGGAAAGGGGGAGAGCAGATTCTACCCTCTCCCTCTTTCTCTCTCTTCCTTTTATACCTCTTCCCATTTCCTTGCCCCTTGTCACCTTCCTATTGGTCCAATCTAGATATTTATGTCAAATTCTCTTTTTAATCCTCAAACTCTTATAACCTCAAACATTGACACTCATAACTTACTAATTTATCATTGGCGCACTTAATTAATCTTACTCCTTCAATTAAATACTAAACTCACACTTCACAATTTTACCCTTGGCCACAGTTGCTGAAACTTTTACATTAATTCTTAAATTGTCCATTTAGCATACCTAACACTTCAACTTGCACAATTTCGGTCACTACTCATCCTCAATATGCACAAATCCCTCTAGGGTACTTTTTGGGTTGTTACAATTCTTCCCTCCTAAAAGAATTTCGTCCTCGAAATTCACTTAAATTGAAAAAATCTAGAAACTATGCTCCAATTCACTATCATTTACACTGATCATTTCGGCATCATCATATAACACTTACGTTCTACACTTATAATACAAACATTTCACTCATTCCAATACACCTTTACTTTTAATATACTTATTTGTTATTACTTATCCTCTATCATTTCCAACTGAAGCCTCCTTGTTGGAAAAAAACCTGTATGCCTCTTAAGAGGTCTTTGTGCGTGCAAGGAGACTATGAAAATCTATGCTCCTTGAGAGGCTTTGATGCTCACTGAGAGACTTTGATTGCTCACTGAGAGGCTTTGATGCTCACTAAGAGGCTTTGATGCTCATTGAGAGACTTTAATGCTCACTGAGAGGCTTTGATGCTCACCGAGAGGCTTTGATGCCCACTGAGAGACTTTGATTTTGAATCTCCAGAGAGGAATTTAGATCTGAGCCTCCAGAGAGGAAATGCGAGTTGAGCCTCCTCAGAGGAAATTATATTTGAGCCTCCTTAGAGAAAATTATATTTAAACCTCCGTAGACTAAAATTAGATCTGAGCCTCCTCAGAGGAAAATTATATTTGATGTTGGCCCGTAGGCGAATGGGTTTCAATGTCTTTGGTGTCTCTTAAAATGATTTTTTTGTTTTTTTGTAAATTTTTGGAATTTCCATATTTTGAATGTATTTGAATTTTTACAGTATGTTGGATTTTGAAGGCCCTAAAAATATCTTTTTTTTTTGTTTTTTTTTTTGTTTTTTTTAGTTTTGTTTTTTTTTTGCACAAGAATTTGTGTTCTTTATACATTTGAATTTGGATATTTGTATACTTATTGTGCGGTGTGTGTAATAATACATCTTATGATAGAGAGACTTACCTGACTGCCCCCGGCATGGTGTGCATGAATAGGCTTGCTCTTTTAAATTTCCTCTTTGGCGTGGGTCCACAGGATTCTTTTTTCATGAGGACTTCATCTTGATCTGATTGTCTAGCATGGATGAGCGCCGATATTCAGCTGAAATTGTACCTCAGCCCGCTTTTGCGTTTGATTGCCTCTAACTAAAGTACGTGTGGGTAGTCTAGTTTCTCAAAGGATCTTCTTCTCTATAGTTTTATGTGATTTGGGATTGTCCTTAGCATGGTGTGCCAGGGTAGGCCTATTTTTCTTGGTGTTCCCCCTATGTGCAGGCCTATATGATTTCATGCTAATTATTATGGCCAATAATGTTGAACTGAATCCATTCTCTTGGATCACCTTTGCGAATGAGGTCTATTCGGACCTTTCGCTCAAAGTTATGTTCACAACAATGTAAACAAAATATTGTGTGCGCATATGGAATTATATGTGTGATGCAAAGGATTAATGTATAAAAATTATGTGTACACAACTATACGTGTAAAGGATTGAAGGCATGTGTAAACACCGGGTCTCGAGGAAGCCCAGACCAGGGTTACCCAATAATGATTAGATGCTCGTTCGCAGGCAAAAATATTGAAAGTAATGATTTTCTGCTGAAAATTTGCTTTCTAAAGAATAAAAAAATATATATATTTTAAAAATAAAAAAAATGAGTTTGAAAGTATTAATTTTTAAAAGTTTCAATTTAAATTTTTTTTTTTTAAAAAAAAATTCGGACAATTGCGGCAGCTGCGGCGCGCGTGCACGCTCGCACGGAGCGCAGAGCGCCACTCGGGCGTCCGCTGAGCGCTGCACAGCAGCTTGCCTCCCTGCGCCCAGATTTCGCCGTTTTCCGCCGATTTTCGCCCCAAAACGAGTTTTTTCACCCAAAATTAAGGTTTTTGAGTCCAAATTAAATTCTAAATCATTTGTTTTAGATAATTAATAAATAAAAGCCGATTTTATAATTAAAAAAGGCAGGAAAATGAATTAAAATCAAATTTCTTCTCCTAATAAAATTAGGGTTTTATTTTTCCATCATATAAATATTTTGAGATGAAAAAACCAAAGCGGGGAGCCTCCATTTTTTTAACATCAGATTTTTTGAGAGTTTTTTCTTTCCTTCTTCCTTGATTTTTCTTCAAAAAATTTCAGACTTCTATTTTCTCCATTAACAAGGATTAATTGAGATTGGAAATTCAAGTTTCAATTCTTAATCATTCTAATTAATTTATTTATTTTCTCCATAAACAAAAGGAATTAATTTTTACTTTCATATCAATTTTCAATCTTTTAAGCATCCAAATTAATTTCTTTGTTTTCTCCATAAACAAAAGGAATTAATTTTATTCCTAAATCATTTGTTTGAGGAATTTTTCAAGAAGATCATCATTATTCCGTCGAATCTAAATCCGAGGGTAAATTCTCTAGGCTCCGAGCTAATTATTTATTTATCTTATTCTATTATTTTGTTCATGTAAATATTGTTTTATTGATTTTATTTCTAACATATAATCAATTAATTTCTTTTGTCATGATTTTTTATTCTTAACATATAATTAATTTATTTTGCCATGATTTCTTATTTTTAACTTGTAATTAATTTGTTTTCCTTCGTTTTCTTATTATTCTTAACATGTATTATTTTAACATGTAAATATTTAATATGCTTTATTTTGATTGATTTTTTTGTCATGTAAATATTTATGTTCATTGTGATAACATGTAAATAATCAATTAAACATGCCAATCTTGCATTTTAAATTTAATAATTCTAGTCTGTCAACTAAATCAAATTGTTAATCAATTCTTGTTATTGTTTCCCTTTTATTTGCATGATGGCCACGTGAACAGTGGCCATCCTTTTTCTCTTTTCTTTTGATGTTCATCCATTGGTCACGTGGGGCCACTTCATTTTGTCTACATGCCTTTCATTCTTAACTTTATATTTTTATCCTTGTTATTTATTTGATTTTTTTGGTTGATTAGTCTAATTAATATATTTGTTATTTTGTTCATGTAATTTAATTTTGTCCATTATTTTATTTTGTTCATTTCATTCAATTTAATCTGATTTATTATCTGATTTTATTTTATACATCTCACTTAATTTGGTTTGTTTATATATTTTATTTTATTTTATTTATTTTAATTGATTTAATCACTTAATTTTATTTTGTTCATTATTTTTTGTATGTTGCATGTAAAATGTATTTTGGATCCGTTTTTATTATGAAAATTCATGTTTTTCCACAATAATTAAATTGGAATTTTTCTAATAAAATGAACTAATGTTCTATTTTTAACCAATAAAATCTCACTTTCAAATGGAGAATTAATTTTCATAAAATGGGATCACTCATTCCGGTTTTCTCAATCAATGCTCGAAAATAATTCTCCAATTTTTTAAGTTAATAAAAACGAACGAAGGTTCCTAAAGATCCAATGAATATCCCGATTTATGTATGATGTATTTTATTTTTGTGATGCAATTATTTGTTTATTCATTTTGGGCCCTTGTAATTAATTTTTGGGGTAAGTTTATCCTTTTATTTTATTTATGCTTTCTTTATTTTGGGGGATTGTACTGTCCCAGATTTTCTTGTAATTTATTTATTGCTTTATTTTATGTGTTCTATATCGCCTTCCGATGTGATTGAAATGCACTTTAAATTTATTGCATGATCGCATCAGATAAGAGATGGAATTTCATTTTGTTAAAAACTTATTTATAAACTTAACTTAAGGTATGAATAAAAGTGAAGTTCCGAACACCATCTCTGGTTTAAGACCCCCGAGGTTAGATGACCTTTCGTAATTTCTTGCAAATTAGGCGGCGACTCCAAAATGCCACAAAAGTGCCTAAAGGTTCATGAGATTAGATGAACCTCCCAATGTTCTATTGGGTAGGGGATTCTAAAATGTTTCGTGTAACCCAAGATCAAAAAGACACGAACCAATCCCTCGAATCCTAAAAGCAGGCTCAATGAAGGCCTTACTGGTTCGGCGCGCGTCACAGTAGCGACTCCGCTGGGGATGATCGAAACTTCGATTCGAAAGTGAATTAAGTTAAACTTATAATTGAGTTATTAACAAATGAAAATTCCATTTATCATCGAAATTGCATTGCATCCATTAGAGCCTTAGAACTATGCTAATTGGTCCCTTATTTTACCCCGATGCATTCCTAAAGCACGATACTACTTTCACTCATTGTAGGGAAGTGCTTGGGATAATCACCAGCCCAAGTCTCGTACCATTAATGGTATATCAAATGGAGACCCGATCGATTGTTATGCTCGTGATGAGCTAGACCCATTAGCAGGGACCACACTTGGGTAGACCTAAAGTAACACCACCCATGACTAAAGCTCATGTAATGGCAATAGAAACTTCCACTAGGTAGTATGCTCCTTAATACGATGCTTGCTATATGGGCCCTTATGTGTTAAACCAATTCAAACATATTAATTGGACACTCATCAAAGGCTTTTATGCCCCGATGAGCCCATTTTTAGTCTGTTTGAAAGGTTCAAATGTATAATGGCCAAAACCCATATGCTTATGCTTTTAAATTAAGAGTGTTATGCTACTGGTTTCTCACCATGCACCATATGCGCCTATTGGGTTCCCTGCTAACCCATAGGGCACGCCCACCTAGGAAAGAGACCGCACTACCTCGTGTGTGAGAGTAACAAGGTTAGAAGGTTCTACTTGCTTGTTATGTGGTTGTCTATTTTGCATCGACATGATCATGCATCCTCCATGTCATTCACACATTATGCTAATAATTTGACTCTTGCAACCATCATAGATTTGAGACATTGGTTTAGGGGTCAAAACGGATGATGGGCACAAAGAGAACCATTCTTCGAGACAATAGAGTGAGTCTTGCATTCAGGTTCAGAATCGCGTTTGGACAGCATCGAATCCCTACCTTCAGAATTACCTTTAGACATGGCCAATTCAGAGCCGAATGCCACCCAAGAAATGGACAAGAGGGTCTAAGAAATGGAGCATAGATTTGAGGAATTTGAAGGTAGAATAATGACTATGATGGAGAATCTATCTGTTAGAGCAATACCACCCACCAATCAATGGCCTATTGCTCCCACCGTGTCACCAAAAGAGCAGAATCTAACTGGGCCTAGTGGAAGGGTGACTTTTGCTCAATCATCTGAGCAAAGAGGAAAAGGATATATTTTAGAAGATGGGTGTCTGGTAGCGATAGGGGGCATGAAAAGAAGGGTGGACATCCTCAAGGAAGAAATTTTAAGGTCAAAACTTGCAACTACCCTGGCTTCTCGCAAAAGGGTCACCATGGACTTAGAAATGAAAACTCGACCTGTAACACCCCGAAATGCACCCTAGAAGGATTTTTACATATCTAGGGATTTTGAGGATCAAAATCGTATGATTTGATGGTCGGAGTGATTAAGCAAGAGAAAAGATATAATTATAATTAAGAAAAAGGAAGACAAGGGTAATTTGGTCATTTCGTATATATAGATTTAATTAAATCGAATAAATAACTATGAGGGCTAAATTTTGAGTATGGATCAGTTTTATGCCGAATGTATGTGAGTTGTGGTGTCAGGTGTGCTGAAAGGATGAATTCGGTATTAACGCAAAAGTTTCGGCAAGTGCGGCCAATTCTGAAAATTGAAAGGTATTAATTTAGGACTTGATTGAAGGGGATAAGGATTTAATTATGGGCCAATGTAAGAATTTTATTTAAGTGTTAGGTGAGTGTAAGATTAAAGGAGAAAATGTGGACTAAAAGGGATAATTGGAGATAAAGATCTAGTAAGGACCAATTGGAAAGGGACAAGTGGCATTAGGGATAGGATTAAAGAGGTTGGACTAATAATTGAGAGAGAGAGAGCAAATTTTTGCTCATTGCCCTCTCCTTCCTCACGTTCTGCCTTTCTCTTCTTCCCTTCCTCTTCTTCTTCATCTCACGCCAACCCTCTTTCTTTCCCTGCAAGCCCCAAGCTGTGAGAAAGGGAATTTACAAGCTCAAGTGCTTTTATGAGAGATTAGAGATGGAAGAGTAAGTTACAACTTTTAATTTATGCAATCCCTCTTCAGTTAATTAGAAACCTTAAGTAATATTATGTGTTTTGTTGAGGAAATTGGAGCAATGAAATGGTAGAAAGAGTATGGAAGCTAGAAGTGCAACCATTTAAGCTAATAGAGCAAAGGATGTTCAGGTTTGGGAAAATCTATTCATTTGATATATGTATATGTGCATATTGATATTTGGATATTTTGATGTTTATTTGTCAAATTGGGTTGCTGGTGTTAGTTTTGGTTGTGTGGATGGGTTTAATTTTAGAGAGTTTGAATTTTCTAGGTAAATTCTGCCCAGTTTTCACTGGACCTTTAGTTTTTTTTAATTATAAGTCGTGCTATAGATGTCTAAATGATATGAAACTATTTCCATTTGAAAGCTAATTCATTTGTCTAAAATTGTCTCTGAAGGACTGGAATCTAATTCTTGCTCTAAGATCCTTGAAAATGGTAAAAACCGTGGTGTCTGTGTTTAGACGGGTTCACGGGAGCAGTGTAGGTTGTGTAGATTATATCTGGGGTTATAGATGTTCAAGTGACTTGAAATTTGTTTAATTTGAAAGATGACATACTAAGGAACATTTGGTATGAGGACGTTTTGGCTAAAAATGAGTTTTATTGGGTCGTTTATGCGGTACAAAGTCAGAGCCGGAAAGCAGTCACACCAGTCTATTTTCATAAAGAAGTTGGGGATGGCCTCTGTCGCGAGCGCGATAGAACCTGCTTGTTGAAGGCTTTTCTTCCTATTTTAAGCCACATAGTTGGTCTGAAGCCTTGGCCCTCTTCCCCCTTCTCTAGGATGTATAATTGGTAATGTTTTCCCTTCCGAAACACACCCAAACTTCTTTAGGACCTTTGGACAGATATTTATCATATGTTTAAAGTTTGGAAATGAGAAGATAAATGGTTTTCACTTAGGAATACAATTGTCTACGGTTATAAATAAGAATATTGACTTTGTTATTGAGAGGTTTAATGAATTAAACACTTCTGAGTATGTTCTTTATAAACCTAATTTATATTATGTTAGGCAATTCGAAGTGGAATTCCATAACTTGCATTTTGAGCTAATAGGATTATGGGGTTTGGATTTCCATAAGAGGTTTAGAACACCCCTTTCAAGGTCAAACCAAAGCGTAGGAGTTTATCGGATATGAAGGAGAGTGTATCAATTGAACCTTACTAGTACTTTGGTGTTTCATAAGAATAATTGTGGCACATTAGTGTAAGACCTACAAAAGTCTGTGAGTCTTTAATGATTCAAGATTTGAGGAGATTTATTTATAGTTTAGAATTTGTATGAGATGTTAAGACTGAAGTAAATGATGGAATTAAGTGTGTTATAAACCGAAATTGGAAATGAACCTTTCGTATCTCAATAAATTTTTAATTTGACTATTTAATTACGAAATGATTCTTAATCAATTGAGTAGTTTGGGATACTGGTGTTGGAATTCTTGGGTTCTATGTACGAATTTAGGGAAAATAATGTTCAAGAAAATTAGTTATTGACATGATAAAAGTAAGTATGTTTCTATTTAAAACGTATGCAAGTGAAAGATTAGAGAAGGGTGATGCTTAGCTCTGTCGCAAGTGCGACAGAGGTTATCTGGTTTTATCAAGGTCGCGACTCAAGTGGCGAGCGCGATTTTTAGTGTATGGTTTGGCTCTGTCGTGAGCGCGACAGAGGCCATTTAACTTTCTTTCGTGAGCGCGACTCTTTTCTGTGCCATGAATAGATGATTGAGTAAGCTATTTGACATGAGTTTTGGCCTGTGGTTTACATGTGACATAGTGTATAATTTAAGATATGCTATACCATGCAAGTTATAGTTGTAATAATTTGTAGAGCACGTATTAAAATTAAATGTGATTATAATTAAAGGTTATGAATTGTTATATTTTATATGAACAAACTATGCATAGGATAATTATGCAATTATAATAAGAGTATGTGCTTCTGGAAAAAGGTATTAAATTATAGCCTGAACATTATTAATGGAAACAAGTATGTGTTAGCATGCGCTAGTCGAGTCATGGATAGTTAGTCATGCCTAATAGAGTTACTGTTGCTGCAGCTACTGAATGATTTGGACCTTGATCAGGTCCCTCGACAGGATCTTCGTGATCCCTTTATACCGAATCTACGCGAAAATGTTTTTGGAACAAAATTAAAAGATTGTTTTGATAGCCTCGGGTGTCTATGTGTTATGAGAATAGTGTTAATACTTTCGGGTATCTATGTGTTACTCATTATGCACCCCTTTGACTTAGCAGGCATTAAACGAACATAATTATGTGAATTGAACAATAAGTGTGAATTGATAAAGACATGCAAAGATTTGTGTGAGATTATGCACTCAATGAGAATGTGATCACATTGTACACTGTGACTTATATATATATAGCATGAGTTTGCGCTTCGCGCACCTATGTGTTTTGGATCCTGCAGGATCCTTATGCGAAAATGTGGTACTGTCTTTGAAAGCTTACATGGTCTAGCTTTAGTTATTTTCTTTTGAAACATTAACATGAAGTTAGATTATTAGCGACTATTCATGACTCTTTGATGTGTGAGAAGTATTGTAGTTTGAGAACTGTTTATAGGCTGAATACAATGATATATGTGACTTAAGGCATATGAATAATAAGACATGAAAGGCATGTATTGATTAAAGTTGTTACCCTATTTTACCTTCTGAATGATTATGATTAAAATATTTTGTTTATGATCAATTTTATGTATTTATTAAATGATTTGATTTTGGATATTTATTGTGTGTGGTGACTGACGGCCATTGTGAAAGGCCGTCCATACTATGTGTTTTCCCTACTAAGCTTTATGCTTAGCATGGGTGTGTATCCATGCAGGTTTGAAGTTAGTCGTGTCGCTGAGGACAATCTGCTGTAGTTTGGCCAACAAGTCCGTAGTAGTATTTATTGATTAGAGGTTTTAGATAATTGTTACAATGTAATTCTTTATTAGTATTGTATTAAGTGATTGGGATGTAATAAAATGTGAATGAGGAGTGTAATGCCAAGTATTTGAATGTTTTTTTTTTGTATTATGCAAATGTTTATGTTTGAAATTAATTATATAGTTCGACTTGTATTATGGTGTCCTGCGTGTTATCGCGTGTAGCACTCCTCACTCATCATAGCGTACTGCCTATGTTACCATACAGTATGCTATACGTGGGTAAGGGGTGTTACATGACCATATAGGTATGATGGATGTGTTGACACTCGGGGGAGGAAAGAAGTATTGACAGGTAAAACAATCCAAAAATATCATTTCAGCATAGACCGACCTTTACCTCAAGCAGTAAAGGGGGACCTACAACTAGGATCAGCTAGGCTAGTTAGAGATCAAGGGCAGCCGAAGCATCACTAATGCCCTAGATATCTGAGAGACGATGGAAAGACCTTGAAAGGTCAAACCTAAAATCCTATTAACTACAAGCAACTAGTGATTGGTGAAAGACGGAGCAATGTCATGGGGAAAGGTAGTCAAGAGAGATCGAGTCTTGGTGGTAATAGTGTGGGAGATTATGGAGCTACTAAAGTTTCAACCATTGGAACTACTTAGGGCAATTATGCCATCATTGATAAGCCTTTATCTGAGTACCTTTTCCATTTCATTAACAGGGGAAAGTTACAGCCAAAACCTGTAAAACTCGCCAGAAGCCTGGGGCATCCTGGTCATAGAGGTGATCATTACTGCGTCTATCATCAGCATACCGGGCATTTAACAGATTATTATCGGGTTCTAAGGAAACAATTGCAATACCTCATTGATGAGAAGATGAGAGGTGGAGAACGTGGTTCCTAAGATGATAATGAACCATCACCTACAACATTTGAGCCATCAGCAGAATAGAATGGTAGCCATGTAGATGTTATTTTTATTTTTGAACTATTTTATGATGGCTTTTTCTTTTAACTCTGGTTCTTTTTAAGTGGAATTGCTAGTTTTTTGCTTACTTGCACGATGTTTCTAATAATTTCATTATGCATGATCATGATGCATTCGTTTTTGACATTAATTCAATTAATACTACTGTATTTAATCTTCAAACTTTAGAAGACCCAAAGAAAATCTTCATAGCATCTGACGCAACTCCTGAAGAGAGGAAAATTCTGAGAGATGAAAGACGAAAAAAAGGGAAAAAAAGAAAAAAAATAAAAAAATAAAAAAAAAAGAAAAAAGAAGAGAAAAGAAAAGAAAAATAAGAAAAAACTAAAAAAACTAGTTGCAATTAGGGGATTGGAGGAAACTCACTAAGAGCACTAGAACCTTTCTGATTACCCGTCAAAGCGATCCTTGGATAAGACAGAACCTAGAAAATGATTTAGGCAGCTCTTCTTTATATAGCTCTCTAAATGACTATTTTCTACCTTTATTTTGCAATCGCTTGCTAGCCCTTTGAGACTCTATGCTGGTATGCTAAATGCGTACTGATTTTGTTGTTACACATATTGAAACTACCCTTCGCCTAAAGTGATTTTGCCTCCCCTTAGAAGAATGGTTGCTCTAGCAGGGATGGATGTACATCATTGATAATCTTTAGGGCTATCAAAGCTCACCCGGATAAGGATTAGTTTACACTTCAGAAGAGGGTATAGTTATTCACAAACTCTGCTTGGTCAGAGACGTAAGGAAAAAAAAGAAGGCGAAGAAAGAGAAAAAAAAACAAACAAAAAAAAAAACAGAGGAGAAAATGAAGAAAAAAAAAAGAAAAAAAAAGAGGTAGAACTCAAGATAGTAACTATTTGACGAGTTTCAAATGGTTATCTTTTTAATTATTATCCTAATCGTGATGAGCTAAAGTGTTATCAAGCCCAAAATCAAGAATACCTTTATATAAGCAACTGAGCTGAGAATGGTCCTCCCGTCAGTCGAGTAAATTGTACGGCCATTCTTTTCTAGCAACCTGACCCTCCTTTGATAGCCATCTACCTGAGCCTAACATTGCAACCAAAGTAAAACCTCTTGATTCTTGGTTCAGTCTTATCCAATTAGCGGAGATGACCTTCTAATAAGGTTTGGTACGTAAGAAGAGCCATATGGTGCTTTAAGAGGGAAGCCACAAGTGCATTTATGCATTTGAGTTGATCTCATCCCCAACGTTGTATCTAGAATCCACTTTAAAAAAAAAAGAGAGAAGAAGAAAATCCTGGGTAAAAAAAAGAGCTGAAAGAAAATTTTCAATTACATCCGGAAAGGCTGATTGATAATAGGAGTTTGATGCTTTCACGATCTATTCTGAGATTAGATGAGATTTTGTATTTTTGAAATTAAGGCCAAATTATGATCATGCACAATGAAATTAAACTGAAATATATGCATTGATAGCACCAGAGTAGTTCATTCTGCATCACAAAAATTGTTTAGGTATTATCATGTGATTGTCTTGGCACTCAAAAGCCAATCCTATGTCACCTTCATGAGGGCAATCAAGCTTATGCGACTTGAGCTAAATGTAAGCACGTGTAGGTCACCCTTAATGGATCTCCAATAACATCTTCGGACCCAATTACAAAAAAAAAAAAAAAAAGCTGTTAGAGATGAAAATCGTAATTGGCTCTCTAAATAAAAGTTAGGCAAAAGGATATGGTGAAAACCTGAAAATAGGAAGTCTATCCTTTAAAAAAAAAAAAAAAGACGTTGGATTGGGTTGGGTTGGGTTCATTTCAGGCAAACATTAGGCACAGGGTTATGTGAAAATCCGAAAAGGATACATTTCCCGCAAAGAAAACTTAGTGTGAAAATCCATAAGGGACGCACTACCTTTAAAATAATGACTTCTGACACCTGGAACGACAAGACAGCATTACTTCATGTAATCTCCTTTCGAGCAAATAATACATAACTGAGGACACGAGTTAAGACCTTGGGGGCAAAATGCTCGTTTAACGGGGGGGGGGGGGGGGGGGGGGGGGGGGGGGGGGGGGGCGCAAAGTTGCGCACACGCTGGTTATCTTTGGAAGATCATGGGTCAGAATTGTTAAGCCAAGATGACACTCTTCTATATCTCTGGGAGGTATCAAACAATGCTAGTGGCCGAGCTGTACCCTCAGCAGACCCCTGACTACTCAAGACTCAGTCTATTCATTTTTGCATGCATTTCATGTCATGCAATTCATTTGCAGGCACGCACGTATTCCTGTCCAGATCACTTCGTAGGAAAGGTTCAAATAAAGACTGAACACACAAGAGCCAGTCAAGGACGACTTCAGCAATGTAGGCATTCACCTGTACCAGACAATCATACCAAGATAAAATTTACCTAGCGTCCATTTCCTTAAGTCCTCTTAAGAGGCAATTCCCAAAGTCCTCTTAAGAGGCAATCTCCAAGTCCTCTTAAGAGGCAAATCTTCAAGTCCTCATAAGAGGCAATCTCCAAGTCCTCTTAAGAGGCAATCTCCAAGTCCTCTTAAGAGGCAAATCTAGTCCTCTTAAGAGGCAAATCTCCAAGTCCTCTTAAGAGGCAATCTCCAAACCCTCTTCAGAGGCAATTCCCAAGTCCTCTTAAGAGGCAATTCCCAAAGTCCTCTTAAGAGGCAATTTCCAAGTCGTTTTAAGAGGCAATTTCCAAGTCCTCTTAAGAGGCAATCTCCAAGTACTCTTAAGAGGCAAATCTTTATGTCCTCTTAAGAGGCAATCTCCAAGTCTTCTTAAGAGGCAAATCTCCAAGTCCTCTTGAGAGGCAATTCCCAAAGTCCTCTTAAGAGGCACTTCCAAGTCCTCTTAAGAGGCAATTCCCAAAGTCCTCTTAAGAGGCAATTCCCAAAGTCCTCTTAAGAGGCCATTTCCAAGCCCTCTTAAGAGGCAATTCCCAAGTTCTCTTAAGATGCAATCTCCAAGTCCTCTTAAGAGGCAAATCTTCAAGTTCTCTTAAGAGGCAATCTCCAAGTTCTCTTAAGAGGTAATCTCCAAGTCCTCCTAAGAGGCAAATCTCCAAGTCCACTTAAGAGGCAAATCTCCAAGTCCTCTTAAGAGGCAATCTCCATGTCCTCTTAACAGGCAATCTCCAAGTCCTTTTAAGAGGCAAATCTTGGGAAGATCATGGGTCAGAATTCTTAAGCCAAGATGACACTCTTCTATATCTCTGGGAGGTATCAAACAATGCTAGTGGCCGAGCTGTACCCTCAGCAGACCCCTGACAACTCAAGACTCAGTCTATTCATTTTTGCATGCATTTCATGTCATGCAATTCATTTGCAGGCACGCACGTATTCCTGTCCAAATCACTTCGTAGGAAAGGTTCAAATAAAAACTGAACACACAAGAGCCAGTCAAGGACGACTTCATCAATGTAGGCATTCACCTGTACATGACAATCATACCAAGATAAAATTTACCTAGCGTCCATTTCCTTAAGTCCTCTTAAGAGGCAATTCCCAAAGTCCTCTTAAGAGGCAATCTCCAAGTCCTCTTAAGAGGCAAATCTTCAAGTCCTCATAAGAGGCAATCTCCAAGTCCTCTTAAGAGGCAATCTCCAAGTCCTCTTAAGAAGCAAATATAGTCATCTTAAGAGGCAAATCTCCAAGTCCTCTTAAGAGGCCATCTCCAAACCCTCTTCAGAGGCAATTCCCAAGTCCTCTTAAGAGGCAATTCCCAAAGTCCTCTTAAGAGGCAATTTCCAAGTCGTTTTAAGAGGCAATTTCCAAGTCCTCTTAAGAGGCAATCTCCAAGTACTCTTAAGAGGCAAATCTTTATGTCCTCTTAAGAGGCAATCTCCAAGTCTTCTTAAGAGGCAAATCTCCAAGTCCTCTTGAGAGGCAATTCCCAAAGTCCTCTTAAGAGGCATTTCCAAGTCCTCTTAAGAGGCAATTCCCAAAGTCCTCTTAAGAGGCCATTTGCAAGCCCTCTTAAGAGGCAATCTCCAAGTCCTCTTAAGAGGCAATCTCTAAGTCCTCTTAAGAGGCAATCTCCAAGTTCTCTTAAGAGGTAATCTCCAAGTTCTCTTAAGAGGCAAATCTCCAAGTCCACTTAAGAGGCAAATCTCCAAGTCCTCTTAAGAGGCAATCTCCATGTCCTCTTAAGAGGCAATCTCCAAGTCCTTTTAAGAGGCAAATCTCCAAGTCCTCTTAAGAGGCAATTCCCAAAGTCCTCTTAAGAGGCCATTTCCAAGCCCTCTTAAGAGGCAATTCCCAAGTTTTCTTATGAGGCAATCTCCAAGTCCTCTTAAGAGGCAAATCTTCATGTCCTCTTATGAGGCAAATCTCCAAGTCCTCTTTAGAGGCAAATCTCTAAGTCCTCTTAAGAGGCAATCTCCAAGTCCACTTAAGAGTCAAATCTTCAAGTGCTCTTAAGAGGCAATTTGCAAGTCCTCTTAAGAGGCAATTTCCAAGTCCTCTTAGGAGGCAATTCCCAAAGTCCTCTTAAGAGGCGATTTCCATGTCCTTTTAAGAGGCAATTCCTTAAGTCCTCTGCAGAGGCATTTCCAAGTCCTCTTAAGAGGCAAATCCCCTAAGTCCTCTTAAGAGGAAATTCCCTAAGTCCTCTAAAGTGGTCAATCCCATAAGTCCTCTTAAGAGGCAATTCTCTAAGTCCTCTGAGGAGGCAATTTCCCTAAGTCCTCTTAAGAGGCAATTCTCCAAGCCTACACAGGATAGATGCCGCAGCAACAAGGGTTAGATACCGACTCGGCTTAGGCCGGACGCCGCATGGGTTAGATGCCTTAACGAGGAAGGTTAGAAACCCTACAGGTTAGATGCCGCAGTAACAAGGGTTAACCCATCAACAGACAGACGGTAACTACCCTGAATAGCTTCACTCAGACTGGCAAGACAGCTGCCTCAGGTATGCGTCTCTCTTTTCTTTCTCTGAGTTTTGGGCTCACCTAGGCATCCATGCACTAGTTTCCCCAAAACTAGGGGCAACTGTAAACACCAGGTCCTGAGGCAAGCAAGACCAGGGTTACCCAATGATGATTAGATGCCCGTTCACAGGCAAAAATATTGGAAGTGATGATTTTCTGCTGAAAATTTGCTTTCTAAAGAATAAAAAGTAAAAAAATATAAAATATATATTTTAAAATTAAAAAAATGAGTTTGAAAGTATTAATTTATAAAAGTTTCAATTTAAAATTAAAAAAAAATCGGACCATTGCGGCAGCCGCGACGCGCTGGGGGCGAGCGCCCCCAGCGCTCGTGCGGACCAGCACGCACGCTCGCATGGAGCGCTACGCGAGCGTCCACGCGGAACGCCGCGCGCGCGTCCGCTAAGCGTTGTGCTTGCTGCGCAGTAGCTCGCCCATTCTCGCCCCCCTACGCCCAGATTTCACCGATTCCGCCGTTTTTCGCTGATTTTTGCCCTCAAACGAGTTTTTTCACCCAAAATTAAGGTTTTTGAGTCCAAATTAAATTCTAAATCATTTATTTTAGATAATTAATAAATAAAAGCATATTTTATCATTAAAAAAGGCAGGAAATTGAATTAAAATCAAATTTCTTCTCCTAATAAAATTAGGGTTTTATTTTTCCATCATATAAATACTTTGAGATAAAAAAAACCAAAGGGGGGAGCCTCCATTTTTTTGACATCAGATTTTTTGAGAGCTTTTTCTTTTCTTCTTCCTTGATTTTTCTTCAAAAAAATTCAAACTTCTATTTTTTCCATTAAAAAGGATTAATTGAGATTGGAAATTCAAGTTTCAATTCTTAATCATTCTAATTAATTTCTTTGTTTTCTCCATAAACAAGAGGAATTAATTTTCACTTTCAAATCAATTTTCAATCTTTTAAGCATCCAAATTAATTTCTTTGTTTTCTCCATAAGCAAAAGGAATTAATTTCATTGCTAAATCATTTGTTTGAGGAATTTTCCAAGAAGATCATTGTTATTCCGTCGACTTCTAATCTTAGGGTAAATTTTTTGGGCTCCAAACTAATTATTTATTTATTTTATTATATTATTTTTTTTATTATTTTGTTCATGTAAATATTGTTTTATTGATTTATTTCTAACATGTAATCAATTAATTTCTTTTGTCACGATTTCTTATTCTTAACATATAATTAATTTATTTTGCCATGATTTCTTATTTTAACATGTAATTAATTTGTTTTGCTTCGTTTTCTTATTATTCTTAACATGTATTATTTTAACATGTAATTATTTATTATGTTTTATTTTGATTGATTTTTTTTGCCATGTAAATATTTATGTTCATTGTGATAACATGTAAATAATCAATTAAACATTCGAATCTTGCATTTTTAATTTAATAATACTAGTCTGTCAACTAAATCAAATTGTTAATCAATTGTTGTTATTTTTTCCCTTTTGTTTGCATGATGGCCACTTGAACAGTGGCCATCCTTTTTCTCTTTTCTTTGATGTTCATGCATTGGTCACGTGGGGCCACTTCATTTTGTCTACATGCCTTTCATTCTTGGCTTTATATTTTTATCCTTGTTATTTATTTGATTTTTTTGGTAGATTAGTCTAATTAATATATTTGTTATTTTGTTCATTTAATTTAATTTTGTCCATTATTTTATTTTGTTCATTTCATTCAATTTAATCTGATTTATTATTTGATTTTATTTTATACATCTCACTTAATTTGGTTTGTTTATATATTTTATTTTATTTTATTTAATTTACTTGATTTAATTACTAACCATAATTTTCATTTTCTTTTTTTGGTTGCAATACCTTGTCTTTTTATTTGAGTGCTATCTATGGGCAAGTTGGAGGATCGAGGATTAAAAGTCTTCAAAGTTTGGCTTGCATTTTTTTTAATTGTTGTATTTTCTATATTTTATCATTTTGTATGTTGCATGTAAAATGTAATTTGGATCCGTTTTTATTATGAAAATTCATGTTTTTCCACAAAAAATTAAAATTGGAATTTTTCTAATAAAATGGACCGATGTCCTATTTTTAACCAATAAAATCTCACTTTCAAATGGAGAATTAATTTTCATAAAATGGGATCACTCATCCCGGTTTTCTCAATCAATGCCCAAAAATAATTCTCCAATTTTTTAAGTTAATAAAAATGAACCAATGTTCCTAAAGATCCAATGAATATCCCGATTTATGTATGATGTATTTTATTTTTGTGATGCAGTTATTTGTTTATTCATTTTGGGCCCTTGTAATTAATTTTTGGGTCAAGTTTATCCTTTTATTTTATTTATGCTTTCTTTATTTTGGTGGATTATTCTGTCTCAGATTTTCTTATATTTTATTTATTGCTTTATTTTATGTGTTCTTTATCGCTTTTCGATGTGATTGAAATGCTCTTTAAATTTATTGCATGATCACGTGAGATGAGAGTTGGAATTTCATTTTGTTAAAAACTTATTTATAAACTTAACTTAAGGCATAAATAAAAGTGAAGTTCTGAACACCTTCTCTGGTTTAAGACCCCCGAGGTTAGATGGCCTTTCCCAATTTCTTGTAATTTTGGTGGCGACTCCAAAATGCCTCAAAGGTGCCTTAAGGTTTCATGGGATTAGATAAACCTTCCAATGTTCTATTGGGTAAGGGATTCCAAAATGTCTCATGTAACCCAAGATTAAAAAGATGCGAACTAATCCCTCAAATCCTAAAAGCGGGTTCAATGAGGGCCTTGCTGGTTCGGCGTGCGTCAGAGCATGTGATTTGTGCTTGTGATATGCATGCTAAACATGTGCAAAGAACTATGCATTACGTGTATGCAAAAATTATGTATACGAAATGTGCGTGAAGAATTGCATATGCGAGATATATACAAAGTTCATGCATGTGTGAATGCATGTTGGGCATCATAAAAGGCTATGCATGTGTAAAGTCATGTAAAGATATTTGCAAAATAGTATACATACGGGATGCACATCATATGCAAAAATGGATAGACCACATCCTAGGTGGTTAAGGGATTCGTTGAGGGTGCTGCTGATACTATCTGATACCCCCAAGGATCTAGAAGGGTGTCGTCTTGGCTTAAGAGTTTTGACCCATAATCCTTTCAGAGAGAACTGTCCCGTGTGTATTTTTGCCCCCGATCAATGAGCATACGCCTTTTGACATAAGTTGTATAGTGTCTTGCCCCCAAGACTCTGACTCATGTCCTGAATTATGCAGTATCTGCCTAAAGGGAAGTTATTTGGAGTAATGCCGCCTTATCGCTCCAAGCATCAAAATTTATTATTTTAAAGGTAGTGTGTCCCTTGTGGATTTTCACACTAGCTTTTATTTATAGGAAATGCGTCCTTTTGGAGATTTTCACATAACCCCGTGCCTAATTTTTGCCTGAAATGGACCTAACCTAATCTAGCGGCTTTTATTCATTTACTTTTTGTAAGATAGACTGCCTATTTCTAAGTTTTCACCTTGCCCTTTGACCTAATTTTTGCTTAAAGAGCCAATTATGGTTTTCATCTCTAACGGCAATTTTTTTAGTTTTTTTGAAGGGTATGGCTACAAGAAAAGTTAAAGATACTATCAGAGCCCTCTTTTAGAGTGTTTAGCAGTTATTCATTGAGGCGCTTCCTTCCCAGATAGCAGTTGTACTCCTTTGCCTCTCCTGATGAAGGTGTTGATAGATTGGGTAAGATGGCGGATGAGGATATAAGCTTCATATGCTCCCGACTCCCCCTTTCTGCTGTGACTTTGGATGGTTCTTTACGATGTGTCCCATTGTGTCGGCTCTATGAGGCTACCTTCTAAATTACCACTAACTATGCTCGATAATTCGGAGGGATTCAAGATGTAGTGAGGCATCTGTAGAAATCGGGTCCTGAGGCAGTCCAGATCAGGGTTACCCAATGAAGAGACTAACGTCTGTTTTCAGATAAATGGTTGAAAGTTGTAAGTTTTCATTCTCCAGTTTTACAAGGATTGAGGATTTTTCTCAATAACGGGAGGTTTCAGATGGTCAAAACTTTAAAAATGGGAATTTTGGTCAACAGACGGGTTACCCGTTGGTGGGGGGATGTCCGTCTCTCGCGATAAGTGCCGATTGTCGCTCGGAAGTGGGGCCCGTCTATCGCGATTGAGCAGTGCCCGATGCTCGTTCTAGCGATGCTCGCTCCTCGTGAGAGACAGCTGTCGCTAGCTTCCGTGTCCCGTGTGTGGTCCGCCGATTAAAAGACCCTGCGTATCTTACCGATGCCCGTCGGTCAGTGATATGTCAGTTATTCTCATGGGATTTTCTGGGATTTTGTTAAGATTTTCTAGATTTATCAAATATTTTATAAATTTTATCAAAATCCCCTAAATCTTTTCAAATATTTTCAAATATTAGATTTGATTTTGTGAATATTCTGAAAATCATTCGGTTTTGATTTGATTTTAGAAATTTTTTCAAATTTAAATCTTAAATTTAAATTTATTTGAATTATCTTCTAAACTCTATAAATAGGGGATTAAACCTCATTATTCAGGGTTAGAAATTTTTGAAGAAAACTAAATCTTAGCAGTTTTTCACAGAGATTTTATTTTTACATTTTGTAAAAGAATTCACTCTCAAGATTTCTTCTTTCTCTCATTTTTATTTCCGAATTAAGCTAATTCGAGGTAGTGAAATCCATCCGTTTCCATCGATCTAGCTATTTCCAACATTTAATTGCTGTCAAAATTTCGAGAAAGAAAATACAATTTTCTTTTCTTGATTTATTTTCAAAATAAGATTTTTCTAATAAAAAATCTCCTGAAATCACACAATCACGGATCAGTCCTTGTAGAACTTGAGTAACCGAAATCGCTCAACGTTCACCTTTAAAGGTAAAATCTGAGGGTAAATATTCTAGATTTATTATCCGTGTAGTTTAACTATTTTACACTAATTTAAAAATAAAATTTTCATTTATTAAAAGATTAAAATTGATTTTTTGGAATTTTTTAATCATTTTCAAAATCTAGGGTGACCGATGGGCAAAAGGGTCACCTACGGCCGTCACTCACTCGAGCGACGGGCCGTCAATGATATCTTCTTTCGCCCGCTGGTCAACCCAGGGACACATGTCGGTCGTGAGTCTGGGGCCGTCCCTGGGCCTTCTTTTCTTCTCCTTTCTTCTCTCTTTAATACTTGTTATCCCATCATTCCTTTTTGTAGTTTCTCATGGATTTTTATTGTTATTTAACTTCTAGTATTTTATTTTGCTCTTAATTTTAACACTAACATGGTTTCCATTTTTTGTGAGTTTTATTTGACTATTTTTGGTGGATTTGGGATTGTTAAATGGTGGCTATTACAATGATCTAAGGATCCTCACCCGGGTTCATTCTTAACCCTTATCCCTTTTTATCTTATTTATTTATTATTGTTGTAAATATTATTTTAATCCCGCTAAAATAAAATTGTCAAATATTTTATAGTAATTGAATTGGGATTTTTATTAATATCTGAGGACCAATGTCCTATTTTTTAGCCAAATAAAATTGACATTTTAAACTTGTTTTTTTAATAAATGTGCATGCGAGGAACAATGTCTTCATTCTTAATGAATTTCGCGATTTTTATATAATTCGCGCGTTATTTACAGTGGGAGTTGTATTCTGCCCCTAGTTTTGTTGTAATTTATGTTCATAATTTTCTATTTTACGCCCATTTACTGCTTTCCTTGTATGGATGACTTACACTTTAATTAATTGCATTAAGTGAGAAATTGGATGAAATGATAAATTCAAAACTCAGTTATAATATTAACCAAGGTATGAATAAATGAGAAGTCTCGAACCTACTCCGGTCTTAGGTTCAATGAGGTTAGAGGACCATCTCAATGTTCCATTGGGATGGGGTCACCAAAATATCTCTTGTTGCCCACAAAAAGGCCCAATTTGCATAATCCTAGGCTCTACGAGGTTAAAGGATCACTCCAATGTTCTATTGGGGTGGTGTAACAACCCAAATAGGGCCTGGTCGGAATTTGCGTGGTAAGTCAGTAAGTGAGAGTATTTTCATAATTTTTGTATGAGGAAAATAGTAAAATAAGGAATTATGTGTTAAAGGAAATAATAGTGTGTGCTTATAGTGTATGGTTGTAGGGTGTAAGTGGACTTAAGGCTTTTATTGTGTGGTTTGTGGTGCATGGTGCCTATAGGAGTTTTAAGAAATAATATGGTGTGAGTGAGTGTTTGGTGAATTGAAGATATTTGTGTAAGAAAGACTTGGGTGTGTTTAGTGTATGGTGCCAAGAGTGGATTAAGTTATAGTGGATTGTTTAGTCCTCTAAGATGGTGACAAGTGGCAAGGGTTGGTGAGCAATTAATGAAAAGTAGGAGAGAGGAAGGGAGGGCCAGCTTTTGGTGAGGCTTCCTGTGGAAGCTAGTCCCTTTTCCCTTGTTTCCATTTCCCGTTCTCCCTACTCCCTCTTGCTTCATTTTTCTGTTCTCAACCCCATCTCTTATGTTCTCCTTGAGCTTTGAGTAGGATTATAAGAGGTAAGTGTTTGGATTTCTTGTGTTTTAATCTTGGGTTCTTCGTCTCCTTCATTTCTGGTTTTGTTGTGGTTTTGGGTCTGATTTGAGTGTGTTGTGGCTGGGGTTTTGTGCAAGCATCGGAAGAGAGAAGGAAGAGCAAGGGCAAGGATAAAGTGGTTTCGTGAGGAGCACGGTTTGAAGCTTCATTTTCCAGGTGTGGGAGTTGTGTTCTTGAGTGTATATTAGGTATGGGTTTTGAATGCATGCAAGTGTTGGGAGCTATGCTTGTGGATTGTGTTTTTCCCTAATTTCCTCCTTGGATCAACTCTATTTTGAGATTGTATGTCATTTGTAATCTTTAGTGTTTTATGGATGCATGTTTAAATCAAGTAGTGATTTATAGTGAAGTGTAAGTGATATAGTGAAGATGTTATGTGTTTTCGGAATTTGAACATGCCACGTTAGTGTATTTCAGTTTGGTTGTGAGTGATTTCATGTTGAATTTATATTTGATTATTGTGTAAATATGTTTACGGGACCTTGAGAATGATGCGATGATGTGCAAGAGCCATGAGGCAAGTGTTTGTGTCTCTTGTTTGCATGTATGGAGTATTGTGTGTGAAAAGTGAAGCGAAAAGTGCAGAAGTGGGCGAATTTGGGTTCTGTCATGATCGCGACACGTGCCGCGATCTCGACAGAAGGCAGACTTGGCCACTTATTCTTGAGGAGCCCTCTGTCGCGATCGCGACGTTGTCGCGACCGCGACAGAGAGCTCAGTAGCGGAACCCTCCACGCAGGCGTGCTGTCAAGCGTGCGCGTGAGGAGGAAGGAATTGGTCTCTGTCGCGATCGCGATGCTTGTCGCGAGCGCGACAGAGCTCGGCTTCGTGAATTTCTACTGCGAGTGCTTCGTCGCGAGTAGGCCCCTTGGCGCGACCTCGCGAGGAAGTGCCCCGTGCTCTGTCGCGAGCGCGACACTTATCGCGATCACGATAGAGGCCCTTCCTGCTTGCCCTGTGTTCTGAATGTGTTTCTTTTGTTCCACTTTGCACGGTTTTTCACTATTGTATGAAATATGTTTGTGCTTATAACTCGTGATGTCTATGTACTAGTGTTTTAGTTAGGAATTTATTTAATATTAGAATCTTGCATTGAATTTTTCTTTTCATTGGGTAAGGTCGTGTGAATGAATGTGTTGTCGAGCCTGAAGTGTCAAGGTATAGGATAATTAAGCATGCTTAAGAAGGGTTAGTGTACAGCTGTTCTGTCCGCCCCGTTTGGGCGAAGCGGTCGACCTCCGAGATGGTCATCTTCCGTGTAGTGATAAAATGTTTTGAGACTCCGGTCTCCTGTGCTACCTTCGGGTATTAAAGTGTTTTTGAGGCTTCGGTCTCCCGTGCCGTGTTCCCGTATCCTCCACCATTGATTTCAGGCTATTGTGTGAACCGTCTGGTATTGATTTAGTGAAGTGTTCTAATCATAGTGTGACTCTGAATAGTGTAATGGTTTAGTGCATTGTATTATTTATCCTGAATATGTATATCTCTGTACTCTGATTTCTTCGAGAATGAGGTATGTTAGTGCATGTTTATTATATAGTGTTCTGTTGTGCTTGTTTCTCCCCACTAAGCGTTATCGCTTAGCACGGGCTTTTATCCCGTGCAGGTAGCGTGAAGGATTTTTGGGAGTTGCTCGTGTCGTGCATCTGCAGGCTGGCCACATAGGAGTCGAGTTATTTATTTTATCTCCTCCTGTAATTCTTTTTGTATATGTATTATTTTTTTTGTAAAGGATATAAAGTTGTAATCTGTTGGAATATTGTATATAGCTTTGTATTTTGTTTTTATAGTAATGAAGTATATTTTCTAAGATTTTTATTATTGGTTGTTGAATGCTTCCGCTTAGCGCATGTATGCTTCCGCTGTATGTTTTATCGCGTCGTGAGTGAGCGTCGGGTAGCATGCCCGCCGGTGCCCTTCCAAAGGGGGCGGCGGTGGGGGTGTTATAGGTTGTGGTATCAGAGCACCGGTTTAGGCTCTATTTGTTTTGTGTCGAGTCTTTGCATGCGAGTTGGTTTTGTGTCGTGGCCTAATGCAGACGTGTCTTGTCTTTTGTAGTGTCAAGATGGAGTCTGATCCAAGTGAGCATGTGGGTGAGACGGTTGGTAGTGCAAGTGTAGCGAGAGGTGGGCAACCTGCTCCGCAGCGTCAGCAAGAAGAAATTCCTGGTGTGGGTTTTGGTCAAGAGAATTCGGTCTTATTGCAAGATTTGCTTCAGTTGGTAGAGAGGCTGACTGCTCCTAAGGCTCCGACTGAGTTATTAAGAAAGAGAGGAGCAGAGGATTTTCATGGGACTGCTTTGGACCAATCTGATGTGGCCGAGTTTTGGCTTAAAAGGGTAGGTCAGATTTTGCAAGAGATTAGATGTCCTGTAGAACAGAGGGTGCTTTGTGCAGTGTCGTTGCTTCAAGGGTCAGCGTACGATTGGTGGGAATTGGTGATGCGAAATCCTCAGTGACCAGTCGAGTTGACTTGGGATTTCTTCAAGCAAGAATTTGAGCAGAAATATGTGACGAAGGCATACCAGGAAGCTAAGTGGAAGGAGTTCATCAGTCTGGAGCAGCGAGGTATGACCGTGAGTGAGTATGATAAGGAATTCAGCCGGTTGAGTAAGTATGTGCCTGAGGCTTTGTTGACGGATGAGTTTAGAAGTAGGCATTTCCTAGAGGGACTGCGTGAGGTGTTCAGAGGTCCTTTGTCGGCATTGTCAGTCTTGCAACCAGTGGAGTATTATCAGCTTGTGGCAGCGGCAATGAAGTTTGAGGAATCTGAGGTGATCAAGCAAAGGATCGAGAGCAAGAGGAAAGCACCGGAAGGTGGGATTGGTAGTGGCACGAAGTCGAGAGGAGTTCCGAGTGGCCAAGGTGGGAAAAGTTCAGTTTCAGTATGTTCGGAAGTCGAGAGTGTAGCGCCACCCTCTAGCAAGGGAAGCGCGATCCCGGAGTGTGAGCATTATTATAAACGCCACTGGGGCGAGTGCAGAAGGATCTCTGGAGCGTGCTTCAGATGTGCAAGTCAAGAGCACATGGTGGCAAATTGTCCAGATCGAAGAGAGCTTCAGGATAGACCTGAGAGTAGAGCCAGTGGTCAGAGAGCGAGAGGGAATCAGAGTGGAAGGGGCAGTGGACGTCCTTCGCAAGCGCCGTCAGAGACAGTGCAGAAGTCGCCAACCGAAGAAGTGCCCGCACATCCAAGAGTTTAAGCGGAGCAAGTTGGAGATATAGCAGATCGAGCTGGACCTTCTGGTAAGTTATGTTATTAGCTTTCGGTTAAGTTTCGGTTTGAGTTTTGGGTTGTAGGATATAAGTGATTAGCGGGGAAATTTTGAGGATGAAATTTCTTAAGGGGGAGTGATTGTAACAACCCAAATAGGGCCTGGTCGGAATTTGCGTGGTAAGTCGGTAAGTGAGAGTATTTTCGTAATTTCTGTATGAGGAAAATAACGAATTATTTGTTAAAGGAAATAATAGTGTGTGCTTATAGTGTATGGTTGTAGGGTGTAAGTGGACTTAAGGCTTTTATTGTGTGGTTTGTGGTGCATGGTGCCTATAGGAGTTTTAAGAAATAATATGGTGTGAGTGAGTGTTTGGTGCATTGAAGATATTTGTGTAAGAAAGACTTGGGTGTGTTTAGTGTATGGTGCCAAGAGTGGATTAAGTTATAGTGGATTGTTTGGTCCTCTAAGATTGTGACAAGTGGCAAGGGTTGGTGAGCAATTAATGAAAAGTAGGAGAGAGGAAGGGAGGGGCAGCTTTTGGTGAGGCTTCTCGTGGAAGCTAGTCCCTTTTCCCTTGTTTCCATTTCCCGTTCTCCCTACTCCCTCTTTCTTCATTTTTCTGTTCTCAACCCCATCTCTTGTGTTCTCCTTGAGCTTTGAGTAGGATTATAAGAGGTAAGTGTTTGGATTTCTTGAGTTTTAATCTTGGGTTCTTCTTCTCCTTCATTTCTGGTTTTGTTGTGGTTTTGGGTCTGATTTGAGTGTGTTGTGGCTGGGGTTTTGTGCAAGCATCGGAAGAGAGAAGGAAGAGCAAGGGCAAGGATAAAGTGGTTTAGTGAGGAGCACGGTTTGAAGCTTTATTTTCCAAGTATGGGAGCTGTGTTCTTGAGTGTATATTGGGTATGGGTTTTGAATGCATGCAAGTGTTGGGAGCTATGCCTGTGGATTGTGTTTTTCCCTAATTTCCTCCTTGGATCAACTCTATTTCTAGATTGTATGTCATTTGTAATCTTTAGTGTTTCATGGATGCATGTTTAAATCAAGTTGTGATTTATAATGAAGTGTAAGTGATATAGTGAAGATGTTATGTGTTTTCGGAATTTGAACATGCCACGTTAGTGTATTTGAGTTTGGTTGTGAGTGATTTCATGTTGAATTTATATTTGATTATTGTGTAAATATGTTTACGGGACCTTGAGAATGATGCGGTGATGTGCAAGAGCCATGAGGTAAGTGTTTGTGTCTCTTGTTTGCATGTATGGAGTATTGTGTGTAAAAGTGAAGGGAAAAGTGCAGAAGTGGGCGAATCTGGGTTCTGTCGCGATCGTGACACGTGCCGCGATCGCGATAGAAGGCGGACTTGGCCACTTGTTCTTGAGGAGCCCTCTGTCGTGATCGCGACGTTGTCGCGACTGCGACAGAGAGCTCGGTAGCGGAACCCTCCGCGCGGGCGTGCTGTCGAGCGTGCGCGCGAGGAGGAAGGAATTGGTCTCTGTCACGAGCGCGATAGAGTTCGGCTCCGTGAATTTCTGCTGCGAGTGCTTCGTCACGAGTAGGCCCCTTGGCGCAACCTCGCGAGGAAGTGCCCCGTGCTCGGTCGCGAGCGCGACACTTGTCGCGATCGCGACAGAGGCCCTTCCTGCTTGCCCTGTTTTCTGAATGTGTTTCTTTTGTTCCACTTTGCACGGTTTTTCACTATTGCATGAAATATGTTTGTGCTTATAACTCGTGATGTCTATGTACTAGTGTTTTAGTTAGGAATTTATTTAATATTAGAATCTTGCGTTGAATTTTGCTTTTGATTGGGTAAGGTCATGTGAATGAATGTGTTGTCGAGCCTGAAGTGTCAAGGTATAGGATAATTAAGCATGCTTAAGAAGGGTTAGTGTACAGCTGTTCTGTCCGCCCCATTTGGGCGAAGCGGTCGACCTCCGAGATGGTCATCTGCCGTGTAGTGATAAAATGTTTTGAGACTCCGGTCTCCCGCGCTACCTTCGGGTATTAAAGTGTTTTTGAGGCTTCGATCTCCCGTGCCATGTTCCCGTATCCTCCACCATTGATTTCAGGCTATTGTGTGAACTGTCTGGTATTGATTTAGTGAAGTGTTCTGATCATAGTGTGACTCTGAATAGTGTAATGGTTTAGTGCATTGTATTATTTATCCTGAATATGTATATCTCTGTACTCTGATTTCTTCGAGAATGAGGTATGTTAGTGCATGTTTATTATATAGTGTTCTGTTGTGCTTGTTTCTCCCCACTAAGCGTTATCACTTAGCACGGGCTTTTATCCCGTGCAGGTAGCGTGAAGGATTTTTGGGAGTTGCTCGTGTCGTACATCTGCAGGATGGCCACATAGGAGTCGAGTTATTTATTTTGTCTCCTCCTGTAATTCTTTTTGTATATGTATTATTTTTTTTGTAAAGGATATTAAGTTGTAATCTGTTGGAATCTTGTATATTGCTTTGTATTTTGTTTTTATAGTAATGAAGTATATTTTCTAAGATTTTTATTATTGGTTGTTGAATGCTTCCGCTTAGTGCATGTATGCTTCCGCTGTATGTTTTGTCGCGTCGTGAGTGAGCATCGGGTAGCACGCCCGCCAGCGCCCTTCCAACGGTGGCGGCGGTGGGGGTGTTACAGGTGGGGCCTCCAAAATATCTCTAGCTTGCCCAAAATGGATGCATATGCACTTTCTTAGGGTCACTGAGGTTAGACGACCTTTCCCAATGTTCTATTGGGTGGCGACTCTAAGAAACCTCCTTGTTTCCCAACATAGATGCACTTGTAATCTCTTATATGTTTTAATGAACCTCTCTCGAAAACCATAAAAGCGGGTCTTCGGGGTGCCCTGGGGTTCGGTGTGCGTCATAGTGGCGACTCCACTGGGGACTTACTTTGAGACTTCTCTTCGAAAGTACCTTGGTGCGTTCCCGTAGCACGACCCTACATTCACTCAATGTATGGAAGTGTTAAGGATAATCACCAGCTCAAGCCTCGTACCATCATGGTATATTAAATGGAGACCCAACCAGTCATTACGCTCATGATGAGTTAGACCTGTTGGCAGGGACCATGCTCGGGTAGACCTAAAGTATCATCACCCTGGCCAAAGCTCATGTAATGGCAATAGATACTTCCCCTAGGTGGTATGAACCATAATACTATGCTTGCTGTATGGATCATTTTGTATTGGACAAACCCAGATAATCTGATTGGTCACCTAATCAAAGGCTTACATGCCCCGATAGGCCCATGTCAATTTATTTCGACTGCCTAAATACGCAATGGTCAAAATCCGATATGCTTGTACATTGGATAAGAGAGGTTATGCTGCCGATTTTTCACCGTGCACCATGCACGTCCATCGGGTTTCCTGTTAGCCCATGGATTAAGCCCGCTTAGGGAAGAGACTGCACGACCTCGTGTGTGGGAGAGAAAAGGTTGGAAGAATCTACTTGTTTGCATGTGGTTGTGAATGATGCATTGCATACTCATGTTATTCATGCACAAATAAAAAAGTTTTATTTCCTCCCTATGTGTACATCCTATTCTTTGCATATAATTCTTACATGTACATATCATCTTGTGTATAGTTTTTTACATGTTTCATGTATATCATTATAGTCTCTTTTAGCCATCGAGGACCATTTGCATAGCACGATCATGCATTACATATTATTCATGCATCATTCTAACTCTTCAACTTTTCAGCCATCAAAGATCACTTTTCTAGTTGGTTAGGGGTTCCGATGGCTACCTTATCAGAGGGTTTCAATTGAGCGACCAGAATCAAAATCAAGTGTGATTAACAAAAATTCGAAAAATTTTTTAGAAATGGCCAATTCACCGAGAGAGGTAAATACAACTCGGGCCCTGGTAGCTGAGGAAGTGGGTAGATGGTTCAAGGATTTTGAGAACAGAATTATGGCCATGATGGCAATAATGGCCTAACCTGCTGGAGGAAACCCAGCTGACCCTCATATGAGATAAAATGAACAAGAGGAGGCTAGAGAGGACCCACTTGAGGAGGTTTATCCACCACAAGTGGATTTGAGGGCTACCACATTGGGAGGCCAGAGAAGAGGGATAACCCATGGAGTAGAGGATGATTTTAAAGAGGATGAATATGAAGAGTCTATGTCGGTTAGAGGGAAAGCACCCCAGACAGAAGAAGCCATTTGGAGAAAAATGGAAGAGAAGTTCGAGGCGATGTCCCGAATGCTAATGATAGGAAACGGGATGAATCCTAAAGACAAGGAGCTGGATGGAGAATATCTAATCTCTCTGAATTTCAAGATGCCAGATGTCCCGATGTTTGATGGCACATCGGACCCCACTGCACACATCAAGCAATACTCTCTGATAATATAGGGTACTACGCTAACAAAACGGTAGAAGGTAGAGTACTTCTATTTAAGTTTGACAGGTCCTGCGGTGGACTGGTATCATGGAATGGATCAGAGAACAAAAGAAGACTGGGATCTACTGACAGAGGAGTTCCTCCAGCAGTACGACTGCAGTATAAGGATAGAGGTTACTCTGAAAGATCTAGAGCTACTGCAGTAAAAGCCAGCGAGTCATTCCTTGAGTACCTGACCCGATGGAGGAACCAGATAATGGAGATAAAGAAGAAACCAGATACTCCGGACCAGATCAGGCTATTTATCAGGAATGCTAGCCCATATTTGAAGGATGGCTTAAATATGAAGGGGCTAAAGGACTACGAGTCCTTAAAAGATATAGCAATCGAAGCTGAGGTCGAACATCTGGACAAAATGGCTAAATTTGCAAACCTGGCCTTCGGCAAAAAAAAAAAAAGAAACAGCAGTTGTAATTGAGGCAATATTGGGGCAGCAGAAGTCTCAACCATAGGAACGACTCAGTGCCACCTCACTATCTTGGGTAAGCCTTTATCTTGGCACTTCACCTGTCTCATCAAGGAATGGAAGTTACAATCCTTGCCAGCGGGGCATGCCCCAAGTTAAGGATAGCCTAGACACAGAACAGACTGGTATTGTGCATATCACCCGTACACAGGGCATAGAAAAGACTATTGTCGTCCTCTAAGAGATTGCATACAATAATTAATACCTTGCCTAGAGGAAGAAAAAAATAATTAAAGTTGACACAATGCCATTCTCTTTTATGATATAAAGTGTATTCCTAAACTACACACTTGTTTCTCTTTTCTATTTTAATAATATGGGCTTTTCTTATATATGCATTATCACATCTTATCGCGTCAAGCATAAGTGATAGTCATGATGAAGGCATTGGTGTAATAAACATTATTTCATTCAGTTTTAATAAATAGTAATCTTGGTTGCATCCAGTCTGACTCCTGAAGCAAGATAAAATTTGAGAGATAAAAAAAAAGAGAGAGAAGATGGCCTTTGCCTTGACCTGGAGTGACATGCCAAGGCAATCTGCTTCAATTTGTCGACGGTAATTGAAATTTTCAAAAGCTATTCCTTTGCTTCCTTTGAATCTCGGACGGATACAATGCAGCCAAGCAAAATCAAGCTTCAATCATTAGGGTATTGTCTCAGAAGCTGGACTAATGAATTCAACATGAACAAGGCTTTGGGTTTTAAAAGAAAAAAAAAAGAGAAAAAAGTAGAAAATGAAAAAAGGAAAAAAGTATAGAACCAATAGCTTTGGTCTATACCATTCGAGGCCAACCTACAATCCAACCTACAACCATTGAAAGCTACCTCAGAAATTAAGTAGCCAAAATCGAAAGAAGGCAAAATGCGAGCTTTTACAGCCAAAAGAGAACCCACTTCTTCAACCAGTTTATACAAGGGTCAAGATGAATCCTTTGGTGCTAAAAGAGAGGCATCGTCAGAAGGAGCAGCCATCCCGAAGAATAAGGTAAATTCAAGGGAACCATACATACCTCAAAAGACTAAAGAGGGTCCCATGACAAAGGCTAAAAAAAGAGAGAAAAATAATAAATGTCCTGCCAGGATGAAAACTGAAAAAAGGCATCTTGGGCAAAAATTAAGGGCTGAGAGAAAATATTCAATCAAGAAAACCCGAGAGGGCTGATTGATAATAGGATTCAAATGCACCTAAGGTGTTACTCATTGAGATTGAATAAAGCTTTTTTTTTGCATCACATGCCTAGTCATAATCGTTGTTATTGCCATATGGTGCATATAGATAGAAATGCATGCATAAGCTAGGCATAAACATGCAATTGAGTGGTAAAGATAAACCTGTGCCGTGCCTAGGGGCATATGCTAGAGCAAGTCTCAAGGCAGTAATTAACAACACTTTATGTGACAAATCATCCTCCTACCCTTTAAAAAAAATTTAAAAAAATAAAAAAATAGAAGGCCGTTAGAGATGAAAACCGTAACTGGCTCTTTGGACAAAAGTTAGGCTAAAGGGCAGGGTGAAAACCTGGAAACAGGCAGTCTATCCTCTAAAAAAAATGAATAAGAGCCGCTGGAGTGGGTTGGGTCCATTACAGGAAAAAATTAGGCATAGGGTTATGTGAAAATCCCCAAAGGGACGCATTTCCCATAAAGAAAAGCTAGTGTGAAAATCCACAAGGAATGCACTACATTTAAAATAATGACTTTTGAAGCCTAGAGCGATAGGGCATTATTACTCCGAGTAACTTCCCTTTAGGCATATAGTGAGTAATTCAGGACACAAGTTAAAGTTTTGGGGGCAAAATGCTTATTGACCGGGGGGCAAATATGCACATGGGTCAGTTCTCTTTGAAAAAATTATGGGTCAGGGTCCCTAAAGCCAAGACGACACTTTTCTAGATCCTTAGGGGCATCAAACAATGTGAGCAGCCGAGTAGTACCCTCAACGAATCTCTTAACCACCTAGGATGTAACACCCCCGATGCCCCCGTTGGAAGGACATCGAGGTGCTACCCAACGCCCACTCAGAACATGCATACATCTCAGCGGAAGCGTACACTAACAATAATCAATCCAATAATCTTAACATTAACTTAAAACATATTAACCACATCATTCAGAATTACGTAAGGATCATTAACAAAATTACATATGCCACTATCCAAAATAATACATATACAAAAAGAATATAGGAGGAGTACAAAATAAAAACAAGACTCTACTCCTAGTGGCCAACCCTATAGATGCGTGACCAACCAAACAATACCTGCCACCTACACTGGAAAATAGCCTGTGCTAAGCGATAATGCTTAGTGGGGAGGAACAAGAATAACAAAACACTATACAATAATATCATACAATTATACATGTAATTAAGCATCACAATGAAATCACTAAGTAGGAGAAACAGAGATACATAAGTCAATTCATTATATGAAATCAGAACTTGATAACAGAAAGGAATAAGTAATTACACTAACTGGAATCACTCTAATAATTATGCACTTCACTAAACAAATACCAAACACTTCAAACAATAGCCTGAATTTCACTGGTGGTGGATACGGGAACGATACATGGGAGACCGAAGCCTCAAATACTTTTATACCCGAAGGTAGCACGGGAGACCGTAGTCTCAAAACATTTTGACTAAGACCTTAACGGAGGTCAACTGAAAATACTTGACCCATAGCGGGACCAACACTGGCAGCTGCACTCACTAACCCTTCTTAAGCATGCTTAATTATCCACTACTTTGACACTAGAGGCCTAAAACACTTACACTAGACAATGTCAAAAGCCAAAAACCAACAATAACATGTCATTAATTAATAACACAATTCAAAAACATCACTACACTTGTATAAAAATACAAGACATAACTTACACAGTGCGAAAAAGCCATGCAAAGAGACAGAAGAAGACATTTAGGTAAAACAGAACAGAACAGGTAGGAGAAGGGCTCACTTCGCGATCACGGCAGTAACCGGGGAAGAGAGGCCAGTTGCGAGTCGTGCATGTTGTCGCGACTCAAAGTCGCCTCA
Organism: Excoecaria cochinchinensis; assembly: GCA_947683425.1. Classification (NCBI taxonomy): domain Eukaryota; kingdom Viridiplantae; phylum Streptophyta; class Magnoliopsida; order Malpighiales; family Euphorbiaceae; genus Excoecaria; species Excoecaria cochinchinensis. The sequence goes on from CANTUQ010000020.1 coordinate 6,174,003, forward strand.
TAGGAGGGAGCGGTCACGAGTCATGATCCTTGCTCACGACTCGTGTCTGCCCACAAGGGAAGAGGGCATGAGTCGTGAAATCCTGCACGACTCGTGTCCTTCCCACACAAATCTTCACGAGTTGCTAGCCATCTTCATGACTCGTTAAGAGGCTTCACAACTCATGAAGATGCCTGGCGCCAATACCGAGTCGCGATGCCTCCTCACGACTTGGACGAATCTTCCCAACACGCTGCACAAGAAGATTAACTACGCGATTCTGTAGAAAACTCAGCAGAAAATGCAAAAACTCAGAGCTTAACAAAATCAAAACCCATTTAACCCAGAATCATATAACATGCAAAATCATGTAAAATCTTACCTCTAGTGCCTCCAAAATATGCTTATAACAACGACGTCTCAAATTACACAATAATTACCCAAATCAAATCAACATATCTAGAGGTTGCTAAAACCCATAAATTCATCTCATGATCATATATTTTAATTTAAAATGGACATGCAAACACATCTAACTCTATCATCTCAACTTATATACAAAAATCTATTACTCATGCCTTTGCACTATAAACCTCATGCACATTCACCTCAATCACTATCATGCATCACTAACTATCCCATCAACTAACACATGCATAAACACATATTCACAGATAACCCAAGAGAACATGGCAATCCAATTCCAAATAAAACTTATCCAAGAACATAACTCCCAAACCTGACAAAGAAGCTTCAATCCAACTCCTTCAAAAATCCCACTTTTTCCTTTCCCTTGTTCTTCCTTCTCTCCTCCGTTTCTTGCACAAAAACCCAACCAATACACACTTAATCAAACCATGCATTTACTTAACTAAAACCAGAAATAGAGAAGGAGTAGAAGAACCCAAAGCAACCCAAGCAAATCTAAGCACTTACCTTTCAAACCCTAGCTCAAATCAGAAATCCAACCTCAAAGCCCAAGGTTCACGTTAGGCAAAGCAAAACAGAGCAAGAAAGAAATGAAGAAGAAGCAGGAGGAGAGGAAACGTGAACAAGAAGCTCAAAATCTACTTTTTCTTCTTTTCCTCTCTCCTTCACTCACTTCACATTAAATGCTCTCACCAACTTAATCCACTTGGCACCATCCTATTGAACCAAAGGTTCCCACTTTGACTTTCATGTCCCATGGCACCATACACAACACACACTAGATAGCTCTTAAACAAACACTTTACATCCTTGGTGCCACACATCACATACACACTAGGTAATTCCTTCACTTAACATTTTAATTAATTTTGCAATTAAGTCCTTACTGTCCAAATTTCCTCATGCACAAATTACTGAAATGCCCTTAATTTTTCGACTTAGCACGCGAATTCTGATTAGGCCCTTTTTGGGTCATTACATAGGATGTGGTCTATCCATTTTTGCATATCACATGCATCTTGCATGTATAATCTTTTGCATATCTCCCTGCATAACTTTACACGTGCATAGCCTTTCATGATGCCCAACATACATTCACACATGCTTGAACTTTGTATATATTTTGCATATGCCATTCTTCATGCACATTCCGTGTACATAATCCTTGCATACTTGTAATGCATAATTCTTCGCACATGTTTAGCATGCATATCATAAGCATATCATGTGCATTCAATCCTTTACGTGTATAGTTGCGTATACATAATTTTTATACATTAATCCTTTGCATGTGTTTCCTGTATATAGTTTTGTATGTATATTTCACACATAAAATTCCATATGCACACATAATCTTTTGTACATGCTCTTGCTCCAATAATTTTATAGGAAAAGGCCGAACTAAGGGATAGTTTTGGCATGATGAAGTCAAGAAGAGGCATGCACAAGTTGAAATCATGCAGTAGCTTGTTAAGTCCTTATTAAGGCATTTTAAGTCCTTCTCTTAAGGCATTCCGAGTCTCTTCCGGGCATTCGCAGTATTTTCAAAACATTAGGTCCTTTCCTCAAGGCATTTCAAGTCTCTTTCGAGCATTCTCAGTCTCTTCGGAGCATTATCTTTAAGTCCTTTTTCAAAGGCGTTCTTTGTAACACCCATTTCTGACCACCAGGTTAGCTCTGCTAATGCAGTAAGGAACGGTCATTACACACAGGAACTCATGCAAACTTTACTATCATCATGTCATGCCAACAACACGAATAGTAAAATTTCATGATCAGTATACATCCTCATGCATCATATATCATAAGTTCCCATGCCATTCAACATACTCACTTACTTACATACATATACAGGCCTTCAGTAAGTTACAATACTTAATTATAACAGCTTTATATATTTTTTATTGCCAATAATAACATCTTACATATCTTGTACAAAAACATAGTTAACCCCAAAACCTACACTAAAGACGTAGCCCTAGTGTTGACCGTTGCTAACACAGGTTTGTCCTTCCAAAATCACCTCACGTCTGAACCTATACGGATTAAAAAGAACCCATGCTAAGCGATAACGCTTAGTGGGGAACACATACATAACATACAGGCTCAAACATAGGATTAATATTAAACATGCATCATACCAGAATCACGCTTAGGCCTACAAGGTTAAAACATTTATGTGTCATTATATTTGTCGCATTGTTACTAATTCACGTATTTATAGAGTATGCATTTGCATGGTGTATACGTAATACTCAATCACATGACTGAATAGCTTACATAAATTCATCATATACAAAGCATTCACATATCAACTTAACCATTAAGATTATCTTTATCCTTTATATTTAGGTTTGCCTGCAGTTCAAAGACGTGGATAACGGGTATCACATTGGTACCCCTAAGGTATTATAATTTCATTGTATCCGTGGATACACATATACACATTTGTACCCAAAGGTACAGTAACTCAACAAGATCAATATTCCACATTAAAGAATCCAGCAAGGATTTATTTCGCACTGTGATTCCAGAGGAATCGGATGCATTGGGCTGCAGCACTTGACCCTATAGGCATGCCTATCTATCCACCACTTGACTCATAGGCTAAAGTTAATTAATTCCATTATCGATTTCATAATTGTTAATTCCAATAGTGCATACACAAACCAACACAAAATTCTTCACTTAGCATAATTACAGAACATTAACAAATCTACATTATTCTTTTATACATCTTATAACTCTTGGATAACTTACATTTAAACCATTAACCAACAAGTATTTGCATTCTTTAATCATCATATTTATATGTATATTTGCTTCATATATCCTTGATAACACGCTCATATATAATAGCCATAAGCTTGGTCAAGAACCACTCAATTAACAAATCAAGATAAACAAGGGTTACTTGCTAAAACAGGGTACCTCACGGTCACAACCAATTTGGTTGTCACCGTGACATACTGAGGTCTTCAAAACAGAATGTAAGCTAAGGTACCTCACGGTCACAACTAGTTTGGTTGCCACCATGACATACCAAGCACTCTCAAAATAGAATGCAAAATGAGGTATCTCACGGTCATAACCATTTTGGTTGCCACCGTGAGATACTTCACACTTTCGGGCAGAACGCAACCTTTGGCACCTCACGGTCACAACTAATTTAGTTGTCACCGTGACATGCCAAACTCAGTAAAGCAGAATGGAGTTCCTGCATACCTCGTGGTTATAACTATTTTGATTGTCACCGTGACCTATGCAAAACACCCAAACACAGCTGTGTTATACCAAAGCACAGCTGTGCTCCTTGTCTCAATTCATATGTCACTTCCAAGACCTCAAAGCTCATTTCCTTTTTGCCATACAAACCAACTCATGTTACAACAATAACGATTAACACATACTTGATTTCCATTAAGCCAATCTTACTCAATTGAACACAAATCACAACCATTTACACACCATTCATATGACACCCTACATAGCTCAATACTTAACATTCCACTCAAATCGTCTTGAACATAACGCTAAATTTATAACCTATGGAACCTAATCAACTTATTCATTTACACCTTTAGGGATTCCTACCACTAATTTAGTACATGCTTAATCAAATGATACAAGCAAAAACAAAACATGCCAATACATTTATAGGGTTAGTTCCCAAACCTCGTCGCCTATGCTCCTAATATTCACTGAGCACTTGCTTCTCCGATTTTTGCCTTCCCCTTCTCTTTCTTTACTCCTTCCTCTACAAATACCATTCCAATTTCCAGAATTGGACACAACTCATCAATCCTCAATCCATATCAAACCAAAACTAGAAAGAGTAGAAGATGAATTTCAAATAACCACTTACCTTTCAATCTTATCAACTTAATCCCTGTCCACAAGCAACAATTCATAGAATCAACATAACAATTCCCCGAAAATCACTTGGAAAGAAGAAGATGAGAGAGCTGAATTGGAGAAAATGGAAATGGCTAGAAACATGCACTAATGGTCCTTTCTCTCTCCTTAACACAATATACATATGCATGTAAATAGTGGTGGTGGCAGCACAATGAAGTGCCACCCGGATTCCACTCACAATTCTGCCTCTTAATTAATTAGTTAATCTCCACTTAAATGTTGATTAATCAACAATTAACTTAATGATGCAAATTTACAACTTGGCCACTTAACTTTCTTTTAGTTTCTCAATTAGGTCCTTCTTTTCTTACATTCAAGTCCATATTATACCCTTAGTTAATCCAATTACAACTAGGCTACATTTCCGGCCATTACAACTCTCCCCTCCTAAAAAGAATTTCATTCGTGAAATTTATACCTGAGTTAAATAAGTGAGGATGCAGTTCCCGTATAGCAGCTTCAGGCTCCCATGTTGCCTCTTCTACTCTATGGTGTAGCCAGAGCACTTTCACTAGTGGAATTTGTTTATTGCGAAGCTGCCTTACTTCCCTAGCCAGAATTGCCTTCAGTTTCTCATCATAAGAAAAATCTGGCTGAACTTCAACTTTTTGCACAGGTAACACATGAGATTCATCCGATCGGTATCTTCTCAACATGGACACATGGAAGATATCATGAAGCTTAGCTAAAGCTGGAGGCAATGCCAACCAATAAGCCACTGAACCAACTCTATTTAACACTTCATATGGTCCAATGAACCTTGGAGTCAATTTCCCTTTCTTGCCAAACCTCAATACCTTCCTCCAAAGAGACACTTTTAAAAACACTTTGTCACCTATTTCTAATTCAATGTCCCTTCTTTTCAAATTCGCATAAGACTTCTGTCTGTCACTATCTGCTTTCAGTCGCTGCTGAATAAGCTTTGCTTTCTCTTCAGTATCTCGTACCAATTTTGGTCCAATAACTCTGTGTTCACCCAATTTTGTCCAGCAAACTGGTGTATGACACTTCCTTCCATATAAGACTTCATATGGCGCCATGCCAACACTTGTCTGATAACTGTTGTTATAAGCAAATTCCATGAGCGGAAGATACTTGTCCCAACTCTTTGAGAAGCCCTGAACACATGCTCGCATTAAGTCTTCCAACACTTGAATAACCCTTTTTGATTGCCCATCGGTCTACAGATGAAATGCAGTACTGAAATTCAACTTCATACCCAATGCAGCCTGTAGACTCTTCCAGAACTTGGAAGTGAATCTTGGATCTCTATCCGAGACTATTGATAGGGATACACCATGCAGTCGAACAATCTCCTGCACATACAATTCCGCTAACCGATCCATTGAATAATCCATTCGAACCGGTATGAATTGAGTTGACTTTGAAAATCTATCCACCATTACCCATACTGCATCATGCTACTTTGTAGTCAAAGGCAGTTCAGAAACAAAATCCATGGTAATATTATCCCATTTCCATTACCTGCTTACACGTCAAACACTTCGCCATGAATTCAATAATATCTCTCTTCATCCCAGACCACCAGTAGAACTGCTTCATATCCTGATACATCTTCTCACTATCGGGATGCATAGTAAAGACCGTAGTATGTGCCTAACTCAAAAGCTTTTTCCTTAACTCATCACTCTCAGGCACACACAAACGATTTCTATACATAAGCACCCCATCCAAAATAGAAAACTCAGACTGATTGCCCTGCTGAACCTCTTGCAAAACCCACTGCAATCTAACATCATCCTTCTGAGCGTCAATAATTAACTGTGTCAAAGTTGACTTCACTCTTAATTGGGCAACCAAAGTCCCATCTAAATCAAATCTGCACTTGAATTGCCTTAAGAACAAAGCCGAAACTGATTTCCTACTCAAAGCATGTGCATCCACATTGGCTTTGCCCGGATGATAATCCACAATGAAGTCATAATCCTTAAACAACTCTAACTATCGGCGCTGTCTCATGTTCAACTCCTTCTGCGTGAGGAGATACTTCAAACTCTTATGATCCGTGAAAATCCTACACTTCTCCCCATACAGATAATGCCGCCAAATCTTCAAAGCAAAGATCACAACTGCTAATTCCAAATCATGCGTCGGATAATTCTTCTCATGAGGCTGCAACTGACGAGGCGCATAAGCCACAACTTTACCCTCTTGCATTAATACACATACGAGTATAACTCTTGAAGCATCACTGTACATTATAAACTCTTCACCCGAGATGGGTTGAGTCAATACAAGAGCTTCAACTAACAATCCTTTCAACTTCTCAAAGCACGCTTGGCACTTATCCGACCACTCAAATCTGACTCCTTTCCTCAACAATCTCATCATTGGAGCAATAATAACTGAAAAACCCTTCACAAATCGACGGTAGTAGCCTGCTAAAACAAGAAAGTTTCTCACTTCAGGAATATTTTTGGGCGCTTTCCAATCCACAATCGCCTCAATCCTAGCTGGATCCACTTGAATACCCTTAGCTGACACAATGTGACCCAAGAAAGACACCTCTCGAACCCAAAAGTGACACTTACTAACCGAAGATGCTCTTCGTGCTCACTCTCATCCTTCGAGTAAACCAAAATATCATCAATAAATACCACTACAAATCGGTCGAGATATGGCCTAAACACTCAATTCATCAAATCCATAAAAGCTGCAGGTGCATTGGTCAAACAAAATGGCATTACAGGGAACTCATAACGGCCATATTGCATCCGAAATGTAGTTTTAACCACATCTGTGTCCTTAACTCGCAGCTGATAATAACCCGACCGAAGATTAATCTTGGAGAAACACCCGCACCTCTGAGCTAATCAAACAAATCCTCGATTCTAGGCAAAGGATACTTGTTCTTCACCGTGACCTTATTGATTTGCCTATAATCGATACACATCCTCAACAAACCATCCTTCTTCTTAACAAACAATACCGGAGCTCCCCATAGAGATATGCTAGGTCTAATAAACCCCTTATCCAATAACTCTTGTAGCTGAGTTTTAAATTCCCTTAACTCTACAGGAGCCATCCAATAAGGTGCTTTTGAAATGGGCGAAGTACCCGGCACTATCTCTATGGACAACTCCACTTCTCTCTCAGGAGGCAACCCAGGCAACTCACTTGAAAACACATCACCAAACTCCCTAACAACTGAGATATCCTCAATCTTAACCTGCTCACGCTTAGAATCCAGCACCACTGCTAAAAATGCCTCACATCCTTTTCTCATAAATCTCTTAGCTTGCATAGCAGAAATCACATTACTCAAAGAACTCGAACCCAAACCTTTGACCACAACAGAAGGCTGATCTCTATCTCTCAACACAACCATTTTCCTATGGCAATCAACTAGAACTCGATGCTTACTGAACCAATCCATACCCAAAATCATATCAAACTCCCGAAATGGCAACTCAATCAAATATGCAGAAAATTCAGCACCTTAAACCAAAAGAGGACAATTCCTATACACTCTACTCACATTGACACTATGCCCTAAAGGACTAGTCACACAAACCTCATAATCTAACTGATCAACATCATGGAACTTATCAAATAACTTACTCATGCATAAATATGAGTGTGTGGAACCAGGGTCAATTAGAGCATAATTCTCAATGTCAAAGAGTAGGAATTTAGCAGCAGTCACATCCAGAGCATCTTGCTCATCCCGAGCTCTCATGGCATAAGCTCTAGCAGGAACCGTCAAAGGATGATCAACAGACTCTGATAGAGCTCCCTCAATAGGCCGACCACCTCGACCTCTACCTCGGCCTCTAGCTCGACTGGCTTGAGGTGCATTAGATCGAACTCTGCTAACTTCACGATGATATCCAGAAGCCTCACTCAACTTTGAACAATTAGCCAAATAATGATCAGTGATCCCACATCAGAAATAACCTCCCATGAGCCACCTACACTCACCTCGATGGCGCTTGCTGCAGTGAGAACACTCAGGCAAGGCCTCAGTCCTATTACCAGAACCACCTCTACGGGCACTAGAGCCCATGGCAGGACCTTGCCTCCTACCTCTTGAAGCCAAACCTGAAGAAGACTCATCATGCAGGTTCCTAGACCTCTTACTCGAAGATGATGATGACCCTCCACGAGGGGGATTCCTCCTCTGAGCTCTCTCTCTTAAGACCGATTCTAATCTCTCGGCTCGCACTGCTGCTTGCACAATCTGGTAGTACCCAATGCCCGGAGTACTCATCAAAGAAATAATCATAGCCCGCAATAACTCATTCAAACCAGCCTCAAAGTGCCTACATCTGAACTCCTCTCTCGAAACACCTTTTGGGGCATACTTAGAAAGGCAATTGAACACTTTATCAAACTCTGAAACTGTCATAGCCCTCTACTTCAAACTCAAGACCTGTGCCCACTTAGCATCCTTGTATGCCCTAGTCACATACTTATTGGTAAACTCTTGCCGAAAAAGCTCCCAAGTGACCGGGTCAGGCAACTGCGGATGCCTACGGACCAACTTCCACCAATCGTAGGTGGATCCCTAAAGCAAAGACATAACACATTCTACTTGCCTATCCGGAGGGCACCGAATCTCATCCAGAACACGCTCTACCTTCTCTATCCACTTCTCAGCATATTCTGACTCATCCAGACTATCCCCATAGAAGTCCTCCGCACCAGCTTTCCTTATGCTCTCTAAAGGGGCTTTCGAAGCTGTCACTCTCTCTAAGACACGAGCCATGTCTTGAGAAATCTTAACATTGCCTCGAAGGGCATGGCTGTGGCCTCAGGCTGAACCTTTGGTGTTTGAGTTAAAACATACACTGAAGGATCTACAACTTGGGGATTCACACTCTCAGCGGACCCCTCAAACGACCCTCGCACGGAATCAGAATCAATCTAAAACAAACACAAAGACAATCGCATCAGCTAACACAGTCCTAGATATATATCTATGCACAACAACACCTAGAAAACTCCTGAATTGGGGCTCTAATACCAAAAACTGTAACACCCCCTTCCCATACGTAGGAGAACCCATCCGCGAGGGAGTGAGAACCCGTATAAGCAGGGGTGTCACTAAGCAAAGTGGTACAAAACATTCATCCAACTCAATAAACATACATATATGCAATGGAATTAAAACTTGAACGAACATTGATTCATAGATGGAATAATAATATTTATTACATAACTGTTCTGATATTATCAAAATAATTAAATCTTTTAAAATTACAAAGAGGAAGCTGAACAAAAGAATGAATACAATGAGAGTTCACTATTACAAAAAGAATCATATTACAAAAATAAAAGTCCTATCATTAATCCCACTGTGTTGGCTTGACTTGCAGCGACTCTCCCAAAAGCTATACACCTTCCGCACCTGCATAGATGAAACACCCATGCTAAGTGATAATGCTTAGTAGGGAAACAAATAACAATAATATGGACGGCCATTCATAATGGTTATCAAGGCAGATCACATACATATTGGCATATGTTGACAGTCACATAAGATATAATCATAAGGAATCACATCCATAAGCATTCAATGGTTCATGATCACATTCATATGCTAACTGATTCATATGCTCATAAATAGAGTCGTTCAGATTCACATACTTATAATCCTAGTGATTCGGATTAACATTCTCATAAGCATAACAGAACAAATCACAACACCTACTGACTCACAGTAGTGGATAACGAGTGAACGCATGGCGGTACCTTACGGGTACGAATCGAAAGGCAATATCACATTTTTCTCATTTCAAAACATTTTACAAAGGGGATCTTACACAAGATCCAAACACATTGAAGTTCGCGATGAACTAAACAGGGACCTAACCAGGGTCCAAAATAGAACTGATGGCTGCAGCTACTGAACTCTATTAGGCATGCCTAACTATCCACTTAATTGACTCTAGCAGGTCATGCATAATTCATCAAATCACACACATATATATATATTCATAAAATTATCCTTACATAATGCATCCAGTTATACTTATATATTTGATAAAATAGTCTAAGTATAAATGTAAAAGCATCACAAGTTCAGAAATTAAACATCGAAAGTCACAAAAGAAAACTCTAATTGAAGCTAGGGGTGTCGCTCTCGCGACAGAGGCCAAACTGGCCCCAAGTCACGATCGTGGCAGTCCTCGCGCTTACGCGGAGATATGAGCTTATCTTACTGTCGCGCTTACAACAGTGAGAGGTCAACAAAGCTATCACACTCGCGTGCAGGCTCACTCTTGCGATAAGGGACTATCCAAACATCTCGGCGGTCGAGCCCTCTGTCGCGCTCACGATAGAGAGCTCTAGTTGCGACCGCTCGGCAGCTAAATTCGCTCGGCTACGTGCAAGGGCTGAATTCATCGAGCTCTGTCGTGACCTCACGACAGTTTTGCGCTCATGATAGTGTCCCACACATGATAGATTCATGATTTCAAGCTCTTACACGAAAATCTACAGAAATCCACACTTCCAAAACACCCAAACCTCCAATCTCAAACACAAATCAACCCAAACATCATCTTACCCCAAATCAACCTTCCCATCATCATAAACAACATAAAACACAACTTAAATCAACAATTAACACATTAAAATCATCGATTAACATAATCAAACTTCTCAAAACTGACAAACCCAAAAATTTCAGCAATATTGATGAAACCTCAATTTTTACTTCAATAAATCATCATCCATGCATCCTAACTTAATTCAAATCAAAACCCATAACATTTTCACTAACATGCATCTCATCAAACCTCAAATTTCCAGAATTTCACTCAAACATACCAAAACACAAAAATTCACAAATTCATTAAATTCCCAAACTTGAAATTCCTATGCTCCTAATGGCAAGCTCTGCTTTCACTCGCCTTCTCTTTCCCCTTGGGATCTCGAGTAGGCTCTTCTAAACTCGAAAAACCCAAGAGTCAAACAAACACATAAAAATCCTAAGTTAAGAACACAACTTACAAAACAAGAGAAAAGAGATGAAGAATAAGAGAAACCCACTAAAAACTTACCAATTAAAGCTTATGAGATGATCAATTTTCCACCAACACCACTTGGATCCAAGCTAGGGCACACTTGAAGAGGAAAAGAGGAAGAAGAGGTAAAGAGAAGAGGAAGAAAACGTGAAGGAGGCAGCATAATGGCTGTCCTAATTTTCTCTCGCCTCTATTTATACCCACTTCCAAAAATCCTAGCCACATGTCTCCCTAAGATTGGTGGATCTTGATCACTCACACCCTACACACATGCAAGACACTACACACTAGACTAACCCTCTCTAATCCACACACTACTCCCTTATGAGCATACACACACTAACAAGACCCATACACACATATACTAATATCATACATGCACCCACACTCTAATAAATCCCATAAAACATGCATATTACCCAAAATACCCATAACACGTGCCAAAATACTCACACATGCACACATACACATGGCTCAAACTACTAGAGGGAAAATGGGGTGTGACAGAGCAATTGGACAATCGAATGCATAGCTCGAGAGGATAACCATGAGGTGGACACCTTTTCTAAGAAGGCCTTTCTGAAAGAGCCAGTTCGAACCATAAATGTAATTTGGGAAGTTATCTCTTAGCCTGGTTATGAAAATTTTAAGGTACAAGTCCAGAGGCCTATATTCAAATGGCATCTCCCTCTTTGCCAATTTTTAAGTGTAGGGACTCTCCTAAATGATCCCACCCAAGTTCAGAAGATAGTTCATCAATTTAGTTTGTATGCCATTCTGGATAACAAGCTATATCGACAATCTTTTTCCCATCCTTAGTCTCTTTGTCTCAACATAAAAGAAGGTAATTATGTTCTTAGAGAGATTCATGAAGGAATCTATGGCGTGTACGAAGGCTTACATTCAATATTTCAAAAAGTCTTGCTTCAAGGTTATTATTGGCCCAAGATCAAAAAAGATGCAAAAGAGCTCATCCAGAAGTGTAACAAATGATAAAGGTACGGTAACATTTTGCATCAAAAATTAGTTTAGCAAATAATGATTTCCAGCCCATGGCCCTTTGCATAATGAGGTGTAGACATCTTGGGGCCATTTACTCTAGCAACTGGCAAATGAAAGTTCCTTGTCATTACCATGGATCATTTTACCAAATGGGTTGAAGCCGTACAATTGGCCACAATCACTCTTGCCAACATCATCAAATTCATGCAAAAGTTTATCATCATAAGGTTCGGTATCCCACATACGTCATCACTGACAATGGAAAGTAATTTGATTGTCAACTTTTTAAAAAGTTCTGCTCGGGCCTACATGTATAGCTTAACTTCACCTCTATTTACCATTTATAATCTAATAGCATGACTAAGGTCACAAAGTGAACAATACTGGCTAGACTTAAAAAGTGTATTAATGATGCCAAAGGACTCTACATAAATGAGTAGATTAATGTGCTTTGCACATACCGCACTTCACCTCAAGCAATTGGTGTCACCCCGTTCTCATTAACCTATAGGGTTGAAGTAGTTATCCCATATGAAATAGGTATTCTAGGTCTACAAACTTCCCAATATAACTCTAATGACAATGAAGACAACCTACTCTATCATCCTGACATGTTGGAAGCCCAACGAGAGTCTACCGAAATCCAATCTGCAAATTATAAGCAGCGCATGGCTTTTTACCATAATTGTCGCCTCAAACCACGACCTTTTAGGGTTGAACAACTAGTGTTAAAGAAATCTATCTCAGCTCAGACTGCTATCAGAGTTGGAAAGCATGAACTAAACTAGCAAGGACCGTATCAGGTACATGAAATAGTCAACTCTGGTGCTTATTGTTTGAAATATTTAGTTGGAAAATTGTTACCACACTCTTGGAATGTCTCTAATCTAAAATTATATTATTAATAATTTACTCAGCTCACTTTGGCTATATCATTATATGAGATATTACTCTGTATTTACTCTCCACTTCTCAGCCATAATAAAAATAGTTCTTCTAGAATTGTTCATTTATTCTATTAAAATTAAATGCATAAATCTACTCCTATCTACTTTTCATCCAAGCTCAATCTTCATTTGGAAATTTCTCCTTTACCTCATTGTCTAGCTTCTTACCACAGGCAATATACCTTTTGGCAGCTAAGTCATTAGCTTTCTCCTCCAGCTTGCCAGCCTTTTTCTCCAGGTCATTCTTTGTCAACAGTTCATTGGCCACACCGACATCTTCCTTACACTTGGCAAAATTTGTTTTCGCAAGCTTAGCTCTCTTCTCAGCTTCATTGAACTTTTCTTCCAGTTTATATATTATTTTTTCCTGCTTCATAACTTGTGACAATTGTTTGTTCATTTTTCCTACAATGGTAGCACCATGTAAAGAGCCCTAAATAAATAAAAGCTCAGATTTACCGCAATTCAAGGTAATAAAGTTAATCATTTAAGAGGGAAAATTAACTTTGCTTGATGTTTCTTGTAAAAATACATCAGCTGCTCGATATGCAAGCTCAATAAATAAGCCACCTCATTTTGCACCACAATAACTTCAAGCATGAACTGCACCAAGTCTATGTTAGCCACACCATGCCCCTTCCCCTACTTCCTCCAAAATCCTTTAATTTCACTTTTAAGCTATTGGAGTATTTTTTCTAGTGCTTCGGGCACAAAAGCAATGGAATTGGCTAGGAGTGTAGTCGCAACTACAGCCGCAACAACATCTTTACCATTAGTCATGCTCACTGTTGGCGCATTGATTTTCTCGACTGGGCTTGCTTCAGCATTATTACCGTTCATCATTTTTGCTTCAATTTTCAATGAATTTTGGTTTGCTTGACCTCTTCATTATTGCAAAATAATCGTACAGTGAGCCTGGGATTAGCAAAATTACTTGATAAAATATAAAAATAAACTTACAATGTAAGGCCCCAACTTGTACTCTAGTTGCTTCGGACATAAATAGGGTATGAGAATGGCCGAATGTGTTTACTTAGTTAGAGAAATGCAAAGGGGACATAGTCGGTATTAATTAAAAAACTGGGGGTAATTTGGTAACTTGACACCTATGGACTAAATTGCATGAAGTATTGTATGCTAATGTATAAATTAGAATTAATTATAAGGTAAATGCATGATTAGATGTAAGATTGCAGGATTAAAAGAGAAAAAGATGAAAAGAACCAATCACATGTTTACATATAGCACGTGTCTAAAAGAATGAAGAAAATGGAAGAAAACTCTTCATGGCTTATTTAAGCCATGAAGGCCGGCCATTTTGGGGTTAGAAACTCCAAAATTTTCTTATTCTAATACAGACATTCTTCTTCTCTCAAACTCTTCGAAATTTGTCCCAAAGATAGTTTTAGTAGGAGATTGATCCTTAAGTGTAATTTTAAGCTAAGCAAGGTAAGAGAAATTGTGAATTATTTCTTTTTTTATTTTATCCATAATTCATAAGAGATTAAAAATTATATTTTGTTGGATGGTTAATGAATTCATGATGACTTATAGAAGAATAAGATATTGGAGTTAAAGAGAAGGAAAAAGAAGGAAGGAGGGAGTAATAGTGAGAAAAAAGGGAGCAAATTAAGGTTTGGGAACTATGTGTTCTTTGTGTGTGTTTAATGATGAATTGTGTTTATTTTGAATGTGTTTTAATGTTTAATGAAGAATTAACTCTATTAATTATTGAGGAATTGGTTAAAATGGTGTTAAGTGGCATACATTGAATTAAGTGTAAACTCTATCAAAGTTTCACTGGACCCAGTGTTCTTGTTTTGGTTATAAGTTGAGTTATAGAACTCTAAATTGGATGATTCTTATTAGAAGTGAAATTTAAGACCCATACCTGTAAATGTTTAGAAGATGTAAATACCTAAATTTGACTCTAAGTCCCTTGAATTTAGGATTGAAAGGGACAAATGAATTTTGCCTGGGCAATGGGAGCAGTTTCTATTCCCAAGGCCATATCTCCCGAAATATAGGCCCAATTCATATGATTCTTATGCCATTATAAACTTAACTTATAGGTCAACATTTGATTAGAATATACTTTTGACTAGAAATGATGTTTTCTAGGTGAACATACCTAGAGAATTTAACCCATAGAAGTAGCCCTATTGTGCTCTGTTCTATTGAGCAATCAAACAGGGCAAAATGACTTCCTGCTTGTCATGTAAAATTCTTTTGGATTACTTAAAATGCCTAAAATTTTAGTTAGAGAGCAATCAAGAAATCCTACCCGCCGTGTAGAATTTTCTGCCCACTGTGTAAAAGCATTCTAGATTGAATTTTTGTGTTCAAGTTGATCTACACAGCTAGTAGGAATTCCTGCACACTATGTAGATTCTTTTTCTTGCCATGTAAATGCATTATGGATTAAACATTTTCATGTCTATTGGCTTATACGGCTGGAAGGAATTCCTGCCCACCATGTAACCTATTGATCTTCTATAATAATTAAAGTTTTCTACTCCATTTTGAATTAGTATTTGGTATGAGTCCTTTCGACCTTATTAGACACTCATTTAATGACCTGGAAATAGTAATTATACACGAAAATTATTAAATTACGACATGTTTATAAATGAGATAAATTGTATATGTGAAAAATGTCACACCCCAAAGTGGCCCTAGAAGAATTACGGAGTTTTGTTCGAAAAAGGTAAGTTTATGTGCGAGAGTTCTGTCGAGAGCGCGACAAGTGTCGCGGGCGTGACAGAGACCTCCAGCAGTTTTGAACTTCGGCTGGTTGGTGCGGGCGTGAGCGTTCTGTCGCGAGCGCGACAGAACCCCCTCGCGAGATGTGTGCATAAGTGGGACTAAGAGACCTTGAGGTGTGTATTGGACAAGTGTCATTGTAGGAGAGTGACACATGGCGGTGTAGGAAGTTGACACATGGCATCGTATAAGAGTGACAAGTGGCGGCATATGAGAGTGACAAGTGGCATTGTAGGAGTGTGCCAAGTGTCAAGGTAGGGAAGAGACACTTGGACTTGGCTTGGCTTGGCTTGGCTTGGGCTTGGCTTGGCTTGGCTTGGCTTGGCTTGGCTTGGCTTGGGATAGGGATGGATTAAATGAGATGGTTGGCATTTAGTGAGGTTGGTGGACTTGGGATGGGCATTGACCGGCCATTCCTTTCCTCTATTTCCTTTTCATTTCCTACTTGTGGCCTTTTGTCCTCCTTTTATTTCCTTGGCTCTTGGGTTTTGCCGTGCTCCTCTTATTTTGCCATTTTCTTTGCTTTTCTTCTTTATTTGTCTTTATCTTTGAGAGAACCATTTGAATTAGTTTGAAGAGAGTGAGTTGAGGGCTTGATTAGGTCTCTTCAAAAGGTAAGCTGGTTTTGTTTTCCGATCTGACCTCCTTTTTCTCTTTGGTTGTAATTTAAAGTGAAAAGAGGGTTAACCTAAACGTTTTGGTCTTGTTTTGCATGAGGGTTATGGACAAGGAAAGGAGAAGCTCGAAATCGATTAGAGAAAAGCGGTTAAGCCACCTAAGGTAGGGATCGAGTGTGAATTGCATTAATTTTGCATGTGTTTACATGAAAAATGCTTGAACAAAGACATGTGAAAATAAAGAGATGCTTGATGAGCTTTAATTAGCTCAAGATGTTCATTTTGATTGCTTACAGTGCTTATGACAAGTGTATATATGTTTAAAGTATATAACTTGATCATTTGAGTGTTTGTGTTGATAATAGAGTTTGATGTTGTGAAATTCTGCTTATTTGTTATTAGACCCCAGTGTACAGTATTTGTCATAAGTAGAGATATAGGACTCCAATTGCATTGATTCCAATTGCATATAAAAGATAAGATTTGTATCTAAAAATGTCTAAGAGGGTACTTGATCTAATTCAGGCCCTAAGTATCCCAAAAGGTAGTTAAAACGTAGGTGACCCTGTTCTGGCGGGTTCACTGGAACAGTAAAGCTTGTATAGAGTATATCTCTTGTTATAGATGTCCAAACGATTTGAAACTTCTCCCATTTGCAAGCTAACATCTTAAAGAAAAATTGTTAAGAAGAACGTTTTGCCTAAAAATGACGTTTAGAGGTTCATTTAGACGATACAAGTTTAGGGTAAAAAGCAGTCTCGTGAGGCACCAAAGAGGAGCCTCTGTCGCGAGCGCGACACATGTCGCGACCTCGCGACAGAACAACCTATATTAAGCTTGTTTTTCTTCATTTTGAGCCCACGGTTGGCATGGGTAAACCCCTTGCCCTTCCCCTTAACGTTTTATACATGATTAGGGCTCCGAAATGACTACAAATTAGTTGTTAACGGAAAAATACATATGAGTACGATTAAAGATGTTAATTTAATTAATAAAGTAACAATGTATAGTTGTAGGAAGTATAGTAGATGACATGATAAATATGTATGAACTTAGGAATGGTTATATAATGCATTTGGTATAGAGTATAGAGCCTTTTCGTAATATAGCTTCTGTCGCGAGCGCGACCTCTTGTCGCGATCGCGACAATGAACTTGGCTTCTGTCGCGAGCGCGACTTCTTGCCGCGATCGCGACAGTGAACCTTTTTGCATTCTGTTTTGCTTGTTTTGAAGGAAGTGTTTTCTTCTGTCTTGCGTTGCATGATTTATATGTTTATGCAATGAGTTGAATACATGTATATGATGATGTTATATAAGAGTGCATGCATGGAATTTAAATGTTACATGCTTTTAGTTGTTGAACATGATTAATAAAGACTGTATATGAATTAAATGCATTTGAAGTTGTGAGTTGATATTGAGCCTGATTACCGTTATAGTGGATAGATAAGCATGCTTATAAAGGGCTAGAGTGCAGCTGCTAGAGTTGGCCTTAATTGTGCCCAGAGTTCGGAATACCTCATGTATTCCATAGAGTTTGAGTTAATTCTCCATATGTACGATACTGTTAACAGTATCCAGAGTTACCCGTATCCACCATGAAAGGAATTCAGGCTTGTTTTGCTAAATGTTGTGCAGTGAACTTGAGATGATTATAGTGTTGCTTTGAATAAAGCTATAGTACATGAAAGTAATGTTTAAGTACATTACAGTTCTGTATACAAGTACATGATTATATGAGTGTGTTTACATGAATATGGACACATGATAGTGTATATTTGAATAAATGATATGTACAAGTTGTAGTGTGCATGAACAAGTACAAGAGTAGATTTTATATAGATGTATAAGAGTTATATGCATGAGATGTATGATTGTGTGATTTATTTGTGACTTCGTAAAGAAGTCCTTTGTATTGTTTTCATCCCCACTAAGCGTTATCGCTTAGCACGGATGTTTATTTCCGTGTAGGTCTACAGGTTCGGATCAGTGAGCGGACATCTGCGGGTCAAGGCCACTAGGAGTTTTGTTACAACTTTTTACAAGTTAGAGATAGAGTTTTTACATTTTGAGTAACATCATTATGTAATAAAAGAGTATAGTTGTTACATGTAAATGTATATGTAAAGCTAAATGGAAACAGATGTAATATGAACATGTAAATGTATAAGTAGTTAATATGAAATGCAAGTGGGCCCTAGTGTAGTATTTAATTACTTTTAAATGGATGTTTTTATGCTATCGCTTCCGCTAATGCATGTACATGTATACGTAAGTGTCCGCGTAGCGCCCCGATATTCCTTACCGGGGGTATGGGGGTTGTTACAAAAAATTAGGTTATGAATTAGCATTGAAATAATGGATTATATGATGGCATAACATGAAATGTTAGCAATTGTTCTGAATTAATGATTACATGATCGGCAGACATTAATTATACTTTGATGTTAATAAAATTGCTCTAATTTAATTATTAGCCTGCTCTGACCGTTGATAGATAGGCATGCCTAGAGGGAAAAAAATGTTGTAGCCTACCATTCTGTTTTGTTGGACAAATTTGGGTCATTATATTAGACCCCATTTGGATCTCCATATGATAATGATATGTTAATATGTGAAATGTGAAAAGTACCCATGGGTACCTACTATTCTGTAACTCCCGTTATCCACTTCCTTTGGAAATACTGGCAAAACTTACAACGACATGAGTTTTAAATGAATGCCATGTAATATGATTTTTTTGAAATGAGTTTTTGTATATGGATATGACTTCTATAATTTGCATATCTATATATATGGCTCATATGTGTGTATAATCAGTGACGACCGCTGTGAGTGGTCATCCATTTCATATTAGTTCCCCACTAAGCTATATACTTAGCATGGGTGTTTTATCCGTGTAGGCACCGAAGATAGGATTGATGTCAAGAACATCTCGCAAACTCAAGGGCAAACACATTAGAAAAAGTTCTTTCATGTGGGTCTTATTTTTTGTATAACAATGTCAATATGATCTTTTGTTATAAATATGTAATATGACTAGCATGTATGTAAGACAACTTTTGATATGTGAAGATAATTATGTACTTTGTTACATGTTGTATGAATGATGTTATAAAATGAAAAAGAAATTTTATAATTCTGAATATCATGTATATTGTTAAGGTAAACATTATTAGCCTAGAGACACCCTTCTCTTGCCGTTGTGAACCCGCTATGCTTTGGTATGGTTTACTGTGTACTGGTAAGGGATGTTACATTTGTTGGTATCAGAGCCTAGGTTTAGGTGATTCTAGACATTCATTGGATAGGTAATGCATGTCATTTGTTTTGTGTTGGCCTAATGCGGATGTCCTTATTTTGTAGTAAATAGGATAGATCAATCCCAAGAGGCTGTGGAGGAAATTAGTAAAAGCGTTTATCCTAGGGATCAAGATCCACCAGTTTCTGGTCCATCTGAACTAATTAGAGGTGATCAAGATGTGTCTCAGTTTTGGCTATGGAAGCCTTGCTTAATTTTTCACATGATATGGCAAATGGTTTTTGACTGATTGACTACACCTAAGGCTCCTATTAATATAGTAAGGAAGCATAGAATTGAGGAGTTTGTGGCATTAGTCTAAAAGAATCAGAAAAAGATCAAAATTGGTTAAAGAAAGTGCAAAAGGTATTGGAAGAAGTCAAATGCCCTCCCAAGAAGAAAGTCGCTTGTGTAGTTTCTCTTCTGCAAGGTGCAACATATAATTGGAGGAAGTTACTATTGAAGCACCCAATGTTTCCCGATCAGATTACGTGGGACTTATTTTTCTGGGATTTCCAGAATAGATGCATCACTGATGTGTAACGACCGGTGGGGTAGACTGAGGGCTATTCTTGGAACATATCCCACCGGGCCATGCCCGTCTAAAGCCACAGCGTCATACTCACAAGCTTCACACTTCCCCTTGTGTATTTTTGCCTTCCATGGGATTGGAACCAAGGACCTAGGTAATAAGTCCTTAATTCATAGAATCCCACTACCATTAGGCTAAATGTAGAATGACACATGCAAAGATTAAAGAGCAGAAAAGGAATAGAAGAAAAGAAAGGAAGAACGGGGAAAAAAGAACAAGTTCCTGCCTCTTCCCTCTCTTTCCCCTTCAAATTCCCTTAAATACTGTGACCAACAATCCCACATGCCAATTCCTCACGGGACCCCTTATTCCACTACCTTGACTTTTACCATTTGCTCACGTGCAGGCCTATCATGTCCGGCCGGATTAACACTTCCTGTTGTTTCGCCCACATTCTCACTTGGATTAGACTCCATCTGGACACTACACAACACAAGACAACATCTACATTAGGCCACGACACAAGATCGACTCATACATATATACTATACTCTATCATCTTATAGTCCTACACCATAAACCTAGGCTATGATACCAAACTTGTAACACCCCAATACCCCCTTTAGAAGGATACCTTAGTGCTACACACACACAAATACATATATGTATCTATATTCCATATATAAAGGCGATACATTAAATCAAAATATAACAAGTTCATCTATTCATATATAATTATATCATTTTACACAAGGGATTAGTAAACCTTTTTCATATACATTTACAAAGTATCCCCTTACAAAAAAAATTACATTGCCAAAACTAGAATTCATATATACAATTATAGGAGTTGAACACCAAAAAGAACTTCTAACTCCTAGTGGTCGACCTTGCAGATGCGCGACACAAACCGAGCGATCCTACCACCTACACGGGAAAATAACCCGTGGTAAGCGATAAAGCTTAGTGGGGAGGAACAAAACAGACATGTATGTACCAATAATTCCAATAACAACTCATACACTTACCAATAACAAAGCATGTAATTAACATCCTAATCATACCTATATCAACTATTGAAAAAATATTTATAAGCATGGAAGCATTACTCATTCATCTTATGCATCCCCACAAGATGAAAGTAATTAACCATTCGTGTCCAACTACAAGTATCGCAACATATCTTGTCATATCTCACTTACATATACAAGTAACATATGTCCATTTCCATATCATTGATAACTCATATAATGGCCACATATAATAGCATGATAATTCACTAGCTAGTGGATACGGGTACTAATGATACTGATAGGACACAGTGTCCAAGCATATAGAGACATGGGTCTCGAACATCTTATATTTTTGATACTGATAGGACAATGTATCCATGCATATAGATACATGGGCCTCAAACATCTTATATGACCCAAACGGGGCCGAATAAAAGACCCAAACGGGGCCTGCATATAAATACACAGCAGCTGCACTCACACCAACCCTTGATAAGCGCTTATCTATCCACTATAATAACTGATCAGGCTCAAAAATAACAACTCATCCATGTCTAACATAATTCCATGCAATAGACTATAATTCAAGTACAATCACATAGTTCATGTATACATGTACATTGATCAAGTTCAAAGACATATAAATCATGTAAACCTTATTAATCATAAACATATAACTTATAATAAAAAACCATAATATTATACATGCATAAGCAAAATCATATATCATGTAGTAGGAAGAACCCATGTAAGGAGAAATAAGAGAGAAAATCTTTTCAGAAAATAGGGCGGGTAGGAAGAAACTCTGTCGTGATCGCGAAAAGGGGTCGTGCTCGCGACAAGAACCTGAAGCACTCTGTAGAGGAGAGGCTGTGCACGACTCTTGCTCATGTGCATGACACGTGCCCTTGAGCATGAATCATGCTCTCTCTCTGTCTCTCTCTCTTCTCTCGCAATAGCCAAAATCATGCGGAGTCGTGCTAACCATCTTCACGACTCGTGAACATGCCAGATGCTACCGTCGAGTCGTGTTGCCCTTCACGACTCGTGAACATGCAAGATGCTACTGTCGAGTCATGCTGCCCTTCACGACTCAGACAGATCATTCCTGTATAGAGGAACCAGCTATCGCGAGAATTGGAATATGTGGTTCTGTCGCGCTCGTGATAACTTTGCGCTCACGATAGAGTTGTGTTTTCTAATACCACCCAAAACGCAGAAATCTCAAAGCTTTCAAAAACCAATTCAAAATACCCAGAACCATATATTATGTAGAAATCATGTAAAACGTACCTTTGATGCCCTCAAAACATATTATAATCATAACAACTCAAATGACACAATGATCATACACAATCAAATGACACAATCTAAAATTACAACGTTTTACTCCAGAAATTCACCTCAAGCTCATGTTCATTCACTGAATAATTGACATGTAAACCTTATAATTCTAGCATCTCATATCAAATACACTAGCCTACTAACACATGCATTTACATATATCAAAACATTCTAATTCAGGGATTAACATACTGCGATTCAATAATTAATCCAAAATGAGATAGGGACAAAAACACTCCCAAACTAAGCACAACAGAAAGCAAACTCCCAAACCTAGTAGCAGCTCAACTTCTAACTTCAAGATACCATTTTATCCTTGCCCTTGTTCTTCATTCTCTCTTTAGATTCTTGAACAAACCAACAAAAATAAAAACCCAAATAACCCATGCAAAACAATCGTGTAAATCAAATCCAACCAGTGAAGAAGAAGAAGAAGAAGAAGATGAGGAATAACATAATAAACCCAGTAACTTACCTCTGAGATCAGCTCTTACTCACCAAAACCCAACTCAATCTTGTTGAGTGACACATGCAAATATTAAAGAGCAGAAAAGGAATAAAAGAAAAAAAAAGGAAGAACGGAAAAAAAAAAGAACAAGTTCTTGCCTCTTCCCACTCTCTCTCCTTCAAATTTCCTTAAATACTCTGACCAACAATCCCATATGCTAATTCCTCACTGGACCCCTTATTCCACTGCCTTGACTTTTACCATTTGCTCCTTAACAATCAACTAATAAGTCCTTGGTAATTACCTTATAGTCAATAAAAGAATTTTTGTCATTAATGCTTTACTTACATTTTCAATTAAGTCCTCAATTGTCCAATTCCCACATGCATATTTACGAAAATACCTTTAATAAATCTGATTAACATTCAATTTCCAACTAAGCCATTTTCGGGATGTTGCAATTCTCTACCCTTTTAGAAATTTTGTCCTCGAAGTTTTCTCGCTAATCACTGACATCCCAAACTACCAAAGCCAACTTAAGGGAAAGCTTAATAATTAAGGCTTACCGGAAGGGCCTGCGATTTCCACAACATCTGCTCCGATCATCGCATATACTTTCAGAGTAACAAATTCTTTACTTCTATTCCTATCACTTCTTGCTGTATTGGATCTTCCTCCTCTAACTTTGCTCTCTTATTGACTCTTATTCTCTATTTGATCGGGATAATTTGCAAATCAATGCTCCATACTTTCGCACTTAAAACACGCTCCTGTAATCTTTCGATACATGCCCCAATGCTGTCTTTGGCAATGTTCACACTCCGGTGCTCGACTTCCTTTACTCGTAGGCGGTGCTAGACTTCCTACTTTCGAAGACACTTGAACATTTCCTCTTGTTAGTTGTCCACCCGGAACACCTTTAACCTTCTTCCTACTGACAATTCCACTATCTAGTGCTCTTCTCTTTTGTTCAATTCTCTGTTTTACCATTTCAGATTCTTCTAACTTCATTGTAACTGCTACTAACTGATAATACTCGATAGGATTCATTACTACCATAGCTGATAAAGGACCTCTAATCACTTCCCTTAACCCATTTTCAAAATGTCCACACTTAAAATCCTCAGTGAGAAGTGCAGTAGGCACATACTTACTCAAGCGACTAAACTCTTTCTCATAGTCGCTGACCGACATGTTCCTCTGCCGCAGACTTATAAACTCCTTCCATTTAGTCTCTCTATAAACCTTAGTCACATATTTCTTTTCAAACTCTTGTGAGAACAACTCCCATGTCAACTCAGCCGGTCTCTGAGGATTAAATGCTGATCCTTGTAGAAGCAATACGGCACAAACAACTCGCTGAATCGGAGGGGAAGCTATTTCTTATAGAATATGATCAATTCTCTCTAACCAGAACTCAGCCACATCCAATTGATCCAAAGAGGTTCCATGGAATTCTTCCGCTTCCCTTTTCCTCAGAAGCTTAGCGGGAGCCTTGGGAGCAGTGAGTCTATCCACTAATTGCAAAAACCCTTGTACCAGTGTCGGATTCTCAAACCCAAAACCCGAACCTTCTGCTAGTGCATGCTCACGTGTAGGCCTACCATGTTCAATCGGATTAACACTTCCTGTTGTTTCGCCCACATTCTCACTTGTATCAGACTCCATTTGGACACTACACAACACAAGACAACATCTGCATTAGGCCACGACACAAGACCGACTCATACATATGTACTATACTCTATCATCTTATAGTCCTAAACCATCAACTTAGGCTCTGATACTAAACTTGTAACACCCTACACACACACAAACACATATACGCATCTATATTCCATATATATAAAGGCAATACATTAAATCAAAAGATAACAAGTTCATATATTCATATATAATTATATCATTTTACAAAAGGGATTAGTAAACCTTTTTCATATACATTTACAATGTATCCCCTTACAAAAAATTACATTGCCAGAACCACAATTCGTATATACAATAACAAAAGATATACAAAACATATAGGAGTTGAACACGAAAAAGAACTTCTGACTCCTAGTGGCCGACCTTGCAGATGCACAACACGAACCAAGCGATCCTACCACCTACACGGGAAAACAACCCGTGCTAAGAGATAATGCTTAGTGGGGAGGAACAAAATAGACATGCGTATACCAATAATAGCAATAACAACTCATACACTTACCAATAACAAAGCTTGTAATTAACATCCTAATCATACATATATCAACTATTGAACAAATATTTATAAGCATGGAAGCATTACTCATTCATCCTATGCATCCCCACAAGATGAAAGTAATTAACCATTCGTGTCCAACTATAAGTATCGCAACATATCTTGTCATATCTCACTTACATATATCCATTTCCATATCATTGATAACTCATACAATGGCCACATATAATAGCATGATAATTCACTAGCTAGTGGATACGGGTACTAATGATACTGATAGGACACAGTGTCCAAGCATATAGAGACATGGGTCTCAAACATCTTATATTTTTTATACTGATAGGACAATGTATCCATGCATATAGATACATGGGCCTCAAACATCTTATATGACCCAAACGGGGCCGAATAAAAGACCCAAACGGGGCCTGCATATAAATACACAGCAGCTGCACTCACACCAACCCTTGATAAGCGCTTATCTATCCACTATAATAACTTATCAGGCTCAAAAATAACAACTCATCCATGTCAAACATAATTCCATACAATAGACTATAATTCAAGTACAATCACATAGTTCATGTATACATGTACATTGATCAAGTTCGAAGACATATAAATCATGTAAACCTTATTAATCATGAACATATAACTTATAATAAAATACCATAATATTATACATGCATAAGCAAAATCATATATCATGTAGTAGGAAGAACCCATGTAAGGAGAAATAAGAGAGAAAATCTTTTCAGAAAATAGGGCAGGTAGGAAGAAACTCTGTCGCGATCGCGAAAAGGGGTCATGCTTGCGACAGGAACCTAAAGCACTCTGTAGAGGAGAGGCTGTGCACGACCCATGCTCATGTGCACGACTCGTGCTTTTGAGCATGAATCAGGCTCTCTCTCTTTGTCTCTCTCTCTTCTCTCGCAATAGCCAAAATCATGCCGAGTCGTGCTAGCCATCTTCACGACTCGTGAACATGCCAGATGCTACCGTCGAGTCGTGCTGCCCTGCCCAACTCAGACAGATCATTCCTGCATAGAGGAATCAGCTATCGCGAGAATTGGAATACATGGTTCTATCGCGCTCGTGATAACATTGCGCTCACGACAGAGTTGTGTTTTCCAATACCACCCAAAACGCAGAAATCTCAAAGCTTTCAAAAACCAATTCAAAATACCCAGAACCATATATTATGTAGAAATCATGTAAAACGTACCTTTGATGCCCTCAAAACATATTATAATCATAACAACTCAAATGACACAATGATCATACACACTCAAATGACACAATCTAAAATTATAACATTTCACCAAAACCCAGAAATTCACCTCAAGCTCATGTTCATTCACTGAATAATTGACATGCAAACCTTATAATTCTAGCATCTCATATCAAATACACTAACCTACTAACACATGAACTTACATATATCAAAACATTCAAATTCAGGGATTAACATACTACGATTCAATAATTAATCCAAAATGAGATAGGGACCAAAACACACCCAAACTAAGCACAACAGAAAGCAAACTCCCAAACCTAGTAGCAGCTCAACTTCTAACTTCAAGGTACCATTTTATCCTTGCCCTTGTTCTTCCTTCTCTCTTTAGATTCTTGAAAAAACCAACCAAAATAAAAACCCAAATAACCCATGTGTGACGCGTGCGAGCCGGAATCCCTCGGCCGCCCCTCTAACCACCCGCTTGAGGGCGATCGGGCAATTGAGGATCAACTGACAGCTTGTAATGAATCGCAAGTGCATCTATGTTGGGCAACAGGGAGGTTTCATGGAGTCGCCACCTAATAGAACATTGGGAAAGTTTCTATCGCCTCGGAGAGCCTAAGACTTCGCTTAGTATCCATTTTGGGCCAACTAGAGGGGTCTTGGAGGGTAAACCTCTCGCCCTAAGGAGCCTAGGATTAACGCCAAAATCTCATGACACAAGAGGTGTCTTGGAGGGTAGACCTCTTGCCTCTGTGAGCCCAAAGATCAGAGCTGGGTTCGGGACTTCTCATCTATTTCTACCTTGATTATTTTATGATCAAATTTTAATTCTCATTAATTCGCTCTCTCTCCACGCGATGCAATTGATTAAAGGCGCATTTATTCACATTTGGAAAGCAGTAAATGAGCAAGTAAATAGTAAAAGCAATAAATTACAATAATACAAGGAGCGGAATATAACTCCCTTTTATAAATGTGCGATACATACACAAATCGGGGCATTGCTTATTTTTAGGACTTTGGTCCTCACATGCATCATTATCAAAAAGGATATTTTTATTGTGAGGATTTTTATTGGATAAAAATAGGACATTGGGTCCTTATATTTATGAAAACCTCTCTTTATTAAATATAAAAAATTAATCAATTTTTATATTTAAGCGAGATACAAAAAGGGTATACTCATGTGCATAAAATAATTAATGAATAAACAAATAAAGGAAATAACCAAGAAGGTTAGAAAACTAAACCGGACGGACTCCTCCAAGCATTGTAGATCGCCCCTCGAGCTCAGGATAGTCCAAGAAAATCAATATATGCTCACAGAAGGTTAAAAGATGGTTAATATATGAAAGCTCAACATAAATGAAGTCAAAAAGCCTTGAGAAAGATAGAAAAGATTTGAAAACGTGGAGACAGACCCACCAACGGCCTCTATCGAGTGACCGACATATCCGTCGCTCACTCAAGAGAGAGGGCGTCTGTGAGTGGGGTGACCGACGGGCATCGATGAAACGGATGACCCGTCGGTTACCACTGTCTCCGAAAATAAACAGTAAAAAACTCTCTTTTTCAGAGCAAAAATAGGTTTTTATCACAAAAAGAGATGAAGATAATCAAAGTAAAGAAAAATTAAAGCAAAAAGCCAAAAGAACAGCAAAAATAAAGGACAAAGATGAAATAACACGGAGAATAAGTCCGAAATATTTACCCTCAGATAATGTTTTAGTGAGATTTTTGGTGTCGATTAGAGTCCCGCGCGCTCCACGAGAAACAAAATGAAAGGTTAGGAAAGAGGAAAATATATTGTTTCCTTCTTAACCCCTCAAAAAGACTGACTTTGGAATCGAAAACCCGAAGAAAACTAATTAGTTTTAGCTCCTTTTTAACGGTTTGATTCTCAAATTAAAAGAAATTTCTCAATATATGTGTTTGCTGGAAGAGAGAGAAAATATGCTTGAATTTGGGCGGAGTTTCCCATCTTGAAAATTTTTTTGGAACCCTTTTAGGAAGAAATTCACAGCTTTTATAGGCCAGGCACGACCTACGGGCGTCGGATGTGGAGACGGGCATCGAAAGAATCCTTGTGACACAAGGATTCATCCGATGGCCCTGCCATTTCCACGGACGGGCATCGGAGAGGTTGCGTGCTCAGGGAAACCAGGTGGCGTGTTCCGGAATAGGCGGAGCCTTCCGACGGGCATCGAAAAAAACATGGGCTGTCTGTGACCCCAAGCGACGGGCTGGCCTTTAATAGACGGGCACACCCTCTGTCACGAAAAAAAATACTTTTTGACTCAAAAATTCCCTGTTTTCTCCCCCTCTGCAGACGAAAGGTGAAAAGACTCATTTCTCGTGGAGCATGGGACTAAAACCTCCGAATCCAAGCCATTTGTATAGGCTTGGCTACTGATTTCATCATAGGGTAATCTCTGATCCGGACGTCTCCAGGACACGGTACTTACACAATGCAAAAAAATCGTGTAACTCAAATCCAACCAGTGAAGAAGAAGATGAGGAATAACATAATAAACTCAGAAACTTACCTCTGAGATCAGCTCTTACTCACCAAAACCCAACTCAATCATGTAGAGTGACACATGCAAATATTAAAGAGCAGAAAAGGAATAGAAGAAGAGAAAGGAAGAACGGAAAAAAAAAATAAGTTCTTGCCTCTTCCCACTCTCTCTCCTTCAAATTTCCTTAAATACTCTGACCAACAATCCCACATTCTAATTCCTCACTGGACCCCTTATTCCACTACCTTGACTTTTACCATTTGCTCCTTAAGAATCAACTAATAAGTCCTTGGTAATTACCTTATAGCCAGTAAAAGAATTTTTGTCATTAATGCTTTACTTACATTTTCAATTAAGTCCTCAATTGTCCAATTCCCACATGTACATTTACGAAAATACCTTTAATAAATCCGATTAACATTCAATTTCCAACTAAGCCATTTTCGGGATGTTGCAATTCTCTACCCTTTAAGAAATTTTTTCCTCGAAATTTTCCCGCTAATCACTGACATCCCACCGGAAGGGCCTGCGATTTCCACAACATCTGCTCCGATCATCGCATATACTTTCAGAGTAACAAATTCTCTACTTCTATTCCTATCACTTCTTGCTGTATTGAATCTTCCTCCTCTAACTTTGCTCTCTTATTAACTCTTATTCTCCATTTGATCGGGATAATTTGCAAATCAATGCTCCATACTTTCGCAGTTAAAACACGCTCCTGTAATCTTTTGATACATGCCCCAATGCTATCTTTGGCAATGTTCACACTCCGGTGCTCGACTTCCTTTACTCGTAGGCGGTGCTATACTTCCTACTTCCAAAGACACTTGAACATTTCCTCTTGTTACTTGTCCACTCGAAACACCTTTAACCTTCTTCCTACTGACAATTCCACTATCCAGTGCTCTTCTTTTTTGTTCAATTCTCTGTTTCACCATTTCAGATTCTTCTAACTTCATTGCTGCTGCTACTAACTGATAATACCCGACAGGATTCATTACTGCCATAGATGATAAAGGACCTCTAATCACTTCCCTTAACCCATTTACAAAATGTCCACACTTAAAATCCTCAGTGAGAAGTGCAGTAGGCACATACTTACTCAAGCGACTAAACTCTTTCTCATAGTCGCTGACCGACATGTTCCTCTGCCGCAGACTTATAAGCTCCTTCCATTTAGTCTCTCTATAAGCCTTAGTCACATATTTCTTTCCAAACTCTTGTGAGAACAACTCCCATGTCAACTCAGCCGGTCTCTGAGGATTAAGAAACACAAGCTTCCACCAATCATATGCTGATCCTTGTAGAAGCGATACAGCACAAACAACTCGCTGAATCAGAGGGCAAGATATTTCTTATAGAATCTAATCAATTCTCTCTAACCAGAACTCAGCCACATCCAATTGATCCAAAAAGGTTCCATGGAATTCTTCCGCTTCACTTTTCCTCAGAAGCTTAGAGGGAGCCTTGGGAGCAGTGAGTCTATCCACTAGTTGCAACAACCCATGTACCAATGTCGGATTCTCAAACCCAAAACCCAAACCTTCTGCTGGTGCAAGCTCACGTGTAGGCCTATCATGTTCGATCGAATTAACACTTCCTGTTGTTTCGCCCACATTCTCACTTTTATCAGACTCCATTTGGACACTACACAACATAAGACAACATCTGCATTAGGCCACGACATAAGACCGACTCATACATATGTACTATACTCTATCATCTTATAATCCTAAAGAATTAACCTAGGCTCTGATACCAAACTTGTAACACCCTAATACCCCCTTTTGAAGGATAGCTAAGTGCTACACACACACAAATACATATACGCATCTATATTCCATATATAAAGGCGATACATTAAATCAAAACATAACAAGTTCATATATTCATATATAATTATATCATTTTATAAAAGGGATTAGTAAACCTTTTTCATATACATTTACAATGTATCTGCTTACAAAAAATTACATTGCTAGAACCAGAATTCCTATATACAATAACAAAATATATACAAAAGATACAGGAGTTGAACACCAAAAAGAACTTCTAACTCCTAGTGGCCGACCTTGCTGATGCGCAACACAAACCAAGCGATCCTGCCACCTACACGGGAAAATATCCCGTGCTAAGCGATAATGCTTAGTGGGGAGGAACAAAATAGACATGCATATACCAATAATAGTAATAACAACTCATACACTTACCAATAATAGAGCTTGTAATTAACATCCTAATCATACCTATATCAACTATTGAACAAATATTTATAAGCATGGAAGCATTACTCATTTATCTTATGCATCCCCACAAGATGAAAGTAATTAACCATTCGTGTCCAACTATAAGTATCACAACATATCTTGTCATATCTCACTTAAATATATAAGTAACATATATCCATTTCCGTATCATTGATAACACATATAATGGCAACATATAATAGCCTGATAATTCACTAGCTAGTGGATACGGGTACTAATGATACTGATAGGACACAATATCCAAGCATAAAGAGACATGGGTCTCAAACATCTTATATCATTGATATTGATAGGACACAGTATCCAAGCATATAGAGAAATGGGTCTCAAACATCTTATATGACCAAAACGGGGCCGAATCATAGACCCAAACGGGGCCTGCATATAAATACACAGCAGTTGCACTCACACCAACCCCTAATAAGTGCTTATCTATCCACTACTATGACTGATCAGGCTCAAAAATAACAACTCATCTATGTCTAACATATTACCATACAATAGACTATAATTCAAGTACAATCACATAGTTCATGTATACGTGTACATTGATCAAGTTCAAAGACATATAAATTAAGTAAAACTTATTAATCATGAACATATAACTTATAATAAAATACCATAATATTATACATGCATAAGCAAAATCATATACCATGTAGTAGGAAGAACCCATGTAAGGAGAAACAAGAGAGAAAATCTTTTCAGAAAATAGGGCAGGTAGGAAGAAACTCTATTGTGATCACGATAGGAACCTGAAGCACTTTACAGAGGAGAGGTTGTGCACGACTCGTGCTCTTGAGCATGACTCGTGCTCTTGAGCATGACTCGTGCTCTCTCTCTCTCTCTTCGCTCGTGATGGCCAAAAT
This sequence comes from Excoecaria cochinchinensis, assembly GCA_947683425.1. Lineage (NCBI taxonomy): Eukaryota > Viridiplantae > Streptophyta > Magnoliopsida > Malpighiales > Euphorbiaceae > Excoecaria > Excoecaria cochinchinensis. The sequence goes on from CANTUQ010000020.1 coordinate 6,206,390, forward strand.
GGTGCCACGTTGTGCTGGCCATCTTCATGACTCGTGAAGAAGATGCCACACGCTACCGTCGAGTCGTGCTGCCCTTCACGACTCAGACAGATCATTCCTGTACAGAGGAATCAGCTATCATGAGAATTGGAACACGTAGTTCTATCGCGCTCGCGACAAAGTCGTGTTTTCCAATCCTAACCAAAATGCAGAAATATCAAAGCTTTCAAAAACCTATTCAAAATACCCAGAACCATATATAATGTAAAAATCATGTAAAATGTACCTTTGATGCCCTCAAAACATATTATAATCATAACAACTCAAATTACATAATGATCATACACAATCATATGATACAATTAGAAACTATAACATTTCACCAAAACCCAGAAATTCACCTCAAGCTCATGTTCATTCACTGAATAATTGACATGCAAACCTTATAATTCTATCATCTCATATCAAATATACTAACCTACTAACACATGCATTTATATATATCAAAATATTCAAATTCAGGGATTAACATACTACAATTCAAAAATTACTCCAAAATGAGATAGGGACCAAAACACTCCCAAACTAAGCACAACAGAAAGCAAACTCCTAAACCTTGTAGTAGCTCAACTTCTAACTTCAAGATACCACTTTATCGTTGCCCTTGTTCTTCCTTCTCTCTTTAAATTCTTGCACAAACCAACCAAAATAAAAACCTAATTAACCCATGCAAACAATCGTGTAACTCAAATAAAACCCGTGAAGAAGAAGAAGACGAAGATGAGGAATAACATAATAAACTCAGCAACTTACCTCTGAGATCAGCTCTTACTCACTAAAATCCAACTCAATCTTGTAGAATGACACATGCAAAGATTAAAGAGCAGAAAAGGAATAGAAGAAGAGAAAGGAAGAATGGGAAAATAAAACAAGTTCCTGCCTCTTCCCTCTCTCTCTCTCCTTCAAATTCCCTTAAATACTCTGACCAACAATCCCACATGCTAATTCCTCACTGGACCCCTTATTCCACTACCTTGACTTTTACCATTTACTGCTTAACAATTAACTGATAAGTCCTTGGTAATTACCTTATAGTCACTAAAAGAATTTCTATCATTAATATTTTACTCGCATTTTCAATTAAGTCCTCAATTATCCAATTCCCACATGTATATTTACGAAAATACCTTTAATAAATTCGATTAACATTCAATTTCCAACTAATCCATTTTCGGGATGTTACATGATGCTTATCGAGAGGCTAGGTGGAAATAATTCTTAAATCTGAAGCAAATGTATCCAATTGTGGCGGATTATGAGAAGGAGTTCAGTAGGCTCAGTAAGTATAAGCCAAAAATAATGCTTACTCAAGTGTTTAGGTGTAAGCAGTTTGAAGAAGGGCTGTAATGGCTCGAAATGTACCCTAGTAGTAAATTTACATAATTAGGGTAAGTGGGTAAGTTTAATTTTGAGTTTGTTAATTTTGGACTAAAGAGTAAATGATTTGAGGATTTAATTGCATATAATAAATAAGTTTAAGTGGTCATTAAGTAGTTGTGCTTGATTAGTTAAAAAGTTGGTTTAAGTAGCACTAAATGGGAAATAGATTAAGCCAATTGAGGTTAAGGGAAAATGGTGGAATCTGAGTGTCTCCTCTTGGATTTGCCACCTTAGTTTGTCCAGCAATATAAGCTTTTGTATGACAGAGAAATCTTTATTTTTCTGAATGTGTTTTCTTCGGCTATCTCTCTATTCTTCTTTGATTTTCTTCTCCTTCTTTCATTTACTTCTTCTTGTTGATCCCTTACAATTATGTTGATTTGATCAAGTAATTCCTGAGTTTGTATAGAAATTATGAGTAATCAAGGTAAGTGGTTTAGTTAATGGTTTTTATCTTCTTCTACTACTTCTTATTTCTGAATTGAGATTGAAATAGGTATTGATTCATTGTTTCCAATTCTAGAATTGGATGATGGTTGTAGTGGTTGAAACAAGGAAAGATAAAGGAAAGGAAAAGGTGAGAGAGCCTAACACCAAGTGAGCTTAAAGGAGCAAAGGATAGTGAGGTTTGGGAAACTTGCTTGCATGTGTGCTAAATTTACATTTGCCTTAATTTGAATGTTTATTAATAATATGTGTGAAATAAAATTGTAGATATGTGCTGATTGTGTTAGTTTGATTGTCATGTGTTGGTTGAAGCTTGAACCCTAAATTTCGGAGATATAAGCTTTGTTGTGAAAATTATGAATGAATGAATATGTAAGGTAAATTTGAATATGCCATGGGGTTCATGTGTGGATTATGGAAGTTTGGTTTGAGTTAGAGGAAAAGTGTTGACAAATTTATTAGTTAAAGGCTTGTGAATTTAGAATTATGGAATTTGCTTAAGTTCTATTTTGACCAACTTGTGTTGTTTAGGTCATTAAGTGAGTTGTATAAATTTATTAGGAATGAGACCAATTGGATTGAACTTATATTTAACTTACCCTAAAATGTTGTAGAAATAGCTTTGAGATTTGAGAACTCTAAAGCCTTCAAATGTGCCTATAAATGTAGTTGAATTTCTAAAAGAGGGCTTTTAGAACAAATTGTGTTCCCTAAGCCACAACTCCTTGAATTTAGGTTTGAATGAAATGAAAATTGTACCATTTGCATGTTAACATGAATATGAACATTTGGTTAGAAGCATACAAGGGCTAGAAATGATGCCTTGATGAAGTTTTATGGTCGTGTATTTTGAGGTTAGAAGTAGGTTTTAAAGGAGTTGGTTTAGTGCCTTTAAATTCCTATTTTGCCTCAAATTTACATATGTCATGGTCACAACCATTTGGTTGTCATTGTGAGATATGCCAGGATTCAATTCTATTTTGGGATCGTATATATGTCATTGTCACAACCATTTAGTTGTTATCGTTAGGTGCTGTTGATTACATTCTATTATGAGTCATTTGCATGTCATGGTCATAACCATTTGGTTTTCACCGTGAGATGCTTTTGAATTACATTTTGTTTTTGATAGTGGGCATATCATGGTCACAACCATTTGGTTGTCACTGTGAGGTACCTACGAGTTGCAATCTGTTTTGAGTTGTGTACTTATCATGGTAACAACCATTTGGTTATCACCGTGAGGTACCCCCACTTTGCATATTTCTTTCCAAACACTATATAATAAAGTACAAAAGGATGAGTTGGTACTCAATTAAGTTTAACAACATTAAATTGGGTCTATAATGCTAATGTGAATGATAAAATTTGAATTCATATGATGAAGTGTGAGCATGATTGGAAATCCATATGTATATATGTTAGATATCATATATTATGATATTGTTTTATAAAACTATATAAATAACCTATTGTGTAAATGGATGAATTGTAACTGGAATTAATAATTTAGCTTGCAAGTCAAGTAGTGGATAGTTAGGCATGCCTATAGGGTCTAAGTGTTGTAGCCAAAGGGTCTGATACCTACGGGAATCTCCAATGAGTATCGAATCCTTCATGGATTCACAAAGTGTTTACATATTTATATTATTAACTAGTTTTGTACCTACAGGTACTGATGCGAAAGTGCGTATCTTCGGATACAAAAGTGATTACTGTACTCTCAAGTACTGATGCGATACCCTTTATCCGCATCTATGAATTGTAGGCAAGGCTTTTAATTAACGATTTAATAATCTATATTGAGCAATGTGAACTTAATGTAATAGGTGAATGAGAATGTGATGTTTATAATATTATGTAAGACTATGCTATTATATATAATTGTCTAATAAAGCATGTTTGTAAGAGGCATGAACTTAATATAAGTATTTTTATTGCTCAAAGTATGCTATATATATGTGTATATTGTATGTTGTGTATTGCTTCCCCGCTAAGCGTTATCGCTTAGCACGGGTTCTTTAATCCATGTAGGTTCCGAAGCAAAGCGAATTTGAAGGATGTTTCCGCATCGCAGTTGGTCAATACACTACTCTTTACTTAGTGTAGGTTTTGTAAATTTTGTAATAAGTACTTAGTTATTTTTGCATGTAAAGTATGTAATGAGTTAACTGAACAACATATATAATCTAAGTTAAAGTATGTATAAAAGTATGAGTTTTTGAGTGTGTATTCCGCTATGTATGTGAATGAAATTTATTTATTCAGGAATTTTACATGTGTAAAGGATATGTGAAGTGCTTGTGTATGTGTTACGTGACGACCGTTCTCGACTGATTTAGCTAAGCTATGATGTAGTCGGGAAAGGGCGTTACAAGGGCTTAATGAGACAATCAAAGAACACTTGATAGCAATGATGACTTTTGAAACTGTGAGTTACTATTAAATAGTTCAAGCTGTAATACGAATTGAAAAGTCAGAAATGATTTCAAAGAGAAAGAGCTCTAAGAAGAAACTTTTCTAAAGGTGGTCCCTCTGTAGGAAAGAGAGCTAGAAATCCACAAGTTGCTTTGCAAGCTGAGTCGGCTAGTGGTCCAACTACTAGAGGTAGACGGTAGGGACCTTCTACAGCATTTGGCACGAGTAGATGTGCTACTAGTAAACAAGGAGATACTATGCAGGAATGTCCACATTATAGTAAATTCCATATAGGAGTTTTTAGATTGCTTACTGGAGGATGCTTTCACTGTGGGAGCATCGAGCATTTCCTGGCTAATTGTCTAAGGAGTTCTAGAGTAGGTAGAGACCAATAAGAAACTAGAAAGGTGGATCCAATGCATCACTAGTGAGTAGTGGAAGAGGAAGAGGTTGTGGTAGAGCTAATCAACCTAGACGACTATAGATTGCCCCACCACTATAGTACTAGCACATGCTTATACAATGAAGGCTCATGAGGATCAAGATGCAGCGGAAGTGATAGCGGGTACTTTTTTACTCCATGATATTGAAATGCATGCATTAATAGATCCTAGTTCTACGCACTCATATGTATGTTCTAAGAAGATGTTTACTAGACTGCCACCTGCAGAACAGTTAGAATATAATATATGTGTTACTAGTCCCTTGGGTCATAGTTTAATGTGAACCGGGTGTATAGAAATTGTCCCATTATAGTCGAAGATAGAAAATTTCCTGCTGATTTTATAGAATTATTAATTCAAGAATTTGATTTGATTTTGGGAATGGATTGATTGTTTAAACACCGAGCTATAGTTGATTGTAATAAGAAGACAATGGTGCTTGAGTCTAGATTAGTCTGAGGTGATTATACGGGATATTTGGTCTAACCCAATGGCTGATGTGATCTCAGCCATGCAAGCCAGGCGGTATCTTAGAAAAGGATGTCAAGCCTTCTCAACCTTAACGCTTGGTTCTAAACGGGGACAGGTTAAACTGCAAGATATACCTGTGGTGAATGAATTTTTTGATGTATTTCCTGAGGAATTACCTGTAACACCCCGATTCCCCCCTAATAGTTTGAGCTATGTTTGCCATGTGTATTCGTGCATGTGTGAGATTTTTGGTATGTGTCAAGGGCATTTTGGGTAAAATGCATGTTTTATGGGTTGTAATATTGTGTGGGTGCATATATGTTAGTAGGGTGTATGTTCATTGAGTTGTGTTAGTGTGTGCATGCTCACATGTGATAGGTGTCTAATTAGTGTATTATTTAGTATATGTTTTGTGTATGTTTAAGGAGTTAAAGTATGAAAATCTATTTGTCTTTCATGTTATTTGTCTAGTTTGCTTATTTATCTGTTTTGTAGGGTAATTTGGAGGATTTGGAGTTAGAAAGATGAAAAGAGGCATGTATTGGGACTTACTGTGTCTCTCGTGAAATTTGGTCAGTAAGTTCACGAGTCATGACTAATTATACGACTCATGAGTGAAGGCAGTAGCATAAGATGTGAAGACAATAAAGAAGAAGGAGCAAAGGAGCATGAGTCACAAGCCGTGAAAAGAAATCACGACTCGTAATGAGGTAGAGCAACCAGCTAAGCAAGAAAAGAGAAGAGTGAAGGAGCATGATTCACGACTCGTAAGAAGGGATCATGAGTCGTGAATGGATAGGAAGAAAACAAAGGGAAGAAGAAAGGAAAAAAAGCCAAAACGCGAGCCAAGGTCACGTCTCACACACTGGATCACGACTCATGAGAGGCCATCACGAATCGTGAAAGGCTAGAGAGAAGCAGAGAAGCAAAGAAGAAGAAAAAAGAAGGAAAAGAGCGAGTCCGTGTTCTGTCGCGAGCGTGGCAGTCTCGCGAGCGCAACAGAACTAGCCGTTGGGCAGTTTTTCCTCTGTAAAGTCATCTGAAAAGGCACCTCTTTCTACCTACAATTGCAACCATTTGAAGGGACATTTCCAAAGGACACAATCTTTAGAATTTTATAAATATCAACATTAATTGTAATTTTAGAAATGTATTTTAGGGGAGAATTTTCATTAAGTAATTTCTCTAGTTTTGAAGAATAGTTTTCTGTAGTTAGATTTACTTAGTTTGTTTTCATGTTTTGAAGAAGAAGACCAAAGAGAAGAACAATTTTTATAAGGGTTTGAGAAAAGGGTTGAAAGATTTCTTTCTCATTACTCTCATCCATTACTTCTTCTCTATAAATCAAATGAATATTTATGTTATTTTCCATTTCCATCTAAATTAGTATTCTTTTAATGTAGAATTTTTAATTAGTATTTTTATGCATGATCTTTATTTGCTATTAGTATTTTTATGCATCATCTTTATAAGTAAGTGTTTAATTGAAAGATAAATTCTTACTTACATCTAATGGAAGTTTATCATTGAAGTATTATTTGAGAAATCATAATATTAAATGGTTGTTATAGGTGGGTGATTATTCCTTAAATTTGCATGTATAACCCTCTAATTCATTAATGAAAATTGTGAGTTAGAATTATAAATGTATGTTTTAGGCATCCTAATTTATGTTGAGAGAGTAAATTGGAACTTTATTCCAATTTGGCTTGCTTAAGAGATTAAAATTATTATTATATGATGGAATCAAGTTTTGTAATTGTTAATTCTTCATTATATGTTTTGCTTTCTTTGATTAACATGACCTAGGTTTAATTAGTTTATATAATAAAATAGTTTAGATTTAACTCACAAATTAATGATCATTGTAAACAAGATTAAAATTGGGTAGTAATAGTGTGTAATAATTAGCACATTCCTTATGGGATCGACATCTTTTGTACTATTTTTGTACACCGTATGCTTGCGGAATTTGGATATATAAAATAAGCCAACAAGTTTTTGGTGCCGTTGTCGGGGAATGATGTTATTTTTGTTGCCATTGTGAAACTTGATTTATAATTTTGGATTACAATATTTATTTATTTTATTTTGTTTGTTTGTTTGATTGACTTATTTTTTTGTGTTGTTTTTATAGGATTTGATAAGTTCATGCCTAGTACTAGAAGTTCTCAAGAAGAGCTTGAGCCTTTAAATCCTGAAATAGAGAGATTTTTGTCAAGTAATCGAAAATCAAATAAGAAGAAGAATAAGAATAAGAATAAGAATAAGAGACCAATAATGGCTGAAGAGGAAAATCCACCAAGGTTGATGGATTTTGCTACACCCGCATTGAGTGGTGCTCAACAAGGTGTAGTAAGGCCTACGGTAAATGCTAACCAATTTGAGATTAAACCTTTTCTTTTGCAAATGATACAAAATAGCATTCAGTTTTATGGTTTGGCAAATGAGGATCCTAATGCTCGTTTGGCAAATTTTCTAGTGATATGTGATACTTTTAAAATTAATGGAGTTTCTAATGATGCAATTAAGCTTAGACTTTTTCCTTTCACTTTGAAGGATAAAACCAAGGCTTGGCTGAATTCATTATCTAGAGATCAATAACCACTTAGGACCAATTGGCCCAAGCATTCTTATCAAAATATTTTCCTCTAGCCAAAACTGCAAAAATTATAAAAGATATCACAACTTTTGTGCAACTTGATAATGAGTCTTTGTATGAGGCATGGGAAAGATTTAAGGAATTGCAGTGAATGTGTCCACATCACAACCTTCCAAAAGAGCTATTGATGCAAACTTTTTACAATGGGGTGAATCCTACCGCAAGAGGTACTATAGATGTTGCAGCTGGAGATTCCCTTATGAGGAAAGCAACTGAAGCAACATTTGAGCTATTGGAGGAAATGTCCATGAATAACTATATGTGGCCTGCTGAAAGAGTAAGGGAGTCTAATAATTCTAATGCTAGGGGGGTACATTCCATAGACTCTATTGTTGCTTTGCAAGCTCAGATTGAGGCATTGACTCATAAGGTTAATAGCCTAAGTATGGGAGGTAATTTATCAAATGCATGTAATATTTGTGGTCAACAAGGGCATGTTAGTGGCAATTGCAATTTAGGAATGGTTAGTAAAGAGGAACAAGTTAATGTTGTCCAAGGTCAAGGGCGTGGGAACCCATATTCTAATACCTATAACCCTGGTTGGAGGAGCTATCCTAATTTGCCATGGGGAAATAATAATAACAACCAAAATAGAGGTGTAGGATACCAACAACCACAAGATAGGTTTGGAGCATTTGAGGTCAAAATTGATAAATTTATTGAAGAGATTAATTTTAAGATGAGTGCTCAAAATGAAAATCAAAAGAAAATTGAGGCAAAAGTTGACCAAATAACTAATAATCATGCCTCATCTATTCATAATCTTGAGGTTTAATTGGGCCAATTAGCAAGTTCTTTGCCATCTAGAAGTCTAGGATGTCTTCCAAGTAACACTGAGGAAAATCCTAGAGGGCACATGAAACAATAATATTTTTTCTCTTATATAGGTTACTTGAATAGTCTGCTATTTAGGTTATTTCTGTTTTATATTATTGTATGTCAATTTGTTAATTTAATGTTATATTGTGGATTTTTATATTTCTAACAAACTTTATTTTTGTTCCATAAGTCAAATTAGGTAAAAAATAAATAAAAAAAATAAAAAAATAAATAAAATTAAGAATGCAGACGTGATATTCTGTCGCGAGTGCGCCACAGAATGTACCAAGGTTGTGCTTGAGGCTTATGTCGCGATTGCCGCAAGCATCGCGATCGCGACAGAAGGTGATACTAGCAGGGCATCCTACTCGTGATGTTAATTCACGAGTCGTGAGTCGAGCAGCCATGGCGAGGTAAGTGAGGTGCTTCACGAGTCGTAAAGATGCCTCACGACTCGTGAAGCGTGATGTGCAGCATCAGGTAAGTTCTCAATTTTTCTTTTCTTTTCTTATTTTACTTATTATTTTTCTCTTAATTTGGTTTTATTTTCTTTCTCCTCAGATTTCTATGTCTTAATTTCAATTAAATTAACTTAATTACCCTAAACCCTTAAAACACAAGGTTAGCAATTAAAGAGGGGAATTTTAATCTCAAAACCCTAAAATATCGGGACTTTTCGTATTCCTTTCTTTTTTCTATTTCACTTAACTACTCATATTTTCCTCACATTTCTCTTTTTTGCATTCTAGGTCACGAGTCGCACACCTTACCCGACCTTTTAACTCCTTTATTTCTTCTTCTTTCACAAATCACTTTCACAAGTTAACACTCTGTTTTTCTTTCATTATTCTTTCTCTTCATACCACCATTCTGTTTCTTATCCATATCTTCCAATTTCTTAGGGTTTACGTGATTTTAATTCTCTTTAGTTTTTGTCTTTTAAAACTTAGCATTTTGTTTTCTCTTCATCATTCTTTTCTCTTAGCAGTCAGTATTTCATTTCTTTTCTTTTCTTTTTCTTTCATTTTTTTTTGTTTTATTTCGGTACTCTGTTTTCCTTCGGCATTTTCCCACCACAGACATCAATTATTCTCTGTCTTCCTATAATTTCTGTTTAACAAACACAATGGTCAGAATAAAAAACCCATCCATATCATGCATTGAACGAGCCAGACAGGAGGCTGAAGAAGGTGACATCTCTGCCACGTTTGGTGCTGGTTTTTCAATCTTTTCCATAGATGAAGGTAGCAAATTTCTTACCCTTCAAGACAGACCATTTTCGTAATGTAAGTATTTTACATCAACTCTTCTTGAACAGGTAGGCATGCTTGATACCATAAATGAAATGTTGTCATTTTGTTGCTTCCTTAGATTTGCTAATATGCATGAGGATATTTATCTAAATTTAATGATTGAATTTTATACCACTGTGCAAAGGAATGAGGATAATGAATATTGGTTAGATTTTGGATTGGATGCAAAAGTTCACACTCTGACTTATTTTATGATGAATCGCATGTTTGGATTTTCTCAAACTGGTTTATTTAATCCACCAAAATCTTTTAAAGCTAATGCATTTTGGACATTTTTAACTGGTTTGCGAACACCATATAGAGCTAGAGATGCTAAATCCATGTTTATTAAAGATTTAAAATATTGGGTTTTGCATAAGAGTTTTGCATCTTTCATTTTTAATAGGTCTGAATTTAATAGAGTTTCTTATAATGAACTATTTTTGATGTGGTGTGTGCATAAGAGAAAAGATATGTGTTAGTCTTATTGGGTTTGTACTCAGTTGTTGAATTGTGCTAATAAACACGACTCACCTATAACACATGGGCATATCATTACTATTCTTGCAAGAAATTTAGTTGTTGATTTTCGTTGTTATCGTAGAGATTGCCCTTGTGTTTATTTTACTAAACATCTTTTTGTACGTGGAGAAGTTGTCAATAATGATTTTCAGGAAATTCCACCACATTCAAGGTCTTGTTGGAGGGATCTTCCTAGACCATTTACTCCATAAGAAGAGGAAGCCCATGATGATGAGGATAATGGTGATGACGCTATGCGTGATGCTCCAGCTATGTGCCTACTGCCCCTGCTGAGGGGTCTTCTTCCTCTAATGTGCCAGCTATGTTTGAGAAACTTTTACAAAATTAGAATTCTATTCAAGATCAACTTTCTTCTATAGCTAGAAGATAAAGGAGGCTTGAGCATAAGGTGGATACATTTATAGCTCAAGCTGGGTATTTGGTTCTCTCACCTCCACCTTCACTATGATTAGGGGAGTTTTTCTTGATTCCTTTTTCTTTTATTTTGTTTTTTGTTTTTCGTGTTTACTTTTCTCTCATTTTTTCCCATTGAGGACAATGTTGGTTTTAAGTGTGCGGGAGTGAGTATTATACAATTTGTTTGTGTTTGATGAGTTTTTGTGCTATATGTTTATATATGTTAATTGCATGTTTTTTTGTATGTGTTATTTTTCAATTAGTTTTTTTCGTAAGCTTTATTTTAAGTCATTGTTCAATTGGTATATTATATAGGTTATTAAGTTATTTATCTTTTATACTCATTTTACTAGTTTTCAAAATTTTTAGCATGTGTTTTAAGTTTTTCAAGTTATTTTTTTTCAATTTTTGCAACATTATACATTGTTTAGTCTTTTTACTAACTATGTTTTTATGTTAGAATTTGCTCATTTAGTTTAAAATTTTTGGGTTCTAATTGCCTAAGGAAACTATAGCCATAATACTTACCCTTTTGTCTTTTCAATAATGGATGAGGACTCAAAAGAAAAAAAAAATAAAGTGGAATGGAGCATAAAATGCACCCACAGTGTTCAGCAAAAGAAAAAGAAAGCAAAATGTACATCCATATTAAAATGTATGGGATGGAGCCTAAAACGCACCCGTACTACATTCTCTTGCTATTCATGTGATAAGAATGAAAAAAATATCCATGTTCAAAACACAAAGAAGAATAGAAAAAAATAATAATATTAAAGAAAAAGTCTAAACATACCATGAGATTGGATTAAAGGGAAGTGTGCTTACAAATTGCCCTAAAAGCAGCTAGTAACTTTAGAGTTTTAAAGTTTATGATTACTATTCTATCTTTGAAACATGTTTAGTTTTGGGACTCTATAATTTGGATGTTGGAATTAGTAAAGGTTGGTGACTTGTTAAATTTTCAGTACATGTTGTAAATTTTAATTAACTTATATTTTGAGTATATGAGATATTTAATTTCTTGTAGGATATGCCTTCTGAACAATATTGTATAATATGGTCTAATTGTTGTATGTTGTATTAAATTTTCTTGTTATTTTCTCTTGCTTGACGAAATTTTATAATTTTGAATATTCTGTATATTGTTAAGGTAAATGTTATTAGCTTGGAGACGCCCTTCTCCTGTCATTGTGAACCTGCCATCCTATAGTATGGTTTATTATGTATAGATAAGGGGTATTACATATAAGTTTTTCTTTCCTAGATATCTTAGGGGCTTCTTGAGGCTCGGCAAACACATATAGTCCCAATTGTTCTTTAATATCAATCTTTTATATGCCGAGCTCCTTTCACCTTGTCAAAATCTCTTCTTCCTTAATAAGGAATACTATTGCATTTTTCAGCTACATGACCCCAAGTCATATTAATTGGAAAGTTGTCATATTTTCTCCCAATAACTCAATGAGTCTAGATTTTGTAGAAGACCCTATAGCCTGCCAATGCTTGCACATAGTTGTGATCCTCTATAGCCAATTATAAGCCTACGATATGAGTAGCTCAAAAAATATAGACAATATGGTCAATATTATGCTTAGCTGTTCAAAGTTGTAATCCAATGATTATTCTCTATCCATTTGGATGTAAATGACTAATAGTCATTCCATAATGGTTGAGCAAATCAACCTCACGTTCTTTTATAGTAGCCAAACACCGACTTCCATATCAGCTTCATAAATAATAATAGCTCGCTTCCCTAATTTCCCATTTGCTCGGAGAGAAGCACTTTGAACTTTAACCATGTACTAGGGTTGTGCATTGGGCGGGTTCGAGTCAAACTCAACCTGATCAAAATAACCAAACACCCAAAATATTCATATATCCCTAATTTGAACTGATCCTAACTACTCTTTGAGGCCCAACCTGATCAACTCGAATATTTTGGCACTCAACCTGATCAACCCTTTTAACACAAAAATTATGGTTTTTGAATTAAATATATTTATTTCTCTGTAAATTTACATGTAACTAAAATCCAAATAAATAATGAGTTAAGCATCATTCTTCCTATTTGAGCATTTTAACTTGATTTTTTTCATATATATATATATATATATATATATATATTTAAATTTTAATTCTTAGAAAAAGAAAAGATAAACAAAAATTGCTAATAATTATCAAAGGACAATCAGATCAATGAGATCTATGAGAGAATCAATCAATCAAGGCAAAGGCAAAAAAATTCATTATAATGGAAATCACATAAAAAAAATACCCATTTCATATAAAAGGTAAGAAAATCAATTTATTATAAGGAAAAAAGTTACATAAAAGAAGTATATGAAAGAAACACAAAAAATAAAAGATAAGTAGAGATCCTACTCCATTGCTTGGTTTCAGTTTGAAGTTTGAAGATGACGGTGAAGGGAAGTACTGGCAAGGTGGTGAGGCAGCGATGAAGAGGAAAGAAGAAGATTAATAAGACTTTGATTTAGGGATTTTGGGTATTAAGAATTAAGAGAGAAAAGAAGGAGAGAGATAAGAAGAGAGAATGAAAACTTAAAAATATGGGTATTGAGAGAGAAAAGAATGAGAGAGGGAGTAGATGTTTATGAAGAAAGAAGGGAAAAAGTGAAAAACGAGGTTAAATAGAAATGTAAAAGTTGCCAATAATGAGAATTGGACTTGGAACTTTGGGATCATAATCCTAACATCGCAACCATTAACCCAAAGCCCTAATTTGCAAATAAAAATTTAATATATTTATATATAAATTTAAGTTGGATTGGATTGGGCAAGGTTTTAACTCGACCCGACTTGAACTAAAAAATTGATAAATCTCTCCACCCTACCCTATTTAAATAACCCCAATAAATCGACTCGAAGCCAAATATTTGGTCTATTTTTTCAAGTCAGTTTGGATTTTGCACACCCAACAATGTACCTAACTATAAAGTCATACTTTTCATTCAAAGGAATACGATGGAAATCCCTAATTGCCAAACTAATGCTTTAAGTTGGAAGCCCTTTGGGTTTCTTCTTCTCAGAAATTACTATACCCCTATTTACATGCCCCTCATTGCCCAAGCTACCAGGCAAAAGCAATCCATCTCAAATCCTACCCCTACCACCATTTGAGCTAAGTTATGATGAATTTCACTGGCCACACACAAGTAAAACTCAATATCACAAACTCTCACAGAACCAAAAGAACCCTCGCCGCAAGTGCACATCACAAATAAGAGTGGAACTGAGAAAAGAAGAAAGACTACTATAAAAAAGAGCAAATAAAAAACCAAGAACACTATAGTATATATGAGGACTCCAAACCATAAATCCCTTAACAAGTGGATTTCCAAGATACACCAACCCAACACGTGTATGGCTATAAACACACTCAAGCATCTATAACGAGGTGACACCTGATTTAAAATTCAAAGCAAATCTTAGGCACCAAAATAACCTGTCAAAAGACATTTTGGTGCAATAATGATATAACCTTGGGAAACTCAAAGGTCACTTCAAAAACTAAAAACATGTGCGGACATAAATGTCGCATTCCTTTGGGGGGACTTATAATTGGACTCTAGCTAGTAGTTCGATACCATGTCTAGTATAGTAGCTTAGAATAACTATTATATAACTTCACCTATCTGAATTCCTATTTTTCGAGTCAATGCTAATATTGGAACGTTATAACCTTTGCAGTTCCATAATAGTTGCAACCTTTGCACTTTCATAATGGATATATTAGGTAATTAATGATGATTGATTATCCTAACTTAATTACCCTAATTTTAATGCGCATTCAAGTCAATGGTCCAATATATAGCTCAATAATTATCAAGCCAAGCATAATTTTTCCCCACTTATCACATCTGTTCTTCTTGAAAATTTTGAATTAACAGTCAGAGTGTTCCTCATTGGAACTTTCACCTAATTCTTTCTTTTAGGCAATCTATCACCTCACTAAAATGTAATGGCCTGAATAACGGGTGGTTAGTAGTGATCAGTGAAATCTGTAAAGTTTATAGTATCAATTTCATGTGAAAATATCAGTGATTGTGCCCTAAAAGACAGTAGATAAGGGAGGTTAAACGTGCTCAGGCCAGGAAAGCCCCTGATGGGTGACCTTTCAAGAAGTCAGTAAAGAAATATATTTTATTAGACCATTGGAAAGTACAAGTTATAAGGAGTCTAGTGGTATAAATTGGAGTGAAAATGAGGTCAAATATGTCCCCGAAAGTCAAAAAGAAAAAAAGCATCTAGTTCGATTCAAATAGTAACTGGTTTGACTAAAGTTTGGCCGAGGCTTTAAAGATAGTAAATAATCTCTGAAAAGTTATTTGAAAGCAAAGATAGACTCAAAATAGTGTGCATAATAGTTTGGTAGTGAAAAAGTAATTTTATGGTGATAGTGACAAATTGATGAATTAGACCTGTTTAATTGAACCGGATCAGAAATGGACCATAATTGAGATGTAATTGGGCTCAAAAAAGCTATTAATAGCAATAATAATGTTAAGGATGAAAAGTTAACCGAATCGGTTCAACCAGTGCATCGAACCGATCGGACCAGTTTGATGTGAGTTGCCTAGTTTGACCGGACTGTAAATGGAGTTATGGACCTCAGTAAAAGTATCTAAAAGCATGGATTTGTTTGAAATATTATGGAGAATCAAATGGTAATGTAAAATAAATTTTACGATGAAACAGAAAATTGAGATATCGAACTTGCAAGAAATTATCAGACCAGGAAATGTTCTTCGATTGAGCTAAAATTTTATGTGGAGGCTAATTTATATATTTTAAGAATTACATAACTAATTTTGGGAGAAAATGGGCTTAAGAAGTTATAAAAATAAATAGGGTTGCTTATTTGGCCTAATTTTTTAAATGGGCTTAAAATTGGGTTGGCCCAATTGGTAGGACTAAGCACAACCCATTAAACACCCTATATAAACCCTAAAATATCAGAAAATCCTAGAAAGCTCTCCATTTCTCTCCACTTTTCTCCATGGCCGAATGATATACATATTTTCTCTACACCATTTTCTTCTCTCCTCCTTCATTTTTCCACCAAATCAAAGGTTCCTAAGTAAAATTTAGCCTCTTATTTCATTGATGATGACCTTTAAAGCCTGTTTGAGGTAAAGGATGCATAGGAAATCAAATGGAAAAGGTTATGTCCTAAAAGTGAGGTAAGTGATTTTGAGTATTATAATTTGATTTGATAGTTTTTACAGAAAGATTTAAGGTTACAGATTATGATTATATAATTAGACTGAATTATAGAGCAAAGAAATGAAGGTTATATATGGATATAAGTTCGACCACTAATAGAAATCAAAGGAAATTATGGTGTTTCAAGGAGCGAAGTCTAGGAAAAGATGTTCAAGGTGTGGAGAAAAAGAAAATAAGGTTAGTGGATACAATATCCTTCTTTTTCCATTGAAAAAGTATGAATTTACGTTTTGTTCATATTATATGTATATGATTTATGAATGTTTAATTGAAATAAATTTGATAGACATGTTTAGGAAGGTTAAAAATGAGATTTTGAATGATTAAAATTGAAAGAAATAAATTATATACCATAGACACCATGTAGGCCGAATGGCATACTTTAGCATACAAGGGTATACTTTAGTGATTAATGAAAAATAAATGGTATATTTGTGATAAATAACATGTAATCTAGACAAATTAATAATTAATTAAAGAAAAATGAATGTTGGTAAAGAATTAAGTGTATGGCAGAATTGTTATGTTTATATTCTTAAGGTATAAAAGGATATTTAAGGCATAATAACTATGTATTCATGGTGAATAATATGTAATCTAGTCAAATGAATGAATAATGAAAGGAAATTAATTATAGATGAGGAAATGAAGTCTTGGCCAAATATATAAGTAAATAATATTAAGGTATATTTTGAATGTTAATGTTAATTAAGTGTATATTCACATTAATAGGCATGTAATGAAGTTAATTGAATGATAAAAGAAATTAAAATAAAGTTTAATGGAGGAATATATAATATGGTCGAATGGGTATACATGGAATTCAATGGTATATTCTATTAGTTTAATAAAATAAATGGCATAATGAGAAGGCATACTTAAGTTGGAGTATATGTTAATTTGTTTGGAAATTTTTGGATAATATATTAGGTATAACATGATAAAATAATGGTACCTTCACCAAATGTTATGTATGGAAAATATCAATATGTAGTTTGATGGTATAATGAATTTCATGTCATGAAATGGTAATGGAATGAAAATGAAGTGTATAATGATTTATTAAAATTGAAAAGAATGGAATGGTATGGTGAGATTCCATTAATTGTGTATATTGTAACTTGAAATGCATAAATGGAATGATTAATGCCCTTAGTAGTAGTCTGGTGGTTAAATTTAGCTCAAGATATAGTTGGCTAGCCGTAGTAACACTATACCGTGGTGGTGAGCATGACGTCTAACCTATTGTAGGCCAATGACGGTCCTACTGAAATGATTAAAATGTAGGGCTGCTCTTTCGAGGTCCCTCTAAACTGTATTAAATTATGAAATGTAGGGGTGGTCCTTCGACCTCCCTCTAAAATGTATTGAACCTATAGGGTTCATGTTTTGTATATTAAGTCCTGAGATTTCTACCGAGTTAATGCTAAAGGCAAAGTAAAAAGAATGGATTAAAATGAGATTGTTTGAGAAATGCTATGAAAGAGGGTAATAAAGGAAAAAAATGAATAATTAAATGATTATATATGTAATTAAGCAATAAGATAAGATAAAGTGATAAGATAAGATAAGTGTTAAGATAAGATAGAGAAAAGATAAGGATAAGAAAAGATATGGATAAGAAAAGATAAGATAAGGACTAAAATAAAATTTGACTTGAAAATAGTACTTTAAGGACTAAATGGTAATTATGTAAAAGATTGAGATAATATGGCAAAAATGAAATTAATATGATTAAATTGGAGTTAAAATGAAATTTATGGTGAAAAAGGACTTAATTGAAAGACATAAATAGTTTAAGGGTACCATTTAGTACTTAGTTTAGTTAATGATTGATAATAAAAAAAAAAAACTGATTAAATGGCTAAGAATATAATTTGCCATGATAATAGTAGTTTAGGGACTAAACGGTAAGTTGCATGCTATATAATAGGTTAAATAAGCAAATTAAATAAATTAATGGCATTTGTGTAAATATGAGAAAGTTCAGGGGCTTAAGCTTAATATAATATAGTTTAGGGACCAAATTGTAAATATGCCATAGTTGAGGGACCAAAATGCAAATATGGATTTTTATGCGTAGCATTTATATACTTGATTCAGATTGAAGAATTTATTAATGATAATGAATACTATTACATGTATATGGTTAAATGGAATATATATATATATATATATATATATATACACACACACACATACATACATGCATACATGGGTTAATTGGTAATTTGTACGTTAAATAAGAAAAAATGGGTTGATTAATGACATTATGGTAAATAAATTAAAAGTGAAGGGCAAACTATAAATTAGTGAAAGTCTAGGGATTAAAATGTAATTTGTCAATTCGAACGTAAAATAAAGGATTAAAAGGTAATTGGCAAGTAATATGAATGTTAATTATATAATTAATTGATAATAGAGAAATAATGATATTACACTAATAATAGAATAATGTTAATATTATGATAATATTTATGTTAATGTAAATGTTAGTGTCACTAAACATGGCAGTAGTATTAAATTTAAGAAAAATAAATAAGTAATGATGGTATCAATAAAGAATGAAAAATGTCATTGTGGTGTTAAAGATTATTGTCATTTATTTTAGAAACCACAAATATAGAAATAAACATGTATAGTTAAGTAAAAGAAATGAATAGACTTTAATCAGGAAATGATAACAGTCGAAACAACACTGATAATAACAGTGATAACATTAGACGACCGAAGAAAAAAATGCCGTGTTAGGTAAATTTAATTAGATACTGTAGAATTTATAATTGGAGTATAAGTTGTAATGAGTAAAGAGTGGGTAATAGAATAATAATAGTATTACCGTAATATTACCAAGAAGAGTAATACAAATGACAAGAGTAATTAGTTAACATAAAAAGTATATAAAACAATGTTAATAAATAAGTGAAAGTGGTATGAAAATGTTAGTAATAGGACTGTTTATGTATAAAGGATTTAAGACAATTAGTAAGATGTTAAAGTAAATAAGGCAAATAATGTAAATAGTTATAAGGATTAAGTAAGCACTATGGATAAATTAGATATTGTTATAGTGATGGAATTATTAGTCACAGTAATAATAAAGTTAATTATAAAAATAGTTATTGACAGATTTTAAAACAATGGTATCAATAGGATTATCTGTTAAGTTAAAAGAGTAAAGATAGTATCAAGGTATAATAACTGCTCTAATGATTAATTACATAGTACTCCAATATAGATTGTTACGGAATAAATAAGTGTAACATCCCTTACCCATACGTAGGAGAGCTCATCCGCGAAGAGAATGAGAACCCGTATGGACAAGGGTGTCACTAAACAAACCAAAACAATATGCATATACAAAACATATGAAAAACAGCGAAAATTAAAACTTAAAATTTAGAAATTCATTCATTGATATCTGATAAGTTGCAATTATATTAATATTTTAGATTAATTCTTGACATAATTATGTGTTTTATTTATTTAATTTTAATAATAATTAATTAGTTTTTGTGTTTTTATTAATTTATAATGTTTTTATAATTTTTAATAAATTTTGGGATGTTTTCAGGTGTTTTATTTTAATCCGGAGCTAAATTGGAGGTTTGGGGCTGATATTTGAAGAAATTGTGGAAGGAGGGCAGATTTTGCCTAAAGCACAGCCGTGCTTTTACAAAAGCACAGCTGTGCTTTCGAAGGAAGCGAACAGCGACGTGAATGACCGAAGACACAGCTGTGCTTCCTCGCAAAGCACAGCTGTGTTACGCAGTAGGAGGCGCGCGCATACGGAGCAGGTCACGCGTTTTTCGCCCAGGAGCACAGCTGTGCTTCAGCGAGAAGCACAGCTGTGCTTCGCCTTTTTTCGCCAGCAGACGCGCAACCCTAGCAAAACACAGCTGTGCTTCTTAAAAGCACAGCTGTGCTTTTCTTCAGACAATTAAAAGAAGCGCCGCTGCATACCAAAAGGGAGAGGAGTTTTTTTTAGTTAGTTTTTAGTTTGTATTTTCTTATTCTTTCCTTTAGGCAGTAGACTTAGGTTTATTTTTCTTTAATTTCCAGCAACAATTTATTTTATTTTCATGTTTTAATTTTCCTTTTAAATTATGTTTAGCTTAGATTTAATTTTGATTTGCAATTTCCTTCTTAAATAATTTAGATTAATTTAGTTTAAATCTAGATTTTAGGGATTCAAGTGGATTCCAAGGTTGAAGAACAAGAACTTCAACATCTATTTTCTCTCTCATCAAGGGTGTATTCTAAACTCTAATTTTCATCTTTTATGGTTATATTCTTGATGTTAGAGTAGTTAATCATGCTTGGGAGTTCTTGAATCGTATTTGTATTTTGGATATTTGGATTTAATAAATATTTTCATGTTTTCTTTTATTCCTCTTGTTATATATTGTTTTGCAATTATAATGATGATTGGAGCTAAATCCGAAAATTATTGTTTGTGCAAATGCTCTGTTCTTTTAATATTGACATTTATCTTTCCAGCTTAATCCAGGGATATGGTAGGTTGGTTTGTGGGTGTTGATGTTATTATATTAAGAATAGTGAGGAATAAATAGGTTTAAGATAGCTTAATCCGGGATGGTAGGTTGTCTTAGATCTAGGATTTGGTAACCTGCACTTAAGCTAATTAATAGACTTAATCCAGGGATATGGTAGGTTTATTAATTAGAATAGCTTAATCCATGGATATGGTAGGCTTGGGTTCAGTTGGGTTGTCCAGAATTTCATGTTATATTGTTTTACCAATTTTCAGTTACATTTATGAGGATAGAATTTCCTAAGCATTTAATTTCATCCTTGAGTAATTTCTTGATGACCAATTTTATATTTAATTGTTAATTTATTTTCTTGCTTAGTTTAGTTTTCTCCACCAAACAAATTGGGGACATCTCAAATTCACTCATCTATAGATATTTAATTGGACAATCCTTGTTCCATTGGGTACGATAACTCGGGGTCCTAACTATACCCCACTTTATTACTTGTCGATTCGGTACACTTGCCGAGGACCCGTCAAGTTTTTGGCGCCGTTGCCGGGGATCGAGGTGTTGTTTGTTTTATATCTTTAGTTGAGTTAGTTTGAGGTTTTTATTTTTCTTTTTATTTTAATTTGGTGTTTATTTTTGCAGGAAAATTTTGAGACATTTTCAAAATGATGCAAGATAGTGATCAAGATTATGAGTTGTTCCTTTTGCGAGAACAAGTGAATGATATGATGAGGGAGATGCAAGAGTTACGACAAATGTATTCAACTTCACCAGTCACCTATTCACCGTCTTTTGAAGATCCTCACTCTTTATGTGTATCACAAGAGTATCACTTTGCCCATATCGAACGTCTTTCAAACTACAATTATTGTAGAGAGAGGGAATACCAAGCAGAAAGGAGAGAGTTGCAGGCTACAATCAACTATCAAGAGGAGAGGATCAAGGCTCAAGGGGATTTATTAAAGAGTCAAGCATTGGAGATCCAAAATTTGGAATCCAAGTTAGAAATTTTAATTGTCTCTCCGAGTGATCAAAAAGATGGTGGTGAATTGAGTCATACACCTATAGAGATTAATGAGAATATTGAAATTTTTGAGGATGGGTTGCATGAAGAAGAAAAGGAGCCAATTATTGTTGAAGAAAAATCTTGTGTTTTTTTGGAAACTAATTTCAATTTTTCTGTGCAGGATAGTGCACCAAAGGAGCAAGAGTTGAATGATTCTCAAATGGAAACACTGAATTCAGTCCATTTGAAGGATTTATTTAGGCTTGAAGAGCCGGTAGAGTTCGTGTATAGTGAACCCAAGGTGGAGTCATACTTCATCGAAGACATGGAATTTCCCACCTTGGTAGCTTTCGATGATTTTCTCCTACTGATGGGGGAAAATGAAGAGCAAAAACCAGAAAGACCATTATTTGGTTCACAAGCTCGTCCACCCGAGAGTGAAATGAGTCGAGCTGGGACTCGATAAACCAGAACTTATATTTTTCTTAACCCTTCCTATTTAATTTTCTGTGTTTATGTTTTAATTTTTAATTACTAGTTGTTTGTATTTGTATTTTTATTTTTTCTTAAATAAAAAAAATAAAATTAAATAAAATTAAAAAAATTAAAAAATATATATATATATATATAATAATAATAAAGTATTCTATAAAAAAAAATAGTAATAATAATAATAAAATAAAATTATTATATATATTTTTATAAAATAATATTCCTTAAATTTTTAGTGTATTAGAATGTTAATTTGTTATTTTTAATGTTTAATTTGTTGGATTTAATTTGTGTTATTTGGTTTTGATTTGTTTCATTGTTTTGGAAATTAATAGTTGAGAAGGAAGAAAATTTCAATTGAGGAGCAAGAAGCCAAGAAGTCCAAATTGGGACAAGGAGGGCAGTAGCATCAGGTATAGCGCGAAAACACAGCTGTGCTTTAATTTAAAACACGGCGATACTGAGCGCGCTGAAAAACACAGCTGTGCTTCAATCAAAAGCACAGCTGTGCTTTCAATTAAACGCACGCCGAAACGAACCGCTGGGAGAAACACAGCTGTGCTTCTTTCAAAAGCACAGCTGTGCGTTTTCGCACAGCCCCCTTTAACGCACAGCCCCCTCTTTCTTTCTCTTTTCTCTTTTCTTCTCCTCTGTTCCCCCCTGTTCTTAAAAATCAAAATTTTCTCCGATCTTCAAGTGCAATCCAAGCTGTTAACAGGTAATGTAAATCTAATTTTTATTTTCGAACTGTAATTGAAATATATTCTTATTTTTTATTTAATTTTCGCTTTTTCCCCAAAATTCTGCCCGATATTGATTTTTCCCCATTTTCGCACAAGTTCTAGATTTCTGCTCGAGTTCGAGATAGATTGAACTGAGCCTTTCCTTCAATTCTCGGTTTTCAAATTTTTAACTTTAGAATTATAGTAATTTTTGCAAGCTACAGGTATGTATATTTCCCTCATCTATGTTCTAACGCTACTGTGCAAATATGCATTTGCTTTCACTAAAATTCTCTGCGATTTTGATGTTTATTTGTGATTATGTGAATTGTGCTGCTTGTCTTGTACGTTTGTACAGATCTTTGGGTGTTGGGGGTTATTAAATTTACACACAAATCCAGTTTATATTCATGCACACCAGCTGTTTGCTTAAATGCCTCAATGGATGTTCAAAGAATAATTTTGTGCTTTTGTTTGATTTGTACAACAATTCTTGTGCATGAATTCTTATAGAAATTGTCAATTTGAACTATGCAATTTATGTTGGAGCTGGATGGCATGAACTTTGTGCTTATTTGTAATGAAAATTTATTACCAATGGCACTGTTGGAGCTGATTTAAACAGCTGCTGTGATGAGAGTCTGGCCAACTTTTAATGGAGCAGTTTGTCTAGGAATTATCAGTCTTTAGAGCTTAATTTTTATGTCATTCTTTTCTGGGTATTGAAGCTGCCATGTTGACTGGGTTTTGGGCTTATTTTTCAATTATCTAGCTTGCATTTATTCTTTACTTGGTCAATTGAAAGGGAGAATCATGGATGATGGGATTTTGAACTTCAATTGGGGAAATTAAATGTTTTCATTGTATTAGTTTATTTGGGCATAGCAATGGATGGGAAGATGTTGAAAGTTTAATTTTAAATTACTTGAGGTTATGTTTGGTGATTGTATTGTGTGATATTGATGTTGCTGTTGCTTTAGGATTTAATTTAGATGCAATTGAATATTGTGCTTGAT
Source organism: Excoecaria cochinchinensis (assembly GCA_947683425.1). Classification (NCBI taxonomy): domain Eukaryota; kingdom Viridiplantae; phylum Streptophyta; class Magnoliopsida; order Malpighiales; family Euphorbiaceae; genus Excoecaria; species Excoecaria cochinchinensis. Next base: position 6,230,285 of record CANTUQ010000020.1, read on the forward strand.
TGAATTGAGTTAAATGCATGTTTGCTAGTTCCCGACTTGATGGGATTAGGACGAGTTGTTTTCGATGCCAATTTTTCACATTCTTAATTACATGCAACTTTGAATTTTTCCTACATATTTTTGCTATGAATGATGCAGTGATTAAGTAGACTTTGCATTTTTCTCTGTTATTCTCCAATAATTGCATCTATTTTATTCTTGGCATTTGCACTTCAATGATTAATTACTTGTGCGTATTTTATTTTCCACCTTGTACTTTTCATCTTTAATTTCTTTAAATTCTAATTTGTGCAATCTTCCAAATGTTACTATTTTGTGCATAGAATTTGTACTTTAATAGGTTTATACATTTGCCTTATGCTTAATGTTTCAATTTTTGCATCATCATTAGCTAGAACGTATATTTATGTTGCAAATTTCTGTTGTAACGTTTTGGTGAGTTTTGATATTATTCTTCCAATTTAGTTATAGATGTGGTATGCGCTTAATGAAACCAAGAATGTTTTGAACAAAGTGTTTACTTTCTTTTTCAGGAACCATGGTTCGTAACAGAGAAGAGCAACCATCAGCGCCCATTAAGCCTCCTGATTGGTTGACTCCAGAGCAGCGCACCCTGTTCAACAAGCTGGCTGCGAAGATTATTATTTCGAGTAGGTTTATGAGTATGAAGACACTCATTGACCTGGGCATTCAAGAGAGGGTATTAGCTTTGCTGAGGAACATTGGATGGGAGGAGTTCTTTTCTCTGAATGGTCCGACTTATCCTGAGATAACATTGGAGTTCCTTAGTACGTTTCAGTACTCTCCTAGGTTATCTCTGGATGATCGGAATACCATTCAGTTTAGAGTGCGCAATATCCCTTATTTTCTATCTATTTCTGACCTGGCTAGATACTTAAGGTTGCCAGAGGATGGAGAGGTGCATGTTGTGGGTGACTCAGCTGTGCATTGGGCTATTATTGGGAAGCCCAATATGGATTTTCATGCGAGAAACACCAAGTCAACGAAGCTCCGCTCTCCAGTCTATCAGTACTTACACTGAGTGATGACTTCATCAGTGTTCATGCGACCAGGGTGTCCTAGCAATGTGAGCACACCAGACTTATTCTACTTATATGCTATGGAGACCGGCACCAGAGTTAATGCCGTACCTTGGTTGTGTAAGCAACTGAAGAGAGCCACCGCTACTTCAGGGAAGAGGATCGAGATTGGTGGATTGATCACCTTGATCATGAGAGCCCTGCATCTGCCTACTCCTGACATGGGACCAGCTTTAGCGTCATCGTACTTGATTGATGAGGAGGTAGTGCTCAGATGTAGGATCGCTATAGAGGATCCTTCTTCCGAGAGTGGATATCGACTTAGGAGAGCGGAGGAGATGGAGGCCCATGACTTGGGTGATGATGGAGAGGGCGATTCTGATGATGCCCACCCGCCAGCTGATCACGATACTGATGCTCCACCACCACCTCCGCCACAGAGAGCTACTTCCAGTAGGAGGGTGAGACGGAGGAGTGATATTCCCTTCTCCCCTCCAGATATGAGTCGGTATGCTCAGGGGCATGATGAGCCATCTTCTTCTACAGCCCCTCCACCCTCAGCTCCATATTTAGATGCTTCGATGGTCCAGACTTTGATATCGGAGATGCGGACTATGACTGCTACGATGACACGGTTTGAGACTACAGTTAGCATGATTCATGATTCGTTCAGTGAGTCGAGGAGGGAGCAGGCAGCTTTCCAGGAGAGGGTGTGGGAGAGATTGGATGAGCTGAGCAGAGGATTGGCGGAGGTCAGGGCAGCTACTACTCAGAGTGACCAGATGATCTCTGGCATGGACTTATCGGTACAGCGAGCTTGGGAGCGACTGGCTTCTATTGAGACTCAGATGGAGCAGGTGCGCCGAGATATGGTCCTGGGAGCTGAGCAGAGAGATGCATTTTTGGGATCCTTCCAGCACAGGATTATGACACAGTTGGACAGGTTGAGCGTTGAGATTCGTGGATTTTTCACTCCTGTTTCCACTGTGTTTCCTCCACATCTGAGACGACCACCACAGTAAAATATTATATATATTTCAGGTAGTGATTCGTACACAACAGATTTTGTATATATTTATTTATTTATTTTAGTTAATGAAATTGATGAAGTCAGGCAATGTATGATTTTATTTACTTTATTATATTTTGGAATTGTGTGGCTGAGCCAATGACGTGTGATAGGATAGATATTATTTGTGTTGGCTATGAATCTCACAGATTTCAGAGTATTTCGATTTTGCACAGTGATTATTGGATTATTGCACAGGTTTTGAATTTTCTTCATTTTGCACAGGTGGCATGCAGGAATTTTGTATGGTTGTTAATTTTGCACAGTAATTATTTTATGTTTGCCATTTTTGAGATGCTTGCAATTGATTTTAAATTGCAATGAGTTTTAGCACAGCATAGGCGAAATTTTTTGAAAAATATCTTTGTGAGCTTCATTTTTTTTTTTTGCACTGAGGACAGTGCAACATTTTGAGTTTGGGGTGGAGTACCATTTCAATTTTTCAAACCAAAACCAGATTTGTTTTGTTTTATTGTCTTTTTAGTTTGTTGCGTTTGAGTAGTTGTTAGTTAGTTTGCTTTGTTTATGGCGTGTTTGTGCCAAGTTTGTGTCTAAATATTTTTATGGTTGTTTCTTTTTGATTTTCCTTCGATTTAAATTTTTATTTCGTCCTAATAGTTCTCAATTGTGAATGATTTTGATCTCAGATTTAGAAATTTGTGTTTCATTCAATATTAAGTTGAGTGAGAAATAGTTATGTTTATATCTTTGTTTGTTAGACTGCATATAAACCTTGATTATACTTTGCAATTTCTAAATTTTGAGCACTTTGGGCCCGTTTTCAAAAATTGAGAAAAATCTAGTTGCAATTAGGGGATTAGATGAAAACTCACTAAGAGCACTAGAACCTTTCTGATTACCCATCGAAGCGACCTCAGATGAGACACAACTTAGAAAATGATTTAGGCAACCCTTCTTTGTATAGCTACTTTAAATGACTTTTCCTACCTTAATTTCATTGTCTCTTGTTAGCCCGTTGAGCCTATTATTTTAATATGCTAAATGCGTGCTTGTTTTATTGTTACACATATTAAAACTACCTTTAGCCTTAAATGATTTTTGCCTCCCTTTAGAAGAGTGGCCACTCTAGTAAGGTTGGGTTTTTATTTTGGGTAAAAGGGAATTTAGATTTTGTCAATTTTTGGTGTAAATTTCTGTTTGAGAATTGATTGGTGTGTGTAATGGAGAGTTGAGCCCATTTAAAGAAATGAGTTTGGGGTTGATAAAGAGGAATGCGATTTAAGTGGTTCATTGGTCTTGTAAAAATTAAAGCTCAATTGTAGTTCTTGCTGGGATTTATAGACGAATTAAGTACTTTATTTATTGTTAATGGCTAGTTGGTTTTTATGCTTCTAAAAAAAAAAAAAAATTGAAAAAGAAGAAGCATTGTAAGTTTTTCCTAGCTAATTGGGCAAAATGTGAGTTTGGGGTACAAAATTTAGTGAGACTTGAACTAGTGCCTTGTGAAAATCGGGGTTGCATATTATGTGGCATTTGTTATTGTGAGTTGAGTTTGATGATGCTAAGGTGTTTTTAAGGCCAATTTTATTTTGATTATATGCAATTGAGTTGGGAATATTTATTAGTACAGTTGGGTGATTGTGTTTTGTTTAGGTAGTGGCTATTTTTCTCTAGTGACTTGATCTTTCTTTGTTAGCCAATTTACCTAAGCCTAACGTTACAACCAAAATGTAAGACCTCTTGATTCTTTGTTTTGTCTTGTTCTATTCAGTGGAGATGACCTTTTAGTAAGGTTTGGTACGTAAGAAAAGGCATATGGTGTTTCTTGAGCTTTGAGTGAAAAGCTATGAGTGCATTAATGCATTCGAGTTGATTCCTTTTCCCAATATTGTATCTAGAAGTTTTGTTTTTAAATGATAAAAATTCTGTTTTGGCCTGTTGCACACACACACAGAAATTGTTTAGTATGTTCTTGTGTTTATCTGTTATTTGATGAGCATTGGTATTTGCAAACTTATATTCTTGTTCCTTAATTGAGAATGACTCCTTGTTTTCTTTTGTTGAGATTGAGATGATTGAGAATGTGGTTCATTCAGTTTATTCGAGGACGAGTAAAGGTTTGAGTTTGGGGTAGTTGATAAGTTGCAATTATATTAATATTTTAGATTAATTCTTGGCATAATTATGTGTTTTATTTATTTAATTTTAATAATAATTAATTAGTTTTTGTGTTTTTATTAATTTATAATATTTTTATAATTTTTAATAAATTTTGGGATGTTTTCAGGTGTTTTATTTTAATCCGGAGCTAAATTGGAGGTTTGGGGCTGATATTTGAAGAAATTGTGGAAGGAGGGCAGATTTTGCCTAAAGCACAGCCGTGCTTTTACAAAAGCACAGCTGTGCTTTCGAAGGAAGCGGACAGCGACGTGAATGACCGAAGACACAGCTGTGCTTCCTCGCAAAGCACAGCTGTGTTACGCAGTAGGAGGCGCGCGCATACGGAGCAGGTCACGCGTTTTTCGCCCAGGAGCACAGCTGTGCTTCAGCGAGAAGCACAGCTGTGCTTCGCCTTTTTCCGCCAGCAGATGCGCAACCCTAGCAAAACACAGCTGTGCTTCTTAAAAGCACAGCTGTGCTTTTCTTCAGACAATTAAAAGAAGCGCCGCTGCATACCAAAAGGGAGAGGAGTTTTTTTTAGTTAGTTTTTAGTTTGTATTTTCTTATTCTTTCCTTTAGGCAGTAGACTTAGGTTTATTTTTCTTTAATTTCCAGCAACAATTTATTTTATTTTCATGTTTTAATTTTCCTTTTAAATTATGTTTAGCTTAGATTTAATTTTGATTTGCAATTTCCTTCTTAAATAATTTAGATTAATTTAGTTTAAATCTAGATTTTAGGGATTCAAGTGGATTCCAAGGTTGAAGAACAAGAACTTCAAGATCTATTTTCTCTCTCATCAAGGGTGTATTCTAAACTCTAATTTTCATCTTTTATGGTTATATTCTTGATGTTAGAGTAGTTAATCATGCTTGGGAGTTCTTGAATCGTATTTGTATTTTGGATATTTGGATTTAATAAATATTTTCATGTTTTCTTTTATTCCTCTTGTTATATATTGTTTTGCAATTATAATGATGATTGGAGCTAAATCCGAAAATTATTGTTTGTGCAAATGCTCTGTTCTTTTAATATTGACATTTATCTTTCCAGCTTAATCCAGTGATATGGTAGGTTGGTTTGTGGGTGTTGATGTTATTAGATTAAGAATAGTGAGGAATAAATAGGTTTAAGATAGCTTAATCCGGGATGGTAGGTTGTCTTAGATCTAGGATTTGGTAACCTGCACTTAAGCTAATTAATAGACTTAATCCAGGGATATGGTAGGTTTATTAATTAGAATAGCTTAATCCATGGATATGGTAGGCTTGGGTTCAGTTGGGTTGTCCAGAATTTCATGTTATATTGTTTTACCAATTTTCAGTTACATTTATGAGGATAGAATTTCCTAAGCATTTAATTTCATCCTTGAGTAATTTCTTGATGACCAATTTTATATTTAATTGTTAATTTATTTTCTTGCTTAGTTTAGTTTTCTCCACCAAACAAATTGGGGACATCTCAAATTCACTCATCTATAGATATTTAACTGGACAATCCTTGTTCCCTTGGGTACGATAACTCGGGGTCCTAACTATACCCCACTTTATTACTTGTCGATTCGGTACACTTGCCGAGGACCCGTCAATATCCAAAAGGTTCATTACAAAATATTCTGAACAAAACGGATATTACAAAATTCAATCTTCCAAGAGTATATAGCAAAAGCATTATAAAAGAATAATTACAATAAGAGAGCCCAAAAGATTACAAAAAGAAACTAAATACAAAACTAAGCTATAGCACTTCAATCCTTTTGTGTTGGCTGAACCTATGGAGACTATATCAAAAACTCGACTCTTTCCGCACCTGCATGGATGAAACACCCGTGCTAAATGATAATGCTTAGTGGGAAAAACACACAATAATATGAATGGCCATTCACAATGGTCGTTAAAGCAGAACACATACAATAGCATAAGCTTAAAATTACATAAAGCGAAATCATAGCTTAACCATTATCAATTATAATCAAAAACTCATCATCAATTCCATATATCATACTAATTTCATATGCACATCATCACAACAAGACGCCTGCAAACTCACAATAGCGGATAAGGAGGGAACACATTGGGGTACCCGAATACAATAGCATAAGCTCAAAATTACATAAAACGAAATCATAGCTTAACCATTATCAATTATAATCAAAAACTCATCATCAATTCCATATATCATACTAATTTCATATGCACATCATCACAACAAGACGCCTGCAAACTCACAATAGCGGATAAGGAGGGAACACATTGGGGTACCCGAGGGTATAATCGACAAGCAACTTCTTTAATTTCTCATTCAAAACATTTTCACATTGGAGTATCTTAAACAAGATCCGAGCACATTGAGGATAGCGAGAATCCAAACGGGGACCTAATCAGGGTCCGGAACACGTAGGGGCTGCAGATATTGAACTCTATTAGGCATGCCTAACTATCCACTAATTTGATTCTTGCAGGCCATGCAATTTACGTCAAATCATGTTCATATTGTTCATAAAATCATCCATGCATAAGTCTAATAACATCACACGTTCAGAAAATAAATATCTAAAGACAAGAGAAAATCCATTTTGAAAGCAGGAGGTGTCGCGCTCGCGACAGGGGCAAAGCTCCCTGAGAACTGCGCTCGCGTGAAAAGGAACAGATCGGCTTCTAGCCTGCACGTGATAAAACGAGCCCGATATCGCTCTCACGATCACGCACTCGCGACGGCGCTGCCCAGCCTCAGCTTGGTACTACGCACTCTGTCATGCTCGCTACATCATGCGCACTGCTGCATCTCGGCACCACTTGCGGGATGTTGGAATAATCAAGCTCTATCGCGCTCGCGATAGATTAACATTTTCCAGATCTCCTGCAAATCTGCAGAACTTCCACTCCTCTAAAATTCACCCAAAATCTCCAATCAACCCAAAACTTCAACACACTTAAATCAAACATTCAAATCATCAAAAACAACACAGAACCGAACTTTTATACCAATAATCACATTTAAAACAAACAATTAACATAATCAAAATCTGTAATTCAACAAACTAGAAATTTTACTTCAAAACTTCATTCAAATGCATATTTTGGTTCAATAATCCACATCCAAAGCATTTCAATACAAATTATTCAAAACCCACAACATTTAAGCAAACATACCCAACTTTAACTTCCTAATTTTCCAGAAAATCAAACCAAAACCAAACAATCAAAATATGCATCAAAATCATAATTTCCCAAACCTTGGTATCCTTTGCTCCTAATCAAGGGGCTCCACTTCCATAAGCCTTCTCCTTTCCCTTAGGTTCTCTAGGAGGTACTTTTGATCAAGAACATTCACAATCACACAAAACTCTAAAACCCTAACTATAAACATACACTAGCAAAATCAAAGGAAAAATGAAGAATAAAAAGAGAACTAACTAACACTTACCAAATAGACCCAAGAATTGCTAAATCCCACCAAATATTGAGGCCACAAGAAGATGAATCAAGAAGAACAAAGAAGAAGAAGAGGAAGAAGAAGAAATGGCGTGAGAGGAGAAGAGAACGAGAGAGAGGCTAGGGACAGCTGCCTCTCTTTCTCTCTCCTTGGCTTATATAGCCTTCCTCACTTGCCAAATGGCCTAAACCCATTGGTGGAATTTAACCATTCACACCTTACAACCATCTACCACACTACACCCAAGTCTAGCCACACTACACCCAAGTCTAGCCACACTAACTCAAAACATACTACTACACCCTAACAAAGCCCAATAAACATGCATATATCCCAAATTAAAATAACACATGCCAAAAATACAGAGACACATCCACATATAATATGGCTCAAACTACTAGGGTGGAAAATGGGGTGTTATAACTCTCCCCTACTAACATGAATTTCATCCTCGAAATTCTTACCTGAATTAAACAACTGAGGATACTGAGACCTTGTAACACCCCCTACCCATACGTAGGCAATCCCATCCGATAAGGAGTGAGACGCCGTATGAGTAAAGGTGTCACCAAATAGATACAAAGCAAATCATACATTCATTCATATCATACATACAGAAACATGAGATAATTAAAAACTTTAAGGAAAAGAAAGAATAGCTGATCATACATTAATATAACAACCATTACAATAATGTTCTGATCAACTAGCTGAAACAAAAGATATTACATAACCAAAATATAAATACTAAAGCGGAAGCTGAAACAAAACTGATACAAGAGAGTTCTATACAAAAAGAATCATCAACGATTACAAAACTAAGCCCTACACTAACTCCTTCTGTGTTGGCTTGACGACGGCGACTCTCACTCAAAGCAAAACTCCTTCTGCACCTGCACGGGTAAAAACACCGTGCTAAGCGATAAATGCTTAGTGGGGAAACACACATAAAATATGAACGGCCATTCACAATGGTCGTCAAGGCATAACACATTCACAATGGCAAAATGCAATAGTCATAACATAATTCATAAGAACATGCTCACAATTTAAAGCCATACATTCTGCATCTCAAATTCATATCCATTTCCATATTAGTTGAACATACATTTCATCAATATAGTCATGCAGATATCACATGTATATAGTCATAAGAGTAGAGCAAACCAATCGAATACCAAAAGAACACCTGCTGACTTTGGGTAGTGGATAATGAGTGTACAGACAGTGCTATACAGGTACGAGCCGATTACAGACAGTACCTTACGGGTACGAATCGAGAAAACCATTTTTACTTTTAACTTTCACAAATAATTTTAAAAAGGGACCTTAAACAAGATCCTTACACATAATAGGGTTCGCGAGGAACCAAACGGGGACCTGATCGGGGTCAAAACGAAACTGAGGGCTGCAGCTAAAAGACTCTATTAGGCATGCCTAACTATCCACTTACTTGACTGTAGCAGGTTATGCGTCATTCAAATCATATTTCAGAACATAACATATAATTCATCTGAAGAATCATGGTATCACTCATATCAAAGCATATAAAAGTATGACATGTATCATACAACAATATAAGTCCATTCGGAAGAATTACGGAATTCATTGTTGAGTTCAAACCGGAAAATTTCAGAAAATAGGCCGAACAGGGTGACCAACGAGGTTGGCTGGTCACGAGTCGTGACTGGCATCACAACTCATGACTGGCCTCCTCATAAGGCTGGTCATGAGTCGTGACTGGGAGTCACGCCTCGTGACTGGCTTCTTCTGGTCACGGATCGTGACTTGCCCCTTTCCTCTTGCTGGTCACGAGTCGTGACGGGGAGTCACGTCTCGTGACTGGCTTCTTTCTTTGGGCTGATCACGGGTCGTGACTGGGAGTCACCACCCGTGACTGCCTTCTCTTGCCGGTCACGAGTTGTGACTGGGAGTCACGCCTCGTGACTGGCTTCTTCTTGGCTGGTCACGAGTTGTGACTTGCAGTCACCACTCGTGACTGGCCTCTCTGGCTGGTCACGAGTCGTGACTGGAAGTCACGTCTCGTGACTGGCCTCTCCTTCTTAGCTAGTCACGCGACACACAATCTGGAAATGGGAAATTCAACAGTAACGCGATTTTCCCATTTCCAAAATTCCCGGCACTCAGAAATCAATCCCAAATTTGATTCAAAACCACACAAATCTGTTCTTACCTTTCACAAAACATCTCATACAGCATAAACCAGATAATTGCAACTTAATTCAGAAATTAAAACAACCAAATCAAGCATAAATGCATTCAAGCTTCTCAAGAACATAAACCTTAAAAATTACAGTAAGTTCACATTCAAACAATTAACTAAAGCAAAGTCCCAGACCTGAAATTCAAAGCTTCAATCGCTTAGCTCCACTCGTCCCAGCAATATCCTTGCCCTTAGGATCGCGAGGAGCCTCAGCTAAACACAACACAACAAAGAACATCCAATAATGCAAACCATAAGTTAAATCTAAACCCAAAGAGGAAAAAGAAGATGAAACAAATGGAAAACAAGATGAGAAGAATACAATTACTTACCAAAGAGATGCAAAGAGATGATTAATTCCACCAATAAAGACTTGAATCCACACAAGAGTTCTTAGAGTAAAGAAAATGAAGAATAAGAAGGTAAGGGGAAGAAGGAACGTGAATCTGCCATTTCCCTTTCTTTCTTCCCTTTTTCTTTTTCTTTTATTTGCCCTAAGCATGTGTCAATTTCCTATTGGTGAAACTAACCACTCACACCCAACAAACATGCACTACACACACCCAATGCACTCCCAACTAATGCACACCCTACAATGGTATGAACACATGCACACAATCATTTCCCAATTAATTCACACACTAATGTCATACATATAACCATATGCTAATAAACCCCAAAAACATGCATTTTACTAAAATACCCTTATGATATGCCGAACACATGCACATGCATGCTCACACAGACAAGCTCATACTACTAGGGGGCAAACGGGGTGTGACAACTCTCCCCTACTAAAAAGAATTTCATCCTCGAAATTCTCACCTGAACTGAACAACTGCGGATACTGAGCTCTCATCGACTCCTCTGGTTCCCAAGTCGCTTCCTCGATTCCATGATGAATCCACAATACTTTTACCAAAGGGATCTGCTTACTTCTTAATTGTCTCACCTCTCGGGCTAGAATAGCTCGCGGTTCCTCATCATAGGAAAAATCTGGCTGAACCTGAATATCCTGAACTGAAAGAACATATGAAGGATCTGATCTGTACCGACGAAGCATCGAAACATGGAACACATCGTGCAACTTTGCTAACTCCATCGGTAATGCCAATCTATAGGCTACAGGTCCTACCTTAGGCAAAATCTCATAAGGACCAATGAAACGAGGACTAAGCTTGCCTTTCTTTCCAAATCGAAGCACTTTCCTCCAAGGTGAAACTTTAAGGAAAACTTTGTCCCCAATCTCAAAATGCACGTCTTTCCTCTTCAAGTTGGTATAAGATTTTTTTCGATCCTTGGCTGCCTTCAAATTCCGCTGCACCACTCTGATCTTTTCTTCGGTATCTCTAACCAAGTCTGGCCCAATCACTGATCTCTCGGATAGCTCGGTCCAACAAACCGGAGTCCTACACTGTCGACCATACAAAGTCTCATACGGTGCCATACCGATACTCGACTGAAAGCTATTGTTGTAGGCAAACTCCATAAGCGACACATATCTATCCCAGCTACCCGAAAAATCCAAAGCACAAGCCCTCATCATATCCTCTAAAATCTGAATGACCCGCTCTGACTGACCATCTGTCTGAGGATGAAATGCTGTACTGAAGTTCAACTTAGTACCCAAAGCTCTCTGTAACTCCTTCCAAAACTTGGAAGTAAACCTCGGATCCCGATCTGAAACTATGGATAAAGGCACCCTATGCAACCGAACTATCTCATCTACATAGATACTGGCCAATCTATCCATCGAGTAGTCCACTCTAACTGGCAGAAAATGAGCTGATTTCGTAAGCCGATCCACTATTACCCAAATTGAGTCATGCTTCTTCTGAGTCAAAGGCAAACCAGAAACAAAGTCCATGGCGATATCATCCCACTTCCACTCAGGAATGGATAAAGGCGTAAGCAATCCCGAGGGAACCTGATGCTCGGCCTTTACCTGCTGACATGTCAACCACTTGGACACAAAATCCATAATGTCTCTCTTCATACCGGACCACCAATAAAACTGCTTCATGTCCCGATACATCTTCTCACTGCCAGGATGCATAGTAAAAACTGTACTATGCGCCTCACTCATAAGCTGATTCCTCAAATCCTCAGACTCTGGCACACACAAGCGATTTCTGAACATAAGCACCTCATTCTGAACTGAGAACTCTGACTGCTTACCCGATCTGACCTCTTGTACAAACCGTTGAAGCCTCTCATCATCCCTCTGAGCATCCACAATCCTCTGTCTCAAGGTAGGCTTCACGCGCAACTGAGTAATCAAAGCCCCATCTGAACCAAATCTCCATCTGAACCGTCTCAGGAACAAGGCTGAAACTGACTTCTGACTCAAAGCATCAGCGACTACATTGGCCTTACGAGGATGGTAATCCACAATGCAGTCGTAGTCCTTAAACAACTCAAGCCAACGGCGCTGTCTCATGTTCAACTCTTTCTGTGTGAGGAAGTACTTCAAGCTCTTGTGGTCCGAAAAGATCCTACACTTTTCTCCATACAGATAATGGCGCCAAATCTTCAAAGAAAAGATCACAGCCGCCAACTCAAGATCATGCGTCGGATAGTTCCTCTCATGTGGCTTTAACTGACGAGAAGCATAAGCCACAACCTTACCTTCTTACATCAAAACACATCCAAGGCCAACACCCAAAGCATCACTATAAATGACAAACTCTTTCCCGAGATGGGTTGAGTAAGAATAGGAGCCTCAACAAGCAACTGCTTTAACTGATCAAAACAAGCCTGGCATCTATCTGACCACTCAAATCTGACCCCTTTCCTCAATAATCTAGTCATCGGAGCGGCAATCACAGAAAAGCCCTTAACAAACCGACGGTAGTAACCTGCCAAACCAAGGAAACTCCTCACTTCCTGAACATTTCTAGGCGCTTTCCAATCAACTATCGCCTCAATCTTTGCCGGATTTACCTGAATACCCCTAGCTAAAACAATGTGACCCAAGAATGACACTTCTCGAAGCCATAAATCACACTTGCTAAGCTTGGCAAACAACTGGTGCTCTCTCAACATCTGCAAAACCAATCGGAGATGCTCCTCATGCTCACTCTCATCCTTGGAATACACCAAGATATCATCAATGAACATTCCTACAAATCAATCTAAGTATGGCCTAAACACACGATTCATCAAATCCATAAAAGCCGCTGGAGCATTGGTCAAACCAAACGGCATCACAAGAAACTCATAGTGGCCATACCTAGTCCGAAATGCAGTCTTAACCACATCTGCATCCTGAACTCGAAGCTGATAGTACCCTGATCGAAGATCTATCTTGGAGAAAACACCTGCACCCCAAAGCTTATCAAACAAATCTTCAATCCTAGGCAATGGATACTTATTCTTCACTGTGACCTTATTGATCTGCCTATAATCGATACACATCCGCAAAGATCCATCTTTCTTCTTGATAAACAGAACTGGAGCTCCCCAAGGAGATATGTTGGGTCGAATAAACCCCTTATCCAATAGCTCTTGTAACTGAGTCTTAAGTTCTCTCAACTCTACAGGAGCCATCCGATAAGGTGCTTTTGAAATAGGTGTGGTACCCGGCATAATCTCAAAGGACAACTCAACCTCTCTCTTAGGAGGCAAACCAAGCAACTCACTCGGGAACACATCACTAAACTCCCGCACTACAGGAATATCCTCAATCTGAACTTGATCTCTCTTGGAATCCAACACGACCGCTAGAAAAGCCTCACAACCTTTCCTGATAAACCTCATGGCTTGCACCGCATAAATCACATTATTCAAAGAACTAGCACCCAAACCCTTCATAAACACAGGAGACTGTCTTCTATCCCGAAGTACAACCGTCTTCCTATGGCAATCAACTACAGCCCGATGCTTACCTAACCAGTCCATACCCAGAATCAGATCAAACTCTCTGAAAGGCAACTCAATCAAATCTGCTGGAAGCACAACTCCCTCAACCAACAAATGACAACTCCTAAAGACTCTACTCACACTGACACTATGCCCTAATGGACTGGTCACACAAATCTCATAATCTAACTGATCAACCACATGCAACTTATCAACAATTTTATCAGTGCACAAGTATGAGTGTGTGGAACCAGGATCAATTAGAGCATACAATTCAGTGTCACGGAGTAGGAACTTACCAGCAATAACATCAGGCGCATCCTGTTCCTCTCTGGCTCTCACAGCATAAGCTCTAGTTGCAACCTGAGGAGGACGCTCAACAGTCTCAGAAGCAGCTCCATCTCTAGGCCGACCGCCTCGACCTCTACCTCTACCTCTACCTCTAGCAGCCTTAGAAACATTCGATCCAACTCTGCTAGCTCCTCCCTGAGGTCCTGAATCCTCACTCATCTGGGGACAACTAGCCACACGGTGCTCGGTGCTCCCACATCTAAAACATCCACCAGTGAGCCACCTACACTCACCCTGGTGAGCCTTGCTGCAATTCGCACAAAAAGGTATAACATCAGATCTACCACCTCTGCCAGAACCAGATACTGCTGCAGAACCCTGTCTTCTACCTCTAGAAGCTGAACTAGCTGCTGGCTCATCTTGCGGGTTCCTGGATCTCTTACCCGAAGATGAGGAAGAACCACCCCGAGCAGAATTCCTTCGCTGAGCTCTCTCCCTAAGCAAAGATTTCGACTTCTCTGCCCTCATGGCGGCCTCTGCAATCTGATAATAACTTACCCCAGGCATACACATCAAAGAAATCAAGGCAATCTTCAAAGACTCATTCAACCCCGGTTCAAAATGCTTGCATCTGAAATCATCTGTCATAACCCCACGTGGAGCATAGCGAGACAACCGGTTGAACTCTTTCTCATAATCCGAAACTGACAAAGTCCTCTGCCTCAAACTCAGAAACTGTGCCCATCTTGCATCCCTATAAGCTTGAGTCACAAACTTCCTAGTGGACTCCTCACTGAAGAAATCCCATGTAATTGAATCAGGCATCTGAGGTTGCCTACTAACCAATTCCCACCATTCATAGGCTGATCCTTGAAGCAATGCCAAAGCACACTCAGCTTGCTGATCGGGAGGACACCTGACTTCTTTTAAAGCTCTCTTTACCTTATCAAGCCACTTCTCAGCTAATTCAGACTCATCTAGCCCAGTCCCATAAAAATCCTCAACACCAGCTCTTCTTAAACTCTCAATAGGGGCTCTACGAGCAGTCACTCTCTCCAAAACCCCAGCCATGTCCTGATGCAATCTGAACATAGCCTCAAAAGTCATGGCTGCGGCCTCGGGCTGGACCCTAGCATGCTGAGCCGACACAGAAATTGATGGATCTACAGCTTGAGGGTTCACACTCTCGGCGGATTCCTCAAGTGATCCACGAGCAGAATTAGAAGCCATCTAAACAAACAATAAACACCCGCATCAGCCAACACAGATCTAGACACATAAACATCTAAGCAACTCAAAACAACAACAACACCCAGAAACGCCTAAACCTATGCTCTGATACCAAAAACTATAACACCCCCTACCCATACATAGGCAATCCCATCCGATAAGGAGTGAGACGTCGTATGAGTAAAGGTGTCACCAAACAGATACAAAGCAAATCATACATTCATTCATATCATACATACAGAAACATGAGATAATTAAAAACTTTAAGGAAAAGAAAGCAATAGCTGATCATACATTAATATAACAAACCATTACAATAATGTTCTGATCAAATAGCTGAAACAAAAGATATTACATAACCAAAATATAAATACAAAAGCGAAAGCTGAAACAAAACTGATACAAGAGAGTTCTATACAAAAAGAATCATCAACGATTACAAAACTAAGCCCTACACTAACTCCTTCTGTGTTGGCTTGACGGTGGCGACTCTCACTCAAAGCAAAACTCCTTCCGCACCTGGACGGGTAAAAACACCGTGCTAAGCGATAAATGCTTAGTGGGGAAACACACATAAAATATGAACGGCCATTCACAATGGTCGTCAAGGCATAACACATTCACAATGGCAAAATGCAATAGCTCATAACATAAGTCATAAGAACATGCTCACAATTTAAAGCCATACATTCTGCATCTCAAATTCATATCCATTTCCATATTAGTTGAACATACATTTCATCAATATACTCATGCAGATATCACATATATATAGTCATAAGAGTAGAGCAAACCAATCGAATACCAAAAGAACAACTGCTGACTCTGGGTAGTGGATAACGAGTGTACAGACAGTACTTTACGGGCACGAGCCGATTACAGACAGTACCTTACGGGTACGAATCGAGAAAACCATTTTTACTTTTAACTTTCACAAATCATTTTAAAAAGGGACCTTAAACAAGATCCTTACACATAATAGGGTTCGCGAGGAACCAAATGGGGACCTGATCGGGGTCCAAACGAAACTGAGGGCTGCAGCTAAAAGACTCTATTAGGCATGCCTAACTATCCACTTACTTGACTGTAGCAGGTTATGCGTCATTCAAATCATATTTCAGAACATAACATATAATTCATCTGAAGAATCATGGCATCACTCATATCAAAGCATATAAAAGTATGACATGCATCATACAGCAATATAAGTCCATTCGAAAGAATTACGGAATTCATTGTTGAGTTAAAATTGGGAAATTTAAGAAAATAGGCCGAACAGGGTGACCAACGAGGTTGGCTGGTCACGAGTCGTGACTGGCATCACAACTCGTGACTGGCGTCCTCACAAGGCTGGTCAAGCCTCGTGACTGGCTTCTTCTGGTCACGGGTCCAGACTTGCCCCTTTCCTCTTGCTGGTCACGAGTCGTGACGGGGAGTCACGTCTCGTGACTGGCTTCTCTCTTTGGGCTGGTCACGGGTCGTGACTGGGAGTCACCACTCGTGACTACCTTCTCTGGCCGGTCATGAGTCGTGACTGGGAGTCATGCCTCGTGACTGGCTTCTTCTTGGCTGGTCACGAGTTGTGACTTGCAGTCACCACTTGTGACTGGCCTCTCTGGCTAGTCATGAGTCGTGACTGGAAGTCACGTCTCGTGACTGGCCTCTCCTTCTTGGCTAGTCACGCGACACACAATCTGGAAATGGGAAATTCAACAGTAACGCGATTTTCCCATTTCCAGAATTCCCAGAACTCAGAAATCAATCCCAAATTTGATTTAAAACCACTAAAATCTGTTCTTACCTTTTAGAAAACATCTCATACAGCATAAACCAAATAATTGCAACTTAATTCGGAAATTAAAACAACCAAATCAAGCATAAATGCATTCAAGCTTCTCAAGAACATAAACCCTAAAAATTACAGTAAGTTCACATTCAAACAATTAACTAAAGCAAAGTCCCAGACCTGAAATTCAAAGCTTCAATCACTTAGCTCCACTTGTCCCAGCAATATCCTTGCCCTTAGGATCGCGAGGAGCCTCAGCTAAACACAACACAACAAAGAACATCAAACAATGCAAACCCTAAGTTAAATCTAAACCCAAAGAGGAAAAAGAAGATGAAACAAATGGAAAACAAGATGAGAAGAATACAATTACTTACCAAAGAGATGCAAAGAGATGATTAATTCCACCAATGAAGACTTGAATCCACACAAGAGTTCTTAGAGTAAAGAAAATGAAGAAGAAGAAGGTGAGGGGAAGAAGGAACGTGAATCTGCCCTTTCCCTTTCTTTCTTCCCTTTTTCTTTTTTTTTTCTTTGCCCTAAGCATGTGTCAATTTCCTATTGGTGAAACTAACCACTCACACCCAACAAACATGCACTACACACACCCAATGCACTCCCAACTAATGCACACCCTACAATGGTATGAACACATGCACACAATCATTTCCCAATTAATTCACACACTAATGTCATACATATAACCATATGCTAATAAACCCCAAAAACATGCATTTTACTAAAATACCCTTATGATATTCCGAACACATGCACATGCATGCTCACACAGACAGGCTCATACTACTAGGGGGCAAACGGGGTGTGACAGACCTCATCACTGACTCTGGTTCCCAAGTCCCTTCTTCAACTCCATAATGCTGCCATAACACCTTAACCAGAGGAACTTGGTTACTCCTCAATTGTTACACTTCTCGAGCAAGAATGGCTTTCAGTTCCTCATCAAAAGAATAATCTGGCTGAATTCTTATATCCTAAAATGATAATACATGCGATGGATCTGATCGGTAACGGCGACGCATAGGCACATGGAAAACATCGTGCAGCTTAGCCAATTCCATAGGTAAGGCCAATTTATAGGCTACAGGACCAACCTTTACTAATAATTCATAAGGTCCGATAAATCTAAGACTAAGCTTACCCTTCTTGCCAAAACTCAACACTTTTCTCCATGGTGATACCTTAAGAAACACCTTGTCTCCGACTTCAAACCAAATGTCCTTTCACTTCAAATTAGCATAGGACATATGTCTATCCTTGGCTACCTTCAGAGTCTGCTGAACTACTCGAATCTTCTCTTCGGTATCCCTGATCATATCTGGCCCAACAAATGAACGCTCGGTCAATTTTGTCCAACAGACCGGAGTCCTACATTATCGTCCATAAAGAGCTTCGAATGGTGACATTCCGATGCTCGACTGATAACTATCGTTGTATGCAAACTCCATGAGCGACACATATATATCCCAAATGCTCGAAAATTCCAGATCACAACCTCGAAGCATGTCTTCTAAAATCTGTATGACCTACTCTGACTGACCATCTGACTGAGGATAAAAAGCCGTACTGAAATTCAACTGAGTACCCAAAGCCACTTCCAGCTTTTTCCAAAACTTCGATGTAAACCTCGGATCCCGATCTGACACTATCGACAATGGGATACGCAATCTGACCACTTCACTCACATAGATATTGGCTAGCTTATCCATCGAATAATCAACTCTGACCGGCAAAAAATGTACTAACTTGGTGAGTCGATCTATAATAACCCAAACTGAATCATGCTTCTTCTGAGTCAATGGTAAACCTGATATAAAGTCCATGGTGATGTATCCCATTTCCACTGAGGAATGGGTAAAGGGGTGAGCAATCCCAAAGGAACTTGATGCTCGGCCTTTACCTAGTGACAAGTAAAACATCTAGCCACAAACTCCACAATGTCTCTCTTCATCCCAGACCACCAATAAAACTACTTCACATCTTGATACATTTTCTCACTACCGAGATGCATAGTAAAAACTGCAATGTGTGCTTCACAAAGAAGTTTCTTCTTTAACTCATCATTCTCGGGCACACACAAACTATTCCTACAAATAAGCACCCCATCCAAAACAGAAAACTCAGATTGCTTACCATTCTGAACCTCCTGGAACACCTTCTGTAGCTTCTCATCCTTTTTCTGGGCATCAACAATCAACTGCCTCAAAGACGGCTTAGCTTTCAATTGGGCAACCAAAGCCCCTTCCGAATCCAATCTCCACTTATATCACTGCAATAAGAGGGCCGAAACTAACTTCCGACATCAAAGCATCCGCAACAACATTAGCTTTGCTCGGATGGTATTCCAAAATACAGTTGTAGTCCTTAAACAGTTCCAACCAACGGCGTTGCCTCATATTCAACTCTTTCTATGTGAGGAGATACTTCAAACTTCTATGGTCCATGAAAATCCTACATGTCTCCCCATACAGATAATGCCGCCAAATCTTAAGAGCAAAGATCACAATAGCTAACTCTAAATCATGCGTAGGATAAGTCTTCTTATGAGACTTCAACTGATGAGACGCATAAGCCACAACCTTACCCTCTTGCATCGAAACATTGCCAAGTCCAACTTCTAAAGCATTGCTGTCACACCCCAAAGTGGCCCTAGAAGAATTACAGAGTTTTGTTCGAAAAAGGTAAGTTTATGTGCGAGAGTTCTGTCGCGAGCGCGACAAGTGTCACGGGCGCAACAGAGCCCCCAGCGGTTTTTGAACTTCAGCTGGTTGGTGCGGGCGTGAGCGTTCTGTAGCGAGCGCGACAAGCATCACGAGCGCGACAGAACCCCCTCGCGAGATGTGTTCATAAGTGGGACTAAGAGACTTGGAATTATAGGGAGTTGACAAGTGTCATCATAGAAATAATATGACCCAAGAAAGATACTTCCTTAAGCAAAAAATCACACTTACTGAGCTTCGTAAATAGATGGTGATCCCTCAACACCTGAAGCACTATCCGAAGATGCTCTTTATGCTCACTCTCATTTTTCGAGTACGCTAAGATGTCGTCAATAAATACCATAACAAATTGGTCGAGATATGGCCTAAACACTCGGTTTATCAGATCCATGAAAGTCGCTGGAGCATTAGTCAAACCAAACGGCATCACAAGGAACTCATAGTGGCCATGTCACGTTCGAAATGCAGTCTTAACCACATCTGCATCCTTAACCCGAAGCTGATAATACCTAGACTGAAGATCAATCTTAGAAAAAATTCCTGCACCTCTAAGCTGATCAAATAAATCCTCAATCCTAGGCAACAGATACTTATTCTTCACAGTAACCTTATTAATCTGGAGATATTCTCGGTCTAATAAAGCCTTTATCCAATAGCTCTTGTAATTGAGTTTAAAGTTCCCTCAATTCTACAGGAACCATTCGATAAGGTGCCTTAGAAATAGGAGCAGTACCTGGCAATATCTCTATGGACAACTCTACTTCCCTCTCCGGAGGTAACCCAGGCAACTCACTAGGAAACACATCTTCAAACTCTCTAACCACTGGGATATCCTCAATCTTAACTTCACTGAACTTAGAGTCCAACACTAGCGCTAAAAAGGCTTCACAACCTTTCCTCATAAACCTCTTAGCTTGCATGGTAGAAATCACATTCCCCAAAGAACCCGAGCCTAAACCCTTAACCACCACCGGAGACTGATCTCTATCTCGCAACACAGCAGTCTTCCTATGACAATCTACCACTGCCGGTGCTTACTTAACCAATCCATTCCCAAAATCAAATTAAATTCCCGAAAAGGCAAATATATCAAATCTGCTAGGAAATCTAAACCATGAACCAACAAAGGACAATTCCTAAACACTCTACTCACATTGACATTATGCCCTAAAGGACTGGTCACACAAATCTCATAATCTAATTCGTCAATTTGATGCAACTTAACAAATAACTTATTAGAGCATAAGTATGAGTATGTGGAACCAAGATCTATTAGAACATACATCTCAGTGTCACAGAGTAGAAACTTACCTACAATCACATCGGGCATATCTTTCTCTTCCCAAGCTCTCATAGCATAGGCCCTTGCTGGCACCATCTGAGGATGATCTACTGACTCCGATGGAGCTCCCTTTCTAGGCCGACCACCTTGACCTCTACCTCTGCCTCTACCTTGACTATCTTGAGGAGCATTAAACCCCAATCGATGAACCTCTTGCTGATCTCTGGTGTTCTCACTCAACTTTAGACAGTTGGCAAGAAAATGCTCGGTGCTTCCACAATGGAAACATCCTCTAGTGAGCCACCTACACTCCCCCTTGTGGCGCTTACTACAATGAGAACACTCGGGCACCACTTCACCTCTACCACCGGAGCTACCTCTACTAACACTCGAACCAACTGTAAATCCCTGCCTTCTACCCCTCGAAGTAGGACCTGAAGAGGACTCATCCTACGGGTTCCTTGATCTCCTATCCGAGGACGAACCTCCACAAGGGGGATTCCTCCTCTGAGCTCTCTCTCTCAAAATCAACTCCAACCTCTCTGCTCGCACAGCTGCTTGGACAATTTGATAATAGCTGATAGCAGGGGTACTCATCAAAGATATGAGCATAGCTCTCAAAGACTCATTCAATCTGGCCTCAAAATGCTGACACCGAAACTCTTCTGTCAAAATACCCGGAGGAGCATACTTCGCAACTGACATTGCTCTTTGCTTCAGACTTAGGAATTGAGTCCACTTAGCCTCTTTATAAGCCTTAGTCACATACTTACTAGTGAATTCCTGCTCAAAGAACTCCCATGTGACCGGGTTTGGCAACTGGGGATGCCTACGGACCAACTTCCACCAGTCATAGGCCGATCCTTAGAGTAAAGAAACTACACATTCAACTTATCTCTCCAGAGGGCAACGAATCTCCTCAAGAACTCTCTCCACCTTCTTAATCCACTTTTCTACCAACTCAGACTCATCTAAGCTCATCCCATAGAAATCTTTCACCCCAGCTTTCCTCATACTTTCAATAGGGGCTCTCGGAGCAATAACCCTTTCTAAGACTCGAGCTATGTCTTGGGATATCTTCAACATCGCCTCAAAAGGCATAGCTGCGGCCTCAGGCTGCACCCTAGCTAGCTGAGTCGGACCAGACACTGATAGATCTTGCTCTGATCTTGCTCTTGGGGATTAGCACTCTCAGCTGACCCCTCGAGTGATCCATGCACAGACTCCATCTATAACAAACATAAGACATCCTCATTAGGCCAACACAGTCCTAAGCATATATCTATACTCTACAAACACCCAAAAATGCCTAAACTTAGGCTCTGATACCAAAAATTATAACATCCCTTACCCATATGTAGGAGATCTCATCTGCGAAGGGAATGAGAACTCGTATGGACATGGGTGTCACCAAAAAAAGAAAAAACAATATACATATACAAAATATATGAATAACAGTGGAAATTAAAACTTAAAATTCAGAAATTCATTTATTGATATCCAAAAGGTTCATTACAAAATATTCTGAACAAAACTGATATTACAAAATTCAATCTTCCAAGAGTATACAGCGGAAGCATTACAAAAGAATAATTACAATAAGAGAGCCCAAAAGATTACAAAAATAACCTAAATACAAAACTAATTTATAGCACTTCAAACCTTTTGTGTTGGCTAAACCTGGGAAGACTCTTCCAAAAACTTGACTCCTTTCGCACCTGCACGGATGAAACACCCGTGCTAAGTGATAATGCTTAGTGGGTAAAATACATAATAATACGAAAGGCCATTCACAATGGTGGTTAAAGCAAAACACATACAATAATATAAGCTCAAAATTACATAAAACAAAATCATAGCTTAACCATCATCAATTATAATAAAAAACTCATCATCAATTCCATATATCATACTGATTTTATATACATATAAGCACAACAAGATGCCTGCAAGCTCATAATAGTGGATAACAAGTGAACACATTGTGGTACCCGAGGGTACAATCGAAAAGCAACTTCTTTAATTTCTCATTCAAAACATTTTCACATTGGAGGATCTTAAACAAGATCTGAGCACAATAAGGATCACAAGGATCCAAACGGAGACCTGATCAGGGTCTGAAACACATAGGGGTTGCAGCTACTGAACTCTATTAGGAATGCCTAACTATCCACTAATTTGACTCTTGCAGGCCATGCAATTTACATTAAATCATATTCATATTATTCATAAAATCATACATGCATAAGTCTAATAACATCACACGTTCGAAAAATAAATATCAAAAGCACAAGAGAAAATCTATTTTGAAACCAGGAGGTGTTGCGCTCGTGATGGCTGTCGCGCTCGTGACAGGGGCAAAGATCTCTAAGTGCCGCGCTCGCGATAGTCCTCGCACTTACGTAAAAAGGAACAGATTGGCTTCTATCACTCATGCGATAGAACGCACCCGATATCGCTATCACGATGACGCACTCGCGCGCACATTCGCGACAGTGCTGCACAACCTTAGCTCGGCACTACGAGCTCTGTCGTGCTCGCGATGGAGGTCGCCCTCGCGACATCATGCGCACTGCTGTAGCTCGGCACCACTTGTGGGATGCTGGAATCACTGAGCTCTATTGCACTAGCGACAGACATCGTGCTCACGATAAAGTTGCATTTCTAGATCTCCCACAAATCTACAGAACTTCCACTCTTCCAAAATTCACCCAAAATCTCCAATCAACCCAAAACTTCAACATACTCAAATCAAACATTCAAATCATAAAAAACAACACAAAACCAAACTTTTATACTGATAATCACATTTAAAACAAACAATTAACATAATCAAAATCTATAATTCAACAAACCAGAAATTTTACTTCAAAACTTCATTCAAATGCATATTTTGGTTTAATACTCCACATCTAAAGCATTTCAACACAAATTATTCAAAACCCACAACATTTAAGCAAACATATCCAACTTTAACTTCCTAATTTTCAAGAAAATCAAACCAAAACCAAACAATTAAAATATGCATCAAAATCATAATTTCCCAAACCTTGGTATCCTTTGCTCCTAATTAAGGGGCTCCACTTCCACAAGCCTTCTCCTTTCCCTTAAGTTCTCTAGGAGGTACTTTTGATCAAGAACATTCACAATCACACAAAACTAAAAAACCCTAACTATAAAAATACACTAGCAAAATCAAATGAATAATGAAGAAAAAAAAAGAGAACTAACTAACACTTACCAAATAGACCCAAGAATTGCTAAATCCCACCAAATATTTAGGCCACAAGAAGATGAATCAAGAAGAACAAAGAGGAAGAAAAGCAAGAAGAAGAAATGGCATGAGGGGAGAAGAGAACGGGAGAGGGGCAAGGGACAAATGCCTCTCTTTCTCTCTCCTTGGCTTATATAGCCTCCCTCACTTGCCAAATGGCATCAACACATTGGTGGAATTTAACCATTCACACCCTACAACCATCTACCACACTACACCCAAGTCTAGCCACACTAACTCACACACTAAGTCAAAATATGCTACTACACTCTAACAAAGCCCACTAAACATGCATATATCCCAAATTAAAATAACAAATGCCAAAAATACACAGATACATCCACATACAATATGGCTCAAATTACTAAGGTGGAAAATGGGGTGTTATATAAGTTATGAACAAAATGAAGAAAACTGATGAATATAAGGAATGTTATTGTAATTGGTTATTAAATTAACTGATTGAATATAATGGTGTGAATCTTAAGGTCAACAGTATAATGAGATAATGAAAATTTTATTTGAAACATTTAAGTTAAAATATTGTTACAGAAATTTTACATAAAATATAATGATAACAATTGAAGTTAAGGATTTATCTTAAATATTGAAATAATATATAAATTAAGTATTTGTTAAAAGAATTGATGTACATATAGTTTAAATGAAAAAAATGCTTGGGTGCTCATGCATGTATATATTTAATTAAACATGAAAAATTTAGGATATGTATCCACCACTAGGCATTTTTAATCTCAGTACGTAGTGTGATTACTGCGTGCAGGTTACAAAAAGAAAAGAAGTGGTAGTGGCCAATGCTACTGATGATCGAAAGAATTTTTGATAACAAGGATAAAAGTATAGGCACGGCATGTATATGACTGCAATGGATGAACCCAAGATTGTATAGGATAAGTATATGCATGGTGCCTTAGTGTAATTGTTATGTTATTGTATATGTATGATTGTGATTGTTGAAAAAAAAAATCACCGAATCTGATAAGTATATTCTAGTGTAGTGTTGTGACATCCGATATCCGTACTATTTACGGCTATAGGGGTGTTACAATTTTTATTGGTATCAGAGAAAAGATTTAGGCGGTCCTAAGACCGGAGATAGTGTAATGAGTACGAAGTGATACGTATACATTCCATGAATAGGTATTGATGACAGAAGTGAGTGAAGGTATTTGAGGGAATATTAGAATAGCTTAAGTTTACTAAATTGTAAAGGATTGTAAGGTATGATGACTGATGGAATTTAAATGGATTCCCTGAACTGAATATCTTATATGTAGCAATTGTAATCCACGATTTTGGTACATAAGGAAAATTTCGAGGACAAAATTTTTATAAGTGGGGGAGAATTTTAATGGCCTGAATACCGGATTAGTAGTGAACCATGAAATCTGTAGAGTTTGTAGTGTGAATTTCATGTAAAAATATTAGTGATTATGCGCTAAAAGACAGTGAAAAAGGAAGGTTAAACGTGCTCAGGCTAGGGAAGCCCCTAATGGGTGACCTCCCAAGAAGCCAGTAGAGAAAAATATTTTATTGGACCATTGAAAAGTACAAGTTATAAGAAGTCTTGCGGTATAAATTGCAGTGAAATTGAGGTCAAATAAGTCCCCGAAAGTTAAAAATAAGAAAAGCCTCTAGTTCGATTCAAATAGTAACTAGTTTGACCAAAATTTGTCCAAGGCTTTAAAGATAGTAAATGACATCTGAAAAGTTATCTGAAGGCATAGATAGACTCAAAATAGTGTGTAGAACAGTTTGGTAGTGAAAAAGTAATTTTATCGTGATACTGAAAAATAGATAAATCGAACTGGTTTAATTAAATCGGACAAAAAATGGACCCTAATTGAGATGGAATTGGGGTCAAATAAGCTACTAAGAGCAAAAATGATGTTAAGGATGAAAAGTGAACCGAACTAGGTCAACTAGTGAATCGAATCGGCAGGACCAGTTTGACTGTGGTTTGACTAGTTTGACCAAGGTTTGGCCGGACTCTAAATGGAGTTATGGACCTCAAAAAAATTATATGAAAGTATGGACTTGCTTGAAATATTATGGAGAATTAAATGGTAATGGAAAATAAATTTTACGGTGAAAAAGAAAATTGAGTTATCGGACTGGTAAGAAACTATCGAACCGGGAAATGGTTTCCGATTGAGCTAAAATTTTATATGGATACTAATTTATATATTTTAAGAATTATGGAACTAATTTTGGGGGAAAATGGGCTTAAAAATTGTGAGAAATAAATAGGATTGCTTATTGGGCCTATTAAATGGGCTTGGAATTGGGTTGGCCCAATTGGTAGGACTAAGCACAACCCATTAAACACACTATATAAACCGCTAAATATCAGAAAACCCTAGAAAGCTCTCCATTTCTCTCCACTTTTCTCCATGGCTGAATGGTATACATATTCTCTCTCCACTATTTTCTTCTCTCGTCCTTTATTTTTCCACCAAATCAAAAGTTTCTAAGTAAAATCCAACCACTTATTTCATTGATGATGACCTCTAAAGCCTATTTGAGGTAAAGGATGCATAGGAAATCAAATTGAAAAGGTTATGTCCTAAAAGTGAGGTAAGTGATTTTGAGTATTATAATTTGATTTGATGATTTTTATAGAAATATTTAAGGTTGTATATTATGATTATGTAATTAGATTGAATTATAGAGCAATTAAATGAGGGTTATTTATATATATAGGTTCGACTGCTAATAGGAATCAAAGGAAATTATGGCGTTTCTAGGAGCTAAGGCTAGGAAAAGATGTTTAAGATGTGGAGAACAAGAATATAAGGTTAGTGGATATAATATCATTCTTTTCCATTGAAAAAGTATGATTTTAAGTTATATTCATATTGTATGTATGTGATTTATGCATGTTCAATTGAAATAAATTTGATAGAAATGTTTAGGAAGGTTAAAAATGAGATTTTAAATGATTAAAATGGAAAGAAATAAATCATATACCATAGACACCATGCAGGCCGAATGGTATACTTTAGTATACAACGGTATACTTTAGTGATTAATGCAAATAAATGGTATATTTGTGATAAATAACATGTAATATAGATAAATTAATGATTAATTGAAGAAAATGAATGTTGGCAAAGAATTTAGTATATGGCCGAATTGTTGTGTTTATATTCTTAAGGTATAAATGGATATTTAAGGCATAATGACTATTTATTCATGGTGAATAACATGTAATCTAGTTAAATGAATGAATAATGGAAGGAAATTAATTATAAATGAGGTAATTAAGTCTTGGCTGAACATATAAGTAAAGAATATTAAGGTATATTATGAATGTTAATGTTAATTAAGTGTATATTCACATTAATGAGCTTGAAATGAAGTTAAATGAATGATAAAAGAAATTAAAATGAAGTTTAATGAAGGAATATGTAACATGGCCGAATGGGTATACATGGAATTTAATGGTATATTCTGTTAGTTTAATGAAATAAATAGCATAATGAGAAGGCATACTTAAGTTTCAGTATATGTTAATTTATTTGGAAATTTTTTTATAATATATTATGTATAACATGATAAAATAATGGTACCTTGACCAAATGATATGTATGGAAAATATCAATATATAGTTTGATGGTATAATTAATTTCATGTCATGAAATGGTAATGGAATGAAAATGAAGTGTATAATGATTGATTGAGATTGAAAAGAATGGAATGGTATGGTGAGATTCCATTAATTGTGTATATTGTAACTTGAAATGCATAAATGGAATGATTAATGCCCTTAGTAGTAGTCTGATGGTTAAATCTAGCTCATGATGTAGTTGGCTAGCTATAGGAACACTATGTTGCGGTGGAGAGCATGACGTCTCACCTATTGTAGGCCAATGACGGTCCTACTGAAATGATTGAAATGTAGGGGTGGTCTTTCGAGGTCCTTCTAAACTGTATTGAACCATGAAATGTAGGGGTGGTCCTTCGGGGTCCCTCTAAACTGTATTTCACCATAAAGTGTAGTGGTGGTCTTTCGAGGTCCCTCTAAACTGTATTGCACCATGAAATGTAGGGGTGGTCCTTCGGGCTCCCTCTAAAATGTATTGAACCTATAGGGTTCACGTTTCGTATTCCAGCCCTAAGATTTCTACCGGGTCAATGCTAGGGGCAAAGTAAGAAAAATGGATTAAAATGAGATTGTTTGAGAAATACAGTGAAAAAGGGTAATAAAGGAAAAAAATGAATAATTAAATGATTATATATATAATTAAGTAATAAGATAAGATAAAGTGATAAGATGAGATGAGATAAGATAAGTGTTAAGATAAGATAGAGATAAGATAAGAAAAAGATAAGGATAAGATAAGATATGTATAAGATAAGATAAGATAAGATAAGATAAGGTAAGGTAAGGACTAAAATGAAGTTTGACTTGAAAATAGTACTTTAAGGGCTAAATGGTAATTATGTAAAAGATTGAGACAATATGGTAAAAATGAAATTAATATGATTAAATTGGAGTTAAAATGAAATTTATAGTGAAAAAGGACTTAATTGAAAGAAATAAATAGTTAGTTTAGTTAATGATGGATAATAAATAAAAAAGATTAAATGGCTAAGCATATAACTTGCCATGATAATAGTAGTTTAGGGACTAAACGGTAAGTTGCATGCTAAATAATAGGTTAAATAAGTAAATGAAATAAATTGTTGGCATTTGTGTAAATATGAGAAAGTTCAGGGGCTTAAGCATAAATATACTATTGTTTAGGGATAAAATTATAAATATGCCATAGTTAAGGGACCAAAATGCAAATATGGATTTTTATGCGTACTATTTACATAATTGATTCAAATTGAAGAATTTAATAATGATAATGAATACTATTTGTTATTCATTGATTATTTTATGTATATGGATATACTCCTTTCATATCCCGTTGATGTATAAAAATGACTAAATGTTTTATATTCAATAAAATGAGGTTTACACAAAAGCAAGGGTCCAACGCTCTATTTTTATCCGATAAAGATCATCACAAATAAAAATCCCCAATTTTAATAACAATGCATATGAGGACCAAAGTCCTCAAAATAAGCAATGCCCCGATTTATGCATGATCCGCATATTTACGAAAGGGAGTTGTATTCTACTCCTTGTATTATTGTAATCTATTGCTTTCATTATCTATTTGATCATTTATCACTTTCAAGATGTGAATAAGTGCGCCTTTTTAATCAATTGCATAGTGTGGAGAGAGAGCGAATCAATGATTTTAAAATTTGATCATAAAATAATTAAGGTAGAAATAGATGAGAAATCCCAGACCCAGCTCTGGTCTTTGGGCTCGAGAGGTTAGAGGTTATCCTCCAAAATACTTTTTGGGTCACGAGGCTTTAGCGCTAATCCTAGGCTCTTTAGGGAGAGAAATTCACCTTCCATGACTCCTCTGGCTGGCCCAAAATGGATACCAAGAGCAGTCTTAGGCTCTCCGAGGCGAGAGAAACTTTCCCAATGTTCTATTGGGTGGCGACTCCATGAAACCTCCTTGTTGCCCAACATAGACGCACTTGCGATTTATTGCAAGCTGTTAACGGACCCACAAATGCCCCGATCGCCCTAAAGCGGGCGGTCAGAAGGGCGGCAGCTGGGATCCGGCGCGCGTCACGTGAAAGGTTCCACGGCTAAAAACCAAAATAAAAAGAAGAGAATAAAATGCCCTGCAGGTCGAAAATCGAAAAAAGGCGGCTATGCTAAAATTGGGCACCTCGACAGGGTGAAAACCGAAAAAAGGCATCCTGTGCAAAAATTAGAGGCATGAGAGAAAATGTCCGATCGTGAAAACCCGAGAGGGCCGATCGGTAACAGGAGCTGATGCTGTTAAAATTCAGTTTCATCTATTAAACGGTGCGTAAGTGGCTGAATAAATGTCAAAACTGATCATGTATGTTGAAACTGTATGAAAATCGTACACGAATTTGGGAAATAAAATGAATATTATTCTTCTCATTTTTGTCATTTTCTAGTTCTGCATTAAAAAGAAATGTAGCACCAAAAGAAGTACATATGAAAGCCAAACTAGGTCCTGCTGCTGCTCTTGCCAACCAGATGCTTGAGCCCTTGAGTCCTGTTATCAGATGCTGGACTAAGGATCCACTTCTTATACTCATGGGTTGAGGACGCAGAATGATCCCCGAATCGCGGAATGACAATCTTCACGGGTAGTCTACCCCATAGCTCATGATACCGAGAGGCAAATGCAGCCGAGAGAGCTCCTCCTCGGAAAGACAAGGGATCCCTCACTACATCCTCGGTCATCCCGAGCTGACGTGTACATCGAGAGGTGATGCAGAAGGTGGCTTGACGGAGACCACAGAGGGGGACACACCCCGATGGCCCATCAATGACCACATGAGACAGTGGGAGCCAGGCAGACGTAAAGCTGATGTCGTCATCTGACAGCTCGCCAAATCTGGTAATGCCTTCCCTAGTAGTGGCACACCCATGAAGTCATCGACGCGGCACAAAATGGCTCGGTGAGTACTGTGGAGTAACGCGAGGGGGTGGTTCGGACATCATCTTCAGTTTTTCTTGCAGCCAGATCTAAAAAAAAAATAAAATAAAATAAAATAAAAATAAAAATAAAAATAGAAAAAATAATAATAAAAATAAAAAAAAGAAAAGAAAGAGAAAGAAGAGAAGAAAAAAAAGAGAAAAAGCCGCTGGAGTAAGTAGGATTTACTTTAGGCAAAAATAAGGCACAGGGTTATGTGAAAATCCGAAAGGACGCACCTCCCGCTAAGAAAAGCTAGTGCGAAAATCCATAAGGGACGCACTACCTTTAAAATAATGACATACCTGGAGCAATAAGGGACTGCCGGAAAAGGTTGTGGTGGATCCAGAGCTCACCGCGTCCAAGCCCAGAATGGTTTCAGCCAGAATGAGTGGTAGGGGTGATAATCCCAGATAAAAGTCGCTCAGGACTCCGAACAGGCGGGGATCACCTGTCAAACCCCCTGGAACAACAGTAAGGAAGTTCACTATGCAAAATAGGAATATAATGCTTACCCGATAGGTGGGGATGTCAGTGAACTGGTCCAGAGCCTCGATCAGTGGCCCCAGAGCAAAGAGAGAGCCCGGAGAAACCAGCCGGACGGCCTCAGAAGAAGGTACGCCCAGAGACATGGCTACATCCCGGGTCTGGAATAGGCCGCAGCGGGGGACGCAAGGTAGAGCGCTAGGAGGGAACCAGGCTCCCAGAATGGCAGCTAGTTCTTCAGGCAGAGGACACAGTTCCTGGTAGGTAAACCAGAAGACGTGAAACCAGGGGTTCCAGAAGTGGGTCGCCGCCAGAAGGAGGTTCTGGTCAACTTTCACCCGGCACAGGTATTTCAGCCCAGACAGAGAGGAAAGGGCGCCTTCCTCCCAAGTGTGTTTGTCATCTAAGATACGGTGCATCCTTTGGGCTAGAGGAGAAGACATTTTGAGAAAGATGAAAGGCTCAAGATGTTGGAAAATGAAGAGACATAAGAGAGGCAAAATTTTGTAAGTTTTTATAGGAAAACATCACCGACGGCCTACCCGTCTCTCCATAAAGACGGCCTACCCGTCGGAAGGAAATCCACCTGGCAGATGCATATGTCAGCATTGCATTCATCACGCTCATTAACTCGCATTTATTGCGCGACAGATGGCCAGCCCGTCGGTCGCTTATACAGACGCCCTGCCCGTCGGTCACGAAATTCTATATAAGGGCGAGTGACAGACGGTGCAAACGCTGCTGTCCCTTTCATTTCTCCTCCCAAACCGTTTTTCTTTGCGTTTTTTTAGTGTTTTTTCAAGTATTCTTCATCTTTTTTCGTGATTTCTTCATATTTTCGCGTTCTATACTCACCGGGCGCTCGGATATTTATATTTTCTTCAGTTTGTACACTCCTCGCGATTCCAAGTAAGTAAATAACTACTTCTTTTGGATTTTATTTTATTTATTTCTTCATTTCTTCTCCTTTTAAACTTTAGGAGTGATTAGAATGCTTTAGATGCCTTAAGAAATTAGGGGGAATGCTACCCATTTTTCTTTTGAAATTGAACTTTTGCATGATCACATAGAAATAGAATTTTTCTATAATTTTGGTGCTTTAGAACTACATTTTTTTAGCGCACCATTCTGTGCATATGTTGCTTTTGCGGCCTGAGGCCATTATTTTGTGTTTTTGGGGGCACACTCTTGCCGGGGTGCGTCCCATTTACATGCGTATATTATTGTTGAGGCCTGAGGCCTATGTTTTTGCCTTTTTATGCAGGAGGTTGGGCATACCCCTGCCGGGGTGCTGCCCAAATTTTTATTATTTATTAAAATTGAGTGTTTTTGTGTATAAATGCACGCCCTGGGACCTAGAAAGCCCATTCTTATTCACTTTAATTATTTCCATGCTGATTGCATGTTTCTTTGGCCAGGATGCGTGCGAGGCACATTAGGCTACTCCCTTAGATAGGATGTTTGCTCTTTTCGTTTTTTTTTTATCAATTCTCTATCTTGTTTTGGGCCGCTATTGCCCCGGTGAGGCCTAAATCGGCCTTCACCTTGGAAATAAGTTTTAAAATTATTTTTTTGCCAAATTTTCGATATTTAATCTCTTCCCTTTTACAGGATGCCTCCTAGACGTAGAGCACCGCAGGCCCAGCCCGAGCTTGTAGCTCCGGATTGGATGGATGATGAGTCGGCTCAGAGGTATAGAGCGTTGGCTCAGGTAGAGTTTTGGGCCAGTCGTTTTGTGTCCCGCCCATTCCTAGAGGCCCTAGGGTTGGCCCCAGAGTTCGATCTACTTGCCGAGGGTGCTGGGTGGACAGAGTTCCTTGAGCCCTCCTTCCAGACTTTTCCAGAGGCTACCCGCCAGGTCTTGGCCACTCTTCGCTATGCCGGCTTTTAGAGCTTAGACACCCAGCCAGGGGTGATCCAGTTTTGGTTCGACGACGATCACTTTAGTATCACCAGGCAGAGATTTGCACAGGCCATGGGGCTCCCTACAGAGGAGGGGGTCGAGATCCCGCGGCGAGCGGTGAGACGCGCCCATTGGGCAGCCATTGCCATACCGGGAGTGTTGTACGATCATGATACAACGAAGAGCAC
The DNA here is from genome assembly GCA_947683425.1 of Excoecaria cochinchinensis. Classification (NCBI taxonomy): domain Eukaryota; kingdom Viridiplantae; phylum Streptophyta; class Magnoliopsida; order Malpighiales; family Euphorbiaceae; genus Excoecaria; species Excoecaria cochinchinensis. The sequence continues at coordinate 6,263,767 of CANTUQ010000020.1, forward strand.
CGTACTGGTGTCTCAGGCACTCCGGTATTTGCACAGAGTGCTTTCCAGTTCGTACCTCGGTCAAGCTGGTAATCTAGGGTCGCTTAACGCGGCCGAGATCTGGAGCCTCTGGGCTGTGGTGGCAGGCCAGCGTCTCAACATTACCCACGAGATCTTGGCCAACTTGACCAGAGTCGGCAGAGGGTTGACACCGGTGGTGATGGTAGGAGGAGTCATCACCCGGTTACTTTTGAGGTTAGGGGTTAACCCTGAGAGGTTGAGAAGACCCTTGTCGGAGGGGATCCATGTAGACGCCGCAGCGGCAGTACAGATGGGGATGATCTCCCAGATTTTAGGCCAGGCAGAGGCCTACAGGGTGTTGACCATTCATGAGACCCGGCAGCTGTTCTCGCTTCCACCCTTGGGTGCAGATCCAGACCACTCGGAGCACCCGGAGGAGCAGCCTCCACAGCCCAAGCCGCAGCCAGAGCCCCAGCCCTAGCCAGAGCCCCAGCCTCAGCCGGAGCATCAGCCTCCTCAGCCACAGACTGTGCCACAGCAGCAGGAGCAGCCTAGGACCCCCTCGGACTTCGACTTCGAGATCACGATGGACAACCTCTTCGCCGCTTCACCGGCGTCCAGAGCGCCTACTCCAGTCCCATCACCGAGCGCCAGGGTACGGAGGTCTATCCATGGGCCCTCCGAGAGATACCATCCGTACTCCCGAGGTGACCCAGGGGCATCCACCTCCTCGGCACCACCGCCAGAGCCAGCACCGCAGCAGCCAGCACAGCCGGACTTCTCTCAGCTCCTCACCTCCATGTTTACAGCCTTAGAGCGGCGACAGGATGAGAGGGACAGGGCTATCCACGAGAGGTTGGATCACCAGCAGGCTACAATTCAGGAGCAGTCCCAGTCGGTGGATAGCTTAGCTCGGGAGCAGGCCGGCTACAACGAGCACACGACTCGGGAGCAGACTCGGGCCATGGATGCTTTTAGGGGTGAGTAGGCTCGGGTCCTGGAGGCCTTCAGAGGGGAGCATATGAGGCTGATCGAGCAGATTGCTCAGGGCCAGAGGGAGTTGAGGCAGCAGCTCCCTCATGATGTGAGGACGTCACAGGACCAGGCGTCTCAGAGGGTCGATATGACCCTACAGATGATTGATGAGTCACTTGACTCTCTGAGATCCCGCGTCCAGGCGATAGAGGGGATCTCCCACCTCTTTCTCAGAGCATGAGGGAGTTTAGAGAGCAGACGGAGCAGAGCCTGGAGCAGAGGAGAAAGGCCGCCAGCGAGCAGACCATTCAGTTGAGCCAAGCCTTCAAGAAGTTAGGAGACAAGGTTTCTGAGACCTTAGGGTTTATGAGTACCTGTACCCAGCCCTTCTTGGATGGCTACGCTCAGATCCGGTTCAGGCGGGCCCATGATTACGAGGCAGGACCCTCCACGGCTCAGCCAGCTCCACCTCCACCCCCGCCAGGGACCGTGCATATATCGGATGACGAGGATCCCGATGAGACCTCCGACTACACACCTCTCTGATCTTCAGGGAGTAATTTTTGTATCTTTTGTACATTTTCATTTTGTATATGCACTATACAAAAATGACATTTCTAGTAAAAACTTTTGCTTCATTATTGCATGATCATTCGATTGTCGATTGTTTAATCACATCACAGAAAGTGTATGTTCTCATATTTACTTATATGTCAATAAAAATGACAATATAACAAAAACAAAAAAATGATCAATAATAGCCCAAAAAAATGAAGCACGGCATAGCAAATAAAGCAACATCACGCCATCAATAGTCAGGTTAAAAGATGACCACTCAAACATGAACTAACAAAATCTCTTATCACACAGGTACAGAAAAATACCAATCTGAACATAGACATCGACTCAAAGAGATCCCTTTTGGGACAAGGAACCCGGCGGGGTCTCCTCTTCACCAGATCAAGTTTGTAGCCAAAGCATGCTGCATCTCACCAGATCGAGTTTGTAGCCAAAGCATGCTGCATCTCACCAGATCGAGTTTGTAGCTAAAGCATGCTGTATCTCACCAGACCGAGGTTGTAGCTAGAGTATGCTGCATCTCACCAGATCGAAGCTGCGGTCAAAGCATACCACACTTCAAACCGGGGTTATAGCCAAAGCATGCTGCATCCCGCCGAGTACCTACAGGTCGAGATAAGACCGATGGAAGTATTTTCGCATCGCCGAGCGGATCGAGACAAGGTCCAGCCGGTAAAAGGCACGGAGAGTGACAAGCCGTCATAGGTACGCTTCCTTTCTGACCTTTCTCTGAGTTTTGGCTTATCTAGGCGCTTGTACACTAGTTGCTCCAAAACTGGGGGCAACTATAAGCACCGTGTCCCGGAGCTGTCCGGATCAGAGGTTACCCTATGATGAAATCAGTATTCGAGCCTACATAAATGGTTTGGATTCGGGGGTTTTAGTCCCATGTTCCACGAGAAATGAATATTTCCACCTTTCCTGGGCAGAGGGGAGAAAATGGGGTTATTTTTCGGATAAAAAATGTCTTTCTCTCTACGGACGGCCAGCCCGTCGGTGAGAGGCCGGCCCGTCGCTTGGTGTCATAGATGGCCTATGGTATTTTCCGACGCTCGTCAAAAAATCACTGCCTCTGTCAGAGCGCCGCCTGGTTTTCCGGACCACGCAACCTTTCCGACGCCCGTCGGTGGATGTTGCAGGGCCATCGGACGAATCCTTGTGTCAGAAGGATTCTTTCGACGCCCGCCCCTATACACCGATGCCCGTCGGTCGTGTCTGGCTATAAAAGCTCCGGATTTTCACTTGAAAAGGGTTGGAAAAATTTTCAAAGGAGGAAACTTTGCCCAATTTCAAGCAAATTTTCTCTCTTCCAACAAAACACATTTACTAAGGAAATCTATTTAATCAAGGATCAAATCAATCAAAAGGAACTAAGAACTAATTAGTTTTCTTTAAATTTTGACTCTAAAATCGATCTTTTGAGGGGTTGAAGAAGAAATAGCTCATTTTATTTCTTTGATCCTTCATCTTTTGCTTCTCGTGGAACGCGCGGGGCTTTAATCAACACAGGAATCTCACCCAAAGCGATTATCTGAGGGTAAATATTCCGGATTCCTTCTCCATATTATCTCATACTTATTTCTTATTTTTTGGAAATTTTGAATATCTGTCATTATTTTCTTTTGTTTTGACTCTCTTATCTCCTTTTGGGATAAAACCCACTTTTTTGACTTTGAAAGGTTTTTTTCTCCATTCTGTTTTTTGGAGACAGTGGTGACCAACGGGTCATCTTTATCACCGACGCCCGTCGGTCACCCACCTACAGATGCCCCTCCTTGAGTGACAAACGGACATCTCGGTTACCTTAACCGACGCCCGTCGGTCAGCTAAGGAAGGCCGTCGGTGGGTTCTGTCTCCATCTTTTTAAATCGTTTTTCATCTCTTTTAAGTCTTTTTGACTTCTTATATGTTAATTTTATGTATATTAACATCTCTTAACTTTCTATGAGTGTATATTGATTCTCTTGGATAATCCCGAGCTTGAGCGGCTGTCTACCATATTTGGAGGACTTCATCCGGTTTAGTTTCCTAATCCTCTTAAGTATTTTCTTCATTTGTTATTCATTGATTATTTTATGTATATGGATATACTCCTTTCATATCCCGTTGATGTATAAAAATGACTCAATGTTTTATATTCAATAAAATGAGGTTTACACAAAAGCAAGGGTCCAATGCCCTATTTTTATCCGATAAAGATCATCACAAATAAAAATCCCCAATTTTAATAACGATGCATATGAGGACCAAAGTCCTCAAAATAAAAAATGCCCCGATTTATGCATGATCCGCATATTTACGAAAGGGAGTTGTATTCCGCTCCTTGTATTATTGTAATCTATAGCTTTCATTATCTATTTGATCATTTATCGCTTTCAAGATGTGAATAAGTGTGCCTTTTTAATCAATTGCATAGTGTGGAGAGAGAGCGAATCAATGATTTTAAAATTTGATCATAAAATAATTGAGGTAGAAATAGATGAGAAATCCCGGACCCAGCTCTAGTCTTTGGGCTCGAGAGGTTAGATGTTATCCTCCAAAATACTTCTTGGGTCACGAGGCTTTAGCGCTAATCCTAGGCTCTTTAGGGAGAGAAGTTCACCTTCCATGACCCCTCTGGCTGGCCCAAAATGGATACCAAGCGCAGTCTTAGGCTCTCCGAGGCGAGAGAAACTTTCCCAATGTTCTATTGGGTGGCGACTCCATGAAACCTCCTTGTTGCCCAACATAGACGCACTTGCGATTTATTGCAAGCTGTCAACGGACCCACAAATGCCCCGATCGCCCTAAAGCGGGCGGTCAGAAGGGCGGCCGCTGGGATCCGACGCGCGTCACAGCAGGCATTAAATGAACAAGAGTATGTGAATCAAACAATAAATTATAAAGGGATGAATCTATTTGAAGACTCGTATGGAAGTGTGTATTTCATTATTGTAATCTAAATGCCTTGTTGATTGAATAAATTACCTGATAATGCAACTGCTAGGCAAGATGTGTGACATGAATTGTGGAAATCGAAAGGATAGTGAATAAGTGTGCAGGTGACATGGACAAGATGTGAAAAAGGTGTGCATGTGTATAATCGATTTGTTAATGTTGATATGCAAAATAAGTTACTATTTTGACATTCTCCTTGAAAATATCTAATTTGTTATTCTTTATATAATTATATTTTCTATATTATGCTTTTCTTTAAACTTAATTGACAGCCAGTCTTAGTGGTTGTCCATATTTATATGTGTTTCCCACTAAGCTTTATGCTTAGCACAGATTTTCTTTTAATCCGTGTAGGTACTATTACTCAGATCGTTCGAGAGTCTTTTCGCAACAGTCTAGGCCAATGCAAGCTTAAGATGAGATATTAGAATAGGATTTATACAGTCTTCAGAATGTACGTAAGTTTTGTAATTTTAAACTATGAATTTGTAAAAGTGACATGGGTTATGTAAATGATCTATCTATAGTGAATTCTGAAGAAGTTTACTTTATAATGTGAATGTGTAATGAATTTATAGTTAACTATAACATGTTTTGAAAATGAAAGAAATTTTTATAACTCATATTTCAGCTTAAAGGTTTATAAGTTTTACATGTTTGTTCGGTAATGCCCTTGACCGTCGTCGTGAACCACCGGTTCACGGTATGGTTTACTACGTACGGGTAAGGGGTGTTACAGATTCTACCAACGGACTTTAACCAGAGAAATCTATTTATTTCTTAGCTCTTTTACTTTTGAAGCTATGATTCAAATTGGTTCCTCATCATAAGTTAAATTAGGATGAAGCTTATATCTTTTAGTGGTATTACATGACTGGAATCCAATGTATACTTCCTTAACATCGATATATGAAAGGCATTGTGTATCTTGGCTAAGCCTAGTGGCAAAGAAAGTTTATATGCAATGGTCCTACTCTCTCCAAAACCTCATATAGGTCAATGAATCTTGGAGTCAACTTGCCTTTCCGTTTGAATCTCATGAATTTCTTCCAAGGAAATAACTTTAAGAACACTGTATTATATTTAATGTCTCTCCTCTATAAGTCCACATATGACTTGTTTCGATCTTTTGTAGCTTTTATTCTATCTTTAATGATCTTGATCTTTTATTCTATTTATTTGCATAGTTTAACTCTAACCAATTTCTTTTCTTCTACATCATCCCAACAAATAGGAGTTCCACACCTTCTATGATATAAGGCCTCATATGGAGCCATTCCAATGCTAGATTAGAAACTATTATTATAGGAAAACTATCGATCCCATAATCCTTCAAATTCAATCACACAAGCTCTTATCATATACTCAAAAATCTATATATCCCTTTTTGATTGTCCATCTATTTGAGGATGAAAAGTTGTACTAAGATTCAATCTCTTACCCAAGGCTTCCCAAAAACTACTCCAAAATCTGGAAGTAAATCTCAGGTCACGATCATAAATGATGGATACTAGTACTCCGTGCAACCTCACAATCTTTTGAATGTATAGTTTAGTAAATCTATCCAAAGGGTGGCTCATTCAGACTGGAAAAGAGTGGGAAGACGTGGTTAATCTACCAATAATAACCCAAACTGCATTATAATTCTTCTGTGTACGAGACAATTCGGTCACAAAGTCCATGGTTATCCTTTCCCACTTCCACTTAGGAATGGATAAAGGTTCCAAGGTACTTGAAGGACATTGATGTTCTACATTCACTTATTGGCACACCAAGTATTTGGACACAAACTCAGCTATGTTTCTCTACATTCCTTTTCGCTAATAATACTCTTTAAGATCCATATACATTTTTGTGCCACAAGGGTGCATAGAATAAAAAGAACTATGTGATTATGCCAAAATTCTATTCTTTAACTGATCATTTGCTAGCACATATAATCTATCTTGGAATCTCAAGACTCCATGGTTGTCAACTGTGAATTCATCCCCTATTCCATTTTTTACCTCATCCACTAGCTTCATAAATACTTCATCCACTTTCTATTCTTTTTTGACTTCCTCAATTAAAATTGGTCTAGCCTCTAACTGAGCTAGAAGCATACCCCTATCATCAACTAACAATCTAGCATTTAATGCTCTTAATTCAAGTAAGAGGTTTAGGAGTTGTCACCAAATCAACAAGAGATTTCCTACTCAAGGCATCAACCACAACATTAGCTTTACTGATGGTAGTCAATTACACATTCATAATCTTTAATCAACTTGAGCCATCTCTTCTATCTCAAATACAACTCCCTCTGAGTTCCCAAATACTTCAAACTATTATGATTATTGAATATTTCACGCTTTGCACATTATAAGTAATACCGCTATATCTTAAGTGCAAAGACTATAACTGCCAATTCAAGGTCATGTGTAGGGTAATTCATCTCATGTGCTTTTAAATACCTAGAAGCATGGACAATTACTTTACCCTATTGCATTAATACATAGCCTAAATCTTGCAAAGAAGCATCACTATAGATTGCATAGCCTTTACCTTCCACTAATAGGGTAAGAACAGGTGCTTCAGCCAGCAAAGACTTCAACTAATCAAAATTTTTCTGCCATTTGTCCGTCCACTCAAACTTGATGTCTTTTTTAAGCAATCTGGTCAATGGTTAAGCAATCATAAAGAAACTTTTCACAAACCTCCTGTAGTAACCAACTAAGCCTAAAAAGCCTCTCACTTCTATCACATTACATGGAGGATTCCAATTCATTATTACTTCCACTTTACTAGGATCTACATCACACCGTATGCAGATATGATGTGCCCTAGAAAAGGATTTTTTTTGAACCAAAACTCATATTTTGAAAGTTTGGCATAGAATTGCTCTTCTTAAAGTCTTTAAGACAATTCTTAAATGTCTGTCATGCTCCTCTTAAGTCTTACAATAAATCAAAATATCATCAATGAAGACCACCACAAAATGATCAAGATAAGGCCTGAAAATTCTATTCATGAGGCCTATAAAGGCTACTGGAGCATTTGTTAACCCAAATGGCATCACTAAGAACTTATAGTGTGCATAATAGGTTATAAAAGCAATTTTAGGTACATATTCACTTTTCACCCTCAACTGATAATACCCAAACCTTAAGTCTATCTTAGAGAATTTAGTCACATCCTTTAATTGATCAAATAGGTCATCAATCCTAAGCAAAGGATATTTATTCTTAATTGTGACTTTGTTCAATTATCAGTAATCAATACATAACCTAAGTGTTCTATCCTCCTTCTTTACAAAGAGTACTAATGCACCCCAAGGTGATACATTAGGCTGTATGAAGCCCTTATCAAGTAACTCTTACAATTGGCTTTTTAACTCTTTAGGTTTAATGGGTGCCATTCTATATGGAGCAATTGAAATAGGCATCGTGCCAAGTAAGACCTCAATAGCAAACTCTAATTCTCTATTAGGTAGTTTCCTAGGTAAGTCATCTGGGAACACATCAGGAAAATCATACACTATTGGAATAACCTTAAGGTTGGGACTTCCAACTCGTGTGTCCTTCACATCAGCCAAATAAGCTTAATAACCTTGTCTTATCATCCTTTTAACTATGGTCATATATATCACAGAAGACAAAATGAGTGGTCTATCACCTTGGATCACTAAGGAAATAAGGTCAGGTTTATCAAATTTGGCCCATTTTCCAAAACAATCAACTATAGCTTTATGCTTGTACAACCAATCCATACTCAAAATTACATCATAATCCCTAAAAGGAAGCTCTATGAAATCAGCCTCAAGTTCATGTTCACCAATTCTAATAGCACAAGCTTTATACATTTTGTTCACAACCATAGTTTGTCACATATGACTACTAACTAACACATCAAAATCAAGATATTCAGATTTCACAGGCAAATTTAACTTAATAGACACATAGGAATGGGTAGAACTAGGATCAGTCAATGTAAACACATCCATGTCATAAAGAGAAAAGGTACCCGTAACAACATCCGGAGCATCCAACTCCTCTCTCTATCTCAGTGCATAAACTCGTGCTGAAGCTTGAGATCCATAAGTCTGACTTGAACTTGATCCTATATTGTTACCTCCTCTTGCCTGTGATTGACCTCGCTGTAATGGTCTTTGAATAGAACCCTCAAATCTAGTAGCCTGTGAAGTAGCAGCATTAGAGCAGTCCCTCATCTAGTGGTCATGACTCCCATATAAAAAACATGCTCCAATCAGCAATAGGCATTTGCCCAGATATAATCTCCCATAATGCTCACAAGTAGGAACCTTGCCTTGACTCTTGTTGCCACCTTTAGAATGTGCCCTCCTCGTAAAATAGACTGCACTAGAAGTTTTAGCTGGAAAAGGCTTTTGTAGGTTACCTATCTTGGCCTTATCTACATGGCCAGGGCGAGAAAAATATGAAGTATGCCCTCTTCTTTGGGTGGAGGACCCCGATTCAAAGGTCTTCTAAATTTGGAATCTCTCTTATCTAAAATTTTCTTTTCACATTCTTCTATTCTTTGAGCGATTTTGACCAAATAAATAAACTTCACAAGCTAGTGGGCTGCAAAAGTCCTCCTAATGTTTACATTCAAGGCGCCCTCAAATCTTTTGCACTTGTCCTCTTTAAGATCAATGAAGCCCTTGGCATAAAAATCCAACTTGGTAAATTCTCTTTCATACATCCTTACCGTGTTATTTCCTTGCCTTAAAATAAGAAATTCTCTATGTTTCTTGTCTTGGAAAATTTTAGGCACATAACCCTCTCTGAATTTTTTCTTAAAGAATTCCCAAGTAAGGAGTGTAGCTTCACTAACCAAATGATAGAGGGTATCCCACCATTTAAAAGCTTGGCTTTGAAGTAAAAAGTTTGCATAATCATACTTTTGTGTATCCACACACTACATCTAATGAAATATCCTTTCTATGTGCTTGAGCATATCCTCTGTAACCATAGGATCATCAAAATCACCCAAAATTCCTTAGCTTCCATCTTCTTAAGCCCAATATAATCTTTTGCATTTGGATTAGGGACATCGGTGAAAAGACCTCCTAATACCACATTCTTAAGAAGGTCTGCCATTAGTTGGTAGGGATGATCTATAGTGGGTTTCGTTGTATTGTGTTTAACAATGCTCTAAGAGTAGTGGGAGACCTAGAGTGATTTCCCACCTCGGTCTCCCCATCTTTAGAGATTTGTTGAGTACTTTCTATCTTGGCTATATCATCAATTTCCAAACGTGATCTCGATGCCATAATCTATAGCCTAACATAAAAAAAAAAAAAAAAAAAGATAACCAGAGGACAGGGCATGTACACTTGTGGATGCATATGTATGAAACACTCATTAAAAAGTTTAAAGCAATGGAAGACACATATGCTTGCATAGAAAAACTTCATTGACTCTAGAATCATATACCCAGGCTCTGATACCACTTAACTTGTCATTGTTAACTATTTAAATGATTTAATTAAGTTTATCAAAATAATATGTTCTTTCAAATGAACAAGTTGGGTAACTTTTTTTGTTAAAAATTCTTAAAATTAACAATTGAAAAACAAGTGATGAGGTTCTTTGGATTCCTTAATGCATACTGAAATTTCAATAGCATCTCGCCTATATATATGACATTTTTAAAAATTTCAACCTGTTTCAAAATATTTCATACACTTCAATAAATCACATTTCATGAGTTATCACCCATGGCCACTCCTAGGCCTCTCATAAATCATCATAAAAAAAAATTATATATATATATAATTGTTGTGATGATGATTTATAAGAGGCTATATATATATATATATATATTAAATATCCAATAAAACCGTGTACTACAAAAAAGGACATGACATGGGTTTTGTACAATTGTATCAAAATAATATGTTCATTCAAATTAAAAAGTTGGGTAACTTTTTTTTAAAGATGATTAAAATTAACAATTGAAAAACAATTGATAAGGTCCTTTGGATTCCTTAATGCATACCGAAATTTCAGCAGCATCTCGCCTATAAATATGACATTTTCAAAAATTTTAACTTGTTTCAAAATAATTCATACACTTCAGCAAATCACATTTAATGAATGATTACCCATGGCCACTCCTAGGCCTCTCATAAATCATCATCACAACAATTATATAATAAATATCTTTAAATATATATATATATATATATATATATATATATATATATATATATATATATATATATATATATATATATATATATATATATATATATATATAATCATAGTCATATAATTGGATTTCAAATATCTAATAAAACCATGTACTACAAAAAAGGACATGATATGAGTTTTCTACGATTAATGCGTACCGATATTTCAGCAGCATCTCACCTATAAATAAGACATTTTTAAAAATTTCAACCTATTTTAAAATATTTCATACACTTTAGCAAATCACATTTAATGAATCATCACCCATGGTCGCTCCTAGGCCTCTCGTAAATCATCATCACAATAATATATATATATATATATATATATATATAACATCATAGTCATATAAGTGGATTTCAAATATCCAATAAAACCATGTACTACAAAAAAGGACATGACATGGGTTTTGTACAATTACATAAAAATAATTAATACATCACAAGCAATTAACAAGTTTATGTGAATCAAAAAATAATGGTGTCCTATGTATGAGTATTATTCCTACATAGACACAGTGGACAAGCCCACATCATCAAAAGAATCTTGACCTATGTGATCTTCAACTGTGAAAATGGTAACTAAATAAGCATTGCCTTCGGCATTCTATCTAGTATCCTATTTATCTTTACCTGATTAGTTTAGACAAACTATCCTCAAATAACTAAGTAAGTATATAAGTAGAATATAAACATTATGATTTCGATCCTTTGGTAATTTAAAATATTTTTCTTTACATATTATAATAAAACATGAATAATTAAAACATTTTGAGTTTATAAAACAAGTAATTAAAACACATAAAGTATCCAAGTATCTAAATAAGTAGGCATATTTTATGAAACAAAACACTAAATTATCGTATGCTTTCAATTATATCATATTCATATAAATACTTTGACATGTTAAAATAAGATTAGGACAAATGCGAGAAATGTAATATACATAAACACACGCATTCATATATATGTAAAATTTAATTTGTACTCTTAAATCCATTCATAAATATTTGTAAACAATTAAAGCATGTTCATCAATAAATATATTCGGCAAGTCATAAAATTGGAGCTTATATATTGACCTCGATCACTAAATACCAAATCATCACTTTAAGCGTTTCAAGCTACTTATCGGGTTTCTCTTTGATTCCTAACCACATGAATTTTAAGAACTTCTTAAACACCATCCTATACAACAATATTTAAAAGTTTAGGCTTATTCTTTAATAACTGTCTTTATGTCCAAAATCTTTTTTCTCATTACTTTATACTCTTCTCAACTTTAATTAAACATATCCATCTCAAATAATGCCTTCCATAAATACCCAAACTAATTTATTTGTGAAATCAATTATCTTAATTATTGACACACCTATTATATGCAAAAATCTCCTCTTTAAATTTTTCAAGAGCTCAATTCATCATTTTTAACACTTATATCCTCATAATATTTTGAGTTAAGTCAAAAATGGCATGTATAATTAAATTAATTACACATGCATAATACTCAACACATCTAAATTAACTTCGAAAGAACTAAAAATGATGAATTGAGAGTTTACCCAAGCTAAGGATGATGAACCGCAAATTCTGGACATTTCCACAGCAAGAGACGGTCGCCTGCCGATCACCATTTGCCTAAGAGAAATGAAGGATGTCATCCTGTAGTTCTCATAAAGAGGAATTCACTAATACCGACCACGCACCAAATGTGGTTCTGTAGTGGTCAGAATGTCACTGAAAAGTCTTGAAAGCCATATTTTCAATCTATTTTTCTAGTGCATTAAATGGCTTAAAATTAGCATTTATGTGCTCATCTCAGTGTAAGGAATCATTGAGAAGTGAAGCATGCCAAAAAGGTGCTTGAATGGTGTCAGAAAAAGAGAAGGAAAGTGCTGGTGGTCATGGTTATAGAAGAGAGATAAAGGAAGGAGAAAGAAAAAGTATAAATAAGGTTTAATATTTTTTTCTTTATTTTTTAGAATTAGAACATTGCCATAATTCTTTTCAATTTTCTTTCATTTGTTTTCCAAATTCTTAAGGGACTTTTGTCCCATTTTCTGTCAACTTTTTTTTTTCTTCTTTCTTTTATTTTTTGTTTTTATTTTTTATTTTTTAATTTTTTATATAATAAGAAATTAATTTTCTTTTAGGTACTTTCCTTTCTCTCTCTCTCACTCTCTCTCTCTCTCTCTCTCTCTCTCTCTATATATATATATATATATATACACACACACACACACATGCGCGTGCACAAACTTGTATTACAAGATTTTCTCAAAAAAAATTAAGACTTCATTTTTAATCATTTATTAAATTAAACTATTATTGACCCAATTAAGACCTTTTAAAGGCATGTAATCCAAGGTTTAAAAGTTTGGGGCATTATAGTCAATACCTTCTCTTTAATAATATCCCTTAGCCACTAAGCGAACTTTATAGGTAATCACATTACCCTTCATGCCGGTTTTCTTTTTGAAAATCCATTTGTAGCCTATGGAAGTGGATGAGTCAAAGTCCACATTTTGTTCTCATATATGGAGTCCATTTCCGACTTCATGGCCTTAAGCCATAATTTAGATTCTAAAATTTTTAGAACTTTTTCATAGCTTGAAGGCTCATTGTCTTCTACTATAGTCACATTTTTGCTCTCATCTCTAAGAAATCCATATCTCTCAGGAGCAGAACGAACTCTAGCAAATTTCCTTGGAACTATAGGTTTAACCGTAATCTCATCTTCGTTAGTAATTGTAACACCCTTAAGTCGTACGTTACCTTAATTAACTATTCGTTTTAAACCGGTTAACCTAATTAAACTAATCAGGTTATTAAATAGCAAATTAATTAAAATCGGTACATTTTTTTCTACAGACATTACTATGACAATTAATTAAATCAATCGATCACAAGTCACTAGGCCTTTAATTTTACAATCACATTTTAACTTACTATCAATTTTGTCGATTGATCTATAACTGTCTAAGGTCACTATTCATTTGGTCAGTTTTCATTAACATGCATTCACACATTTATCATTCCCAATTTCCTTTATGCTTACTTTCCTATCACATTATTTGGCATGCCAACATTCATTCACACACGTTCAGTCATAAATAAAAAAATACATCACACACATAGTCACAAATATGTTTACCAGTTTTACAGACCGATACAAATCACAATACCCAATACTAAATATAAGACATATACATGCCAAACTCTTACGTACTTATAATCCAAAATAATCCTCGGTATGCTCCCAAAATATATGTGAGGTGCCTTGCTCCGATCCTAGGACGAACCTACACGCAGTCGAACAAAACTTTGTGCTGAGCATTAAAAATGCCCAGTGGTGATTGCAATTTCAAAAATTTCCACTAGACTAAGGTTCACATGCACAAACAATATTCAAAATATACTTATAAATAAATATTACTAATAAACAATTAATTTTATTAATTTATTAATTATGCACACCATAATCCACATAATTATCAATAAATCAATTAATTAGGGCCATTTATACTATTATCACATATCAATTACCTTAATTATCATTTTATTCTTAACTTATGGCAACTTTCCAATTTTACCCTTAAACTTTTCAAAAATGACAAATATGCCCTCAGTTCATTTTATTTTACCAAATTTACACTTATGCCATTAGTTCATTCTAACTAACATATATTTACATTTATGCCATCAATTCATTTTCTTTTCACACAATTTACGATTTTGCCATCAATTGAATTCCAATTTCATTAATATTACCATATTGCCACTAGTTCATTTATTTTTCATCAAAATTACGATTATACCCTTATTTTACTTTACTTTACTCATAATTACCAAAATGCCCTTATTTATATCTCTTTTTACCATTTTTCATTATTTAACATGCAAAATTACTATTTTACCCTCCAATTTCAATTTTCACGCCAAATTACATTTTTGCCCTTCACAAGTCACCAATTTTCACATTTAGCCATTTAATGACATTTTTGCCCTTATTTGTCAGCATTCACACACATAAACATAAAATTTCCGTATTACCCTCAAACTTTTTATATCATTTCATTTATACCCTTTTTACTTATAAACATCAAAGTGATCCTATTTTAACTACTTTAATCACCCTTATTACACTTAAATACCACTTTTAACCTTATAATTCCATTAAATTACAATTAGGTCCTTATTATGTCACATTTTCACAAATTTACATTTTTAACCTCATATTTGATCAAAATTACCAATTTACACTTATACTTATACTTTTTACCTAACTTTCTCACTTTTTACCAACCTTTTGAAAAATTATCGTTTTGCCCTCAAATATTTTACATAATTCCAATTATGTCCTTTTTATACATAAACATCAAATTAATCACATTTTATCCATTTAAAGCTCATTATTACCCTTTTTGCCCCGGTATAATGCTGGCAGACTTAATGTACAGGATAAACGGGAAGTGAACCCCTAAAGGCTCACAATAACCTGGAGAGACCTCTGATTGATCACTCCAGTCTTTCTAAACCTGAAGGAACCCCGAAGGATTACTCCAGTCTTTCTAAATAGATACTTTTAAAAATACATAATAGGTCCATCAATGACGTATAAAATTAGTGAGACGCCATGCTCACTCCCGCGGTCTTATATCCCTATGGCTAGCCAACATATCCTGATACTAGATTCGACTACCAGCTCATGACATAGGGCAACATTATTTTATTTTCCACATTATTAATGTGTCATACATACTTTTCATGGCATATCATCATCTCATCTCATTCGTTTTCATGCCATTTCATCGTTATGCATGTGAATACCATCCTTAAACAATCACATGCCATGTAAACACATAAATTCATTATGGTACACATGCACATACACATACATACATTCAGCCCACTTTCTAACTTTTCACCATTAATTCTTTCAAGCAACTTTATCATTCATTTAGTCCAATTACATTTTGTATAACATCACTATACCATTTATTTCCATTAAAACCCATCAAAATCGTGCCTTTACCCATGTGTACCATTTGGCCTCATGTGTATCACATACATAAAACATCCTTCACATGGTCTAACACATACAATTCATTATTTTACATGCCAAATACTATAAATCCATTATAAACTTGCATTAAACAATATTAAAACCCATGAATATCCCATTAATTCCATTCGGCCAAAGAAGTATCTTTTTACACATAATTCTTTTCTTCACTTTAATAATTCATTCATGTTACACACATGTTAAACATATCTTAAACATCATTTACATGCCATAAATCATCTTAGAATTCAATTAATTCCTTAATATTTAATTCGGCCACAATTAAATTTTTCATACCACTTTGATTTAATTTCATTTAGTCATATTTATACACTATTTCAAGCCTTATAAACATGAATATCAAATTAGATTCAATTAAACACATCATTATCTTATGCCTACACTTAAACATAACATAAAATCCATATATAAACCATGGAAATAGATTGAATTTGCAATCACTAACCTCAATTCCTTGCTATACACTCCTCGAGGAGTCTTTTTCTTGTCCTTTGGTTGACTAGATATTCCTTCACCTATTAGACATAATAGGTTTTACACACAAAAATGTAGATCTAGTCAAAACCATGCTTCCTTTCCACAAATAAACTTCATAAAACTCCATAAACATCTTACTCACATCCTAAAGTACACTTAGGAATCTTAAAAACAAATTAAAAATAACTAAAACACATACCTCGATTTCACACCTAAACTTTCAAGTCTAGGTCTCACCAACTTTTCAACCACCAAATAGACTTTTAGGAGTACCAATAGAAACTAGAGGAGCTGAAATTTGATGGGGAGGCTTGATTTTGGGGTGAGATGGAGGAAATTTGGAAGAAAAATGGAGGAGAAAGGGAGAAGATGTGTTCGACCAAGGAGAAGAGAGAGGAGGGCGGTTCCAAATGGAGAAATCTGGATTTATCCAGCCATTTGGGTATATATATATTTATCCCATTGAACCGAACCGGATCTAACCGGAGTGGTCGAACCGGTTTGGTTCGATTTTCGATTTTTGGGTCATTTTGCACTGTTTTGGGTAAACTAAATGTTATTGACCTCTTTTTCACTCCCAATCAATTCCATCATGTTTAAAATATTAAAAATAGCCTCCACACAAAATATCAGCTCAATCGGAGTCCATTTGGGGACCAGTTCACCTAAATTGGTCTGATTCGATTCAGTCGGTTTCTGCCAAAAAACTCAAATCTAAAGTGTCAAAAAATTCTAAAAATTATTCTGAGCTTGTACACTTCCCACACTGATGCTTTTTATCCACTCTAACATTTTCTAAAAATTTGGTCAAATCTCGGTCAAACTCCGGTTCAACCGAACCGAACTTCAGACGAACATTCGAGGGCTGATATGACCTCGTTTTCACACAAAACTGTACCACCTGACTCCGTTCGCTCTACAGATCATTTCTATGCAATAAAATATTTATGACTTACTATAGCTATTACCTTCCCAGTAGGTCATCCATCCCAGAATTGCTATGACTCAGGCACGTTTAACTTTTAAACTTTATTGAATATAAAACTCCAGAAACATAGTCTCATGCTACTAAACTAACAACAGACACTACCGAAAATACTGAATACTTCTAGCCTATCATGCAGGCCATTACAATTCTCTCCTACCAATAAAAATTTTGTCCTCGAAATTTACCTGAATTGAAAAGCTAGGGATGCTATTGTCTCATTGTCTCCTCGAGTTCCCACGTCGCTTCCTCGACATTGTAGTGATTCCAGAGGACCTTCACTAATGGGATCTTTTTACTCCCAAGCTGCTTCATTTCATAAGCTAGGATCTTCACTGGGTACTCTTCATAAGTCATGTCGGGCTGAACACGAACTTCTTCAGGCTTGATGATATGATTGGGGTCTGAACGGTGTCTTCTAAGCATGGAGACATGGAAGACATCATGAATCTTCTGTAACTCTTGTGGAAGCTTCAGTCTGTAGGCTACTGATCCAACCCGCTGAGTAATCTCATAAGGACCAATAAATTTCAGAATTAGCTTGCCTTCCTTTCCAAATCTGAGAATCTTCTTCCACAGGGAAAACTTTCAGAAACACTTTATCTCCCACCTGTAACTCTATATCTTTTCTCTTGAAATCTGCGTAGGACTTTTGTCTATCCTTGCTTTTATTTTTTTAGTCTATACTCTGACCTTTTATTTAGTCTCATGAATCAATTCTGAACCCACAATCTTACTTTCATCGAGCTATGTCAAACAGAGAGGAGTTCTACACTTCCTACCATACAGAGCTTCATATGGAATGATCATGAAAGTTAGACTGATAACTGTTGTTATAGGCAAACTCTGCTAAAGGCAATTACCTTTCCCAACTATTACCAAACTTGAGCACACAACATCTTAGCATATCCTCAAAAATTTGAATCACACGCTCAAATTGACCATCAGTCTGAGGATGGAAAGCTATGCTGAAAGGGAGTCTAATCCCCAAAGCGTCTTGCAGTCTCTTCCAAAACTGAGAAGTGAATCGCAGATTACGATCAGAAATAATGGAGGAAGGAACTCCATGCGATCTGACAATCTCACTAATGTACAATTCAGCCAACTTTGGATAACGGATAATCCATTCTGATAGGCAAAAAGTGAGCTGACTTAGTGAGCCTGTCCACAATAAGCCACACTGTATCATGCTTCTTTCTGGTAAATGGAAACCCAGACAAAATCCATGGTAACTCTGTCCCATTTCCATTAGGTATAATAATAGGTTGAAGCAAACCTGAAGGAACCTGTTGCTCTGCCTTGACTTGCTGACAAATTAAACATCTGACAATAAATTCGGACACATCACATTTCATACTTGACCCCTAGAACTGCTTCTTCAGATCCCGATGCATCTTGTTGCTACCAGGATGCATGGCAAAGCTGCTGTGATGAGTTTCTGATAGCATAGTCTTTCTCAAATTAGCTTTATCAGGTACATACAAACGCTGCTTGTAATACAATTCACCATCGGAACCCAAAGAGTCATTACTAACATGGCCATCTTTTATCTGAGACATAATAACAGATAGTCGGTCATCATCTTTCTAAGTATCCTTCACTTGCTGAAGAAAATCTGGCTTAACTTGCATTTCTGAAATCAAAGCTCCATCATCTAAAACTCCCAACCTCGGTAACACTCCTAGGTGGTCTCCCATGAAAGATTGCTTTAATCTTTTTAGGATCAACTTTAACACCATCAGCTGATACCACATGACCCAGAAATGATACCTCATTCAACCAGAATTCACACTTACTGAACTTGGCATAAAGCTGCTTATCTTTCAAAGTCTGCACAACAATCCCCAAATGCTCATCATGTTCCTTTGGAGTCTTAGAATAAAATAGAATATCATCAATGAAAATAACCACAAACCGATCCAAGTAGGGCTGGAAAAATCCGGTTCCTCATGTCCATAAAAGCAGCAGGGCATTCATCAATCCAAACGGTACGACCCTAAACTCATAATTACCATACCGAGTGCGAAAAACTGTCTTAAGCACATCTGACTCTTTAATCTTAAACTGATGGTAGCCAGATCTTAAATCAGTCTTTGAAAATACCCTGGTACCTTACACTGATCGAACAAGTCATCCATCCGAGGCAGTGGATACTAGTTCTTTATGGTGGCTTTATTCAACTGTCAGTAGTCGATACACAATCGAAATGATCCATCCTTCTTTTTCACAAAGAGGACTGGAGCTGCCCAAGGTCAAACACTCAGTCTGATGAATCCTTTATCAAGTAGTTCTTGCATCTGGATCTTTAGTTCTCAGAGTTCTGTGGGTGCCATTTTGTAGGGAGCAATAGAGATCGGTGCAGTACCAGGTACTAACTCAATGGTAAACTCTATTTCCCTATCAGGTGGCAACCTAGGAAATTCTTCAGGGAAAATATCCTGAAACTCCCGAACAGTGGGCACATTGAAAACCTTAAGTTCATCATTTTTAGTCTCCTTTGCATAACACAGGTAGGCAACACACCCCTTTCTGATAAGCCTTTTAGCTATAGTGGCTAAAATCACATCAGAGAGAAAATCTGATCTCTCACCCACAATGAGCACCTCTTGATCATCTGCAGTTTTAAGGGTCACTCTCTTTCTTTTACAATCAATAGTGGCATGGTAAGTGGATACACAATCCACACCCAGAATCACATCAAACCCTCAGAAGGGGAGATCAATTAAGTCAATAGGAAACACAAAACCTTGAGCACTAACCAGACAATCTCTATAAACTTTGTTCACTACCACACAATGCCCCAAAAGATTACTCACTAAAATATCCTGGTCTTATTAACAGTCATTCAATCTCTTATCTCGAGCAATATCAATATCAATACCAAAATGCAAGGAACCAAGATTCATCAAAGCATAAACTGAAAGAAATTTGCCATCATCTTCATGAACTCAGACTGCTACGAAGGGAGAGGTGCAGCCGACGGAGCATTCTGTTGCCGCAAAAATTTCGGGGACCGAAACCAAATAGAAGCTGCACTCTCTAACACCCTCACGCCTACCATCATCGGAAACCATTCTAACACTCTTTAACAGTAGGAGCAAGCATACGTTAATCTCACATACTATACTGTCCAAAATTAATTGGCATGTACATGTACTTATATCAATCCTATTTAACCACTCCGATCATAGAATCGCCTAAACCGAAGCTCTGATACCAATATAAATTGTAACACCCTTAAGCCGTACGTTACCTTAATTAACTATTCATTTTAAATCGGTTAACATAATTAAACTAATCAGGTTATTAAATAGCAAATTAATTAAAATCGGTACATTTTTTTTCTACGGACATTACTATGACAATTAATTAAATCAATCGATCACAAGTCACTAGGCCTTTAATCTTACAATCACATTTTAACTTACTATCAATTTTGTCGATTGATCTATAACTGTCTAAGGTCACTATTCATTTGGTCAGTTTTCAATAACATGCATTCACACATTTATCATTCTCAATTTCCTTTATGCTTACTTTCCTATCACATTATATGACATGCCAACATTCATTCACACACGTTCAGTCATAAATAGAAAAAACATCACACACATAGTCACAAATATGTTTACCAGTTTTACAGACCGATACAAATCACAATACCCAATACTAAATATAAGACATATACATGCCAAACTCTTACGTACTTATAATCCAAAATAATACTCGGTATGCTCCCAAAATATATGTGAGGTGCCTTGCTCCGATCCTAGGACGAACCTACACGCAGTCGAACAAAACTATGTGCTGAGCATTAAAAATGCCCAGTGTTGATTGCAATTTCAAAAATTTTCACTAAACTAAGGTTCACATGCACAAACATTATTCAAAATATACTTATAAATAAATATTAATAATAAACAATTAATTTTCTTAATTTATTAATTATGCACACCATAATCCACATAATTATCAATAAATCAATTAATTAGGGCCATTTATACAATTACCACACATCAATTACCTTAATTATCATTTTTTTATTAACTTATGGCAATTTTCCAATTTTACCCTTAAACTTTTCAAAAATGACAAATATGCCCTCAGTTCATTTTATTTTAACAAATTTACACTTATGCCATTAATTCATTCTAACTCACATATATTTACATTTATACCATCAATTCATTTTCTTTTCAGATAATTTACGATTTTGCCATCAATTGAATTCCAATTTCATACACTAGTTCATTTATTTTTCATCAAAATTACGATTATACCCTTATTTTACTTTTCTTTACTCATAATTACCAAAATTACTTTACTTTTCTTTACTTATAATTACCTAAATGCCCTTATTTTTATCTCTCTTTACCATTTTTCATTATTTAACATGTAAAATTACTATTTTACCCTCCAATTTCAATTTTCATGCCAAATTACATTTTTGCCCTTCAAAAATCACCAATTTTCACATTTAGCCATTTAATGACATTTTTGCTCTTATTTGTCATCATTCACACACATAAATATAAAATTTCCGTATTACCCTCAGACTTTTTATATCATGTCATTTATACCCTTTTTACTTATAAACATCAAAGTGATCCTATTTTAACTACTTTAATCACCCTTAGTACACTTAAATACCACTTTTAATCATATAATTCCATAAAATTACAACTAGGTCCTTATTATGTCACTTTTTCAAAAATTTACATTTTTAACCTCATATTTGATCAAATTACCAATTTACCCTTTTACTTACACTTTTTACCTAGCTTTCCCACTTTTTACCAACCTTTTGAAAAATTACTGTTTTTCCCTCAAAAATTTTAATAATCCCAATTACATCCTTTTTACACATAAACATCAAATTAATCACATTTTACCCATTTAAAGCTCATTATTACCCTTTTTGCCCCGGTATAATGCTGGTAGACTCTATGTACAGGATAAACGGGACGCAAAACCCTAAAGGCTCACAATAATCTGGAGAGACCTCTGATTGATCACTCTAGCCTTTTTAAACCTGAAGGAACCCCGAAGGATTACTCCAGTCTTTCTAAATAAATACTTTTAAAAATACATAATAGGTCCATCAATAACCTATAAAATTAGTGAGACGCCATGCTCGCTCCAGCGGTCTTATGTCCATATGGCTAGCCAATATATCCTGATACTGGACTCGATTACCAGCTCATGACATAGGGCAACATTATTTTATTTTCCACATTATTAATGCGTCATACATACTTTTTCATGGCATATCATCATCTCATCTCATTCCTTTTCATGCCATTTCATCGTTATGCATGTGAATACCACCCTTAAACCATCACATGCCATGTAAACACATAAATTCATCATGGTACATATGCACATACACATACATTGTAACACCCCAAAAATCACCCTAGAAGAATTGAGTGTCACTGGTGTAATAATGTGCATGATAATTAGGGTTTACAGCCTTGGACCTAAGTGAGAAAGTGAAGTGCGGGACTTAATTGAAGGAAAATAAAGTATTGTAGTTGCTGAATTGTACTTTGTATGATTAACTAGCAAATGAAGATTTATTTAGTGTAATGGCTGTTAATTAAGTTAATCAAAAGTTAGTGGGATCAGCTGTATGTTAGTGGATTTAGCTGGATGCTAGTGGACTCCATGTGTTAGTGTGTGAACCAGCCACCTTGTGTAGGGAGAGTGAGAACTTGACACCTCATTCTTACATGCAAGCATGAGGTGGATTAGTGAGTAAACCTGTCTTTTGTTCCTTGATTCAGCCATTTTGATCCCTTGATCCGGCCCTCACTCTCTCATGAGTTCATTCTTCCTTTTTGCTCTTCTTTCATTTGTTCTCTTTGACCATGGAGACCAGATGGTAGATATTGATAGATAGAAGATTGTGCATTATTGTCTAGAAAAGGTATATTGATGTTGAGTTCATCTTCTTCATATCTTTCTATTTGCTTCATAATTGTTATGGGTAAAGTCTAATGGACTTAAATGTGTTGTGTGCTTATGTGTTATGAGTTGAAGAGCCAGGTAGAGCTGGAAAAGGGAAGGAGAAAGTGATATAGAAGAGTAAGAAGGAGTGCTCCAAGAGGTTAGGGATTTGTTGTGTTTTGATGTGATTAATGTGTTTGAAGTTCTTGTAAATGAGATGTGATACTGATTTTGTTATTGATATTGAATTGGATAGTGAACAAGTGTAAAGTGATTATTGTAGTGATATTAGTGTTAATGGCATCTAGTGATTTGTAATATTTATTGGCATGCTCAAATTGATTGTGTATCATGACATGTAAATGAAGAGGTAAAGTATGCTTGTGTGGTGAAGAGGGTTGTCCAAGCATGTGAATGCAAGAATGCCAAGTATGAGAAAAAGCACAGCTGTGTCTTGGTAAAACACAGCTGTGAAGTGGAAATTTGGCATTCGTCACGGTGACAACCAAATTGATTGTGACCGTGAGGCATCAAAATGAGCATTCTGTTTTGAAGTGCAGTATGTCACGGTGACAATCAAACTCATTGTGACCGTGACATACCCCAGACATGCATTCTGCCCGTGAGTTGGTCATAAGTCACGGTGACAATCAGATTGATTGTGACCGTGACCTATCACAAACTACATTCTGTTTTGGGGATTCAGTATGTCATGGTGACAACCAGATTGATTGTGACCGTGACCCCTCTGTCTTGGCAATGTAACCCTATTGCATATGAATGTATAAATTGTGCAATCTTATCTATAACTAGGAGCCTTATTGTATGAGCATTATATCAATGATAAATGAAGTTTATGTGCATACAACTAGGGTGATTATGTGAATTAGAGATGCATGATAGCCTAACTAAGCTTGAATGCATCATCATGCGAACATGTGATTATGTGAATTAGAGATGCATGATAGCCTAACTAAGCTTGAATGCGTCATCATGCGAACATGTGACAATGTGAATTACAAATGCATGATAGCCTAACTAAGCTTGATTGCATTATCATGCGAATTATGAACATGTGAGGAGAATCAAATCATGCGAATGAATTTAATATGCGAATGAATAATGCCATGAGAATGAATGCGTAGTGTATGAATAAAGTAATAAGCCTGTAGTCGAGTCGTGGATAAATAAGCATGCTTATGAAGGGCTAGTGATTTGCGGCTGCTAGTGATTGGCACCGACGGGTGTCTAGTGATTGATACCGACGGGTATTTTGTGATATAGCGATCGAGACTTCTGTCTTTAGTGATAAAGTGTTCGAGGCCTCGGTCTCTAATGTTATTGATCAGTGTACCCGTATCCATTCCTAAGACTATACAGGCTATTAATGAATAATAAGAATATTGTATGTGTTCATGATAAATATGTGTTGGAATTATTGTTCTTGATGATAGTGTGATATTTATGCCATGCTATTGAATTAGAAATAATGCAATGAGCCTACAATTGGCTTAGTGTAGTGACTAATGAGCAGTGTAAATGGATATTGAATGATAGTGACTTATTGTTCCTCATTGACTTGGTGAAGTGAATATTGAACATGGTAAGTGAATAGCGATTTAAAGCATGTTATAGATAGCTTATGACTTGTGATTAACATGAGTTACAGCGTATTGACATGATAGCGTAATATTGATCTAGTGAGTGTACATCATATGCCATATGTGTTAAGCATGCTCTCTATTGTGTAATGCTTTGTGATTATTGTGTTAGTACCTGTTTGTACATCCCCACTAAGCGTGTCTCCCGTGTAGGTTGTGAATTGGAGTCAAGTTTTTGAAGAAGTACTGCAGGCCACCATAGGAGCGTGAAGTGTCTCTTCAAGTGTATAGTTTTGTATTTGGAGCTCCATTTTGTAAAAGCTATTCTTTTGTATATGTATAGTGTTATATGTAACGTATAGTAGTGAAGCTAGTAACTTGTAATAGTGTATAGTGAAGAACATCCGATAAAATTATAGTGTAGTGGTATGCATGAATTATAAGAAATGGTAATGTTAAAATGTAAGGAAAGTTAATAAGATAATTGCATGATAGTGCTGTGTAGCGCTCCCTTGTCCTTCCAGGGGGCATTGGGGTGTCACAAGTTGTGGTATCAGAGCATAGGTTTAGGCGGTTTTGGACTATAGAAGTTATAGTGAATAGAATTGTTTAGAGTCTGTCTAAAGTATGGCCATAATGCAGAAATTGTGTGTTCGTTTTGTAGCATAACATGGAAACTGATCCTAGTGAAGAAATAGGTGAAACAACCGGAAGTGTTAACCCGGGTAGAGCTAACCGAAATCAGTTTGTACCTGAGCCTCCACCAAACAGGGATGCAAATCCACCTCTTATGCAAGAAAATGCCATGTTAATGCAAGGGTTTATGCGAATGATTGATAGGATGACGGCCCCCAAACCTCCTTCAGATTTGATTAGGAAAAGAGGGGCAGAAGAGTTTAAGGGAACCTCAATGGATGAGTCGGACATAGCTGAGTATTGGATAGAGAAAATAGATCGAGTGCTACAAGAAGTGCATTGTCCTCAAGAGCAACGAGTGGAATGTGCTGTGTCTTTGTTACAAGGACCAGCATATGATTGGTGGAAATTGGTATTGAGGGATCCGCAACGACCTACAGAATTGACTTGGGAATTCTTTGTGCAAGAATTCGAAAAGAAATATGTTACCAAAGCTTATCGAGAGGCTAAGTGGAGAGAATTTGTGAGTCTAAAGCAAGGAAGTATGAGTGTAGCAGAATATGATAAAGAATTTTGTCGTCTCATTAAATATGTGCCTAAAGACCTAAGGACGGATGAGTTTAAGTGTCAACAATTTGAAGAGGGCTTGGATGAGATGATTAAGGGGTTGTTGGCAGCTACGACATCAATGCAAACAGTTAGTTACTATCAATTGGTACACGCTGCATTGAAGGTAGAGAAATCTGAGATAGTTCAAAGAAAGAATCAAAAGAGAAAGACACAAGACCGTGGACATGGGTATAGTTGGGCAAAGGATAACAAAGGCGTACAAGATGCAACTCCAAAAGCAGTGAACCGAGACAAGTCAAGTAAGCGAACTCGAGTATCTGAAGTTGGGTTTAAAGTCCCACCAAGCACGGGAAGTGTCCCGGAGCCATGTGAGCATTGTGGGCGGTCTCATTGGGGAGTATGTCGAAAGCTCACAGGAGCTTGTTTTAAGTGTGGGAGCTCTGAACATATGGTTGCAAGATGTCCACAAGCGCAAGAGAATTTGACTATGCAATCAGGAAGAGATAGTGTATCAAACCCTACGGGTGAAAGAAGAGGTATAACCGGGAATAGAACTGGTCAAGCCGGACAACGACCGGGCATAGTTTCAGAAACAGTGGAAGGACCTAATGTATCGAGAGGGAAAGTGTATGCTTTGACTATGGAAGCGGATAAGAGACGGCAAGACGAGATACCCGGTATGAGTTAAGATATAGTTGTGATTGTTAAAGTTAGTGTCTTGCATATTGCATGGGGTAAGAATCATAACATGTATAGATAAGGGAAATTTCGCGGACGAAATTCCTTAAGTGGGGGAGAGTTGTAACACCCCGAAAATCACCCTAGAAGAATTGAGTGTCACTGGTGTAATAATGTGCATGATAATTAGGGTTTACAGCCTTGGACCTAAGTGAGAAAGTGAAGTGCGGGACTTAATTAAAGGAAAATAAAGTATTGTAGTTGCTGAATTGTACTTTGTATGATTAACTAGCAAATGAAGATTTATTTAGTGTAATGGCTGTTAATTAAGTTAATCAAAAGTTAGTGGGATCAGCTGTATGTTAGTGGATTTAGCTGGATGCTAGTGGACTCCATGTGTTAGTGTGTGAACCAGCCACCTTGTGTAGGGAGAGTGAGAACTTGACACCTCATTCTTACATGCAAGCATGAGGTGGATTAGTGAGTAAACCTGTCTTTTGTTCCTTGATTCAGCCATTTTGATCCCTTGATCCGGCCCTCACTCTCTCATGAGTTCATTCTTCCTTTTTGCTCTTCTTTCATTTGTTCTCTTTTACCATGGAGACCAGAGGGTAGATATTGATAGATAGAAGATTGTGCATTATTGTCTAGAAAAGGTATATTGATGTTGAGTTCATCTTCTTCATATCTTTCTATTTGCTTCATAATTGTTATGGGTAAAGTCTAATGGACTTAAATGTGTTGTGTGCTTATGTGTTATGAGTTGAAGAGCCAGGTAGAGCTGGAAAAGGGAAGGAGAAAGTGATATAGAAGAGTAAGAAGGAGTGCTCCAAGAGGTTAGGGATTTGTTGTGTTTTGATGTGATTAGTGTGTTTGAAGTTCTTGTAAATGAGATGTGATACTGATTTTGTTATTGATATTGAATTGGATAGTGAACAAGTGTAAAGTGATTATTGTAGTGATATTAGTGTTAATGGCATCTAGTGATTTGTAATATTTATTGGCATGCTCAAATTGATTGTGTATCATGACATGTAAATGAAGAGGTAAAGTATGCTTGTGTGGTGAAGAGGGTTGTCCAAGCATGTGAATGCAAGAATGCCAAGTATGAGAAAAAGCACAGCTGTGTCTTGGTAAAACACAGCTGTGAAGTGGAAATTTGGCATGCGTCACGGTGACAACCAAATTGATTGTGACCGTGAGGCATCAAAATGAGCATTCTGTTTTGAAGTGCAGTATGTCACGGTGACAATCAAACTCATTGTGACCGTGACATACCCCAGACATGCATTCTGCCCGTGAGTTGGTCATAAGTCACGGTGACAATCAGATTGATTGTGACCGTGACCTATCACAAACTACATTCTGTTTTGGGGATTCAGTATGTCACGGTGACAACCAGATTGATTGTGACCGTGACCCCTCTGTCTTGGCAATGTAACCCTATTGCATATGAATGTATAAATTGTGCAATCTTATCTATAACTAGGAGCCTTATTGTATGAGCATTATATCAATGATAAATGAAGTTTATGTGCATACAACTAGGGTGATTATGTGAATTAGAGATGCATGATAGCCTAACTAAGCTTGAATGCATCATCATGCGAACATGTGATTATGTGAATTAGAGATGCATGATAGCCTAACTAAGCTTGAATGCGTCATCATGCGAACATGTGACAATGTGAATTACAAATGCATGACAGCCTAACTAAGCTTGATTGCATTATCATGCGAATTATGAACATGTGAGGAGAATCAAATCATGCGAATGAATTTAATATGCGAATGAATAATGCCATGAGAATGAATGCGTAGTGTATGAATAAAGTAATAAGCCTGTAGTCGAGTCGTGGATAAATAAGCATGCTTATGAAGGGCTAGTGATTTGCGGCTGCTAGTGATTGGCACCGACGGGTGTCTAGTGATTGATACCGACGGGTATTTTGTGATATAGCGATCGAGACTTCTGTCTTTAGTGATATAGTGTTCGAGGCCTCGGTCTCTAATGTTATTGATCAGTGTACCCGTATCCATTCCTAAGACTATACAGGCTATTAATGAATAACAAGAATATTGTATGTGTTCATGATAAATATGTGTTGGAATTATTGTTCTTGATGATAGTGTGATATTTATGCCATGCTATTGAATTAGAAATAATGCAATGAGCCTACAATTGGCTTAGTGTAGTGACTAATGAGCAGTGTACATGGATATTGAATGATAGTGACTTATTGTTCCTCATTGACTTGGTGAAGTGAATATTGAACATGGTAAGTGAATAGCGATTTAAAGCATGTTATAGATAGCTTATGACTTGTGATTAACATGAGTTACAACGTATTGACATGATAGCGTAATATTGATCTAGTGAGTGTACATCATATGCCATATGTGTTAAGCATGCTCTCTATTGTGTAATGCTTTGTGATTATTGTGTTAGTACCTGTTTGTACATCCCCACTAAGCGTTATCGCTTAGCACGGGTGCTTGTCTCCCATGTAGGTTGTGAATTGGAGTCGAGTTTTTGAAGAAGTACTGCAGGCCACCATAGGAGCGTGAAGTGTCTCTTCAAGTGTATAGTTTTGTATTTGGAGCTCCATTTTGTAAAAGCTATTCTTTTGTATATGTATAGTGTTATATGTAACGTATAGTAGTGAAGCTAGTAACTTGTAATAGTGTATAGTGAAGAACATCCGATAAAATTATAGTGTAGTGGTATGCATGAATTATAAGAAATGGTAATGTTAAAATGTAAGGAAAGTTAATAAGATAATTGCATGATAGTGCTGTGTAGCGCTCCCTTGTCCTTCCAGGGGGCATTGGGGTGTCACATACATACATTCGACCCACTTTTTAACTTTTCACCATTAATTATTTCAATCAACTTTATCATTCATTTAGGCCAATTACATGTTGTATAACATCACTATACCATTTATTTCCATTAAAACCCATCAAAATTATGCCTTTACCCATGTGTACCATTCGGCCTCATGTGTATCACATATATAACACATCCTTCACATGGTCTAACACATACAATTCATTATTTGACATGCCATATACTATAAATCCATTATAAACTTGCATTAAACAATATTAAAACCTATGAATATCCCATTAATTCCATTCGGCCAAAGAAGTATCTTTTTACACATAATTCTTTTCTTCACTTTAATCATTCGTTCATGTTATACAGATGTTAAACATATCTTAAACATCATTTATATGCCATAAATCATCTTAGAATTCAATTAATTCCTTAATATTTAATTCGGCCACAATCAAATTTTTCATACCACTTTGATTTAATTTCGTTTAGTCATATTTATACACTATTTTAAGCCTTCTAAACATGAATATCAAATTAGATTCAATTAAACACATCATTATCTTATGCCTACACTTAAACATAACATAAAATCCATATATAAACCATGGAAATAGATTGAATTTGCAATCGCTAACCTCAGTTCCTTGCTATACACTCCTTGAGGAGTCTTTTTCTTGTCCTTTGGTTGACTAGATATTCCTTCACTTATTAGACATAATAGTTTTCATACACAAAAATGTAGATCTTGTTAAAACCATGCTTCCTTTCCACAAATAAACTTCATAAACATCTTTTTCACATCCTAAAGTACCCTTAGGAATCTTGAAACCAAATTAAAAATAACTAAAACACATACCTCAATTTCACACCTAAACTTTCAAGTCTAGGTTTCACCAACTTTTCAACCACCAAATGGACTTCCAGGGGTACCAATAGAAACTAAAGGAGTTGAAATTTGATGGGGAGGCTTGATTTTGGTGTGAGATGGATGAAATTTGGAAGAAAAATGGAGGAAAAAGGGAGAAGATGAGTTCGGCAAAGGAGAAGAGAGAGGAGGGCGGTTCCAAATGGAGAAATCTGGATTTCTCCAGCCATTTGGGTCTATTTATATTAGTCCCATTAAACTGAACCGGGTCCAACCGGAGTGGTCGAACTGGTTTGGACCGATTTTCAGTTTTCGGGTCATTTTGCACTCTTTTGGGTAAACTGAATGTTCCTGACCTATTTTTCACTCTCAATCAATTCTATCATGTTTAAAATATGAAGAATAGTCTCCGCAAAAAATTTCAGCTCAATCGGAGTCCATTTGTGGCCCGATTCACCTAAATCAGTCCGGTTCGATTCAGTCGGTTTCTGCCGAAAAACTCAAATCTAAAGCTGTTAAAAAATTCTAAAAATTATTTCGAGCTTGTATACCTCCCACACTGATGCTTTTTATCCACTCTAATATTTTCTAAAAATTCAATCAAATCTCGGTCAAAATCCGGTTGAACCGAACCGAACTTCAGACGGACATTTGGGGGCCGATATGACCTCGTTTTCACACAAAACTGTACCACCTGACTCCGTTCACTCTACAAATCATTTCTATGCAATAAAATATTTATGACTTATTGTTGCTATTACCTTTCCAGTAGGTCACCCATCCCAGAATTGCTATGACTCAGGCACATTTCACTTTTAAACTTTACTGAATATAAAACTCCAGAAACATAGTCTCATGCTGCGAAACTAACAACAGAAACTACCAAAAATACTGAATACTTCTGGGCTATCATGCAGGTCATTACAGTAATAGTTTTAGGATCTAATGGTTGATCAGCTTTGATTTATAGTTCTTAAACTTATTTAAGTTTAATTGTACTCCCACTATCTTCTGTTAGAAGAAATTATTTCTCTAAGAATACATCATGCTTTAAAACAAACACTTTGGGTACCATATAAATAGACACTTATCAGATTTAGCTTTTAGCTTATGTGATATTGTCCACTTCCCATATTTTCATATGATGACGTACAGGTTTCTTGTTATACCACATCTGATATGATGTAACATCAATTGATTTAGATGGTACTTTGTTTAATGCATAAATAATGGTGTATAATGTGGAGTCCATTGAGATAATATCCCATTATCTCTTAGATAACCTTAAAACTCTTGGCTTAAGTATTTTCCACCTCGATATGATCTTTGTGTTTTAATACTTTTACTAACTTGCTTCTATACTTCATTTCTAAATTCTTTGAACTTTTTAAAGGCTTAATATATAAATCTCATCAGATAGATGTATCCAAATCTGGAGTAATCATCTATGAAGGTTATGAAGCAAAGATAACCTCCTTTAATATGAGTGGACATTTGACCACATACATTTGAATGTATCAGTTCTAATGTTTCACTAACACATGTTCCTTTACCACTAAAGGATGCTCTTTTTCATTTTGTTTAATAAATAAGATTTGCATGTTTCATATGACTCATAGTCAAATGATCCTAAACAGACTTGCATAACTCAGACATGTGAGTTTTATTTATATAGCCTAAAGAATAATGCCATAAAAAAAGATGTGTTTAAATTAACTTTCTTTGATCTCTCGGTATTTATATTACAGATTTCCATATCTAATAAATACTTGGCATCAAAGTAATTCATAACTTCTCCCTCTTAGGAGATTCAAAATATGTATTGAAGTTCTTCCTCTAATGATCAACTCTTATCACAATAAAAGCAAGTCATTTTAGTGTCAGTCTTAATAGGCTACATGCCATTTTCCTTAATTCCATCTTAGGCCATGACCGACCTCTTTTACTTTTTAAAATGCTTATTCTTCTTAAAGAAGTAGAATCAACCACTATGACTACTTTTTGATTCTTTTAAATAGATCTCTTAGCAGTCTAGGTGCAAGTTCATCCGTCCAGCCAATGTGGTGGGATTATTCCTTACATAATAGCTAAGCACGAATTTGTTAATAACTATTAGGAAGAAGTTTAAGAATTAAGTCCATACTTAATTCATGACCCATCACAATGCTTAAAAAAGATGATTTTCTTAATACAGCCAACATTTTTAGCCTATCTTGCATAGTTCAAGTGCCTTCCAGCATCTTAGGATGGAATAAGAAATTTAATATATCATATTGATCAATTTAAGCTTGTTCAATGAACAATTCTCTTAGATAAAAGATGATAGTGTGAGCATTAATATGTTCACATTATTTCTAAAGTTCTATAGACATAGAAGCAAGCATGATACATATCTCCTATGATGCGCGTCGAACCCCGCCAAGCGTGAAAGCCCACCTTTAAGGTTCGAGAGAGCTTAGTAAAACCTGTAAAGCTTACAGGGGCATCTATTTTGGGCAACAAGAGGTGTTTTAGCGTCACCACCCAATAGAACATTGCAAAAGTTCATCTATCTTCATTAAGCCTAAGACGTCACGTATATATCTATTTTGGGCAACAAAGAGATACTTTGAAATCTCTTTCATTTATACATTGGTTAAAGTTGCAAATGAGTTTTTAAATTAAGTTTTCATCCTTTTTCTTAGGCAATTATGCAATTTATTAAGGAGTAAATCAAGCACATAATGAAAGCAATAAATGATACAACTTAAATAAAATAAATAAAAACACATTAATTTATATCAAAATAGGGGCAAAATACAACCCCAACTAATAAAAGAAATAAACAATCATGCATAAAAATGGGATATTTATTTAAGAATAGGAACATTGGTTCCCTCATGCATATTCACAAAAATGATAATTTTTAAGGTGACCTTTAATTAAGGGAAATCTAGGACATTGGTCCTATTTTATTAGAGAAAACCTTATTTTATTTGTAAAAATCATTTTGGTGCTTTTTTATATTAACAAACAAAAATAACATTTATGATAACTAAATCAAATGATAAAATTTGAGGAGAATAAAAACTAAAAAAAATACAAAAAGAGAATGATTGAGGAGAATGAACGAAAATAAAGTCACTTGTCTAATTTTAGCCCCCATTCTGTCATCCATACTTAAATAAAGCGCAAAAATAAAATAACATTTTAGAAAAGTCAAAAAAAATTAAAAATAATGCAAGTGACAAAATAATAGAGAAATATTAAATAAACATTTAAACTAAATAACACAAAGAAAAATATAAGAAAAGAGAAATAAAATATGAAAATGAAGAAGAACCAGATCAGGAATGACCAAATAGATGAGGGATGGCCGTCTGAGAGGTGACCGATGAGAGGAAGAAGTACTCCATGACAACTCACTTGAGCGACGGCCGTCAGTAAGGCCTTTATCCCATCGGTCATCTCCAAATCTCAAAAACAATGGGGAAAACTCATTAAAATCCAAAATCTTATATTATACAGATATTAAACTGTTATTTCATGCAATTATATTTAAACATAATATTATCAAAACAATTACGGCATAAAAAATAATAAAATTACGGAACAAAATAAATTAATCTACATTTTGCACCAAATCATATATCTCACATCAATATCGAAATTAATGCAAGAATGACTAACCCAGAATATTTACCCTTTGAATATTGATCTCTAGAAGGCAAAAGTTGTGTAGATCTCCCTTGAATTACACAAGGATTGGTTGACAGTTAAACAAATTGAAAATAATTTTCTCTCTCTAAAAAGTTTCTTTTAAAATAATTTAAAATTTTAGGAAGGTAAATTAAGAAAAGAGAATTTATTTCCCTTTCTCAAATTCACTTCATATTCTTTTTTAATAAATTTCAAAACAAAAATAAATAAAAAGAAAAAGCTTTTGCATATAAAAATCAATTTGCTCTCCTAATAATTTCTCTTAGAAAAAATCCCTAGCAAAATTCCTTTTGCCTCTCTATTTATAGGCCACATTCTGATTTAAGGATAAATATGAACTTTTTGGTTTATCCTTGAAGATAAAATTGACATTTGGTTTGTCCCTATATATAAATGATTTCAAATTATCTTTGGGGATAAATTCAAATATTTTTAATTTATCCCTAAAGTTAAATGTCAAATATTCGATTTATCCTTGGAGATAAAGTGGTTTTATATTATCAATTAGGGATAAAATCAAATATCTTGAGTTTATCCTCAAAGATGGGTATCTTGAATCACTTCAAACTTATCCCTAAACAAAAAATAAGAGCTTAACTCCCTGAGATAATATTTGGATTTTCTACTGAGGAAAAACTGAAATCATCTTTAGGCAGTGACCGACGGGCATGCTACAGAGGAGGGATGGGCATCGGTAAATTAGAAAATTAAAAATGCCGCTCATGTGAGGGGCGGGCGTCCCTTGTGAGAGGGGCAGACATCCGCACTGATAGACCGACAGGCGCTCCTTTAAGCGAGGGATGGGCATCGATCATCCATTATAGTGCGTGACACGTTGTCCATCATCCACAAGAGGTGGGAGTGCCTCAGTTATGACCGACGGCATCCCTCATTTAAGGGACGGGCATCAATCAAAGGAACAAGAAATTTTTCTTTCAAAAGCCTCTCTTTTTTGTATTAAAAGAATTTGTGGTCATAAAGAAACTTCAAAACTTGTGGAAATCATAGGTGGGAACCTATAGCCTCGGCCTTCTACCTGAAATAGACATAAGTTTCCTTATTAGGTAACTCTGATCTGGGCTGCCTTGGGACCCGGTGTCTACAGTTGCCCCTAATTTTGGGGAGACTATGCACTGGCATCTAAATGAGCCAAAATTTAGAGAAAAGGAAAGAAGCGCCTACCTAAGGTAGTCTTTACCTTTTGCTATACGGTTTGAAGATCGTGGATCGTGGCTTATGATTGTCGCCACTAAGTCATTTTGAGGACTTCGGTTGAATATTTTTAACATATGATTATCGCCGTCAAGACCTTGGCATATGATTGTTGCCTTTGAGTCATCCTGAAGACTGCCTTAGATCTATCTGGCATGTGATTGTCACCATCAAAATGCTCTGAAGACTACAGTCTATCCATCCTACATATGATTGTTGCCATCAAGATATCGGCATATGATTGTCACCCTCGAAGCACTAGCATATGATTGTCACCGTTGCATCATCCTATAAACTATAGTTGGTTTATCTGGCATATGATTGTCACCATCAAGACTGTTTGTTCGGCATGTGGTTGTTATCAAGGGGACATCGGCATATGATTATCGCCTTCAAGCCACTGCTATATAATTGTTGCCAACGACCCCTACTTGTAACTGCAATTGGTCTGTCTGGCATATAATTGTCACCATCTAGATGTCGGTATATTATTGTCGCCATGGAGTCACTAGCATATGATTGTCGCTAATGACCCTGCACTTAACCGGTCTGGTATATGATTGTTGCCATGTAGATATCAACATGTGATTGTTGCCATTGAGCCACTAGCATATGATTGTCGCTAATGCCCTTTTGGAAACTTTCTTTGGTGTGGCTTATCATTAACACAACTTAATTATTACGACAAGTTTTAGCTCGCGAGTCGTGATGTAGACTATTGAGGTGTAATTCCTATAATTTCAAAAAATCTTGTTAATTTATTGTTTTAACTGGGTTTATTGTCTTGCTTATTTATCTCTC
Source organism: Excoecaria cochinchinensis (assembly GCA_947683425.1). Taxonomy (NCBI): domain Eukaryota; kingdom Viridiplantae; phylum Streptophyta; class Magnoliopsida; order Malpighiales; family Euphorbiaceae; genus Excoecaria; species Excoecaria cochinchinensis. The sequence goes on from CANTUQ010000020.1 coordinate 6,299,849, forward strand.
TTTTTATCTTTACCTCTTTTATTTTATTATTATTATTATCATGTTCTTTTTATTACTTTTTTCTTTATTATTATTTGCATTTTTGTGTTATATGCTTTGAAACAGAATAAAATTTAAATGCAACTTCAAAAATATGACTAAATAATGAAAAGTTTATTCATAAAAAATATCCATATACAAAACTCCCTGAATATGCACTACATAAGAGGATAGTCAGATGGCTATCTAGGTCCTGGTCACTGTAGACACGTGGATCGACTGGACACTGGAAATCGATGGCCCTTCTCTCGAGGACTGGTTCTGGAGGAAGAGGGCTGTTGGGTAATATACACATGGGGGGATCGAGCCATTGTTGGAGGCACTAGTCACGGAGGATGCTAGAACTAAATCCGAGCATACCCGTTCAGAAAAGGTTGCGCACAAGTCCTAAGGAAATCCATGAACTCCCTAATCACTATGGCCAGCTCTGTAAAAACCTGTGTCTGCTATGAGCTCTGATATTTAGAGGCATCCCTGATCTTTGTAAGCCGATCTCCCATGTCCTCCCATAGCTCTCTTACAGTCCCTGATATCCCCAATATAGAGGTCTCAAGAATCTGAGGGAGGTGACAGACTCATCAATAAGCTGGATGGCCTCATTGATCCTATGAGCTGCCTCTGCCTATAAAGCACTTAGATCTTACCTCAAACTCTTTATGAGCCTCTCTTGCCTGTACAACCACTCATCCAACCTCCTAGCTCTCTCCTCTATACTCTGGTCCATCGCAGCAAGAGTAGCGGTGATAGCCGAATGATTTCATACTGCATAGACGGGAGAGGCACCTGTGTACTAGACTTTGTAACACCCCCATCGCCGCCCCCGTTGGAAGGACGCCGACGGGCGCGCTACCCGACATTCACTCACACAGATATGCACATGCACAATGCGGAAGCATCCATTCATACATAACATACATACGAAAAATACTGGTTAATTAAAAACTTGACTTAACTTGCGGGCACAAACTGATCATGCAATAACTCACACACACACAGGCACTAAGCGGAAGTATAAAGCGAAGGAATAACTTAACATAAAAACATAATAACGTTTACATTCCCAAAAGTAAACTCAAGATTCTTACATGTCAATACATAAATACAATACTACAGAAATACAAAAACTGAAGTATAGAAACTGAACAAAATACAAAACTTCTAACTTCAACATGGCCGACCTTGCAGATGCGCGACTCGAACAGAACCAAACTTGCCACCTGCACGGAAAGGAAATCCGTGCTAAGCGATAAATGCTTAGTGGGGAGAACACACAAAAGTATGGACGGCCATTCACAATGGTCGCCAATGCATAACACATTCAAATGACAAAAGCGGATATTCATAACCCAAATATGATCATGCTGGCATAGTAAAGGCATTCATTCGAAAACTCACATCCACATCTATATACTTATCTCTAAAATAAGCCAAAGTAGACCTAATACCACACACGATACAAGTATCATCATACATTACTATATACAATCTAACATGCATATACTTAGCAAGCATAGTCACATGAAATAAATACACATACAACTATTATGCCAAAGTACCCATGCATTAACGGAAAACCCATTCACATGCAAAACAGTTATCAGGCAGTAATGTACCCATCTATCATACCGAAGACACTAGTTATCTAAACATACTTTGACATCTCAAACACACACTAGTCAAAATCCAAGGAACGGCATCCAAAGCACCACATCACCGCTGCACAACTCTAATATATAAAATATTCATGCCGACACCACTCTAATAGCGGAGACCGAAGACATAATCATATAACATCATATTGATATCATCACCATGCAGAAAGTACAGTTAAACATTACCTACTTGCCGTCACAACTGCTTCGGTTCACATGCTTATAAATAACAAAACCATGCTTAAGTCACATACATAAATACATTAGTCGAATCATATTCAAAGCATTCAGAAACTTATAACAAATCACATGACCAGTACGGATAAAAGTGTTAGATATCCAAATCATGCTTACAATAAAAAGACATACATTCTGAAGCTCAAATCAACATTCATATACTAATAAACTGGTTTCCCCAAATCATTATCGTGCTCATTCGGATATCACATTCTTATAGTTATTTCAAAGTAAAATAAACCAACAAAGCACCTGCTGACTCACAATAGTGGATAACGAGTGTACTATCGCTACCTTACGGGTGCGAATCGAACTATCACCACCTTACGGGTGCGAATCGAAAACCATTTTATTTTTATTACATTTCACAGAGAGGGGATCTTAAACAAGATCCAAACACATTAAAAAGGATCGCGAGGATCCGAGCTCAGAAAGGATTCGCGAGGAACCAAACGGGGACCTGATCAGGGTCCAAATCATTCAAAGGGCGCTGCAGCTACATAAGACTCTATTAGGCATGCCTAACTATCCACTAGACTGACTCTCGCAGGTCATACATAAAACAATTCATGTTTCGAATAGTACAACGCATAAATATATATATACATCATGCATAAACCAGAGTATGACAGACATATAAATATGCTCATGAAGTCGGTCATATATCATACAATTCCCATTGCAAAACATAATACAGTCAATACACTTTAACATTAAACAATGTTCTAAAGCATGCCAAGAATCAGGTATAGAAGCACTACCATGCCAATGATTATCAATACAAAATCCTAATCATGCGTTAGGTGAGGATAACTAAGAATAAATCATGCATAAACCAAATTACATTTAAACATAACACTTTGAGTTCAAAGGCTAAAGCATAATAATGCATTCAGACATCCACCATATTATTCAAATAAACTTGACATAGCATAATATCAATCATACCTCATACAATTCATATTCTGAAGCATGCAATAATTCAATCAATCACAGTTTAGCACTACTCAATATACTAAAGCATGACAGGAACACATGCGGAATCATATTATGCCAAGGATTAAAAGCGCATACTTTTAATCGTGGAATGATACAATATACTCTTAAACATGGCAGATTATTCTTAGAGGAGAATCTGATCAAGGATATGCATCATAATACTAATCGCAAATAACTTAAGATAACCATTCATAAAAGCAAAGTAAAATAGCACATAGTAGGGGAAGAAGTCATAACAGCATTTGAAAGTCATTTTATAAGAAAACTAGTCACTAGGGGAACAAGGCAAAATAGCAAAGGCCATACAAGAGCATATAAAAGTATGACATGAATCATACAGTAGTATAAATCCATACAGGTCCATACAGAAGAAATAGGAAATTCATTTTGATTGAAACTGGGCTAATTAAGAAAATGGGGCTGAAGGGAGGTCGGTCACGAGCCATGTCACAACTCGTGACTGGCCTCATGGAAGGGTCACGAGTCGTGACCCCATGTCACGTCTCGTGACATGCCCCACAAGGAAGTCACGAGCCGTGACTCTAAGTCACGTTTCGTGACTTGCCTCACCAGGGAGTCATGAGTCGTAACTCTAAGTCACGTCTCGTGACTTGCCTCTCAGGGCAGTCACGCGTCGTGACTGGAAGTCACGCCCCGCGACTGCCTTCAAATCACCGAAGAGTCATGCGTCGTGACTGGGAGACAGAGTCACACGTCGTGACTGGAAGTCATGACCCATGACTTGCCTCACAAGGGAGTCACGAGTCGTGACTCTAAGTCACGACTCGTTACTTGCCTCTCACAAGGCAGTCACGACACAAATGAACACTGGAAACGAAAATTCTATCAGAATCGCGATTTTTCGCTCCCAGCATGCCCAGAATTCAAAGAACTCAACAAAAACCATTTCAATTTGATTCAAAACACCACCAAATTCATCTTACCTTCCAATCGATCTTCCATGCATGAAAAATACAATAACACCAACTTAATTCAACAATCAAAACAAACAGAATCATGCATAAACACATTCATTTCCCTCAATAACATAAACCCTAGAATTTACAGTAAGTTCAAAACCCAATCTCAGTAACTTCAATTCAATCCTTAACATGCATTACTAACACATCTACTCACATAAACATGCATGTACACATTCCAAAACACACCAAGTTCCAGAAATTAAACAAAACAGATACATTTACATCCTACGTGAGAATTAGGGCAGAGACATTCATAAATTCACAAACTGAAATTGAAGAACACAGAGCTCCCAAACTTGGAAAATGCAACTTCAATCCTCTCTTTAGAAGCCCACCTTATCTTTCCCTTTGTCCTTCTTGCAATCCAAAGCTTGAACAAACAAGAAATCCACAAAATCTTTAGCCAAACCCTAACTGAAGCAAAACCAGTAGATGAAGAAGAAGAAGAAACATAGCACGCAGGAACCCTTAAACCCAACTTACCTCTTCAAGCAAAACACCATCCAAGCTAAACACAACCCCAAGCCAAAAGAGAAGAAAGGAAAAGCAGAGAAAAGAGAAGAGAAGAAGAAGAGGAGGCGTGAGAGGAGGGGGACGGAAACCAAAATCTGTGTTCCCTCTTCTCTCTTCCTCTTACTTCTTCTTTTTCTTCATTCAATGCCCACCTAACAAGCCCACTTGGCAGCTCCCAATTGGACCACAAAACCCACTCAAACTTTCCAACTATGGCACCATACACTCACATGCACCCAAACCTTTCCTTAACTAAATAACTCATGCCAAGGTACCGAACACCCACTTCACTAGATCAATGCCACAACTAAAACACCCTACAACCGTAGACCACAAGCACACACTAACATTTCTCTTCTTACATACTTAATTAATTAATTACCATTAAGTCCTTATTATCCAAATTTCTCACGCATAAATTACTGAAATACACTTGCATTCCTGACTTAGCATGCACATTCCGACTAGGGCTATTTTGGGGTGTGACAGACTTGGTTGGCTCCGCTTGGGGCTCCAGTGGATATGGATGCGCCCGAGTGCCCAGCTCAGCTGTACGGGTAATATCTCCTCTCGCCCTGGGTATCTACCTGCTGAACTGATGGTGGTAGAGGGGTAGGTTCCGGCACCTCTGTATAGCCCTACTGAGAAGCTGGGGTGCGGATCATGTCATCCATTTCTATATCCAAGCCCTAATCTTTGGGTGTATGAGGCTGCTCCTCCTTGGGTTGTTGCTGCTATGGATGGCCCATCTCTAGCTGAACCTCCTCCTCGGGGATCTCATCTGCTGTAAGTTAGAGTGGAGGTAAATGAAAGAGTCATCTGGTCTCAACTACTGTAAGTAATCTATATGCACCCCGATGATCAGGTTTCTAGGCCACCATGCCCATGGTCTGGGCCACGGCCAGGTCTACAAAGATATCCTCATGGACTGGTGGTCCAAAGTCTAGGTCAAACCTCAGGTGCAACAATAGTCGGGTGATAACACCCCCAGCACATATAAATGGTGCAATCCCATGGCCTAGCCTGACCAAATTAGCCACTATCTCATGACTAATGTTCAGGCATCGTCCGGTGACCGTAGCCCACATGCTCTATATCTCTACAGAGTTTGGACTGCCTAAGTAAGAGCTAGATAAAACTCTGTGAATATACCAAAGGGCCTGTGAGAAGAGTATAGTGCTTTCGTTGTATCGTGGTCATATAGGGCCCCCGGTAATGTAATGGTGTCCCAATGGTGCCGTTTGACTGCTCTCTCTGGTGTGACCACCTCTACCCCAAATGGGAGTCTTAGTGCCTGCACAAAGACCTCGTGGGTAATGCTGAAGTTGTACCCCCTAACTCTGAACTAAGTAACTCCTTCCTCTATATCTAGCCTCTGAAATCCTCTGTACTGCAAGGTAGCTAGGAACTCTCCGTAAACCTCTAGATAGGTCCGAAAGGATGTCCTAAGGAACTCGGTCTAACCAACCACCTCTAATAATGCATCCACCTCCTCAATCATCCCAACCTGCTAGAGCAATGTCTTGGAGATGTATCTACTGGAGCAGAACTGAGCCCAAGCTAAAGCCTCGAATTGCTCCCTCTGATTAGGCCTCATCCAAATGGGGGCCTGAGGCTCTGGTTGCTCTCGAGGAACATTATGTCTCGAAGGCATCCTGAAAAAGGTTACATGTTAGTTCTATTTTGAAAATAAAATAATCATGAGATAATTAAATAATATTTACGTGTCATGATTTTTCAAAATTTTGGCAGCATTTTGCTAGGATGTGCCTAACCAAAAAATATTCCGATAGCATCCCGACAAAGATGTGATTAGCCATAAAATTTTGGCAGCATCCTAGCAAGGATGTGCCCAATTTCTTGCATAAAGAAAGCAATGGGACAGGCCTTAGGCCCCAACAAACTCATTTAGAGAACTTAATGGTCTTAATCAGGAAATAAGAATCCTATTTTATTGTCATATTCTACTATTTACTTTTTTAATTTTTATTTACTTACTACTTTTTTTTCTTTCTTAACTGACAGTGTGTAAAAACTCAAATTGTAGAGAATTAAAAGGGCATAATTTTATCAACATTTCAAAATATCCATATCTAACGGTGCGACTAAAATATAAAAATAAAGAGAAATTTAAAGAAGGAAAGAAATAGAATGCAGGAAACTAACCTATGAATCGATGAACTAAACTGAAAGAAAACACGAAATAAAATACAGAAGCCTAGGCACGTACGTGCGAGATTTCCCCATGAGCTTTTTGGCACAAACAACGCATAAAATGGAGAAGAAATGAAGGAAAAAGGGCTAAAAAACCGAGAGGAGACATCGGTTGGCAAGAGAAAGAAGAAGAAAAGAAAAGGAAGAATAAGAGAGAGCAACAGGCTAGGAAGCGAAGGGTCCTTATATAGAAATTCTTTACCGACGGGCAGCCCGCACCTAGAGCGAGTGGCAGGTTGTCCCAAAGGCCTATCGATCGTTATAGGTTTTTTTTATTCTAGTGATTAATGCCCTAATTTTGCCTCTATGACTCAATACACATTTTGAAATTTAAGAGATACTCCCTAAATATTTTTGCATTCGTACTTTGGTGAGCGATTACGTCCGACAAGTCTTTTTTTCCTACAGAACTTTACAAAAATACGCGTGACTAATTTATGCACTTGAAATGCATGCGTTATGCAAAAAAAAAAAACTGAGAACTGAATCCAAACAAGCGGTCCAGGCTGACTAATGGGCTGGCTGTGGCTCGCTCAAGCCACGCCTATTGGTCACCACGTTTATATATAAACTCTTCATTTTTCTTGGTTTTTATGCTTTTTCCTTTTGGGTTTTGGTAAGAGCTTCTCCTCCAGGTATTTTCTCTTTCCCTCTTTATTTTTTTTTCTATTTCCTTTTTTCTTCTTTGCTTATTTTAATTTTTGCCCATATGTCTTGAAAATGTGAACACCATCCCTCAGCAAAATGTACCATTTTCTAGATAACCCCCCTGTAACACCCCCTAACCACCTGTAGAAATTTACTACGATGGTTAGGAAGTGCCACAACACAAACACGTGCACATAAAACAATATTGCATACAAAGTTCAAGATTAGTAAATTTCGTTAACATGCAATTGTTATATTACATTCCGGAAATCCATACATTACATTACACTCACAAATTCACATAAATACACAAAATTGACAATCAATCACTTGTTCGATAACTACTTCCTAACTTGCCTGCACTTCTATAGTAGTGGATAATGGGATTATCACTGTGATATCCGTAGATACCTTTAAGCTAGTATGCGTAGATACTTTTATATCAATCTAGTATCTGTAGATACTTTTATAACACATTAGTATCCGTAGATACTTTTATAATGCATTAGCATTTGTAGATATTTTCATATCAATCTAGTATCCATAGATACTTTCATATCAATCTAGTATCCGTAGATACTTTATATCAATCTAGTATCCGTATATACTTTTATAACGCATTAGTATCCGTAGATACTTTCATATCAATCTAGTATCCGTAGATACTTTCATATCAATCTAGTATCCATAGATACTTTCATATCAATCTAGTATCCGTAGATACTTTTATAACGCATCAGTATCTATAGATACTTTTATAATGCATTAGTGTCCATAGATAGTTTCATAAAAAACACATACAATCACTCACTTTTGGGGAACCTATTCCAGGATTACCCCTAACCGAAACGGGGCCGGTTAATAGAAATCACTCGCTTTTGGCTACAACACTTCAGACCCTAGAGGCATGCCTATTTATCTATGACTATGTCTCATTCAGGCTTATATAAAAGCTTCATACTATATCATATACATTACTCTCATTCATATTCACTTAACATGTTCATACAAGGTGCACAACTATCTTATATTACCAATACCAAATAATGTTCATTATCACATAACATAATGTCCATGCATTCATATAAAGCAATATAACATCATCAAGTAAGCACACACTCCTTTGTACATCTTTATAAACTTAACACATTATGATTCAATCATGTATGATCAATATCGCATGCCATGTCATGTTCAATAATTAAAAAGCATGTATACATATAATTCCTTTATTAAATTACTATGCCATAGCATCATTTACATATAATTTCAATTGACAAACATTCATATGCTCATTTAATGATGTTAGACATGAGTTGGGCAAGCTATAGGAACTTGCAATGAAGTTCAAGTGCATTTCGAGAAGAAAAACACACAAAATACACAAAACTTAGGAGTGTCTCAGTAGCAATGATTTGATTATGACCATGAGGTCCAAAAATATGCGATTCTGCCTTCTCTTGGTATTGGTCATGGTGGTAATGATTTGCTTGTCACCGTGACATACCAAAATTAGCAAAACAGAAGCAAAAACTCAGAACTTCTTCACTACTCTATTTTGCTTATCCTAAACTGACGTCTAAACTTCAATTTTAGGTAAAAATCCCTTCTTAACAATTGTTCCCTAGGATGTTAAGTTTCAAATGGAATAAATTTTAGGCCATTGGGACATCTAAAACATCAGATACGGGCTACCATTCTTGATAAATAGCCATATCTGATATGCAGTATCCGACTTACTCTTCATTTCCTTTACTCGATTCCTCCACCTGGTCAAGTACTTATGGAATGATTCTCTTGATTTTTGCTGCAAGAGCTCTAGATTTTTTAGAGTTATTTCCATTCTCGTATTGGAATCATATTGCCTGAGGAACTCTTCTGTCAGCAAATCTCAGTCTTCCTTTGTTCTCCTTTTTAGCCCATGGTACCAGTCTATTGCGGGCCCTGTTAAGCTCAAGTAGAAGTATACTGCCTTCTGCTTCCTTGTTAATGTCGTACCCTTTATTACTAACGAATATTGCTTCATATATGCTGTTGGATCTGAAGTACCATCGAATTTCGGGACATCAGGTACTTTAAAATTCTAGGGAATCAAATGCTCCCCATTTAGCTCTTTATCTTCTAGGTTGAAACCCTTTCCAATAGTCATCATACGAGATATTAACTCACACACTCACTTAAGTTTCATCCTTTTTCTCAGGCAATTATGCAATTTATTAAGGAGCAAATCAAGCACATAATGAAAGCAAAAAATGATACAATTTAAACAAAACAAATAAAAACTCATTAATTTACATTAAAATAGGGGCATAATACAACCCCAACCAATAAAAGAAATAAACAATCATGCATAAAATGGGGAATTTATTTAAGAATAGGAACATTGGTTCCCTCATACATATTCGTAAAAATGATAATTTTTAAGATGATCTTTTATTGAGGGAAATCTAGGACATTGGTCCTATTTTATTAGACAAAACCATATTTTATTTGTAAAAATCTTTTTGGTGCTTTTTTATATTAATGAACAAAAATAACATTTATGATAACTATATCAAATGATAAAATTTGGGGAGAATAAAAACAAAAAAAAAATACTAAAAATAAAGATTGAGGAGAATGAACCAAAATAAAGTTGCTTATCTAATTCGAGCTCTCATTCTATCATCCATACTTAAAACAAAGCTCAAAAACAAAATAACATGTTAGAAAAGTCAGAAAAAATTAAAAATAATGCAAGTGACAAAGCAGTAGAGAAATATTAAATAAACATTTAAACTAAATAAAGCAAAGAAAAATATAAGAAAAAAGAAATAAAAAATAAAAATTAAGAAGAAGCAAATCAGGGACGGCCAAATAGATGAGGGACAGCCGTCCAAGAGGTGACCAATGGGAGGAAGAAGAACTCTGCGACAACCCGTCACTCGCTTCAGCGACCACCGTCGATAGGGCCTTCATCCCGTTGGTCATCTCCAAATCTCAAAAACAATGGGAAAAACACATTAAAGTCCAAATTCTTATATTATACAGATTTTAAACCGTTATTTCATGTAATTATATTTAAATAAAATATTAATAAAATAATTACAGTATAAAAAATAATAAATTGCATAACAAAATAAATTAATCTACATTTTGCACCAAATCATATATCTCATATCAATATTGAAATAAATGCAAGAACGACTAACCCAGAATATTTACCCTCAGAATATTGATCTCTAGAAGGAAAAACTTGTTTAGATCTCCCTCGAATTCTATAAGGATTGGTTAACAGTTGAACAAATTGAAATCAATTTTCTCTCTCTAAAAAGTTTCTTTTAAAACAATTTGAAATTTTAGGAAGGTAAATTAAGAAAAGAGAATTAATTTCCCTTTCTCAAATTTACTTCAGATTCTTTTTCAATAAATTTCAAAAGAAAAATAAATATAAAGAGAACTTTTGTGTATAAAATTCAATTTTCTATGCTAATAATTTCTCCGAAAAAAATCCCCCGCAAAATTCCTTTTGTCTCTCTATTTATAGGCCACACTCTAATTTAAGGATAAATATGAACTTTTTGATTAATCCTCAAAGATAAAATTGACATTTGGTTTATCCCTGAATATAAATAATTTTAAATTATCTTTGGGGATAAAATCAATATTTTTAATTTATCCTTAAAGATAAATGTCAAATATTCGATTTATCCCTAGAGATAAAGTGGTTTTATATTATCTTTTAGGGAAAAATCAAATATCTTGAATTTATCCTCAAAAATAGGTATCTTAAATCACTTCAAACTTATCCTTAAAAAAATAAGAGCTTATCTCCTTTAGATAATATTTGGATTTTCTGCTGGGGAAAAACTGAAATCACCATCAGGCAGCGACAGACGAGCATCCAGTGGAGGAGGGAGAAGCGTCGGTAAATTAGAAAACCAAAAATGCCCCTTGAGAAGGACGGACATCCGAGTTGACCGACCAACGGGCACTCATTTAAGAGAGGGACGGGCATCGGTCATCCATTATAGATTGTGGCATGTTATACGTCCTCCATCAGAGGTGGGCGTTCCTCAATTCGTACCGACGGGGGTCCCTCACTTAAGGGACAGAAGTCAGTCAAAGGAAAAAGAAAATTTTCTTCCAAAAGCCTCTCTTTTTTGTATCAAAAGAATTTATGGTCATAAATAAACTTTGATACTTGTGGAATTCATAGGTGGAAACCTACAGCCTCCGCCTTCTACCAGAAATAAGCATCAGTGTCCTCATTGGGTAACTCTAATTTGGACTGCCTCAAGACCCGGTGTCTACATCGCCTAATCTCTATCTCTATGATATTTTAGAAATCCCTCATGATCTTTATCAAAGGCATCATCTATTGTAGTATGTGGAATCCATATGTCCAACGCATAGGCAATCTATTTAAATTTGAGAACAATTCTCAAATTTCCGTATTAATCTAAGAAATTGATTTCTAAATGCTTGTTTAGCATCATGCATGTTATGCAAGTTTAAATGAGTAGTGTTCGTGATAAAATGACCTAGATGTGAAGAATAAAGTATGCTAGAATATGTCCACATATATGAATGCATTAATAAGGTTTTTTATTAATTCATTTTACTGCTACTATTTTATTACAAATCAATAGCCTTCATTACTGACCCAAGAAAACCTAGTGGCTTTCCTAGTGGGTTAGTATCCAATCCATAGTTAAAACTTGGCCTTAAGTATGCTCAACAAGCCAACCATTAACTTGAAAGGTAGGTATCTCTTACCAATTGTATCATTATACAACTACTAGACATTGGGGCATCATCTCTTTGATGTATGCATATCTTAATATGCAAAGCCCAAACTTGCCTCTAGGTCCATTAGCCTTGAGTATTCTCAACAAGCTAATGGGCTAGTTAAGATGAACCGTTTAATAAAGATTTGAACATATTCAATATAATACAGGCTTAAGTATGCTCAATAATCCAATATTATAAAGAACTATGGTCTTGTCCTGTTAAAGGAAGGTTTATTTCTTAATATTCTCGTGAGGGTTTTGCTTATATTAGTTTCATCATACATGGTTAGCATTGTAACACCCCTAACCACCTATAGAGCTTTACTACAGTGACTATAGAGTGTCACAACACAAACACATGCACTTAAAATAGTATACCATACAAAATTTAGGATTAATAAATTTCGTTCAAAATTAAAGTTCAATTACACTCCGAAATTCCATACATTACATTACATAAAATTTATAGTCTTACTTCAGCTTTTGTTTTACAAATTTCAATTTCTTTGATATAAAAACTTCAGTTCCCTTACACATGCCAACCATAAATACACATCCTTTACTATCACAAAATAACCTACATATACGACAGTTCCTAATGCATCGGCCGTTAGCGATGCGGGATTGACTTCTAAACCACTATCTTCAGATACCTACATGGATAAAAATATCCATGCTAAGCGATAATGCTTAATGGGAAATAACAATATACTATACTCATACATAACAGTCATACTCATATATAACAGTCATTATATCAAAACTTGAACATGCCTTGCATTATTACATACATATAATATATCATCTATTATATCTAAGCGATCATATATCATCATACATATATACAATTCAGATTAACCAGCAACAACTACATACAAGTAATTATCAATATCATCAAAGTCATTTATAGTTCATTATTTTATATCCTGAATTCACACATGTCCTATTACTCATTTTAGTATACTTCTATTCATTCATTGCATATCAACAGACATCACCATTTGCAGGCATCATATATATATTTACATATGGCCAAGTAGCTATTGACATCTGCAAATGTATATACACCATCATCAAGTTATAATCACAAATCCACACAATATATACCTTCCTCAATCCATAACAATACCACACACCATTCTCATTATGCATTAAATTCACATTGCTATATTCACAACACTTCATTCGTTCTATACCTTGCTTCCACACTCTTAGAAGTGGATATCCGAATATCATTGTGGTACATATAAGTACCTCTTTTCGCATTATTACTTAAAAATACTTCTTTCCTAACTTATATCTCAATATACTGTTGTAAATCCAAACAGGATTCATTACACATTGGAGATGTGCGTGTTCATCAATACAATTCACATACTCATGGAACGTAAATGCAATTCAGATTAACAATTAATATTATACAACTAGTAATTATCAATATCACTTAATTCACGTATGTCATACTATTCATATTATAAAGCAATTATTAGCACCTGAATATAAATATATAATATTATTATTGTTAGTCTTGCCTGTAATTCAATAACGCTGATATCGGTTATCATGTCAGTACTCGAAAGTACCACTATTTATCGTATCCAAAGATACACTCTTGCTATCAGTACCCGTAGGTAAAAATTAATCAATAATAGAAATATATAAATGAACTCAAAAAGGTTCAATTGAATTAAAGATTCTCAAAGGAATCAATCCACAACTCGACTTGCAGGCTAAACAATTGACTCAATTATTTATATCAAGTTCACATAATAAAACCTTCGCAAAACTATATCACACAAATATCGGATAGTTCTTAACACTATTCACTTCCATCACATATAACTTATTTTCAAAATCAATTCCATTATTCAATTCATATTAATTATTTATACATATATAAGTATATAGACAGATACTCACCTGTTTTTCCACATTATTGGTCTCCATATAAATAAGTAACTCATAAGCTCAAGGCAATAAATCACATTTCTCATTACTCTCTCTCTCTCTCTCTCTATATATATATATATATATATATAATCATTCATATTCTACATGAACCAATATAACATCATTAGGTATTTTGTATAACAACACATTCTAGTACCATCTATGTCATATCAATTCATGCATCATATAATAATGCTAGGCAAATGCTTCAATCACACATTCCTTGAACATATCACATTTTAACATATTCACTTTAAACATATAGTCATACTCTTACACATCTCATTCGCTTCTATCCTTAAAATATACATAATTACTTCATTAATGTGCTATTAATCTTAATCCTATTCGTGTGTATCTTCCAAGTGATAACTATTCTTATACTCATTTAATAGTCCTAAACATGCATTGCATAGATCCCAAAAAGTTTCAGTGCAATACGGGTTCAATTTGGGAAGAAAAACACATAAAATAGTCAAAACAAAGGGAGTCACGATGGCAATGACTTTGTTGTGACCGTGAGGTCCAAAAAATAAGCATTCTACCTTCTCTCAGCATTGGTCATGGTGGCAATAAATTGGTTGTCACTGTGACATACAAAATTTAGCAAAAGCAGAAGCAGAAACTCGAGACTGCTTCACTACCCTATTTTGTAAAGCCTATAACAATATCTAAAACTCATTTTTAGACAAAAAATTCCACTTAAAAAGTATTCCCTGGGATGTTAAGTTTCCAATGGAACAAGTTTTAGGTAATTTGGGCATCTAAAACGTTATATATGATCTAAACAACCTCAACTGCTAAAATGGACCGGCCAAAGTAGAGACACCTCTGTTTTGGCTACTTTTAGGACACTTAGAGCTAGAATTAGCTCAACATGTCTTTGAGAAATTTTTAAGTGTGGATAATAGGTTTCAGATCCATTTTTGAACGAACCAATTTGCAGCACTAAAACTCAATCTATGGGCAAAATAGTCACTAAAGGTCAAGAGAGACCCACACAAAAACTTACCCTACAAGCACATTTTTCCTACTTCATGCATATGACTTCTAAAACCAACTTTAATTACATTTTTAACCAACATGCTCTACTAATCATTTATTCATCTATGTGCTAACTTCCAATTGACACAACTTAGATAACATTTAGACTCAAATTCAAGGAGTTATGGTCAAGGGGACATGACTTATCCCAAAACATTCCTATAGAAATCTAATTACACATATGAACAATTTTGGAGACTTTAGAGTCCCCTAAACAACAAGACTATTTGACACAATCAAGCTTATCATACCACTCACAATTTCTCAATAAATTCATTTGCTGATAAACATAATAATTCCACATTTCATCCGAAATTAGAGTTCAAACTAGGTCAATTTAATTCATAGTTATCACTACAACTCAATATGTTCATTTCTTCAATTCAATACATCTCATAACATAATTTACACATTTTAAACACACAAAGCAATTACTTCCCTAACCTAAAGTCCTATGCTCCCAATGAATTTACTTGATAGTTGACTCATCAAGCTTTATCTTTCCTTTCACTCTTCTTGTTTCTACAACTTCAACCAATATCCAATTTCAATAAAAAGGAAATGAAAAAGAAGGAGAAAAAGAATCCAATTCAAATACTTACCTTTAGCTTGCCAAAACACCAACGCCACTCCCTCAACTTAGGAATCAATTAACTAATCTACAGGAACTGAAATTGATAAAGAAGAAGATGATGAAGAGCAAAATAAAGAACAAGGAAAGAAAGGCAAAAATGAAGAGATGGCCGAATTAAGGGACATGCACAAATGAACTAAAAATTTGTCTTTTCCCACTATATATTGCATGAACTTGGATGTGTTGGCATAGCCAACAATCAACACCTGGTTTCCACTATTCTCTTACTTAAGCTAATCCGCCATTAACTCTTAATTAATCCCTTTTTAGTTTAATCATGCACAATACTTTATTGCCACTTAACTTATTTATTTTATACAATTAAGTCCTTAATTCATCTACTCTTTGGTCCAAAAATTACAAACTCAATATCAAAGTTACCCAGTTACCCTAATTATGCCAAATTACTACTGGAGTACAATTCGGGCCATTACAAGCATGCATTGACATGCTCCTACATTTTACCTAAATTAAACATGCATGGCTATTTAAACTCTTTAAATAAAAGATCTAGTTATGGACCTTTTACTACATTGGTTCCTTGGAACCAAAAGAGTACCAATAGGTCACATCTAAGTTATGAGCATGAGTTAACATAACCTAAAAAAAAAAAGAAATAAACAATAATCTTCTTCTTCATGGATCTCCATTCGGCCCATCATTTACACCTGTTGATCTCCTTCCTTCTTAGTATAATCCTATGTAATCTAATTACATATAAACTTTAAAAGAAAGATGTAAGATAAAGTGGCTAGATATTAAAGTCCTTATGGGCCGAAATATAAAACAAGCACATTAGTCATCATCCATAATTAGTCCTCATGCCAATCCATACACCCTTATATGCATTTCTAATGCAAAAATCATAGTAACAACTATAAATCCTTTATTATCACTATATACTATTCCAACTTTTGCAATTGGGTCTTAAGCTATTGCTATGTCTTAAGCAATTCAAATATGGTAATTTCATTAAATTAAACTAATTAAAACCATTTTAGGAATCATATTTATTTTGGAAACTTTTCCCAAAAAGGAACCTTTAAATCCCATCAAAACTAGGAAACCCTAAGTTGCATGCATACCTGTTTAAAATTGATTATTAATCATATTAATAATTAATCACCAAATTTAATTATTTAATATTGTTATTTAATTAAAAATGTGAAATTCCAGAGTTTAATCTGATTCAAAATCAATTCCTTAAAGTATGAGTACAAGTTACATGTGTGAACTACAAAGCTTATTTTGCAAACTTCATGTGCTAAATGACTTTGGACCTAATATAGTCCTTAAACTCACTTAATTAAGGTCCATGAGATTCTATTTATAAATCCAATTTGACACATTGGTCCCACCAACTCAGTCAACTTAGTTCATAAGTTCACGAACTTGTCGTGTTGAGTCAGTGCACTACTTTTTAGCTAGTTGAATCTAATTCACTTAGGATCAATTTTATCCATTTTAATTGACTCATATACACTTTTAATATCTTATAGTAGTGTATGTAAGATCTAAAAGTGATTTAAAATAAGAAAACTCAAGAACCTAAAATAATAACTTTATAGTGTGGGAAGCCTTGAGTGACTCTTCCATTTTTCAAACAATTTTAAAAACATTCTCCAAATATTTTGTGCTAAAAATTAAGATATATACATTATAGGCTTCATATTACATGAAAATCAAATCCAAATAAAATTTTTAAAGCATGAAAAGTAAGCTTAGAACATGTTCCATGCCTTTTCTATGTAAATTCCCTTAAGTGGACCTGGGGTTGAACAATTCAATCCTACATACAATTTTTATTGAATATACTTGATTATATATCATTGTACATCTTAATTATGATTTAATAAAAATTTACAACACTTGAAATCTTAAAATTTGACATATCTAAAAAATAACAAAAGCTGAAAACTACGTAAACAAAATCTAGGATTCATAGTTTGATCAACTAATAAAATCTTTTAAAAGAACCCAGCTTTACAACACTTGAAATCTTAAAATTTGACATAGCTAAAAAATAGTTAAAGCTGAAAACTACGTAAACAAAATCTAGGATTCATAGTTTGATCAACTAATAAAATCTTTTAAAAGAACCAAGCTCTGATACCATTGTTGGAATTAAATGTGTTCAGGATTCTCATACAAGATGGAAATTTAAAATTTAATTCCTTAAAATATTAATCTTGTCAAAATATTTATTTAAAACTAAACTAAAAGTTCAATATACACTTATAGAATTAGTTTGGATAGTTGATTACTCCGTACTGCATTGTAGCACACCACCACTATCCAAATTAGGATGCCTTCAAAGTATCCACACCAAGAAAAAGGATGAAGAACCAGCAAAGAAGAATTCAAAACTTGAAATTTTATATATCCTTGTAAGGAATTTTGGCTACAATTTCAAAGAGAGAATAGAGAGAAGTTTTATGTAACATAAACTCTTATGTTAATCATTAACC
The DNA here is from genome assembly GCA_947683425.1 of Excoecaria cochinchinensis. Classification (NCBI taxonomy): domain Eukaryota; kingdom Viridiplantae; phylum Streptophyta; class Magnoliopsida; order Malpighiales; family Euphorbiaceae; genus Excoecaria; species Excoecaria cochinchinensis. The sequence continues at coordinate 6,318,002 of CANTUQ010000020.1, forward strand.
TAATTTCATTATTAGGATCCTTTTATATGACTCCAATCCTAATATGAATAGGTTTAGATTGAACCTTAATGAGTTGTACCTTATAACAAAATGGATGGGCTCAATTAATAAGCAAAGAGGCCCACTTAAAATACCAGGTGCAAGAGGCCTTAGGAAAGCCTTCATGCACAACTACTTTTTCTTTAAGGCCTGATTTGCTTTAAATCAGCCCATAGATCATATGTAAAGCTTCATTAACTCTTAATGACTAGTATCATAATCCATACAGCCTAATAAGATGCCCAAAAAGCCTCTCGAGCCCTTTCTTTATCTTCTATGAGTAGAGAGCATGGGAAAATCTCTGTACACTGTTAAGTATGACTGTGAGCTTTCGCATTGTGCAATGTGCATATCTGTGTGAGTAAGCGTCGGTAGCGCGTCCGTCGGCGTCCTTCCAACGGGGACGGCGATGGGGGTGTTACATTTAGTGGTATCAGAGCATAAGATTTTGGTTGCCTTATTTGTTTGAGTATTGGGTCTTTGTATGTTACTTGTTATGTGTCGAGTCTTTGTTTGAGAGTCAGTTTTGTGTCGTGGCCTAATGCAGATGCGTCTTATCCTATGTGTGTTATGTTAGATGGAGCCTGACCCGAATGAGAAGGTGAATGAGACGACAGAAAGTGTGAACCCAATTAGTACTGATCAAAGTGTTTCGTTTCTGTGCACCTTTTTGGTTAGAATTCCGGTCCTGTTTCTAATGATAGAACATTAGTGTAAGAATTGATTCGAATTTTGGATAGGTTGATTGCTCCTAGGATTTCTCAAGGTTTTGTTCAGAGTGTACCTCAGTAAAGAAAGGTATCGAGTAAGTGGATGAGTATTTGGATCTTATAAGGTTTTGGTAGTACTCTATATGCCTGTCAGCTATCTCCATAAAAGTGTTTAAATGAAAGCATATTGAATCATGGGGATGGGACAAAATGCATCATTATAGCATCAATTGCATCACTCTGCATACATGAATCATCTCAATCTCATTACATCAACATCATCCCTTTGACAATACATGATAAGCATATGCATATATGTTTTGATTGAGAGAAAGCTGACAGGGTATATATGTACTATTTGATATTAAGATTAAGGGTAAATATGACGCACTCAACAATCGTTTAGGAAAGTGTTTTGTGTTTGATTAAAGATTGAACAGAAAGAGTATTTTAGGGCAGTAAAAAGGATTTATGTATCAATTGGCGAAGTTAGTTGATTTATGTGTAAAGTGTCGGGTTTTGATTTCAGTCGGGCTTTTGAGTAATGATTGTTCTGATGAATGTGTTTGATTCGAATATAAGAAAGTGATTTAAGAGTGTAGCGATGATAATAAGTGTAAGCGAGTGACTAGTTTGAGAGTGATATGTATGAGTTTGTTGGTGACATGGAATGTAATTCTGGGAATTCTTTTCGGTGTAAGTGAATTTCGAGGACGAAATTCTTTTAGGAGGGAAGATTTGTCACACCCCAAATCGGGCCTAGTCGAAATATGATTGCTCGGTCGGAATAAGTTAAGTGAGGGAAATCATTGGGTGTGCTTGTGGTGTAGGAGTGTAGGGTGTTTGTGGTGGTTTAATCAAGTGAAGTGTGTGTTTTGGTACCAAATATTTCAAAGCACTGATTTAAGGGATCAATTAGTGTGTGTGCATAAGATAGGGAAGTAGGGTATGAGTAAGGAAAAGAATTATGTGTAGGTAAGAGTATGGGAGGGAGTTGAGCTTAGGTTGACCTACCTATGGGAGAGTGACATGTGGCTTTAGGGATAAGAATGAAATAATGAGAAGAGAGAGGGAACACAGATTGCATTTCCGTCCCCCTCCTCTCACGTTCTTCTTCTTCTTCTTCTCTTCTCCTTTATCTGTTTTTCCTTTCTTTCTTATGTGGCTTGGAGTTATGTTTGGCTTGGTGGAGTTTGTGATTTGCTTGAGGAGGTAAGTGGAGTTTAACGTGCTGTGCTTCTTCTTCTTCTTCTTCATTTACTGGTTTTATCTTCAATTAGGGTTTTGAAGAGTAATTGTGGGTTTTGTTTGTGCAAGCTTGGGATTGTAAGAAGAAGCTAAGTAAAGGCAAGGAAAGGATTGAGGATTGATCTGGAAGCGTGATTTTGGAAAATCACTTTGAGGTTTGGGAGCTTTGATTATTGAATTTGAAGTTCTGTGTGTTTTTGCCCTACTTCTCACTAGGCTTGTAAATGAGTTTGCTTTGCTTAATTTCTGGAAATTGGTATATTTGGTATGTGTATATGCATGATTATGTAAATATATGTGTTAGGATTGCATGATGTGAATTGAATTAAAGTTACTGGGTTTAGGTTTTGAACTTATTGTATTTTTAGGGTTTATGTGTTTGAGGAAATTGATTTCGATTGTCTTGATTAATTTCTGGAATGTTTAGTTTAGTTTCATCTTGAGTGAGTTGTGATATGTTTTGAGTGACCAGGTAAGAGTTTTTGCATGATGGAATGAATTCTGAGAAGTTTTTGAAAGAATTTCTGGAAAAGCGATGGAAATCTGCATGTTGCGATCTCGGGGAAGAAGAAGAGGGCAAGAGGAGTAGCTCACGTTACGTGAGCAATGCTCACGACGTGAGCAAATTGCTCACGCTACGTGAGCAACGCTCACGTTACGTGAGCCATGCTCACGACGTGAGCCATGCTCACGACGTGAGCCATGCTCACGACGTGAGCCATGCTCACGAGGCGTGAGCTATGCTCACGCGACGTGAGCAGTCCTCACGTGATGTGAGGTCTTCCGGTTCTTCTGTTTTGCTTCTGTTTTTCTTTCCCCAAGCGACCAGTTTTTATAAAATGGTTTTCAAAAGCTTTTCAGGGTATTTTCCTCTACTGTGTTTTATATTATCTTGATGATATGACTGATTATTCCAATTTATTTGGTATTAATAATATGTTATCTAAGATAAGTTATATGTAGTATTTTGGAATCAGTTTTGGATCATAGTAATCCTGTTGAATGATTGTGGGATTTTAACAGTATGGTTTGGACTTTAATATGCTTATTTTTGTGATATGTATTTCACGTCATATTCTGAATGCGAAGGAATTATGAATGCTGACTTTCCGATTGTTTAAGTCCCAAACATGTTCTGTCTTAATGTGAATTATGCTATGCATATTTTAGTCTGTTTCTTCTTTAAGAATAATTTGCTATGCTTAAGTTTATGCTGTAACTTTCCTCGATTATGATGATGTGTCCTTGGTCTTTAGCATAATATGATTCAACATGTGTTCCTGTTATGCTTTAGAAAGATGAATAGTGCTGATGTTATCAATTGAGTTATTGCATGCTCCAGTATTTGACTTGTATGAAGTATGATTGGCATCCTGCTATGCCAGACTTATTTGAATATTATGGCTGATGTCGGAATACATTGTTATGGTTTAGCCTTGGAGCTCATTGTGTTATGTTAAATGCAATTTGGACTATGCATGGTTTATGCTTAGTATCTTCACCTAATGCATGATTAGAATTTTGTATTGATAATCATTGGCATGGTAGTGCTTCTTAATCTGATTCTTGGCATGCTTTAGAACATTGTTTAATGTTAAAATGTATGGACTGTAATATGTTTTGCAATGCGAATTGTATGATTTGTGACCGACTTTATGAGAATATTTAAATGTCTGTCGTTCTCTATTTATGCATGCTGATTATATATGCATTGTGCGATTCGAAATGTAAATTGGGTTACGCATAACCTGCTAGAGTCAAGTAAGTGGATAGTTAGGCATGCCTAATAGAGTCTACGTATTTGTAGCTGCAGCGCCCTTTAAACGATTTGGACCCTGATCAGGTCCCACGACTGGTTCCTCGCGAACCCTTTGATATGAAATGTTTTTGGAATGTGGAAAAAGATGATGTTGCTTTTTGACTTGTACCTATATGGTACATTATATTATATGCTCCCTCTGAGGTTTACCCGGTCAGAGATCGGGCTATATGTTCCCTCATGAGGTCTCCTCCTCAGTACTCGTTATCCACTACCTAGAGTCAGCAGGTGTTCTTTGAATGTTTATCTGAACTGCTCTGATCTGATTTGGCTACAAATGGATTATCTGAATGAGTATATTAATGTAATGTATATCGGATTTTCTCTGAATGAATATGATTATGAAATACTGATTGTATGGCTTTATTATATGAGCACGCCTATATAGATTATGTTTTTGCCTTCGAATGTGATATCCGTTTGAGCTTGATAAGGATTTCAGGAATCAGTTTATATGCATATGATTGTGACTATGGGCTTCAGAATGTATGTCTGTTTTAAGTAAGCATGACTTTACATTTAACATGATTATCCGTACTTGTCAAGTGATTTGTTATAAGTTTCTAATTGCTTTGAAATGATTTGATTGATGTATTTAAGTATATGACTTCAGCATAGTTTTGTTATATATATTAGCATGTGAACCGAAGCAGCTGTGATGGTAAGTATGTGATGATTATTGTACTTTTTGCATGATGATGATATGAATGTAATACTAAGTGGTTACGTCTTCAGTCTCCACTACCAAAGTGTTTTTGCATGATGCTTTGTATATATTAGAGTTGCGCAGCGGTATTGTGAAGCTCTAAATGTTATCCTTTGAATATTTGACTAGTGTATGTGTTTGGCATGTCTAAGTATGTTAAATGGCTAGCATTCTTAACATGATGGTTTGGTTGTCAGTTCATGCATGGGTATTTAGTTATGTCAATTGCATGAGTAAAACTCTTGTGACTCTGCACAGTAAGATGTTGATAATTGCTACCCATGTAGGTTTATGCACGTGATATAGTATGTAGTTCAGCATGATGATGCTTGTGACGTATACTGTAGTATGTCTGTAATGGTCTATCCTGGACATGAGGTTATGGTTTGATTGTGAGTTATCGAATGAATGCCTTTACTATGCCAGCATAATCATATTTGTTATGATTATCTGCATTTGTCATCTGAATGTGTTTTGCCTTGACGGCCATTGTGAATGGCCGTCCATATTCTTGTGTGTTCTCCCCACTAAGCGTTATCGCTTAGCACGGATTTCCTTTCCGTGCAGGTGGCAGGTTTGGTTCTGTTCGAGTCGCGCTTCTGCAAGGTCGGCCACGTAGGAGTTAAAAATTCTGTATTTGGTTCAGCTTCTGTATTTCAGCTTTTGTAATTCGGTAGTATTGTATATGTATTTAATTATGTTTTAATCTTGAGTTTTCTTTTGGGAATGTAATAGTTAGTATGTCCTTATGTTTTGTTATTCCTATGTTTTATTATTCGCTTATGCTTCAGTTGAATGGTCTTATGAATGCTTCTGTGTATGCTTCTGCATAGTACCTGCATGTGCGTGAGTTATTGCATGTTCAGTCTGTGCCGCCAGGCAAGGTAAGTTTTTAATTAACCCGTATTTTCATATGTATGTTAAGTATGACTGTGAGCTTTCGCATTGTGCAATGTGCATATCTGTGTGAGTAAGCGTCGGTAGCGCGTCCGTCGGCGTCCTTCCAACGGGGACGGCGATGGGGGTGTTACATTTAGTGGTATCAGAGCATAAGATTCTGGTTGCCTTATTTGTTTGAGTATTGGGTCTTTATATGTTACTTGTTATGTGTCGAGTCTTTGTTTGAGAGTCAGTTTTGTGTCGTGGCCTAATGCAGATGCGTCTTATCCTATGTGTGTTATGTTAGATGGAGCCTGACCCGAATGAGAAGGTGAATGAGACGACAGAAAGTGTGAACCCAATTGGTACTGATCAAAGTGTTTCGTTTCTGTGCACCTTTTTGGTTAGAATTCCGGTCCTGTTTCTAATGATAGAACATTAGTGCAAGAATTGATTCGAATTTTGGATAGGTTGATTGCTCCTAGGATTTCTCAAGGTTTTGTTCAGAGTGTACCTCAGTAAAGAAAGGTATCGAGTAAGTGGATGAGTATTTGGATCTTATAAGGTTTTGGTAGTATTTGCTTTGTTTGATTCTTTTAAAGATGATCTGATATATTGGTATTGCATATTGGGGTTTGAATGAATGGGTAATTGTTAAGGAAGTGATTTTGTATTATTTACGTTGATTTTTGCGTGCTTGAGGAAACTAATTTCAGGTAAGAATGATTTGGATTTGAGTTGGGATGATTTCTGGAAATTCTAGATTATGTATGAATTTTTAAGATACTAGGGTTTGAGAATCCCGATGTCTGGATGACCCCTCTTCCTTGTTCTTCTTTCGTTTTGGCTCTCTCGTTGCTATCTTTATGCCTGTCCGAGTCATGCGTGCTTGTCCGAGTCGTGTCCAGGGTGAGTGTCTCTTCTTCTGCTTTCTTTTCTCTTCTACGCTTTCTGAGGGAGAAGAGAGCAGGAGCACGAGTCATGCTCCTCAAGCACGACTCGTGCCCCTTCGAATTCCTAGGAGCATGAGTCGTGCTCCTCAAGCACGGCTCGTGCCCCTCAGCTTCCAGGAGCATGAGTCGTGCTCCTCAAGCATGACTTGTGTCCCTCCTGTTTTTTTTCTCAAACGAAAATATGGGTTTTTCTTTCTATCTTCTTTCCTTTGTTTGTGTTCTTAGTCTTCCTCTATGTAATATTAAATTTCAAATGATATGAATTGTATTTTAACTTAGTCAAATAATAAGTAATGTATGCGATATTGCATGTTATAGTTTGTTGAATGATATTGGATTATGCATGTCTTATTTATGATTCATTGATATGAGTATGAGTATAATTATGTATTACTCTTGGAAACCTGATGTGAATGATGCATGACCTGCTAGAGTCAAGTAAGTGGATAGTTAGGCATGCCTAATAGAGTCTTTAGATGCAGCCTCAGTTCCGTTTGGACCTCGATCAGGTCTCCGTTTGGACCTCGATCAGGTCCCCGTTTGGTTCCTCGCGAACCCCCTCAGTATTTGGATCTTGTTTAAGGTCCCCTCAGTAAAATGTTTTGTAATTGATAAAATGAAATGGTTTTCGATTCATACCCGTAAGGTATTGTCCGTATACTCGTTATCCACTATTGTGAGTCAGCAAGTGCTCTTTTTGTTTTGCTCCGCTTTGATATGATTATAAGAAAATAGTATTCGGATGCGTATAATGATAAGTATGAGAAATCAACTAAAGTGTAAATGAATGTGGATGTGAACTTCTGAATGCATGTCTTTATTATACAAGTATGATTATACAGCTAATATCATTATCCGCATTTGTCATATTGTATGTGTATGGCTTAGATGACCATTGTGAATGGCCGTCCACTCTTTTGTTGTGTGTTACCCACTAAGCGTTTATCGCTTAGCACTGTGTTTTATCCGTGCAGGTGCGGAGGATGGTGTTCTTTTGGGAGAGTCGTCGCCAGTCAAGCCAACACAGAGGGATTAGTGTTAGGGCTTTATTTTTGATAGCATGTTGCTTCTTTTATATCGAAACTCTCTTTATACCATTATTTTATAAAGCTTTCACATTTATATACTTTTGGGATATGTAATTATCTTATTCTGACTTTTGATCAGAACATTTTTGTAATGAATTTTGTTATTGTAATGATGGATCATTATGATACTTATGAAGGTTTTAATTTTCCCGTAATGATGTATGGTTATTATGTATGAATGTATGCTTTATATCTTTATATGCTTGGTGACACACCCGGCTCATACGGCTTCTCACTCCTTGAGGATGGGTACGCCTACGTATGGGTAGGGGGTGTTACACCATCGAACTTCGGGATGTCTGGCATCTTAAAGTTCTGAGGGATCAGACCTTCTCCCTCCAATTCCTTATCTTCGGAGTTAATCCCTTGCCACCTCATCAATAACCTTGACATTGCGTCAATTTTTTCCTCCATCTTCTTCCTGATGGCCTCTTTCGTTTGAGGTCCTTTTCCCCTCATTGATACTGGCTCCTTGTATTCATCTTCTTCCCAATCCTCATCTACCCTACGGGTAGCCCCTCTTCTCTGTCTTGCCAACATGTTAGCCCTTAAATCCCCTGGTGGTGGGCGATTCTCTTCTTGTAGGTCCTTTTTAACCTCCTCATGTTCACTTTGTCTCATAAGAGGGGCCGCTGGGTTTTGTGCGGTAGGCTGGGCCATTGTTGCTATCATGGCCATCATTCTGTTCTCGAATTCCTCAAGCCATCTACCCACTTCTTCGGCTATCATGGCCCTGGTGGCGTCTGTCCCTCTTGGTGAATTAGCCATTTCACTATATATAATAAACCGAGAGGAGGTAGCATGACTACTTTTGAAAAGTGAGTCCGAGTACTCTACCCTTTTTGGTAGTTCGAACAACGGATTTCTGCATAGCCACCCATGAGGACCTCTTGACCACTTGGGTGTATCTATGATGGCTGCAAAACATATCCGATCAGGATGATGCATGAATGACATATAATGCATGATCATGCTATGCAGCATTCACAACCACATGCAAGCAGGTATACCCTTCCAACCTTGTTCCTCCCGCACACGAGGCTATATAGTCTCTTTCCAGGGTGGACTTGATCCATGGGTTAACAGGGAACCCAATGGACGCGAATGGTGCACGGTGGGAAACCGGCAGCATAACCTCCCTTTCCTAATGTACATACGCATGAGTTTTCATCATTGTGTATTTAGGCAGTCCAAATAAATCGACATGCACCTATCGGGGCATGAAACCTTTGATTAGGCGACCAACCAATCTATTTAGGTTTATCCAATACATAATGACCCATACAGCAAGCAAGGTATCATAGTTCATACCACCTAGGGGAAGTATCTATTTCTATTACATGAGCTTTGGCCAGGGTGATGATACTTTAGGTCTACCCAAGCACAGTCCCTACCAATGGGTCTAGCTCATCATGAGCATAATGAACAATTGGGTCTCTATTTAACATACCATGATGGTACGAGGCTTGGGCTGGTGATTATCCTTAACACTTCCATACATTGAGTGAACGTAGGGTCGTGCTTCGGGAATGCACCGGGGTTGAAAGAGGGACCAAACTAGCATAGATCTAAGGCTCTAATAATATGCAATGTAATTTCGAAAAGGGATGAAATTTTAAAATTAAAACTCCAATATATCTTTTAATCAAGGTACTTTCGAAGCGAAGTCTCATAATCATCCCCAGTGGAGTCGCCACTGTGACGCGTGTCGAACCCGGTGTGCCCCGAACGACCCGCTTTTAGGGTTTTTGAGAGAGGTTCACAAGACTTGTAAGAGATTACAAGGGCATCTATTTTTGGCAACAAGGAGATTTCTTGTAGTCGCTACCCAATAAAACAATGGGAAAGGTCGTCTAGCCTCATTGAGCCTAAGACAGTGTATCTGTGTCTATTTTGGGCAATCGGAGACAATTTGGAATCCTCTCTCCAATAGAACATTGGAAAGATTCAGCTAATCTCGTAAAGCCTAAGACAATGCATATATGTCTATTTTGGGCAAGCCAAAGATATTTTTGAGGCCCCACCTCAATAGGACATTGAGATGGTACTCTAACCTCATGGATCCTAAGACAATGCAAATTGGCCTATTTTTTGCAACAAGAGATATTTTGGAATCCCCACCCTAATAGAACATTGAGATGGTTCTCTAACCTCGTTGAGCCTAAGACCAGAGGTGGTTTGGAACTTCCCATTTATTTGTACCTTGATTAGAATTATGATCGAGTTTTAAATTTAAAATTTCATCCATTTTCTCATTCATTTTAATGCAATTAATTAAAGCGCAAGTTGGTCATGTAATGAAAACGATAAATAACAACAAGATTAAAATAAGTTAAATAAAATATAATAAATTACAAATAAATTACAACAAAACTAAGGGCGGAATACAACCCCCAATATTAAATAAATGAGTGTCATGCATAAAACGGGGTATTCATTAAAGGATGAAGACGTTGGTCTTCCCATGCATATATGCCAAAAATGACATTAAGATAACCATTTATTTGAAGAAAAAAAGGTTAGGACATTGGTCCTATTTTATTCAAGGGAAAGCCTTATTTATTTGTATAAATCCTTTGTCATTTTATATTAGCGGGCTTTGAAAGAATATCTACAACAGAATGGATATTAAATAAAATAAATAGGAAAGGAATAAGGTATTGGAAATGAACCGCATTGATGCTTCCTTATCACAAATTTCCTTTATAACGGTCAATAGAATAAGCCAACTCACACAAAAACCAAACAGGTTAGCAAGAACAATATAAGTAACGGAAAATTAAATAAATATTATGAAAAGAAAATGGAAAATGGATAGCTTAAAATCAAAAGAGACAATATTACAAGAAAGAATTAAAAGAAATGAGGAGGAGGGACGGGAAGAAAGCCCAAGGACAGCCCATACCGCATGAGCGACGGTCATCTTTGGGCCGACCGATGAGTAGAAGGGATTTTCGTGATGGCCTATCGCTCGGGTGAGGGACGGCCGTCGGTGGACCTTCAGCTCGTCGGTCATTCCAGACCTAGAAAAAACAAAGAAAATCAAGTTAGAACCAATTTCCCACTATTAAAAATCCTTTTTCCGATAATTTACATTCGAATAAATCAATATAAAGTGATAAAATAATGAAAAGGTCGATCAGAAATGTTTACCCTTGGAATATTACCTTCTGAAAGCAAAAGTTGTGTGGATCTTTTCCCCGAATTCTACAAAGATTATTGATGGCGCACAATTTCGAGCAACTTTTCTACCGCAAAATTGTTGTATCTTCTTTCAAAATCAAATCAAGAGAAGAAAAATCGATTTGTTTTCTCACTTGATTTTTCGTAATGATTGTGAATCTTAAAAAGGAATAAATCAAGAAAAGAGAATTGATTTCGGTTTCTCTGGGTGTCCCTTTTTCAAAGAAGATTTGAAGAAAATTTTGATGAAAAGAAAGGAAAATAAGTTTTTGGAAATTCTTTCAAGATTTTTCTACCTTCGAAAATTTTCCTAAACCCTTTTCTCAGAATTTTTTCCAATCCCTGAATATGAACCCTAACTCCCTATTTATAGGTTGAGGAAAATAATTCAAATTATTTTGATTTTTAAATTTGAATTTGAAAAAGATTTATAAAATCCGAATCAAAACCGACTGATTTGCAAAATATTTCCAAAATCAAATCCGAAATTTGAAAATATTTTAATATATTTCAAAGATATTGAAAAATCTTGGAAATATACTCATGAATCTTGGAAAAATCTAGAAAATCCAGTGGAATCTCGCTGTAGATCACCGACCGACAGACATCGCTCAATGTCCGATGGGCGTCGCTCACAAGGGCACGCTCGATCTTTCGAACGGCAGGCCATTCCACGAGACGCGGGTGCCAAGAGACAGCCGTCGCTCGAGAGGGACAGGCATCTCAAGCGCGAGCAACTGGCGTCACTCTCGCGAGAGACGGGCCCTGACTCGCGAGCGATGGATGTCTCCCTTGCTAGAGACAGGTCTATCCCGCATAAGCGACGGGTGTCTGCCAGCACAAGGGGAAGCCCATCTCTCAGAACGAGCGACGTGTGTCCCTCTGAACCGACGGGTGCCCCGTCGGTCAAACAAAATCACAATTTTTCCCACTAAAGAACTTCTCTTGACACACAGAAACTTCCTATCATCACAAACTTTAATCCTTGTGAGTTCAAAGGGCAAAAGTCCATAACTTTCGTCCACTTGCCCGGAAACGGGTATTGATATCTTCATCGGGTAACTCTGATCTGGACTGCCTTAGGACCCGATATCTACATACACGTAAATACATCTTTAATCATTAATGAGTTGTAACACCCTACACCCGTAAGTAGTACGGATATCGAATGTCACGATACTGCACTAGAGTACACTGAAAGCACTCAATAAATTCAGGAGAATTTTTTTTTATCAGTAACAATCACAAACATAAATATACAAAACCATAACAATACACTAACAAATAAACACATATCATACCATATGCCATTGCTTCTCCCTACTGCGGTCATATACATGCCATGCTAATCCATATATCCTTGCTGTCGAATACTCCTTGCTGTCGAATCTACATCATCAGCCACATTAAAATCTATCACAACCTGCACATAGTAACACTCTACGCGCTGAGCATTAAAATGCCTAATGGTGGATACATATCCTAAATTTTCCATAACCAAATCTATATGCATGCACACACAAGTTTATTTCCGAAATCACATCTTGTGAACACTAATTATTTGATTTGGTTATTTATCACTCTTATATCCTTTGTTGTCTTAGCTATCACTATTCTTTAACATTACTTTATTGTTTCTATTTCTATTGTTAGTATCTTTATTATGTGCACTAATAATCTTAATAATTGTAACACTACATTCGGTCTATCGACTAACAATCAATTTCATTAACAATCCTTATTACCACTTTTTCTATATGTTTAAAGTCTTTAATCTCCTTCTTTTTGCCTATACTTATTCACAATCTATAATAGGATACCTGATCACTCATTAGGATAGTCGTTAATGTTACTCCTTGCAGTACAAAATTAACATTTTGATTTCCTTTAAGCCTTTAACCCTTTCTTTACTTTTTCTTTTAATTATACCAACTCTTTTACATTATGTGGCTACATTTATATTTCTCACTTTATTCAAAATCATACATAATTTGTTTAATTTCATTTAACTGCACTTCGAATTATATCCATAAATTATTAACGCTAGAATACCATTTATTGACTTATTTGGACATTTATCATTTCTATCATAACTCTTTTATTTTATTTCTCTCGGTCAATGCTATTACTATAATTAACAACGTTTTCACCAATCTTTACCTTGTACTAAGATTCCATGCACATTTAGAATATTATAAATTTTACGTTAATATCATTCTTGTTGTTTTTCTTATTAATTCATTAACCACTTTCAACTACATTCAATTTCACTATAATTACAATTATGCCACTAGTTATTCTTAATTTCACTTTTAATTTATTATTAATATGCAAATTCATATTTTAGTCCTTCCAATAAAATTTTTATGCGAATTACAATCTAGCCCCTAACTTGCCATTGAGTTTTATCATTAATCATTTAATTATACTATAATTCTATTTAATAACACATAATATCTTAATTGTATATTTAGTCGCTATTTTACCCCTACACTCTTCATTTTCTTTAACTTAAATCCTTAAATCGATAATTTAATTCATTTATCCACTTGGATACTTATTTTAGTCAATAATTACACTTAAATCCTTTAAATTGCCAATTCTTTATAAAGTTTCATTTAGGTCCTTAACAATTTCAATAATTCCAATTATATCCCTATCTTTTTCAATAAATCCATATACGTCCCTACTTTTTCAATAATTCCATCTATGTCCCTTCTTTTTCAATAATTCCAATTACGTCCCTAACTTTTACATTAATACCACTTATGTCCTCATCTTTTCAATAATTGCACCTATGTCCCTTATTTTCTTTTAATGACCTAAATACCCTTGTTTATACTCACTTTACTCCTTAATTATTATATAGCCTACAAAATTATATTTTAGTCCCTATTTTAGCACTTTTACTCCAAATTACAATTTAGTCCTTATTTTACTATTTCTTCACTTCATTATCACTTATATTACACTTTTGACCCAATTTACACTATTTTTCACTATTAAGTGCAAAATTACCGTTTTACCCCTAAACATTCTATTTCTTTCAATTTAGTTCCATTTTCATTCATTTTCTTATTTATCACTATTTTAATTAATTTTATTACATATTTACCATTATGCCCCTAGTATATATCCGGTAGAAAATCTACAGACTAGATATATGGGACGCTGATCCCACAGATCCTCTACACTATAAAATAATCATGATAGGACCATTTATCACTGCATGCATACAATGTTCACTTTAATTACTATATACTGTGACAGACCGTCAGTGGCCTATCAATAGCGAGTCGCCATAACTCATACCACAGTGTGAAATCCCTATGGCTAGCCAATTATATCCTGAACTACATTTTACTACCAGATGACTACTAAGGGCAATAATCATCAAAATTTCACTTAAATCAAATATTATATCAACATGTATCATTCGGCCATGCAATCATTTACACTTATAAATTTGTATACACACTCACTTATCATTATTTAACCAATTTATGCCATATTATGCATTTACACATTAAAATACATTATATTATGCCAATATAAACATTTGGCCAAATTAATTATTTTTCACTATAATTACATTTAATTCACCTATTCACTTAATCAAGCTAATTACATGTTATACACATCATTTCCATCATTAATATGCCTTAGTTAACTATTTACACTAAGAATTCCCACATTATTCAATTCGGCCAAGGTAACATTAGTTCACTAAGGTTGTTTTTCATTCCTTTAACCACTCAATCATACTCATTATTTATAAGCCATAAACACCTAATATACATTAAGTTTTCCTTATATTTCCATTCGGCCAAACTTAGAGTTTTCATACCACAATACTTTAATTTATTTTAAGTACATTTAAGCCACTAATCATGTTTATCAAGTTAGATTCAATTATACATGCATATTTCACATACTTTATGCTTAAACATAACCTAAAATCATGCATCCTTAATGGAAAATGAAGGATATTGTATCCACTAACCTTATTTCTTTGTTCTCCACCACTTAAGCATGCTTTCCTTGCCTTTACTCCTTGAAAAACCATCACCTCTATAAATTTCTTCATGTAGATGAAAATACAATTCAAAGAAACCATGATTATTTTGCTTTCTTTTTGTAATGTAACTACATAAACATCATCTAAATACCTTAAAATATCTATATGAACCTTTAAATCAACCCTAAATCACTTACCTCGTTAGGGCATAACCTTTATTACTAACTTTCTCCCGCTTCTTCCACTTCAAATGAACTTTAGAGACCATTATCATTAAAAAGAGAGGCTGGATTTTACTTAGAAAGGTTGGATTTGGTGAGAGCTTTGAAGAAGAATGAAGAAAACTCAAGAGAAAGATGAGGGATACCATTCAGCCAAGATGGAGGAGGAGAAGGCTGGAGAGAATTCTGGAAATTAGAAGGTATATCAGCCATATATAAGGGTCTTGAGTGGGCTTAGGCCTGGTTCAACCAATTGGGCCAACCCAAAGGCCCATTTAAATTAATAAGCCCATTTTCCAACCCAAAATAATTTTCCTCACTTGTCAAATTCAATTTCACTCAAAATCAATTCTATAATTATCAAAATATATAATTTAGCATCCGAGTAAAATTTTAGCTCAATTAGAGACCGTTTCCCGGTTCGATAATTTCTTACCAGTCCGATAACTCAATTTTCTGTCTTACCGTAAAATTTATTTTTCATTACCATTTAATTCTCCATAATATTTCAATCAAATCCATCTTTCAAATAATTTTTCTAAGATCCATAACTCCAATTAGAGTCCGGTCAAACTTTGGTCAAACTAGTCAAACCAAAGTCAACTGATCCGATCGGTCCGGTTCACTTTTCATCCTAGACCTTATTTTTACTATTTATAACTCATTCGACCTTAGTTTTATCTCAGTTAGGGTCTTTATCCGGTTCAGTTCAATGAACCGGTCCTATTCACAAATTTTTTAGTGTCACCGAAAAATTACTTTTTCGCTACTAAACTGTTCTACACGCTATTCTGAGTCTATCTATGCCTTAAAATAACTTTTCAAAGGTCATTTACTAACTTTAAAGCCTCGATCAAACTTTGGTCAAACCTAGTTACTATTTGAATCTAACTAGAGGCTTTTCTTCAGTTTGACTTTTGGGAACCTATTTGATCTCATTTTCACTCCAAATTACATCAATGGACTCCATTTAATTGACACTTTCCAATAGTCCAATAAAATATTTTTCTCTATAGGTTTCTTGACAAGTCACCCATCAGGGGCTTCCCTGGCCTGAGCACTTTAGCCTTTCTTCTCTACTATCTTTTTTTGCCACAGCCACTGATATTTTCACATGAAATTCACACTGTATACTCTACAGATTTTACTGATCACTACTGACCCAATATTCGGGCCATTACACGAGCCATTATATATACAATTTTCACAATAGTATCTAAACGTCCACTAAATTACAATTTTGCTACTCATATTCACTTAATTAGAATCATGCCATACAACTCACATAATTTCAGTAATATTATCCAATTAACATAATTATAATAATGCCATCTAATTAAACTTACAATCACATTTATTCTATCACTTGACATCCAAAATACCATTTAATTCTTAAAATATCATTTGTATACTAAAATACACTTTAGTCCTTATTTAATCTCCAAATTACATATTTTAATAAATATCTATTCATTTTACCATTTTTATTAATTTTTCCCCTAGTATAAACCCGATAGAATCTCCGATCCAGATACTCGAGATGTGGACCCCATTGGTCCAAACATTGAAGAGTAATCTCGAAGAACCACCCGTAACATTTCATTGTCATTGCTTTCATTGAACATTGCATTATAAACATTTAATCACTATGGCAGACCATCGCAAATCTACCCAAGCGAGTTGTCATGACTTTGCACCACGGTATAGGTGTCTTTATGGCTAGCTAACTATATCCTGAACTAAATTTAACCACCAGACTACTACTCGGGGCAATTAAAATATCCACTTCATTCTATTTTAATTAAATAAGTAACATATATTTAATTCACAATATTAACATATTAAAGTTACCATTCAACCATCAAGGTAACTTTGCTACATTAAATTCATTTTCCATAAAATCCACTTCCATTCCGCTCTCTTATTAAGTTTTAACTCCATTTATACTCTAATCTCATATGATAATAACATATTCCATAAATTTCAACATAAACATATATAATCACAAACTATATTATATTAAAATAAAGTCTAATAATATCAAATAAAATAACACACAATTAATTCTTATTCTACTTTTAATTTATATTATTACACGTGGCAATTTATCAAAATATCTATCAATATATTCATGCCTAGCATTCGGCCCAAGGAGCATTTTTATATTAAATTTCTTCTTTTTCCAGTGCATCAATTCCAATTCACTAATTAATCAATTCTAACACTGATTATGCCATAAATTCATTTTATAATATCATAATCCACAAATTATCACTACAAGAAAATTGACTTTTAACGACCAAAATTTAACGAAGGGATAAAAATCCGGTCGTTAAAATATACAAATAACGAAGGGAAATTAATCCGGTCGTTAGTTTTTAAATTTTATTGTTATATAACGAGTGGATTAAATCCGGTCGTTAAAACAATAAAAATTCGGTCGTTAAAATATACAAATAACAAAGGGAAATTAATCCGGTCGTTAGTTGTTAAATTTTATTATTATATAGCAAAGGGATTAAATCCGGTCGTTAATGGTGTGAATTAGTGGGAATTATGAGAAGTAGAAAAAGAAAAGAGAGGGAAAGTCACGAAAGGGAGGCAGAACGGGAAAGAGACCGAGGAAGAGAAAGAGAGAGAGAGAGAGAGGGAGGGAGAGAGACGGCGGAGCATGGCGGAAGGGGCGAGGAGGCTGGCGACGGTCGACGACGAGCAACCGGCTCCTCGCAACGCCGATCTCGGCGTCTTATTTCCCATCGCGGCATCGCCATTCCAGGAGAGCGGGAGGAAAACGGGGAGCTTCTTCTGCGTTTTCCGGCCACCTCCGGCAGCGAACGACGACACAAATTGCACGACGGGACTCCTGGAGGGCAGGCGAATCTTCCGGTACTCATGGGTGGTCCTCAATCGGCGGCGATGAGCAGATCGGCGTTGGGAAGAACCGAGTTCTCCGACGTCGATTCCGGCGAAATGAAGGGCAGTCATGGCGCGTGACCACCGGAAAAGCAACCCCGATGCTTTGAGCTTCCTTTCGGTGGTTTCGGTGCCTCCGGTGGAGCTCCGGCGAGACTCCGGCGACGGTGAAGGGACTAAAAATAGCAGAAAAAATTGTAAGTGGAAGATATTAAGTTGTTTGCCGAATTGCTAAATGGTTCAATTGGATCAAGTTCTTGTCTTTGGCATTTGTAATTGGTGTTACCTGTTGAGACATCCTAATTGTGCTTTTTTGCTTATCTATCGACCAGTTTTTCACTTAGTATGCTCTTCAATTTGTGTTCAGTTTGATCTCAGCAGATACTTAGTTATTTGCCTAATTGCTGTGTACTTAAATTGGATAAAGTTCTTGTTGTTGGCATTTGTGATTAGTGTCCGCTCTAGAGACATCTTGTTACTGCGTCTTGTATAGTCTTTTCTCAGCAAACATAAAGTTGTAATTGGATATCTATGTTTGTGTAATGTTGTATGAGGTGATTGAATATCTATGTTAGTATTTTGTATATTCTGATATGGATGGGCTATAAGTTGACATTGGTTATATTACATTTATTTCTTTTTCTCTCTCTCTACATCTGAGTTCAGTATTAGTTAATTGGATATCTATGTTTGTGTAATGTTGTATGAGGTGATTGAATATCTATGTTAGTATTTTGTATATTCTGATATGGATGGGCTATAAGTTGACATTGGTTATATTACATTTATTTCTTTTTCTCTCTCTCTACATCTGAGTTCAGTATTAGTTATTTTCCTCCTTTTTCCGTTTTTTATTATTGCTGTCTCAATGCTACAATTAGTGTCCACTCACTATTTCCAGGAATTGCAAACTTCTGGTTAATGGTTTTAGTTGCATTAGTGATTCTGTTGCCCGTATCATTTTGCTTCTAATATGTGGATGTGGTATCAATCTATTTACATACTTCAAAATTTATGCATTGTCAAGCAAAATATGATATCTATGAGGCACTCTATGTTTTAACTCTTATTCATTGTTGAGCTAATTTTGATATCTTATAAAGCACTATATGCCACACTTTTTTTTTGTACATGCTCAATCACCCACATTTAATTGAACCTTTTTTTTTCATGTAGTGTAAGCTTTCCTGTCAAAATTGCAGGTAATTTGAAGCTAATTGCAGAATATTTTCAGAGCAGTGAAACCTTTGGTGGTCCATCTAGAGATTGGATTGGTATATATGAAGAATGTGCCAAGTAAGTCACAAGCAGCTATTTTTTGTTATATTAGATTTTGGGGATTATAATTATGGAACATTTACCATAAAGCAACTGGTGGCAGCCACCTATGCCCCCTTGCAATTGTGCCTGATATTTTTCATGTTTATGTTAAAACCTGACATTTATGTTGGTCTCCATTTTATATAGATCTGTGCTATTACATACTAAGTTTTTAAGTTAATTCAATACATTATGGTGAAGCAGAATTTTTTACTCTATTCATTTTGGTATTTGAACTTGTATTTTACTCTATTCATTTTGGTCTTCGTCTTGGTTTTAGGATTTTGTATCAAGAGATTGATTACATAAACGAAGGAAAAAATGCTGACAGGTTTCGCCGAGTTTTTCGGAATATAAAGTGGGTTCGAGTACCTGTATGTTTCTTGCTTCTAGCTTTTCTAGCTTTTTCTCATTAAATTTTTTTCCCTAGCACCTCCTTTTATGCAATCATGAAATTTAATTGATTGGAATTTGTACTGCGCATGTTCTTACTCTAAAATCAATTTTGTCCCTTGAAGCTGGTATTTTGGGATTATACTGCCACAAAAGTACTGACACTGGAGTATGTACCAGGTTTCTACTTAAACTAATGTATCTATTTAACTTGTACATGCTTCTCCTTATAATATACATCAGAGTAAAGTTTGTATCTGCTTTATTTTAAGAGATGCAGAAGCATTTTTGCAATCACAACATTTGTACTGTTTACATTAGTTACTGCTTTATATTTCCTTTTTTTTTTCTCTTATTCTTTCTTTCTTTTTTTTTTTTTCTAATATTGCATTTATTCCTAGCTCTGTCCCATCATGTTCTTCCTTACAGTAAAATATATTTTAGTTTATTAAAGTTGTTTCTTTCTCTTATGCTGCATTTGTTGCTTTTTCTAGAGGCATGGAAATTTGAAACATTTAATGTTTCCTGTTGTACTCTAAAGTACCAGTACATGCTTTGATGTGGACCTACTTTTGGTGGTAAATATAGTTGGGATATGAATGAATTAAAAATGCTTGTGACGAGATATTCTTAACTGATGTTGTGGCTAATATAAATGGCTCTTTTCAGGGGCATCCATCACCTTGTACAACATCTTGAACATATTCTGTGCAATCGATATTGTTGTCTTCTTTAGAAGCTTGATGAAATACACTAGTCCTATATATGTAACATGCATTTGAGATTTGAATCGAATGGTAGGCTGATCAAGTGGGTTGATTTTAACTGGAAAATGGAGAACATGGCATCCAGCGTATTCATTGTCAAATGCATATATTCATCCAGCATATTCATTGTCAACAACTGTGTTGTTTACTAAAATTAAAATTTGTTGAAAGAATAATTTAATACAAAGCAACAAGTTATAATAGCTGTTGATAAGAAGTGCTATTAAATGTTCGAGGTGATACTGGAATTAAATGTGTTCATGTTTTGATAAGTTTTTCCCTTTGTTATTTGCTGGACATGGTAATTGCTGAGTAATGGTGTGCTATCTCCATGACACACTTTTATAAGTTTCGAACTCAAGGCTAACATAAGACTTTTACAAGCTTTACTTAGATAAATTAGAGATGTATGGGCATCACCAATGTTTATGGTTGAATTCACTGCTTAAGCTGTTAATGCTAATTTGGATTTAGTTATTATGTCTTGTTTTTTTAAATCGTTTGTTGTTGTTTCGTCTCATGGAGTATCTGATACTTATAAGTGGAAAACTGAAGCTCTGTTTTTTATTTTTATTTTTTATTTTTAAATATGTCGGTGATTAATTTCGATAATATGGTGAAAATTTATATGAATACTTCTCTCATGGCTTTGTAAAATTTATTACTTTTTTCATTGCCTTGTAAAATTTGTTCCACAATGTTCAGGTGCTTTGGCCAGAGTGTGGATGGCTGTCTGTTTCATTGACTGATTTTATTACTGCTGCCGTAATTCGGGTGGCTATAAAGTGAGGCTTCTTCGGCATATGGCACTTGAAAGCTAGAATTCCTTCTCCATGTAGAGTATCATTTGTACCCCATTTACATTAGATAGGGGGATTCTTTTTATTTTTTGTATCAGTTCTTTTATGTAATTATATTACGTATAATGTGAAAACAAACTTGTATATGGCAAATAGAATGTTAAAGCAATTTCGATAAATTTTGTAACTAGTATTTTGCAATTTATGAAAAAACTATTTATTATATTTTTGGATATATATGTGTGTGAATGATGTGTACGGTTTATATTCATATAAGATATTTTATTTATTTTGAAAATTTAATATTAATGATCAAGTTTCCTTTCAACGAGGAAATCCGATCGTTAAAATAAATCTTTAACGATTGAAATTTTGGTCGCTAAAAGAAATTTTTAACGACCGGAATTTCTTTCGTTGAAAGTGAGCACAATCAGCGAAGGGAAAATCCGGTCGTTAAAAGGTATCTTCAACGACCGGATTTCCCTTCGTTGAAAGTGAACACAATCAGCGAAGGGAAAATCCGGTCGTTAAAAATCAGTATTTAACGACCGGAAACGTTCCGGTCGTTAAAAGCATTAACGACCGGATTCAAAATCCGGTCGTCTATACCTTTAACGAAGGGGCTTTTACCGACCGGATTTTCCGGTCGTTATTAGGTTTTAACGACCGGATTTTGACTTTTAACGACCGGATTTCCCTTCGTTAAAGACCATTTTTCTTGTAGTGTATATACTATATACATAATGCATTATTACACTCTAAAATATTTCAATAAATTCTAATAATTTCAGGTAAATTGTCATACACTTAATTATTATTCTACATTTATATTATGCCATTACATTTAACAAATTATCAAAATATTATGATGTTACCGTAAAATTGATCTTTTACTGTTAAATAATTCTAAATATTATTTAGAGTCCATCCATGCCTTTAGATAAATTTTTAGAGGTCATTTGCTATTTTTAACAATCCAATCAAACTTCGGTCAAAACTAGCTACTATTTAAATCGAAATTGGATTTTTTTTTTTCTTATTTTTGACTTTTGGGGACTTATCTGACCTTTATTTCACTTCAAATTTCATCCTTATACTCTTGCTAACCTGTTCTTTCTAATGGTCCAATAAAATATTTTCACCGCTGAGTGTACTTTCTGTAATGTCCCAATTGGCACCCTAGTAGTTTTGGACATGTTTGAGGGATCTATATATTTATGTTTGGGGTTAATGAGTATTATTCTGATCATGAGTTATGCATAATTGGAATTAAGCTAATATAATAGGTTTTGTCCAACTTTTTGGATTGTGAGGTAATTCACACGGCAGTTAGGAATATCCTTACCACCGTGTAAATGCATTCTATCCAGCAACTTGGTATTGTGGAGATTCCACACTGCAGTTAGGACCTTCTGACCACTGTATGTGTCCTTTATATGACAGTCAGGATTGTTCCTACCACCGTGTAAAACCATTCTATTTTGCAGGTTTCAACAACAACAACAACATCAATAACAACAACAACAACAACAACAATAATAATAATAATAATAATAAAAATGACAAGCAAATAATAATAATAATAATAAGGATAACAATAATAATAATAATAATAATAATAATAATAATAATAATAATGACAACAACAACAACATAAAATAACATTAATAATAATAATACAATAACAATGATAACATTAATAATAATAATAATAATAATAATAATAATAATAATAATAATAATAATAATAATAATAATAATAATAATAATAATAATAATAATAATAATAATAATAATAATGATGATAGAAATAACGTTGATAAATAAAATGAAATGAGATGGTGAAAATGGGTCCAAGAACTTTTACCCTCATATTTGATGATATAAGAGCAAGATGTTTGAATCCGACTCCCCTTGTCAAAGTTCAAAACAGATTTGAAGTAACTCAAACACTCAAAAAAACTAAAATGAAAACCAAAAGATTTTTGATGTTTGTTTGATAATAAACTCAAGGTAAGGGAATCGATTTCCCTATCTTAAGCTAAGTTCAAACTCAAAATCACTTTTCTGGATTCCAGAAGATCAAAAGAAGAAATTTCACTTTTTTGAAAGATTTTTCTTTCGAACACTCTCTCTCATTTTCTTTTCTTTTTCTCCCTTTTTCTTCAGGAAATCTACCTCTCTTCCAAATGAAAAAGTCTTTCTTCTTTACTTTCCCATTTCATCTCAAAAGAGGAAAGGACAAAGCCCCCTTTCTGTTACTCTTCCCCTAAAAATTCCTGAAAATTGAAAGAAACGGTCCCCAAAATCTCTTAAAAATAAGATTTCGCAGGTGGAAAAGGGACAGGAGGGAGCCTGCCCGCGAGTGGGTGGCCGCATGTCACGCACCTAGGTGTGGGCATCCCCCGTTGGGCGCACGTCGCATGCCCCATGTGCAGGCAACCCTCGCCGCTGCCCACCTGGGTGCATGTCGGTGCGGGCAACGCCCACTAGGAGCACATCGTGCACCCCATGTAACAACCCAAAACAGGCCTGGTCAGAATTTGGGGTTGATTTCACCCATGGTCACTCAACTTATCACTTATCGCGCAAAAGTAATCGACTTTTTTTTTCTTACTTAAATGTCACTGAACTTTTAATATTATTGCACAAAAGTCATGTTGACCGGAATCCGGCGACGACTCTTGCCGGATTGATAAGTTCAACAAATAATACATTTAAATTAATTTCACTCACGGTCACTAGACTTATCATTTATCTCGAAAAAGTAATTAATCTTTTTTTTTTCAACTTAAATGTTACTGAACTTTTAATATTTTTGCAAAAAAGTCATCAATCCGGCAAGGGTCATCGCCGGATTCCGGTCAACATGACTTTTGTGCAATAATATTAAAAGTTCAGTGACATTTAAGTAAGAAAAAAAAAGTCGGTTACTTTTGCGCGATAAGTGATAAGTTGAGTGACCATGAGTGAAATTGACCCTCGGAATTTGCATGCGAAGTCGGGAATGGAAGGGTATTTTAGTAATTTGTGCATGAGGAAGATTGGATAATAAGGACTTAATTGCAAAGTAATTAATTAAATAAGTTTAGTGAGGGAATTATTTGGTGTGCATGTGGTGCATGGAAGTAGGATATAAGTGGGTTAAGAGGTTTTATAGTGTGGGTTTGTGGGTATGGTGCCTAGGATGTAATAAGTGATTTATTGGAGATAATTAGGTGTGAGTAGAGTTTGGTGCCATGGAATTTAAGTCATTGATT
Organism: Excoecaria cochinchinensis; assembly: GCA_947683425.1. Taxonomy (NCBI): domain Eukaryota; kingdom Viridiplantae; phylum Streptophyta; class Magnoliopsida; order Malpighiales; family Euphorbiaceae; genus Excoecaria; species Excoecaria cochinchinensis. Next base: position 6,342,319 of record CANTUQ010000020.1, read on the forward strand.
TGAGGGATCAACTATGGTACATATGTTGTATGGTGTGTTAGTGCATAAAGTCAAAGATGAGATTAAGGGGTCCAATAGTGGAGTGACATGTGTGTGGTTGTTGGGAGCATTGAATGGAGATTTGAAAGGAGAAGAGAGAGGGGAGGAAGAAGTGGTAGCTTCCCGTGGAAGCCACTTCATTTGGCCCTCTCCTTTCTCACGCCTCTCTCTCTCTTTCTAATCTTCATTTTCTGCTCTCTCTTCCTTTGCATGTGGGTTTTCCTCAAGCTTTAAGTTAGAGTTTGAGTTGTGAAGGATTCTAAGAGGTAAGTGGCTGTTTTTGCTTTGGGTTTTCTCCTTCTTCTCCTTTTACGGGTTGGTCTGGGTTTTTAAAGGTTATGTTCTTGGATTAAGAGATTTTGTGGGTTTTGTTGTGCAAGTTTGTGGTGGCAAGAAGAAGTGTAAAGGCAAAGAGAAGATTGAAGAGTGAAGATCAGCCGGGTTGTGCTTCAAAGAGGTTTGGGAGTTTGATTTCTGCATTTGAGTTTAATTTGTCTTCGCCTAAATCTCCTTGGATCATGAGTTTGTGTTGTGTTTGTTTTTCAGAAATTTGAGTGCTTTGATATGAGTTTATGCATGTATTAGTTTGGGTAAATGTGATAATAATCCATGTTATCGATTGAGATGAATGTATATGAGGGTTGGCTTTGAAATGCATGAGTTTTGGCAATTTAGTTCCGTTTTTATTTGACCTTTGTGTATTATTTTTACCATAAGTAGAGTTTTAGACCTCAACAATGTATGATTCTTAAGCCATTAGAACCATGACTTCCATGCCTTTAAAAGTCTTAATATGTCCTTGGGCTAATTCTTGCTCTAAGACCCTAAATTTTGGATAAAACCATAGTATCTCTTGTTGTGTCGTGTTGTTTGACCAGTTTTGGTTGTTGAGAGCATATCTGGAGTTCTAGATGTTCTTTTGATCTAACATTTATTGCTTTTGAACGTTAACATCCTAGGGAACATTTGTTAAGAAGGAAGTTTTGGCTAAAAATGAGGTTTAGAGGTTGATGTAGTCAACACAAGTCAGGGGCATTAAGCAGTCTTTTTAGGTATCTGAGGTGAGCCTCTGTCGCGAGCGCGACAGGGTCGCGACCTCACGACAAAAAAACTTGTTTTAAGCCTTTTTTTCTTTATTTTTGAGCTCTGGGTTGACCCGGATCAATCCCATACCTTTCCCATCAGCTTATTATGCATGTTTAGTGTAATTAATGGCTATTTAAGTAGTTGTCTTTGGGAAAAACTTATGAGTATGATTAGGATTGGAGACCTAGCTAGTGAATAACAATAGATATAACTTTGTGAAGGATGGTTTATGGATGAGTGTTGATATGTAGATCTCCTGAGTAACCTAAGCACGATGTACTATATATTTGAATGCATATTAACATGGGTGTGATTGAGATGAATGACGTATAGTGCTTATATTGTAGATTGTGTAAATGGTTATTGTTAGTGACATGATTTATTTGGAATTCTTGGTATGGATTTTGTGTTTATGTTGTCAATGATGTGTGGCTTGTTGGAGATGAGGTAAGTTGACGTTTTGATGTTTGGTTTGAGATTGGGTATTGTGAAGTGGAGTTTTCTGCAGATTTCTCGTGTAAGGGTTGAAATTCATGACTCTGTTGCGAGCGCGACATTGTCGCAAGGTTGCGCCAGAGCCCGGTGAGAGCAGCCCTCGCATGCGTCCGAGCTCTCCGCCGAGCCGTGCAGCGGAGCCTCTGTCACAAGCACGACAGAGAGCTCGGCTGCCGATCTCAATTGGGTGATCCTCTGTCGCAAGCGCGCTGTCGAGCGCGAGCGTGACAGATCGGGCTAGCAGCTTACTATCGCGAGCGCGATACCTATCGCGTGCACGACAGTGAAATGTGTATAGTTCCCTCGTGAGATCGCGAAGGTTGCTGTGATCGTGACCTGGGCCAAGTCGCCTCTGTTGCGATCGCGACATCCATCGTGAGCGCGACACTTCTGGTTTCCAAATTGAGTTTTCTTTTATGTTTCCAATGTTTGAATTCCGAAATTGTGATGCCTTTAGGTTTATACTTGGACTATTTTTTTTAAGTATATTAATATAATTGGATGTATTATGCATGTGCAGTGTTATGAATTATATGATTGTGATATGATAAATTATGCGCCATGATGTGAGGCATGACTGTATTACGCATGACCTGCGAGAGTCAGTCTAGTGGATAGTTAGGCATGCCTAATCGAGTCTCTTAGCTGCAGCGCCCTTTGAATGTTTGGACCCTAAATCAGGTCCCCATTTTGTTCCTCGCGAACCCTTTATGTATTCGGATCCTCGCGATCCTTTTTAATGTGTTTGGATCTTGTTTAAGATCCGCCTTAGAAAAACGTTTTAAATGTGGTAAAATTAAACGGTTTTCGATTCGTAGCCGTAAGGTACCCCTGTGGCTGATCTGTACCCGTAAGGTACTTCCCGTATACTCGTTATCCACTATTGTGAGTCAGCAGGTTCTTTGTTGTTTTGTCTTGCTTTGAAATATCTATAAGAATGTGACATCCGAATGAGAATGATAATGATTTGAGGAATCAGTTTATATGTATATGAACTTGGGTATGAGCTTTAGAATGTATGTCTTTATTATGCAAGCATGATTTTTATATCTGACACCATTATTCGTACTTGTCATGTGATGTGTTATAAGTTTCAGAATGCTTTAAATGTGATTCGACTAATGTATTTACGTATGTGACTCAAACATGGTTTTATTATATATAAGCATGTGAATCGGATCAGTTGTGACTGTAAGTATGTATGATTTAACTGTAATTTCCGCATGGCGATGTTATGAATGTGATGTTATGTGATTATGTCTTCGATCTCTGCTATTGGAGTGTTTTCGGTATATTATTTTATGTATTAGAGTTGCGCAACAGAAGTGTGGTGCTTTGAATATTGTCCCTTGGGTTTGGCTAATGTGTGTGTATGGCATGATAAAAGTATGTTTAGATAACTAGTGTTCTTGGCATGATAGTTGGGTGCGTTACTGTATGATAATTGTATTGCATGTGAATGGGTTTTCAGTTAAGGGGTACATGGGTATATGTATGTGTTTATAAACTTTCGAATGCATGGCTCTTATGCAGGTATGTATATCTATCTGCTGTGATTATTTGCATATGCCATTCGTGTATGTGATTTGCTTTGGCGACCATTGTGAATGGCCGTCCATATTACTTGTGTGTTCTCTCCACTAAGCGTTTATCGCTTAGCACGGATTCCTTCCCGTGCAGGTTGCAGGTTTGGTTCTGTTCGAGTCGCGCATCTGTAAGGTCGGCCACGTAGAAGTTAGAAGTTTTGTTATGTGATCAGCTTCTGTATTTTGGATTTTTGTTATTCCTGTAGTCTTATGTATCTGTAAGGTTTTGGATATTATTTTGGGTTATGTAAACGTTATTATTTTTATATATTAAGTTACTCCTTCGTTTTATCTTTCGCCTTATGCTTCCGCTGAATGATTATATGTATGTATGTGAGTTGTTGTATGTTTAGTTATTGTTCCTTTAAAGTTTTAATTTCTTCTGTATTTTCGTATGTATGTTATACATAAATGTATGCTTCTGCTTGGTGTGTGTGTGTGTGAGTAAGCGTCGGGTAGCGCGCCCGCCGGCGCCCTTCCAACGGGGGCGACGGTGGGGGTGTTACAGTTAGTGGTATCAGAGCCCAGGTTTGGCGGTTCTGGTTGTCTTGTTTGTTATGTGTTGAGTCTATGCATGAGAGTCGGTTTCGGGCCTAATGCATATGTGTCTTGTCTTGTGTCGTGTCTAGATGGATTCTGATCCGAGTGAGAATGTGGGCGAGACAACGGAAAGTGTGAACCCAGTTAGTGCTGATCAGAATGTTTTCGAGCATCCTCCAGTTGAAGATTCCGTTCCTATTTCTGATGATAGGACATTAGTCCAAGGGTTGATTCGGATTTTGGATAGACTGACTGCTCCTCGTGCTTCTCAAGAATTTGTGCGGCATGTTCCCCAAAAGAGAAAAAGATCGGGTAGAGAAGTGTTAGCGGGTAAGAGAATTCGAGAACCTCCGATGTGTCAACAATATCAGAAGCAATATGGGGACAAGTGTAAGAAGAAGTGGGTACCGCCTATATGTCAGCACTGTCAGAAGCGACATCGAGGTCCGTGTCATAAGCTCACAGGTGCTTGTTTTGGATGTGGCAACATGGGACACCGGATTGCCGATTGTCCTAAGAAGATGAGTCAGAATCTAGCTCAGCAGGCTAGAAAAGATGTGGAGGAGTTGCTTCGACCTATGCGAGCATCATCGGGATCAGTCGGGAAGTTAGATGCCTCCAAGGTTTCAGCCAGAGTATCTGTCTCTAACTGTATAGAACTGATTGAATCTGCAGAGCCTTTCGGTAAGTAGGTGTTGTAAGTTTTTATTTAAGTCGATTTTGTTTATTTGGGTTGTCTGGATGCAAGTGTTTAGCGGGAAAATTTCGAGGACGAAATTTCTTAAGGGGGAGATGTGACGCGCGCCGGATCCCCGCGGCCGCCCATGGGACCGCCCGCTTGAGGGCGATCGGGGCATTTGTGGGTCCGTTGACAGCTTGCAATAAATCGCAAGTGCGTCTATGTTGGGCAACAAGGAGGTTTCATGGAGTCGCCACCCAATAGAACATTGGGAAAGTTTCTCTCGCCTCGGAGAGCCTAAGACTGCGCTTAGTATCCATTTTGGGCCAGCCAAAGGGGGAAGGTAAACCTCTCGCCCTAAGGAGCCTAGGATTATCGCTAAAGCCTCGTGACACAAGAGGTGTCTTGGAGGGTAAACCTCTAGCCTCTTGAGCCCAAAGACCAGAGCTGGTTCGGGACTTCTCATTTATTTATACCTTGATTAATATTATAATTAAGTTTTGAATTCATTGTTTCATCAACTTTCCACACAATGCAATTTAAATTAAAGGCGCAATCATTCATATCAAAAGCGGTAAATGTAAGCAAAATCCAAAATAAAGCATTTAAAAATAAATTACAATAACACTAGGAGCGGAATACAACTCCCATTTATAAAAGTGAAATACATGCATAAAACGGGTTATTCATTAATAGTGAGAACATTGGTCCTCGCATGCATATTTATTATGAAACAGTTTTGATGTGATGATTTATTTGAGTATGAAAAACTAGGACATTGGTCCCCTTTTATTCAAAAAATGTCAAGTTAATTAATAGAAACGTTTTTGTGATTTTCTTTCTAGCGTGCCTAAATAAAGAATTTTACAAGAAAGTTATATGGCAAAATTAAATAAAATATTACAAATAAAGAAAATAAATATATGAGCCAAACGAGCCTTTTTGGACCTCCCGATGTGCTCGCAAAAATGCCCAAGCGAAAAAATGAGTTTAGACATAAAAGCAAATACAATTAAAACAATGTTAGTGATTAAATCAATTAAACATACAAAATAATGAATAACAAATTAAAATAAAATAAGATGATATGAAAAGAATGATAATGGAATCAAAAATATTAACAAACCAAAATAAATGAGAAACATGGATTATGTGTGATAAATGATTAAATGATGTGATGAAAATAAAATATAACATGTTAATTAAATAATACATGTAAAAATATGAACATGATAACAATGATGATGAAGATAAACGAATCAAAGAATATATAAAATAATAAAGGAAAGAATAATTAAAGAAAACAATTAAAGAATGATGAAAACAATTAAATGAACAATATGATTAATTAAATATGTTCACAAATGATATAAACCATTTACATGGCGAAAGATCAATTAAAATGAATTTATTAATTACATGTTAAAAATAATGATGAATTAAAGTGAAATAAATTAATTACATGTTAAAATTAATAAACAATCAATATTTATGTGAATAAAAATCATATATAAACAAATTAAATAAAACAAATCTGAAATAAATAAAATAAAATATACATAAATAAATTAGATATGAACCAAAAGAAATAATAAAAACAAGCCCAGAATGTTTACCCTCAGAGTTTCAGATTCGATGAAGGTAAAAGATGATTGATTTCTTTGTTTGGTGATTCACAATATTAGAGTGAAATATGATGAAAATGTTGGAATTTTATTCCAAGAAACATAAAAAAAAATGATCAAAAATTCTTTAAGAACAAAGAATTTATACCTTTGCCTAAAGAAATGATTTTGATCAAAAAAAGCTTTTATTGATTAAAATAAAGAAAAATGATTTCAAGAACAATCAATCACTTTGTTCATAAAAAATAGAATGAAGTTTTATTTTAGAAAATCAAATAAAAATTAGATTTTGATGACAAACAATTATTTTATTTGTCTCAAAATCAATTTTTTATCAAAAAGAGAGTCAAAACAAAATCAATGAAAAAGTTTTATTGAACACAAAATAAAAGGTTAAAAACAATTTTGAGAACAACTAATTATTCTATTTGTCTCAAAAATTAAATCAAACAACAAAACTTCCTTTAAAAAATATGTTTAGAAGAAATTATGTTGGAAAAAGAATGAAACAATTGATTTTCTTTTTGATTTTTGGTTGGGGAATAAATCTGGAATTTTTGGTGGAAGAAGAAGAAGAAGAAAAAGATGAAGAGAAAAATCTGGTCTAAAAAAATGTGGAGAGGAGGCTCCTTTGATTTCATCATAAAATATTTATAGGATAAAATAGGTTGCCCTAATTTAATTAAGGAAAAAAACCTATTTTAACCCAAAATTATTTTATTTTTAATGATAAAATCAAGTTTTATTATTTAATTACCTAAAAAAATATTTTAGAATTTAATTTGAAGTCAAAAACCCCAAAAAAATGGGATAAAAAATGGATTTTTGGGTGAAAAAATCAGAAAAAAGGCTGAAAAGAGGGATTTTTGGGTATCAGACCCTGTAGCGACGGCCGGTATGCCCGTTGCTATAGAGCGGCGGGCGTCGGAGCGGCAGCCAGGCGATCCTCACGCGCTGGCGCTCGCGCACGAGCGCTCCGTGCGGCGCTCAGCGTGCGCGATGCTGCGCGCGCCTTTAGCGACGCGCAGCATCGGCGATGCTGAGCGTCGCATTTGCGCTCGCTGCGCGATGGGCGCCTGCGAGCTGGGCGCCAGCGCGCTGCCGCAGGCGCGCCGCCGCGCCCGACACTCGCGATCCGACTTTTTTTTTTTTTTTTTAAATTTTAATTTGACTAAAAACACTATAATTTTAAGCCCCCATTTTTCAAAATTAATTTTTTAAATATTTTTTTTTTATTTTTTAATTTTTCACTCTAAAATGCAAATTTAACGAAAAAACCATCACTTTTAACCTTTTAAGCCTGTGAAGGCAATTATCATCATTGGGTAACTTCGATCTAGGCTTACTCAGGACCCGGTGTCTATAGTTGCCCCCAGTTTAGGGGAATCTAGTACACTAGTGTATAGGTGAGCCTAAACTCAAAGAAGAAAAGGAAAGAGACAAGTACCTGAGTCAGCCGTCTTTCCGAACTGGAGAATTCTGAGATGGTGTGTTTTTGTTTGTTGAAGTGGTGCTATCTGTGAGCCCTTCGGTTGATTGCCCACTGAGAGGCCTTCGGTTCATCGATCATTTGTTTGCCCCCTGAGAGGTCTTCAGTTCATTGATTGTTTGTTTGCCCCCTGAGAGGTCTTCAGTTTGCTGATCATTTGCCCCCTGAGAGGTCTTCAGTTCATTGATCGTGTGCCCCCTAAGAGGTCTTCGGTTCATTGATCATTTGCCCCCTGAGAGGTCTTCAGTTCATTGCCCCTGAGAGGTCTTCGGTTCATTGATTGTTTGCCCCCTGAGAGGTCTTCAGTTCATTGCCCCCGGAGAGGTCTTTGGTTCATTGCCCCCTGAGAGGTCTTCAGTTCATTGATCGTTTGCCCCCTGAGAGGTCTTCCGTTCATTGCCCCCTGAGAGGTCTTCAGTTCATTGCTCCCTGAGAGGTCTTCAGTTTGCTGCTCCCTGAGAAGTCTTCAGTTCATTGCCCCCTGAGAGGTCTTCGATTCATTGATCGTTTGTTTGCCCCCTGAGAGGTCTTCAGTTTGCTGCTCCCTGAGAAGTCTTCAGTTTATTGATCGTTTGCCCCCTGAGAGGTCTTCAGTTTATTGCCCCCTGAGAGGTCTTCAGTTCATTGCCCCCTGAGAGGTCTTCGGTTCATTGAGAAGTTGTTAGTTGATTGCCCCCTGAGAGGTCTTCGATTTATTGCTCCCTGAGAAGTCTTCGATTTGCTGCTCCCTGAGAAGTCTCTGGTTGATTGCCCCCTGAGAGGTCTTCGATTTATTGCTCCCTGAGAAGTCTTTGATTTGCTGCTCCCTGAGAAGTCTTTGGCTGATTGCCCCCTGAGAGGTCTTTGGATGGTGCTTGGATTTGATGGTTAAGCTGGTATGTGGATTGATGATTTAATCAATGTCTGGATTGATGATTGACTTGAGGCTTGGATATATGTTTAATCGATGTCTGGATTGATGATTTGACCGATGTCATCACTCGGCTTTTGTCGGTGTCTGCCTCAAGTCTCTCTTTCTGCAAAATAAGGAAACTAAACTATGCAAAAATGGTGAGCATGCAAGTGAAATGCATAAATCATGCGGGAATGTAGGATAAAAATTCATCTATGTGAACTTGAAGATGATAGCCGGGCTAGCTGCAATTTGCGATATAATTGATGCCTTTTAAGCTTCTTTTGAATTTCATGCCCTTCGGGATTGCGAGATTCTCACCTGGTACCTGTAGTCATTATTTGAAGGTAGTGCGTCCCTTGTGGATTTTCACACTAGCTTTTCTTAGTGGGAGATGCGTCCTTTGTGGATTTTCACATAACCCTGTACCTTATTTTTTTGCCTAGAATGGACCCAACCCAATCCAGCGGCTTTTCTCTTTCTTTTTTTTTTGAAGGACAGACTGCCTGTTTTCAGGTTTTCACCCTATCCTTTTGCCTAGTTTTTGCTTAGAGCGCCAGTTACGGTTTTCACTCTAGCGGCTCTTTTATTTTTTTTTCTTTTTTTCTTTTTTTGAAGCTTGCTGAAGTTGTTGGCATGAATCTTTAGGGAGTCTTAGGACATGGTTGCATGAGCTTGATTCTTCTCATTTGATAGCAGGATGAATCGACTGAAGCGCTTGAGCGGTGGGCAATAGGCGACTTTGGTCACACAAAGAGAACTGCTCTGATCACATCATTGCAGAAATGCATGTGTTTCAATTTGATTTCATTAAGCATGATCATTATTTTGGCATTGACTTTAAAAAATACAAGACTTTAGCTAATCTCGAGATAGATCTTGAAAGCATCAAACTCCTGTTATCAATCAGCCCTCTCGGGTTTTATGATTGAAGATTTTCTCTCATCTCTTAATCTTTTTCTTTGAATGCGAATTCTAGATGCAACTTTGGGGATGAGACTTAACTCAAATGCATGAATGCACTCATGGCTCCTCGCTTTAAGCTCAAGAAACACCATATGCCTCTTCTTACGTACCAAACCTTATTAGAAGGTCATCTTCGCTAATTGGATAAGACTGAACCAAGAATCAAAAGGTCTTACTTTGGTTGTAATGTTAGGCTTAGGTAGATGGCTATCAAAGGAGGATCAGGTCGTTAGAGAAAAATGGCCGCCATATTTTCTCGACTGGTGGATGAACCATTCTCAGCTCAGTTGTATATACAAAGGTATTCTTGAATTTGGATTTGATAACATTTTAGCTCATTTAAGATCAGATTGATAGTTAAAAAGGTAATTATCAAAACTCGTCAAGTGGTTATTATTTTGAGCTCAACTTTTTTTTTCTTTTTTTTTTTTTTAGGGAGCTCATGTCTTTGGCGCATGATTGAAACACTCTTCTCAAAGTGTAAACTCATCCTTACCAAGGCAATTTTGATAACCCACAAAGAAATTGTTAATTGTTAAAATGTTCATCCATCCCTGCTAGAGAGGCCACTCTTCTAAGGGGAAGCCAAAATCATTTTAGGCGAGGGGATGGTTTTAACATGTGTAACAACAAAATTGGCACGCATTTAGCATACCCACATAAAGGCTCAATGGGCTAGCAAACGATTGTGAAGTAAGGGTAGGAAATGGTCATTTAGGGAACTATACAAAGAAAATGTTGCCTAAATCATTTTCTAGGTTCCGTCTTATCCAGGGATCGCTTTGACGGGTAATCAGAAAGGTTCTAGTGCTCTTAGTGAGTTTCCATCCAGTCCCCTAGTTGCAACTAGTTTTTTTTTTTTCTTTTTTTTTCTCTTTACAGGAGCTATGTCAGATGCTATCAAAATTTTCTTTGGGTTTCCCAAAGTTTTCGAGATTAACTGCAGTCATATTATTTGACTTAATGCCAAAGTTAATTTGTTATGATCATGCGAAATGAAATCAATAGAAACATTATACAAATAAGCAAAATTGTTCTTTTTATTACAAATAGAAAATTGTAGCATAAAATGTTCTAGAAATAAAAAGAATTTCAGCATCTAAGAGCAATATAACTAGTGGACTGCAAGACACGGTCATGTTCGCGGTGGAGGGACTGCATTATAACCTGCTTTCTTCTTTTTCTCTCTCTTCTCAGGATCTGTGATCTGATTGGTGTCAATGAGATCCTGGATCTTGTTTCTCAGAATACGGCAATGGTCAGTCAAATGGCCGGTGTGCTGGTGGTAAGCGCAGTACTGATCACCTCTATGTCCCGGCTGTCCCTGACTCAAGGCTGGTCTGGGTGGCAATGGCTGCAACTTGCCTTCTTTCATTAGTTTTTCCAGTACCCAAGATAGAGAGCGGCCTAAGTTGGAGTAATATCTTTGACCCTGCCCAACTCCAGTAGCTGAGACCTCTGCCGTCCTACCGTTTCTGGTGTTGCTGCCTCCAGCTCTGCCTGATTTGAATCCCGACTGGTTCCCATAGCCTTTCCCAGCAAAGTTATTTTGGCTTGCTTTCTTTGCCAGGTAAGCCGCCTCAGCTTCTATAGCGATATCCTTAAGCAACTCCCAGTCCTTGAGCCCCTTAAAACTGAGCAAGTCCCTTAAGTAAGGGCATGAGTTTCTGATAAACAACCTGATCTGGTCTGCAGTGTCAGGCTTCCTCTTAATCTCCATGACCCTGTTTCTCCATCTTGTAAGGTACTCATGGAATGACTCATCATTCTTCTGCTGTAGAAGCTCGAGGTCTTTTAGGGTGACCTCCATCCTGGTGCTGCAGTCGTACTGCTTCATGAATTCTTCGGTCAAAAGGTCCCAGTCCTCTTTGGACCTCCTATCCAACCCGTGGTACCAGTCAACTGCCGGGCCCACCAGACTAAGGCAGAAATATTCCACCTTCTGCTTCTTGCTCAGCCCTGTGCCTTTCATGACCAGGGTGTACTGCTTGATGTGGGCGGATGGGTCAGAGGTGCCATCAAATTTCGGTAGCTCGGGCATCTTGAATCTTTGGGGCAGTAGCTCTTCATCCCCCAGATCTCTGTCTTCTGGGTTGATCCCCTTGCCTGCTGACAGCATGCGGGTGATAGCTTCGATCTGCTATCTCATACCTCTTAAAGCTTCATCCTCTACTCTGGGTGCTCTGGGCCTTACAGCTTGGTGGACTATCGGCACCACTTCTTCTTCTTCCTCCATCAGGAAATCATCGTTGGGGTTATGGATCCTTTCCCCTCTTGGCTCGATGGGTGCGGCAGCTCTGTGCTCATTATTGGGTTGACGAGCAGCAGCTCCAACGAAGGGAGCCTCCCCGCCAGCAGGTGGTTCGGCTTGCCCCCGAGGAGGGGCTACTTGTGGCTGTAGAGCAGCAGGCGGCTGTGGGGCTGCAGGTGGATGGGCAATCCTTTTAGCCATGGCACCCATCATATCCATCATTCTTCGTTCAAAATCCTCTAGCCTCCTAGCTAGGTCTTGAGTGGTCAAAACTCCAGGTTCTTCTGCCATTGGTGGCTCTACAGAGGCTTCACTGATTGATGAGGATGACTCAGAATCCCAGTCAGACACTAGTTTCGGCAACTCAAAGAGCAGATTTGTCCTTATTAACCGACCGTCGGAACCTCTAGTCCACTTAGATGAATCTATGATGGCTGAAAAAATTAGATTGTTAGGATGATGCATGAATGACATATACAATGCATGATAGTGAGCTATGCAACATTTACAATCACATGCAAGCAAGTAGATCCTTCCAACCTTATTACTCCCATACACGAGGTACTGCGGTCTCTTTCCTAGGTGGGCTTAATCCATGGGTTAGCGGGGAACCCAATGGATGCGTATGGTGCTCGGTGAAGAACCGGCATCATAACATCTCTTATCTAATGTGCAAGCACATGGGTTATGATCGTTATGTATTTAGGCAACCCGAACAAGTTGACATGGGCCTATCGGGGCATGAAAGCCTTTGATTAGGTGACCAATCAAATTATTTGGGTTTGTCCAATACAAAATGATCCACATAGCAAGCATAGTATTAAGGTTCATATCACCTAAAGGAAGTATCTATTGCCATTACATGAGCTTTGGTCAAAGGGTGGTGTTACTTTAGGGCTACCCAAGCATGATCCCTGCTGACGGGTCTAGCTCATCACGAGCGTAACGACCGATTGGGTCACCATTTAATATACCATGATGGTACGAGGCTTGGGCTGGTGATTATCCTTAACACTTTCCCAAATTGAGTGAAAATGAGGTCGTGCTTCAGGAACGCACCGGGGCTAAAAGAGGGACCAAACTAGCATAGATCTAAGGCTCTAATGAGATGCAATGCAGTTTTGAAAGAAGATGAAATTTTTAAATTAAAACTCAATTATAATTTTTAATCAAGGTACTTTCAAATCGAAGTCTCGAGTATGTCCCCAGCGGAGTCGCCACTGTAACGCGCGCCGGATCCCCGCGGCCGCCCATGGGACCGCCCGCTTGAGGGCGATCGGGGCATTTGTGGGTCCGTTGACAGCTTGCAATAAATTGCAAGTGCGTCTATGTTGGGCAACAAGGAGGTTTCATGGAGTCGCCACCCAATAGAACATTGGGAAAGTTTCTCTCGCCTCGGAGAGCCTAAGACTGCGCTTAGTATCCATTTTGGGCCAGCCAAAGGGGGAAGGTAAACCTCTCGCCCTAAGGAGCCTAGGATTAACGCTAAAGCCTCGTGACACAAGAGGTGTCTTGGAGGGTAAACCTCTAGCCTCTTGAGCCCAAAGACCAGAGCTGGTTCGGGACTTCTCATTTATTTATACCTTGATTAATATTATAATTAAGTTTTGAATTCATTGTTTCATCAACTTTCCACACAATGCAATTTAAATTAAAGGCGCAATCATTCATATCAAAAGCGGTAAATGTAAGCAAAATCCAAAATAAAGCATTTAAAAATAAATTACAATAACACTAGGAGCGGAATACAACTCCCATTTATAAAAGTGAAATACATGCATAAAACGGGTTATTCATTAATAGTGAGAACATTGGTCCTCGCATGCATATTTATTATGAAACAGTTTTGATGTGATGATTTATTTGAGTATGAAAAACTAGGACATTGGTCCCCTTTTATTCAAAAAATGTCAAGTTAATTAATAGAAACGTTTTTGTGATTTTCTTTCTAGCGTGCCTAAATAAAGAATTTTACAAGAAAGTTATATGGCAAAATTAAATAAAATATTACAAATAAAGAAAATAAATATATGAGCCAAACGAGCCTTTTTGGACCTCCCGATGTGCTCGCAAAAATGCCCAAGCGAAAAAATGAGATTAGACATAAAAGCAAATACAATTAAAACAATGTTAGTGATTAAATCAATTAAACATACAAAATAATGAATAACAAATTAAAATAAAATAAGATGATATGAAAAGAATGATAATGGAATCAAAAATATTAACAAACCAAAATAAATGAGAAACATGGATTATGTGTGATAAATGATTAAATGATGTGATGAAAATAAAATATAACATGTTAATTAAATAATACATGTAAAAATATGAACATGATAACAATGATGATGAAGATAAACGAATCAAAGAATATATAAAATAATAAAGGAAAGAATAATTAAAGAAAACAATTAAAGAATGATGAAAACAATTAAATGAACAATATGATTAATTAAATATGTTCACAAATGATATAAACCATTTACATGGCAAAAGATCAATTAAAATGAATTTATTAATTACATGTTAAAAATAATGATGAATTAAAGTGAAATAAATTAATTACATGTTAAAATTAATAAACAATCAATATTTATGTGAATAAAAATCATATATAAACAAATTAAATAAAACAAATCTGAAATAAATAAAATAAAATATACATAAATAAATTAGATATGAACCAAAAGAAATAATAAAAACAAGCCCAGAATGTTTACCCTCAGAGTTTCGGATTCGATGAAGGTAAAAGATGATTGATTTCTTTGTTTGGTGATTCACAATATTAGAGTGAAATATGATGAAAATGCTGGAATTTTATTCCAAGAAACATAAAAAAAATGATCAAAAATTCTTTAAGAACAAAGAATTGATACCTTTGCCTAAAGAAATGATTTTGATCAAAAAAAGCTTTCATTGATTAAAATAAAGAAAAATGATTTCAAGAACAATCAATCACTTTGTTCATAAAAAATTGATTAAAGTTTTATTTTAGAAAATCAAATAAAAATTAGATTTTGATGACAAACAATTATTTTATTTGTCTCAAAATCAATTTTTTATCAAAAAGAGAGTCAAAACAAAATCAACGAAAAAGTTTTATTGAACACAAAATAAAAGGTTAAAAACAATTTTGAGAACAAATAATTATTCTATTTGTCTCAAAAATTAAATCAAACAACAAAACTTCCTCTAAAAAATATGTTTAGAAGAAATTATGTTGGAAAAAGAATGAAACAATTGATTTTCTTTTTGATTTTTGGTTGGGGAATAAATCTGGAATTTTTGGTGGAAGAAGAAGAAGAAGAAAAAGATGAAGAGAAAAATCTGGTCTAAAAAAATGTGGAGAGGAGGCTCCTTTGATTTCATCATAAAATATTTATAGGATAAAATAGGTTGCCCTAATTTAATTAAGGAAAAAAACCTATTTTAACCCAAAATTATTTTATTTTTAATGATAAAATCAAGTTTTATTATTTAATTACCTAAAAAAATATTTTAGAATTTAATTTGAAGTCAAAAACCCCAAAACAAATGGGATAAAAAACGGATTTTTGGGTGAAAAAATCGGAAAAAAATGCTGAAAAGAAGGATTTTTGGGTATCAGACCCTGTAGCGACGGCCGGTATGCCCGTCGCTATAGAGCGGCGGGCGTCGGAGCGGCATCCAGGCGATCCGCGCGCGCTGGCGCTCGCGTACGAGCGCTCCGTGCGGCGCTCAGCGTGCGCGATGCTGCGCGCGCCTTTAGCGACGCGCAGCATCGGCGACGCTGAGCGTCGCCTTTGCGCTCGCTGCGTGATGGGCGCCAGCGCGCTGCCGCAGGCGCGCCGCCGCGCCCGACACTCGCGATCCGACTTTTTTTTTTAAAAAAAATTTTAAATTGACTAAAAACACTATAATTTTAAGCCCCCATTTTTCAAAATTAATTTTTTAAATATTTGTTTTTTATTATTTTTTAATTTTTCACTCTAAAATGCAAATTTGACGAGAAAACCATCACTTTTAACCTTTTAAGCCTGTGAAGGCAATTATCATCATTGGGTAACTTCGATCTAGGCTTACTCAGGACCCGGTGTCTACAGGAGAGATTGTAACAACCCAAAACAGGCCTGGTCAGAATTTGCTTGCGAAGTCGGGAACGGAAGGGTATTTTAGTAATTTGTGCATGAGGAAGATTGGATAAAAAAGACTTAATTGCAAAGTAATTAATTAAATAAGTTTAGTGAGGAAATTATTTGGTGTGCATGTGGTGCATGGAAGTAGGATATAAGTGGGTTAAGAGGTTTTATAGTGTGGGTTTGTGGGTATGGTGCCTAGGATGTAACAAGTGATTTATTGGAGATGATTAGGTGTGAGTGGAGTTTGGTGCCATGGAATTTAAGTCATTGATTTGAGGGATCAACTATGGTACATATGTTATATGGTGTGTTAGTGCATAAAGTCAAAGATGAGATTAAGGGGTCCAATAGTGGAGTGACATGTGTGTGGTTGTTGGGAGCATTGAATGGAGATTTGAAAGGGGAAGAGAGAGGGGAGGAAGAAGTGGTAGCTTCCCGTGGAAGCCACTTCATTTGGCCCTCTCATTTCTCACGCCTCTCTCTCTCTTTCTTATCTTCATTTTCTGCTCTCTCTTCCTTTGCATGTGGGTTTTCCTCAAGCTTTAAGTTAGGGTTTGAGTTGTGAAGGATTCTAAGAGGTAAGTGGCTGTTTTTGCTTTGGGTTTTCTCCTTCTTCTCCTTTTACGGGTTGGTCTGGGTTTTTAAAGGTTATGTTCTTGGATTAAGAGATTTTGTGGGTTTTGTTGTGCAAGTTTGTGGTGGCAAGAAGAAGTCTAAAGGCAAAGAGAAGATTGAAGAGTGAAGATCAGCCGGGTTGTGCTTCAAAGAGGTTTGGGAGTTTGATTTCTGCATTTAAGTTTAATTTGTCTTCGCCTAAATCTCCTTGGATCATGAGTTTGTGTTGTGTTTGTTTTTCAGCTTTGATATGAGTTTATGCATGTATTAGTTTGGGTAAATGTGATAGTAATCCATGTTATTGATTGAGATGAATGTATATAAGGGTTGGCTTTGAAATGCATGAGTTTTGGCAATTCAGTTCCGTTTTTATTTGACCTTTGTGTATTATTTTTATCATAAATAGAGTTTTAGACCTCAACAATGTATGATTCTTAAGCCATTAGAACCATGACTTCCATGCCTTTAAAAGTCTTAATATGTCCTTGGGCTAATTCTTGCTCTAAGACCCTAAATTTTTGATAAAACCATAGTATCTCTTGTTGTGTCGGGTTGTTTGACCAGTTTGGGTTGTTGAGAGCATATCTGGAGTTCTAGATGTTCTTTTGATCTAAAATTTATTGCTTTTGAACGTTAACATCCTAGGGAACATTTGTTAAGAAGGAAGTTTTGGCTAAAAATGAGGTTTAGAGGTTGGTGTAGTCAACACAAGTCAGGGGCGTTAAGCAGTCTTTTTAGGTATCTGAGGTGAGCCTCTGTCGCGAGCGCGACAGGGTCGCGACCTCGCGACAAAAAAACTTGTTTTAAGCCTTTTTTTCTTTATTTTTGAGCTCTGGGTTGACCCGGATCAATCCCATACCTTTCCCATCAGCTTATTATGATGTTTAGGGTAATTAATGGCTATTTAAGTAGTTGTCTTTGGGAAAAACTTATGAGTATGATTAGGATTGGAGACCTAGCTAGTGAATAACAATAGATATAACTCTGTTAAGGATGGTTTATGGATGAGTGTTGATATGTAGATCTCCTGAGTAACCTAAGCACGATGTACTATATATTTGAATGCATATTAACATGGGTGTGATTGAGATGAATGACGTATAGTGCTTATATTGTAGATTGTGTAAATGGTTATTGTTAGTGACATGATTTATTTGGAATTCTTGGTATGGATGTTGTGTTTATATTGTCAATGATGTGTGGCTTGTTGGAGATGAGGTAAGTTGACGTTTTGATGTTTGGTTTGAGATTGGGTATTGTGAAGTGGAGTTTTCTACAGATTTCTCGTGTAAGGGTTGAAATTCATGACTCTGTTGCGAGCGCGACATTGTCGCGAGGTTGCGACAGAGCCCGGTGAAAGCAGCCCTCGCATGCATCCGAGCTCTCCGCCGAGCCGTGCAGCGGAGCCTCTGTCACAAGCACGACAGAGAGCTCGGCTGCCGATCTCAATTGGGTGATCCTCTGTCGCAAGCACGCTGTCGAGCGCGAGCGTGACAGATCGAGCTAGCAGCTTACTGTCGCGAGCGCGACACCTATCGCGTGCACGACAGTGAAATGTGTATAGTTCCCTCGCGAGATCGCGAAGGTTGCTGTGATCGCGACCTGGGCCAAGTCGCCTCTATTGCGTTCGCGACATCCATCGTGAGAGCGACACTTCTGGTTTCCAAATTGAGTTTTCTTTTGTGTTTCCAATGTTTGAATTCCGAAATTGTGATGCCTTTAGGTTTATACTTGGACTATTTTTTTTTTAAGTATATTAATATAATTGGATGTATTATGCATGTGCAGTGTTATGAATTATATGATTGTGATATGATAAATTATGCGCCATGATGTGAGGCATGATTGTATTACGCATGACCTGCGAGAGTCAGTCTAGTGGATAGTTAGGCATGCCTAATAGAGTCTCTTAGCTGCAGCGCCCTTTGAATGTTTGGACCCTAATCAGGTCCCCGTTTTGTTCCTCGCGAACCCTTTATGTATTCGGATCCTCACGATCCTTTTTAATGTGTTTGGATCTTATTTAAGATCCCCCTTAGTAAAACGTTTTAAATGTGGTAAAATTAAACGGTTTTCGATTCGTAGCTGTAAGGTACCCCTGTGGCTGATCTGTACCCGTAAGGTACTTCCCGTATACTCGTTATCCACTATTGTGAGTCAGCAGGTTCTTTGTTGTTTTGTCTTGCTTTGAAATATCTATAAGAATGTGACATCCGAATGAGAATGATAATGATTTGAGGAATCAGTTTATATGTATATGAACTTGGGTATGAGCTTTAGAATGTATGTCTTTATTATGCAAGCATGATTTTTATATCTAACACCATTATTCGTACTTGTCATGTGATGTGTTATAAGTTTCAGAATGCTTTAAATGTGATTCGACTAATATATTTACGTATGTGACTCAAACATGGTTTAATTATATATAAGCATGTGAATCGGATCAGTTGTGACTGTAAGTATGTATAATTTAACTATACTTTCCGCATGGCGATGTTATGAATGTGATGTTATGTGATTATGTCTTCGGTCTCTGCTATTGGAGTGTTTTCGGTATATTATTTTATGTATTAGAGTTGCGCAACAGAAGTGTGGTGCTTTGAATGTTGTCCCTTGGGTTTGGCTAATGTGTGTGTATGGCATGATAAAAGTATGTTTAGATAACTAGTGTTCTTGGCATGATAGTTGGGTGCGTTACTGTATGATAATTCTATTGCATGTGAATGGGTTTTCAGTTAAGGGGTACATGGGTATATGTATGTGTTTATAAACTTTCGAATGCATGGCTCTTATGCAGGTATGTATATCTATCTGCTGTGATTATTTGCATATGCCATTCGTGTATGTGATTTGCTTTGGCGACCATTGTGAATGGCCGTCCATATTGCTTGTGTGTTCTCTCCACTAAGTGTTTATCGCTTAGCACGGATTCCTTCCCGTGCAGGTTGCAGGTTTGGTTCTGTTCGAGTCGCGCATCTGCAAGGTCGGCCACGTAGAATTTAGAAGTTTTGTTATGTGATCAGCTTCTGTATTTTGGATTTTTCTTATTCCTGTAGTCTTATGTATCTGTAAGGTTTTGGATATTATTTTGGGTTATGTAAACGTTATTATTTTTATATATTAAGTTACTCCTTCGTTTCATCTTTCGCCTTATGCTTCCGCTGAATGATTATATGTATGTATGTGAGTTGTTGTATGTTTAGTTATTGTTCCTTTAAAGTTTTAATTTCTTTTGTATTTTCGTATGTATGTTATACATAAATGTATGCTTCCGCTTGGTGTGTGTGTGTGTGAGTAAGCGTCGGGTAGCGCGCCCGCCGGCGCCCTTCCAACGGGGGCGACGGTGGGGGTGTTACAGTTAGTGGTATCAGAGCCCAGGTTTGGCGGTTCTGGTTGTCTTGTTTGTTATGTGTTGAGTCTATGCATGAGAGTCGGTTTCGTGTCGTGGCCTAATGCATATGTGTCTTGTCTTGTGTCGTGTCTAGATGGAGTCTGATCCGAGTGAGAATGTGGGCGAGACAACGGAAAGTGTGAACCCAGTTAGTGCTGATCAGAATGTTTTCGAGCATCCTCCAGTTGAAGATTCCGTTCCTGTTTCTGATGATAGGACATTAGTCCAAGGGTTGATTCGGATTTTGGATAGACTGACTGCTCCTCGTGCTTCTCAAGAATTTGTGCGGCATGTTCCCCAAAAGAGAAAAAGATCGGGTAGAGAAGTGTTAGCGGGTAAGAGAATTCGAGAACCTCCGATGTGTCAACAATATCAGAAGCAATATGGGGACAAGTGTAAGAAGAAGTGGGTACCGCCTATATGTCAGCACTGTCAGAAGCGACATCGAGGTCCGTGTCATAAGCTCACAGGTGCTTGTTTTGGATGTGGCAACATGGGACACCGGATTGCCGATTGTCCTAAGAAGATGAGTCAGAATCTAGCTCAGCAGGCTAGAAAAGATGTGGAGTTGCTTCGACCTATGCGAGCATCATCGGGATCAGTCAGGAAGTTAGATGCCTCCAAGGTTTCAGCCAGAGTATCTGTCTCTAACTGCATAGAACTGATTGAATCTGCAGAGCCTTTCAGTAAGTAGGTGTTGTAAGTTTTTATTTAAGTCGATTTTGTTTGTTTGGGTTGTCTGGATGCAAGTGTTTAGCGGGAAAATTTCGAGGACGAAATTTCTTAAGGGGGAGAGATTGTAACAACCCAAAACAGGCCTGGTCGGAATTTGAATGCGAAGTCGGGAACGGAAGGGTATTTTAGTAATTTGTGCATGAGGAAGATTGGATAATAAGGACTTAATTGCAAAGTAATTAATTAAATAAGTTTAGTGAGGAAATTATTTGGTGTGCATGTGGTGCATGGAAGTAGGATATAAGTGGGTTAAGAGGTTTTATAGTGTGGGTTTGTGGGTATGGTGCCTAGGATGTAATAAGTGATTTATTGGAGATGATTAGGTGTGAGTGGAGTTTGGTGCCATGGAATTTAAGTTATTGATTTGAGGGATCAACTATGGTACATATGTTGTATGGTGTGTTAGTGCATAAAGTCAAAGATGAGATTAAGGGGTCCAATAGTGGAGTGACATGTGTGTGGTTGTTGGGAGCATTGAATGGAGATTTGAAAGGAGAAGAGAGAGGGGAGGAAGAAGTGGTATGTTGTTGATTTTCTATTGATGCAACATACCGCAAGTATACGGTGTACCGCAATAGTACTTTAGATATCGATCCCACAGGGAACGTGTTTACACACTATTACTAATTGATTTTAATCTTGTTTACAATTATAAAATGATAGAGAAGTGGTTCTAATTTAATCTAATATGTAAACTTATTAAGTCAAGTTTATGTGAATCCAAAAAGATAGAAAATATTAATGATGCTAGATATAAAAATGGAACTCGAATTAATTGTTCTTAATGATTTTAGCATTCTTGTCTTGTAAGTCAAGTTGAATAAATTTCCTACTTACTTTCTCAATATAAATAGGACTGCCCAAAACATACACATATAAGTCTAATTCCAAATTTTCATTTAAGAACTAGATTATTATACATGCACATCTTAAGAATAAAACACAACCTATAACAACCATTTTAATATTATGATTTCTCAAACAATATCTCGATGATGAATTTCCAATTAGATGTAAGAATGAATTTATTTCTCAATCAAACTCATACTTATAATGACAATAAATAATGTACTAATGAGAAATTCTACAATTAAGAACACTTGAATAAATATGAACAATAAAATAATTTAATATTAAACATTTAAGTTCAGAATTCACATCATAAACCAATTACAAAGAAGAATTAAAAGATAGGAATTGAAGAAGGAGATTTCTCAACCCTTTTCAAGTCACCAATTGTAGTCCTCTTCCTTGTATAATATCTTCTCTTCAACACATAAACTCTACTTAAGAAAAACTAAAAGAAAACTATTTTTTTACTACAGAAAAAAAATATTCAAATGTTCAATTCTAAGTTCTCCTAAATTACAGTTAAAAACAGAATTTATAATGTCAGCTCATGCCCCTTCAGATGCCCTTCTACAAAGGATGTAATAGTTGGTGGAAAGATGCAACTCTTAAAGTTCAAATTTGAACTTTAGTGTCTAACGGATCCCTCTGTCGCGATCGCGACGATGTCGCGACGTCGCGACAGAACACGCCTTCACTTTCGCTCGCCTTTCCTCACGTGTGCTTTCTCCGCGCCTCGTCGCGACCTCGCGATGCCTTCTCTTGGTCGCGACAGCTTCTCTTTTGTCCTCTTTTCCTTAGCGCGCTCTGTCGCGCTCGCGCCACCCATCGCGATCGCGACAGAAGCTTTTCTGCCTTGGCTCATTTCTTCTTCTTCTCTCAATTTGCTCCATATTTTCTCCATTTACTCCATTTTTCCTCCATTTGTCTCCTACATACAAAACTTAACAAAACACATAAAACATACCTAATTCCTACAAATAAAAACACTCAAAACATAACTTATAACCACAAAATATATTTTAATTATGAGCTATTTAAGCTCATATCAAACCCCCACACTTAAACATTTGCTTGTCCTCAAGCAAAACACTTTAACAACATTTAAACAACACAATCCAAATAGCAAACAAAATATTTTGGAGCTCACTTAGACATTTGACAATTATTTGAAATTATCATGCATAGAATTATCCTTCTAACACACTAGCCTCAATATGCAACCATTTAGACATTCCCATCATTCATTAAACTTTAACCCTCTTTGCACATTTGGAAAAACATGAAATGGCAAAACACAATGATGTTTGATCTCAAGAAATCAAATATCTTAATACATGTATAGATTATTTCACACAAAGCATTGCCTAAAATAATTTTCACTCAACACTTATTTTGATAAACACTCAATCACTCAAGTGTATAAAGGTTAGTGTTTTCCCTCATTCCTTGATTATGCCATTACATATCATAAGCTTGTAAGTAGTAAAAATCTCCACTACTAGTAAAAGGTAGTAAAGAGGATCAAAGGGTCTTAAAAGGGTTGTAATGTGGCTTAGGTTAAGGTAAGGAACTTTTAGGTTTAAGTAGCTATTATTATGCAGAGGAAAGCATTAATACAACATAGGAGCATTAACCAAATCAGAATGATAACAAGCATGATACTTTTAATCAAATTTCCTTCTTTAGAATATAAATTTGCTGCTAGCTCTTAATTTGTACTTATAATTTTTGCTTTTCTTTTTTTTTCTTTTTTTTTTCATCTTAGGACAGCAAGAGAATTTAGTGTGGGTGCATTTTAATGCTCCATCCCACACATAAGTAATTTAGATGTACATCTTGCTAATCCCAAAAATTTTTTTCTATTTTATTTCTTTTATTTCTTTTATTTCTACTAGCATTTGTAACTCTAACTTTGAAAAGAAGGAAATTTCAATTGCAACTTTTTACTAATTTCATGCTTTTCAATAACAAATATATCTCCCATGCTATATCAATCCTAATCCCTCCACAATAGGGTAATTAACAAGGAATTACGCCATGTTCAAGCAAAAGTTTGGGTTATTAATATGTTTAAACAAGAAAAAATAGATATAGGCTCAAAATTGGCTACCTAAAGTCAAAAGGTAAAGGAATTGAAAAGTAAGCCAAAATTAGTTCAATCTAAGTGCCCTTCTCATATCCCGTGTACATCCTCTACTAACATGTAATCTCGAAATTTACTACAAACAAGTTCTAGAGGATATGGCATAATAAGGCTCTCATACAAATGAAATTTTTGTGTATAAGGCTGCAAAAGCTCACATGGCTATAGTTTAAACTATAATAGGCAATAAATTGGCAAAACAATCTTTATTTACATATAAAAAGATATTTAACTTAAAAAGAACCTACACCAAAGTATTTTGCTAAGTCATACTCTTCACTATGTACAATAAAAAGTTAAAGTAAAACAAATAAGGAAAATGGTCAAAAAGTTACTATCTAGGCTAATGGTCAAAAAATATAAAACCTATACATGCTCTAATTTTCAAATATTCATCAAATACTAAGCTCCAAAATGTTTTGCATAAAACAACCTAAAACAATATAAAACAATACATACCTAAGTCTAACAGTTCATGCAAACACAAGCTATACTACATAATAACACATATAACCATACATGCATATATGTATTAAAAACATAAGACATATCAAAACATACCCCCCCCCCCCCCCCCCCCCACACTTAAAGGACACAATGTCCCCATTGTGTGAAAAGGTTTAAACTAAACAAACAAACTAACATAAACAAAACACAAATACAACAAGAACAAAACAAAGAAAAAGAAAGGAGACAAACTCAAAAACTCCCACTAGGGGAGCTTGGTGGAGTTGGAGAAAATTCCACATTCTGCTTGCGGAAGAAACTTAAGAGTTTGCGTCCCAAACTCTTCTGGTTTTGAAGCACAGCCCGCACATCTGACTCGAGAACATCCATCCTAGCTGCCATACTCTGATTTGCTGCCTCTATACCATCTAATCGTTGCAAGACAGGCTCCAAATCGACAGCAGCACCTCGATTATTCCTCCGCTCAGCATTATCAGCACCAACAGCCGCCTCGTCCTCACTCGAGGAGTCATGAGCAGGAGCTGCTGATGCTGACTCACGTGTCCTATCATGAGGCACACTGGGTCCAGCCATATTAGGGTCATCCCTACTTGATCCACCTGCACATCTATCAACAAACCTTGGGGGCCAAGCTCCCTTGGTTAAAATATTAGCTCTGCGCAAATACACCACATCCAACAAAGGAATTGTTTCTTTTTTATCCATTACAAAATTATGCAAATCTCCCAAACATCCCAAAATAATTCCTGTTACCATATGACACATACCCACGGATTTACTACGCGCAGTAGACGCATGATAAAGGCCATCAAGTATAAAATCAATGGAGTCAGGTGTTTTGTGAGATTGCAATAAATCCAAAACAAACAAATCCTTTGTTTGGACCTTTGTACTCTCAACTCTCCCAAACATGGCATGGCATAGAAATTTATGAAAAATCATTAAAGCATGGTCTTTAATTTGCCTATTAGTAGAATTTTTGTTATTAAATCGTTCAAGTCCAGACAATTTTTGCCACACAGGAGAAGGCTGAAATAAATGGGAATCAAATTGCTTACCGTTTAAAGGAAAACCAAACCAGGTATGCAAATCAGTATATGTAAAAGTATAAGTAACACCCTGATGCCTAAATTTCATTGAATCCCTACCTTTATCCACATACTCTAATGTAACAAAAAATTCCAACGCCCAGTCCTTACGTACAGGTAAAGAGTAAGTGATGAATTTCCCCCACTTCATACATCTCAGAAAATTATTAATCTGGTCATTTAAACCCATTGTATTCAATAAAGCAAAATCAAGTGCCCACATCCCTACATATGATTTTTTGGCAAAATAGATAAACTTTTCACCCTCTTCATCAGAGAAAATTTTAAAAGGGCATTCATACCTGTTTTGAAGAATCAAAGAATCAAGAGGTGGGTCATCTCTTTGAGCGCTGGATTCCCCCATCGGGCGTTTCCCTCGGCTTTTGTCGCCTACATGCTTTGTTCTCACCATGTCTAAATCGGTTTCCAATTGAAGAACAATACGAGAAGAAATAGAAAAATAAAAACAACAGATTTATAGAAGAAGAAGAAAACGAGATTTGCGTTTGGAAGTTAGAGAAAATCGTGAGAAAGATCGTGAGAGAATCGTGTGAAATTAGAGAGAAGAAAACCGAAGAAGCAGAAAAAATAATAAAAAGAGAAGTTATTAGGGTAGAAAATGAGAAGGTGGGGAATTAAATGTAAATCTAACGGTTGGTTTGACCAAAAAAATCGAATTCCGCGTTCTGTCGCGACTATGTCGCGATCGCGACAGAAGCAAAATGAAAAATTTGAATATCGCGATATGCATCGCGTCACCGCGACGAATAATTCCCGCTCTTCATCGCGACAACGTCGCGATCGCGACAGAATGAAATTTTAAAAAACCAATTTTTCTGTCGCGATGATATGCACCGTCGCGCCGTCGCGATGAAGTCTAAAATAAACTTGCCTCATTCTGTCGCGCTCGCGATAATGTCGCGATCGCGACAGAATAAAATTTTCAAAATCACATTTGCTTTTCCTTCCTAAAACAACACACGAAAGTATATAAAATAAATTTCATTTTTTTTTCAAAGTATATATAATTATCACACATATTATATAACAATTAATTAAAAAGAAAAGTTAAACCAAGTAACCATCAAATCATTTTTAATGAAAGAAATGAAACCTCCCTTCCATGAAATGTTTCCTCCAAATACACTTTACATCTTTGACCATTGGCTTTAAATAACTCATTTTTATTATTTTTAAGTTCCAAAAACCCTTGATCAAAAACTTGTGTAACTTCGAAAGGTCCACTCCATCTTGATCTTAATTTTCCCGGGAAGAGTTTCAATCTAGAATTATACAATAAAACCTTGTCCCCAATATTAAAATTTTTAATCCGTATATGTGCATCATGCCATTTTTTAGTCCTTTCTTTATAAATCTTGGCATTCTCAAATGCAAGAAGTCTCAATTCATCTAGCTCATTTAATTGTAAACATCTTTTGACACTTGCATCTTTAAGATCATAATTTAAAGTTCTAATGGCCCAATATGCTTTGTATTCTAATTCCACAGGTAAATGACACGCTTTTCCATAAACCATTCTATATGGTGTCATTCCTATTGGAGATTTGAATGCAGTGCGATATGCCCACAAAGCATCATCTAATTTATGTGCCCAATCCTTCCTAGAAGTAGAGACCGTTTTTTCTAATATCCACTTTAACTCTCTATTGGACACTTCCACTTGACCACTTGTTTGTGGGTGATATGGTGTAGCTACTCTATGATGAACTCCATATTTTTGCAATAATGAATCAAAAGAACGGTTTATGAAATGCTTACCTCCATCACTTATGATGGCTCTTGGCACTCCAAATCGTGAGAAAAGCTTCTTCAAAAATTTGATCACCACCTTTGAATCATTGGTAGGTGTGGCTTTGGCTTCCACCCATTTTGATACATAATCAACCCCAACTAAAATATAGTTTTGACCAAAAGAAGTGGGGAAGGGACCCATGAAGTCAATCCCCCATACATCAAACACTTCAACTTCCAATATATTATTCAAAGGCATTTCATCTCTTTTCCCAATATTACCAGCCCTTTGACATTTATCACATTTAGCTACATAAATCTTTGCATCATGAAATAAAGTTGGCCAAAAGAATCCACATTCAAGCACTCTAGATGCAGTTTTATTAGCACCATTATGACCATAATATAATGCACCATGACAATGCATCAAAATGTTTTGATACTCCTCCTCACTTACACAACGACGAATTATACCATCCCCACCTATCTTAAACAAGTAAGGCTCTTCCCAAAGATAATTTTTAACATCACTAAAGAATTTCTTCTTTTGTTGCCATGTCAAATTTTCAGGTACAATTCCAGCAGCAAGATAGTTAGCAAAATCAGCATACCAAGGCACATGCATATTCAAAATTGACATCAAGGCTTCATTCGGAAATGTTTCATTAATTTCAATATCATCACCTAAAGTTTGTTCATTGTTTTCTAATCTAGACAAATGGTCAGCAACAAGATTTTCACTTCCCTTTTTATCTTTAATTACAAGGTCAAACTCTTGCAATAACAATACCCAACGAATCAACCTAGGTTTAGCATCTTTCTTTGCAAATAAATACCTCAATGCAGCATGATCCGTATAGATTATGACTTTAGATCCCAACAAGTAAGATCTAAATTTGTCACATGCATAAACTACAGCTAACATTTCTTTTTCAGTTGTTGTATAATTAACTTGAGGAGGAGACAAAGTATGACTAGCATAATATATCACATGCAAATTCTTACCATGTCTTTGGCCTAATACACAACCTACAGCAAGATCACTTGCATCACACATAATCTCAAATGGTAATTCCCAATTAGGAGCAGCAATAATAGGAGCACTTATAAGAGCATTCTTCAAAGTTTCAAAAGCATGCATACATTCTTTAGAAAATTCAAAGGACACATCCTTAACTAGCAAATTAGTTAAAGGTTTAGCAATTAAAGAAAAATCCTTTATGAATCTTCTATAAAATCCAGCATGTCCAAGAAAAGATCTTACCCCCTTAAGTGTAGTAGGTGGAGGTAACTTCTCAATTAATTCAGTTTTTGCTCTATCAACCTCAATACCCCTACTTGAAATTTTGTGCCCTAAGACTATCCCTTCATCTACCATAAAATGGCATTTCTCCCAATTAAGAATTAAGTTAGTTTCTTCACACCTAGCCAATACTTTGTCTAAATTTTTCAAACAAAGCTCAAATGAATCTCCATATACAGAAAAATCATCCATAAAGACTTCCATTATATCCTCTATCATGTCTCCAAAAATTGAAGTCATACATCTTTGAAATGTGGCTGGGGCATTACAAAGCCCAAAAGGCATTCGCCTATAAGCAAAAGTTCCATAAGGACAAGTAAATGTAGTTTTCTCTTGGTCACTAGGGTAAATAAAAACTTGGAAATAACCTGAATATCCATCAAGAAAACAGTAATGAGAATGGCCTGCAATTCTCTCTAGCATTTGGTCAATGAATGGTAAAGGAAAATGATCCTTTCTAGTGGCCAAATTAAGCTTTCTATAATCTATACATACCCTCCATCCTGTGGTGGTTCTAGTTGGAATTAAATCTCCATTCTCATTCCTTACTACTGTCATACCCCCCTTTTTTGGAACACAATGTATTGGACTTACCCAATCACTATCCGAAATGGGATAAATGATTCCAGCATCAAGCAATTTAATAACTTCCTTTTTGACTACCTCTTTCATATGAGGGTTAAGCCTCCTTTGTCTATCAGCTTTTGGTTTATAGTCATCTTCCATATTTATCCTATGCATGACAACATTAGGACTAATACCCTTCAAATCAGATATTTGCCATCCAATACTTTTTATCCTTTTTCTAACAACTTCTAATAATGCATGCTCTTGTTCTTTATTTAGTTTATTAGAAATAATAATAGGCAAAGTGTGATTTAATCCAAGAAAGGCGTACCTCAAATGACTAGGTAACTCCTTTAGATCAACATTTGGTGGACTTTCAATAGAAGGTGGTAAAGGTGCTTCATTACGAATAAGAGGTTCACTTCTAAAACTTTCTTGCTCTACCTCTTCATGAACTTCCTCTTCAATTTGGACTTCCTCTTCATCTGCATTTTCTAAGACTTCCACAACACACGCATCAATGACATCTATTTTCATGCACACATTTTCATCCATTGGGTATTTTAGTGCCTTATCCATGTGATATTCAACACTATCATCCCCTACTCTTAAAACTAATGTGCCCTCATAGACATCAACTAAAGCTCGACCAGTCCTCATGAAAGGTCTACCCAATATTAAGGGACATTTCTCATCATATGCAAAATCTAAAATGACAAAATCAGCGGGCAAAATAAATTTATCCACTTTTACAAGCACATCTTCAACTATTCCATATGGTTTCTTAATAGATTGATCAGCTAATTGCAAAACCATGAAAGTAGGTTTAACATAATCTAAACCCAACTTTTTAAAGATAGAATAAGGCATGAGATTAATACTTGCCCCCAAATCACATAAACACTTAGGAAACTCTTTATCCCCTAAGGTACATGGAATTGTGAAACTACCATTATCTTTAAGTTTCGTAGGCAAATTATTTGTGATTATAGAACTACATGCTTCAGTCAATGCAATAGTGGATATATCCTCCCAACTTCTTTTCTTAGAAATTAATTCTTTAAGAAATTTTGCATAGTTAGGAATTTGTGATATGGCCTCAATAAAATTCAAATTTATATGCAAATGCTTCAATTTATCAATAAAAGATTGAAATTGCTTATCTTGGTTTTATCTCTTTAGGCGTTGCGGAAACGGTGGACAAGGTTGAAAAATTTTGGAAGAATTTGCTTTAGATGCCCCTTCTGTCGCGACCGCGATAGGTGTCGCGATCGCGACATAAGACTCTCCTCCTGCTGTCGCGTTCACGTCTGGTATCGCGCCTAGTGTCGCGCCTGGAACTTTGGTTTGCTTCTCTTCTGTCGCGACCGCGACAGGCGTCGCGCTCGCGACAGAAGAATCATTCTTCTTTTTATTTTCCTGAAATTCTCCATTCTCGTTAGTAATAACAAATTCATTGGTGTAAGATTTACCTGACCTCAAATTGATGGCTTTTAGATGTTCCCTTGGGTTCTCCTCCGTATTACTTGGTAAAGTACCTTGTAATCTTGAAGGTAAAGCCTTTGCTAATTGCCCAATTTGCACTTCTAGGTTGTGAATGGATGAGGCTTGATTCTTTGTAATTTGATCAAACTTATTTTCTAACCTCTTTTGGTTCTCCTCTTGTGAATTAAATTTCATATTAATCCCCTCTAAGAACCTATCCATTTTAATCTCCAAGGCCCCAAACCTATCTTGAGGTGGTTGAAAACTTACTCCTTTGTTTTGATTACTACTATTCCCCCATGAAAAATTTGGATGGTTTCTCCATCCAGGGTTATATGTATTGGAAAATGGGTTACCTCTTCCTTGCCCTTGGATAAAACTAACTTGCTCCTCCGTACTATTTATGCCTAAATTACATACCTCACTTGGATGTCCTTGTTGTCCACAAATATTGCATCTAGTTGGTTGATTACCTCCCATACCCATATTATTGAGTTTATGAGTCAATGCTTCCACTTGAGCTTGCAATGCAACCACTGAATCAAGTGCATGAACTCCTCTCACATTAGTAGAATTTGAATCTCTACTTCTCTCGGTAGGCCACATGCAATTGTTCATGGACATCTCCTCCAACAATTCAAATGCCGCTTCAGTAGTTTTTCTCATCAAAGATCCTCCAGCAGCAGCATCAATAGTTCCTCTTGTGGTAGGATTTACTCCATTATAGAATGTTTGCATCAACAATTCTCTTGGCAAGTTATGATGTGGACACATCCTTTGCAATTCCTTGAATCTTTCCCAAGCCTCATATAATGATTCATTTTCATTTTGAACAAATGTAGTGATATCCTTTATGATTTTTGCGGTTTTGGCCAATGGAAAATATTTTGATAAAAATGCTTGGGCCAATTGGTCCCAAGTAGTTATAGAACCCCTTGTCAAAGAATTCAACCAAGCTTTTACTTTATCCTTCAAAGTGAATGGAAAAAGCCTAAGCTTGATTGCATCAGCCGAAACCCCATTTATCTTAAAAGTATCACATATTTCAAGAAAATTTGCCAAATGAGCATTTGGATCCTCATTTGCCAAACCATAAAATTGTATACTATTTTGAATCATTTGTAATAATGAAGGCTTAATTTCAAATTGATTGGCATTTACCGTTGGTCTTACCACTCCTTATTGAGCACCACTCAAAGCAGGTGTGGCAAAGTCCATCAATTTTGGTGGATTTTCTTCAGCCATGATAATTGATATTCTATTTTTATTCTTCTTTTTATTGGATTTCCGGTTACTCAATAAAAACCTCTCAATTTCAGGATTTAAAGGCTCAAGCTCTTCTAAAGAACTCCTTGTACTAGGCATGAACTTCTCAAATCCTGTAAAACAAATACAAAACACAAAATTAATTTAAACAAATAAACAAATTAAAACAAAACAAAATATTGTAATCCAAAATCATAAATCAATTTTTATAATGGCAAACAACCGTTCCCCGGCAACGGCGCCAAAAACTTGTTGTTGATTTTCTATTGATGCAACATACCGCAAGTATACGGTGTACTGCAATAGTACTTTAGATATCGATCCCACAGGGAACGTGTTTACACACTATTACTAATTGATTTTAATCTTGTTTACAATTATAAAATGATAGAGAAGTGGTTCTAATTTAATCTAATATGTAAACTTATTAAGTCAAGTTTATGTGAATCCAAAAAGATAGAAAATATTAATGATGCTAGATATAAAAATGGAACTCGAATTAATTGTTCTTAATGATTTTAGCATTCTTGTCTTGTAAGTCAAGTTGAATAAATTTCCTACTTACTTTCTCAATATAAATAGGACTGCCCAAAACATACACATATAAGTCTAATTCCAAATTTTCATTTAAGAACTAGATTATTATACATGCACATCTTAAGAATAAAACACAACCTATAACAACCATTTTAATATTATGATTTCTCAAACAATATCTCAATGATGAATTTCCAATTAGATGTAAGAATGAATTTATTTCTCAATCAAACTCATACTTATAATGACAATAAATAATGTACTAATGAGAAATTCTACAATTAAGAACACTTGAATAAATATGAACAATAAAATAATTTAATATTAAACATTTAAGTTCAGAATTCACATCATAAACCAATTACAAAGAAGAATTAAAAGATAGGAATTGAAGAAGGAGATTTCTCAACCCTTTTCAAGTCACCAATTGTAGTCCTCTTCCTTGTATAATATCTTCTCTTCAACACATAAACTCTACTTAAGAAAAACTAAAAGAAAACTATTTTTTTACTACAGAAAAAAAAATATTCAAATGTTCAATTCTAAGTTCTCCTAAATTACAGTTAAAAACAAAATTTATAATGTCAGCTCATGCCCCTTCAGATGCCCTTCTACAAAGGATGTAATAGTTGGTGGAAAGATGCAACTCTTAAAGTTCAAACTTTAGTGTCTAACGGATCCCTCTGTCGCGATCGCGACGATGTCGCGACAGAACACGCCTTCACTTTCGCTCGCCTTTCCCCACGTGTGCTTTCTCCGCGCCTCGTCGCGACCTCGCGACGCCTTCTCTTGGTCGCGACAGCTTCTCTTTTGTCCTCTTTTCCTTAGCGCGCCCTGTCGCGCTCGCGCCATCCATCGCGATCGCGACAGAAGCTTTTCTGCCTTGGCTCATTTCTTCTTCTTCTCTCAATTTGCTCCATATTTTCTCCATTTACTCCATTTTTCCTCCATTTGTCTCCTACATACAAAACTTAACAAAACACATAAAACATACCTAATTCCTACAAATAAAAACACTCAAAACATAACTTATAACCACAAAATATATTTTAATTATGAGCTATTTAAGCTCATATCATGGTAGCTTCCCGTGGAAGCCACTTCATTTGGCCCTCTCCTTTCTCACGCCTCTCTCTCTCTTTCTTATCTTCATTTTCTGCTCTCTCTTCCTTTGCATGTGGGTTTTCCTCAAGCTTTAAGCTAGGGTTTGAGTTGTGAAGGATTCTAAGAGGTAAGTGGCTATTTTTGCTTTGGGTTTTCTCCTTCTTCTCCTTTTACGGGTTGGTCTGGGTTTTTAAAGGTTATGTTCTTGGATTAAGAGATTTTATGGGTTTTATTGTGCAAGTTTGTGGTGGTAAGAGGAAGTGTAAAGGCAAAGAGAAGATTGAAGAGTGAAGATCAGCCGGGTTGTGCTTCAAAGAGGTTTGGGAGTTTGATTTCTGCATTTGAGTTTAATTTGTCTTTGCCTAAATCTCCTTGGATCATGAGTTTGTGTTGTGTTTGTTTTCAGAAATTTGAGTGCTTTGATATGAGTTTATGCATGAATTAGTTTGGGTAAATGTGTTAGTAATCCATGTTATTGATTGAGATGAATGTATATAAGGGTTGGCTTTGAAATGCATGAGTTTTGGCAATTCTGTTCCGTTTTTATTTGACCTATTTGTATTGTTTTTATCATAAGTAGATTTTTAGACCTCCAAAATGTATGATTCTTGAGCCATTAGAACCAAGACTTCCATGCCTTTAAAAGTCTTAATATGTCCTTTGGCTAATTCTGGCTCTAAGACCCTTAAATTTGGATAAAACCATAGTGTCTCTTGTTGT
Organism: Excoecaria cochinchinensis; assembly: GCA_947683425.1. NCBI lineage: Eukaryota > Viridiplantae > Streptophyta > Magnoliopsida > Malpighiales > Euphorbiaceae > Excoecaria > Excoecaria cochinchinensis. The sequence goes on from CANTUQ010000020.1 coordinate 6,376,117, forward strand.
GTCGGGTTATTTGACTAGTATGGATTGTCGAGAGCATATCTGGCATTATAGATGTCCTTTTTATCTGAAATTTATTGCGTTTGAACTTAACATCCTAGGGAACATTTGTTAAGAAGGGAGTTTTGGCTAAAAATGAGGTTTAGAGGTTGGTTTAGGCAACACTAGTCAGGGGCGTTAAGCAGTCTTTTTAGGTATCTGAGGTGAGCCTCTGTTGCGAGCGCGATATGGTCGCGACCTCACGACAGAAAAACTTGTTTTAAACCTTTTCTTCTTTATTTTTGAGCCCTGGGTTGACCCGGATCAATCTCGTACCTTTCCCATCAGCTTATTATGCATGTTTAGGGTAATTAATGGCTATTTAAGTAGTTGTCTTTGGGAAAAACTTATGAGTATGATTAGGATTGGTGACCTAGCTAGTGAATAACAATAGATATAACTCTGTGAAGGATGGTTTATGGATGAGTGTTGATATGTGGATCTCCTGAGTAACATAAGCACGATGTACTTTATATTTGAATGCATATTAACATGGGTGTGATTGAGATGAATGACGTATAGTGCTTATATTGTAGATTGGGTAAATGGTTATTGTTAGTGACATGATTTATTTGGAATTCTTGGTATGGATATTGTGTTTATGTTGTCAATGATGTGTGGCTTGCTGGAGATGAGGTAAGTTGACGTTTTGATGTTTGGTTTGAGATTGGGTATTGTGAAGTGGAGTTTTCTGCAGATTTCTCGTGTAAGGGTTGAAATTCACGACTCTGTCGCGAGCACGACATTGTCGCGAGGTCGCAACAGAGCCCGATGAAAGCAGCCCTCGCATGCGTCTGAGCTCTCCGCCTAGCCGTGCAGCGAAGCCTCTGTCGTGAGCACGACAGAGAGCTCGACTGCCGATCTCAATCGGGGTGATCCTCTATCGCGAGTGCGCTGTTGAGCGCGAGCGTGACAGATCGGGCTAGCAGCTCACTATCGTGAACGCGACAGTGAGATGTGTATAGTTCCCTTGCAAGATCATGAAGGTTGCCGTGATCGCAACCTGGGCCAAGTCGTCTCTGTCGCGATCGCGACATCCGTCGTGAGCGCGACACTCCTGGTTTCCAAATTGAGTTTCTTTTGTGTTTCCAATGTTTGAATTCAGAAATTGTGATGCCTTTAGGTTTATACTTGGACTATTTTTTTTTGAAGTATATTAATATAATTGGATGTATTATGCATGTGCAGTGTTATGAATTATATTATTGTGATATGATAAATTATGCGCCATGAAGTGAGGCATGATTGTATTACGCATGACCTGCGAGAGTCAGTCTAGTGGATAGTTAGGCATGCCTAATAGAGTCTCTTAGCTGCAGCGCCCTTTGAATGTTTGGACCCTGATCAGGTCCCCGTTTGGTTCCTCGCGAACTCTTTATGTATTCGGATCCTCGCAATCCTTTTTAATGTGTTTGGATCTTGTTTAAGATCCCCCTTAGTAAAACATTTTAAATGTGATAAAATTAAATGGTTTTCGATTCGTACCCGTAAGGTACCCCTGTTGCCGATTTGTACCCGTAAGGTACTTCCCCTATACTTGTTATCCACTATTGTGAGTCAGCCGGTGTTTTGTTGTTTTGTCTTGCTTTGAAATATCTATAAGAATGTGATATCCGAATGAGCATGTTAATGATTTAAGGAATCAGTTTATATGTATATGAACTTGGGTATGAGCTTCGGAATGTATGTCTTTATTATGCAAGCATGATTTTTATATCTGACACCATTATTCACACTTGTCATGTGATGTGTTATAAGTTTCAGAATGCTTTAAATGTGATTCGACTAATGTATTTACGTATGTGACTCAAACATGGTTTTATTATATATAAGCATGTGAATCGGATCAGTTGTGACTGTAAGTATGTAAGATTTAACTGTACTTTCCGCATGGCGATGTTATGAATGTGATGTGATGTGATTATGTCTTCGGTCTGTGCTATTGGAGTGTTTTCGGTATATTATTTTATGTATTAGAGTTGTGCAACAGAAGTGTGGTGCTTTGAATGTTATCCCTTGGGTTTGGCTAATGTGTGTATGGCATGATAAAAGTATGTTTAGATAACTAGTGTTCTCGGCATGATAGTTGGGTGCATTACTGTATGATAATTGTATTGCATGTGAATGGGTTTTCAGTTAAGGGGTACATGGGTATTTGTATGTGTTTATGAACTTTCGAATGCATGGCTCTTATGCGGGTATATATATCCATCTGCTGTGATTATTTGCATATGCCATTCGTGTATGTGATTTGCTTTAGCGACCATTGTGAATGGCCGTCCATATTCCTTGTGTGTTCTCCCCACTAAGCGTTTATCACGTAGCACGGATTCCTTCCCGTGCAGGTGGCAGGTTTGGTTCTGTTCGAGTTGCGCATCTGCAAGGTCGGCCACGTAGAAGTTAGAAGTTTTGATATGTGATCAGCTTCTGTATTTTGGATTTTTGTTCTTCTTGTCACACCCCAAACTGGGCCAAGTCGGAATATGCTTGCTCAGTCGAAGTGAGTGAGAGTAATTCGGTAATTTGTACATGTGTAATATGGATAATAAGGATTTATTTGCTAAGAAATTAATTAAATAAATCAAGTGAAGGAATTATTATGGTGTGCTAGTAGTGTATGGTAGTAGGATGTAAATGGGCTAAGAGATTTTTTATTGAGTAATTTATGAGCATGGTGCCTTGGATGAAAAGTGGGTTATAAGAAAATGTAAGGGTGTGACTTAGGTTTGGTACCAAGGAGATATTATTGTAAGAGGTGCTAGTGTGTGTGCATAAGATAGGGAAGTAGGGTATGAGTAAGGGAAATGAATTGTGTGTAGGTGAGAGTATGGGAGTTGAGGTGAGCTTAGGTTGACCTACCTATGGGAAAGTGACATGTAGCTTAAGGGATAAGTGGGAATTAAATGGGTAAAGAGAGAGAGAAACCAGCTGAAAATCACTTCCTCTTCCCGTTCTCCTCTTCCTCCTCACGCCATTCATCTTCTTTTCCTTTTCTTTTTCCTTCTCCTCATTCTTTGCTCTTCCTCCTTGCTTCTCTTTTGGCTGGGTGTGGTGCTTGTTTAGAGGTGGTTTTGGGTGAGTATTAGAGCAAGATTGGAGAGGTAAGAGTTAGTTTGGCTTGTGTGTGTGTGGGTGGTTCTTCTCCTTCTTTATTTGCTTTTAATTGGGTTATGCTGGACTTTGGATTGAGTAATTTTCTGAGTTTTGGTTTGTGCAAGTTGGTGGTAACAAGAGGAAATTCAAGGGAAAGGAAAAGATTGTAGATAGAAGCTAGAAAGTGACTTCAGATCTTCAATTTCCAGGTTTGGGAAACTCTCCATCTTATCTATGAATTTTTGTATATTTATGTGTATTATAAGTTTCTTGAATGTGTTACTGATGATATATGATGATGGTAGTGAGTGTTGGTTTAATTTATTTATTGGTGCATGTGAATAGGTTTTTGGGTGAAAACAGGGTTAGAATGCACTTGACCTTTCTTTGGTTATTAGGCCGTATTGTGAGTTTTAGAAATCTAATAGTTATGAAACCTATGCCGTTTGAAAGCTAAGATATATCCCTACAAATCTCTTAGAAATAGGTTTGAGCTAATTTTACTTTTAAGGATCTCAAATGTGGTCATGAAGTAAAGCTATCTTCTCTGGCCGGGTTCAGAGGAGCTCTATAGGCTGTTTAGATCCTATCTGAATCTATAGATGTCCAATTGATCTGAAATTTGTTGCATTTGAACGTTAACATCCAAGGGAACATTTGTTAAGGCAGGAAGTTTTGGCTAAAAATGACGTTTAGAGGTTGTTTTAGGCAACACAAGTCAGGGCCGTTGTTTTAGGCAACACAAGTCAGGGCCGTTATTTTAGGCAACACAAGTCAGGGCCGTTGTTTTAGGCAACACAAGTCAGGGCCGTTAAGCATTTTTTTTAGGCATCTGAGGCGAGCCTCTGTCGCGATCGCAACAGGGTCACGACCTCGGACAAAAAATCTTGAAAAAGCCTTTTCTTATTTATTTTTGTGCCCTTGGTTGACCCGGTTCAATCCCCTACCTTCCCCCTCAGCTTATTATGCATGTTTAGGGTAATTAAATGATGATATAAGTAGTTGTCTTTGGGAAAACTTATGAGTATGATTAAGATTGATGATCTAGCTAGTAAATAGCAATAAATATAACTCCGTGAAGGTTGGTTTTTGGATGAGTGGTGATATGTGATGCTCTCATGAGTAACCTAAGCATGATGTACTGTATATTTGAATTCATATAAACATGGATGCGATTGTGATGAATGGCAAATAGTATTGACATTATAGATTATGTAAATGGATATTGTTTGTGGCATGATTTATTTTAAATTCTTGGTGTGGATGTTGTGTTTATGTTGTCAATGATGTGTGGCTTGTTGGAGATGAGGTAAGTTGATGCTTCGATGTTGGTTTGAGATTTGGGTGTTGTAAAGAGGGAATATCCTGCAAATTTCTGGGCAACGGTTGAAATTCCTGACTCTGTCGTGAGCGCGACATCGTCGCGAGGTCGCGACAGAGCCCGGGGAAACCAGCCCTCGCACGTGTCCGAGCTCTCCGCCGAGCCATGCAGCAGAGCCTCTGTCGCGAGTGCGATAGAGAGCTCGATTGTCGAATTGTTTGGGTTAGCAGCTCACTGTCGCGAGCACGATAGCGAGATGCCCTAGTTCCCTCGCGAGATCACGAAGGTTGTCGTGATCGCAACATGGGGCCAAGTCGCCTCCGTCGCGATCGCGACACTCCCTGGTTTCCAAATTGAGTTTTCTTTTGTGATTCCAATGTTTAAATTCCGAACTTGTGATACCTTTAGGTTTATACTTGGACTATTTTATGAAGCATATTAATACAATTGGATGTATTATGCATGGACAGTGTTATGAATTATATGAATGTGATATGTTAAATTATGCGCAATGATGTGAGACATGATTTGTATTACGCATGACCTGCGAGAGTCAGTCTAGTGGATAGTTAGGCATGCCTAATAGAGTTTATGTAAGTGTAGCTGCAGCGCCTTTGAACGATTTGGACCCTGATCAGGTCCCCGAACGGTTCCTCGCGAACCCTATTATGTGTATGTGTATGGATCTTGTTTAAGGTCCTGTTCAGTGAAATGTTTTTGGAATGTGGAAAAAGATGATGTTTCTGTTCGATTGGTACCCGTAAGGTACCTTATGTGTTCGATTCGTACCCGTAAGGTACAATTCAGTACTCGTTATCCACTATTATGAGTCAGCAGGTGTATTGTTTGTTATTCTATGTTTACAAACATGCGAATCTGATTAGTTACGAACATAAGAATGTGATATCCGTATGAGTATGATTTTTGGATATGTGAAGGTGATTACAAGTCTCTGAGCAAGCTAAACGTAACTCTGACCTATATATTATACCTTTGCTGTTATCTGTAAATGGTCTTGTTTATAGTATATGTATGTGAAGTCGGTGTGTTACATAATGTGGACACTATATTTCTATATAGTAATGGGATAAATTAATATGTATTATTAGTTATTAAGATCAAGTGTACCGATTTGCATACTTATGAGTGTGATCTTGATCTAGCATATGTAACAAATTGAATACGATGCTATATAGCTCCTTGTTGTTAGCTATCGTAGTCATTTCGATATGTTATTATGTGTTTACGTTTCATGGCATGATAATTTATGTAATAGGCTTATGCGGTGGAAGTGTGGTGTTTTGACGTCGCCTCTTGGGTTTGGGCTGACATATATATCTTTTGGCATAACATAAATATGTTTGGATAAATATAATGATCTTGCATAATAATTGGGTGTGTTAATTAATAAGTGTATGAACGTGGTTAAGAACATTCGAGTGTATGGCTATATTATGCAAGCATGTATAATTGTCTGTTAGAATTTTATGCATTCACCCTTGTATATGTGTTATGCCTTGGCGACCGTTGTGAATGGCCGTCTATATTTTCATGTATTTTCCCCACTAAGCATTATCGCTTAGCACGGGTTCTTTTTCCCATGCAGGTGGCAGGTCTGATCCGGTTCGAGTCGCACATCTGCAAGGGTTGGCCACATAGGAGCTAGGAGTTTTGGGATTTTGTTCAGCTTCTTTATTTTGGATTTTGTAATTCTGTATAAAAGCTATATGTAACAACATGTAAAGATACTTATTCTGGACCACGTAAATATTTGCTGGTAAAAATTTCCTCTATTTTATCTTCTGTTGTATTGTAGTAAACTGACACATCTGTATGTTTCTGCTTAGTGTACATGCATTTGTGAAGTATGTACGATCTGTTGTACTTTTCAATTTTTAAATTCTTTTATATTTTTTATACGCTTTGTATCGCTTCTGTCCGGTAACACACCTACTCGTACAGCTTCCTACTCCCTCATGGATGGGTTTGCCTACGTATGGGTTGGGGTGTTATATTTAGTGGTATCAGAGCGCGGTTTGACAATTCTGGTTGTCTTACTTGTTTGAGTATCGAGTCTTTGTATGTTTCTTATTATGTGTCGAGTCTTTGTTTGAGAGTCAGTTTAGTGTCGTGGCCTAATGCAGATGTGTCTTATCCTGTGTGTGTTGTGTTAGATGGAGTCTGACCCTAGTGAGAAGGTGGACGAGATGACAGAAAGTGTGAATCCAGTTAGTGTTGATCAGAGTGTTTCCGAGCGTCCTCCGGCTAGGGATTCTAGTTCTGTTCCCGACGATAGGGCCCTAGTGCGAGGGTTAATTCGGATTTTGGATAGGTTAACTACCCCTCGCGTTCCTCGGGATTTTGTTCGGGAGAGACCTCAGAAAAGAAAAGTTTCGGGCAGTGAAGTGTCTGTAGGGAAAAGAATTTGAGAAACTCCTTTATGCCAATTCTGTCAAAAGCAACATTGGGGTCTTTGTCGAAAGCTCACTGGAGCCTGTTTTCGATGTGGCAGCAAAGCCCATCAGCTTGTTGATTGTCCGAAGTCAAGAGAGAACCTAGCTCGGCAAGCTAGGTAGGACATGGAGGATTTGCTTAGAGCCACTTGTGGGCCAACAAGGCTTGTTGAGCACCTTAGTGTAGTGACAGAACCTGCAGAACCTTCTGGTAAGTTTTGTTTTGATGTGTTCGAGTAAAGTTGTTTTAATAATTTAAGGTGGAAGGTTATTTGGATTCTATAAGGTTTTGGTAGTACTCCATATACCTGTCAGCTATCTCCAGAAAAGTGTTTGAATAAAAGCATCTTGAATCATGGGGATGGGGCAAAGTGCATCATCATAGCATAAATTGCATTTCTTCAGCATCATTCTGCATAAATGAGCTATCACATTCTCATTGCATCATCATCCCTTTGACCATACATGAAAAGCATTTGCATATGTGTTTTGATTAAGAAAAGCTGACAGGGTATACGCGTACTATTTGCTATTAAGAACAAGGGTAGAAGTGGTAAGCATAGCAACGGTTATGAGAAAATGTTCTGCATTTAGTTAAAGAAAATGATTTAAGAGTATAGCGAGGGTAATAAGTATAAGCAAGTGAGTGGTTTGGAATTGGAGAGTATGAGTTTGATGGTGATTGGGAGTGTAGTGTTCCGATTTTTCTTCCGGTGTAAGTGAATTTCGAGGACGAAATTCTTTTAGGAGGGAAGATTTGTCACACCCCAAACTGGGCCTAGTCGGAATATGCTTGCTCAGTCGGAGTGAGTGAGAGTAATTTGGTAGTTTGTACATGAGTAATATGGATAATAAGGATTTATTTGCTAAGAAATTAATTAAATAAATCAAGTGAAGGAATTATTATGGTGTGCTAGTAGTGTATGGTAGTAGGATGTAAATGGGCTAAGAGATTTTTTATTGAGTGATTTATGAGCATGGTGCCTTGGATGAAAAGTGGGTTATAAGAAAATGTTAGGGTGTGACTTAGGTTTGGTACCATGGAGATATTATTGTAAGAGGTGCTAGTGTGTGTGCATAAGATAGGGACGTAGGGTATGAGTAAGGGAAATGAATTGTGTGTAGGTGAGGGTATGGGAGTTGAGGTGAGCTTAGGTTGACCTACCTATGGGAAAGTGACATGTAGCTTAAGGGATAAGTGGGAATTAAATGGGTAAAGAGAGAGAGAAACCAGCTGAAAATCACTTCCTCTTCCCATTCTCCTCTTCCTCCTCACGCCATTCATCTTCTTTTCCTCTTCTTTTTCCTTCTCCTCATTCTTTGCTCTTCCTCCTTGCTTCTCTTTTGGCTGGGTATGGTGCTTGTTTAGAGGTGGTTTTGGGTGAGTATTAGAGCAAGATTGGAGAGGTAAGAGTTAGTTTGGCTTGTGTGTTTATGGGTGGTTCTTCTCTTTCTTTATTTTCTTTTGATTGGGTTATGCTGGACTTTGGATTGAGTAATTTTCTAAGTTTTGGTTTGTGCAAGTTGGTGGTAACAAGAGGAAATTCAAGGGAAAGGAAAAGATTGTAGATAGAAGCTAGAAAGTGACTTTGGATCTTCGATTTCCAGGTTTGGGAAACTCTCCATCTTATGCATGAATTTTTGTATATTTATGTGTATTATAAGTTTCTTGAATGTGTTATTGATGATATATGATGATGGTAGTGAGTGTTGGTTTAATTTATTTATTGGTGCATGTGAATAGGTTTTTGGGTGAAAACTGGGTTGGAATGCACTTGACCTTGCTTCGGTTATTAGGCCGTATTTTGAGTTTTAAAAATCCAGTAGTTACAAGACTAGTGCCTTTTGAAAACTAAGACATATTTCTACAAATATCTAAGAAATAGGTTTGAGCTAATTTTACATTTAAGGATCTCAAATGTTGTCATGAAATAAAGCTATCTTCTCTGGCCGAGTTCAGGGGAGCTCTATAGGTTGTTTAGATCCTATCTGAACCTATAGATGTGCAATTGATCTGAAATTTATTTCATTTGAACGTTAACATCCTAGGGAACATTTGTTAAGAAGGAAGTGTTTTCTAAAAATGACGTTTAGAGGTTGTTTTAGGCAACACAATTCAGGCCCATTAAGCAGTTTTTTTTAGGCATCTGAGGCGAGCCTCTGTCGCGATTGCAACAGGGTCGCGACCTCGCGATTGAAAATCTTGAAAAAGCCTTTTCTTTTTTATTTTTGAGCCCTTGGTTGACCCGGTTCAATCCCCTACCTTCCCCCTTAGCTTATTATGCATGTTTAGGGTAATTAAATGATGATATAAGTAGTTGTCTTTGGGAAAACTTATGAGTATGATTAAGAATGATGATCTAGCTAGTAAATAGCAATAAATATAACTCCGTGAAGGTTGGTTTTTGGATGAGTGGTGATATGTGATGCTCTCATGAGTAACCTAAGCATGATGTACTGTATATTTGAGTGCATATAAACATGGATGCGATTGTGATGAATGGCAAATAGTATTGACATCATAGATTATGTAAATGGATATTGTTTATGGCATGATTTATTTGGAATTCTTGGTGTGGATGTTGTGTTTATGTTGTCAATGATGTGTGGCTTGTTGGAGAAGAGGTAAGTTGATGCTTTGATGTTGGTTTGAGATTGGGGTGTTGTAAAGAGGGAATATCCTACAAATTTCTGGGCAAGGGTTGAAATTCCCGACTCTGTCGTGAGCGGGACATCGTCGCGAGGTAGCGACAGAGCCCGATGAAACCAGCCCTCGCACGTATCCGAGCTCTCCGCCGAGCCGTGCAGCAGAGCCTCTGTCGCGAGCGCGACAGAGAGCTCGATTGCCGAATTGTTTGGGCTAGCAGCTCACTGTCGCGAGCGTGATGTATGTCGCGAGCACGACACTCCCTGGTTTCCAAATTGAGTTTTCTTTTGTCATTCCAATGCTTAAATTCCGAACTTGTGATACCTTTAGGTTTATACTTGGACTATTTTATGAAGCATATTAATACAATTGGATGTATTATACATGGACAGTGTTATGAATTATATGAATGTGATATGTTAAATTATGCGCAATGATGTGAGACATGATTTGTATTACGCATGACCTGTGAGAGTCAGTCTAGTAGATAGTTAGGCATGCCTAATAGAGTCTATGTAAGTGTAGCTGCAGTGCCCTTTGAACGATTTGGACCCTGATCAGGTCACCGAATGGTTCCTCGCGAACCCTATTATGTGTATGTGTATGGATCTTGTTTATGGTCCTGTTCAGTGAAATGTTTTTGGAATGTGGAAAAAGATGATGTTTCTGTTCGATTGGTACCCGTAAGGTACTTTATGTGTACGATTCGTACCCTTAAGGTACGATTCAGTACTTGTTATCCACTATTATGAGTTAGCAGGTGTATTGTTTGTTATTCTATGTTTACAAACATACGAATCTGATTAGTTACGAACATAAGAATGTGATATCCGTATGAGTATGATTTTGGGATATGTGAAGGTTATTACAAGTCTCTGAGCAGGCTAAACGTAACTCTGACCTATATATTGTACCTTTACTGTTATCTGTAAATGGTCTTGTTTATAGTATGTGTATGTGAAGTCGGTGTGTTACATAATGTGGACACTATATTTCTGTATAGTAATGGGATAAATTAATATGTATTGTTAGTTATTAAGATCAAGTGTACCGATTTGCATACTTATGAGTGTGATCTTTGTAACACCCCAACTCATACGTAGGCGAACCCATCCGCAAGGGAGTAGGAAGCCGTACGAGTAGGTGCGTTACCGAACAGAAACGATATAAAACATATATAATTACGAAAGAATTAAAAACTTTACGGAACAAAATCTGAACATACATATTCAAAAACGTGCATAATTTAAACAAAACCATACACATATACAAATGTACAATTATACAATAGGAGCCTGAAATATGACATCATTCTCTTTACATATTATTACATATACATATTACACCGATATACAAAAATTCCAAATTACAAAAGTTGAACAAGATACAAACTTCTAGCTTCTATGTGGCCGACCCTGCAGAAGCGCGACTCGAACAGAACCCACCTGCCACCTGCACGGAAAGGAAATCCGTGCTAAGCGATAACGCTTAGTGGGGAAAGCACAAAAATATAGACGACCATTCACAACGGTCATCAAGGCATACCACATATACGAAGGTGAATACATAAAATTCGCACAAATAAATATACATGCTTGTACAATATAGCCATGCACTCGAATATTCTTAACCACACTCATTTATTATGCTAAATCATTATATTTATTCAAACATATTTTTGATATGCCAAAGGTTATAATCCAGCCCAAACCCAAGAGATGACGTCAAAACACCACACTTCCACTGCGCACACCCATTACAATTAATCATGCCATGACACGTAAACACATAATAACATACCGAAATTACTACAATAACTAACAATAAGGATCTATATAGCATCGTACTAAATTGTTACATATGTTGGTTCAAGATCACATTCATAAGTATACAAACCAGTATACTTAATCATAGTAATTAACAATATATATTCACGTTTATATATATATATTTCAACCATAGTACTTAGTAATTCAGATTCGCATTCATATACATATTAATTTATCTCATTACTATACATAAGTGTAGTATCCATATTATGTGACATACCGACTTCACATACGCATATTATAAACAAGACCATTTACAGATAACCACAAAAGTACAACATACAGGTCAGAGTTACATCTAACCCAATCAGAGATTCATAATCACATTCGTATCATAACTGGTTCACATGACCGAAATCTTACACATTCGGATATCGTATTCTCATATTCACATTAGGCAAAATAGACAGAATACCTGCTGACTCAAAATAGTGGATAACGAGTACTGAGGAGAAGACCTCATGAGGGAACATATAGCCCGATCTCTGACCGGGTAAACCTCAGAGGGAACATATACTATAATGTACCTTATAGGTACAAGTCGAAAAGCAACATCATCTTTTTCCACATTCCAAAAACATTTCATATCAAAGGGTTCGCGAGGAACCAGTCGTGGGACCTGATCAGGGTCCAAATCGTTACAAAGACTAACTACAAAGACTCTATTAGGCATGCCTAACTATCCACTAGACTGACTCTCGCAGGTCATGCATAATACAAATCATATTTCAAATCACATACTTTATATCATTGTACATAATCAGCAATAGTTGAGACATATGAATAAGTTCATAAAGTCAAACATGCATCATACAATTTACACTTTGAACATAACATGATAATCTTAGAAAAGATCATAAGTATAGATATACATAATACATTCAATTATATTAACATATTTCACAAAATAGTCCCATTATAAACCTAAAAGTGCCACAAGTTCGGAATTCAAACATTGAAATCACCAAAGAAAACTCATTTAACATAACACATCTGTCGCGCTCGCGATGTCTGTCGCGCTCGCGACAGAGACAATAGTCTCTTCGCTGTGCGCGCGCGACAGACTTCGCGATCGCGGGAAGGAGAGAAAGGCCCGGCTCTGTCGCGATCGCGACAGAGGACAAGCATTGCTATCGCGGGGTCGCGACAAGTCGCGTGCTCGCGATAGCACAGGCCAATAATGTGCTCTGGCGCGATCGCGACGGTTGTCGCGCTCGCGACAGAGAGCAGACAAGCTATTGCTATCGCGGGCTCGCGACGGCATCGCGTGCTCGCGACGGCACAGCATCGACATCACCGGTCTCTGTCGCGCTCGCGACAGTGTCGCGATCGCGACAGAGTCATGATTCCGAAAATTTGCAGAATTTTGCAAGATCTTTCCTTCCTCAAACTTACCCACAAACACACGAAACACATCCAAAAGTCTCTTACCTCATCTCCAGCCAGTCACACATTATTGATAACATAATCCAACATTCGTATCAAGTATTTCAATCAAACACGCCATTAACAATATCCATATACACAATCTATAATAATAACATTATTCGTCAATCATTTCAATTGCACCCACGTTAATTGCATTCATACCTATGATGTATCATGCTTAGGTTACTCGTGATATCAACACATATTAATCCTCATCCTTCACAAAGTTATATCTACTATTATTTACTAGCTAAATCATCAATCTTAAGCATACTCCTAAATTTTTCCCGACGATAATTACTTATATAGCCATTTCATTACCCTAAATATGCATAATAACTGATGGGAAAGGCACGGGATTGATCCGGGTCAATCCTGGACTCGAAAATAGAGAAGAAAAGGCTCAAAACATATTTTTCTGTCGCGAGGTCGCGACCCTTGTCGCGCTCGCGACAGAGGCTCGCCTCAGCTACCAAAACGGACTGCTTTCTACTATAAACTATTATCGCGAAAACCGACCTCTAAACCTCGTTTTTAGGAAAAGTGGTCTTCTTAAAAAATGTTCTCCTACGTCTTAGCTTTCAAATGAAACAAGTTTCACATCAATTGGACATCTACAACTCCAGATATGCACTCCACAACCCATACTGGTCAAACAACCCGTCACAAAAAGAAACACTACGGTATTATCAAAAATTAAGGGTCTTAGAGTAAGAATTTGCCCAAGGCTATTTCTAAGACTTTTAAAGTAATGGAATTCATGGTTCTAATGGTTCAAGAATGGCATGATTTGGAGTTCTAAAACTCACCATACAACCTAATTACTGAAGAGAGGTCAAGTGCATTCCAACCCAGTTTCACCCAAAAACCTATTCACAAGCACAATTGAGCAATTTAAACCAACACTCACTACCATCACCATCTATCATCAACCACACAATCAAGAACTTATATCATACACGAATATATAAACAGAAATTCATATATATACAATAAATTTCCCAAACCTGGAAATCAAAGATCCAAAGTCACTTTCTAGCTTCTATCCACAATCTTCCTTTCCCTTGAGCTTCCTCTTGTCATCAACAACTTGCACAAACCACAACCCAGAAAATCACTCAATTCAAACTCTAGCATATCCAAATCAAAAGCAAATAAAGAAGGAGAAGAACCACACACACATACAAGCCAAACTAACTCTTACCTCTTCAATCTTGCTCTAATACTCACCCAAAACCACCTCTAAACAAGCACCACATCCAGCCAAAAGAGAAGCAAGGAGAAAGAGCAAAGAATGAGGAAAAGAAGAAGAAGAGGAGGACGAGAGAGGGAGAACGGGAATTTCCAAATTCCTGTGTTTTGCTTTTCTCTCTCTCTTTCCTCTTACCTTTCCCATTAATTGCTTCTTATCCCAAATCCACATGCCCACTTCCCATTGGTCCAAGTAATTCACTTTGACTCTCAACTCAAGTCACCATACACATGCACACACTAAATCACTTCTCATAGAAATATCCTACATCTTAAGTTCCATACCCATAATGCACTTGATAATTATTTCTTAAAACTCATTTACATCCTACTTCCATATACTTCAATCACACTCTAACATTTCCTTATAAACCACTTGTCATCATCTTACAAACCCAAGTGTCACAATCTTGCCCAAATCACTTCCTAAGTACCATACACATGTTCCACTAGATAATTCATTTACTAAACTTATTTAATTAATTTCTTAGCAATTAAATCCTTATTATCCATATTACTCATGCATAAATTACCGAAATACCCTTCACTCAACCGACTTAACTGCCGATTCCGACTAGGCCCGATTTGGGGTGTTACAATCTTGATCTAGCATATGTATCAAATTGAATATGATGCTATATAGCTCTTTGTTGTTAGCTATCGTAGTCATTTCGATATGTTATTATGTGTTTACGTTTCATGGCATGATAATTTATGTAATAGGATTATGCGGTGGAAGTGTGGTGTTTTGACGTCGTCTCTTGGGTTTGGGCTGACATATATATCTTTTGGCATAACATAAATATGTTTGGATAAATATAATGATCTTGCATAATAATTGGGTGTGTAAATTAATAAGTGTATGAACGTGGTTAAGAACATTCGAGTGCATGGCTATATTATGCAAGCATGTATAATTGTTTGTCAGAATTTTATGCATTCACCCTTGTATATGGGTTATGCCTTGGCGACCGTTGTGAATGGACATCTATATTTTCATGTATTTTCCCTACTAAGCGTTATCGCTTAGCACGGATTCTTTTTCCCTTGCAGGTGGCAGGTCTGATCCGGTTCGAGTCGCACATCTGCAAGGGTTGGCCATATAATAGCTAGGAGTTTTGGGATTTTGTTCAGCTTCTTTATTTTGGATTTTGTAATTCTATATAAAAGCTATATGTAACAACATGTAAAGATACTTATGTAATATTCTGGACCACGTAAATATTTGCTGCTAAAAATTTCCTCTATTTTATCTTCTGTCTGTAACTTCTGTTGTATGGTAGTAAACTGACACATCTATATGTTTCTGCTTAGTGTACATGCGTTTGTGAAGTATGTACGATCTGTTGTACTTTTCAAGTTTTAAATTCTTCTATATTTTTTATACGCTTTGTATCGCTTCTGTCCGGTAACACACCTACTCGTACGGCTTCCTACTCCCTCATGGATGGGTTTGCCTACGTATGGGTTGGGGTGTTACAATTCCTATAGTCTTATGTATCTGTAAGGTTTTGGATATTATTTTGGGTTATGTAAACGTTATTATTTTTATATATTAAGTTACTCCTTCGTTTTATCTTTCGCCTTCTGCGTCCGCTGAATGATTATATGTATGTACGTGAGTTGTTGTATGTTTAGTTATTGTTCCTTTAAAGTTTTAATTTCCTCTGTATTTTCGTATGTATGTTATGCATGAATGTATGCTTCCGCTTGGTGTGTGTGTGTGTGAGTGAGCATCGGGTAGTGCGCCCGCCGGCGCCCTTCCAACGGGGGCCACGGTGGGGGGTGTTATTTTTTGTAACGACCGGTGGGTCCATCCCCGGTGGGTCCATCCCCGAAACATATCCCGTCGGGAGTCAGTTCACCACAGGAGTCGGTTCACCGCGCCGTACTCATGGTCTATAGTTGTCCCCAATTTTGGGAAAGCTAGTGCATGGGTGCCTAGGCGAGCAAAAATTCAGAAAAAAGAAGGAAAGAGAGACGTACCTGAGGCAGTCGTCTTTCCAAACTGGATGATTTTGTTGGGGTGGTTGTCGCCATGTTGTCGGCGTGTTGTCCTTTGTTGAAGCGGTAGTGCCGTGATCATACTAACCCTCCGTGGAGTGGTAGTGTCGTCATCGTGCTAACCCTTATGAAGTGGTAGTACCGTGGTTGTGCTAACCTTCCGTAGAATGGTAATGCTGCCATCGTGCTAACCCTTCTGAGATTTGAAGCAGTGGTGCCCTGGTCGTGCTAACCTTCTGTGGAGTGGTAGTGCCGTCACTATGCTAACCCTTCTGAAGTGGTAGTGCTAACCTTCCGTAGAATGGTAGTGTTGCCATCGTGTTAACCGTTCTGAGATTTGAAGTGATAGTGTCGTGATCGTGCTAACCCTCCGTAGAGTGGTAAGGCTGTCATCGTTCTAACCCTTCTAAAGTGGTAGTGTAACACCCCAATTCCCACCCTAATAGATTAAGCATGTGTTTGTGTGTGTTTTAGGAGTTAATTGCATGATTTTATTCTAATTAAGTGATTTGTTTGTGTGGTGAAGAAAAGAAGAAGGATTTAATTGGAACTTTGCCAATGCCACCATAAGAATTTGACAAGTAGAAAAAAGAGAAAAAGGGAAATATAGATAAAGATAGAGAGAGAACATGAGGGACAGCAAGTGCCACCTCCCGTTCCGGCCTCTCTTCCTCCCCATCTCCTTATTCTTCTTCTTTTCTTCCCTTTTCTCGTTCTTTGATTATCTATGCAAACTTATGGATGTTGTGTTGGTTTTGGCAAATTTTCAAATTTGGGTAAGTTCTTCTTCTTCTCCTTTTTTTTTTCCCTCGTTTGGGAATATGTGTGTATATTTTGGTTTTGGGTTAAGTTGTGTTATTTGTGTGTTTTAGGGTTTTTTTGGCAGAGATTTCATCTAAGGAACCGAAGGGTAAAGAGAAGGTTAGAGGAAGTTCTGTGGATTGAGCTTGAGGAGCTTAGGAGATTCAAGGTTTGGGATTTGGTTGATTCGCATTATAAATCTTGAATTTTTATTGATTGGTGAAAAATTGAGATGCACATTTTAACTTGTTTGAGTTGATTTTTGAGGGCATGATTTGAGTATGGTATGGTAATTTGGTTTGGGGTGAAGATTTGGGAAATGGGTAGCAGTGAATAGCATAAATTTCTGGGTTTTTGTTGATCCACACAGCGGTAAGGAAGGTCATACCACTGTGTGATCGTATTTATGTGTTTGAGTTTTGCTTGTCCGTGAGTTCACACGGTGGTAAGGGTTTGATATACCGCCGTGTAAATTCATTCTATTTTGATAGGTTGCTTTTGTGCATTTTACATAGCAGTATGAGAAGGAATTTAATAGACTCAGTAAGTATGCTCCACTGGGTATCCTCACCGAAGATTTTTGTTATCAGCACTTTGAGGCCGGTCTGAATGACTTTTTGAGAGCGATGTTGATATCTCTGATGAGCACCCCTGCAGTCAGCTATTACCAGATTGTGCAGCTAACTTTACGAGCAGAATGCTTTGAGACTATTTTGAGAGAGAGAGCTCAAAGAAGGAATCCTCCTCATGGAGGTTCATCCTCGGGTAAGAGATCAAGGAATACCAATGTGAATTCTACGGATGAGTCCTCCACTAGTCCTGCAATGAGGGGTAGAAGGCATGGATCTTTGAATGCATCTGGTAGAGGTAATTCGGGTGCCAGAAGTTAAATGGTGCCTGAATGCTCTCATTGTAGGAAGCGCTATAAAGGCTAGTGCCATTGGCTGACTTGAGCTTGTTTTCGATGCGAAAGCATAAATTATTTTATGGCTAATTGTCCCAAGTTGAATGAGAACACCCGAGATCAGCAAGAGGATAGTAAAGCTGGGTTGAATGCCCCTCAAGCTAGTTGGGGTAGAGGTAGAGGAAGAGGTTGTGGTGGTCGGCCTAGAGAGGGAGCACCATCTGAGTTAGTGCACCATCCCCAGATGACGCCAGCAAGAGCCTATGCGATGAGAGCCAGGGAAGAGCAGGATGCGCCCGAAGTGATTGCAGGTAAGTTCCTACTCTATGACACTGAGTTATATGCTCTAATAGACCCTGGTTCCACACACTCATATTTGTGTTCAGATAGTTTGTATGCTAAGTTACTTGATGTTGATCAGTTAGAGTGTGAGATTTGTGTGACTAGTCCTTTAGGGCAGAGTGTCAATGTAAGTAGGGTGTATAGGAACTATCCTCTAATGGTTCAAGGTTTAGAATTTCCACCTGATCTAATTTATTTACCTTTCTGTGAGTTTGACCTTATTTTGGGAATAGACTGGCTGTGTAAGCATCAAGCTGTTGTGGATTGCCATACAAAGACAGTGGTACTTTAGAATGGAGATCAGTCTTCTATTGTTGTGACAGGTTTGGGTTATGATTCTCTGGGTAATGTTATTTCAGCTATGCAAACTAAGCGTTATTTGAGGAAGGGGTGTGAAGCATTTTTGGCTATAGTGCTAGATTCTAGGTGAAGTCAGGTAAGAATCCAGGATATTCTTGTGGTTAGAGAGTTTGAAGATTTATTTTCAGGAGAATTGCTCGGTTTTCCTCCAGAGAGAGAGGTTGGGCTATCCATAGAGATTATGCCTGGTACTGCTCCTCTTTCTGAAGCACCTTATCGAATGGAATTGAAAGAGCTTAAGACTCAATTATAGGAGCTATTGGATAAAGGCTTTATCAGACCCAGTGTATCTCCGTGGGGTGCTCCGGTGTTGTTTGTTAAGAAGAAGGATGGAACACTAAGGATGTGCATTGATTACCGTCAGATTAATAAGGTTACAGTGAAGAAGAAGTATCCGTTACCTAGGATTGAGGACCTTTTTGATCAGTTGAGAAGTGCTAGACTCTTTTCTAAGATTGACTTGCGGTCCGGTTATTATCAACTTCGGGTTAAGGATTCAGATGTAGCTAAGACTGCTTTTCGGACTTGGTATGGCCATTATGAGTTTTTGGTGATACCGTTTAGATTGATGAATGCACCAGCAGCTTTTATGGATTTGATGAACCAGGTGTTTAGTCCATATCTCAACCGATTTGTTGTGGTATTTATTGACGATATTTTAGTATACTCGAAGAATGAGCAAGAGCATGAAGAGCATCTTTGGATTGTGCTTCATGTTTTGAGGGATCTCTATTTGTTTGCAAAGTTAAGTGTGATTTTTTGCTCAAGGAGGTGTCCTTTTCAGGCCATATTGTTTCTTCTGAAGGTATTCGGGTGGATCCATCAAAAGTAAAGGTTATTGTGAATTGGCAGCCGCTGAAGAATATGCCAGAGTTAAGGAGTTTTATGGGTTTAGCCAGATATTATAGGGGGTTTGTAAAAGGCTTTTCAGTTATTGCTACACCATTGATAAGACTTCTTAGGAAAGGGATGAAATTTGTTTGGTTCGACCAATGTCAAGTAAGTTTTGATCAGGTGAAGAGTTTATTGGTTCAAGCTCCTATACTTACTCAACCCACTTCAGGTAAAGAGTATGTTATGTATGGTGATGCTTCAGGTGTTGGACTTGGTTGTGTTTTGATGCAAGAAGGTAAAGTGGTAGCTTATGCCTCTCGACAATTGAGGCCTCATGAGCAAAATTATTCGATGCATGACTTGGAATTAGCTACTGTGGTTTTTGCTCTTAAGATTTGGCGTCATTGTCTATATGGGGAGACATATAGAATTTTCACGAACCACAAGAGTTTAAAGTATCTTCTTTAGTAGAAGGAGTTGAATTTGAGGCAACGTAGGTTGTTAGAGCTTTTCAAGGACTATGATTGCATTTTGGACTATCATCCAGGAAAAGCAAATATGGTTACGGATGCGTTAAGTCAGAAGTCAGTTTTAGCTCTAGCATTGCAACATTATGAGTGGAGATTATATTCTGAAGGAGCTTTGATGGCCCAGATGAAAGCTAGGCCTTCTTTGAATCAGTTGATTATTAATGCTCAGAGAAATGATCCAAAATTATAGTAAATGATACAGATAGCTCTGAATGGGAGTCTGATTAACTTTTCTGTTAAGGATGGGGTGCTAAGTTATAGAGATCATTTGTGTGTGCCTGATGATGATGAGTTGAAGAGAAAGCTTTTATTGGAGGCACGTACTACAGTTTTCACTATACATCCCGAAAGTGAAAAGATGTATCGGGATTTGAAGAAATTTTATTGGTGGCCTAGGATGAAGAGGGATATAGTAGATTTTATTTCCAGGTGCCTGACCTATTAGCAGGTAAAGGCTGAGCACTAAGTTCCATCTTGGTTGTTCAACACTTTACCTATTCCTCCGTGGAAGAGGGATGATATCACGATGGATTTTGTGATGGGTTTACTGATGACTCAGAGGAAGCATGATTCGGTTTGTGTTATAGTTGATCGGCTCACAAAGTTGGCTCACTTTCTACCG
Source organism: Excoecaria cochinchinensis (assembly GCA_947683425.1). Classification (NCBI taxonomy): domain Eukaryota; kingdom Viridiplantae; phylum Streptophyta; class Magnoliopsida; order Malpighiales; family Euphorbiaceae; genus Excoecaria; species Excoecaria cochinchinensis. The sequence goes on from CANTUQ010000020.1 coordinate 6,396,572, forward strand.
GTTCGGCTTGATTATCCGATGGATAGATTGGTAGAATCTATGTTAATGAGGTGGTCAAATTGCATGGAATTCTATTATTGGTTGTATCCGATTGGGATCTGAGGTTTACATTAAAGTTTTGGAAAGAATTGCAAGTAGCCTTGGTTACTCAACTAAAATTCAGTACTGCTTTCCATCCTCAGATAGACGGCCAATCAAAGAGAGTCATTCAGATTCTAAAAGATATGCTTCGGGATTGTGCTTTGGACTTTTCAGGTAGTTGGGACAGATATGTGTCATTGATGGAGTTTGCATATAATAATAGTCATTAAATGAGTATTGGAATGTCACCGTACGAGGCTTTGTATGGAAGAAAGTGTAAAACTCCAGTTTGTTGGACTGAGTTGAGTGAACGCTCTTTTGTGGGTCCAGAGTTGGTTAGAGAAACTGAAGGGAAGATTCGAATGGTTCAACAAAATTTGAGAGCAGCCAAAGATAGATAGAAATCATATGCTAATTTGAAGCGGCAAGACATTCAGTTTGATGTAGGAGATAAAGTATATTTGAAAGTGTCGCCATGGCATAAGATTCTTCGGTTCGGTAAGAAGGGGAAGTTAAGCCCTAGGTTTATTAGACCATTTGAGATTTTGGATAAGGTTGGTCCAGTTGCCTATAGGTTAGCTTTACCATTGGAGTTGTCAAAGTTGCATAACGTATTTCATGTGTTGATGCTTCTCCGATATAGGTCAAATGCGTCATATGTGCTATCAGTTCAAGAAGTACAGGTTCAGTCGAAATATTCTTATGATGAGGAATTGAAAGCTATTTTGGCTCGAGAAATAAGACAGCTCTGGAATAAGAAAGTTCCTTTAGTTAAGGTTTTATGGCAGCATTATGGAGTGGAAGAAGCAACTTGGGAACCAGAGTCAGCGATGAGGTCTCAGTATCCACAGTTGTTCAGTTCAGGTGAGAATTTTGAGGACAAAATTCTTTTAAGGAGGGGAGTGTTGCAACACCCCGATTCCCACCCCAATAGATTGAGCATGTGTTGGTGTGTGTTTTAGGAGTTAATTACATGATTTTATTCTAATTAGTGATTTGTTTGTGTGGTGAAGAAAAGAAGAAGGATTTAATTAGAACTTTTCCAATGCCACCACAAGAATTTGACAAGTGGAAGAAAGAGAAAAAGGGAAGGATAGATAAGGATGGAGAGAGCACGTGAGGGATAGCAAGTGCCTCCTCCCATTCTTGCCTCTCTTCCTCCCAGTCTCCTTTTTCTTCTTCTCTTCTTCCCTTTTCTTGTTCTTTGATTATCTGTGCAAACTTGTGGATGTTGTGTTGGTTTTGGCAAATTTCTAGATTTGGGTAAGTTCTTCTTCTTCTGCTTCTTCTTCTTCTTCTTCTTTTTCTTCTTCTCCTTTTCTTTTTGCTCCGATTTGGGAATGTGTGTGTATGTTATGGTTTTGGATTAAGTTGTGTTATTTTTGTGTTTTGGGGTTTATTTGGCAAAGATTTCATATAAGGAACCCAAGGGTAAAGAGAACGTTGGAGGAAGTGCTGTGGATTGAGCTTGAGAAGCTTAGGAGATTCAAAGTTTGGGATTTTGTTGATTTGCATTGTAAATCTTGAATTTCTATTTTGATTGGTGAAAAATTGAGATGTTTATCATGGGTTTGAACTTGTTTGACTTGAGTTTGAGGGCATGATTTGAATACGGTATGGTAATTTGGTTTGGGGTTAAGATTTGGGAAATGGGTAGCAGTAAATAGCATAAATTTCTGGGCTTTTTTTGATCTACACAGCGGTAAGGAAGGTCATACCACCCTCTGATCGTATTTATATGTTTGAGTTTTGCTTGTCCATGAGTTCACACGGCAGTAAGGGGTTTTATATATCGTCGTGTAAATTCATTCTTTTTTGATGGGTTGCTTTAGTGCACTTTACACGGTGGTAAGGCTTTGTCAGACCGCTGTGTAAATGCATTCTGTTTCAGTGAAGCTTTGGCTCGGCAGGCCACACAACGATAAGGTTTTCTTTACCACTGTGTGAAATTTCTTAAACGGCAATATGGTTTTGTCATACAGTTGTGTAAAAGCTCCCTATTTTGAAATTTGAACTTTTGAATTCGGTCTTATTTGTCTCTTTTCAACTTATTGTTGCTTGTAGATTTTATCTATCGGTATTTTACCTAGCAAATGATATTGAATTGTAGCATTCTTCTTTGAGATATGTTGATTCTTATGTGATAAGTATGAAATTTATTATTACATGCCTAGCCTGCAAGAGTCAAGTAAGTGGATAGATAGGCATGCCTATAGAATTCTGTTAGCTATAGCCCCAATGTGTTTTGGACCCTGTTCAGGTCACCATTTGGGTCCTTGTGATCCTTAATGTGTTTGGATTTTGTTTAAGATCCTCAATGTGAAAATATTTTTTGATGAAAATAAACAAATTGCTTTTGACCGTACCCACGGGTACTAATGTGTTCATTTGTTATCCGCTACTAAGAGTTTGCAGGTGTATATGTGTGATTCTCATATGAATGTTATCTTGTTATATTATTGAGTATTTTGTTACGGAACTCTTAGGAATGCAATGCATGATATAAAGTTATTATGCTTTTATGGAATTTTGATATGCCTCTGACATATGCATATGTTTTGCCTTAACGGCCATTGTGAATGGTCGTTCATCTTTTGTTTTCGCACTAAGCGTTATCGCTTAGCACTAGTGTTCTATCTGTACATGTGCGAAAGCTGTGGAGTTTTTGGAAGGTCAGCTATAGTCTAGGCCAACACAGTATGAGAGCTTTTTGAAGAGATTTATGTTTTGTATATTGCATCTTTTGTATAATCTAGTAGTTCCTTTTTGTCATTGTAAGCCTCCAGTTGTATATTTTGTAAAGTTGTAAAGATAGATTTTTGTACTCCTTTATATATCTTTTGTAATGAATATTCAGTTATCTTAATGAATGGTTTAGTTTTCTATTGGCTGTTTGAGCCTTGTTCTTTCAGATGTAAAATGTTTTAATTTAGTTCTCTCTATTTCAATATTTTATGTATGTTGTGGTTCATCTTGGTGACAGCCTTATCTATGCGGGGTCTCACTCTCCCTCTTGTGGGTGAGCTTCCTTACGTATAGGTAGGGGTGTTATAGGTAGTGTCGTGGTCATGCTAACCTTCCATAGAATGGTAGTGCCGCCATCATGCTAACCCATCTGAGATTTGAAATGGTAGTGCTGTGATTGTGCTAACCCTGTTTAGAGTGGTAGTGCCATCATCGTGCTAACCCTTCTGAAGTGGTAGTGTTGAGGTCATGCTAGCCTTCCATAGAATGGTAGTGCCACCATCGTGCTAACCCTTCTGAGATTTAAAGCGGTGCCCTCTAAGAGCCCTTCGGTTGATTGCCCTCTGAGAGGTCTTTGGTTGATTGTTTGGATTGGTGTTTTGACTGATGTCATCACTCTCCTTTTTTTGTTGTTCGCATCGAATCTCTCTTACTGTAAAACTAGAAAGCTAGATATGCAGGAAAAATAGTGAGCATGAACATGAAATGTATGCGTCATGCAGAAATGCATGAAAAGAATTCATCTAAGTGAGTTTTGGAGGCGATTGTCGGGTTGGGCTCAATTCACGGTAGGATCGATGCCCTTTGGAATTGCTTTTGAATTTCGTGCTTTCGAGATTGTGAGGTTCTAATCTGATACCTATAGTAATTTTCTTAAGGTAGTGCGTCCCTTGTAGATTTTCACACTAGCTTTTCTTAATGGGAAATGCGTCCTTTCTAGATTTTCACATAACCTTGTGCCTAACTTTTGCCAGGAATAGACCCAATCCAATTCAGCGACTTTTTTTATTTTTTTATTTTTTAAAGGATAGACTGTCCGTTTCCAGGTTTTCACCCTATCCTTTTACCTAACTTTTGCTTAGAGAGGCAGTCACTGTTTTTATCTCTAATGCCCCCCCCCCTTTTTTGTGAATGGTATAGCTGCAGGAAAAGTCGAGGCAACTATCAGAGCCCCCTTCTAGAGCGAACAGCAGCTGCCCATTGAGGCATCATTTTCCTTAGATAGCGATTGTATTCCTTTGCCTCTCCTAAGGAAGATGTTACCAGATTGGGAGAAGTGGCAGACGAGAATATCAGCTTCATGCGCGCCCAATCCCCACTTTTTGCTGTGACTCCGGATTGTTTTTTAGGGTGTGTCTCATTGCAGGGCTCCATGAGGCTACCTTCTATATCACCGCCCGCTGTGTCCAACGGTTTAGATGGAATTCCAGATGTTGTAAGGCCCCTCCTATCCTTTCTAGATGGCAACTTATCTTCGACTTTCACCTCCAAGCACCATGGCCTTTGGACACGGCTGCTGGTGAAGATTGTAATTCCTTCTATCAGGGTTTGCTCTTTTGCTTGCACTGGTGCATACAAGAGATGGGTGCTTAGCCTCACGGCTGATAATAGGACCCATCGACTTAGGCATCTGGCCGGCGAGAGTGGTAGCAGAGTATAGTTATTAGATTACATACATTCGATAAAAAATAATGTTTTTTCTTTTTATAAAAGAACTAGAAGAGTCTAATTACCTTTGTTTTATATTTTTCTACAAAATTGTGTACATTTCAGTATGATATCTCTATACATGATCATTATCTAACATAGATTCAAAATGCAAAACTACATCTCATCTCAAAGTGGATCTTATAAGCATCAAACTCCTATTTTCAATCAGTCCTCTCGGGTTTTCTTGATTGGACATTTTCTCTCAAGCCTCTAATTTTTGCCCAGGATGCCTTTTTTCAATTTTCATCCTGATGATGAGCCCATTTTTAGCAAGGCTGCCTTTTTTGGTTTTTGACTCGCGGGGCATTTATTCTCTTCTTTTGATTTTTAGTCTTTAGCCATGGAACTTCTTGAGCCTGTCGATGCTGACTTGTTCTCCGAACTCATTTCCATCACTGTCTGTTGGAATTGCTGCTCCCTTGGGTAACAACTTCTAAAAAAAAAAATGGGCCTTCCAACACTTCTAAATTTGCCTCATCCGTCTAGAACATTCAGACTCCTTTGCTTAAAGACTAAATCTCCCTCTTTCAATGGGTGCTTTTTGACTTTCTTACTGAATGATCGAGCAAAGTGTTTTCTGATAGATCTGTGTAACAAGCGCCGAACCTAGCAAAGGCCCTCATGATGAGACCCACTTTTAGGACTCGTGGGATTGGTTCGCGTCTTTCAATCTTGGGCATTATGAGACATTTTGGATACCTCCTTCCAATATAACATTGGAAGGATATTGGAAGGATCATCTAGCCTCATGACACCTTTTAGGCACCTTTGAGATATTTTGGAGTCGCCACCCAATTTACAAGAAATTAGGAAAGATCATCTAATCTCGGGGGTCTTAAACTAGAGAAGTTGTTCAAAACTTCACTCTTATTAATGCCTTAAGTTAAATTTATAAATGAGTTCTGAAGAAATCAAAATTCCATCTCTCATCTCACGCGATCATGCAATAAAATTTAAAGTGCATTTCAATCATATTGGAAAGCAATAAAAAAAGCGTTAAAGAAAGCAGTAAATAAATTACATGTAAAAAAAATGGGACAGAACAATCCCCCAAAATGAGAAAACATAAAAGAATAAAATTTTTCCCAAAGTTAATTACAAGGGCACAAAATAAATAAATAAATATAAAAATAAATAAAATAAAACACATCATACAAAAATCGAGAGATTTATTGAATTCTTAGGAACATTGGTTCCTTTTTATTAATTGAAAAATTGGAGAATTTATTTTTGGACATTTATTGAGAAAACCGAAATGAGTGATCGCATTTTATGAAAACTAAGCATTTTATGAAAACTAATTCTCCTTTTCAATGTGATACTTTATCTTGTTAAAATAGGACATTGATCCATTTTATTTGGAAAAATTCCGATTTTAATTATTATAAAAAAAATTGATTTTCTATAATATGGACGAATTTAAAATACATCTTACAAACAACATAAAAATAATATAATAAAGAAAATACAATAATTAAAAATGCAAACCTAGATTCTGAAGGTCTTTGATTTCCCAATCCTCCGGCTCGCTCAGAAATATTAGTCACGGTGAAATAAATAAATTTTATGGACAATAAAAGCAAGTAAGAATGTTAGCAAATTAGCCCAAATTAATAAAGCATTATATAACCTAACAACTAATAGCATAATATAATAATCAATTAAACTAATTAAATATAAAAAATCAATTAAATCAATTAAATATAAACGATCAATTAAATTAATTAAATATAAACTAATATCAAATGACAGAAAGATGGCAGGCATTTTAGTAATAAAATGATAGTCGCTGAATTGGTCTAGTTAGTGTATATTTGCATCATAGGTAATTTGGGTGAAAAAGGAAGAAAAGATGCACGATTCGAGAGGAAAAGAATGACTCGTGAAGAGGTGAGACAAAAGTGCACGATGGGTTCTTTGTTATTTTGTTATTTTTTTATTTTTTTTTTCATATAATTGAACAACTCTAATCTTACTAAATTAGCTGTAAAATAAAAACAAATGTGTTAGTAGCATGAAAATCTAGAATACAAAAAATAATAAGTAAAACTATATAAACTAATCTAAAACAAAGTACAATGAATTTAAAAAGAAAATATAACTAAGTAAGCTAAATAAAAGAACTAGATATATCATGGCTTAATGTGCTCCCTAGGATTCTCCTCACTATTACTTGGAAGACATCCTAAATTTCTAGAAGATAAAGAACTAGCAAGTTGGCCTAATTGAACCTCAAGATTATGAATAGTAGCGGCATGGTTTTCAGCAATTTGATCAAATTTTTCTTCAAGTTTCTTTTGACTTTCATCTTGAGAATGCATCTTACAAGTAATTTCTTTAATGAACTTATCAATTGTAACCTCAAAGGCCCCAAACCTATCTTGTGGTTGTTGGTATCCTACACCTCTATTTTGGTTGTTAACATTATTATTCCCCTATGAAAGGTTAGGATGGTTTCTCCAACTAGAATTATAGGTGTTAGAATAAGGATTTCCACGACCTTGGCTTTGAAGAAAATTAACTTGTTCTTCCTTATTAACTATGCCTAAATTGCAATTATCACTCTTGTGTCCTTGTTGACCACAAACATTGCATGCATTTAATGAATTACCACCCATACTTAGACTATTAACTCTATGATTCAATGCTTCAATTTGGGCTTGTAATGCAACCATAGAATCTACTGAATGTACCCCCTAGCATTAGAATTATTATACTCCCTTACTCTTTTAGGAGGCCACATACAGTTGTTCATTGCCATCTCTTCCAATAGCTCATATGCTGCATCAATTGTTTTTCTCATCAAGGATCCACCAGCTGCAGCATATATAGTCCCTCTTGTAGTTGGATTTACACAATTATAAAAATTCTGCATCAAAAGCTCCCTTGGAAGGTTGTGGTGTGGACATATCCTTCGCAATTCCTTGAATCTTTCCCAAGCCTCATATAATGATTCATTATCATTTTGAACAAATGTAGTAATATCCTTTATGATTTTTGCAGTTTTGGCCAATGGAAAATATTTTGATAAGAATGTTTGGGCCAATTGGTCCCAAGTGGTTATAGATCCCCTTGTCAATGAATTCAACCAAGCTTTTGCTTTATCATTCAAAGTGAATGGAAAAAACCTAAGCTTGATTGCATCAGCCGAAACCCCATTGATCTTAAAGGTATCACATATTTCAAGAAAGTTGGCCAAATGAGCATTTGGATCCTTATTTGCCAAACCATAGAATTGAATACTATTTTGAATCATTTGTAAGAGTGAAGGCTTAATCTCAAATTGATTTGCATTTACCGTTGGTCTTACCACTCCTTATTGAGCACCACTCAAAGCAGGTGTGACAAAGTCCATGAGTCTTGGTGGATTTTCTTCAGCCATGATAATTGATCTCCTATTTTTGTTCTTCTTTCTATTTGACTTCCGGTTACTTGACAAGAATCTTTCAATTTCAGGATTTAAGGGTTCAAGCTCTTCTAAAGAACTCCTTGTACTAGGCATGAACTTCTAAATCCAAAAACAAAACACAAAGTTAAATTAAACACACAAACAAATTAAAACAAACAAAATATTGTAATCCAAAATCATAAATCAATTTTCATAATGGCAAACAACCGCTCCCCGGCAATGGCGCCAAAAACTTGTTAGGTTTTTTCTATATATGCTTATTGACCGCAAGTATACGGTGTACTGCAATAGTACTTAAGATGTCGATCCCACGAGGAACGTGTTTACACACTATTACTAATCAATTTTAATCTTGTTTACAATGGTAATAAATTTGATGGTTAAATTTGAACTACTTTATAATAATTAATTAAACCTAATTTATGTTTATCAGAAGAAAATAAAGGATATATGAATGAAGAACTAAAAATAATGAATTTGATCCATCCTTTTGATTAACATTTATTCATCTTTCATGCAAGCCAAGTTGAACTAAAGTTCTAATTTACTCTCTCGACATAAATTAAAATGCCTAAAATATGCAATTAAAATTCTAGCTCACAACTTTCATTAATGAATTAGAGGTTTCTAATTACATATTCTAAGAATAATCACCAACCTATAGCAATTATCTCAATATACCAATTTCTCAAAATATACCTTGATAATGAAACTCTATTAGATGTCAGATAAAGCAAACTCTCGAATTACTTTAACTTGTAAAGATCATGCAAAATATACTAATAGCGAATCTACATTGAAAGACTATGAAAGTAGATGAAAATAGAAAGAATTATAACATGCAAATTCATTGAAATGATATTCATCGAAATAATGGAGAAGAATTAAAAATAAGAGAATAAGATAGAAGCCTTTCAACCCTTTTCTCAATCTCTTGAAATAGATTTTCTTCTCCTTGATCTTCTTCTTCAAATCATAAGAACTAAGTAAGAAAATAAACCTAAAGAAAACTGTCTACAAAATACAGAAAATTAATTAACTAAAATTTCATATCGTCTATATTGTCTATATAAAAAACTACAGTTAACTACATATTTATAGATGTTGATTTGAGAGATGTGTCTCTTGAAAATGTCCCTTGAGAATAGTTGCAACTTTTGGTGAAAGAAGATGGCTTTTCAAGTGACTTTTGGCTGAAAACTGTCCCAACGCTCGCAATGCTGTCGCGATCGCGACAGAACACGCTCCTTGTTTCCTTCTTTCTTTCTTTCTCTCGCTTTTCTCTTCCTTCTCTAGCGAGTCACGAGTCGCTACTTCCCATCACGTGGCGTGACTGGTTGTGTGTGGCGTGACTGGCGCTCACGTCTTGCCTCCTCTCCCCTTTCTCTTCTCTTCTTTTCCTGCTTCCTCTTCTTTCCTGGCCTCTCTATGTCGTCACGTCGTGTTACCTCTGCTCACGTCGTGTGACTCTTCTCTCTCAGCTTCTTCTTCTTCATTTTCTCCTTCCTCTTCGTTCTTCTTCTCCAGTCACGTCACGTTACTTCAACTCACGTCGCGTGACCGCTTGTGTGAGACGTGACCTGCTCCTCTCTTGTGATCCTCTCCTTCCATCAGCTTCTTCGCTTCATTTTTCACCTAAAAACACCAATAAACACAATAAACACTCAACTAATACAAATAAATATAAACTAACATATCACATCAAATTTACACACAATTTCATGATTAATTACATAAACCCATACAAAATAAATACTAAATTATACCTCAATTAAGCTCCTATCATGAGGCATGAGATCCAGGATCTGATCGACAATAACCAGATCATAGATCTTGAATGCCGGCAAGATAGTCATGGGAGCTCAAGTCTCGTGGGTGGCAATGGGAAAAACTTTAGAGCCACAAGGGCCCCAACCACGAAAATGAATCAAAGGCACTATTCTGATTTGGGTAAATCCTTGTTATGGGTTTTAAGAAGCTAATGGAAAAGGGGATGTTACAGTCGTTGCCTCCTAAGTCTTCCAGAAGCCAAGGGCAGCCCAACCATAGAGCGGATCAATATTATGCATTCCACCAGCGCACCGGACATTTGACAGACTTTTATCGGGCATTAAGGGACTAGGTTCAAGACCTCATTGACAGTAAGCAGATCTCTGATCCAGAAGAGCGAAAGAAGGAGAGGAAGACAGATTGAGTACTTGAGTAGAGAAGGAAGACGGTTCCCGAGGATGATAATAGACCGTCCACTACAGCATCCGTGTTGGCAAGAAAGGAGGATGTTTTTTTATCTTTGGACTACTTAAAAACAATGTTTTAATTCTAATTTTTAAAAAGTGGACTGAACGTTTTTATTTATTTATGTTTCTTATGATTTCACTATGCATAATCATGTCACATTTATATTTGACATTGATTCAACTAATGCCATTCGATTTAATCTCGGAACTTTAGAGAACCCAAAAAAAAATCTTGATAGCATCTATTATGACTCTTGAAGAGAGATTAAAATTTGAGAGAATGAAAAAAAAAATGAAATAACAAGTCTTTGCCTGGACCTATGAAGACATGTCAGGAGATGATTGTGAAGCCGCCGAACACGCTATGCCAGCGTATCCTGATCATGAACCAGTCAAGCAGAAGCTTAGAAGATTCGAGCTAGGAGGGACAGGAAAGGTTAAAAGGGGGATCCACAAGCAAAATGAGGGCCAAAATTTTTACTGAAGCGCAACGCCCGACTAGGTTGATCAACGACGTTCCTAATGGTTAAGAAGGAAAGTGCGCGTATGTGTAAACTATCAGGATTTGGACGAAGCTTGTTGGGAAGCGGAGAAAAAAACAAACAAAAAAAAAACAAATGAAAAAACAAACAAAAACAAAAAAAAAAGAGAGAAAAAAAAGAAAAAAGAAAGAAAAAAAAAGAAAAGAGAGAATTGATTATCAACATGGGGCAAGGGAAAGTTATTTGGGGGCAAGTTTTGTTCAAATCCCATTGACCTACGCATACTGGTATCTTGCCATTCTTCTTGGATACTTAGAAGGACCTGAATACTAATTCACAAGCTATCCACCCAGTTCATCAGTATAGAGGGTGTGCAGTACGAGAGGTGAGCCGATAACGTGCGACTGAGGGGCTTTGATGAGAAGAAGGCCAATAAGGTTATGGAGGAGACCCATGCTGGGGTCTTCAATCGAAACCATTACAAGAGTCAAGCTTTACTCCTTAATGCATAAGGCGAAAGCACTGCTGCCCGTTGAAGCATGTCAAATCTTTATGGGGCAGTCATGGAAGCAATGGCTACAGTAGCTAAGCATGTTAAACGGAAATAGGTTTTGGGATGGTTATCACAGTCAGATCTATCAGAAAATATCTTATTCAATCATTTGGGAAGAAAGTCAGAAAGTACCCACTAAAAGAGTGAGATTTGGTCTTCAAGCAAATAGGTTCGAGTGTTCTAGACGGATGAGGTAAATTCAGGCTAACATATGAAGACCCATTTGTTCTTGAAAAGTTGTTATCCAAGGGAGCAGCATACCGACAGACAGCAAGGGAAGCAAGTTCAAAGAACCAGTCAGCATCAACAGACCCAAGAGGGTCCATGGCAAAAGACTAAAAATCAAAAGAAGAGAATAAATGCCCCACGGCTTGAAAACCGAAAAAAGGCAGCCTTGCTAAAATTGGGTGCCTCGTTAGGGTGAAAACCGAAAAAAGGCACCCTGGGCAAAAATTAGAGGCTTGAGAGAAAATGTCCAATCAAAAAAACCCGAGAAGGCTGATTGGAAACAGGAGTCTGATGCTTACAAGATCCACTCCAAGATTAGATGTAATCTTGCATTCTAAATCTATGTTAAATGGTAATAATGTATGGAGAAATCATGCTGAAATGTACACGATTTTGCGGAATAATATAAGACAAAGGCAGTTTAACTTATCATTTCCTAGTTCTTTTGTAAAAAGAGAAACATCATTCATTACAGAATGTGTGAAATCTAAATGGCTATGCTTTGCTTCTACTCTCACCGACCAGATGCCTAAGCCGATATTATCTACCAAGGGACTAAGTACCCTTCTCTTGCATGCACTTATGGAAGCAAAGGTGTAGTCTCTTATTTGCAATATGAATATTTTTTACAAGCAGCTATGTCCAAGGGCTATAATACTCAGGGGTGAAAAACGAGGGTAAGATGCTGCACTTGGACGGATAGAGGATGCCTCACGACATCTTGAGTCCCTTCGAACTATCAAATGCAACAGGCGATGATATCCAAAGTGGTCTCGTGAATTCCCCGCAAGAGAATAGAAAAGAGAGTCAGTGGCATAGGCAGTTGAACCTTGTTAGCCACCTCACCCAATCGAACAACACCTTTGTGGCAAGGGGATATAATCATTATTTAGGGGAAGATGTCATAGCGAATAATTTCCAATTGCTATAGAAGGAAGCCCTGACAGTAGCTTTATTCTTTCATCTAGCCACGCTAAAAAAAAAAGGTCGTTAGAGCTGAAAACCATAATTGGCGCTCTAAGCAAAAGTTAGGCCAAGGGGCAGGGTGAAAACCTGGGGACAGGCAGTCTGTCCTACAAAAAATGAAATGATTAAGAGGCATTGGATTGGTTTGGGTCCTTTCCAGGAAAAAATTAGGCACAAGGTTATGTGAAAATCCAAAAAGGACTCATTTCCTACTAAGAAAAGCTAGTGCTAAAATCCACAAGGGATGCACTACCTTTAATTAATGACTTTTGATGCCTAGAGCGATAAGGCTGTGGTTCTTCGGATGACCTCCCCTCTAGCAGGTGGTGTATAATGCAGGACATGAGTCATAATCTTGGGGGGAAGATGTGTGCTTAGCGGGTCTTTCAGAGCGGGTTGTGAGAATCCCTAAAGCCAAGATAAACTCTTCTGGATCCTTAGAGGCATGGTGGAGCAGCCAAGCCGCATCCTTAATGGACCCTTGACCGCCTAGGACGTGGTCTATCCATTTTTTGCAAGCATTTACATCTCATGTCATATACATACAATTTCTTGTATATACATCTGTGCACATAACTTTGTAGGAAATATCTAAGTAAGAAGATGGAACCCTCACACTTTGTAAGTTTGGAGCAAACTTGGTGCAGCTCAGAAGAGCAATCCTCACATTTTGTGAGTCTGGAGCAGACTTGGCGCATCACCATCAGGAGATGGAACCCTTGCACATTGTAAGTCTGGAGCAGACTCGGTGCAGCTCAAAAGAGCAATCCTCACGTTTTGTAAGTTTGGAGCAGAATCGGCGCATCACCATTAAGAGATGGAACCCTCGCACTTTGTAAGTCTGGAGCAGACTCAGTGTAGCTCAGAAGAGCAATCCTCGCATTCTGTAAGTTTGGAGAAGACTCAGCACATCACCATCAGGAAATGGAACCCCCGCACTTTGTAAGTCTGGAGCAGACTCAGTGCAGCTCAGAAGAGCAGCTCTCGCATTTTGTAAGTCTAGAGCAGACTCGACGTATCACCTAGAAGGATGAAAATTCGTTCCTCAGTCTACATGGTAACTTAAGGAGATGATTTCATCAGCACAGCAGGTAGGTCACCGCCTCAGATACGCGCTACGTTCCTTTTTTCTGAATTTTGGCTCACTGAGGCACCTAGGTTCTAAGTTCCCAAAAATTAGGGGCAACTATAGATACCGAGTCCCGAGGCGGTCCAAGATCAGGATTACCTGATGATGAAAATGGTACTTGCCACAAGTAAAGGTGTCGAAAATGATGTCATCCTTGTCGAAAATTCCCTTTATTCCTCTAAAAATTTCAACTCAAAAATTCGCATTATTACTCTTATTTTTATTTCTTTTCATTTTTATATTTTTATGTTTATTTTTACTTATTTTCGCATGACATGCATGCGGGTCACGCCCCCTTGGGGCGCGCATCGCTGAGGGCGCGCCTCGCCTGGTGACGTGCGCGTCCCCTAGGGGCGCGCCTCACTGGGCGACGCATGCCCCCTCTCAGGCGAGCGTCGCGGGGTTCTGTACGCGGGCATTTGTCCCTTTGCACAGTTGCTTTCATCTGCATTTCTAGGTCAATTGCATTCAATTTTTTTCGTTTCTTTCACGATTTAGTGCAATTTTCGGGTAACAAAAAATAAAAGAACACTTTGTCACTTCCCATTTTGGGACAAGACAGGGAAACAAAATGAAGATTAGTTTTCATTTATAGGGGGCTGCATTTTTGGATTCAAAAGAAAAGAAAAGGTTTGTTTCTCTCAAGTTTTTAGAGCAGCCGAAGACTTCTTCATAAAACAATCTTTAAACATTTTTCATCCTTCAATTTTATTTCTTCTCAAAAAGAATATCTCATCATTGGTTTGATTTAAGCAAGAAAAATTAATTTTCTTTGCTTAATCATCCCACCAAAAATATTTTCTTGAATTCTTGTTTGTCAAAACAAAGATTTTTCCCAAATATTTTCGTGTTTATTATCATAAATTTCGATAAGAAGGATGGATCTAAACACTGCTTTTCTCTAATCTATAAAATTATTAGGGTAAACACTTTGGACCCGTTCTCATTCATGTTATTTACCATTTATTGTTGTTAATATCGTTATTTTTGTTATTGTTTTCATATTTATCATTTTTATCATCTACCCCTTACATATTGATATTGTTTACCATTGTTGTTATATCATAAATGTCTTTTTTATTTTGTTCTTCCCCGTAGGTGTTGATTATCATTATATATTTGTCATGGTTATTACTTGATTGTTGATATCCTATTACCATCTCCACTATTTCCATTATTACTATTATTATTATTATTATTATTATTATTATTATTATTATTATTATTATTATTGTGTAATTACTACCATTGTTATTACTGTTACTTATATTATTGCCATTATTATTATTTTGTGGTATTATTGTTAGTGTTATTCTCTCATATTTATTTTACATTATCATTGCTCACTGTCATATTATTATTATTATTATTATTATTATTATTATTATTATTATTATTATTTTCTCGTGTTGTAACATTATTATTATTATTATTATTATCATTATCATTATTATTATTATTATTATTATTATTATTATTATTATTATTATTATTATTATTATTATTATTATTATTATTTCATTTGGTCGTCGTTATTATTTTTCACTCTTGTCTTTGACACGATTTATTTTTAATTCCCTTTGCATGCAAATTATTTGATTATTAAATTAATATGTCATATATTTACTTTGTCTTTACTTGATGAATTTTTTTTAGAATTATTACTAACATAGTTTAATATTATTTTTCTGTCTAAGATTTATTGTGACTTCCATTATGCGAGCTTTCTCGTGACCACACGGAGGGGTTGCACGCGTAGGAAATCGCGTCATTTGTTGAGATCCTCCCTATTCCCTCTCTTTATGTGGTGTGTGGTTGCAAGTAAATATTTTACTCATGCACATGTGCGGTAAAAAATCATGAAAATACTTTATAACTAAATTGGAATTTTATTAATAAAATTGGGACCAATGTCCCTCATTTTAGCCAGTTAATATAAAATGTCACGAATAAAACGAAGAGTTAAGTTTTCCAAAAATGGGATCACTCATCCCGATTTTTCAAGCCAACAATTGAATGACTCTTCGATCCCTCTTTAAGTGAGCGTAAAGGAATCAATGTTCCTAAACCAAACGAATTCCCCGATTTATGTATGTCCTTTTTATGTTTGATTTTGTTTGCTTGTTTTAAATTTGCGTTCATATATTTTTGTGAGCCCTTGTAATTAATTTTGGGGCAACATTATTTAATTTCCATTTGGGATTGTATTCCGTCCCAATTTACATTTTAAATCTTCTTTTATTGGGGTTGTATTCCGCCCCAATTTTCCTTGTAATTGTGTGCTTGATGTGTTTACTGCTTTCCTTTATTTCTTTATTTATCGCTTTCTTTATTGCGTTCCTTTATTGCTTTTGAGTGCTTGTAGTGCGCTTTAATTAAATGCGTAAATTGTGTGAGATAAGAGATAGAATTTTAGGAAGTTAAAAACTCATTTAAAATTAACCAAAGCATAAATAAGAGTGAAGTTCTGAACACCAATCTCTGGTCTAGACCAATAAGAGGTTAGAGACCTTTCCCAATTTCTCGTAAATTTGGTGGTGACTCCAAAATACCTCAAAGGTGCCGTGAGACTTGATGATCCTTTCCAATGTTCTATTAGAAAGGAGGCATCCAAAATGTCTCATGGCACCCAAGATCAAAAAGACACAAACCAATCCCTCGAATCCTAAAAGCGGGTTCAACGAGTGCCTTTGCTAGGCAACAGCATGCGTCACAACAGTGATATATACAAAAAATTGTGTGTGCAGGTGAAAAGTTATATGCAAATATTTGCAAAAGAACTGTATGACATGACATGCATGCATAAATGAATAGTCTGAGCCTTGAGTGGTCAGGGTCCACTAAGGGTACAGCTTGGCTACTCGCATTGTTTGATACTTCCCAGAGACCTAGAGGAGTGTCGTCTTGGCTTGAGAATTCTGACCAATAATTGTTTTTTCAAAGAGAACCCATTCGTGCGCCTCTTTGGCCCCAATCAAATGAGCCTTTTTGCCCCCAAGATTTTAACTTGTGTCCTGAATTATGCATTATTTGCTCGAAAGGAGATTATCTGAAGTAATACCGCCTTATCACTCCAGGTATCAGAAGTCATTATTTTAATGGTAGTGCGTCCCTTATGGATTTTCACACTAGTTTTTCTTTGCGGGAAATGTGTCCTTTTTGAATTTTCACATAACCCTATGCCTAACGTTTGCCTGGAATGGACCCAACCCAATTCAATGGCTTTTATTTTTTTATTTTATTTTCTTTTATTTTCTTTTTTTTGTTGAATTATAATTGGGTCTGCAGATGTTCTTGAAGATTCCTTAAGGATGACCTACATGTGCTTACTTCCTAGATCAATGTTGCATGGTCTTGATTGCCCTCGTGAAGGTGCTATAGGTTTGGCTTTAGAACTGACGGTAGGATGAATTGGCGAAAGCATCTGAGCAGTGAGAATAGTAGAGGGTAAATAGCAACAATGTGCTAGCCTTACACCGGAACTAGACAATTTTAAATATGCAAAATGGACTGCTTTGATCATATCATGCATATGTTTCAGTTTGCTTTCATGGCACATGATCATTATTTGGCATTAATCTCAAAAATACAAAATCTCATCTAATCTCGAGATAAATCCTGAAAGCATCAAACTCCTGTTATCAACCAGCCCTCTCAGGTTCTTGTGATTGAAAATTTTCTCCCAGCCCTCAATCAATTTTTCAATTTTTTTTTTTAAAATGTAGGTTCTGGATGCAACGTTTGTCACACCCCAAAATGGCCCTGGTCGGAAGGTGCATGCTAAGTCGGGATCGGAAGGGTATTTCAGTAATTTTGTGCATGTGAAATTTGGAGTGTTAAGGACCTAATTGATAAGATAATTAATTTGGTAAAGAAAGAAATGTGTAAGTGGGTAAAGTGTAATTTGTCTAAGGACTAAAGAGCATTAAGACAAGATATTTATTAAGGAAAGGTTTGGGTGCATATGAGGGTATGGTACCTTGATTTGGAATGTTGAGTGGAGTTTGGGGTCCAATTGGATGTTGCCAAGTGGATTGTTAGGTAGGCATTGAAAGAAGAAAAGAAGAAAAGTAAGTGAGTGAGAGAGGAAAACACAGATTTGCAACCCGATCTCCCCTCTCACGCCTACTCCTCTTCTTCTCTTCTCCTTTCTTTGCTTCTCCTTTCTCTCACTTTTGGCTTGGATTTGTGTGGCTTGTGTTGTGCTTGGCTTTGAAGAGGTAAGTTGGATTTACGTTCTGTTCTTCTCTTCATCTTCTTCTCCTGGTTTTGGTTTTGGTTGAGTTAGGGTTTGAAGAATAATTATGGGTTTTATTTGTGCAAGCTTTGGATTACAAGAAGGAGCAAAGTAAAGGCAAGGGAAAGGATTGAGCAGTGATTTGGAAGCTGATTTGGATCGTTATTTCCAGGTTTGGGAGCATTTTGAATGCATGCAATATTTGAGCTTCTGTGTTCTTCAATCTCAGCATGTCTCTGCCCTATTTTCTCACTAGGCTTATAATTGTGTTTGCTTAGTCTGATTTCTGGAAATTGATGTGTTCTGGAATATGTATATGCATGAGTATGTGAGTAATTATGTTAGTAATGCATGACAAGTATCGATTTAGAAGTTCCGAGTTTGTGTTTTGAACCTACTGTAACTTTTAGGGTTTATATTCTTGAATGGGTTTATGCATGATTTTGGTTGATTTAATTGTTGAATTAAGTTGCAATGATCTTGTTTATGCTGTTTGGGACATCAATTGGAAGGTAAGATGAGTTATGGAGGTGTTTGAATTAGATTGAAAATAGTTTTTATTGAGTTCTTTGATTTTCTGGAAAAGGATGGAAATCTGCAGGTTCGCGATTTCGGGAAAGAAGAAGAGGGCAAGAGATGTAGCTCACGTTATGTGAGCAAGGCTCACGACGTGAGCAGATTGCTCACGTTACGTGAGCAATGCTCACGACGTGAGCAGATTGCTCACGAGGCGTGAGCAGATTGCTCACGCGACGTGAGCAACCCTCGCGTTCTGTTTTGCTTCTGTTTTTCCTTCCCAAGTGTCCGGTTTTTATAAAATGGTTTTCAAAAGCTTTTCAGGGTATTTTCCTCTACTGTGTTTTATATTATCTTGATGACATGACTGATTATTCCAATTTATTTGGTATTAATAATATGTTATCTAAGATAAGTTATATGTAGTATTTTGGAATCAGTTTTGGATTATAGTAATCCTGTTGTATGATTGAGGGATTTTAACAGTATGGCTTGGACTGTAATATGTTTATTATTGTGATATGTATTGCACGTCATATTTTTGAATGCGAAGGATTTATAAAGGTTAACTTTCTGACTGTTAGTTCTCAAACATGTTCTGTCTTAATGTGAATTATGTCATGCATATCTTTAGTCTGCTTCTTCTTTAAGAATAATTGCCATGCTTAAGATTATGTAGTAATTTTCCCCGATTTAGATGATGCGTCTTTGGACATTAGCATAATATGTTTCCACATGTGTTCCTGATATGCTTTAGTAAATTAAGTAGGGATAAAATACGATTGATTGACCTATTGCATGTTTCAGAATATGACTTGAATGAGGTATGAATGATATTATGCTATGCTATATTTATATGAATAATATGGTAAATGTCTGAATGCATGATTATGCTTTAGCCTGGGAATTCAAAGTGTTATGTTTAAATGTAATTTGGACTATGCATGATTTATACTTAGTATCCTCACCTAAACGCATGTTTAGGATTATGTTTTGATAATCATTGGCATGGTAGTGTTTCTTTACCTGATTCTTGGCATGCTTTAGAATATTGTTTAATGTTAAAGTGTAAGGACT
This sequence comes from Excoecaria cochinchinensis, assembly GCA_947683425.1. NCBI lineage: Eukaryota > Viridiplantae > Streptophyta > Magnoliopsida > Malpighiales > Euphorbiaceae > Excoecaria > Excoecaria cochinchinensis. Next base: position 6,415,942 of record CANTUQ010000020.1, read on the forward strand.
GTAATATGTTTTGCAATGGGGATGTATGAGATATGACCAACCTTATGAGCATATGTATATGGCTATTGTACTTTGATTTATGCATGATGTATATATTTATATATATTTATGCATTGTGCGATTCGTAATGTGAATGATTTATGCATGACCTGCGAGAGTCAGTCTAGTGGATAGTTAGGCATGCCTAATAGAGTCTTTCAGTAGCTGCAGTGCCCTTTGAACGTATTGGACCCTGATCAGGTCCCCCGTATGGTTCCTCGCGAACCCCCCTAAGTACGGATCCTCGTGGTCCTTTTTAATGAATTTGGATCGGGTTAAGATCCCCCATCAGTAAAATGCTTTTGTGACAAAATAAAGTGGTTTTCGATTTGTACCCGTAAGGTACTAATCAGTTCAGTACACTCGTTATCCACTATTGTGAGTCAGCAGGTGCTTTACTGGTTTGTATTGCTTTGAAATAGCTATCAGAATGTGATATCCGATTGATTGTGATAAGGATTTCTGGAATCAGTTTATATGTATATGAATGTGACTATGGGTTTCAGAATGTATGTCTGTTTTAAATAAGCATGACATTATATCTAACATGATTATCCGTACTCGTCATGTGATTTGTTATAAGTTTCTGAATGGTTTGATTATGATGCGACTAGAGACTGTATGTATGTGACTTAAACATGTTTTGTTAATATATTAGCTTGTGAACCGAAGCAGCTGTGATGGTAAGTATGTGATGATTACTGTACTCTCTGCATGATGATGATATGAATGTTTCTGCATGATGCTTAATATATATTAGAGTTGCGCAGCGGTATTGTGATGCTCTAAACGTTATCTTCTGGATATTTGACTAGTGTTTTTGTGAACATGTTTAGGTATGTTAATTAACTGGCATGCTTAACATGATGGTTTGATTGTCAGTTCATGCATGGGTACTTTGTTATGTCTATTGCATGTGTATAGCTCTTGTGACTCCGCACGGTAAGATGTTGTTATTTGATACCCATGTAGGTTTATGCATGAGTTATAGTATGTAGTTCGGCATGATGATATTGGTATTGTATATTGTATGATGTCTGTATTGGTATATCCTGGACATGAGTTTATGGTCTGTTTGTGAGTTATCGATTGAATGCTTTTATTGTGCAGCCTGATTAGTGATATGTTTTGAATATCTGCATTTGTCATTTTAATGTGTTTTGCCTTGACGACCATTATGAATGGCCGTCCATATTCTTGTGTGTTCTCCCCACTAAGCGTTATCGCTTAGCACGGATTTCCTTTCCGTGCAGGTGGCAGGTTTGGTTCTGTTCGAGTCGCGCTTCTGCAGGGTCGGCCACGTAGGAGTTAGAAGTTCTGTATTTTGTTCAGCTTCTATAATTCAGCTTTTGTAATTCTGTAGTATTGTATATGTATTTAATTATGTTTCGTTCTTGAGTTTTCTTTTGGGAATGTAATAGTTAGTATGTCTTTATGTTTAGATGTTTAGTTATTCCTTTGTTTTATTGTTTCGATTATGCTTCCGTTGAATGGTCATCTGTATGCCTTTGTGTATGCTTTTGCTTAGTGCCTGCGTGTGCGTGAGTTATTGCATGTTCATCCTGTACCGCAAGGTAAGTCGAGGTAAGTTTTTAATTAATCCGTATTTCTGTATGCATGTTAAGTATGACTGTGTGCTTCCGCATTGTGCATGTGTATATCTGTATATGTGAGCGTCGTGTAGCGCGTCCGTTGGTGTCCTTCCAACGGGGACGGCGATGGGGGTGTTACAACGTTGGGGACGAAACTCAACTCAACTCAAATGCACTTGTGGCTTCCCGGTTGAAACTCAAGAAACACTATATGCCTCTTCCTACATACCAAACCTTATTACAAGGTCGTCTCTGCTAATTGGATAAGAGTGAATAAAGAATCAAGAGGTCTTACTTTGGTTGCAATGTTAGGCTTAGGTAGATGGTTGTCAAAGAAGGATCAGGTCACTAGAGAAAAAAATGGCCACAATATTTACTCGACTGATGGGAGGACCATTCTCAGCTCAGTTGCATATATAAAGGTATTCTTGAATTGGGTTTGATAACACTTTAGCTCATCAAGATCAGAATAACAATTAAAAAGATAACCATTGAAACTCGTCAAGTGGTTACTACCTTGGGCTCTACTTCTTTTTTCCTCTTTTTTTTTTTACTTTTTTTTATGTCTCTGACCATGCAGAGTTTGTGAATAACTAAACCCTCTTCTCGAAGTGTAAACTCATGCTTATCCGGGTGAGCTTTGATAGCCAAAAAGATTATCAATGATGTATATCCGTCCTCATTAGAGCTGTCATTCTTCTAAGGGGAGGCAAAAATCATTTAGGCAAAGGGTAGTTGCAACATGTGTAACAACAAAATCGGTACGCATTTAGCATACTAGCATAGAGGCTCAAAAGGCTAGCAAGTGATTGCGAAATAAAGGTAAAAAAATAGTCATTTAGAGAGCTATACAAAGAAGGGCTGCCTAAATCATTTTCTAGGTTCTGTCTTGTCCAAGAATTGCTTTGACGGTCAATCAGAAAGGTTCTAATGCTCTTAGTGAGTTTTCCTCCAATCCCCTAATTGCAAATAGTTTTTCTTTTCTCATAATTTTCCTCTCTTCAGGAGTTACATCAGATGCTATGAAGATTTTCTTTGGGTCTTCCAAAGTTATGAGATTAAATACAGTAGTATTAATTCAATTAATGTCAAAAACGAATGCATCATGATCATGTAAAATGAAATCATTAGAAACATTCATGCAAATAAGCAAAATTGTTCATCTTATTGAAATTGCAAAGATTGTCATAAGAAGTTTTTGGAATAAAAGAACAAAGCATCTAAAAAACAATCATAATCTTCTGCGATCATATTCAGGGTGGGGGACTGCATTTTAGCTCGCCTTTTTCTTTTTATCCCTCCTCTCAGGGTCAATAATCTCCTTGGAATCAATAAAATCTTGGCTTTTGTTCCTCAAAGTCCGGCAATAATCTATCAAGTGCCTAATATGTTAATGGTAGGCACAATACAGATCATCTCTGTGCCCCAGCTGCCCTTGATTCATAGCTGGCTTGGGTAATAGTGGTCTCAACTTCCGCCCCCCCCCCCCCCCCCCCTTTGTCAATTTCTCTAAGACCTAGGATAGAGAGTGGCCTAAGTTGGAATAGTACCTCTGAGTTTGTCCAATCTCGGTAGCTAAAACCTCGGCCGTCCTAGCATTCTCATCATTACTGCCCCCAGCACTTCCTGATCTGTACCTTATTGGTTCTTGAAATTTTTTTCAGCAGAGTTACCTTGGCTTGCTTTCTTTTCTAGGTACTCACCCTCTACTTCGATAGCTATGTCCTTTAGAGACTCCCAATCTTTGAGGCCCTTCATCTTTAGCCCCTTCTTGAGATATGGACTAGCATTTCGGATGAATAAGTGGATCTAATCTGGAGTATGCAGCTTCCTTTTCATCTCCATTACCCGATTTCTCCATCGAGTAAGATACTCATGGAATGACTCATTAGATCTTTGTTGAAGTAGTTCTAGATCCTTTAAAGTAACCTTCATTTGGGTGCTACAGTCATACTGTTTGAGGAACCCTTTGATAATTAGGTCCCAATCTTCCCTTATTCTCCTATCCAAACTGTGGTACCAGTCTACAGCCGGTCCTATCAAGCTGAGGAAAAAGTATTTGACTTTTCGTCTCTTGGTAAGCATAGTTCCCTTCATCATAAGCGTGTACTGCTTAATGTGAGAGGATGGATCTGGGGTGCCATCAAACTTAGGCAGCTCAGGCATTTTAAATCTCTAAGGAAGCATCTCCTCGTCCTCTAAATCCCTATCCTCAGGGCTTATCCCCTTCCCGATAGACAATAAATGGGCCATCGTCTCAACTTTCTCTTCTATCTTTCTTAAGGCGGGATCCTCTTTAGGAGGTCTACCTCTTACTAACATGGATTCCTTATGCTCATCCTCTACAAAATCCTCTTTAGGACTATGCTTCCCAATTCTTCTAGGCTCAACATTTGCAAGAGTTCTATGCTCAACAGTAGGAGGTGGTTCTACAACTGCTGCCGGGGGTGCCTCCCTGATCGACACTTATTGGGTCTATCCCTCGGCAAGTTGTTGGCCTACTGGCGGCACCAAGGTGGCAGTTAGGTTGCCCATCATAGCCATAATTCTATGTTCAAACTCTTCAAATATGCGCTCCATTTCTTGGATCCTCCAGTCCATCTCTTGGGTGGCGTTCGACTCTGAGTTAGCCATGTCTAGTGATAATTCTGAAGGTAGGGATTCGATACTGTCTGAAAGTGATTCTGAACCCTGATGTGAGACTTGCTCTAATGACTCAAAGAATGGGTTTATCCTTACCAAATGGCCATCTGGACCCCTAGACCACTGATTCCTACCTATGATGGCTGAAAGATTCAATTTGTTAGCATGATGCATGAATGACATTAAAGATGCATGGTCGTATTGATGCAACATAGATAACTGCATAGAAGCAAGTAGATCCTTCCAACCTTGTTACTCCTACACACGAGGTAGTGCGGTCTCTTTTCTCGGTGGGCTTGACCCATGCATTAGCAAGGAACCCAATGGGTGCGTATGGTACATGGTGAAAAACCAACAGCATAACTCTCTTAATTTAAAGAACATGGTATGGATTTTGGCCTTTATGTATTTGGACCTTTCAAACAGACTAAAAATGGGCTCATCAGGGCATAAAAGCCTTTGATGAGTGCCCAATTAATATGTTTGAGTTGATTCAATATATACGGGCCTACATAATAAGCATCGTATTAAGGAGCATATTACCTAGTGGAAGTTTCTATTGCCATTACATGAGCTTTGGTCAAGGGTGGTGTTACTTTAGGTCTACCCAAGCATGGTCCCTGCCAACGGGTCTAGCTCATCACGAGCGTAATGACTGGTCGAGTCTCCATTTAATATACTCTGATGGTACGAGGCTTGGGCTGGTGATTATCCTTAACACTTCCCTACATTGACTGAACATAGGGTAATGCTTTGGGAACGTACCGGGGTTAAAAGAGGGACCAAACTAGCATAGATCTAAGGCTCTAATGAGATGTAATGCAAGTTTTGAAAAGAAATGGAATTTTTGATTCTTAGAAACTCAATTATAATTTTAACTCAATTCACTTTCAAAGCGAAGTTTTGATCATCCCCAGTGGAGTCGCCACTATGACGTGCCCCGAACCTAGCAAAGGCCCTCGTGACGAGACCCACTTTTAGGGCTCAAGGGATTGGTTTGTGTCTTTTGATCATGGGCATCATGAGACATTTTGGACACCTCCTTCCAATAGAACATTGGAAGGATCATCTAGCCTCACGACACCTTTTAGGCACCTTTGACGTATTTTGGAGTCGCCACCCAATTTATAAGAAATTGGAAAAGGACATCTAATCTCGGGGGTCTTAAACCAGCGAAGGTGTTCGGAACTTCACTCTTATTAATGCCTTAAGTTAAATTTATAAATGAGTTCTTAAGAAATCAAAATTCCATCTCTCATCTCACGCGATTATGCAACAAAATTTAAAGCGCATTTCAATCATATTGGAAAGCAGTAAATAAAACGATAAAGAAAGCAATAAATAAATTACATGTAAAAAAAATGGGACAGAACAATCCCCCAAAATAAGAAAACATTAAAGAATAAAATTTGCCCCAAAATTAATTACAAGGGCCCAAAATAAATAAATAAATATATAAATAAATATAAAAAATAAATAAAATAAAACACATCATATATAAATCAAGAGATTTATTGAATTCTTAGGAATATTCATTCCTTTTTATTAACTTAAAAATTAGAGAATATATTTTTGGACATTTATTGAGAAAATCGGAATGAGTGATCCCATTTTATAAAAATTAATTTTCCTTTTGAATGTGATATTTTATCTGGTTAAAATAGAACATTGGTCCATTTTATTAGGAAAAATCCCGATTTTAACTATTAAAAAAAACATGATTTTCTATAATATGGACAAATTTAAAATACATCTTACATACAACATAAAAATAATATAATAAAGAAAATAAAATAATTAAAAATGCAAACCCAAATTCTGAAGGTCTTTGATTTCCCAATCCTCTGGCTCGCTCAGAAATATTAGTCACGGTGAAATAAATAAATTTTATTGACAATAAAACAAGTAAGAATGTTAGCAAATCAGCCCAAATTAATAAAGCATTATATAACCTGACAACTAATAGCATAATATAACAATCAATTAAACTAATTAAATATAAACAATCGATTAAATCAATTAAATATAAACAATCAATTAAATTAATTAAATGTAAACCAATATCAAATGACAGAAAGATGACATGCATTTTAGTAATAAACCGATAGTTGCTTAATTGGTCTAGTTAGTGTATATCTGCATTATACGTAATTTGGGTGAAAAGGAAAGAAAAGATGCACGATTTGAGAGGAAAAGAATGACTCGCGAAGAGGTGAGACAAAAGTGCACAAGTCGTGAAAGGATGCACGACTAGGGCAGAAGTGCACGACTCAGATAGAAGTACATGACTAGGACATAAGTGCATGACTCAGACAAAAGTGCACGACTACGACAGAAATGCACGACTCGAATAGAAAATGAAGAGCACAACTTGAAAGCAAGAGCATGACTCGGACAGAGAGTCAAGAGTCGGTCACCAGAAGAACACACAAACGAACAACAACAGACTAATAACCATAATAATAAACAAATCAAATATATTAATAATATAACAACAATATGCCAGTTAATCATAATAAACAATGAATACAACTGAAAAACCAAAAATACCAAATAAGAACATCAATATCAGAACTTACCCTAATTTATACATTTTCTCTTCAAAACTCACATACATTCATCTCAATCACTAACATGCATTACTAATAAGATTACCCAACTAACTCATACTTAAACTCATACAAAGCACACAAGATTTCCAAAAAATCAAACACAATATGCAAACATGATCCGAAAGAGAAAGCAAGTAGACAAACCTAGTAAGAAAAGCTCCAAATCCACTCCTCTTCAAAACCCAACCTTCTCCTTGCCCTTGCTATTCTTTTTGCCACCAGCAACTTACACAAAACCCAACCAAAACACACACTTAAATCAATCCATACATTAACCCTTCCAAACCAGAAAACAAGGCAGAAGAAGAAGAAGAAGAAGAGACCCAATTCAAAACCCAAACACTTACCTCTTCAAAACCCAGCTCAAACTCGGAGAAATCCAACTCAAGCTTGAAGATTCACGTTAGTAAAAATAAGGGAGAGCAAAAGAAAAGAAAAGAAGAAGGAGAAGAAGAGAGAGACGTGAGCAAGAACAAAATTTTGCTTTTCTTGTTTCCCTCTCTCCTTCATACAAGTCTCATAATTGCTCTCACCTAACTATGCCAAGTGTCACTACCCCATAAGTCCACATGTCATGTAACACCCCCATCGCCGTCCCCGTTGGAAGGACGCCGACGGACGCGCTACACGACGCTCACATATACAGATATACACATGCACAATGCAGAAGCATACGTTCATACATAACATGCATACAGAAATACGGATTAATTAAAAACTTACCTTGACTTACCTTGCGGCACAGACTGAACATGCAATAACTCACGCACACGCAGGCACTAAGCAAAAGCATACACAAAGGCATACATATGACCATTCAACGGAAGCATAAACGAAATAATAAAGCAAAGGAATAACTAAACATAAAACATACTAACTATTACATTCCCACAAGAAAACTCAAGAATTAAACATAATAATTACATATACAATACTACCGAATACAAAAGCTGAAATACAGAAGCTGAACAAAATACAGAACTTCTAACTCCTACGTGGCCGACCTTGCAGAAGCGCGACTCGAACATAACCAAACCTGCCACCTGCACGGAAAGGAAATCCGTGCTAAGCGATAACGCTTAGTGGGGAGAACACACAAGAATATGGACGGCCATTCACAATGGTCGTCAAGGCAAAACACATTCAGATGACAAATGCAGATATTCATAGCATATCAATAATCAGGCTGCACAATAAAGGCATTCAATCGATAACTCACAAACAGACCATAAACTCATGTCCAGGATATACCAATACAGACATCATACAATATACGATACAAATATCATCATGCCGAACTACATACTATAACTCATGCATAAACCTACATGGGTATCAAATAACAACATCTTACCGTGCGGAGTCACAAGAGCTATACACATGCAATAGACATAACAAAGTACCCATGCATGAACTGACAATCAAACCATCATGTTAAGCATGCCAGTTAATTAACATACCTAAACATGTTAACACAAACACTAGTCAAATATCCAGAAGATAACGTTTAGAGCATCACAATACCGCTGCGCAACTCTAACATATATTAAGCATCATGCAGAAACATTCTGATAACGGAGACTGAAGGCATAACCACTTAGTATTACATTCATATCATCATCATGCAGAGAGTACAGTAATCATCACATACTTACCATCACAGCTGCTTCGGTCCACAAGCTAATATGTTAACAAAACATGTTTAAGTCACATACATTCATTCTCCAGTCACATCATAATCAAAGCATTCAGAAACTTATAACAAATCACATGACGAGTACGGATAATCATGTTAGATATAAAGTCATGCTTATCTAAAACAGACATACATTCAGAAGCCCAAGATCACATTCATATACACATAAACTGATTCCTGAGATCTTTATCATAATCAAACGGATATCACATTCATATAGTTAATTCAAAGTAATACAAACCAGTAAAGCACCTGCTGACTCACAATAGTGGATAACGAGTGTACTGAACTGATTAGTACCTTACGGGTACAAATCGAAAACCACTTTATTTTGTCACAAAAGCATTTTACTGATGGGGGATCTTAACCCGATCCAAATACATTAAAAAGGACCACGAGGATCCGCACTGAGGGGGGGTTCGCGAGGAACCATACGGGGGACCTGATCAGGGTCCAATACGTTCAAAGGGCGCTGCAGCTACTGAAAGACTCTATTAGGCATGCCTAACTATCCACTTACTTGACTCTAGCAGGTCATGCATAAAACAATTCACGTTTCGAACCGCATAATGCATAAATATATATATACAAATCTATATACATCATGCATAAATCAGAGTACAATAGACATATAAATATGTTCATAAGGTCGGTCGTACATCATGCAATTCGCATTACAAAACCTATTACAGTCCAAACATTTTAACATTAAACAATATTCTAAAACATGCCAAGAATCAGGTATAAAAGCACTACCATGCCAATGATTATCAACACAAAGTCTTAATCATGCGTTAGGCGAAGATACTAAGCATAAATCATGCATAGTCTAAATTACATTTAACCTAACACTTTGAATTCCCAGGCTAAAGCATAATCATGCATTCAGACATTAACCATATTATTCAAGTAAATATAGCATAGCATAATATCAATCATACCTCATTCAAGTCATATTCTGAACCATGCAATAGGTCAATCAATCGTATTTTATCCCTACTTAATTTACTAAAGCATATCAGGAACACATGTGGAAACATATTGTGCTAATGACCAAAGACGCATCATCTAAATCGGGAAAAGTGATTACATAATCTTAAGCATGGCAAATTATTCTTAAAGAAGAAGCAGACTAAAGATATGCATAACATAATTCACATTAAGACAGAACATGTTTGAGAATTAACAGTCAGAAAGTTAACCTTTATAAATCCTTCGCATTCAAAATATGACGTGCAATACATATCACAATAATAAACATATTACAGTTCAAACCATACTGTTAAAATCCCTCAATCATACAACAGGATTACTATAATCCAAAACTGATTCCAAAATACTACATATAACTTATCTTAGATAACATATTATTAATACCAAATAAATTGGAATAATCAGTCATGTCATCAAGATAATATAAAACACAGTAGAGGAAAATACCCTGAAAAACTTTTGAAAACCATTTTATAAAAACCGGACACTTGGGAAGGAAAAACAGAAGCAAAACAGAACATGAGGGTTGCTCACGTCGCGTGAGCAATCTGCTCACGCCTCGTGAGCAATCTGCTCACGTCGTGAGCATTGCTCACGTAACGTGAGCAATCTGCTCACGTCGTGAGCCTTGCTCACGTAACGTGAGCTACAACTCTTGCCCTCTTCTTCTTTCCCGAAATCGCGAACCTGCAGATTTCCATCCTTTTCCAGAAAATCAAAGAACTCAATAAAAACTATTTTCAATCTAATTCAAACACCTCCAGAACTCATCTTACCTTCCAATTGATGTCCCAAACAGCATAAACAAGATCATTGCAACTTAATTCAACAATTAAATCAACCAAAATCATGCATAAACCCATTCAAGAATATAAACCCTAAAAGTTACAGTAGGTTCAAAACACAAACTCAGAACTTCTAAATCGATACTTGTCATGCATTACTAACATAATTACTCACATACTCATGCATATACATATTCCAGAACACATCAATTTCCAGAAATCAGACTAAGCAAACACAATTAAAAGCCTAGTGAGAAAATAGGGCAGAGACATGCTGAGATTGAAGAACACAGAAGCTCAAATATTGCATGCATTCAAAATGCTCCCAAACCTGGAAATAACGATCCAAAATCAGCTTCCAAATCACTGCTCAATCCTTTCCCTTGCCTTTACTTTGCTCCTTCTTGTAATCCAAAGCTTGCACAAATAAAACCCATAATTATTCTTCAAACCCTAACTCAATCAAAACCAAAACCAGAAGAAGAAGAAGAACAGAACGTAAATCCAACTTACCTCTTCAAAGCGAAGCACAACCCAAGCCACACAAATCCAAGCCAAACGTGAGAGAAAGGAGAAACAAAGAAAGGAGAAGAGAAGAAGTGGAGCAGGCGTGAGAGGGGAGATCGGGTTGCAATCTCTGTTTTCCTCTCTCACTCTCTCCTTGCTTCTTTTTCTTCTTTCAATGCTCACCTAACACACCCACATGGCAAATCCTTATTGAACCACAAATTCCACTAAAAACTTACAGACTATGGCACTGTACACACTTTAGTATTCTCCACTTACTTAATTACATAAATGCCATTAAATCCTTAATATCCAAATTTCATATGTACCAAAATACTGAAATACCCTTCCGATCCCGACTTAGCATGCACATTCCGACCAGGGCTATTTTGGGGTGTGACAACTCTTCCCTCCTAAAAGAATTTCGTCCTCGAAATTCAAAGCGAAACACTTACATCCACACAACCCAAACAAACAAAACTTACTTAGACAAAAACTTGCAAAGTAACTTACCAGAAGAACCTGCGGTCTCCTTCGAATCCTTGCTAGATGCTACAAACTCTGAAGACACTCGAGAAGATCTGAGCAAATCCTCCACTTCCTTTCTAGCTTGCCCAGCTAGACTCTCATTCATCTTCTTAGGACAATCGGCAATCCGGTGTTCCATACTGCCACACCTGAAACAAGCACCTGAAAGCTTCCGACATGGACCACGATGTCGCTTCTGGCAATGCTGACATACTGACGGTATCCACTTCTTACACTTATTCCCATGTTGCTTCTGAAATTGTTGACACGCTGAAGGTTCTCGAACCCTCTTCCCTGCTGACACTTCACTACCCGATCCTTTTCTCTTCTGAGGAACATGCTGAACGAAATCTTGAGAAACACGAGGAGCAGTCAATCTATCCAAAATCCGAATCAACCCTTGTACAAGAGCCCTATCCTCAGAAACACGACCAGAATCTTCAACTGGAAGACGCTCTGAAACATCCTGATCAGCACTAACTCGGTTCACACTTTCTGTAGTCTCGCCCACATTCTCACTAGGATCAGACTCCATCTAGACATGACACAAAACAAGACGCATCTGCATTAGGCCACGACACAAAACCGACTCTCATGTAAAGACTCAACACAAAACAAACAACACACCCAGAACCATCAAACCTGGGCTCTGATACCACTAACTGTAACACCCCCATCGCCGTCCCCGTTGGAAGGGCGCCGACGGACGCGCTACACGACGCTCACATATACAGATATACACATGCACAATGCAGAAGCATACGTTCATACATAACATGCATACAGAAATACGGATTAATTAAAAACTTACCTTGACTTACCTTGCGGCACAGACTGAACATGCAATAACTCACGCACACGCAGGCACTAAGCAAAAGCATACACAAAGGCATACATATGACCATTCAACGGAAGCATAAACGAAATAATAAAGCAAAGGAATAACTAAACATAAAACATACTAACTATTACATTCCCACAAGAAAACTCAAGAATTAAACATAATAATTACATATACAATACTACCGAATACAAAAGCTGAAATACAGAAGCTGAACAAAATACAGAACTTCTAACTCCTACGTGGCCGACCTTGCAGAAGCGCGACTCGAACATAACCAAACCTGCCACCTGCACGGAAAGGAAATCCGTGCTAAGCGATAATGCTTAGTGGGGAGAACACACAAGAATATGGACGGCCATTCACAATGGTCGTCAAGGCAAAACACATTCAGATGACAAATGCAGATATTCATAGCATATCAATAATCAGGCTGCACAATAAAGGCATTCAATCGATAACTCACAAACAGACCATAAACTCATGTCCAGGATATACCAATACAGACATCATACAATATACGATACAAATATCATCATGCCGAACTACATACTATAACTCATGCATAAACCTACATGGGTATCAAATAACAACATCTTACCGTGCGGAGTCACAAGAGCTATACACATGCAATAGACATAACAAAGTACCCATGCATGAACTGACAATCAAACCATCATGTTAAGCATGCCAGTTAATTAACATACCTAAACATGTTAACACAAACACTAGTCAAATATCCAGAAGATAACGTTTAGAGCATCACAATACCGCTGCGCAACTCTAACATATATTAAGCATCATGCAGAAACATTCTGATAACGGAGACTGAAGGCATAACCACTTAGTATTACATTCATATCATCATCATGCAGAGAGTACAGTAATCATCACATACTTACCATCACAGCTGCTTCGGTCCACAAACTAATATGTTAACAAAACATGTTTAAGTCACATACATTCATTCTCCAGTCACATCATAATCAAAGCATTCAGAAACTTATAACAAATCACATGACGAGTACGGATAATCATGTTAGATATAAAGTCATGCTTATCTAAAACAGACATACATTCAGAAGCCCAAGATCACATTCATATACACATAAACTGATTCCTGAGATCTTTATCATAATCAAACGGATATCACATTCATATAGTTAATTCAAAGTAATACAAACCAGTAAAGCACCTGCTGACTCACAATAGTGGATAACGAGTGTACTGAACTAATTAGTACCTTACGGGTACAAATCGAAAACCACTTTATTTTGTCACAAAAGCATTTTACTGATGGGGGATCTTAACCCGATCCAAATACATTAAAAAGGACCACGAGGATCCGCACTGAGGGGGGGTTCGCGAGGAACCATACGGGGGACCTGATCAGGGTCCAATACGTTCAAAGGGCGCTGCAGCTACTGAAAGACTCTATTAGGCATGCCTAACTATCCACTTACTTGACTCTAGCAGGTCATGCATAAAACAATTCACGTTTCGAATCGCATAACGCATAAATATATATATACAAATCTATATACATCATGCATAAATCAGAGTACAATAGACATATAAATATGTTCATAAGGTCGGTCGTACATCATGCAATTCGCATTACAAAACCTATTACAGTTCAAACATTTTAACATTAAACAATATTCTAAAACATGCCAAGAATCAGGTATAAAAGCACTACCATGCCAATGATTATCAACACAAAGTCTTAATCATGCGTTAGGCGAAGATACTAAGCATAAATCATGCATAGTCTAAATTACATTTAACCTAACACTTTGAATTCCCAGGCTAAAGCATAATCATGCATTCAGACATTAACCATATTATTCAAGTAAATATAGCATAGCATAATATCAATCATACCTCATTCAAGTCATATTCTGAACCATGCAATAGGTCAATCAATCGTATTTTATCCCTACTTAATTTACTAAAGCATATCAGGAACACATGTGGAAACATATTGTGCTAATGACCAAAGACGCATCATCTAAATAGGGAAAAGTGATTACATAATCTTAAGCATGGCAAATTATTCTTAAAGAAGAAGCAGACTAAAGATATGCATAACATAATTCACATTAAGACAGAACATGTTTGAGAATTAACAGTCAGAAAGTTAACCTTTATAAATCCTTCGCATTCAAAATATGACGTGCAATACATATCACAATAATAAACATATTACAGTTCAAACCATACTGTTAAAATCCCTCAATCATACAACGGGATTACTATAATCCAAAACTAATTCCAAAATACTACATATAACTTATCTTAGATAACATATTATTAATACCAAATAAATTGGAATAATCAGTCATGTCATCAAGATAATATAAAACACAGTAGAGGAAAATACCCTGAAAAGCTTTTGAAAACCATTTTATAAAAACCGAACACTTGGGAAGGAAAAACAGAAGCAAAACAGAACTTGAGGGTTGCTCACGTCGCGTGAGCAATCTGCTCACGCCTCGTGAGCAATCTGCTCACGTCGTGAGCATTGCTCACGTAACGTGAGCTACAACTCTTGCCCTCTTCTTCTTTCCCGAAATCGCGAACCTGCAGATTTCCATCCTTTTCCAGAAAATCAAAGAACTCAATAAAAACTATTTTCAATCTAATTCAAACACCTCCAGAACTCATCTTACCTTCCAATTGATGTCCCAAACAGCATAAACAAGATCATTGCAACTTAATTCAACAATTAAATCAACCAAAATCATGCATAAACCCATTCAAGAATATAAACCCTAAAAGTTACAGTAGGTTCAAAACACAAACTCAGAACTTCTAAATCGATACTTGTCATGCATTACTAACATAATTACTCACATACTCATGCATATACATATTCCAGAACACATCAATTTCCAGAAATCAGACTAAGCAAACACAATTAAAAGCCTAGTGAGAAAATAGGGCAGAGACATGCTGAGATTGAAGAACACAGAAGCTCAAATATTGCATGCATTCAAAATGCTCCCAAACCTGGAAATAACGATCCAAAATCAGCTTCCAAATCACTGCTCAATCCTTTCCCTTGCCTTTACTTTGCTCCTTCTTGTAATCCAAAGCTTGCACAAATAAAACCCATAATTATTCTTCAAACCCTAACTCAATCAAAACCAAAACCAGAAGAAGAAGAAGAAGAAGAAGAACAGAACGTAAATCCAACTTACCTCTTCAAAGCGAAGCACAACCCAAGCCACACAAATCCAAGCCAAACGTGAGAGAAAGGAGAAACAAAGAAAGGAGAAGAGAAGAAGAGGAGCAGGCGTGAGAGGGGAGATCGGGTTGCAATCTCTGTTTTCCTCTCTCACTCTCTCCTTGCTTCTTTTTCTTCTTTCAATGCTCACCTAACACACCCACATGGCAAATCCTTATTGAACCACAAATTCCACTAAAAACTTACAGACTATGGCACTGTACACACTTTAGTATTCTCCACTTACTTAATTACATAAATGCCATTAAATCCTTAATATCCAAATTTCACATGTACCAAAATACTGAAATACCCTTCCGATCCCGACTTAGCATGCACATTCCGACCAGGGCTATTTTGGGGTGTGACATGTCAACCTCTAATTGGACCAAAGATCCAAATATTTGACTTTGCACTTTACTCCCTAAACTTATTTCTTCACTTAGAACTTTAATTAAATCTTCAATTCAGTCCTTAATTATCCAAATTCCCACATGCATAAATATGAAAATACCCTTAATTCTTCACTCCTACATGTGATTTCCGATTAGGCCCATTTTGGGTCGTTACAATCACTCCCCCTTAACAAATTTCGTCCTCAAAATTTCCCCACTAATCACATATATCCAACCCCCAAACTGAAAATAAACGAAAGCTTAACAATACAAACTTACCGAAAGGACCTGCAAACTTCTTCACTTCCTTCTCGATCACTGCAAAGGCTTTAGCTAAACCACCCGGAGTTCCTCGATCCTCAAAACCACTGCTAACTTTTGGTCGGCTACACTTTCCTCTCTTCTTGCTTGCAAAGCAAAGTTCTCTCTCTTGTTAGGACAATTATCGAGCAAGTGTTCCTTACTGCCACACTTGAAACAAGCGCCCGTGAGCTTTCGACACTCACCCCAATGTTGCCTTTGACAATACTGACATATCGGTATACTCCGACCTTTCTTTCCCACTGACACGTCTCTACCCGATAACTTTCGCTTCTGAGATAATTTCGGAACACCACCTTGAGAAACCCAAGAAGCAATCAATCGGTCCACTAACTGTAGCAACCCTCGCACTAACGTCTCATCATCGAGAACGTAACCAGAATCTTCAACTGGAGGACACTCGGTAACATTCTGATCAAATCCGATCAGGTTTACACTTTTCATTATCTCGCCCACATTCTCACTCGGATCAGACTCCATCTAGACACTACACAAGACACATCTGTATTAGGCCATGACACAAAACCAACTCGCATGCAATGACTCGACACTCAAACAATCAAAGACAACCAGAACCGCCTAAATTGGCACTCTGATACCACTAAATATAACACCCCGATACCCCCGTCGGAAGAATACCGGAGCACTACTCGACACTCACTCACACACATGTATACATCTCAGCGGAAGCATATAATAAAATAATAAAACATATATAAATGATCAAAATATATTTATATACAATATCCAAAAATATTACATAAAGATCCTTGAACATTTACATATACAAAAAACAGGAGGAGAATACAAAATAAAACAAAACTCTACTCTTAGTGGCCAACCCTGTAACACCCCCATCGCCGCCCCCTTTGGAAGGATGCCGGCGGGCACGCTACCTAACACTCACTCACAACAGACATACATTCACTCAGCGGAAGCAGGCCTAAACATAATAATACAAGCAAACCATAAATCTCATATAATCAAAATATAGTTATGTGTACAGTCCAAAATATTACATCTCAATTACCTTACAAAAAGTTACATAAGCCACCTTACAAAAGAATATTACATACAAAAAGAATTAAAGGAGGAGATAGCAAAACAATAACTCTACTCCTATATGGCCGACCTGCAGACGTGCGACACGAGCAAGCTCCCAAAATCCTGTCACCTACATGGGATAAGAACCCATGCTAAGCGATAACAATTAGTGGGGAGGGTCAAAAAAAGACAAAGAGCACCATACAGAAAAGTCATGTAAATACATATATTTAAACAAGCACCCACAACTGGAATCTCTATAATAATAGAAGACAAAAGTACACGACACATAATACAAATCTAAGCAATCATCAAACATTAAGATACACAATCCACTATACAAACTGAAGTCACTCAAAGAGACATAATATTTTACAAGGCAAAACTCAAGACCTCGAAATTAGCTTGAATTTCATTCAGCTATGGATACGGGAACACTTCGCGATAGGGGATACTACGAACAGTATCAAAAGTGAGAGACGGAGACTCAATCACCCACTTCACTGAGTTTTATCAAAAAAAGGGAGATCGGAGTCTCAAAACATTTTATCGCTACACGAAAGATGACCATCTCGGAGGTCGACCGCTTTGCCCAAACGGGGCGAACAGAACAGCTGTACTCAAACCCTTTATAAGCATGCTTATCTATCCACTACAATGATACTTCAGGCTCAACTCACTGACTCTGAACACAACACTTGACAAGACCAACCCACAAGTGAAAACATTAATCATAGCAATAACTATTACTCAAAGCATTAAAGCCAGAATTGAAACTCTAATATGTCAAAAATATTAATACAGAATCAGAACAATCAATATACATTTGTACATGCCACAAAACATAGCCCAAGCAAGAGTGAGGAACTGTGCTCAGAGGAACAAGGAGAACCAATTTAGAAAAATAGGGCAGGCGGGAAGGCTTATATCACGATCACGACAGAACACAGGGTACCTCGCCACGGCCTCGCGCCTGGAGGCACGCTCGTGACGAAGCACACTTGGCAGACTCGTACAAAATCGGGCTCTGTCGCGTTCGCGACAGAGGCCAATACTTTCCTCCTCTCGCGCACGCTCGACAACATGCTCTCGCGGAGTACTCCGCTACCGAGCTCTCTGCCGGGCTCTCTAGCAACAAGGGACCAACCCGGGTTATGTCGTGCTTGCGACAACGTCGCGATCGCGGCAGAACCCAGAATTTCCCAAAATCTGCACTTTCCCGCACTCTTCACAACTCAACTTCCAAAACCACTTATTCAATCATGCACAAACACTTACCTTGGCGTTCCCAAGCATACAAAACATGCTCATGATTCATAAACACTTAAATTAAAGCAAGAAATCACAATAATCATCAAGAACATACAAAGCACACTATACCCTAGCATAACTATTTCACTCCAAATTAACATACCAATCACTACAATCAAAACATGCTAAACTAGCACTCTAATGAATCACATACATACAGCCCAATCCCTAGCATGCATTACTAGAAAAGAAAAACCCATACTAACTCATACATAAACTCAAACAAAACGTACAAGATTTCATGAACTCAACAGAACACGAACACATGATCCGAAGAGAAAGCAAGTAAACAGAGCTCCCAAACCTCTTGTAGTCCAAAACCCAGCTGGTCTTCAATCTTAAACCTTCTCTTTGCCTTTGGTCTCCTTCTTACCACTCGATTCTTGCTCAAATCCAACCAAAAACACACTAAGTCAAACCCAAAAATTCTTCCAAAACAGAACACAAATACAAAAAAAAGAGAAGATGAAGAAGCCCAAGACAAACCTAAGCACTTACCTCCAAATCCCAGCTCAAAACTCAGAATCCAACCTCAAGTCTTGAAGAAATCACGCAAGGAAAGAATTGGGAGCAGAAATTGAAGAAAGAAAGGAGAAGAGAGAACGGCAAGAGTGAGGAAAGAGGAAGAGAGGCAGCTTCCACGGGAAGCCAACCACAAATCTGCACTCTCTCTCTCTTCCTTTCACTCCCCTTTCTTTTTCCCCATTAATGCTCACCTACTACTAAGCCATGTGTCACTCTCCAAGACCACCAAAAGTCCACATCTTAGCTAACTCTTCATCAAGGCACCAAACCCACACACACCCAATCATTTCTTACATAAATATCTCCATGGCACCATACTCACCATCCACTAGATTACCACAACCAAAACACCCTACATCCATACACCACATGCACACCATAATTATTCCTCCACTAAACATAATTAATTAAATTTCTTGCAATAAAGTTCTTATTATCCAAATTCCTCTTGCACCAATTACCAGATTACCCTTAAATTCTCAACTTAACATGCAATTTTCGACTAGGCCCAACTTGGGCTGTTACAAACCCTGCAAATGCATGACACGAACCTACACGGGAAAACAACCCGTGCTAACCGATAATGCTTAGTGGGGAGGAACAAAAACAAGGAGCACAATACAATAATATTATATAAGTACATATATATATAAACAAGTAACAACAGATTGAATTCTCTAAATAATCAAAAGACAAAGATACAAAACACAAGACCACTAAATTCCAGCAACTAACATAATAATAATCTACATAATTACAATACGCTAACTGAAGTCACTCATATAGACACAACACTACACTGAGTAAAATAACACCTCCTATAATAGCCTGAATTTTATTTGTTGTGGATACGGGAGTGTTACGCTATAGGGGATACTGCGAACAGTATCAATAGTGAGATGCCGGAGCCTCAATCACACACTACACTGAGTTTTAGCAAAAGTAAGGGAGACCGAAGTCTCAAAACACTTTATCGCTCGCTAATAATGACCATCTCGGAGGTCGACCGAAAGACCCAAACGGGGCCATCTTAGGCAGCTATACTCTTATATCCCTTTATAAGCATGCTTATCTATCCACTACTATGACACATCAAGCTCAACTCACTCACTCTAAACATAACACTAAACTGAACCAAGACCAAGAGTCATCACACTGAAATAGCAACTACTACCAACACAAGACATTCCACTTGACAGTACTAAAAATCGCAAATCAAAACACTATCGTATCATAATTATATACAAAACTCTAGAACATCAAAATACACTAGTATAAAATATAAAACATAACTTATACAACACTGGGAAGCCATACAAAGAGGGAAGGAAACATTCAGGCAAAAACAGAATAAGCAGGAGGTGGCTCACTGTCGCGATCGCGACTTGCATCGCTCTCGCGATAGTAGCTGCAGCTCTACTGGCCAGAAAGGGTTGTCACAACTTGCGACAGCAAAAAAAAAAGATGGGCTGGCACGAGTCGTGCTAAGGTGCATGACTCGTGCTAGCCACCACTGCTTGGCCACGACTCGCGCTGAGGTGCTCGACTCATGCACAAGTCCATCTGCCGAGTCGTGCATGCCACCCGAGCAGAGCTCTTCTATCGTGCAGGTGTAAAGTCGAGTGGGCGAACAGCCAAGCAGGAGAATAGCCGAGCGGGCGATCGTGCCGAGCAACTACTCTTCACGACTCATGAAGAGCTTCACGTGTCGTGAAGAGTCTCATCCGAATGGGATAATCTTCATGACTCGTGAAGAGCTTTACGTGTCGTGAAGACTCTCATCCGAACGGACCGCGAGAAGCTAGAATCAAGCGGCTCTATTGCACTCACGACAAGCATCACAATTGCGATAGAGTCGCGTTTCCCAATTCCTCAGCACAAGAATGATGCGCTCACTCTTCCAAAGACAAAAATTAAACATACCAAACCACTCAATCAAGCATAACCTCTTACCTCATCACTACAAAGCCTTCAAAACATGCTCATAAACCACAATACACTCAATTTACACAAAATTAAACAATGAATACAACTGAAAAACCAAAAATACCAAATAAGAACATCAATATCAGAACTTACCCTAATTTATGCATTTTCTCTTCAAAACTCACATACATTTATCTCAATCACTAACATGCATTACTAACAAGATTACCCAACTAACTCATACTTAAACTCATACAAAGCACACAAGATATCCAGAAAATCAAACACAATACGCACACATGATTCGAAAGAGAAAGCAAGCAGACAAAGCTCCCAAACTTGGTAAGAGAAGCTCCAAATCCACTCCTCTTCAAAACCCAACCTTCTCCTTGCCCTTGCTCTTCTTCTTGCCACCAACAACTTGCACAAAACCCAGCCAAAACACACACTTAAATCAAACCATACATTAACCTTTCCAAACCAGAAAACAAGGTAGAAGAAGAAGGAGAAAAGACCCAAATCAAAATCCAAGCACTTACCTCTTCAAAACCCAGCTCAAAATTAGAGAAATCCAACTCAAGCTTGAAGATTCACGTTAGGGCAAACAAGGGAGAGCAAAAGAAAAGAAAGGAAGAAGGAGAAGAAGAGGGAGATGTGAGCAAGAAGAAAATTTCACTTTTCTTGTTTCCCTCTCTCCTTCATTCAAGTCTCATAAATGCTCTCACCTAATTATGCCAAGTGTCACTACCCCATAGGTCCACATGTTAATCTCCAATTGGACCAAAGATCCGAATATTTGACTTTGTACTTTACTCCCTAAACTTATTTTTTCACTTATAACTTTAATTAAATCTTCAATTTAGTCCTTAATTATCCAAATTCCCACATGCATAAATATGAAAATACCTTAATTCTTCACTCCTACATGCAATTTCTGACTAGGCCCATTTTGGGTCGTTATATCGAGCGTCGACTTTCCTAAAGGACCCGACTTCTATCCACTTAGTGTAATAGGCAATAGCAACTATGGTGGACATATGTCCATTGGAGGCGCACTTCCCCTATGATATCTATTCCTCAAGCTCGAGCAATCCATATCCATTGTAAGTTAACAGAACCCTTATCTCATGATTTTCTTTGCCAGAGCTAGGCCATTCATAAGAGATCCGCAGACCCCAGCATGGGTCTCCTCCATAACCTTCTTGGCCTTCTTCTCATCTAAGCATCTTAGTCGTATGCCATCAGCATATCTCTTGTATTGCACACCCTCTACACTAATGAACTGGGTGGATAGCTTGTGAATCAGTCTTTTGGTCCTTTTTGGTAGCCAAGAAGAATGGCAAAGTACCGGTATGTGTTGATCAACGGGATTTGACTAAAGCTTGCCCCCAGGATGACTTTCCTTTGCCCCATATCAACAGTTTTTGGCCGGATCTACATATTAATTCTTTTCCTTCTTTTTTTTGTATT
This sequence comes from Excoecaria cochinchinensis, assembly GCA_947683425.1. Classification (NCBI taxonomy): domain Eukaryota; kingdom Viridiplantae; phylum Streptophyta; class Magnoliopsida; order Malpighiales; family Euphorbiaceae; genus Excoecaria; species Excoecaria cochinchinensis. The sequence continues at coordinate 6,438,399 of CANTUQ010000020.1, forward strand.
ATTTTTTCGCCCCCCCAGCCACCCCCCCCCCCCCCCCCATTTTTTTTTTGTTTTTTTTTTAAACAGGCTTTATTCAAATCCTGATAGTTTACACATACACGAACTTCTCTTCTTAACTATTGGGGACAATGTTGATCAACCCAGTCGGCCGTTGTGCTTCAATAAGAAATTTGGCCCTGTTTCTGCTTGTGGATCTCTGCTTTTAACCTTTTCTGCCCCCTCCGGCTTGAGACTTCTGAGCTTCTGCGTGACTGGTCCATGATCGTGATATGCCGCCATAGTGTGTTCGGCGACTTCACGATCATCTCCCAGCATGTCTTCATAGGTCCAGGCAAAGACTTTTTTTTATATTCTCTCAAATTTTAATCTCTCCTCAGGAGTAACATTAGATGCTATCAAGATTTCTTTGCGTTCTCCAAAGTCTCAGAGATTAAATGGAATGACATCAGTTGAATCAATATCAAATATAAATGAGTCATGATCATGATCATGCAAACTGAAATTACTAGAAATATTACACAAATAAGAAAAAACCATTCATTTCATTTAATAAAAACTAGAATTAAAATGTCTTTATAAAATAGTTCCAGAATAAAAAGAACATCTAAATAGCTATCTTCTTCCTGTTTCCACTAGCATAAGTGCTTTGGCCAATGGTTCATTATCATCCTTGGGAACCATCTTCCCCACCTCTTAGCTCCTCATCAATTAGATATTGAACTTGTTTTCTGAGAGTTTGGCACCCATCAGTCTCATGCTCAGTATGTTGATGGTAGGCACAGTACTGATTCGCTCGATGACTAGGACGCCCCTGGCTCCTGGCGAGTTTTGCAGGCTTCGGCTGTAACTTCCCTTTGTCGATGAAATGAAAGAGGTGCTTAGATAAAGGCTTATCCTAGATGGTATAGCAGCCTTGAGTATTTCCAGCGGTTGAAATCTTGGTGGCTCCAACATCTCTTGCACTGTCATCATCAAGACTCGAGTTCCCATGATTACCTCCTCCCATGCTATTGCTCTCTCCTTCAAGGATTACCAGATGCTCGTTATTAATGGGATCCTGGACTTGACCTTTTAGGGTTTAGCAACCATCTACTGGATAGCTGGTGTGCTGATGATGATTTAGTTGCCTCTGACCTCTAGCTGGCCTGGCCGACCGTGGTCGAGGGTTCTCCTCTAATGCTTGAGGCAAAGATCTGCCTACATCGAAACCACATTTCTGGGCTGTTCTAATCACTGATACTTCTTCCTTCACCCAAGTGTCGACACGGCCATTACTCCCATGATGCCGACCTCTCTTTTTTAAGTTCATAGAGACTTCCTTGCGAGCAGCCAGGGTAGTTGCAAGTTTGGCCTTTAAAATTTCTTCTTCGAGGACGTCCATCCTTCTTTTCAAGCCTCGTGTCATTGCCAGAAACCAATTCTTTGAAATATGGTCTTTGCCTTTCCGCTCAGATAATGGAGCAACAGGTGACTCTCCTCTAGACTTAGTGAGTAGTAAGCATACTTCCTTGGTTGGATCGCGTTCCTTTTGGGGCAAGGTAGGAGCATTAGGCTGCTGCCTGGTGGGTGGCATCACGGCAGCGACTAAATACTCCATAATAGTCATCATCCGGGATTCAAACTTTTCAAACCTGCCTTCCATCTTCTTCCAAATCACCTCCTCAACTTTAAGCATCTTTCCCTTTACTGAGACCAAGTCCTCTTCGAAGAAATAACCATCAGGATCTACGACACCATTAGGTTTGGGTGCACCCCTGAGCTCAACGACTGGTGGGAGTAAAATCACTGGAGGATCCTCCCTAACTGAACCTGACTTCCCTTATCCTATTGCAGGAAGAACTAGTGGTTGTCTGATGAGCTGGGTTGTTATAGCAGTCATGTTCCTCATCATGCCCATCACCCTATTCTCAAATTCCTCGGTAATCTCTTACCAGTCCGATAACTCAATTTTCTATCTTACCGTAAAATTTATTTTTCATTACCATTTAATTCTCCATAATATTTCAATCAAATCAATCTTTTAGATAATTTTTCTGAGATCCATAACTCCAATTAGAGTCCGGTCAAACTTTGATCAAACTAGTCAAACCAAAGTCAACTAGTCCGACCGGTGCGGTTCACTTTTCATCCTTGACCTTATTTTTATTGTTAATAACTCATTTGACCTTAGTTTCATCTCAATCAAGGTCCTTATTTGGTTTGATTCAATTTAACCGGTCCTATTTACCCAATTTTTAGTGTCACCGTAAAATTAATTTTTCACTACCAAACTTGTCTACATGCTATTCTAAGTCTATTTATGCCTTCAGATAACTTTTCAGAGGTCATTTACTAACTTTAAAGCCTCGATCAAACTTTGGTCAAACCTAATTACTATTTGAATCGAACCAGAGGCTTTTCTTCAGTTTGACTTTCGAGAACCTATATGATCTCATTTTCACTCCCAATTATATCAATGGACTCCATTGAATAAACACTTTCCAAAAGTCCAATAAAATATTTTTCTCTATAGGCTTCTCAACGGTCACCTATCAGGGGATTCCCTGGCCTGAGCACTTTAACCTTTCTTCTTTTCTGTCTTTTTGGGCACAGTCACTAATATTTTCACATAAAATTCACACTACATACTCTATAGATTTTACTGATCACTACTGACCCAATACTCCTCCTCTCTATAAAGCACCTTATCGAATGGCTCCAGTGGAATTAAAAGAGCTTAAGACTCAATTATAGGAGCTATTGGATAAAGGCTTTATCAGACCAAGTATATCTCTGTGGGGTGGTCCGGTGTTGTTTATCAAGAAGAACGATGGGACACTAAGGCTGTGCATTGATTACCGTCAGATTAATAAGGTTACAGTGAAGAACAAGTATCTGTTGCCTAGGATTGAGGACCTTTTTAATCAGTTAAGAGGTGCTGGAGTCTTTTCTAAGATTAACTTACGGTCCGGTTATTATCAGCTTCGGGTTAAAGATTCAGATGTAGCTAAGACTGCTTTTTGGATGCGGTATGGCCATTATGAGTTTCTTGTGATACCGTTTGGATTGACGAATGCACTAGTAGCTTTTATGGATTTGATGAACCGTGTGTTTAGGCCATATCTCAACCAATTTGTTGTGGTATTTGATGATATTTTAGTATACTCGAAGAATGAGCAAGAGCATGAGGAGCATCTTCGGATTGTGCTTCAAGTTTTGAGGGATCACCATTTGTTTGCAAAGTTAAGTAAGTGTGATTTTTGGCTCAAGGAGGTGTCCTTTTCAGGCCATATTGTTTCTGCTGAAGGTATTTGGGTGGATCTATCAAAAGTAAAGGCTATTGTGAATTGGCAGCCGCCGAAGAATGTGCCAGAGGTAAGGAGTTTTCTTGGTTTAGCCAGATATTATAGGCGATTTGTAAAAGGGTTTTCAATTATTGCTGCACCAATGATAAGACTTCATCGGAAAGGGGTGAAATTTGCTTGGTTCAACCAATGTTAAGTAAGTTTTGATCAGCTGAAGAGTTTATTGGTTGAAGCTCCTATACTTACTCAACCCACTTTGGGTAAAGAGTATGTTATGTATAGTGATGCTTCAGGTATTGGACTTGGCTGTGTTCTAATGTAAGAAGGTAAAGTGGTAGCTTATGCGTCTCCACAATTGAGCCCTCATTAACAGAATTATCCGACGCACTACTTGGAATTAGCTGCTATGGTTTTTGCTCTTAAGATTTAGCATCATTATCTATATGGGGAGACATGTAAAATTTTCATGGACCACAAGAGTTTAAAGTATCTTCTTTCGCAGAAAGAGTTGAATTTAAGGCAACGTAGGTGGTTAGAGCTTTTCAAGGACTAATTGCATTTTGGACTATCATCCGGGAAAAACAAATTTGGTTACGGATGCGTTAAGTCAGAAGTCAGTTTTGGCTCTAGCATTGCAACTTTATGAGTGGAGATTAGATTCGGACGGAGCTTTGATGGCCTAGATGAAAGCTAGGCCTTCTCTGAAGTAGTTGATTGTTGATGCTCAGAGAAATGATCCAAAATTATAGCAAATGGTACAGGTAGCTCTGAATGGGAGTCAGATTAACTTTTCTATTAAGGACGGGGTGCTAAGTTACAGAGATCATATGTGTGTACCTAATGATGATGAGTTGAAGAGAAAGCTTTTATTAGAGGCACACACTACGGTTTTCACTATGCATCCCGGAAGTGAAAAGATGTATCGAGATCTGAAGCAATTTTATTAGTGGCTTAGGATGAAGAGGGATATAGTATATTTTGTTTTTAGGTGCTTGACCTGTCAGCAGGTAAAGGCTAAACACCAAGTTCCATCTGGGTTGCTCAACCCTTTACCTATTCCTCAGTGGAAGTGGGATTATATCAGGATTGATTTTGTGGCGGGTTTGTCGATGACTTAGAGGAAGCATAATTCAGTTTGGGTTATAGTTCATCGGCTCACCAAGTCGGCTCACTTTCTACCGGTTTGGCTTGATTATCCGATGGATAGATTGGCAAAAATCTATGTTAATAAGGTGTTTAGATTGCATGGAATTCTATTGTCGGATGTATCAGATCGGGATCCAAGGTTTACATTAATGTTTTGGAAAGAATTGCAAGTAGCCTTGGGTACTCGACTAAACTTTAGTACTGCTTTCCATCCTCAGATAGATGCAAGTCAGAGAGAGTCATTCAGATTCTGAGGATATGCTTCGGGATTATGCTTTGGACTTTTCAGGTAGTTGGGACAGATATGTGTTATTGATGGAGTTTGCATATAATAATAGTCATCAGGTGAGTTTTGGAATATCACGGTATGAGGCTTGTATGGAAGAAAATATAGAGCTCCATTTTGTTGGACTGAGTTGAGTGAATGCTCTTTTGTGGGTCTAGAGTTGGTTAGAGATATTGAAGAGAAGATTCGAATGGTTCAGTAGAATTTGAGAGCAGCCAAAGATAGATAGAAATCATATGCTAATTTGAAGCGAAAAGACATTCAGCTTGATGTCAGAGATAAAGTATTTTTGAAAGTGTTGCCATGGCGTAAGACTCTTCGATTTGGTAAGAAGAGGAAGTTAAGCCCTAGGTTTATTGGACCGTTTGAGATTTTGGATAAGATTGGTCCAGTTGCCTATAGGTTAGCTTTACCATTAGAGTTGTCAACGTTGCATGAAGTATTTCATGTGTCGATGCTTCACCGATATAGGTCAGATGCGTCACATGTGTTGTCAGTTCAAGAAGTGCAGGTTCAGTCGGATTATTCTTATGATGAGGAACTGAAAGCTATTTTGGTTCGAGAAATAAAACAGCTCCGAAATAAGCAAGTTCCTTTGGTTAAGGTTTTATGGCAGCATCATGGAGTGGAAGAAGCAACTTGGGAACCAGAGTCAGCGATGAGGTCTCAGTATCTGCAGTTGTTTAGTTCAGGTGAGAATTTCGAGGACGAAATTCTTTTATGGACGGGAGTGTTGTAACACCTCGATTCCCACCCTAGTAGATTGAGCATGTGTTTGTGTGTGTTTTAGGAGTTAATTGCATGATTTTATTCTAATTAGTGATTTGTTTGTGTGGTGAAGAAAAGAAGGATTTAATTAGAACTTTGCTAATGCCACCATAAGATTTTGACAAGTGGAAGAAAGAGAAAAAGGGAACGATAGATATGGATAGAGAGAGCATGTGAGGGACATCAAGTGCCTCCTCCCATTCCTGCCTCTCTTCCTCCCAGTCTCCTTTTTCTTCTTCTCTTCTTCCCTTTTCTTGTTCTTCGATTATCTGTGCAAACTTGTGGATGTTGTGTTCATTTTGGCAAATTTCCAGATTTGGGTAAGTTCTTCTTCTTCTTCTTCTTCTTCTTCTTCTTCTTCTTCTTCTTCCTCATCTTGCTCCCATTTAGGAATGTGTGTGTTTGTTATGGTTTTGGATTAAGTTGTGTTGTTTGTGTGTTTTGGGGTTTATTTGGCAGAGATTTTATCTAAGGAACCCAAGGGTAAAGAGAAGGTTGGAGGAAGTGCTGTGGATTGACCATGAGAGCTTAGGACATTCAAGGTTTGGTATTTGGTTGATTCGCATTGTAAATCTTGAATTTTTATTTTTATTGGTGAAAAATTGAGATGCTTATCATGGGTTTGAACTTGTTTGAGTTGAGTTTTGAAGGCATGATTTGAGTATGGTATGGTAATTTGGTTTGGGGTGAAGCTTTGGGAAATGGGTAGCAGTGAATAGCATAAATTTCTAGGTTTTTGTTGATCCACATGGTGGTAAGGAAGGTCATACCAGCATGTGATCATATTTATGTGTTTGAGTTTTGCTTGTCCGTGAGTTCACATAGTGGTAAGGGTTTGATATACCGCCATGTAAATTCATTCTATTTTGATGGGTTGCTTTAGTGCATTTTACACGGCGGTAAGGTTTTGTCATGCCGCCGTGTAAATGCATTCTGTTTCTATGGAGTTTTCTCGATAGGCCACACGGCGGTAAGGTTTTCTTTACCACTGCGTGGAATGTCTTGCATGGCGGTAAGGTTTTGTCATACCGCCGTGTAAAAGCTCCCTGTTTTGAAATTTGAACTTTTGAATTATGTCTTATTTGTCTCTTTTAAACTTATTGTTGTTTGCACTTTTTATCTATCTGCATTTTACCTAGCAAATGATATTGAATTGTAGGATTCTTCTTTGAGATATGTTGATTCTTATGTGATAAGTATAAAATTTGTTATTACATGCCTAGCCTGTAAGAGGCAAGTAAGTGGATAGATAGGCATGCCTATAGAGTTTTATTTGCTGCAGCTCCAATGTGTTCTGGACCCTGATCAACTCATCGTTTGGGTCCTCGTGATCCTTGTTGTGTTTGGAACTTGTTTAAGATCCTCAATGTGAAAATGTTTTTGGATGAAAACAAAGAAATTGTTTTTGACCGCACCCACTGGTACTAATGTGTTCACTCGTCATCCGCTACTAAGAGTTTGCAGGTTTATATGTTTGATTCTCATATGAATGTTATCTTGTTATATTATTGAGTATTTTGTTATGGAACTCATGGGAATACAGTGCATGAAATAAATTTATTATGCTCTTATGGAATTTTGATATGCCTGTGACATATGCATGTGTTTTGCCTTAACGACCATTGTGAATGGTCGTTTATCTTTTGTTTCTCCACTAAGCGCTATCGCTTAGCACGGGTGTTCTATCCGTGCAGGTGCGAAAGCTATGGAGTTTTTGGAAGGTCAGCTGCAGTCTAGGATAACACAGTATGAGAGCTTTTTGAAGAGATTTATGTTTTGTATATTGTATCTTTTGTATAATCTAGTAGTTCCTTTTTGTCGTTGTAAGCCTCCAGCTGTATATTTTGTAAAGTTGTAAAAATAGATTTAGAGTGAAATATGATGAAAATGTTGGAATTTTATTCCAAGGAAAAATAGGCTTGATTTAAGAAGTGATCAAAAATTCTTTAAGAATAAAGAATTAATTTCTTTTTCCAAAGAATAATATTTATTGATTAAACAAAAAAATGTTCTCAAGAATAAACAATTATTTTATTTGTCTCAAGAAATAACACTTAAAAAAATCTTCCTTTTAGAAAATCAAATGAAAAATTAGATTTTGATAACAAACAATTTGCTTTGATTGTCTCAAAATTAATTTTTCATCAAAAAGAAATTTAAACGAAAATCATTAAAAAAAGTTTGAATGAAAAACAAATTAACAAGTTAGAAAACTGAATTTTGAGTGCAAATAATTATTTTATTTGTTTCAAAATTAAATTCATCAATAAAACTCCTCCTAAAAATCTGTTTAGAAGAAATTCTATTAGAAAAAGAAGAATAGTGAACTTTTCTTTTGATTTTTGTTGGGGAAAATTTCCAGCCAAAAGTAGAGAATTTTGAGAGGAAGAAAAAGAGAAAAAGTTAAGAAAAAGAAAAAATTCCCCCCATTTCTCTTCCCATCTTTTTCTTTTTATATGAAAAAAAAAATTAAAAACCTAACTAATTAATGGAAAAATCTTAATTAAATCAGATATGAATTATTTTAAATTTTAAAAATTGAAAAAAGCCTTTAAAAACCCAAAAAAATGCGATAAAAACGAATTTTTGGGTGAAAAATCGGAAAAAACTGATTTTGGGGCTAAATTTGGCAATTTCAGCAGAACAAGTGCGACGGGCTGCCAACGCACGCACCGCGCGCTGGCAGGCGAAACGGGCGAGTGAATGCTTACCGTCGCGCGATGGCGCTCCACCCGCCGCAGCGCGCTGCCGCAAGGCGCCGCCGCGACCGACGCTCGAAAATTTTTTTTTTTATTATTAAAGATTAACTAAAAATACTACAATTTTTAAACCCCATTTTTCAAATCTAATTTTCAAAATATTTTTTATTATTTTTTACTTTTTCACTCTAAAGTGCAAATTTAAACAGGAAATCACCACTTTCAACCTTTTTGCCTGTGACAAGGAATCTTATCATCATTAGGTAACTCTGTCTGGGCTGTCTCAGGACCCGGTGTCTACAGCAGGCATAGTACTGATCTGTTCGATGACTAAGACGGCCCTGGCTCCTAGTGTAACACCCCCACCTTTGGAAGGGTGCCGGCGGGCGTGCTACTCAACATTCACTCACAACATACACACATTACTAAGCGGAAGCATACCAAAACAATAATAATGGCAAATTGTATATCTCATATAATCAAAATATAGAGTTATATATATATACAATATCCAAAATATATATCAAAAGCCTTTACAAAACGATACATGATCCATTATACCAAAAATATTACATTTACAAAAAGAAATACGGGAGGAGATAACAAAACAACTCTACTCCTATGTGGCCGACCTGCAGATGCGCGACGCGAGCAAACTCCCAAAATCCCGCCACTTACACGGGAAAAGAACCCGTGCTAAGCGATAACGCTTAGTGGGGAGGAGAAACAGACAAGAAAGCACTAACAAAAATACAAGTAATAACATGCATCAAGAGAATAAAGCATACACTTACTGTATTCACTATAAAAGCAGGAAAATTTGAAATACAGAACATATAAACTCACTAATATCCATTCACTAACATACCTGACATAATTACACTAACTGAAACTGATTCACCAAGGTAAAACAATTAATTCAAATAACAATACACTTCATATATATATACATACACATAACACATCACAACAGCCTGAACCTCACTTGTGGTGGATACGGGAAAAACACTACACTAAAACTGGAGGCTAGGCCTCAACAGCATCACTAAGACCTTATTAGCAGGGTCATCGCTCAAAATCGGAGGCTAGGCCTCAACAGCATCACTAAAACCCTATAAGCGGGGTCAACGCCCTTTCGGAAAGTAAATATAGGCAGCTGCACTCACTAACCCTTTATAAGCATGCTTATCTATCCACTACACTGACATTTCAGGCCAACCCCACTCACTCTAGTTAAAAAATTTGACATAATTGGGTAAAACAAATTGAAACCTATACATACCCAAGAATTACCATTACAACTCTAATCATGTATTAATTGAAGTATTAATAAGTCTAAATCATGCACTAGAAAGATAACATGCCGAACAAGACAAGAAGAGGACAATTCCGAATCAAAACAGGCAAAAGAAGAGTCCTACTGTTGCAATCGCGACCGGGAGTGGCGCTCACGACAGAGGGGAAAACGCTGCGGGAAGATAAAGGGGAGGAGCACGACTCGTGCTCCTCAAGCACAACTCGAGCACGAGTCATACTCAAGGAGCACGTCTCGTGCTCCTTGTGCACGAGTGTGCACAACACCATTTGAGCATGACTCGTGCTCAGCAAAAACTTGCCCTCCGAGTCGTGCTGAACAGCACGAGTCGGACGCCTCCTCTCTCAATCACGCAAAAAAAACTCGATGTGCAAGAGAAATTGCTTCTGTCGCGATCGCGACAGAAATAATTTTTCCCAACCCAGAAATGCCCGAAACACTCTGCTCATCAAAATCACTCAAACACCCATCACATAAACATGCAAAATTCTTACTTCAAAGAACAATTGCACCTCCAGAACATTCCAAAAGCCAAAGAAACATGTATTACATAATAATCAACCATAACTCATCATGGATTCAATCAAAACCAAACTCAAAAATTCATTCTTCTTAAATGCTCATGTTCTTCAAATACACATGCAAACATCACTTTATCACTAACAATTTAACTCATAATCACTACTTAATCAAAACATGCCTTTACCCAAATAAAACACTCAAGATTTCAAGTATTAAAGACACAACAAACACGTAATCCATATGAGAACTAGGGCAAACCGAGCCTCTCACGATCCCACTTTCTCTTTCCCTTTTTTCTGTCTATGCTCTTCCGATTCTTGCACAAAATCCCAGCCAAGAACACACTTAGACAACCCATCCAAAATGCTTAATCAAAAACCAGAAATGATGAAGAAGAAGAAGAACCCAAGATAAAACTCAAGAATTCCAAGCACTTACCTTCAAAAACTTAGCTCAAATCAGAAAATCCAACTTGAAATCTTGAAGATCCATGTTGAGCACACACACAAGAGAGTAGAGAGAGCAGAAAAGTAAAGAGAGGGAAGAAGAGAAGAAAGAAAACATGAAGGGAAACCTAAAAATCTGCTCCTGTTTCCTCTCTCTTCTTTAATGCTCTTCTATCTACACAATGCTAGGTGTCATGCCCCCATTGGACCCAAGACTCCCCTTTTGACTAACATGCCAATGCACCAAACACAACTCACACACTATAATCTCTTATAAAATCCACATCCTTGACACCAAACCCATACTCCACTAGATCATTTCCTTTACTCAAGCTTTATTAATTAAATCCACATACCAAAATTACCAAATTACCCTTAATTTTCTAACTTAACATGCAAATTCCGACTAGGCCCGTTTTGGGTTGTTATAATCACTCCCTCTTAAAGAAATTTCGTCCTCGAAATTTCCCGGGTAACCACTTATTAAAACAACCCAAAACCCAAAAGAAGCAAAGCTTAACAAACACTTACCAGAAGGACCTGCGGCTTCAGTTGCACCTTCACCGATCATCGCATACACTCGTGGACAAGCATACTCTACTTCAGTTGGCTTTTGTACCGTGTCCGATGGTGCCTGCACGGTTCTTCCACTACCCCTTCCACTACGGTTCAATCTTGGTCTTCCACCGCTAGCCCTACTCTCGGGTTGATCCTTAAGCTCTTGCCTTTTCGGACAATTAGCTAGGAAGTGCTCTCTACTTCCACACTTAAAACAGGCTCCAGAAATCCTTCTACACTCGCCCTAATAGTGCTTATGACGATGCTCGCACTTTGGGATCACAGTTCCCTTGCTAGAGGGTGGCGCTACGTTCCCAACTTCTGAACGTATAGGAACCGAACTCTTCACACCTTGGCCACTGGGAACACCTCTTGTTTTCTTGCCACTACCAATCCCACCATCCGGTGCTTTCCTCTTGTTCTCGATTCTCTGTTTGATCAATTCGGATTCCTCTAACTTGATCGCCGCTGCCACTAACTGATAGTACCCCACTGGTTGCATGACTGACATTGCAGATAAAAGACCTCTGATCACCTCACACAATCCCTCTTGAAAGTGCCTACATCTAAACTCATCCGTCAACAACGGCTCAGGCACATACTTGCTCAACTGGCTAAACTCCTTTTCGTACTCACTCACGGTCATACCCCTCTTCTTTAGACTGATGAATTCTCTCCACTTGGCTTCCCGGTATGCCTTTGTCACATACTTCTGTTCAAACTCTTGCTTGAAGAATTCCCAAGTCAACTCGGCTGGTCGCTGAGGATTTCGCATCACAAGCTCCCACCAATCGTATGCTGGCCCTTGAAGCAATGATACTGCACATAATACGCTCTGATCTGCAGGACATCTAATCTCTTATAAAATTCGGCCTACTCGCTTAATCCAAAACTCAGCCACATCAGATTGGTCCAAAGCAGTCCCATGAAAATCTTCTGCTCCTCTCTTTCTTAATAACTCAGTCGAACCTTTAGGAGCAGTCAACCTCTCTACTAATTGAAGCAAACCTTGCACTAGGACCGGATTCTCATGACCAAAACCAATACTAGGAGCCTCTTCTTGCTGGCGCTAAGGAGCGGGTTGCTCACCTCTCACTACACTTGCACTACCAGTCGTCTCGCCCACGTTCTCACTTGGATCGGACTCCATCTAGATGCTACACCAGATAAGACACATCTGCATTAGGCCACGACACAAAACCGACTATCATGCAAAGACTCGACACTAACAAACAGAGGCAACCAGAACAGCCAAACCTGCACTCTGATACCATAAAATGTAACACCCCTACCATCGCCCCCGTTGGAAAGGTGCCGGCGGGCATGCTACTCAACACTCACTCACAATATACACACATTCACTAAGCGGAAGCATACCAAAACAATCATAATGGCAAATTTTATATCTCATATAATCAAAATATAGAGTTATATATATATACACAGTATCCAATATATACATCAAAAGCCTTTACAAAAAGATACATGAGCCATTATACCAAAAATATTACATTTACAAAAAGAAATACAGGAGGAGATAACAAAACAACTCTACTCCTATGTGGCCGACCTGCAGATGTACAATGCGAGCAAACTCCCAAAATCTTGCCACCTACACGGGAAAAGAACCCGTGCTAAGCGATAACGCTTAGTGGGGAGGAGAAACAGACAAGAAAGCACTAACAAAAATACAAGTAATAACATGCATCAAGAGAATAAAGCATACACTTACTGTATTCACTATAAAAGCAGGAAAATTTGAAATACAAAACATATGTAATCACTATATCCATTCACTAACATACCTGACACAATTACACTAACTGAAACTGATTCACTAAGGTAAAACAATTAATTCAAATAACAATACACAACATATATATATATACACATAACACATCACAACTGCCTGAACTTCACTTGTGGTGGATACGGGAAAAACACTACACTAAAACTGGAGGCTAGGCCTCAATAGCATCACTAAGACCCTATTAGCGGGGTCATCGCTCAAAACCGGAGGCTAGGCCTCAACGGTATCACTACCCTATAAGCGGGGTCATCGCCCTTTCGGAAAGTAAATATAGGTAGCTGCACTCACTAACCCTTTATAAGCATGCTTATCTATCCACTACACTGACATTTCAGGCCAATCCCACTCACTCAAGTTAAAACATTTGACATAATTGGGTAAAACAAATTGAAACCTATACATGCCCAAGAATTACCATTACAACTCTAATCATGTATTAATTGAAGTATTAATAAGTCTAAATCATGCACTAGAAAGATAACATGTCGAACAAGATAAGAAGAGGACAATTCCGAATCAAAACAGGGCAAAAGAAGAGTCCTACTATCGCGATCTCGACTGGGAGTCGTGCTCGCGACAGAGGGGAAGACGCTGCGGTAAGATAGAGGGGAGGAGCACGACTCGTGCTCAAGGAGCACATCTCGTGCATATGCACAACACCATCTGAGCACGACTCGTGCTCAGCAAAAACTTGCCCTCCGAGTCGTGCTGAATAGCATGAGTCGGACGCCCCCTCTCTCAATCACACAAAAAAACTCGATGGGCAGGAGAAATTGCTTCTGTTGCGATCATGACAGAAATAATTTTTACCAACCTAGAAATGCCCCAAACACTCTGCTCATCAAAATCACTCAAACACCCATCACATAAACATGCAAAATTCTTACTTCAAAGCCCAATTCCACCTCCAGAACATTCCCAAAGCCAAAGAAACGTGTATTATATAATAATCAACCATAACTCATCATGGATTCAATCAAAACCAAACTCAAAAATTCATTCTTCTTAAATGCTCATGTTCTTCAAATACACATGCAAACATCACTTTATCACTAACAATTTAACTCATAATCACTACTCAATCAAAACATGCCTTTACCCAAATAAAAGACTCAATATTTCAAGAATTAAAGACACAACAAACACGTAATCCATATGAGAACTAGGGCAAAACCATCACCTAGTAGGGTAAGCAATTTCAACTTGTAAACAAATACAACCAATAAAACTCCCAAACCTGAAATTGTAGCTTCAAACCGAGCCTCTCACGATTCTACTTTCTCTTTCCCTTTCTTCTTTCTACGCTCTTCCGATTCTTGCACAAAAACCCAGCCAAGAACACACTTAGATAACCCATCCAAAACACTTAATCAAAAACCAAAAATGATGAAGAAGAAGAAGAACCCAAGATAAAACTCAAGAATTCCAAGCACTTACCTTCAAAAACTTAGCTCAAATCAGAAAATCCAACTTGAAATCTTGAAGATCCACGTTGAGCACACACACAAGAGAGTAGAGAGAGCAGAAAAGTAAAGAGAGGGAAGAAGAGAAGAAAGAAAACGTGAAGGGAAAGCTAAAAATCTGCTCCTCTTTCCTCTCTCTTCTTTAATGCTCTTCTATCTACCCAATGCTAGGTGTCATGCCCCCATTGGACCCAAGACTCCCCTTTTGACTAACATGCCAATGCACCAAACACAACTCACACACTATAATCTCTTATAAAATCCACATCCTTAACACCAAACCGATACTCCACTAGATCATTTCCTTTACTCAAGCTTTATTAATTAAATCCACATACCAAAATTACCAAATTACCCTTAATTTTTCAACTTAACATGCAAATTCCGACTAGGCCCATTTTGGGTTGTTACACCTGGCGAGTTTTGTAGGCTTCGGTTGTAACTTCCCCTTGTCGATGAAATGAAAGAGGTACTCAGATAAAGGCGCCTTGAGTAGTTCCAGCGGTTGAAATCTTGGTGGCTCCAACATCTCTCGCACTATCATCACCAAGACTCGAGTTCCCATGATTACCTCTTCCCATGCCATTGCTCCCTCCTTTAAGGATTACTAGCTGCTCGTTATTAATGGGATCCTGGACTTGACCTTTCAGGGTTTAGCAATCGTCTACTGGATAGCTGGTGTGCTGATGATGATTTAGTTGCCTCTGACCTCTAGCTGGCCTGGCCGACCGTGGTCGTGCGTTCTCTTCAATGCTTGATTCAAAGATCTGCCTACGCCAAAACCACTTTTTTGGGCTGTTCTAATCGCTAATACTTCTTCCATCCCCCAAGTGTCGACACAGCCGTTACTCCCATGCAGCCGACCTCTTTTTTCTAAGTTTATAGAGACTTCCTTGCGATTAGCCGAGGTAGTTGCAAGTTTGGCCTTTAAAATTTCTTCTTCGAGGACGTCCATCCTTCTTTTCAAGCCTCGTGCCATTGCCAGAAACCCATTCTTTGAAACATGCTCTTTGCCTCTCCGCTCAGATGATGGAGCAACAGGTGACTCTCCTCTAGACTTAGTGAGTGGTAAGCATACTTCCTTAGTTGGATCACATTCCTTTTAGGGCAAGGTAGGAGCAATAGGTTGCTGCCTGACGGGTGGTATCACAGCAGTGACTAAATTCTCCATAATAGCTATCGTCCCGGCTTCAAACTTTTCAAACCTACCTTCCATCTTCTTCCACATTACCTCCTCAACTTTAGGCATCTTGCCCTTTACTAAGACCAAGTCCTCTTCGAAGAAATCATCGTCAGGATCTACGAAACTCTTGGGCTTGGGTGCACCCCTGAATCAGCCACTGGTGGGAGTAAAATCACTGGAGGATCCTCCCTAACCAAACCTGACTTCTCTTGTCCTACTGCAAGAACAACTACTGGCTTTCTAGCGAGCTGGGTTGTTGTAGCAGTCATGTTCCTCATCATGGCCATCACCCTATTCTCAAACTCCTCCAATCTCCTACTTACTTCCTCAATAATCAAAGCACGAATTGCCTCCATCTCTATCGAAGGCTCAACCATACTAAATTCTGCTGAAAAGTCTGAAGACAAAGTCTCAATGCCCTCTGAAAGTGAATCTAAACCCCCAAACTGATACCCTTCATGGCAACTTTAAGATGGGATTTCTAATCAGTTGTCCACTGGGATCCCTAGACCACCCGAACGAATTTATGATGGTTGCATAGCTCACCTTGTCAGAATGATGCATGAATGACATATACGATGCATGATCGTGAGTCGTGCAGCACTTCACAACCACATACAAGCAAGTATATCCTTCCAACCTTTTAACTCCCACACACGAGGTCAATTGGTCTCTCCCTAGGTGGGCTTAATCCATGGGTCAACAGGGGACCTTATGAACGTACCTAGTGCATAGCAAAAAGCCAGTAGCATAACGCCTCTCAGAATATACATGCGTATGAGTTTCGGCCATTAAGTATTCAAACACTTCAATCAAATTAAGGTGACCCCACCGGGGCATGAAAGCCTTTGACGAAAGTCAACTCAATTAATTTAATTTTGTTCAATACATGATGGCCCACATGACAAGCATTGTATGATGGTTCATCTCACCTAGGGGAAGTATCTATTGCCAATACATAAGCTTTAGTCAAGGTGATGTTGCTTTAGGGATACCCAAGCATGGTCCCTGCCAATGGGTCTAGCTCATCACAAGCATAACGACCGATCGGGTCTCCATTTGATATACCATGATGGAACAAGGCTTAGGCTGGTGATTAACCTGAGCATTTCCCTATAATGAGTGAAAGTAGGGTTGTGTTTTAGGAATGCACCGGGGTAAAATAAGGGTACAAACTAATATAACTCTAAGGCTTTAGCATGATGCAATGCAATTTTAGAAGAGAGATGGAATTTTAGTTTCAAAAACTCAATTATACATTTTAACCAAGACACTTTCGAAGCAACATCAGAAAGTCTCCAATGGAGTCACCATTGTGATATGTGCCGAACCGGGAAGGCCCTCTTATAGCTCGCTTTTAGAGCTCGAGAGATTGGTTCGCGTCATTTGATCTTGGGTAACATGAGACATTTTGGAATCCCCACCTAATAGAACATTAGGGAAGATCATCTAGCCTCATGACCTTTAGGCACCTTTGAGATATTTTGGAATCGCCACCCAATTTACAAAAAATTTGGAAAGGTCATCTAACCTCTATGATCTAAACCAAAGAGTGGTTCGGAACTCCACTCTTAATTATGCCTTGGTTAATTATAAATGCGTTTTTAGATTATAAATTTCCATCTCTCTTCTCATACAATTAATACAATTTATTTAAAGGCGCAATTCAAGAATCGAGAAAGCGGTAAATGAAAGCTATAAATAAAGCAGTAAATAAAGCGGTAAACACACAAAGCCACACCATTTACAAAGTAGAAATTGGGACAAAATACAATCCCCAAATGAAAGAAAGCTAAGTAAAATTGCCCCAAAAATAATTAATTAGAAGGGCCCACAAGATATATATAAACATAAAGTTAAACAATCAAGCAAAATTAATCAAAAGAGGAGACATACATAAATCGGGATATTTGTTCGGTTTGGAAACATTGGTTCCTTCATGCTCACTTAAAGAGGTATCGAAGAGTTATTTTGGCTATTAGCTTGAAAACTGGGATGAGTTATCCCATTTTTTGAAAATTTAACTCTTCCTTTCAATTTGTGACATTTTTACATTCGTTGGCTAAAATTAAGGACATCGGTCCTAATTTATTAATAAAATTCCAATTTAGTCATAAAAATATTTTTGTGATTTTTTAACTGACACGCGTGTGAAATAAAACTATTTGATTTGCAAATAAATACAATCACATAAATAAGGGGTAGGTAAGGTCTCACCCAAGTGATGTATCCTCCTACGGGTCGTAATCCCTTCGTTTGGTCACGAAAATACTCACACAAGCAAGATCACATTTTAAATCCCAATAAAAAAACAACAATAAAAATATTATCAATAATTCTAAAATCAACTAAATAATAATGGAAATAAGGGAAACATAGCATAAAATTAACACACATACAAAAGGAATTAAGAAGCCCCACAAAACTAGCCATGCAAACATAATAATAACAATAATAATAATAAAACAACAATAACATCAACAGCAACAACGACAACCACAACAACAACAATAACAATAACAATAACAATAATAATAATAATAATAATAATAATAATAATAATAATAATAATAATAATAATAATAATAATAATAATAATAATAACACTAATGATAATAATAGTAATGATAATAATAACAATGACAATAATAATAATAATAAAAACGATAAACAAATAATAATAACAACAACAATGATAATATAATAATAATAATAATAATAATAATAATAATAATACTAATAATAATAATGTTGATAAATAAAATGAAATGAGATGGTGAAAATGGATCCAAGAATTTTTACCCTCTGATTTGATGATATAAAAGAAAGATGTTTGAATCCGACTTCCCTTGTCAAAGTTCAAAACAGATTTGAAGTAACTCAAACACTCAAAAAAACTAAAAAGAAAACCAAAAGATTTTTGACTTTTGTTTGATAATAAACTCAAGATCAGGGAATTGATTTCCCTATCTCAAGCTAAACTCAAACTCAAAATCACTTTTCTAGATTCCAAAAGATCAAAAGGAGAAATTTCACTTTTTTGAAAGATTTTTCTCTAGAACACTCTCTTGTTTTATTTTTTTTTCTCCATTTTTTCTAAGAAAATCAACCTCTCTTCCAAATGAAAAGTCTTTCTACTTTATTTTCCCATTTCCTCTCAAAAGGGGAAAGGACAAAGCCCCCTTTCTGTTACTCTTCCCCCAAAAATCCCTGAAAACAGAAAGAAACGGTCCCCAAAATCTATGAAAAATCAGATTTCGCAGGTGGGAAAGTGACATGAGGGAGCCTGCCCGAGGTGGGTGGCAGCACGTCGCGCACCCAGGTGCAGGCATCGCCTACTAGGCGCACAATATACCGCACCCACGGGGCGGCCTCGCGCCGCACGCGAAGCCCCAAAAAATGTTCCTTCCAAAAATAAAAATAAAATATAAAATGGAAAATAAAAAAATAAAAATAGAAAGAAAATAAATAAAAAAACACAATAAAACCGAAATAAATATAAGTAAATAAAATTTAAAGTATTTTGTTACAGATATAAGAACTTGACAAGGGGAATGATCGATTCTCACATTATCGCCAACAAATTGGTCCTTATTTTCATCATTGGGTAATCCTGATCTTGGACTATCTCGGGACCCGGTGTCTACAATATGGTTACTCTCTATTCTGTTTGCACCGAGGTTACGATTATGTATTATGTACCTAATGATGATATATGTTTGTGCATACATTATATGTGTCTGGTTTCCTTGACTGTTGTGAGTATTTGTCCATTTCATGTTAATTTCCCACTAAACTTTATGCTTAGCATGGGTGCTCTGTCCGTGTAGGTACTGAAGATAAAGTTAGCGCCAAGGACGTTTTGTGTTAGTCAAGGCCAACACATTTATAAAAGAACCCATATGTAGGGTTTTCATTTTTTATATAAGTTTTATCTTATGTTTTTTTGGCTTGTAATTATATATTTTAAGACAGTAATTAGATATGTATATTATTGGAATGGTTGTTGAGTAATGCAATGAGATATGGATTTTATTACAATTTCTTGTATAGTTTATTGAAATGATGAAATTTTATATTTCTAACTATTAGACATGTATTATTTTTGTACACTCTCTTATTCTCCAAAAGGGGTATAAGGGGTGTTACAATTTCTACCCCGGGTACACTGATTAATCTCAAAAAAAATACAACTCTCAACTAACCCGGTATTTGGGCCATTACATGGCCAATAGAACATAACCATTTCCAATTCATTCTTTTTCCTTCAAATCAATTCTAAACCACTTATTATTCAATTCTAACATCAATTATGCCATAAAATAAACTAAACATAACTCATTCTATATTTTTCATTCTAACCATAATATAATTACCAACGAGAAAATGTTCAATTAAATTCCAATAATTCTCAATTAATTAACATACACTCAATTTCCATCATATGTTCATTGTAACACCCCAATACCCCTCGGCAGAAATATCGGGTTGCCACACACACAAATAAGCATACATAAACACTCAAGTATAAATAAAGCGGAAGCATACCAAAACATACATAAACCTACTATAAGCAGAAACATTATGAAACCGACCATACTTGTATTAATAACCTTATAAATGTATAAATTACAAAAGATTATCACTCTTACATTACATGATCCAAAAGCCATATATTAACAATTACAAACATTCTCTTAACCGAACCTCCATTACAAAAAGAATCATAAACAAAAGAAAACTCCATTATAACTCCTAGTGGCCAGCAAATGGACAACTCTCAAAACTGAACCGAACCAGCATACCTACACGGGAAAAACACCCGTGCTAAGTGATAACGCTTCGTGGGGATATACAGAAACAAAGGACTTCTTGCAAAGTCACAACAATACATATTTATACATATATTTAGGCATACACACTTACAACTTATATCAATGAGCAAGGCATAACATTAATATGAACATAATTATCAATAACACATCTATATCACTTCCCTGTACCTTTCATGCTCACAAATATCATGTACATATTCACAATACATAACACATGCCTTTGTCATAACAATATCATATACATTTACTAAAGCATGTACCTAACTCAAGCATCAACATGAATGCTCAAATACACTTGATAGATCACAACTATACATGCCTATCCATAATCATTCAATCACTTAAACCATAGTTTGAATTCTCATTAATGGTGGATACGGGTGCACTAGATACTGACTAGCAGTATCAAACATTAGAGACCGAAGTCTCAAATCACTAGTTACCCGAAGGTAACAAAAACAGTCCAAACACAAGCAGCTGCAAAACACTAGCCCTTTATAAGCATGCTTATCTATATCCATTACCTTGACCCTTTAGGCTTTACATATAACTCTAGTCACTATATCATATACTCAAGTATCCATCCATGATTACATTTCACTCAATTCATGTACAAGTTGAACAAACCATTAAGCATATTCTTCGTACATATAAAGAATGCATATAATCTTTATAATCCATGATAAAACATATTCCAATGCAATACCACACACCATTAAAGATAAAAGACTTACATTCACAAGACTACATGGTGTCGTGCTCGTGACCCTTGCCGCGCTCGCAACAAAACCCAACACACACAGATGTTGTGCATGCGGGCCTCGTCGACCTCGCGATAGAATGCCAAAGTGGCTTCTGTCACGCTCGCGACAAAACTTGGCACAGCTCGGCCATGCAGGAGAAAGCTCAGCAGGGCTCGGCATTGCACCGTATGCAAACTTCGCCAAGGAGTGTTCTGTCTCGCTTGCAACATAATAGAACTAAGTGTTCAGCTCCAAACTACACAATCCACTCATGCACTACCTTCAAAATCATGTCAAAAGCACTTCTAAACTCTATTTCAATATAGTACACAATCAAATACTAATATCAATCAAAATGGCAAATAATCATAATGACCATAACAAGTGCTCTACATACCAAAATCTATACATATACAACATGCAAAGTTTACTATAACTCTCAATTGAACTATAGCACTAATTCAAGCATACCGATTTACCATTTACTCAAACATACAACACATACATTTCTCATAAATTACACAAACTCAGCATACCTTTACCACCTAACATAATTACTAGCTCAACTCATACATGCAATCAAATTAAAAAGGCACACGATCCCTACATCTAGGAAACAGCTGAACTCTCCTCTTCAAGTTCACACTTTCTCTTTGCCTTTTCCTTCCTTTTATCCAATGCTTCTTTCACAAATCCAATAACACACTTAATCCAATATTTCATACAATCTCAAAATCAAGAGCAGAATGAGTAGAAGAATATCACACTAATCCAATTTGTACTTACCTTCTTAGTTCACACGAAAAACCACTTCAAACCATCCAATTCAAATCAAACTCTAAATGAACCAAATGGAGGAGAAGACCAAAAGTTCAAAATGCTAAATTGAAGAACAAAAGAACCAAGAGAGAGGAAGAGGTGGCCAAACCACACATGCAAATTTGAGATAGCTTTTGTCTTCCAAAAGTCCTTATATATGCATACAAAGTGGGGTGTATGCAACACTCTCTCGACATGAATCAAAATGCCTAAAACATGCAATTAAAATTCTAACTCACAATTTTCATTAATGAATTAAAGGTTTCTATTTACATATTCCAAGAATAAAAGCCAACCTATAGCAATTATCTCAACATACCGATTTCTCAAAATACATTTTGATAATGAAATTCTATTAGATTTTAAATAAAGCAAACTTTCGAATTCCTTTAACTTATAAAGATTATGCAAAAGATACTAATAGAAAATCTGCATTCAAAAACTCTTAAAGTAGATGGAATTAAAGAATGTTAATAATGAACAAATTCATTAGATTAATATTCATTAATTATTCAGAGAAGAAATAAAAGATAAGAGATTAAGATAAAAGTCTTTCAACCCTTTTCTCAACTATTCAAATAGATTTTCTTCTCTTTGATCTTCTTCTTCAAAACATGAAAACTAACTAAGAAAATTAACTAGTGAAAAGAAACTATTTAACTAAAATGCAAAAAATTACTTAATAATCATCATCCTATTTTATAGATAACGTTATATATTTATAGAATACTAAGAGTTATGTCCTTTGGAGATGCCCCTTGCAAATGGTTCCAAAGATTGATAAAGTTAGGTGCCCCTTCAGATGACTTTTCAAGAGAAACTGCTCCAACGGTCACTTCTGTCGCGATCGCGACAATATCGCGCTCGCAACAGAACGCGGATTTGGCTTTTCCCTTTTCTCTTTTCTTCTTTCGCTTTTCTTCTTCTATCTGGCCACTCACGATTCGCAACCTCCCATCACGTGTCGTGACTTCGCGTGTGAGTCGTGACTGGTGCTCACGTCTCGCCTTTTGTAACACCCCAACCCATACGTAGGCGAACCCATCCATGAGGGAGTAAGAAGCCGCACGAGTCGGTGTGTTACCGGACAGAAGCGATACAAAGCGTATAAAAATATGGAAGAATTTAAAACTTGAGACGTAAAACTGAACATACATACTTCACAATGCACGTAAACCAAGCAGAAACATTTAGATGTGTAAGTTTACCACCATACAACAGAAGTTACAGACAGAAGATAAAATAGAGGAAGTTCTTAATAACAAATATTTACATGGTCCAGAATATTACATAAGTATCTTTACATGCTATTACATACACATTTTATACAGAATTACAAAATCCTGATAAAGAAGCTGGACAAAGTCCAAAACTCCTAGCTCCTATGTGGCCAACCCTTGCAGATGTGAGACTCGAACCGGACCAGACCTGCCACCTGCACGGGAAAAAGAACCCGTGCTAAGCGATAACGCTTAGTGGGGAGAACAAACAAAATAATATGGACGGCCATTCACAATGGTTGTCGAGGCATAACACACACAAATCTCATACTCACCTAGTCCTTACCGAGAAATATATATGCTTACGTATAATAGCTGTGCATTCAAATGTTTCTAATCATATTCATATACTTATATGTGCAACACAAACCAAATCAACATCACCATACAAGATGTAAGTATATTCATGCATAACTACATATAACTTCACATGCGTGCACCTACCTATACATCACATGTCAGTATCATTATATTTATATGCTAATACTTGTATCGTCATACCAGTACAGGTCCTCATATGCATACATTTACCGAACACGTTGGGGAATCAGGCTTTTGAAAGTACATCATGCATAGATACAGAACAACTTAATCATGCAATTATCCCGCCAAAATAACCATATACCAGTCCCGAAACTAGTACTCTAACTGTTCACACCATATTGCCCACAAATTCCTAAGCAAAACTCACTAAAGTCTACTCATACCACAATCATACTACAACACATATATACTAACTGAGAGCAAAGATACATAATCGCAATACCATCACACTTCCGTTGCGCAACATTAATCTTTAACATAAGCAACTATACGATATTGCATTCCAATCATGGTGTTCCAGAGAGCCAATAAATCTGCACTTATTAATTCACATATCTGTAATCATAACTGATCAGAACCACATGCTTATAAACACAACATAATAAATCATACACCTGCTAACTCACAATAGTGGATAACGAGTACTGAATTGTACCTTACGGGTACTAATCGAATAGAAACATCATCTTTTTCCACATTTCAAAAACATTTCACTGAACAGGACCTTAAGCAAGATCCATACATATACACATAATAGGGTTCGCGAGGAACCATTCGGGGACCTGATCAGGTTCCAAATCGTTCAAAGGGCGCTGCAGCTACACTTACATAGACTCTATTAGGCATGCCTAACTATCAACTAAATTGACTCTCGCAGGTCATGCGTAATACAAATCATGTTTCACATCATGGCGCATAATTTAACATATCACATTCATATAATTCATAACACTGTCCATGTATAATACATCCAATTGTATTAATATACTTCATAAAATAGTCCAAGTATAAACCTAAAGGTATCACAAGTTCGGAATTCAAACATTAGAATCGCAAAAGAAAACTCAATTTGGAAGCCAGGGAGTGTCGCGATCGCGACGGATGTCGCGCTCGTGACAGAGGCTACTTGCCCCCAGTCGCGATCACGCCAACCTTCGCGATCTCACGAGGGAACTATACACATCTCACTGTCGTGCTCGCGATAGGCGTCACGCTCGAGACGGTGAGCTGCTAGCCCGATCTATCGCGCTCGCGACAGTGGATCGCCCAATTCAAATCGGCAGCCAAGCGCTCGCGACAGGGACTCTGCTGCATGGCTCGGCAACAAACTCGGATGCATGCGAGGGCTGCTTTCACTAGGCTTTGTCGCGACCTCGCGACAGAGTCGTGAATTCCAACCCTTGCACGAAAATCTGCAGAAAACTCCACTTCACAATGCCCAATCTCAAACCAAACATCAGAACATCAACTTACCGCACTTCCAGCAAGCCACACATTATTGACAACATAAACACAACATCCATACCAAGAATCCTAAACAAATCATGCCACTAACAATATCCATTTACACATCTACAATATCAGCAATATTCGTCATTCATCTCAATCGCACCCACGTTAGTATGCATTTATATATATATGGTACATCATGCTTAGGTTACTCATGAAATCAATACCTATTAATACTCATCCATATTCTATTCTTCACAGAGTTGTATCTATTGTTATTTGACAAGCTAGATCATCTATCTCTATCCTACTTATAAGTTTTTCCCAAAGACAACTACTTATATACCCACTTAAATATCCTAAACATGCATAAAAACTGATGGAAAAGGTACGGGATTGATCCGGGTCAACCCTGGACTTAAAAATAGAGAAGAAAAGGCTCAAAACATGTTTTTCTGTCGTGAGGTCGCGACCCTTGTCGCGCTCGCGACAGAGGCTCGCCTCAGCTACCATAACAGACTGCTTTTTACTACAAACTAATGTCGTGAAAACTGACCTCTAAACCTCATTTTTAGGAAAAGTTTTCTTCTTCAAAAATATTCCCCTACATCTTAACTTTCAAAAGGAATAAGTTTCAGGTATATTGAACATCTATATCTCCAGATATGAACTCCACAACCTATACTGGTCAAACAACCCGACACAAAAAGAGACACTACAGTGTTAGCAAACATTCAAAGTCTTAGAGCAAGTATTGGCCCAAGGCTATTTCTATGACTTTTAAAGAGATGGAAGTAATGGTTCTAATGGCGCAAGAATCACATGGTTTGGAGTTATAAAACTCTACACGTGACAAAAACATTGCACATGGGTCAGATGAGAACTAAATAGAGTTTACCCAACCATGCACTTCACTTTCGATTCTCACACACCTTCAACTTAAGCAACATCATGCATTACTAATACATTTACCCAAACAAATACATGCATAAGACTCATATCATAACACTCAATTTACTAGAAATCATATACAAATGTATATTCATAACTCAAGAAGAATTTAGGGTAAAGACAAATTAAAACTTAATTAAAGGAATCAACTCCCAAACCTCTTGTTGCACAATAGCTGTTCTCTTCAAGCCTTAATCTTCTCTTTTCCTTTACTTTGCTTCTTCTTATCATCAATCACTTGTACAAACAAACCCACAATACTTAATTCAAACCATAACTTAAACAAAATTAGAAAAGAAAAAGAACTCAAACACAGGAACCCTAAAAACCCTAACTTACCTCTTCAATCTCACTTCCCAAGCTCCACCAAATTAACTCTAACTCACTCAAAACCAAGAGATTGAGCAAGAAACGGGGAGGAAAGGAAAAGAAAATGGAGAATGGGGAGGAAGAGATGGCCAAAAGCGTGGATTCCTCTCACCTTCACTTTGTCTTCCCTTCACACTAAATGCACACCTACCACATCCACTTGTCCACTTCCTATAGGTTCACATGTCATAATCTTACAATCCCACTTTGACTTACTCATACATGCACCATACACCAAACACACACAAGTACCTCCTACAATAATATCTCCATGGTACCAAACCTAAGTCACACCCTAACATTTTCTTATAACCCACTTTTCATCAAAGGCACCATGCTCATAAATCACTCAATAAAATCTCTTAGCCCATTTACATCCTACTACCATACACTACTAGCACACCATAATAATTCCTTCACTTGATTTCTTTAATTAATTTCTTAGCAAATAAATCCTTATTATCCATATAACTCATGAACGAATTACCGAATTAACCTCACTCACTCCGACCGAGCAAGCACATTCCGACTAGGCCCGATTTGGGGTGTGACAAATCTTCCCTCCTAAAAGAATTTCGTCCTCGAAATTCACTTACATCGGAAGAAACCCCAAAACTTCACTTCGAATCACCCTCAGACTCATATAGGGGTGTGCAAATGGTTGGTTCGGTTCGGTTTTGGACCAAACCGAACAAACCGAAAACCGAAATTTAGTATTTTTTAGAACCGAACCGCGGACCGAACTTATTTGGACCGAAACCGAATAAACCAAAATTATTTCGGTCGGTTCGATTCGGTCCAATCGGTTCTCACACAAATATAAGCTTTTTTTTAATTATTTTTTACTTATATGGATCTATAAATTAAATTAACTTATATTAAACAAAATAAAACCATTTAAAATAATAACTAAAAGGAAAAAAAACATACATAAATTTTTCATATTATGTTTCTAATATATAATAAAAAAAACATACATTAAAAATAAATACAACATAAATTCTAATTAATAATACATTCAATGTCCTTTAATTAAAAAAAATACATGTAAATAAATATAGCATAACTTCGTATGCATAACACAACAACAACTCCAATCAAGCCTCTTAAACTTGCATTCCAAAATAAAAATGATTAAATAAATTCAACTAAAACACAATATAAAACAATTGAAAAGTAAAAAAATATTTTACTGTATCAACAGTGGACTCCATATGTATTTTTTAAAAATCTGCAAATAAAAATATAAATAATTATTTTTATAAGAAGCAAGTTAAATAATTAAAACAAATAACTAAGATTATATATATATATTGGGAGTTTGCGTCTCACCTTGAGTGGTGGGAGTTGGAGTCTGAGTTTCATCTTGAATAGAAGTCTAAAATGAAAATAAAAATAAAAATAAGCAAGGATTTTAAAGGTGAAATTATTTAAATTTAAATTTTACTTAAAATAACATATAAAATAACACTTTTAGGATTAGGCCGAACAAAATATGCAATTTATAACTTAAAAATAACTTAAAATAACACTTATATAAAAAAATATAAAATATATATAAAATTGGATTAGGCCGATCCAAATATGCAATTTATATGTAAAATGACACTCATATGCATACATATATGCTGCCTCTCAAAGATTTGTCAAGACTTTTATGATCCAAAATGCTTCTATATATTCCAATTAGTGGGGCTGAAGCCAAACTTGAAAAGTAAACATTTAAAATAAAACTCTTTAAGTGATGAGATGCTGCCACATTTTAGTTCTGATATGGTAGCATATGAAGTGGAACTAATTTCTATTAGAGAATGCAATATACAGTGATCTTTGAGATTATAAGCAGTGATCTTTGAGTTGAGATTATTGCAATATATGTGATGAAAATGCATTCTCTTTATTTATATTAGAGGCTATAGAGATAAATAAAACACAATATATATATATATATAATGAATTGTTTATTATATTTTATTCTGATATAATTTCCACCAAATGCATGTTCTGTCTTTGCCAATAAGTTTTAAACTCAAATTCTTCACACCAAAATCGTTTCCATTTTCTTGCTCTTGTGGGAAATCCAATTAGCAGAATACTATAAAATTAAACCTCTTTATGTTCTAATAGAAATCAGTTTCAGCTCCTACCTTATTTACTCAAAAATCCTTTCATTTGCAATCTATATATATGCGCTAATTATGCATGAGCAAGGCAACTGAGAAAACACAGAAGGTTGGATTTTAAAACATTAATCTAATCACCATAAATATTAATATTTTATTTATTTATTTATTTATTATTTGTGTATTTTTCAAATTTTACGCATTTTATTTTCTTGTGTAAATATTTTTTAGCATAAATATAAGTAGTTTGTTAAGAGTATACAAGTATATAGAATAATCTCAAAGATCATTGCAATATATGTGATGAAAATGCAAAAGAAAGCCTCAAACGCAATTCGCACACATAAATTAATCACAAATATAATCTGTATCTATTCTAGCTGTCAATTTTTAGCCATAATATTGGCCATATACATAATATGGGCCATATCTATTCTAAATCAGTAAACTGCATTTGATATATACATCTATCGCCATCTTCATTTTGTTAATCAATTACATGTCTATGGCCTTCTTCATTTTGTTAATCAATTACACATCTATCGCCATCTTCATTTTGTTAATCAATTACAAATTGGGCAGAACAAATAAATAGCAGAAGCAGAGCAAATATATGAGCAAAAATCATAAAGTGGCTTCCTTAATCAACCCACGCAGCCCCTTTAAAAAAAAAATCTAGACACCCATGTTTGCAAGACAAATCGAAGAATAGAAGCATCAAACAGAAGAGTAGAAGGAAAAA
This sequence comes from Excoecaria cochinchinensis, assembly GCA_947683425.1. NCBI lineage: Eukaryota > Viridiplantae > Streptophyta > Magnoliopsida > Malpighiales > Euphorbiaceae > Excoecaria > Excoecaria cochinchinensis. The sequence continues at coordinate 6,467,514 of CANTUQ010000020.1, forward strand.
AAAGAAAAAAAATAAAAAAAATACAGAAGAGAGCAAACAGAACAGGAGTAGAAATGATACTTACCATGGTTACAAGACGAATCGACGATTTGTTGAAGCGAGGAAGAGAAGAAATAGGTGGAGTATGACTGGTCCGTAACTTACAGTAGATCTGCCAGATTTTGTTCTTGTTTACTTCCTTTGAGTTTTGTTCAAGGGATGACCACCTCTCATCGTGGTGGAGATGAGGATGGCTGTGGAGGTGGTGGTCTCGTCGTGGTGGAGATGAGGATGGCTATGGAGGTGGTGGTCTCGTCGTGGTGGGTGCTGTGAAAGGAAGAAAGGAAGTTAGGGATTTTGATTTAGGTAAGGAAAGGAAGAAAGGCAGCTAGGGATTCGAAAGGAAGAAAGAAAAGGAAATCAAGTTATATTATACATACATACATAATGTTCAAAACGGTGCGTTTTAAAGATTGCGGTCGGTTCGGTTCCTTCGGTTTTTTAATTTTTAGAACCGAATCGAACCGATAAAACCGAAGAAAAAATTCGGTTCTGAACCGAAAAAACCGAGAACCGAAAAAACCGAGAACTGAAGAAACTGAACCAAATAGACCAAAATCAGTTCGGTTCGGTTTTCGGTTCCGGTTCGGTTCTGCACACCCCTAGACTCATACATTGCATTCCCAAACTGTTCACTTGCTTACACTTACTACCATTGTTGTGCTCTTACTCACTTCCTACTCAACTTACACCAAACATATAATGCTTTCTTTAGTCAATGCTATACTTATTTTTTTTTTCACTCTTAATCCTTAGTAACAAATAGTACACGTATAACCTGTCAGCTTCCTCTCCATCAAAACACGTCTGCAGATGCTTATCATGTATGGTCAAAGAGATGATGATGCAATGAGTATGTGATGATTCATGTATGCAGAATAATGTGGAATAAATGCAGTTGATGCTAAAATGATGCTCTTTATCCCATCCCCATGATTCAAGATGCTTTTATTTAAACACTTTTCTGGAGATAGCTGACAGGTATATAGAGTACTATCAAAACCTTATAGAATCCAATTACCCGATCACCTCAAATTACTAAAAAAAAAAAAACTTTACTCGATCACATCAAAACAAAACTTACCAGAAGGTTCTGTCACTACACTAAGGTGCTCAACAAGTCTTGTTGGCCCACGAGTGGCTCTAAGCGAATCCTCCATATCCTTCCTAGCTTGTCGAGCTAGATTCTCTCTTGACTTCGGATAATCAACAAGCTGATGGGCTTTGCTGCCACATCGAAAACAAGCTCCAGTGAGCTTCCGACAAAGACCCCAATGTTGCTTCTGAAAGAATTGGCATATAGGAGTTTCTCGAATTATTTTCCCTGCCGACACTTCACTGCCCGAAACTTTTCTTTTCTGAGGTCTCTCCCGAACAAAATCCTGAGGAACGCGAGGGGTAGTTAATCTATCCAAAATCTGAATCAACCCTCGCACTAGGACCCTATCGTCAGAAATAGAACCAGAATCCCTAGCCGGAGGACGCTCGGAAACACTCTGATCAACACTAACTGGATTCACACTTTCTATCGTCTCGTCCACCTTCTCACTAGGGTCAGACTCCATCTAACACAACACACACAGGACAAGACACATCTGCATTAGGCCACGACACAAAACTGACTCTCAAACAAAGACTCGACACATAATAAGTAACATACAAAGACTCGATACTCAAACAAATAAGACAAATAAAATCGTCAAACCGCGCTCTGATACCATTAAATGTAACACCCCAAGTAGGAAGCCGTAGGAGTCGGTGTGTTACCAGACAAAAGCGATACAAAGCATATAAAAATATGGAAGAATTTAAAACTTGAGACGTAAAACTGAACATACATACTTCACAACGCACGTAAACCAAGCAAAAACATTTAGATGTGTAAGTTTACCACCATACAACAGAAGTTACAGACAGAAGATAAAATAGAGGAAGTTCTTAATTACAAATATTTACATAGTCCAGAATATTACATAAGTATCTTTACATGCTATTACATACACATTTTATACTGAATTACAAAATCCTGATAAAGAAGCTGGACAAAGTCCAAAACTCCTAGCTCCTATGTGGCCAACCCTTGCAGATGTGAGACTCGAACCGGACCAGACCTGCCACCTGCACGGGAAAAAGAACCCGTGCTAAGCGATAACGCTTAGTGGGGAGAACAAATAAAATAATATGGACGGCCATTCACAATGGTTGTCGAGGCATAACACACACAAATCTCATACTCACCTAGTCCTTACCGAGAAATATATATGCTTACGTATAATAGCTGTGCATTCAAATGTTTCTAATCATATTCATATACTTATATGTGCAACACAAACCAAATCAACATCACCATACAAGATGTAAGTATATTCATGCATAACTACATATAACTTCACATGCGTGCACCTACCTATACATTACATGTCAGTATCATTATATTTATATGCTAATACTTGTATCGTCATACCAGTACAGGTCCTCATATGCATACATTTACCGAACACGTTGGGGAATCAGGCTTTTGAAAGTACATCATGCATAGATACAGAATAACTTAATCATGCAATTATCCCGCCAAAATAACCATATACCAGTCCCGAAACTAGTACTCTAACTGTTCACACCATATTGCCCACAAATTCCTAAGCAAAACTCACTAAAGTCTACTCATACCACAATCATACTACAACACATATATACTAACTGAGAGCAAAGATACATAATCGCAATACCATCACACTTCCGTTGCGCAACATTAATCTTTAACATAAGCAACTATAAGAATCCTAAACAAATCTGCAGAAAACTCCACTTCACAATGCCCAATCTCAAACCAAACATCAGAACATCAACTTACCTCACTTCCAGCAAGCCACACATTATTGACAACATAAACACAACATCCATACCAAGAATCCTAAACAAATCATGCCACTAACAATATCCATTTACACATCTATAATATCAGCAATATTCGTCATTAATCTCAATCGCACCCACGTTAGTATGCATTTATATATATATGGTACATCATGCTTAGGTTACTCATGAAATCAATACCTATTAATACTCATCCATATGCTATTCTTCACAGAGTTGTATCTATTGTTATTTTACAAGCTAGATCATCTATCTCAATCCTACTTATAAGTTTTTCCCAAAGACAACTACTTATATACCCACTTAAATACCCTAAACATGCATAAAAACTGATGGAAAAGGTACGGGATTGATCCGGGTCAACCCTGGACTTAAAAATAGAGAAGAAAAGGCTCAAAACATGTTTTTCTGTCGCGAGGTTGCGACCCTTATTGCGCTTGCGACAGAGGCTCGCCTCAGCTACCATAACAGACTGCTTTTTACTACAAAATAATGTCGTGAAAACCGACCTTTAAACCTCATTTTTAGGAAAAGTTGTCTTCTTCAAAAATGTTCCCCTACGTCTTAACTTTCAAATGGAATAAGTTTTAGGTCAATTGGATATCCATAACTTTAGATATGAACTCCACAACCTATACTGGTCAAACAACCCGACACAAAAAGAGACACTACGGTGTTATCAAAAATTCAAGGTTTAGAGAAAGTATTGGCCCAAGGCTATTTCTAAGACTTTTAAAGATATGGAAGTAATGGCTCTAATGGAGCAAGAATCACATGGTTTGGAGTTCTAAAACTCTACTCGTGACAAAAACATTGCACAGGGGTCAGATGAGAACTAAACAGAGTTTACCCAACCATGCACTTCACTTTCGATTCTCACACACCTTCAACTTAAGCAACATCATGCATTACTAATACATTTACCCAAACAAATACATGCATAAGACTCATATCATAACACTCAATTTACTAGAAATCATATACAAATGTATATTCATAACTCAAGAAGAATTTAGGGTAAAGACAAATTAAAACTTAATTAAAGGAATCAACTCCCAAACCTCTTGTTGCACAATAGCTGTTCTCTTCAAGCCTTAATCTTCTCTTTTCCTTTACTTTGCTTCTTCTTATCATCAATCACTTGTACAAACAAACCCACAATACTTAATTCAAACCATAACTTAAACAAAATTAGAAAAGAAAAATAACTCAAACACAGGAACCCTAAAAACCCCAACTTACCTCTTCAATCTTACTTCCCAAGCTCCACCAAATTAACTCTAACTCACTCAAAACCAAGAGATTGAGCAAGAAACGGGGAGGAAAGGAAAAGAAAATGGAGAATGGGGAGGAAGAGATGGCCAAAAGCGTGGATTCCTCTCACCTTCACTTTGTCTTCCCTTCACACTAAATGCACACCTACCACATCCACTTGTCCACTTCCTATAGGTTCACATGTCATAATCTTACAATCCCACTTTGACTTACTCATACATGCACCATACACCAAACACACACAAGTACCTCCTACAATAATATCTCCATGGTACCAAACCTAAGTCACACCCTAACATTTCCTTATAACTCACTTTTCATCCAAGGCACCATGCTCATAAATCACTCAATAAAATCTCTTAGCCCATTTACATCCTACTACCATACACTACTAGCACACCATAGTAATTCCTTCACTTTATTTGTTTAATTAATTTCTTAGCAAATAAATCCTTATTATCCATATAACTCATGTACGAATTACCGAATTACCCTCACTCACTCCGACCGAGCAAGCACATTCCGACTAGGCCCGATTTGGGGTGTGACACCTTCTCTTCCCTTTCTCTTTTCTTTTCTCGCTGTGCTTGGCCTCTCTGTGTCGTCACAAGTCGTGATGGTCTTTCATGACTCGTGACCCTACTTCCTCAGCTCCTCTTCTTTTCCTCCTTTCCTCTGCGTTCTTCTTCGCCAGTCACGACTCGTGATCTAGCATCACTAGTCGTGACCCTTCTCTGCTTCGTGATCCTCTCCACATATATGCTTCTTCTCTTCATTTTTCACCTAAAAACACCAGTAAACACAAAAACACACAACTAATACAAATAAACATAAACTAACACATATAACATCAAATATACACACAATTTCATGATTAATTTCATAAATGCATAGAAAACATATACTAAATTATACCTCAATTAAGCTCCTATCAAATTCCCCCACACTTAATCCTTGCTTGTCCCCAAGCAAGAGAAAAAAAATAAGAAAATTTAACAGTTAGTAAAAATCATTATATAGCACTGTCCATTCAGCATATATACTAAAATTCAAAGATCAACCATCTCAAACACTCACAAATATCAGTAAATTAAAATTCAAATTATGTATTGGAAATTCAACAAATCATCTAACTTTACTACTTCCAACATAAAGAATATAAAGTCTCAAAAACTAAACATAAATCAAAGAGAGAAAATTGATCATAAAAGTTAAAAATTCTAAGATTGTTAGCTGCATTTAGGACAATTCAAGCTCACTTACCCTTAATCCAATCTCATGGCATTTTTAGACTCTATTTTTTTATTTTCTTTTTGATTTTTATTTTTGTTTTACATGGGTATAGTTTTCATTTTTATATTTATCCCATGCATAGCAAGAAAAAGTAATATGGGTGTGTTTTACGCTCCATCCCATACATTTCAATTTTGATGTATATCTTGCTTTCCTTTTCTTTTTAAGACTTGAGTGGGTGCATTTTATACTCCACCCCACATATTTTTATTTTTCTTTTCTTTTTGAGTCCTCATCCATTATTGAAAAGATAAAAGGTAAGCATTATGGCTATAGTTTCCATAGGCAACTAGAAACTTAAAATTTTAAACTAAATGAGCAAATTCTAACTTTAAAAACATGGTTAGTAAAAAGATTAAATAATCTATAATGTTGAAAGAAGTAAAACAAAATAACTTGAAAAACTTAAAACACATACCAAAAATTTTAAAAAACTGATAAAAATGAGCATAAAAAATAATTGACTTAACAACCTATATAATATACCAAAAGAACAATACTTTATATTAAAGCTTACTAAGAACCTAATTGAAAAACTAAGACACACAAATAATCATGCAATTAACATACAAAACACATACAAAAACAAATAAAGCATAAGTAAACACAAACAACACAACACACTCACTCCCCCACACTTAGAACCAACATTATCCTCAATGTGAAGAAATGAAACAAAACAAACAATTAAAAGAAAGAAGTAAAATAAAGAAAAGAAACACTCCCTTATCATGGTGAAGGTGGAGGTGATGGAACCACAAATCCAGCTTGTGTGATAAAGTTATCAAACTTGTACTCCAACCGCTTTTGACGTTGTGCTATAGAGGAAAGCTGATCTTGCATATCAGATAACATCATTGGTATGTTATGGCTAGATGAACCAACATCAGGGGCATCAGCCACATCTGCTAGAACATCTGGCAGAATTTCATCTTCACTTGCCCCCGCATCACCACCCTCTTCTGCTTGTGCTTCTACTTGTGGCTCAGAAGGTCCAGGAATATCCCTCCAACTTGATCGAGCATGATGTGGAATTTTCTGAAAATTATTACTAACCCTCTCTCCACGCACCAACACATGCTTAGTAAAATAAAGGCAAGAAAAAACTCGATAGTATGCATTTAAATCCACATTTAAATTCCTTGCAATACTAGAAATAACATGCCCATGAGTTAAAGGTGAATCGTGCTTATTAACACATTGCAACAATTGAGTAACTATCCAATAAGGCCAACATACATCCTTACGTTTATGTACACACCACATCAAAAATAATTCATGATATGAAACTCTGTTAAATTCAGACCTATTAAAAACTAGAGAAGCTAAACCCTATGCAAAATCCAATATCTCAAATCTTTAATAAACATAGACTTAGCATCTCTAGCCCTGTAAGGTGTTGGCAAATCAGTTAAAAAGTTCCAAAATTCATTTGGCTTAAAAGATTTAGGTGGAGCAGTTAAACCAATTTGAGAAAATCTAAACATCCTATTCATCATAAAATAATTCAAAGTATAAGGTTTACCAGCCATCCTAAAATCCAACCAATTCTCATTATCATCATTCTTTTTCAATGTGGTGTAAAACTCTAAAACCAAATCAGGATGAACATCTTCATACATAGATGCAAATTTCAATAAGCAACAGAATCTCAACATTTCATTAACAACATCTAACATGCCAATTTGTGTAAGCAAGGAATCAAGTACCTTCATCCACCGAAAATAAGGGAAATAGAGCACCATAATGAACAGCAATATTGCCCTCTTCAGCTTCCTGCTCAACCCTTGAAGATGATGGGTTTTTGGTTCTAACCATTGGTGATTAGTGAAATAGAGATTGAAAAAGATAGAGAGTAAAAAAAACTGGAACAGCTAACACAGAAAGAAACAAAGATGGGGGAATTACCGAAATAAATAAAGTACCAAAATAACAAAGAATAATGAAAATGAAAATGAAATAAAAAGAACCAAGTACAGATCTCTAATACAATGGATGAAATTAACAAATCCAAACGCAGGAAAAGAAACTCCTATGGAAAGTTGATGACTGTTACTGAGAAAATGCCAAACAAAACAAAGTCTAACTAACAAAGAAGTTTATGACAAAGATGAAAGTGGATTTAATTTAGAAACCGAGATGAACAAGAATCACGCAAACCCTGAGAAAATGGAAGATATATAAAAGTAATAGAATGTTGATAGGAAGAAAGAGAATAACGAAAGAAAAACAGGGTATAAAAGCGTGAAGAGTCTTTATAGAGGAAGAAAAAATGAAGAAGATAAAATGGCTATTGAGGGTATTCTACTCGTGACCGGCGCTGGGGGAAATAAAACTAACAGAGAAAAATTAAGAGTCAAGTGAAATAAGGTAGATAAGGAAAAACTATGAAACGTCACGACGTTAGGGTTTTGAAATTAAATTTCCCGCTTTTAATTTTTTTATCTTGTGTTTTAAGGCTTAAATGTTAAAATTAAGTTAAGTTAATTTAAATTTAATAACAGAAATCGGAAGAAGAAGAAAACAAAATCAAATTAATAGAAAAATAATAAGTGAAATAATAAAAGAAAAGAAAAAATTTAGAAATTACGGATGCTGCACATTATGCTTTACGAGTCGTGAGGCATCTTCACGACTCGTGAAGCTCCTCACTTACCTAGCGACTCCGCTCACGACTCGTGAATTAACTTCACGAGTCGGATGTCCTACTAGCCTCGCTTGCTGTTGCGATCGCGATACTTGCCGCGATCGCGACAGCAACCTCAAGCGCAACCTTGTTCATTCTGTAGCGATGGCGATTATTGTCGCGCTCGCGACAGAATACAACGTCTGCAAAATCCTTTTATTTTTTAAATAAAATAACACCTATTCTTACTAGTTTGACTTGTAGAACAAAAATTAACTATATTAGTAATAGTAAAAATTAATTAACAAATTAATAGAAAATAACTTAAAATAACAAAAAACACATACAGAAAGAAAATCTAATTAAGCAACCAAAACAAGAGAACAAAAATATTATGATTTCATGTGGCCCCTAGGATTTTCTTCCGTATTACTTAGAAGAGATCCTAGACTCCTAGAAGGTAAAGAACTAGCTAATTGTCCCAATTGAATTTCAAGATTATGAATAGAGGCTGCATGACTTTTAGTTATTTGGTCAATTTTTGCCTCAAGTTTCTGTTGATTTTCATCTTGAGCACTCATCTTAAAAATTATCTCCTCAATGAATTTATCAATTTTTCCTTCAAATGCTCCAAATCTATCTTGTGGTTGTTGATACCCTACACCTCTTTGTTGGTTATTATTATTATTATTACCCCATGAAAGATTTGGATGACTCCTCCAACCAGGGTTATAGGTGTTAGAATAAGAATTACCACGCCCTTGGCTTTGAATAAAATTAACTTGTTCTTCCTTATTAACCATTCCTAAATTGCAATTGTCACTCTTATGCCCTTGTTAACCACAAACATTACATGCATTTGATGAATTACCACCCATACTTAAACTATTAACTCTATGATTCAATGCTTCAATTTGGGCTTATAATGCAACCATAGAATCTACTGAATGTACCCCCCTAGCTAGAATTATTATACTCCCTTACTCTTTCAGGAGGCCACATACAATCATTCATTGACATTTCCTCCAATAGTTCAAATGCTGCTTCAGTTGTTTTTCTCATCAAGGATCCACCAGTTGCAGCATCTATTGTACCTCTTGTAGTTGGGTTAACACCATTGTAGAAGGTTTGCATTAAGAGCTCTCTTGGAAGGTTATGGTGAGGACACATTCTTTGCAATTCTTTGAACCTTTCCCAAGCCTCATACAAAGATTCATTGTCATTTTGAACAAATGTAGTGATATCCTTTATGATTTTGGCTGTTTTAGCCAAAGGAAAATATTTGGATAAAAATGCTTGGGCCAATTGGTCCCAAGTAGTAATTGATCCCCTTGCTAGTGAATTCAACCAATCTTTGGCCTTATCTTTTAAAGTGAAAGGGAAAAGCCTAAGTTTGATTGCATCAGCCGACACACCATTAATCTTAAAGGTATCACATATTTCAAGAAAATTTGCCAAATGAGCATTAGGAACCTCATTTGCCACTATTTTGAATCATTTGTAATAAGATGGTTTAATCTCAAATTGATTTGTATTTACCGTTGGTCTTACCACTCCTTGTTGAGCACCACTCAAAGCAGGTGTGGCAAAGTCCATAAGTCTTGGCGGATTTTCTTCAGCCATGATAATTGGTCTCTTATCCTTGTTCTTTTTCTTATTGGGCTTCCGGTTACTTGACAAAAACCTTTCAATTTCAGGATTTAAGGGTTCAAGCTCTTCTAAAGAACTCCTTGTACTAGGCATGAACTTTCAAATCCTATAAAACCAAAAACAAAACACAAAGTTAAACTAAACAAACTAACAAATTAAAACAAACAAAATATTGTAATCCAAAATCATAAATCAAGTTTCACAATGGCAAAATCAACATTCCCCGGCAACTGCGCCAAAAACTTGTTGAGCATTTTCTATAGATGCTAATAACCGCAAGTATACGGTATACCGAAATAGTACTTAAGAATGTCGATCCCACGAGGAACGTGATTTACACACTATTACTACCTAATTTTAACTTTGTTTACAATGATAAATTAATGGAAAAGTGATTTTAAACTACCTTAACAAATGAACCAATGAAGCCTAGTTATGGATAATCAGAAGAAGATAAAATATATAATGAAGAACTAAAGATAATGAACTTGATTTCATTGTTCTTATCAACATTTATTCATCTTTTCATGCAAGCCAAGTTGGAATATATTTTTAACTCACTCTCTCGACATGAATCAAAATGCCTAAAACATGCAATTAAAATTCTAACTTACAATTTTCATTAATGAATTAAGGTTTCTAATTACATATTCCAAGAATAAAAGCCAACCTATAGCAATTATCTCAACATACCGATTTCTCAAAATACATTTTGATAATGAAATTCTATTAGATTTCAGATAAAGCAAACTTTCGAATTACTTTAACTTATAAAGATTATGCAAAAGATACTAATAGAAAATCTGCATTCAAAGACTCTTAAAGCAGATGGAATTAAAGAATGTTAATAATGAATAAATTCATTAGATTAATATTCATTAAATGTTCAGAGAAGAAATAAAAGATAAGAGATTAAGATAGGAGTCTTTCAACCCTTTTCTCAACTCTTTAAATAGATTTTCTTCTCTTTGATCTTCTTCTTCAAAACATGAAAACTAACTAAGAAAATTAACTAGTGAAAAGAAACGGTTTAACTAAAATACAGAAAATTACTTAATAATCATCATCCTATTTTACAGCTAACGTTATATATTTATAGAATACTAAGAGTTATGTCCTTTGGAGATGCCCCTTGCAAATGGTTGCAAAGATTGATGAAGTTAGGTGCCCCTTCAGATGACTTTTCAAGAGAAGCTGCTCCAACAGTCACTTCTGTCGTGATCGCAAGAATATTGCGCTCGCGATAGAACGCGGATTTGGCTTTTCCCTTTTCTCTTTTCTTCTTTCGCTTTTCTTCTTCTCTCTAGCCACTCACTAGTCGCAACCTCCCATCACGTGTCGTGACTTCGCGAGTGCGTCGTGACCGGTGCTCACATCTCGCCTTCTCTTCCTTTTCTCTTTTCTTTTCTCCCTGTGCTTGGCCTCTCTGTGTCATCACGAGTCGTGATGGTCTTTCACGACTCGTGACCTTACTTCCTCAGCTCCTCTTCTTTTCCTCCTTTCCTCTGCGTTCTTCTTCGCCGGTCACAACTCGTGATCTAGCATCACTAGTCGTGACCTTTCTCTGCTCTCGTGATCCTCTCCACATATATGCTTCTTCTCTTCATTTTTCACCTAAAAACACCAGTAAACACAAAAACACACAGCTAATACAAATAAACATAAACTAACACATATAACATCAAATATACACACAATTACATGATTAATTTCATAAATGCATAGAAAACATATACTAAATTATACCTCAATTAAGCTCCTATCAGTGAGCTTCTTACACGTGCCCCAATGAAACTCCTCGCAGTACTCACACTTCGGCATGGTGCTACCCTTACTAGAAAGTGCCAATACACTTCCTTTGGGTTCTTGCACATAACCCGATCCTCGGGTAACCTAGCCACTCACTGTATCTCGGGCTCTTTTACCACTCAGCACACTACTATATGTTACTTTTCTCTTCTATTCCTTTCTCTGCTTAATCATTTCAGATTCCTCTAACTTCATTGCTATCGAAACCAATTGGTAGTAACTTACTGAATGCATCACAGCCATGGACGATAAAGGCCCTCTAATGCTTTCTCTTAAACCGTCCTCAAATTATCTGCACTTAAACTCTTCTGTTAACAACAAATCAGGCACATACTTACTCAATCTGCTAAATTCTTTCTCATATTCACCCACAAACATATTCTTTTGTTTAAGACGTACAAAATCCTTCCATTTCGCCTTTCTATATGCCTTAGTGACATACTATAGACACTAGGTCCTGAGGTAGCCCAGATCAGAGTTATCCAATGATGATAAGAGGCCTACTCACAGGCAAAAACGTTAAAAGTGATGATTTCCTAGTCAAATTTGCATTTTAGAATGAAAAATAAAAAATAATTAAAAAATATTTTGAAAACTAGATTTGAAAAATGGGGTTTAGAAATTATAGTATTTTTTAGTTAATTTTAAAAAAATAAAAAAAATATTTTCTTCGAATGTCGACGCGCGCTGCGTGGCGTCCGCGCGCGGCGACCAACACCCGTCGCGTACGCCGACGGGCTTCGGTCACCCCTGTTCCGTCGCAAATCGCCATAAATTAGTTTTTTTCGGATTTTAGGCCTAAAATTTGATTTTTTTATCCCTTTTTTTTAGGTTTTTAGTGATTTTTTCCATTTTTAAATTTTGAAAAAAAAAGATTTGATTTAATTGGATTTTTTCTTCTTAATTAATGGCTTTTTCCTATTTTCTTCATATAAAAAGAAAATGATGGAAAGAGGAAGGGGGGGGGGTGGGGGGGGGGGGGGGGGGGATTTCTTTAGGGTTTTTTAGGTTTTCTCCTCTTTTTTATCTCAAAACTTCTCTCTAGGTTTTCCCCTAAATAAAATAAAAATTTTAGTTCTTCCACTTCTTTTTTTTAATGGAATTTCTTCTAAAACATTTTTTAGAAGGAGTTTTGTTGTTGGAAAATTAATTTTGTGACAAAATAAAGTGATTATTTGTTCTCAAAATTCAATTTTCTTACTCTTTTTTATTACATATTTTTTTTTCATTTAAGTTTTATAAAGATTCTGATATTGAGTTTTTTTTATGAAAAAAAGGTGGATTTTGAGGCAAACAAAATAATGGTTTGTTTTTATAATCCAGTTTTCATTTGATTTTCTAAAAAAAAGTTTTTTTCCATAAAATAATTTTTTCTTGAGACAAACAAAAATCATTGTTTGCTCTTGAGAACATTTTTATTTTTTAATCAATAAAAATTATTTTTTAAACAAAGAAATTCATTTTTTTCTTGCTATTTTTTATTTTCTTTCATTATTTTTAATCAAATTTTCTCTTTTGGAATAAAATTCCAATTTTTTCTAATCTTTAATTCTAATTTTGCAAAATAAAGCAAGGAAATCAATCTATTTTTTTTCCCTCATCGAATCCGAACTCTGAGGGTAAATATTCTGGGTCTAATCTCATTTTTTTGTTTTTCTTCTATTCATTTTTGTTTCTATTCAATTGATTAATATGTATATTTTTATTGTTTTTATTTATTTATTCTATTGTTTGTATATTTGTCTTGTTAAATATGTTTATAGATTATTTTTCTAACATGTAATTAATTTATTTTTTCTTTGATTCCTCATTATTTTAACATCTAATTAATTAACTTACTTTGATTTTCTTTGCCATTTAATAATATTATGGTAATCTTGATAATATGTAAATAGTTAATTTAATTAAATCAATCTTGTATTTTTAATTCCTTTCATTACCCACACTTATGTGTTTTTATCCTTTTTATTTATTCGTTTTACTCACTTGATGGCTTAATAAATATTTTTGTTAGTTTTATTTATTTAATTTAATTTGATTGATCCATTCCATTTTATTGTATTTTATTCGATTTGACTTAATTACTAACTTTAATTTTTTTTCCTTTTGTCTATAATCTTGCCCTTTTTTTTATTTGAGCATTGTCCATGAACGAAGATGCGAGATCGAGTGATTAGGAATCTCACTTTGATTTGCACATTAAATTCCTCATTTTCCTTTATTTCGATTTATTTGTCTTATTTGTGTATTTATGTAAAATTGTTTATTTTTATGCACGTTTAAAAGAAAATCACTAAAAATATTTTTATTAATAAATTGAGTCTTTTCTGATAAAAATGGGACCAATGTCCTAATTTCTCCATCCAAAATAAAAAGTGTCACACCAAAATTGTTTTATAATAAATATGCATGCGAGGACCAATGTCCTCATCTTTAATGTATATCTTAATTTATGTATGAATCTCTTACAATTTATAATGGGTTGTATTTCGCCCCTAATATTGTTGTAATTTATTTTGCACACTTTATTTTAATTATGCTTTATTTACTGCCTCCCCTGAATGGACAATCTGAGCTTTAATTTAAACTGCACCCAATTGAATGAGGAAAGGGATAAAACGCTAAATTCAAAATTCAATTACAAAATTAGCCAAGGTAATGAATAAATGGGAAGTCCCGAACCTTCTCTGGTCTTTGGGCTCAACGAGGTGAGAGGGCCATCTCAATCTTCTATTGGGATGGGGCCTCCAAGACACCTCTTGTGTCCCGTAAAAGGCTCAAAATTGCATAGTCCTAGACGCCACGAGGCGAGCATCCTAGTGTTCTATTAGGGTGGATGCCTCTAAGACACCTCTGGTTTGCCCAAGCAAGAGACTAGAGGACCATCCTATCATTAGGGTGGAAGCCTCCAAGAAACCTCCGGCTTGCTTATAATGGACATAGCAGCGCTGTCTTAGGCTCATTGAGGCTAGACGACCTTTCCCAATGTTCTATTGGGTGGCGACTCCAATAAACCTCCTTGTTGCCCAAAATGGACGCACTTGTAGCTTCTTATAAGTTTTTATGAACCTCATCCCAAAAGCCCTGAAAGCGAGCGATTCGAGGCACCTCGGGGTTCGGCGCGCGTCACACATACCTCTTCTCAAATTCTTGGACAAAATATTCCCAAGTTGTCTCAATAAGTTGCTGGGGATTCCTCAATACCAGCTTCCACCAATCATAAGCTGGACCTTGCAGTAGAGATACTGCGCAGGTCACCCTCTAATCCTGACAGCTTATCTCTTGAAGTATCCTTCCCGTCTTCTCGAACCAATACTCAGCCAAATTCAATTTATGCATAGTCGTACCATTAAATTCCTCTGTCCCTCTCCTTCTAATAAGATTTATTGGGGCCTTAGGGGCAGTCAACCTTTCAATTAAATGCATTAATCCTTGCATCAATACTGGATCACCTTGAGATAGACCCATACCTTCAGCTTGAGGTCTCTCAGGTGCAGGCCGATTAACCCTCACTGGATTAACACTACCCGTTATCTCACCTATCTCTTCGCTCAGATCAGACTCCATCTATACTCTACACAAGACAACATCTGCATTAGGCAACGACTCTAGACAGACTCACATACATCTAAACATCTTATAGTCCTGAACCATCAACCTGGCTCTGATACCACTACTTATAACACCCTAATACCCCTCGAAAGGAATATCGGGCTGCCACACAGACAAATACGCATACATAAACACTCATGCATAAATAAAGTAGAAGCATACCAAAACATACATATACCAAAACATACATAAACATACTATAAGCGAAAACATCATAAAATCGGGCATACTTGTATTAATAACCTTACAAATGTATACATTCAAAAGATTATCACTCTTATATTACATGATCCAAAAGCCATATATTAACAATTACAAACATTCTCTTAATATAACACATTAAAAGATCATTACAAAAAGAATTATAAACAAAAGAAAACTCCATTACAACTCTTAGTGGCTAGAAGATGGAAGACTCTCGAAACCGAACCGAACCTAAATACCTACACGGGAAAAACACCCGTGTTAAGTGATAGCGCGTAGTAGGAATATACAGAAACAAAAGACTTCTTGCAAAGTCACAACAATACATATTTAAACATATATTCAGGCATACGCACTTGCAACATATATCAATGAGCAAGGCATAACATTAACATGAACATAATTATCAATAACACGTCTATATCACTTACCTGTACCTTTCATGCTCACAAATATCATGTATATACTCACAACACATAACACATGCCTTTGTCACAACACTATCATATGCATTTACTAAAGCATGTACCTAACTCGAGCATCAACATAAATGCTCAAATACACTTGATAGATCACAACTTTACATCTTCATCCATAATCATTCAATCACTTAAACCATAGCCTAAATTCTCATTAATAGATGATACAGGTGCACTAAATACTGACTAGCAATATCAAACATTAGAGACCGAAGTCTCAAATCACTATTTACCCGAAGGTAACAAATGCTAGACCCTTGCGGGCTAAACACTAGACCCTTACGGGCTAAATACTAGCAGCTGCAAAATATTAGCCCTTTATAAGCATGCTTATCTATCCACTACCTTGACCCTTCAGGCTTTATATATAACTATAGTCACTATATCATATACTCAAGTAACCATCTGTAGACACCGGGTCCTGAGTTAACCTAGATCGAAGTTACCCAATGATGATAATTGCCTTCACAGGCTTAAAAGGTTAAAAGTTATGGTTTTCTCGTCAAATTTGCATTTTAGAGTGAAAAATTAAAAAATAATAAAAAATATTTAAAAAAATTAATTTTGAAAAATGGGGGCTTCAAATTATGATGTTTTTAGTCAATTTAAAATTTAAAAAAAATAGAAAAAAATAAAAAAAATAAAAAAAAATTCGGACCGCGAGTGTCGGGCGCGGCAGCGCGCTGGCGCCCAGCACGCAGACGCCCAGGCGCCCAGCGCGCTGGGCGCGATTTGGCGACGCGCAGCGTCGCCAATGCCGCACGTCGCTAAAGAGCGACGCGCAGCGTTGCGCGCTGCGCACCGCACCGTGCGCCTCTGCGCGCGATTTCCGGGCCTCTGCGAGCGGATTTCGCGCGCCTCGCCGCGTTAGTCCCCGTCGCTCTATAGCAACGGGCGGCGTCCCTCTATGGCGACGGGCTTCCTGGCCGTCAGTACAGGGTCTGATGCCCTATTTCCCTCTTTTCAGCATTTTTTCCGATTTTTTCACCCAAAAATCCGTTTTTTATCCCATTTTTTGGGGTTTTTGACTTCAAATTAAACTCTAAAATATTTTTTTAGGTAATTAAATAATAAAACTTGATTTTATCATTAAAAATAAATGAATTTTGTGTTAAAATAGCTTTTTTTCCTTAATTAAATTAGGGCAACCTTTTTTATCCTATAAATAGTTTATGATGAAATCAAAGGAGCCTCCTACACATTTTTTAGACCTAAAATTTCCAGAATTCTTCTTCTTCTTCCACTAAAATTCCAGATTTATTCCCCAACCAAAAATCAAAAAGAAAAATCAAATGTTTCATTCTTTTTCCAACATAATTTCTTCTAAACATATTTTTTAGAGGAAGTTTTGTTGTTTGATTTAATTTTTGAGACAAATACAATAATTATTTGTTCTCAAAATTGTTTTTTAATCTTTTATTTTGTGTTCAATAAAATTTTTTCATTGATTTTGTTTTGAATCTCTTTTTTATAAAAAATTGATTTTGAGACAAATAAAATAATTGTTTGTCATTAAAATCTAATTTTTATTTGATTTTCTAAAATAAAACTTCAATCAATTTTTTATGAACAAAGTGATTGATTGTTCTTGAAATCATTTTTCTTTATTTTAATCAATAAAAACTTTTTTTGATCAAAATCATTTCTTTAGGCAAAGGTATCAATTCTTTGTTCTTAAAGAATTTTTGATCATTTTTTTTCATGTTTCTTGGAATAAAATTCCAACATTTTCATCATATTTCACTCTAATATTGTGAATCATCAAACAAAGAAATCGATCATTTTTTACCTTCATCGAATCCGAAACTCTGAGGGTAAACATTCTGGGCTTGTTTTTATTATTTCTTTTGGTTCATATCTAATTTATTTATGTATATTTTATTTTTTTGTTTTCATTTATTTTATTTTATTATTTCTTTCAGATTTGATTTATTTAATTTGTTTATATATATGATTTTTATTCACATAAATATTGATTGTTTATTATTTTTAACATGTAATTAATTTATCTCACTTTAATTCATTATTATTTTTAACATGTAATTAATAAATTCATTTTAATTGATCTTTTTGCCATGTAAATGGTTTATATCATTTGTGAACATATTTAATTAATCATATTGTTCATTTAATTGTTTTCATCATTCTTTAATTGTTTTCATTTATTATTCTTTTCTTTATCATTTTATATATTCTTTGATTTGTTTATTTTCATCACATCATTTAATCATATATCACATATAATCCATGTTTCTCATTTTATTTTGGTTTGTTAATATTTTTTATTCCATTATGATTCTGTTCATATCATCTTATTTTATTTTAATTTGTTATTCATTATTTTGTATGTTTAATTGATTTAATCACTAACATTGTTTTAATTGTATTTTGTTTTTATGTCTAAACTCATTTTTCGCTTGGACGTTTTTGCGAGCACATCGGGAGGTCCAAAAAGGCTCATTTGGTTCATATATTTATTTTCTTTATTTGTAATATTTTATTTAATTTTGCCATATAATTTCCTTGTAAAATTATTTATTTAGGCTCGCTATAAAGAAAATCACAAAAACGTTTCTATTAATTAACTTGACATTCTTTTTCTAAATAAAAGGGGACCAATGTCCTAGTTTTTCATACCCAAATAAATCATCATATCAAAACTTTTTCATAATAAATATGCATGCGAGGACCAATGTTCTCACTATTA
Organism: Excoecaria cochinchinensis; assembly: GCA_947683425.1. Classification (NCBI taxonomy): domain Eukaryota; kingdom Viridiplantae; phylum Streptophyta; class Magnoliopsida; order Malpighiales; family Euphorbiaceae; genus Excoecaria; species Excoecaria cochinchinensis. Next base: position 6,486,085 of record CANTUQ010000020.1, read on the forward strand.
ATGAATAACCCGTTTTATGTATACTTCGCACATTTACAAGAGGGAGTTGTATTCTGCTCCTTGTATTATTGTAATTTATCGCTTTCGATATTTATTTTGCTCATTTACCGCTTTCAAAATGTGAATAAATGCACCTTTCAATTAATTGCATCGTGTGGAGAGAGAGCGAATCAATGGTATTAAAATTTGATCATAAAATAATCGAAGTAGAAATAAATGAGAAATCCCGGACCCAGCTCTGGTCTTTGGGCTCAAAGAGGCTAGAGGTCTACCCTCCAAGACACCTTTTTGTGCTAAGAGACTTTAGCACTAATCCTAGGCTCTTTAGGGCGAGAGGTTTTACCTTCCATGACCCCTCTGGCTGGCCCAAAATGGATACAACGCGCAGTCTTAGGCTCTCCGAGGCGAGAGAAACTTTCCCAATGTTCTATTGGGTGGCGAATCCATGAAACCTCCTTGTTGCCCAACATAGACACACTTGCGATTTATTGCAAGATGTCAACGGATCCACAAATGCCCCGATCGCCCACGTGCGGGCGGTCGAACGGGCGGCCGCGGGGATCCGGTGCGCGTCACACCATCCATGATTACATTTCACTCAATTCATGTACAAGTTGAACAAACTATTAAGCATATTCTTTGTACATATAAATAATGCATATAATCTTTATAATGCATGATAAAACATATTCCAATGCAATACCACACACCATTAAAGACAAAAGACATACAGTCACAAGACTGCACGATGTCGTGCTCACGACCCTTGTTGCGCCCACGACAGACCCAACACACGCAGATGTTACGCACGAGGGCCTCGTCACCCTCGCGACAGAATGCCAAAGTGGCTTCTTTTACGCCCGCGACGGAGCTCGCACTCGCGACAAAACTTGGCACAGCTCGGCCATGTACGAGAAAGCTCGGCAGGGCTCGGTATTGCATGGCTTATAGACTTTGCCAGGGAGTGTTCTGTCGCACTCGCAACCCCCGTCGCTCTTGCGACAGAACAGAACTAAGTGTTCAGCTCCAAATTACACAACCCCTCATGCACAACCTTCAAAATCATGTCAAAAGCACTTCTAAACTCTATTTCAATATAATACATAATCAAATACTAATATCAATCAAAATGGCAAATAATTATAATGATCATAACAAGTGCTCTACATGCCAAAATCTATATATATACAACATGCAAAGTTGACTATAACTCTTAATTAAACTATAGCACTAATTCAAGCATACCGATAGACATCGGGTCCCGAGGCAGCCTAAATCAGGATTACCCAATGATGAAATTTTGTGTGCCTGTTTATAGGCAAAAATGGAAGTTGGAAGTGATGATTTCCTTGTCAAATTTATTTATTAAAAATAAATAAATATGGGTTTTAAAAAATATTTTTAAAAAATTATTTTAAGATAAAAAAGTGAGTTTTAAAATTATAGTGTTTTAGCAAAAATTTAAAAAAAAAAAATCACGAGTGTCCGCCTGCGGTAGCGCGCGCACGAGCGTCCCTCGCCAGCATGCCTCACGCAGCGCAGGGCGTGCGCTGCTGCGCGCGATGGCCCCTAATGCGGCCCTGTCGCCCCCCAACAGCCCTTTGGGCACTTTGGGTTATTTTTGATAGTTTTTACTCAATTTGTTTTTTGTAGAATTTAATTTTAAAATCCTTTTGTCTTATAACCCTTCAAATTCTTCAGTTTTTGGGCTTAATTGGGAATTAAATTAATTTAATTTATTCATTAAAAATTTATTTATATTGAAGTATAAAAGGGGTTTTTTGAGAGAGAATTGGGGGGATTTTTCTTAAGAAAATTGGTTTTCTCTCTTCTTCTTCTTCTTCTTCAAGAACAAGTTCTCCAAGTATTTTTAATTTTTTAAGTTAATTCTTGAGACAAATAAACTAATTATTTGTTCTTGTGAATTTTGTTACTTCCTTTTTACAATTTTTCCTTAAGACAAATAAATTAATTATTTATTTTTTGATAAAATTTTGTTATATATTTTATTTTTATAAATCAAGACAAGGAAATATATCATCCACCTTCAATCATCAAACCAAAATTTGAGGGTAAACATTCTAGGCTCCATCATTTATTTTATTTTTATTTTAATTTTTGTTTACAATTAACTAGTCATCATGTAGATTTTCAAATCTTTTGTTATTTTTTAATTTGTTCATGTGATTTAGCCATAGATTTAATATTTTTAGTATATTTTATTTTATTCTTACATATTTATTTGATTGTACATCTTTTGTTGTTATTTTCATTTTTATTATTATTATTATTATCTCTTTTGTTCATATGTTATTATTATTATTAGTATTATTATTTAACATGTTTCAACATGTTTTATTTTTTTATTTCTTGCTTGATTGTTCATCTTCCTTATTATTGATTGTTCATCTTCTTTATTGTTATTGTTTATTATTATTATTATTATTATTATTATTATTATTATTATTATTATTATTATTATTATTATTATTATTATTATTATTGTAATAGCCCAAATACCGGTTTAGAAGTGTCAGTGAATAATTTCAGGGTTATCATGATGATCGTAACGTCAAACAGTGCAGGGAGTGAGTTTGTCAGTGTCAAAGTTTAATGATAAGTGTGCCGGAAGTATATATATAGCGAACCCGGCTGTCCGGTGCCAGAAAAATTTTAATTTCGCGAAAATAATCTATGGGCCATAAGGAGTCTACTGGTGAAATTTGAACTGAAAATGGAGTCAAATTGACCTCCGAAAGTCTTTCTAAAGTTGGCATCCGGTTCGGTTCAATTTGAACTGAGATTTGACCGAGGGGTTATATATAGTAAATAAGGCCCAATGGATATTGAGTGTATAAAATAAGACAATAGAAGTGTTATCTGTGGATTTTGACAGCTTTAAAGTTGTATTTTATGGCAGAAGAAAAATTAATTGAATACGACTGGTTTAAGTGAATCGAGGCCCAAATGGACTCCGATTGAGCTGAAAATTTGCAGGGAGCTTATTTTTCATGTTTTAAGATTAATGGAATTTATTAGAAGTGAAAATAATGAGAGGAACATATAGATGCTTTGGAAAAGTGCAATTGAACCAAAAAACCAAAAATTTTGGTTTAAATTGGTTGGCCCATGTTGGTTGGACCGATTTGGTTCATTTGAGGGCTATATGAGAATAGAGGAGGCTAGATTTCTCTAGAGTAATCCAGCAAAAACTGACCTTCTTCTTATTCTTCAAAATTGAATGGTTTTTCTTAACTTCTCCTCCATTTTTTTTCTTCATTTATCCAATATTTCCCCAAAATTCTACCTCCTAGACAAATTTTAGCTTCTCTACAATCATATAGAAGTTATTAGAGTCCATTTGGAACACTGAAAGTTGGGAAAAATCAAGTGTGCAAAGTTTATGTCAAGATTTGAGGGAATAAAAGGGAATGATGGAGTTTTAAGGAGTTATGGCATGGGAAGCATGTTTATGATATGGAGAACAAGAATCTAAGGTGAGTAGATACATTATCCTTCATTTTTTATTGATTATGTGTGAATTTTAGGTTATATTTAAGTGTGAAAATGAGATTTAGGCATGTTTAATTAAATATAATGTGATATTCATAATCTATGGACTTAATATAGTGTATAAATATGTTTAAATGGAATTAAAACACAATGGTATGGAAACCTTAAGCTTGGCTAAATGATATTTAAGGAAAATTATTAAGATTAAGTGATGTTTATGGCATATAAATGATAGATATAATGTATATAACATGTTTAATGCATAATAGAGTAATTAAAGGAATTAAAAGAAATTATAATGAAATGCTAAAGTTGTGGTCGAATGGAATACTAAAGGAAATTATGAGCTATGTTGTGTAATATAGCAAGTAAAAGTTGTTTATGGCTAATATAACATGTAAATTGAGTGATTGAATGATTAAGTGAAATTAAAGTGAACTAAATAGAAAGTTTGTGTAGTGGTTGAATGGTATATAAAGGATTTAATTGAGATATAAGATAAACTATTGCATATAAATGATATTTTTAGTATGTTTAACATGTAAAGAGTGTGAATAAGTGATTAAATGAAATTAAAGTGCATGATGTGAAAAAGTGATTCATTGGCCGAATGGTATTTATAAGGAATAAAGTGTGTATTTTGATAATTAATGTAATGTAATAACATAATATGATTAAGTGATGATTAATGACTGTGTATGTAAAGTGGTAAGTGAAAAAGAAGTGTATGACAAAATAAGTGTGATGGTATAATGTGATGTTTATATGAATAATGATGAAATATTGCCCTTAGTAGTTTTCTGGTAGTGAAATCTAGTCCAGGATATAATTAGCTAGCCATAGGGATTCCACACCGCGGTACGAGTTAGGGCGACTCAATATTGATAGGCTAGTGACAGCTTATCTCAGTGTTCAGAGTAAATCAGTGTTTAGTGTAGTGCAGTGCAGTGAAAATGGTCGTACTTGGATCATTTTATAGTGTAATGGGTCTGTGGGGCCCATGTCCCGTATATCCTGTCATTAGATTTTCTATCGGGTCCATACTAGGGGCATGGTAAATAAGTGATAAAAAGGATTGAAATTGTGATAAAAGTGAAAATGGGTGAAAAGGGGACTAAAATGGAACAAATAGAACGTTTAGGGGTAAAATGGTAATTTTACAAAAAAAGGAAAAAAGTAAGAAAGTTAGGTAAAAAGTGTAAGGGTAAGGGTAAAATTGTAATTTTGACAAAATATGAGGTTAAAATAGTAAATTAGTGAAAAAGTGATAAAATACGGACCTAATTGTAATTTAGTGAAATATATAAGGTTATAAGTGGTAATTAAGTGTAAAAAGGATAAAATAGTAATTAAATAAGTAAATAAGGGTAAAAGTGTAAAATGGGAAGTAAATAAATGGTAATTAAGTGGAAAATGAGGACATAAAGGGAATTAGTGAAAAAGAAAGGACGTGGATGGCATTATGGTAAAAGTAAGGATATGAATGTAATTAATGTAAAGATGGGACATAGGTATAATTAATGGAAAAGTTAGGGACGTATATGGAATTAAGTGAAAAGATTAAGGACTTAAGTGTAAGTAATTATAATTGGTGAAGTAATTATGGAATATGTATATATTTAATGTAATTAAAGTGATTTAATAAATAATATGGTTAAAATGAGATTAATTAATGAATTAGTATAAAAATATGTTAATTGGCAAAATAGTAGTATAATTAATTAATTAATGAATTTAAGTGAATTATCATATGGAAGAAATAATTGAATAAATTATTGTATTTAATCAACTATAATGTAGTTAGTGAAAATTTATGCATAAGTGCATAGATGATTTAAATGAGTGGTTTAAAGACTAAAATATAAAATAGTTAGTTAATAATAATATTAAAAGTGGGATTAATTATAACTAGTGGTATAATTGTAATTGTAGTAAATTGAAATGGTAATGTTGAAATTAATGAACAATGTGGGGACTAAAGTGTAATGTGAGGAAAATATTATGGTAGCGACTAGATGGAAATTTGTATGCTAAATAATAAAGTAATGTAGTGGCAATTTCGTAAATATAAAACAATTAAAAGCTAAATTGTAATTTAGCATAAAGCAAGGGACTAAGTTGCAAATTGACAATAATAAGGCTAAGGAAGGGATTAAAATGTAAATATGCAATTAGGGAGTTAATAATTATGCATATCTGATAATTAGTGAGTGAATAATTAAGAATTTTAGAATAACATTGTTTGATTAAATATTAAGTGAATAAGGGATTAAATTAATTATGATTTAACTACTATGCTAGTGATAATGAAGGATAAATAGGTACATTAGTGGCGTTATTGTAAATAAGTGAAATTTATTAGACTTAAACGTAATTGATTATAACAATGCTAGTAATAATATTTACGTGTAAATGGAAAAGAAATAGACTACTAAGTAAATGAATAAATTGGTTTTATGTATATGTAAATTAAGAGATGATATTTGGAAATAAATAAATAATAAGGTAGATAATAATGATAATATAAATCAAGTGAAATGGAATGATAGTGTTTTAAATTGTAAGAAACATAGAGAGATTAAATTGTAAAGTTAATTATTAAGAGGCTATAGTGAATAAAAGTATAGTGTAAATTAATTGAATAAAGGTAATAAGTAGGATTGGCAAATTAAGTGTAGACAAAATAATTAGAATATTAGAAGTGCCTAATTGAGTATATTGGGAAATAAAGATTTTCATAGTAAAAGTGATTAAGGATAGAGCAATTAATAAATAGTGTTAAGATAAAAGAAAATAGGCAGGCCATTATTATGAATAATAATATAAGTGACCAAAGTCGAATAAAAAATAACATATTAGTGATGAAATTTATAATGACGTGTATGTGGACCAAATAAATAGTAAAAAGAAACAGTTATAGGTCAATCGATAGCTAAATAGTAAGTGAAAATTGTTAAACAAAATGAGTGTCTAAATGAAACGAACTTGATAGGTGATATCATAAAGTAAAATTATTGATAAGTGTAGACTCGAAATAGTAAAGAGAATGTTAGAAATGCAAAGAAAGTAATAGTATTTGATCATTGTTACTAATAGTGAAATAATGACAAATTATTAAGTAAGTTGATAAATAATTTAGTATCTGCAATTAAATTATAATTGAGCATCCAAATTGAGAAAACAATCTAATAGGTTATTTACAAAGATAAAAGTATTAAAAAGAGATACATATGAAATTGATCATAAATGACAAACTGAACAAGGTGTTAAGCGACAAGATGTGCACATGATAAAGTTAGTGATAATAGTAATGAAAAGAATAGAACAAATAAACAAGGTAAAACACCGACATTGACAAATAATAGTGAAATTGACGACTATAAAAATTAACAGTGTAAATGATAGTGAAAACGATAAGTGCGCAGATTAACAGTGCAAATAACGGTGAAATCGATAAGTGTAAAGGTTAACAGTGTAAGTGATAATGAAATTGTTAATGGTATGTTAGCAAATAACGAATTGCAGAGTAATGATAAAGGTAAAGACATTGATTAGTGATAATAGTGACAGTGATAAAGATAAGAATAGTGAACGTCACAAAAGTATGTTATAAACTATTTAAAAAGACTTAGAAATAATCGCCTCCATAACCTAAATACAGTAAAACAATTAAGTGATCAAGTATGCAAAATTAGTATGGAAAACTTAAGATAAGTATCCACCACTGGGCATTTAAATGCTCAGCGTGTAGTGTGTTAAATGCACGCAGGTTATAATAGTTAGACGTGGCCGAAGACGTAAAAGCAATTGAAAATTGAGCAACAACAAGGACCGAAGGATTTGCATGGCCTGTATACGAGCGTAGTTGGGGAAAGCTATGGTATGGGTAGGTAATTTATGTGTTAATGTATTGTTATGTTATTGTGTATGTATTGTTATGTTTGTTAAAAAAAAGAATCAGAGCTTTCAAGTGTATCATCAGTGATTGGCAATGCAGTGCAGTGTTGTGACATCCGGTATCCGCATCATTTACGGGTATAAGGGTGTTACAATTATTATTATTATTATTATCATCATCATCATCATCATCATCATCATTAGTATTATTATTATCATTATCATGATTATTACTATTATTATTACCCTTGTTGTTACTCTTATTATTATTATTATTATTATTATTATTATTATTATTATTATTATTATTCTTGCTTATAGTTATTATTATTTGTTATTGTTATCATTATTATTATTTTTATCATTTATGCCTTTTATGCATGTTGAATGGTTAATATATTAAGTTACATATTTTTATTATGTCATTTGATTGATTTGTCATACATCATGCCTTTTTATTTTATTTATTTCAATTCATTTTTACATGTTATATGTTTAAATTCATTTTTTTATTACTAACATCAATTTTATTTGTTTTTTTATTTCAATATTTATTTTTATGTGTGAGCTTTTCCAATGGCAAATGGGAGCCCATGGAGATTTGAAGACATCATTTTGGTGGGATTTGTCATATTTTAATATTTTTAGTATTTTCCATTAATTTGCTTTTATTTGTTTTTATTATGTAATATGTAATAAATTTATTTATTTTTATGCACGTTAATTAAAAGTCACGTAAAAGGTTTTATATTAATAAATTGGGACTTTTTCTAATAAAATGGGACCAATGTCCTAATTTTAACCCATAAAAACTCACTTTTAAAAAGAAAAATTAATTTTCTCAAAATGTGATCACTCATCCCGATTTTATCGATAAACACCAAAAAGAGCTCTTCGATTTTTTCTAAGTGAAAATGAGGGAACCAATGTTCCTAATAAATGTCCCGATTTATGTATGATTTCTTTTATTTTATTCTTCTTGTGTAGTATTTATTTCGGGCCCTTGTAATTAATTTTGGTGCAATTCTATTCATTTATGCCTTTTTATTTTGGGGGATTGTTTTGTCCCATTTTTTTCACTTGTAATTTTTTATCGTATTCTTTATTGCTTTCTTTACTGCTTTTCCAAAAATTCTTGAAATGCGCTTTAAATTTATTGTATGATCGCGTGAGATGAGAGATGGAATTTCAATTACTAAAAAATCATTTATAACTTAACTTAAGGCATTAATAAGAGTGAAGTTCCGAACACCTTCTTTGGTTTAAGACCCCCGAGGTTAGATGAACTTTCCCAATTTCTTGTAAATTAGGTGGCGACTCCAAAATATCTCAAAGGTGCCTAGAGGCTTCATGGGATTAGATGATCTTTCCAGTGTTCTACTAGAAAGAGGTGTCCAAAATTTCTCATGATTGCCTAAGATCAAAAGACGAAACCCCTCTCAGGCACTAAAAATGGGTCCTTAGGAACCGGTCGGGTCCGGCGCGCTTCACAGTGGCGACTCTACTGGGGACTTTGAAACTTTGCTCCGAAACTGTCTTGGTTAATAATATAATTGGGTTTTTAAAATTAAAATTCTATCTCTTTTCAAAAAATTGCATTGCATCCATGCTAGAGCCTTAGAATTATGCTAGTTTGGTCCCTTTCTTAACCCCGGTGCATTCCTGAAGCACGACCCTACGTTCACTCAATGTGGGGAAGTGTTAAGGATAATCACCAGCCCAAGCCTCGTACCTTATGGTATATCAAATGGAGACCTAATTAATCGTTATGCTCGTGATGAGCTAGACCCGTTGGCAGGGATCATGCTTAGGTAGCCCTAAAGTATCACTACTTTTGACCAAAGCTCATGTAATGGTAATAGAAACCTCCACTAGGTGATATGTACCCTAATAATGTGCTTGTTATGTGGTCCCTCATATATTGAACAAATTCAAACATATTAACTGGACACTCATCAAAGGCTTTCATGCCCCGGTGGGCACATTTTTAGTCTATTTGAAAAGTCCAAATACATAATGGCTAAAACTCATATGCATGTGCTTTAAATTAAGAGTGTTATGCTGCTGGTTTCCCACCACGCACCATATGCACCCACTGGGTTCCCCGCTGACCCATGGGTCAAGCCCACCTAGGAAAGAGACTGTATGACCTCCTGTGTGGGAGCAACAAAGTTGGAAGGATTTACTTGCGTGTATGTGATTGTCTATGCTGCATCAACATGATCATGTATTGTATATATCATTCATGCATCATTCTAACAGTTAAAATTTTTTAGCCATCATAGATTCACCTAAGTGGACGAGGGGTTCTAACGGTCGGCTAGTGAGGATAGATCTGCCCCTTTAGTTGACAGAATTAGTGTCTAATTAGAATTTCGAGCCGCTCTCAATGACTAAAGAATCATCCATAGAATCATCAATGGCAGAGGAGAACGGAGCTTTAACCACTCAAGTTCTTGCCATGAGACTAGAGGATTTTGAGTGGAGAATGTTAGAAATGATGGGCACCATGGCTGATAGGGTTGCTTATCCTCCTGCTGCACAACCACCTGCTGCTCCATGACCACCTGTTGCTCCACAACCACCGATAGTCCATGCTGGGGGGCAAGGTGAACCGCTTGCTCGTGAGGAGGCTCCTCTTGTTGATAATGCTATCTACCAACCCATTAATGAGCATGGAGGTTTAGTGCTAATTGAGCTAAGAAGGGCATGGATCCCCAATCCCGAGGAGGACTTTGTAATGGAGGAAAGAGATCAGGAGGCAGTAGCACCTCAAGTTGTGAGTTGTAGAGCACCCAGGGCAGAAGATGAGGCGATGAGAGGGATGAGGCAACAGATTGAAGCAATCACCCGCATGCTATCAGCGAAAGGGGATCAACCCCAAAGATAGAGATCTAGGGGATGAAGAGTTGTTGCCCCAAAGATTCAAGACGCCTGAGCTGCCGAAGTTCGATGGTACTTTAGATCCATCTGCACATATAAAGCAGTATACCCTAGTGATAAAAGGCACAGGGTTGACCAAGAAATAGAAGGTGGAATATTTCTGCCTTAATTTGGTAGGTCCAACTGTGAAGTGGTACCATGGGTTAGACAGGAAGTCCAAGGAAGATTGGGAACTTTTGACTGAGGAGTTTATGAAGCAGTACGACTGCAGCACAAGAATGGAGGTCACCTTAAAGGACCTCGAGCTTTTACAATAAAAGAATGATGAGTCATTCCATAAATACCTTACAAGTTAGAGAAACAGGGTCATGGAGATGAAGAGAAAGCCTGACACTACTGACTAAATCAGGCTATTTATCAGGAACTCTTGCCCTTACTTGAGGGACTTACTCAGCTTTAAAGGGCTCAAAGACTGGGAGTCACTTAAGGACATTGCTGTGGAGGCTGGGGGGGCTTACCTAGCAAAGAAAGCAAGCCAAAATAACTTTGCTGGGAAAGGTTATGGCAACCAATCAAGGTACAAATCAGGCAGTGCTGGAAGCAGTAATAATAGAAGTGGTAAGACGACCGAGGTTTCAGCCACCGAGGTTAGATAGGGTCAAAGGTACTGCTCTAATTTGGGCTACCCTCTGTTTTGGGTATTGGAGAAATTGACAAAGGAAGGCAAGCTGAGACCATTACCACCCAGGCCAGCCATGAATCAAGGAAAGCCGGGGCATAGAGATGATCAATACTGCGCTTACCATCAGCACACTGGGCATTTAATAGATTACTGCCGAACCTTAAAAAATAAAATTCAAGATCTTATTGATTCCAAGGAGATCACTGACCCTGAGAAGAGAGACAATTAGAAGAGGGCAGGCTATAATTGTAACAACCCGGATTACACCCTAGTAGGATTTGTTGTGCTTTGGTAAGTATATGATTGTGTATTTGTAAGAAAGGACACATTTGAATGAGTGCATGGGTGAGTGGAGGAATTGGAAAGAAGATTGGTCAAGATTTGCTTTAAATATTTCTGGTTAAGGTTCTGTTAGCGCGACAGAACAAGCCTTCTGAAATTCGTGAAAACATGATTTAAGTGGATTTTTTATTTGGGTTTTTGGACAAGAGGCGGCATGCATGGAGTTTGGAAGGGAGAGTGGGACACATGTCTTAAAGTAGATATGTGGCATGGAGAGAGGGTGCTATGTGGATTATTGCATGCAATATAAGGATTTTTGAGTGAGAAAATCTGTCTTAAGGGAATTGCATGCAGATTTTCTTTCCTCTTTTCCCTCTTCCTCATGTTTTTCTGTCTCTCTCTACTCTTCTTTCTTTGATTGTTTGGTTTATGGATTAATTGAAGATTATAATAAAGGATTTAAGTTAGAGGTAAGTGTTGGATTGAGTTATGCTTCTTCTACTTTTTCTTTGTGGTTTGCTATTTGAGATTTTGGAGTAAGAGATTATTTTTTGATTGGATATTGCAAGAAGTTGAGGATTGAAAAAGGCAAGGACAAGATTTGAGATTGGGGCTTTCAGCTGCACTTCGAGAGGTTTGGGATTTCTTTGTTAAGTCCTTGTATGGATGTATGTTGATTGGTTTGGGATCGAGTGCCACTTATTTTCTTTGCATGCTTGTGTAATATGCTTTGATACCAGTATTTTGGGTTGCATGTTGTGTTTTGAGTTAGATTTAAGTCATGCATGTGGTTGCAATTTGGATTATTTGTTAAGTTAGTGTTTTGCCATGAAAGCATATTGGTTATAAGTGTGCTTAGTAGTGTATTTGATTAGGATGTGTTTATAGGGTAGTTGTGTTTTTCGGATGGTTATGATATATATATGATTTTGTACTAATTGATGATTATTGCCATGTAATGATTTTTGGGTATAATCTAAGTGATGGCCTCTAAATCCATGCATGTTAATGTTAAAGGTTGATATGAGTTTTGGACACATTTGCACGGTGTGATTTTGGCATGTGGATCTAATGATATGCTTGCTATAATTTATTGTTAATTTGATATATGAATATGTTAAGTAGTGATTTAAAGTTTTGATATGTATACAGTATATTGCGTGTTTAAGGTTATAAGCATATGTGTATGATTGATTGATAGGTAAGTTGGAGTGTGTACGTTTGGGTTGTATATCTTTGTTCTATCGCGAGCATGACATCATCGCGAGCGCGACAGAAGCCACTTTGGCATTCTGTCGGGAGAGCGATGAAGTCGCGAGCGCGACATTTGCAAGACTTGAATTATGTCGCGAGCGCGACAGTATGCAACTCTGTTTGCCTAGTTCTTTGAAGTATTTTTGTATTGGGCATTGCTTTGGTATGTGTTTGTGCATGATCAAGGTAGATTATATGCATAATATTGATATTGATTGTACACTTGAAGAATTATTTAGTTGTGCATAAATTGGTAAGACATGATTGTTAATTGATCTTTTGAGTGGTTATCAATCACATGACCTATTGTGTTAAGCCTGATCAATCAAGTTAGTGGATAGATAAGCATGCTTATAAAGGGCTTTGCGCAACTGCTTTGTAGACCGTTATGGTATTTTATCTAAAGATTTTAGTCTCTTTTGTTACCTTCAGGTATTCGAATGTTTCCAAACTTATGTCTTTTGTTTATAGATACTGAGTTTTTACCAGTATCTTCAGTACCCGTATCCACAATTTATGAAAGTTCAGGCTTCCTGTTTGCTTTTGTTATGTACAAGCTTATGCTTTTGATGAGGGAATGATTGTTTTGAGCATTTCATAATAATGCTTTTGGCTCGGCTATGTTTGTCAGATGGACATGTATTGTTAAGAGTAAGTTATGTGATATGTAAATAATAATGTAATGGTGCTTTTAGCATGCTAGCTTTGATAAGGATTGAATTGTGTATGTTATACCTTTATATTGATATTATAACTATGTCTCTATACAATATTCTTATATTGTTTCGCTTGCTTGGGTAATATTGTGTTTGGTTCATCCCCACTAAGCGTTATCGCTTAGTACGGATGTTTGTTCCATGTAGGTTTGCAGGGTTGGTTCGGTTTTAGAGTCACGCATCAGTTGGCCACTAGGAGTTTGAAGTCTTATTTTTGTTCTAGTATAGGGATTTGTTTGTTTAGTCCGCCTTTGCTGTATACATTTTGTAAACGTTTTGAAAGGCATGTAATTCTGATATGGAAATGTAATGATTTTGTATATGTATACTTTATAAGTTCAGTAATGCAAGTACATATGTTATTCATGAATGCTTCGCTTATGTTCTATTTTATAAGCTTTCACTTTAGTTATTTGCATGAATGTATGTGTTTGCGTGTGTGACATCCCGATATTCCTCCCGAGGGATATTGGGGTGTTACAATTATGTGGTATCAAAGCCCGGTTTGATGGTTCTGGTCTATAACATGTTTAGATGTGTATGAGTCTGTCTAGAGTCGTGGCCTAATATAGATGTTGTCTTATGTAGAGTTTAGATGGAGTCCGATCCCAGTGAGGAGATAGGTGAGACTTTGGGTAGTGTGAATGCAGCGAGGGTTCGTCAGCCTACACAAGAGAGATCTCGAGCTGAAGGTGTGGGTCCGGCTTATGGTGACCCTGTATTGATGCAAGTGATGATGCAACTAATTGAAAGGTTAACTGCCCCTAAGTGTCACACCCCGTTTGCCCCCTAGTAGAATGAGCATGTCTGTATGTGCAAGCATTTGCATGTGTTCAACATATCATAAGGGTATTTTAGTAAAATGCATGTTTTTGGGGTTTATTAGCATATGGTTATACGTATGACATTAGTGTGTGAATTAATTGGGATATGGTTGTGTTCACTTAAGCTTATCATATTAAGGTGTTTTAAGATGGGAGTGCATTGTGTGTGTGTTCATACCATTGTAGGGTGTTCATTAGTTGGGAGTACATTGTGTGTGAGTAGTGTTTGCTTGTTGGGTGTGAGTGGTTAGTTTCACGAATAGGAAATTAACACATGCTTAGGGCAAAGAAAAGAAAAAGAAAAAGGAAAGAAAGAAAGGGAAAGGGCAGATTCACGTTTCCTTCTTCCCCTCATTTTCTTCTTCTTCCTTTTCTTTTCTCCAAGAACCCTAGTGTGGATTCAAGTCTTGTTGGTGGAATTAATCCTCTCTTTGCATCCTTTTTGGTAAGTAAATGTATCCTTCTCATCTTGTTTTTCATTTGTTTTCTTCTTCTTCTTCTTTGGGTTTAGATTTAACTTAGGGTTTGTATTTTTGGGTGTTCTTTGATGTGTTGTGTTTAGCTGAGGCTCCTCGCGATCCTAAGGGCAAGGATATTGCTGGGACTAGCGGAGCTAAGTGATTGAAGCTTTGAATTTCAGGTCTGGGATTTTGCTTGAGATAATTGTTTGAATTTGAACTTACTGTAATTTAGGGTTTATGTTCTTGAGAAGCTTAAATGCATTTATGCTTGATTTAGTTGTTTTAATTTCTGAATTAAGTTTTAATTATCTTGTTTATGCTGTATGGGATGTCTTTTGGAAGGTAAGAACAGATTTGTGTGGTTTTGATTCAAGTTATGGAATTGATTTTTGAGTTCTAGAATTCTGGAAAATGGAAAGTCGTATTACTGTTGAATTTTCCCGTTTATCTGTGTCTGTCGCGTGACTAGCCAAGAGAGAGGCCAGTCACGAGTCGTGACTCCCAGTCACGACTCGTGACCAGCCAGTGAGGCCAGTCACGAGTGGTGACTGCCAGTCACAACTCGTGACCGGCCAAGAAGAAGCCAGTCACGAGGCATGACTCCCAGTCACGACTCGTGACCGGCCAGAGAAGGCAGTCACGGGTGGTGACTACCAGTCACTACCCGTGACCAGCCAAAAGAAAGAAGCCAGTCACGAGGCGTGACTCCCAGTCACGACTCGTAACCAGCGAGAGGAAAGGGGCAAGTCATGACCCATGACCAGCAAAGGAAGAAGCCAGTCACGAGGCGTGACTCTCATTCACGACTCATGACCAGCCAGAGAAGGAGGCCAGTCACGAGTTGTGATGCCAGTCACGACTCGTGACCGGCCAACCTTGTTGGTCACCCCCGTTTGGCCTATTTTCTGAAATTTCCCGGTTTTAACTCAAAAATGAATTTCATATTTCTTCCGAATGGACTTATACTACTGTATGATGCATGTCATACTTTTATATGCTTTGATATGAGTGATATCATGATTCTTCAGATGAATTGTATGCGGTACTTTGAATTATGAATTGAATGACGCATAACCTGCTAGAGTAAAGTAAGTGGATAGTTAGGCATGCCTAATAGAGTCTTTTAGCTGCAGCCCTCAGTTCAGTTTGGACCCCGATCAGGTCCCCGTTTGGTTCCTCGCGAACCCCTCAGTATTAAGATCTTGTTTAAGATCCCCTCAGTAAAAATATTGTGTTTTTGATAAAAATGAAATGACTTTTGATTTGTACCTGTGAGGTACCCTCAGTATTCGATTCGTACCCGTAAGGTACCCTCAGTACACTCGTTATCCACTACCTCGAGTCAGCAGGTGTTCATTAAGTGTTCGATTGGTTTGCTGTGCTCTGTTTGGCTATATAAATGAGATATCCGAATGAGTATAATGATGAGATATATGTTGATTATTTTTGGAATGGATATGAATCTGAGATGCAGAATGTATGACTTTTAAATGTGAGCATGTTTATATGGATTATGCTATAAACTATTGCATTTGCCATTGTGAATGTGTTTTGGCTTGATGACCATTGTGAATGGCTGTCCATATTTTATGTGTGTTTCCCCACTAAGCGTTTATCGCTTAGCACGGTGTTTTTACCCGTGCAGGTGCGGAAGGAGTTTTGCTTTGAGAGAGTCGCCGCCGTCAAGCCAACACATAAGGTTTTAGTGTAGGGCTTAGCTTTTGGTAATCTTGATGATTCTTTTGTATAGAACTCTCTTGTATCAGTTTTGTTTTAGCTTCCACTTATGTACTTATATTTTGGTTATGTAATATCTTTTGTTTCAGCTAGTTGATCAGAACATTATTGTGATGATTTTATTATATTAATGTATGATCAGCTATTGCTTTCTTTTCCTTTAAAGTTTTTAATTATCCCTTATTTTGGTATGTATATTATGTATGATTTGCTTTGTATCTGTTTGGTGGCACCTTGACTCATACGGCATCTCACTCCTTATCGGATGGGATCGCCTACGTATGGGTAGGGGGTGTTACAGTTTTTCGTATCAGAGTCAGGTTTAGGCATTTCTGGGTGTTGTTGATGTTATGTTGAGTTGCTTAGATGTGTATGTGTCTAGATCTGTGTTGGCTGATGTGGTTGTTTCTTATTTGTTTAGATGGCTTCTAATTCTGCTCGTGGATCACTTGAGGACTCCGCTGAGAGTGTGAACCCTCAAGCTGTAGATCAATCAATTTCTGTGTCGGCTCAGCATGCTAGGGTCCAGTCCGAGGCCGCAGCCATGCCTTTTGAGGCTATGTTTAGATTGCATCAGGACATAGCTGGGGTTTTGGAGAGAGTGACTGCTCCTAGAGCCCCTATGGAGAACTTGAGAAGGGCTGGTGTTGAAGACTTTTATGGCACAGGTTTGGATGAGTCAGAGATGGCTGAGAAATGGTTAGATAAAGTGAAGCATGCTTTGAGAGAGATTCGGTGTCCTCCCGACCAGCAGGCAGTGTGTGTACTAGTTTTACTCCAAGGGTCCGCTTTTGAATGGTGGAAATTGGTTTACAGGCATCCTCAGCTACCGGATCCGATCACTTGGGAGTTCTTTGAGGGTGAGTTCACAAAGAAGTATGTTACTCAGACTTATAGAGATGCTAGATGGGCGCAGTTTTTGAGTTTGAGGCAGAGGGCCATGTCAGTTTCAGATTATGAGAAAGAGTTCAATCGGTTGTCTCGCTATGCTCCGCATGGGGTTATGATAGATGATTTCAGATGCAAGCATTTTGAAGCGGGGTTGAATGAGTCTTTGAAGATTGCTTTGATTTCTTTGATGTGCATGCCTGGGGTGAGTTACTATCAGATTGTAGAGGCTGCTGTGAGGGCTGAGAGATCAGAGACTGTGATGAAAGAGAGGGCTCAGAGGAGGAACCCTTCTCGTGGAGGATCTTCTTCATCCTCGGGTAAGAGATCGAGGAACCCGCAGGATGAGTCATCATCTGGCCCGACTTCTAGAGGTAGAAGTCAGGGTTCTGTAGCTGTGTCAGGTTCTAGTAGAGGTGGCAGATCAGAGACTACATCAGTATGTCCTCATTGCAGTAAGACTCATCGGGGTGAGTGTAGGTGGCTCACTGGTGCGTGCTTCAAGTGTGGGAGCACTGACCATATTTTGGCTAGTTGTCCGAGATTGCATAAAGATTCAGGCTCCCAGAGAGAGGCTAGCAGGGTTGGTTCGAATGCTTCGTAGGCTACCCATGGTAGAGGTCAAGGTGGTCGACCTAGAGAGGGTGTTGCATCAGAGACAGTGGAGCGTAAGTTGCCAGTCGCAGCTAGAGCATATGCTATGCAAGCCAGAGAGGAGCAAGATGCGCCTGATGTTATTGCTGGTAAGTTCCTACTCCATGACACTGAATTGTATGCTCTAATTGACCCTGGTTCCACACACTCATACTTGTGCACAGATAAAATTGTTGATAAGTTGTATGTAGCTGATCAGTTAGATTATGAGATATGTGTGACCAGTCCATTAGGGCATAGTGTCAGTGTGAGTAGAGTCTTTAGGAGTTGTCCTCTGATGGTTGAGGGAGTTGTGCTTCCAGCGGATTTGATTGAGTTGCCTTTCAGAGAGTTTGATCTGATTCTGGGTATGGACTGGTTGGGTAAGCATCGGGCTGTAGTTGATTGCCATAGGAAGACAGTTGTGCTTCGGGATAGAGGTCAGTCTCCTGTGTTTATGAAGGGTTTGGGTGCTAGTTCTTTGAATAATGTGATTTCTGTGATGCAAGCCAAGTGGTTTATCAGGAAAGGTTGTGAGGCTTTTCTAGCGGTCGTGTTGGATTCCAAGAGAGATCAAGTTCAGATTGAGGATATTCCTATAGTGCGGGAGTTTAGTGATGTGTTCCCGAGTGAGTTGCCTGGGTTGCCTCTTGAGAGAGAGGTCGAGTTGTCCATTGAGATTATGCCGGGTACCACACCTATTTTGAAAGCACCTTATCGAATGGCTCCTGTAGAGTTGAGAGAACTTAAAACTCAACTATAAGAGCTATTGGATAAGGGGTTTATTCGACCTAGCATATCTCCTTGGGGAGATCCAGTTCTGTTTGTCAAAAAGAAAGATGGATCTCTGCGGATGTGTATCGACTATAGGCAAATCAATAAGGTCACAGTGAAGAATAAGTATCCGTTGCCTAGGATTGAAGAGTTGTTTGATCAGCTTCGAGGTGCAGGTGTCTTTTCCAAGATAGATCTTTGATCAGGGTACTATCAGCTTCGAGTTCAGGATGCAGATGTGGTTAAGACTGCATCTAAGACTAGGTATGGCCACTGTGAGTTCCTTGTGATGTCGTTTGGTTTGACCAATGCTCCAGCGACTCGTGATCGGCCAGAAAAGGCAGTCACGGGTGGTGACTGCCAGTCACGACCCGTGACCAGCCAAAAGAAAGAAGCCAGTCACGAGGCGTGACTCCCAGTCACGACTCGTGACCAACGAGAGGAAAGGGGCAAGTCACGACCCGTGACCAGCAAAGGAAGAAGCCAGTCACGAGGCATGACTACCAGTCATGACTCGTGACCAGCCAGAGAAGGAGGCCAGTCACGAGTTGTGATGCCAGTCACGACTCGTGACCAGCCAACCTTGTTGGTCACCCCCGTTTGGCCTATTTTTCGAAATTTCCCGGTTTTAACTCAAAAATGAATTTTTTATTTCTTCCGAATGGACTTATACTACTGTATGATGCATGTCAAACTTTTATATGCTTTGATATGAGTGATATCATGATTCTTCAGATGAATTGTATGCGGTACTTTAAAATATAAATTGAATGACGCATAACCTACTAGAGTTAAGTAAGTGGATAGTTAGGCATGCCTAAAAGAGTCTTTTAGCTGCAGCCCTCAGTTCAGTTTGGACCCCGATCAGGTCCCCGTTTGGTTCCTCGCGAACCCCTCAGTATTAAGATCTTGTTTAAGATCCCCTCAGTAAAAATATTGTGTTTTTGATAAAAATGAAATGACTTTTGATTTGTACCTGTGAGGTACCCTCAGTATTCGATTCATACCCGTAAGGTACCCTCAGTACACTCATTATCCACTACCTCGAGTCAGCAGGTGTTCATTAAGTGTTCGATTGGTTTGCTCTTCTCTGTTTGGCTATATAAATGAGATATCCGAATGAGTATAATGATGAGATATATGTTGATTATTTTTGGAATGGATATGAATCTGAGATGCGAAATGTATGACTTTTAAATGTGAGCATGTTTATATGGATTATGCCATAAACTATTGCATTTGCCATTGTGAATGCATTATGCCTTGACGACCATTGTGAATGGCCGTCCATATTTTATGTGTGTTTCCCCACTAAGCGTTTATCGCTTAGCATGGTGTTTTTACCCGTGCAGGTGCCGAAGGAGTTTTGCTTTGAGAGAGTCGCCGCCGTCAAGCCAACACAGAAGGTTTTAGTGTAGGGCTTAGCTTTTGGTAATCTTGATGATTCTTTTGTATAGAACTCTCTTGTATCAGTTTTGTTTTAGCTTCTGCTTATGTACTTATATTTTGGTTATGTAATATCTTTTGTTTCAGCTAGTTGATCAGAACATTATTGTGATGATTTTATTATATTAATGTATGATCAGCTATTGCTTTCTTTTCCTTTAAAGTTTTTAATTATCCCTTATTTTGGTATGTATATTATGTATGAATGTATGATTTGCTTTGTATCGGTTTGGTGGCACCTTAACTCCAACGGCATCTCACTCCTTATCGGATGGGATCGCCTACGTATGGGTAGGGGGTGTTACACTAAGGCTCCAATGGATTTGATTACAAGAAGAGAAGTAAAGGAATTTAATGGAACAAATATGGATCAATCGGATTTAGCTGAATATTAGCTAGAGAAGACGGGCAGAATTCTGCAAGAGATTAATTTTCCAATGGATCAGAGAGTTATGTGTGCTGTGTCTTTATTGCAAGGCCCAGCTTATGACGGGTGGAAGTTGGTGTTGAGAAATCCCCAGCAGCCTATTGAGATGAATTGGGAGTTCTTTGTGAAAGAGTTTGAGAAGAGATATGTGACCAAGGCCTACAGAGAAACTAAGTGGAAGGAATTCATGAGTTTGAAGCAGAAAGGCATGTCTATGAGTGATTATGAAAAGGAGTTTAGTCGGCTAAGTAAGTATGTGCCAAAGATGTTGCTTACTGAAGAGTTCAAGTGTCGTCATTTTGAAGACGGACTAAGAGAAGGCATTAGAGGTCCTTTATCACCCATGGCAGTGATGCATGCAGTGGCTTATTACCAATTAGTTTCTACTGCGTTGAAGATAAAAGAATCAAAAGTGATCAAGCAACGGGAGGAGCACAAGAGAAGAGTAGCCGATGGTAATGTGTTGAGTAGTAAGAGAACCCGTGATGTAGTTAGTGTAACACCCCAAAATTTTCAGTGTTTCCATTAATAACTTGGCACGCTAAAAATTCATCGAAGGTTAATTTTGGCATATAAGAGGTGGAATTTTCCTTAAAGCTGTATAATTGAATTATTCAAATAATTTTAGATATAAGTATATATATATAATGTATGTTTTCATGTAAATGGATAAGAAAATGTTAAAACAAGGATAAAAAAAAAAGAAAATAGAAGTAGATATACAAATAAATAATTATAACATGTGATAAATTATGTGGGTCTAGAATTATCCAGATTATTGAGATTAAGCTAGATTTAGTGGGATTATGAGAAGTAGAAAGAGAGAGGAAGAGAGAGACACGATCAGGGGAGATTCGGGGCAAAGAGACCGAAAGAAAAAGAGAGAGAAAGAGAGAGAGAGAGAGAAGAGACGGCGGACCACGGCGGAAGGGGCGAGCAGCTAGCGACGGTCGATGGCGAGCAACTGAGCTCCTCACCGTTGCCGATCACGATGTCTTTTCCCATCGCGACGTCGTCGTTCCAGGAGAACGGGAGGAAGAACCGCGAGCTTCTTCGGCGTTTTCTAGCCTACACCGGCGGAGAACGATGACACGAGTGGCACCGAGGGACTCACGGCAGACAGATGAACCTCTCGGTGGCCGTGGATCTTCCTCAATCGCTGGGGATGAGCAGATCGGAGGAGAAGAGAACCGAAGCTGCCTGCAACGATTTCGGCTAGATGGCACGACGGATCGGTGCGTGATCACCGGAAAAGCAACCCCGGCGCTTCAAACTCCCTCCTGGTGGTTTCAGTGTCTCCGGTGGAGCTCTGGCGAGTCTCCTGCGACGGTGAAAAGACAAAAATATATAGAAAATAGGTATGTGGCTACCAAATCTACTTTTCTAAGTGATTTTTACATAGATTAAAATTTATTAAGAGTGATTTTACTAAATACGGTATGTGAACAATATGTTTGTTGGTTTCATTGATTCGCTAGCAGTGTTGTCATGAGTATTGGCTTAGCTGAATAAAAGTTAAATTAAGATTTGCCGATTTTGAATTGAATGAAAAGAATTGGAAATTGTCCGTATTTGGGAAGTATAACAGTATTTGTAAATTGAAAATTATAGGTTAAATTGTAAGATAGGATTTAAATTGTATATAATTTTGGTAATAGATAAATTATGACACATAAATCAGATTAGTAATTAAATTTTATGAATAACTTAACGATAATTAAATCTTAATATATAAATGGGTATCATAATATGTATATTTAGGTAATGGTAGTGTAATTGGTAAAACTTAAAGAATTGGTGGAAAATTTAAATGTTAAGTGGGAAATCCAATTATGCTTATTAAAATTTTAAATTAAGGATAGCTCATTAAATTGGGTTGAAGGTATGTGATGTGATTTTATTAAAATTTGGTTTGAGCATGTTTTAAAATAGTAGGTAAATGTTGAAGCCATTATTCATGTAGTCAAATTACCGTTAGGATTAAATTAGAGGTACATGTGTACTTACACATATATAAGTGTGAAATAACATAAAAATAATAGTAAGTCATGTTATAAGTTTCAGACTGTTTGGTGAATTTGATTTAGTTTAGTTACTTATTGTGAGCTGTGAGTTAAGGCTTTAATAAATGGAGCAAATTAAGTTGAACCGATGAATTGAGCTAAATTACTTAAATAGAAGCAAGTAGGGAATGGTAAATGGTGGAGTTCTGTTTTCGGTTGCAACATGAAATTTTACTTGAGTTGTGCTTTTGAATTTATGAACTAAGAATGGGTAATATACATATTGTGATGAATCGCTACTGTAACTAATTTTAATCTCTATGTGTGTATTGAGTTGTGCAAATTGTTAAGTAGAATTTTTATTGGATGTTACGAGCAATGTGGTAGAGTTGAGGACTTATAATATGTGTCATTTTAATAAAATGAAATTAAGTGTAAATCTATAAAACTAGGATAAAATTTAACATGAAGAAAATGAATCAAAATAAGTGAATGAGAGAATTGATAAGAAAATATAAAGTGAATGGGGACCCAATTGTAGGAGTCTATGGTATTTATAAAAGTATGGGGAATAACAAGTAAAAGGAAAATAGAAGAAGATAAATAATTTAATAATTAAAAGTGAAATTTAGTATAAAAATATCAAATAAATTGTTAAGGAAATCAAAGTGTCAGCTTGTAAACAAAGGTAAATGGGTTATACGCATTTAAATGAGATAACTTGTGAAAAGAATTAGATTTGTTAAATATAGTGAATACCGATATAATCAATAATGTGTAATTGGTTAGTCTGAAATGAACTTAATTTGATGAAATAAAAATGAAAGTGAATGGGAATGGAAAGAAAGAGTGGTGGCTGAATGTATACTTGTATATTTGGGGTATATTATGATTGTTAAGGTATTTTAATTGTGTGTGTGTGTGTGTGTGTCTATATACATATATATATATATATATATATATATATATATATATATACATATATATATATATATATATGATTAATGACATATTGTGAAGATAAATTAGTGAAATGTGGTAAGTAAATGGAGTGGTATGAGATAATGATAATTTGTGTTATTGGAATCACTTCTGACATTTTTGGATTGAAATGTATATTGAACTTATTTTATGTAAAGATTAAAGTTTTGATTTACTGAAATAATATTCAACGATTTTGCCCTTAGTAGTCTAGTAGTGAAGTCTAGTTCAGGATATAGTTGGCTAGCCATAGGGATGTCCTTACCGCGGTGCAAGTCATGGCGACTTGCTTTATTTTGGTAGATTCGCGATGTTCTACCTTAGTGATTAAATGTTTAAAGTGTATCGTTCATTACAAAAGTGATAAAGTGTTAAAGTGCAAAGTGAAGTGAATTGTAAATATGCAAGTGATTCTTAGAGATCACTCTATAGTGTATTGGTCCCGTGTATCCAGTTCGAAGATTTCTATCAGATTAGTACTAGGGGCAAAATAATAAATTAAAAGTGAATTAGTGAATGTAAAAAAATAAATGTGTGAATCAAAGAATTAAATGATGAATAATTAGAGTAGGGTAAATTAGTGAATTTAAATAATAAATTTTGTAATCCATATTAAATGTATAACCTAAGAAGTTAGATGATAAGTAAGGAAGTAAATATGGATTATGAAACTATTAAAAGACTTGATGACAGAAGTAAAGTTGAATGATAAATCAGTAAAATTAAGAAAGAGATGTTAATTAAATAAATGGTATTAGTAAATGATCCTATGAAATTATTGATTTGATAAAGTAGCTTTATGTATATATATGATCTTTATACTCACCAGTGTGTACTACATATATATATATATATATATATATATATATATATATATATATATATATATATATATATATATATTGGCGGGTATTATTGTATTAGATGAAAGCTAGAATAATTGTTAATGTAGGAATGAAATATTAGTTGTTATGTTATGAGCATATTGACTGTTTAACAATCCATGGAATTATATTAGTGATGCATGATAAGCATGTTATGCACTTTATCAAAATGCTAGGAAATTCAGTTATTGATTTGGGAAATTGAATATAAATGTTTAAGAAATTTCAGCTATTTAGAAGAATATTGGATGTATTGCATAAATATTGTTTTATCTCACAAAGCATTCGTAGTTGAATTTTGAGCTGAATAAATAAATTATGGTTAAATGATAATTGGTGTACTAATTGTAAATTGCTACGTTATATATGAGAGAAGAAGGTGATTTGTGACCTCTATGTAAAAACGTTACAATGTATGTATGTTTATATTGTATGTGTTTACTTAATAATTTATGCTTTGGATAAGTAAATTTGGTAGTCACCACTAAGCGTAAAGCTTAGCGCTTGGTTTACCCTCGCGTAGGTATGAGATAGAAATCAAGTGAGTTTCAACACTGTTCCAAGAAGTAATGTTTGATGATAAGCATGACAAGGAGGTGATAAGAATGAAATTTTTGGGAATTGACAATTTGAATCTTATTTCAAGTTGGCATGTACACTATATAGATAAGTAGGATACTATTGTATCGAAGAGTTGTATTAAATATTTATTTATAGCAGATAGTTTGATGTATTGAGATTATATCCTTGTATTTTGTACAATTGATGTAAGCATTGAGTGGATGGTATTTGTGAATTATTACATGAGTATGTGTGAATGGACCTAAATTGGAGGATGGGTAAACTTGTGTTGGAGTTTGAAATGGAGTAGGGTGAATGAATATATGTTTATTTGAAGTGAAAAGACTTTCTGTTTTACAGGGGGATAGGCAGTATTATAGAGGAAATTCTGCCGAAATTTTGGTATAATTAAATGGCATATTTGTATTTTAAATTGAATAAGTAGTAAAACTAAATAGTTATAGGACAGTTGGCATAGTAAGGAAACAAAAATTACCTGGTGTGACGCGCGCCGGACCCCGCGGCCTCCCCTCTGACCGCCCGCTTGAGGGCGATCGGGCAATTGAGGATCCGTTTGGCAACTTGTACAGATATTTACGAGTGCGTCTATTTTGGGCAATAAGGAGGTTTCATGGAGTCGCCACCCAATAGAACATTGGGAAAGTTTCTCTCGCCTCGGAGAGCCTAAGACTGCGCTTAGTATCCATTTTGGCCCAACCAAAGGGGTCTTGGAGGGTAAACCTCTCACCCTAAGGAGCCTAGGATTGACGTCAAAGTCTCGTGACACAAGAGGTGTCTTGGAGGTCATAGTTCCAATGAGTGATCGGATAGACCTCTTGCCTCTTTGAGCCCAAAGACCAGAGCTGGGTTCGGGACTTCTCATCTATTTCTACCTTGATTATTTTATGATCAAATTTTAATATTCGTTAATTCGCTTTCTCTCCACATGATGCAATTGGATCAAAGCACATTTATTCACATTTGGAAAGCGATAAATGTACAAATAATGAAAGCGATAAATTACAATAACACAAGGAGTGGAATACAACTCCCTTTTATAAATGTGCGATACATGCACAAAATGGGTTATTCATTAACAATGAGGACATTGGTCCTCACATGCATTCATTATGGAAAACGATTTTTATTTGATGGTTTTATTGGATAAGGAATAGGACATTGGATCCTTGATTTTATGAAGAATTCAATTTATTAAATATAAAACATTTGGCCGAGTTTTACATTAGCGAAAAATACAATAATTTTGTCACATACAGGAGAAGCAATAAATACATACATGAAATATGT
This sequence comes from Excoecaria cochinchinensis, assembly GCA_947683425.1. Lineage (NCBI taxonomy): Eukaryota > Viridiplantae > Streptophyta > Magnoliopsida > Malpighiales > Euphorbiaceae > Excoecaria > Excoecaria cochinchinensis. Next base: position 6,512,239 of record CANTUQ010000020.1, read on the forward strand.
ATAAAATAGGAAGATAGGGAACTAAACTAGATGAACTTTCCATATACGGGAGAACTCCCTCAGGCTCCAGCCAGTCCAAGAAATGGAAACATATTCTCATAAAATAAGTCAAAGGGATGTTAAAATACAGAAGAAAAGTTATAAATAAACATAAAAATTTGAGTGAAAAGAAAAGGGGAAGAAAAGATTTGAAAATGTGGGACAGAACCCACCGACGGGCTATGCTGAATGACCAACGGGCGTCGGTTAAGGTGACCAATACAGCCCGTCACTCACTCGAAGGGAGCCGTCTGTGAGGGTGACCGACGAGTTATGCTTGAAGGTGACCGACGGGCATCGGTCACAGCAGGTGACCCGTCGGTCACCTCTGTCCTAGAAAACAGAAGCTTTTCAAAAGTCAAAAAAATAAGTTTTACACAAATTCAAGAAGAATAATAGCGCAAATGAAAATAAGGGCAAAAGCAAAGATAATATCGAAAATGAAGCTAAAAAAAAGACAAAAAAGCGTCCGGAATATTTACCCTCAGAATAACCTTTTTAGTTGGATTCTTTGTTGTTGTATGGCTCCCCGCACGCTCCACGAGAAAACAAGATAAAAATCAAGAATGAGGAAAATAGCTTGTTTCCTTCTTGATTTTTCTAAAAACTAAATTTTTGGAATCAAAACCTTAGGAAAAACAAATTAAATTTAGTTATTTTTAATGGTTTGATTCTTGAATCGATTAAATCTTTTAGAAATGTGTTTGTTGGAAGAGAGAGAAAACACACACAAATTTTGGCAGAGTTTCCCCTTTAAAAATTTTTCCCAACATCTTTTTATGAGAAAATTGAAAGCCTTTATAGGCCAGGCACGACCAACGGGCGTCTGTTGTGGCGACGGGCGTCGGAAGAATCCTACTGACACAAGGATTCATCCGACGGCCCTGCCAATTTGATCGACGGGCGTCGAAAGAATCCTTCTGACACAAGGATACATCCGACGAGCGTTGAAAGAATCCTTCTGACACAAGGATTCACCGGTCCTACGACCTGTCCGACGGGCTGGCCTCTGATCGACGGGCTGGCCGTCCGTCGAGGAAAACATGCTTTTTGTGGTCTTTAAAACTCCCCGTTTTCCCCCTTCCGCCTACGAAAGGTAAAAAGGACTCGTTTCTCGTGGAACATGGGACTGAAGCTTCCGAATCCAAACCGTTTGTACAGGCTCGGATATCGATTTCATCATAGGGTAATCTCTGATCCGGACCGCTTCGGGACACGGTGCTTACAGTTGCCCCCAGTTTTGGGGAAACTAGTGCACAAGCGCCTAGATGAGCCAAAACTCAGAGAAAGGATAGAAAGGAAGAAAGCATATCTATGGCAGTTCTTACCTTCCGTGCCTTTTACCGGGTAGACCTCGTCTCAGTCTGCTCGGTGGGTGAAGATATCCCTATCGGTCTCGTCTCGATGTGTAGGTGTTGGTGAGATGTAGCATTCTCTAGCTACGACCTCGATGTGAAGAGCAGTGTTTCTCTAACCGTAGCTTCCACTTCTGCTGGCCTTGTCTCGGCTTGCGCAGTGTTGAGGAGATGTAATACCTTCTAACTACAAACTCGATGTGAAGAGCAGTGTTTCTCTAACTGCAACTTTTGTTGGTGAGAAACGGTGTTTTCTAACCACAGTCTCGAGGTGAAGAGCAGTGTTCTCTAACTGCAACTCCGATTGCGAAGTTCCCCTGCTAACCCCCATCTGATCTGCAAGGTGTGTAGCACTCTCTGATTACTGCGTGAACTGTGAGATGTAGCACTCTCTGACTACAATCTCAATGTGAAGAGCAGTGTTTCTCTAACTGCAACTTCAATTCGTGAAGTTCCCCTGCTAACCCCCATCCGATCTGCAAGGTGCGTAGCACTCTCTGACTACTGCGTGAACTGTGAGGTAAGGTACTCTCTGACCGTAATCTTGATTTTATGGAGGAGGAGACCTCGCTGAGTTCCCTTTCCCAAGAAGACATGAATCTTAGGCGCCCATGTTCGGACTTTTGATTGATGCTTGTGTTCGGATCAATGTTTCTCTGTACCTGTGTGATAAAAGGTTTTGTTAATTCATGTTTGAATTGTTATCCTTTAACATGTCTATGAATGGTGTGGTTTTGCTATATTTACCATGTCATGTTTCATTTACATTCTTTTTTCGTTTTATTAAGTTGTCGTTTTTCCAATCTTGGTTATCTTTTGTTATTATTCTCCCTTTCGTTTGTTATGTCGTCATCATTTTGGAATATGAGCAAATGTGAAAACATACACTTATCTGTAATATGAATGAATCATAAATAACTGAATGAATGCACACAACTGAAGACAAAAGTTTTTCACTAGAAATATCCACTTTTGTATAATGTATATACAAAGTGAAAATGTACAAAAATACAAAAAATGACTCCCTAAACATCAGAAGGGTGCGTAGTCGGAGGGCTCCTCGTCGGGATCCTCGTCGTCTGATATATGCACTGTCCCTGGCTGAGGTGGAGGTGGAGCTGACTCTATCGGAGGTGGAGGCTGAGCCGTGGAAGGTCCTGCCCCAGCATCATGGGTCTGTCTAAACCTGATCTGAGCATAGCCATCCAAGAAGGGCTAGGTGCAAGTCCTCATGAACTCCAAAGTCTCCGAGACTATGCCTCCTAACTTCTTGAATGCCTGGTTCATCTGAGTAGTCTGCTCGCCGGCGGCCCTCCTCATCTGGTCTAGGCACTGCTCCGTCTGCTCCCTAAACTCCCTCATGGTCTGGGATAAGGGAGGAAGGATCCCCTCTATCGCCTGGACCCGGGATCTCAGGGAGTCGAGTGACTTATCGATCATCTGTAAAGTCATATCAACTCTCTGAGACGCCTGATCCTGGGACGTCCTTAGATCACGAGTGAGCTGCTTCCTAAGCTCCCTCTAGCCCTGGGCAATCTACTCTACCAGCCTTGCCTGCTCATCCCTGAAGGCCTCCACGACCTGAGCCTGCTCTCGTACTGTGTGCTCAATAAAGCCGGCCTACTCCTGGGCCAACCGCTCTATCATCCAAGACTGCTCCTGAGTAGCAGCCTGCTGATGGTCTAACCTCTCCTGCAGAGCTCTGTCTCTCTCATCCTGTTGTCGCTCGAAGGCTGCGAACATAGTAGTGAGGATCTGGGAGAAATCAGGCTGTGCTGGCTGCTGCTGTGCTGGCTCTGGCGATGGGGCCGTGGAAGATGATGCCCCCGGGTCGCTTCGAAAGTATGGGTGATACCTCTCGATGGGCCTGAAGTTAGAACTCTGAACCCTGGTGCTCGGTGATGGAGCAGGAGTGGGCGCCCTGGATGCCGGTGGAGTACCGAACAGCTCGTCCATGGTGAACTCCACATCGAAATCCAATGGAGTCTGGGGCAGCTCTCGCTCGGGCTGCGGCTGCGGTTGAGGAGGCTGTGGAGGCTGCCGCTTTGGCTCTGGCTGAGGAGACTGAGGAGGCTGCTGCTCTGGCTGCTCTGGGTCCTCTGGCTGCTCGGGATCTGGACCCAAAGGTGGATGGGAGAAAACCCGCCTGGTCTCGTGGATGGACAGCAACCTGAAGGCCTCTGCCTGCCCTGACAGCTGTGAGATCATCCCCATCTGTACTGCTACGGAGGCATCCACATGTATCCCCTCATCCAGGGGTCCTCTCAGCCTATCCGGGGCGACTCCTAACCCCAAAAGCAGATGAGTGATTACTCCCCCTCCTATCACCACGTGCATCAGTCCTCTGTCTCATGGCTAACGTTGAGGCGCTGGCCTGCCACCATAGCCTAGAGGCTCCAGATCTCGGCCGCGTTAAGCGACCCTGGATTACGAGCCCGACCGAGGTACGAGCTGGATAGCACTCTGTGCAGGTACCGGAGTGCCTGAGACACCAGTACGGTACTCTTCGTTGTATCGTGGTCATACAGCACTCCTGGTAAGGCAATGGCCGCCCAGTGGGCGCGTCTCACCGCTCGCCGTGGGATCTCGACCCCCTCCTCTCTGGGAAGCCCCATGGCCTCTACGAACCTCTGCCTGGTGATGCTAAAATGCTGGCCGTCGAACCAGAACTGTACCACCCCTGGCTCTGTATCTGATCTCTGAAAATTGCCATATCGCAGGGTGGCTAGCACCTGTCGGGTGGCCTCAGGGAAGGTCTGGAAAGCACGGTCAAGGAACTCGGTCCATCCGGCGCCCTCGATAAGCATGTCGACCTCTGGGGCCATCCCTAAGGCCTCTACGAACGGTCGAGACATAAAGAGACTAGCCCGAATCTCCACCTGAGCCAGCGCTCTATATCTCTGGGCTGACTCATCGTCCACCCAACCCGGAACCTCGACCTCGAGCTGGGCCTGTGGTGCTCTGCGTCTAGGAGGCATCCTGCAAAAGAAATGTCAGATAACGAAAACTTTGATGAAACAGGCGTTATTAAGCTCGTCTTCGAGGTGAAAGCCTATTGAGGCCTCACCCGGGCAATAGCGGCCCGAGTACGAGGTGAAATAAATCAGATAAAAGAAAATTGGGCAATATCCCGTCAAGGGATGTTGCCCAGCATGCTTCGCACATATCAAAAGTAGAAAAACATGCAATTGGCATAGAAAGAATTAAAGATTAGTAAAAATGGGCAGCACCCCGGCAAGGGTGTGCCCCACTTCCTGCATAGAAAAAGCATTTAAACAGGCCTCAGGCCCCAACAACAATATATAAAAAAATGGGACGCACCTCGGCAAGGGTGTGCCCCCAACAACACAATGTATGCGCTAGAAAGCTTATTTCTAAGGCGACAAAGATATAGAAAATTCTTATTTTTATGTGATCATGCAAAGGCTCAGATTAATTGAACTAAAAATTACTAAAAAAAATGGGCAGCATTCTCCCTAGATATTTAAGATATCTAAAGCATCCTAACCATTTTACGGCTAAAAGAAGAAGAAATAAAGAAGAAATAAATTAAATTAAAAGGTAAAGTAGTTATTTTACTTACTTGCAGTCGTAAAAAGTGTAGAAAAACTGAAGAAACATGAGCATCCGAGCATCCGGTGAGTGAAGAACGTGAAAAGATAAAGAAATTGCAAGAAAAAGGAGAAGAAATACTTGAAAATGCAGAAAAAACGCAAAAGAAACTGTTTTGAGAGGGAAAGTGAAAAGGACAGCAGCCCTTGGTCCGTCTGTCACTCGCCCTTATATAGAGTTTCATGACCGACGGGCTGAGTGTCGCTAGGAGCGACCGACGGGCTACCCGTCTGTCTTTCCCCATTCCCCAATTAATGCGCATTTAATGCTCGTGATTAATGCTATGCTGACGTATGCATCTGCCAGGTGGATTTTTACCGACGGGCGGGCCGTCTCTTGAGAGAGACGGGTAGGCCGTCGGTGGCACTTCTCTATAAATTTCTCCAAAAATTTAGCTTTTTGTATCTTCATTTTCCCAACATCTTGAGCCCCTCATTTTTCTCAAAATGTCTTCCCCTCTTCTCCAACTAGATGACAAACACACTTGGGAAAAAGGCACCCTCTCTTCTTTATCTGGGCTAAAATATTTGCGTCGGGTCAAAGTTGATCAGAGCCTTCTTCTGGCGGCGACTCACTTCTGGAACCCCCGGTTTCACGTCTTCCGGTTCACTTATCAGGAATTGTGCCCCCTATCTTAGGAGTTAGCTGCCATTCTTGGAGCTTAGTACCCTCCTAATGTTCTGCCCTACGTCCCCCATTGCGGTTTACTCCAGACTCAGGATATAGCTATGGCTCTCGGCATACCCCCTTCTGAGGTCGTCCGGCTGGTTTCTCCGGGCTCTCCCTTTACTTTGGAGTTACTGATCGAGGCTCTAGATCGGTTCACTAGTGTCACTACATACCGGGTAAGCATCATATTTTTGTTTTGCATAACGAACTTTCTTGCTGTTGTTCCAGGGGGTTTGACGGGAGACCCTCGCCTATTCGGGATTCTGAGCGACTTCCATCGGGGATCATCACCCCTCCCACTCATTTTAGCTGAAACCATTCTGGGCTTGGACTCCGTGAGCTCTGGATCCACCACTACTTTCACTAGTAGCCCTTTCTTACTCAGGTACATCATTATTTTAAAGGTAGTGTGTCCCTTATGGATTTTCACACTAGCATTTCTTAGCGGGAGGTGCGTCCTTTCGGATTTTCACACAACCCTCTGCCTTACTTTTGCCTGAAGTAAACCCTACTTACTCCAGCGGCTTCTTTTTTTTTTTTTTTTTAGATCTGGGTGCAAGAGAAATTGAGGATGCTGTCTGAGCCACCTCCTCGGGTCATTCCAAAGTACTCGCCGAGTCATTTCCTTCCGTGTCGAAGACTGTATGAGTGTGCCTCTACTGGTGAAGGCATTACCAGATTTGGCGAATTGTCAGATGACGCCATCAGTTTCACGTCCTCCTGGCTCCCACTGTCTCATGTGGTCATTGATGGGTCATCGGGATGTGTTCCCCTCTGTGGGCTCCATCAAGCCACCTTCTGCATCACTTCTCGATGCGCCTGTCAGCTCGGGATGACCCAGGATGTGGTGAGGGTTCCCTTATCTTTTCGGGGAGGAGCTCTTTCTGCTGCCTTTGCTTCTCGGTATCATGAGCTATGGAGCAAGCTACCAGTGAAGACTATTATTCCGAGGTTCGGCGATCACTCTGTGACCTCAACCAGCGAGTATAAGAAATGGGTCCTTAGTCCAGCATCCGATAATAGGACACGAGGGCTCAAGCATCTGGTTGGCGAGAGCAGTAGCAGGACTTAGCTTAGCTCGTACGTATATTTCTTTTGGTGTTACATTTATTTTTAATGCAGAACTAGAAAATGATGAAAATGAAAAGAATAATATTTGTTTTATTTCATGAAATTGTGTACATTTCCATGTAATTTCAGCATACATGATCAGTTTTGACATTAACTCGACTGTGTACGCCCTATTAATACATGAAACCAAATTTTAACAGCATCAACTCCTGTTACCAATCGGCCCTCTCGGGATTTCACGATTGGACATTTTCTCTCGTGCCTCTTATTTTTTCACAGGATGCCTTTTTTCGGTTTTCACCCTGTCGAGGCACCCAATTTTAGCACGGCCGCCTTTTTTCGGTTTTCAACCTGCAGGGCTTTTTATTCTCTTCTTTTTATTTTGGTCTTTAGCCATGGAACCTTTTGAGTCTGTCGACATTGATCGGTTCTTTGAACTCATTTCCGTCGCTATCCGACAAGATTGCAGCTCCTTTGGACAACAGCTTTTTAAGGATATACGGCCCCTCCCAGGTTGGTCTAAATTTTCCTCGGATATCTGGTATACCTGGTCTCATCTGCTTGAACACTAAGTCCCCTTCCTTCAGCGTATGCTTTCTCACCTTCTTCCCGAATGTCCTGGCCAACCTCTTCTGGTAGATCTGATTGTGATAATAAGCCTTCAGCCTACTCTCATCCAGTAAGTTTAAATGCTGTAGTCTCTGTCGTGCCCATTCAGCCTCCAGAATTTGGGCTTCCATAATCACCCTTAACAATCGGAGCTCTATCTCAACTGGCAATACTGCCTCTGTCCCGTATACCAGAGAATATGGTGTGGTGCCTGTAGATGTCCTTACAGTTGTCCTGTATCCCCACAGTGCGAAGGGTAGCTTCTCTGCCCAGTCTTTGTAAGTTTGGACCATCTTGGATAGGATCCTCTTCACATTTTTATTGGCGGCCTCTACTGCCTCATTAGCTTGTGGTCGATAGGGGGAGGATCTGTGGTGCTTGATACCATACTTCTCAAGGAGCTTTCTGGTTTTCCCCATGAATTGCACCCCGTTGTCAGACACTATGTGGTGAGGGAGGCCATATCTGCAGATGAAATTTCTCTCTATCAACTTGGCCATATCCCTTGCGTCAATCTTTTTGAAGGATTCTGCCTCTACCCATTTGGTAAAATAGTTAATTGTGACTATGATGTATCTGTGTCTGTTAGATGCCATAGGGCAAATCTCTCCAATGATATCGATCCCCCAAGCAGCGAAAGGCCAAGGCGATGTCAGGTTGTGTAGCTCTGATACCGGCAGGTGTCTCAAATCTGCGTACGGTTGGCATAACTGGCATTGCTTGACATACTTTGAGCAGTCATTGTCCATTATAAGCCAATAGAAGCCTTGCCTCATGATCTTCTTTGCCAGAGTTAAACCGTTCATGTGAGACCCACAGACGCCTGCATGGGTCTCCTCCATTACCTTGCGGGCTTCTTTCTCATTCAAGCACCTGAGCTGAATCCCGTCTGCCTATCTTTTGTACAACACTCCTTCCAAGGATATGAACTGAGTAGATAGCTTCCAGATCACTCTCTGGTCTTTCTCGGTAGCTTCCTCTGGAAACCTAGCATTTTCCAAATAATTCATAATGTCAAAGTACCATGGTTTTCCATCTGCCACTTCTACTTCCATTACTGGCTTGATCTCAAAACTGGGCTTCTCAGAACTCAAAATCAGCACCAGCTTCATAGTTACCCCTTCAGGATTATCCCACATCGACACTAGGGTTGCCAACACATCAGCTAGACGGTCCTCATCTCTTGGCACGAAGTGGAAAGTGTAGGTTTCAAACTGCCCACATATCTCTTTCAAATATTCAACATAGGGTACCAGCCGCTCCTCTTTTACAGCCCACTCACCTCGGATCTGGTTAATCACCAAGGACGAGTCACCAAAGACTTCTACATTCTTTGCCCCCAAAGCAGCTAAAGCTTCATACCCGAAAGTGCATGCTTCATATTCGGCTTCATTGTTGGTTGCTTTGTACCTCAGCTTATTGGCTAGAGGGAGTTTCTCGTTATCTGGGGTCGTCAAGATAATTCCAACTCCGGCTCCCTTATTATTCACTGCCCCGTCGAAGTGTAACTGCCATCCTTGGACAGAAATCGCGACTATGCTCTCATCAAGAAAGGTGAACTCGGGGGTGTCCCCTTGAATAGGATGATCAGCAAGAAATTCGGCTACTGCTCGCCCTTTAATAGTTTTGTGAGTGATGTATTCAACATTGAACTCCTGTAGCAAAAGCAGCCAACTCCCCATCTTACCAAGTAAAGATGGCGCTTCTTGCAAATATCTCAACAGATTCTGCTTGGCCACTGCCTGAAATTTGTACGAATGGAAATAATGCCTCAGCTTCTTTGATGCCCAAATCACTGCGAGGCAGATCTTCTCTACTTCAGCATATTTTATCTCATAAGCCAGGACCTTCTTGCTGAGGTAATAAACTGTGAATTTCACTCCAAATTCATCCTCTTGAGCCATCATGGCACCCACAGAACTGCCTTCCACTGCCAGATACAGGATAAGCGGCTTGACTGGTTGCGACAGCCTTAACACTGGCGGATTCAACAGATATTCTCTGATGCTGTCAAAGGCTTTCTGGCAGTCTTCGTTCCAGACCACAGGCTGATTCTTGCTGAGCAGCTTAAAAACGGGCTCACATATCGAAGTGAGCTTGGCAATGAATTGGCTGACATACTGCAGCTTGTCCAGGAAACTCCTTACATCTTTCTCCTTTTGTGGCACGGGCATCTCCCTGATGGCCTTTACCTTGTCCGGGTCAATTTCTATTCCCCTCTGGCTGACGACATGTCCCAACAGCTTCCCTAAAATCACTCTGAAGATACACTTCTTGGGGTTAAGTCGCAGGTTGTATTTATCAATCCTAGTGAAGAACTTCTCCAGAGCTTCAAAATGGCCCTCTCGGGTGGTCGACTTGACCATCATGTCATCGACATATACCTCTACCTCCTTGTGGATCAGGTCGCTTAGAATCTTGGTCGCCATCCTCTGGTATGTGGCCCCTGCATTTTTCAGGCCGAAAGGCATAACCCAGTAGGCGTAGGTCCCCCACTCTATGATGAAAGTGGTCTTAACTCGGTCAGCTATCTTGTTTATGATCTGGTTGTAGCTCACATAACCATCTCGCGCAGTTGGCGGCACTGTCTATCAACACATCAATGTGGGGTAGTGAAAAATTATCTTTAGGGTAGGCCTTGTTCAGATCTCGATAATCCACACATACCCTGACCTTCCCATTTTTCTTCGCTACAGGGATTACATTTGCCAACCATTTAGGATACTGCACTTCAACAAGGAACTTGGCCTCAATCTGCTGCCGAATCTCCTCCTTGACCTTGTTTATCCATTTTGGCCTGAGCCTTCTCAACTTCTATTTCACAAGCTTATAGTCTGCATAAGTCGGGATAGCATGTTCTGCCACATCTCGGTCAATCCCTGGCATGTCTTCATAGGTCCAGGCAAAGACTTTTTCATATTTTCTTATTATTCTCTCAAATTTTTCTCTCTCATCACGAGTTATATTTAATGCTATTAGAATTTCCTACGGATTTTCCGAGGTTCCAAGATTAAAAGGCGTTGTATCAGTTGAATCAATATCAAAAATTGATGGAATATGATCATGTTCATGCATGCTGAAATCATTGGAAACATCGCACAAGTAAGAGAAATCATTTGCCTTATTAATAATATTATAATTGTCATTTACATCATAAAAAAGTTTTGGAATAAAAAGACAATCTAAGCTAGAGTCTTCCTCTGCCTCCCTAGAGGTTGATGCTGTCGCGGCTTGCTCATCGACTACTTGATTCAGCAGAGGCCCTTCTAGCGCGTTTGAAGAAATCTTTAAATCCTCAAACTTCAGTTCTGTTTCTGCCATCTTCTCTTTCCCCTTTAGCCTGGCAAACAACATCTTCTCGGTGATAACCTCTTCGGGCTCACATCTGTCCCAAGCAATGCACTAAGTCACGACCTCTTCATCCCAAAAGTTCTCAACGGTTTTGATAACCCCAACATCCCAGTTAAATACATCGTTGAAGATCTAAAATCTGGGGACAATCCTCCCATTTACCCACTGTGGCTCATCTTCACCAGTATAGGTGCATACTGAGGATGCGGGCACAAAGCTTTCTGTGATATGAGGGATCTTATCTGCCGTCTTCTTCTTGCTAAAACCGCCTCTGTACCCCAGACCCTTTCGGTTCTTCTGACCTCGAGTGGTGATCGCAGTCTGCAGCCCCTGAGAGTTTCTACCCAAACCAGCCCCAGGGAGATAGTGCATCCTTTTCATCATGTTAACCACTGCTGAGTTATCCACTGGTCCGTGCTCTTCTCCTATCATTGACACGTGGAAGCCACTAAATGGCTGATTAGCAATTTTAAGAGCTGACACCTGATTCTCCCTGGCCGCCTTAATAGTTACGACCTCCCCTTCATGTGGGAACTTTATCATTTGATGCAGCGTGGATGGTACTCCTCCTAATCTGTGAAACCAAGGCCTCCCAAGCAAGGCCGAGAAATTAGCTGGAATGGGCAGAACCACAAACTCTACTTCTACCTCAATGAGTCCCATTTTGACCAGGGTCTTGAATGTTCCCGAGGCTTGTCTTCTTGAATTATCATAGGCTATGATCGTCAAATCTGATTCACTGAGCATATTCTCACTCAATCTAAAAGCCTAAAGAGCTATTAGAGGGCAAACATTGATAGAAGATCCATCATCTACCATAACGCAAGCGGTGTGCTTGTCGTTAATCTGTGCTTTGATGTACAGGGGTCGGTTATGATCGCGGCCTTCGACTGGCAGGTCGGCATCCGAAAAAACCAATCTCTCCCTCGATCCTCCTTTAATTAGACCTAAAAGTTCTAATGGGGAAATTGTGGTGGCAACAGTGGACTCAGTTAAGGCCTCTACTACTTTCTGCCTGTGAGAAGGGGACTGTCTTAAGAGATCCCAGATGGATATCTGAGCCGCGGTCTTTTTCAACTGATTGACAATCTGGTTCTCCTCCGGCTCTCTTTCCGTCGATGGCTGCGCTGGTTCTGGTACCCTTATGATCTCGGGGACCACTCTCCCACTTCATGTCACAGTCCCTACCTCTTCTTCATCCTCATCAGATTTCCACAAATCAGAGCTCACCTCTCCTTCCTCTTCGGCCTCTTCACCTCTCTCACTGCTCGACCAACAATCAATGGTCGCTACAACTACTCTTTCTTCTTTATCCACAAAACAAACAACAGCAATACCTTTGCTCCCAAATAAATCCTGCAGCACGTACCACTCTGGCAAGCTGGATCCGATCATAAAAACTGGTGGCAGTACGGCATTGTAACCAGGCTTCTTCTTGTCTTCCCTCTTTTCAGGGTCGAAAATCTGCTTATCATCAATCAGATCTTGAATAGAGTGCCTCAGCGCCTTGCACTTGTCTATTAGATGGCCTGTGTGCTTATGAAATGCACAATATTCATTGTCCTTGTGACCTGGCTTCCCTTGCATCATAGCAGGCCTAGGAGCCAAAGGTTGCAACTTTCCTTCCTTCATCAACCTTCTTAAGACCCAAGACAGTGGTCTTCCTAAGTTCGAAAACTTCCTCGAGGTAGTTGTGTTTTCCGGATGGTTATGATATATATATGATTTTGTACTAATTAATGCCATGTAATGATTTTTGGGTATGATCTAAATGATGGCCTCTAAATCCATGCATGCTAATGTTAAAGGTTGATATGAGTTTTGGACACGTTTTTACGGTGTGATTTTGGCATGTGGATCTAATGATATGCTTGCTATTAAGTAGTGATTTAGAGTTTTGATATGTATACAATATATTACAAGTTTAAGGTTATGAGCATCTGTGTATGATTGATTGATATGTAAGTTGGAGTGTGTAAGTTTACATGTTGTGAAGTTTGGGTTGTATATCTTTGCTCTGTCGCGAGCGCGAAAGAATCCACTTTGGCATTCTGTCGCGAGAGCGATGAAGTTGTGAGCGCGATATTTGCAAGACTTGCATTCTATCGCGAGCACGACAGTATGCAACTCTATTTGCCTAGTTCTTTGAAGTACTTTTGTGTTGGGCATTGTTTTGGTATGTGTTTTTACATGATCTAGGTAGATTATGTGCATAATATTGATATCGATTATACACTTGAGGAATTGTTTAGTTGTGCATAAATTGGCAAGACATGATTGTGAATTGATCTTTTGAGTGGTTATTAATCACATGACCTATTGTGTTAAGCCTGATCAGTCAAGTTAGTGGATAGATAAGCATGCTTATAAGGGGTTTTGCGCAACTGGTTTGTAGACCATTATGGTCTTTTGTCTAGAGACTTTAGTCTCTTTTGTTACCTTCGGGTATTCGAATGTTTCCAGACTTATGTCTTTTGTTTATAGATACTGAGTTTTTACCAGTATCTTCAGTACCCGTATCTACAGTTTGTGAGAGTTCAGGCTTCCTTTTTGCTTTTGTTATGTACAAGCTTATGCTTTTAATGAGGGAATGATTGTTTTGAGCCTTTCATAATAATGCTTTTGGCTCGGTTATGTTTGTCAGATAGACATGTATTGTTAAGAGTAAGTTATGTGATATGTAAATAATAATGTTATGGTGCTTTTAACATGCTAGCTTTGATAAGGATTAAATTGTGTATGTTATACCTTTATATTGATATTGCAACTATGTCTCTATACGATATTCTTATATTATTTCGCTTTCTTAGGTAGTATTGTGTTTGGTTCATCCCCACTAAGCGTTATCACTTAGCATGGATGTTTGTTCCATGTAGGTTTACAGGGTTGGTTCGGTTTTGGAGTCGTACATCTGCTGGCCACTAGGAGTTTGAAGTCTTCTTTTTGTTCTAGTATAGGGATTTGTTTGTTTAGTCTGCTTTTGCTCTATACGTTTTGTAAACATTTTGAAAGGCATGTAATTCTGATATGGAAATGTAATGATTTTGTATATGTAAACTTTATAACTTCAGTAATGCAAGTACATATGTTATACATGAATGCTTCTGCTTATGTTCTATTTTATAAGCTTTCACTTTAGTTATTTGCATGAATATATGTGTTTGCATGTGTGACATCCCGATATTCCTCCCGAGGGATATTGGGGTGTTATAATAATACAGTCCCCCCACCATGAATTAATGTGATCGGAGGAGAAGATTATGTTTTTTTCTAGTTGCTTTTTATTCCAAGAACCCTTTTTATAACAATATTTGCAGTGTTGGTTATTTCAATAAAATGAACAATCTTGCGTGTTTGTTTATTGTCTCTGATGATTTCATTTCTCATGATCACGATGCATTCATTTTTTCATAGTAATTCAATTAATACGATTACATTTAATCTCGGAACTTTGGAAAATCAAAAGAAAATCTTGATAGCATCTGATATAACTCCTAAAGAGAGGAAAATTTTGAGAGATGAAAATAAAAATAAAAAGTAGTGAAAAAAAACTAGATGCAATTAGGGGATTGGATGAAAACTCACTAAGAGCACTAGAACCTTTCTAATTACCCGTCAAAGCGATCCCTGGATAAGACGGAACCTAGAAAATGATTTAGGCAGCCCTTCTTTGTATAGCTCTCTAAATGACTATTTTCTACCTTTATTTCACAATCGCTTGCTAGCTGTTGAGCCTTTATGCTGGTATGCTAAATGCGTACCGATTTTGTTTAGAAAAATGATCGCTCTAGTAAGAACGGATGTACATCATTAACAATTCTTTGGGTTATCAAAAATTACCCTGATAAGGATAAGTTTACACTTTGGGAAGAGGGTTTTTGTAACACCCCCTACCCATACGTAGGTGATCCCATCCGCAAGGAGTGAGAAGCCGTATGCGTGGGGTGTGTCCACAAGCAAATAAAGATACAAAACATATATTCATACTTAACATACACTCACAAATATGGGGTAATTAAAACTTTCAAAAGCATCAGAATGTTCAATTATTACAATAGCAAAATCCGAACAATAACGTTCTGATCAAAAGTCAGCATGAAATTATTACATATCCCAAAAGTATAAATACATAAGCGGAAGCCATATCAAAAACGATACAATAGAATTCTATTACACAAGAATCACCAATCTAAGAATAAATCCAAACACTAATCCCTGCTGTGTTGGCTTGACTGCAACGACTCACTCAAAACAAAACTCCTTATGCACCTGCACGGGTAAAAACACCGTGCTAAGCGATAAACGCTTAGTGGGGAAACACACATATAATATGGACGACCACTCACAATGGTCGTCAAGGCATAACACATTCATGATGGCATATGCAATAACTCATAACATAACATATATAAACATGCTCACGAATTTCAGCCGTCCATTCTGCATCTCATATTCATATCAATATCCATATTATTTTATTCAAATATTACCTTCGCATAATCAATTCCCCATTCATTTACAATTTAATTGCTTTCGCATACTTATCATTTTGTGCAACTGAATACCATTTCTTGTAATCATATCAAAGCGGAACAAAACAAAAAGAACACCTGCTGACTCACAATAGTGGATAACGAGTAAACGCATAGCGTACCTTACGGGTACGAATCAAACGCATAGCGTACCATACGGGTATGAATCAAAAATCATTTATTTATTTTTTTGTCGCATTCAAAACATTTTACAAAGGAGAACCTTAAACAAGATCCAAGACGCATAAGAGGTTCGCGAGGAACCATACGGGGACCTGATCGGGGTCCGAACAGAACTGAGGCTGCAGCTAAAGGACTCTATTAGGCATGCCTAACTATCCACTAAACTGACTCTTGCAGGTCATGTATAATACAATTCACATTGAGTTACACATTTGTTCAATATGAATAACCATTGAATTTAACATACATAAATCAGTTATATTTAAGCATGACACATTTAGTTCATAGGTTAAGGCATAATATGGCATACAAACATTTAGCATAGCAAAAATACAATTATAAAATGTAAGGTATAATATTCAAATCACAAGTTCTTGCTTCCTAATTAAATTAGATTTAATCAAATAATATATTAGGTTTAATGCCTTAATCATAAATTATACACATGTTATATAATTCTCGTCATGAGTATTTATTCATCTAGCAAATTATACTTATAGTTTAATTCATGGTTAATCATCATATTAATTAATTTTTTGTTATAAGAATTTATTCAATTCATAGGTAATTTAATTATATATCCTCATTACCTAATTATAAAATAAGTAACATTAAATTTTTCAGGCGTTTCTAGACACTTTGGGGCTAATTCGGAGGTGTAGGATCGATTCTAGGATGAATTGGTGAAGAGGGACAAATTTTACTAAAACACAGCTGTATATGGTCGATCTAAAAGCCAAAACACAGCTGTGTCCTACCCAAAAGCACAGCTGTGCTTTCCAACCAGTCCCCAAACATTATCAGACACAGGGCAGAATTAGTTTACTGAATCTATATGCATTTTTGAACTACTAAATGACATTTTTAGACAAACTGATCTTCATAACAATTAATCCTCAAGATGTTATCTTTCTATTGACAAAATTCCAGATCATTTGGAACGAAAATCGGGGAGATATACTCAAATTTCTCTACCCTGTTCCACAGACACACCTGATGATTTTTGCTACTGTAATGGGCGATTTTAAAATAGTTAGAGTCCGAATTAAATTATAGTTACTTCTACAAAATTTTAGATACAGAAGTTGTGGTTCTAACCCAACTGGAATCATATATTTTGGAGTTGTAAAACTCAACTTATACTAAAAAGAATGACCAAAGGTCAATCTGAACCTCAAAAACAGAATTGCACTTTGAAGTTCAACAAGCTTCAAACCAACTCATTTGACACCATCAATTCACCAAATTTAATCCAAACCATCACAACACATAAATTAACATCTCAGAATACTCAATTCAGATATTAAGAATCATTAACACATAAATCAACAAACTAATTCCCAAACCTGAAAATTCCTTAGCTCTTATCACTTTGTTCCACTACTCCCAACCTTCTCTTTGCCCTTGGGATCACGAGGAGGTTTAGCTAAACACAAACCCATCAAAAACACATAAAGAACAAACCCTAGATTAAATTTAAACTATGATGAAGAAGAAGATGAAGATATGCATTAAACTCACCAATTGTGCAAGAAGTGATCAATTTCCACCACCAAAATTATAATCCAAGTTAGAGAAAACAAAAAGAAGAGCAAAGAAGAAGAAGGAGATGAGGAGGGGAGGAGGCTACGGGAAAATGAAGAGCAAATTCTGCTCTTTCCATTTTCTATTTCTTTTTCTTTTTCTTTTCCTAACCCTAACACTTGTCACTTTCCTATTGGTGGAAACCAATCACTCACACCCAACAACCATATACTACTCACACATAACACACTCCCAACTTAAAACACCCTACTAATGTGTGAGTAAAGCACATAATCTTAACACCACTACTCACACCTTACAATAGTGTACTCATGCACATCCAAACTTAACCCAACTAATTCACACCCTAATAACATACATGCCACCACATGCTAATAAAACTCTTAAAACATGCATTTTTACCAAAATACCCTTATGGCATGCCCAAAACACACAGTGCATGCACACACAAATAGGCTCATACTACCAGGGGCAAACGGGGTGTGACAACTCTCCCCTACTAACAAGAATTTCGTCCTC
This sequence comes from Excoecaria cochinchinensis, assembly GCA_947683425.1. Classification (NCBI taxonomy): domain Eukaryota; kingdom Viridiplantae; phylum Streptophyta; class Magnoliopsida; order Malpighiales; family Euphorbiaceae; genus Excoecaria; species Excoecaria cochinchinensis. The sequence goes on from CANTUQ010000020.1 coordinate 6,529,724, forward strand.
GAAATTCTTACCTGAAATGAACAAATGCGGATACTGAGCTCTCATCGACTCTTCTGGTTCCCAAGTCGCTTCCTCGACTCCATGATGGTTCCATAACACCTTTACCAATGGGATTTGCTTACTCCTCAGTTGTCTCACTTCTCGAGCTAGGATGGCTCTCGGTTCCTCATCATAAGAAAAATCCGGTTGCACTTGTACATCCTGAACTGAAAGAACATGCGAAGGATCTGATCTGTACCGACGTAGCATCGAAACATGGAACACATCGTGCAACTTCGCCAATTCTATCGGTAAAGCCAATTTATAGGCTACCGGACCAACCTTAGCCAAAATCTCATAAGGACCAATGAAGCGAGGACTAAGCTTGCCTTTCTTACCAAACCGAAGCACTTTCCTCCAAGGCGAAACTTTAAGGAAAACCTTGTCCCCAACCTCATACTGTACATCTTTCCTCTTCAAGTTGGCATAGGACTTTTGTCGATCCTTAGCCGCTTTCAAATTCCGCTGCACAACTCTGATCTTCTCCTTGGTATCCCTAACCAACTCTGGCCCAATAACTGATCGCTCGGATATTTCGGTCCAACAAATCGGAGTCCTACACTACCGACCATATAAAGCCTCGTACAGTGCCATACCGATGCTCGACTGAAAGCTATTATTGTAGGCAAACTCCATAAGCGACACATATTTGTCCCAACTACCCGGAAAGTCCAAAACACAAGCTCTCAACATATCCTCCAGAATCTGAATGACCCGCTCTGACTGACCATCTGTCTGAGGATGAAACGCTGTACTAAAGTTCAACTTAGTACCCAAAGCTCTCTGCAACTCTTTCCAAAACTTGGAAGTAAATCTCGGATCCCGATCTAAAACTATGGATAATGGCACACCATGTAATCGAACTATCTAATCCACATAGATACTGGCTAACTTGTCCATCGAATAATCCACTCTAACTGGCAGAAAGTGAGCTGACTTTGTAAGCCGATCAACTATCACCCAGACTGAATCATGCTTCTTCTGAGTCAAAGGCAAACCCGATACAAAGTCCATGGCTATATCATCCCACTTCCACTCGGGAACGGATAAAGGCATAAGCAATCCCGAAGGAACTTGATGCTCGGCCTTTACTTGCTGACATGTTAAACACTTGGACACAAGATCCACAATATCCCTCTTCATACCGGACCACCAATAAAATTGCTTCATGTCTCGATACATCTTTTCACTGCCAGGATGCATCGTAAAAACCGTACTATGCGCCTCAATCAGAAGTTGTTTCCTTAACTCATCATTCCCAGGTACACACAAGCGGTTCTGATACATCAACACCCCATCAAGAACTGAGAACTCTGATTGTTTACCCGAACTAACCTCTTGCATAATCTGCTGTAGCCTCTCATCATCCTTCTGAGCATAAACAATCTTCTGTCTCAAAGTAGGCTTTGCTCTCAACTGAGCAATCAAAGCTCCATCTGAATCGAACCTCCATCTAAATCGTCTTAAGAACAAAGCTGAAACTGACTTTCGACTCAAAGCATCATCGACTACATTGGCCTTACTCGGATGGTAATCCACTATGCAGTCGTAGTCCTTAAACAACTCAAGCCAACGGCGCTGTCTCATATTCAACTCTTTCTGCGTGAGGAAATATTTCAAACTTTTATGGTCCGTAAAGATCCTACACTTTTCCCCATACAGATAATGACGCCAAATCTTCAAAGCAAAGATCACAGCCGCCAACTCTAGGTCATGCGTCGGATAGTTCCTCTCATGTGGCTTTAACTATCGAGAAGCATAAGCCACTACCTTACCTTCTTGCATTAGAACACAGCCAAGACCAACACCCGAAGCATCACTATAAATGACAAACTCTTTACCTGAGATGGGTTGAGTAAGTATAGGAGCCTCAACTAGCAACTGCTTTAACTGATCAAAACAAACCTAGCATCTATCTGACCACTCAAATCTGACCCCTTTCCTTAATAATCTCGTCATCGGAGAAGCAATCACTGAAAAACTCTTAACAAACCGACGGTAATAACCCGCCAAACCAAGGAAACTCCTCACTTCTTGAACATTTCTAGGCGCTTTCCAATCAACTATTGCCCCAATCTTAGCCGGATCAACTTGAATACCCTTGGCGGAAACTATATGGCCCAAAAATGATACTTCCTGAAGCCAAAAATCACATTTACTCAGCTTAGCAAACAATCGATGTTCTCTCAACACTTGCAAAACTAACCGAAGATGCTCCTCATGCTCACTCTCATCTTTGGAATACACCAAGATATCGTCTATAAACACCACTACAAATCGATCCAAGTATGGCCTAAACACTCGGTTCATCAAATCCATGAATGCCGCAGGTGCATTGGTCAAACCAAACGGCATAACAAGAAACTCATAGTGACCATACCGAGTCTGAAACGCAGTCTTAACCACATCCTCATCCTTAACTCGCAACTGATAGTACCCTGACCGGAGATCAATCTTTGAGAAAACACCTGCACCTCGAAGCTGATCAAACAGATCCTCAATCCTAGGTAAAGGATACTTGTTCTTCACTGTGACCTTATTGATCTGCCTATAGTCGATACACATCCTTAGAGTCCCATCCTTCTTCTTGACAAACAGAACCGGAGCTCCCCATGGAGATATGCTGGGTCGAATAAACCCCTTATCCAGTAGCTCTTGTAGTTGAGTTTTAAGTTCTCTCAACTCTACAGGAGCCATCCGATAAGGTGCTTTCGATATGGGAGTGGTACCCGGTATAATCTCGATGGATAACTCAACTTCTCTCTCAGGAGGCAAACCAGGCAACTCACTCGGAAATACATCACTAAACTCCTGCACTATAGGGATATCTTCAATCCTGACTTGATCCCTATTGAAATCTAAAACCACAGCTAGGAAAGCCTCACAACCCTTCCTAATAAATCTCTTGGCTTGCAATGCAGAAATCACATTATTCAAAGAACTAGCACCCAAACCTTTCACAAACACAGGAGACTGACCTCTATCTCGAAGCACAACTGTTTTCCTATGGCAATCAACTACAGCCCGATACTTATTCAACCAGTCCATTCCCAGAATCAGATCAAACTCTCTGAAAGACAACTCAATCAAATCCACTGGAAACACAACTCCCTCAATCAACAGGGGACTACTCTTATAAACTCTACTCACATTGACACTATGCCCTAATGGACTAGTCACACATATCTCATAATCTAGCTGATCTACCATATGCAACTTATCAACAATCTTATCCGTGCACAAAAATGAATGTGTGGAACCAGGCTCAATTAGAGCATACAATTCAGTGTCATAGAGTAAAAACTTACCAATAATCACATCAGGAGCATCCTGTTCCTCTCTAGCTCTCGCAGCATAAGCTCTGGCTGGAACAGGCAACCGTCGCTCAACAGACTCTGATGCAGCTCCCTCTCTAGGTCGACCGCCTCGACCTCTACTGCGAGTAACCTGTGTGGCATTCGAACCAACCCTGCTAGCCTCTCTCTGAGAACCCAAAGCTTCATGCGATCTCGGACAGTTGGCCAAATAGTGCTCGGTGCTCCCACAACGGAAACACCCACCAGTGAGCCACCTACACTCACCCCTATGTGGCTTGCCACAATGTGCGCACTCAGGTAACACTTCTGTCCTAGCACCCAAATCACCTCTACCAGAACCAGATACTCTGCCTGCACCCTGTCTTCTACCTCTAGTGGCTGGACCATATGATAACTCATCTTGCGGGTTCCTGGATCTCTTACCCGAAGATGATGAAGATGAACCACCACGAGAAGGGTTCCTCCTCTGAGCCCTCTCTCTCAACACAGACTCTGATCTCTCAGCCCTCATAGCAGCATCCGCAACCTGATAATACTTCACCCCCGGAGTGCTCATCAAGGAAATCAACATAACCCTCAAGGACTCATTCAACCCTGCCTCAAAATGACGGCATCTAAACTCATCAGTCATAATACCTTCTGGAGCATACCTAGACAACCGATTGAATTCTTTCTCAAAGTCTGAAACTGACATAGCTCTCTGTTTCAAGCTCAGAAACTGTGCCCACTTTGCATCTTTATAAGTCTGAGTTATGTACTTCTTCGTGAATTCTTCATCAAAGAAATCCCATGTAACAGGATCTGGAAGCTGAGGTTGTTTGCAAACTAACTCCCACCATTCATAGGCTGACCCTTGCAGCAAAGCTACTGCACACTCTGCCTGCTGATCAGGAGGACATCTAACCTCTTTCAAGGTACGCTTCACCTTATCCAACCATTTCTCAGCTAACTCTGACTCATCCAAGCCTGTTCCATAAAAGTCTTCAGTACCAGCTCTTCTCACACTTTCTATAGGAGCTCTGGGGGCAGTCACTCTCTCCAAAACCCTAGTCATGTCCCTGAATATTGCCTCGAAAGGCACAGCAGCGGCCTCGGGCTGGACCCTAGCAGGTTGAGCCGACACAGAGACAGAAGGATCAACAGCTTGGGGATTCACGCTTTCAGCTGATCCCTCAAGAAATCCACGAACTGAATCAGAAGACATCCTAAACAAATAAAAGAAGATAGTCGCGTCAGCCAACACAGTCCTAGACATATACACATCTATACATATCAACCACAATAATACCCAGAAATGCTTAAACCTAGGCTCTGATACCAAAAACTGTAACACCCCCTACCCATACGTAGGCGATCCCATCCGCAAGGAGTGAGAAGCCGTATGCGCGGGGTGTGTCCACAAGCAAATAAAGATACAAAACATACATTCATACTTAACATACACTCACAAATACGGGGTAATTAAAACTTTCAAAAGCATCAGAATGTTCAATTATTACAATAGCAAAATCCGAACAATAACGTTCTGATCAAAAGTCAGCATGAAATTATTACATATCCCAAAAGTATAAATACATAAGCGGAAGCCATATCAAAAACGATACAATAGAATTCTATTACACAAGAATCACCAATCTAAGAATAAATCCAAACACTAATCCCTGCTGTGTTGGCTTGACTGCAACGACTCACTCAAAACAAAACTCCTTATGCACCTGCACGGGTAAAAACACCGTGCTAAGCGATAAACGCTTAGTAGGGAAACACACATATAATATGGACGACCACTCACAATGGTCGTCAAGGCATAACACATTCATGATGGCATATGCAATAACTCATAACATAACATATATAAACATGCTCACGAATTTCAGCCGTCCATTCTGCATCTCATATTCATATCAATATCCATATTATTTTATTCAAATATTACCTTCGCATAATCAATTCCCCATTCATTTACAATTTAATTGCTTTCGCATACTTATCATTTTGTGCAACTGAATACCATTTCTTGTAATCATATCAAAGCGGAACAAAACAAAAAGAACACCTGCTGACTCACAATAGTGGATAACGAGTAAACGCATAGCGTACCTTACGGGTACGAATCAAACGCATAGCGTACCATACGGGTACGAATCAAAAATCATTTATTTATTTATTTGTCGCATTCAAAACATTTTACAAAGGAGAACCTTAAACAAGATCCAAGACGCATAAGAGGTTCGCGAAGAACCATACGGGGACCTGATCGGGGTCCGAACAGAACTGAGGCTGCAGCTAAAGGACTCTATTAGGCATGCCTAACTATCCACTAAACTGACTCTTGCAGGTCATGTATAATACAATTCACATTGAGTTACACATTTGTTCAATATGAATAACCATTGAATTTAACATACATAAATCAGTTATATTTAAGCATGACACATTTAGTTCATAGGTTAAGGCATAATATGGCATACAAACATTTAGCATAGCAAAAATACATTTATAAAATGTAAGGTATAATATTCAAATCACAAGTTCTTGCTTCCTAATTAAATTAGATTTAATCAAATAATATATTACGTTTAATGCCTTAATCATAAATTATACACATGTTATATAATTCTCGTCATGAGTATTTATTCATCTAGCAAATTATACTTATAGTTTAATTCATGGTTAATCATCATATTAATTAATTTTTCGTTATAAGAACTTATTCAATTCATAGGTAATTTAATTATATATCCTCATTACCTAATTATAAAATAAGTAACATTAAATTTTTCAGGCGTTTCTAGACACTTTGGGGCTAATTCGGAGGTGTATGATCGATTCTAGGATGAATTGGTGAAGAGGGACAAATTTTACTAAAACACAGCTGTATATGGTCGATCTAAAAGCCAAAACACAGCTGTGTCCTACCCAAAAGCACAGCTGTGCTTTCCAACCAGTCCCCAAACATTATCAGACACAGGGCAGAATTAGTTTACTGAATCTATATGCATTTTTGAACTACTAAATGACATTTTTAGACAAACTGATCTTCATACCAATTAATCCTCAAGATGTTATCTTTCTATTTACAAAATTTCAGATCATTTGGAACGAAAATAGGGGAGATATACTCAAATTTCTCTACCCTGTTCCACAGACACACCTGATGATTTTTGCTACTGTAATGGGCGATTTTAAAATAGTTAAAGTCCGAATTAAATTATGGTTACTTCTACAAAATTTTAGATACAGAGGTTGTGGTTCTAACCCAACTGGAATCATATATTTTGGAGTTGTAAAACTCAACTTATACTAAAACGAAGGACCAAAGGTCAATCTGACCCTCAAAAACAGAATTGCACTTTGAAGTTCAACAAGCTTCAAACCAACTCATTTGACACCATCAATTCACCAAATTTAATCCAAACCATCACAACACATAAATTAACATATCAGAATACTCAATTCAGATATTAAGAATCATTAACACATAAATCAACAAACTAATTCCCAAACCTGAAAATTCCTTAGCTCTTATCACTTTGTTCCACTACTCCCAACCTTCTCTTTGCCCTTTGGATCGCGAGGAGGTTTAGCTAAACACAAACCCATCAAAAACACATAAAGAACAAACCCTAGATTAAATTTAAACTATGATGTAGAAGAAGATGAAGAAGAAGATGAAGATATGCATTAAACTCACCAATTGTGCAAGAAGTGATCAATTTCCACCACCAAAATTATAATCCAAGTTAGAGAAAACAAAAAGAAGAGCAAAGAAGAAGAAGGAGATGAGGAGGGGAGGAGGCTACGGGAAAATGAAGAGCAAATTCTGCTCTTTCCATTTTCTATTTCTTTTTCTTTTTCTTTTCCTAACCCTAACACTTGTCACTTTCCTATTGGTGGAAACCAATCACTCACACCCAACAACCATATACTACTCACACATTCACTCCCAACTTAAAACACCCTACTAATGTGTGAGTAAAGCACACAATCTTAACACCACTACTCACACCTTACAATAGTGTACTCATGCACATCCAAACTTAACCCAACTAATTCACACCCTAATAACATACATGCCACCACATGCTAATAAAACTCTTAAAACATGCATTTTTACCAAAATACCCTTATGGCATGCCCAAAACACACAGTGCATGCACACACAAATAGGCTCATACTACCAGGAGCAAACGGGGTGTGACAGTTTTAGTCATGCACAAAAGACATAAGCTCACAAAAAAAAAAGAAAAAAGATAGGAGAAAAAGCAATGAAAAAGAAAAAAGGAAAAAAGAGAAAAAAGAAGTAGAGCTCAAGATAGCAACCCCTTGATGAGTTTATGTGGTTATCTTTTTAACTTGTTTATTATTCTGAGCTTAATGACCTAAACTATTATCAAACCCAAAATCAAGAATACCTTTATAGTACGCAATTGAGCTGAGAATGGTCCTCCCATCAGTCGACTAAATGTTACAGCCATTTTTCTCTAGCAACCTCATCCTCCTTTGATAGCCATTTACCTAAGCCTAACATTACAACCAAATTAAGACCTTTTGATTCTTGGTTCAGTCTTATCCAATTAGCAGAGATGACCTTCTAATAAGATTCGGTACGTAGGAAGAGGCATATGGTGTTTCTTGAGCTTCAAGCGGGGAGCCATAAGTGCATTTATGCATTTGAGTTAAGTCTCGTCCTCAACGTTGCATCTAGAATTTGCTTCAGAAAAAAAAAAGAGAGAAAAAAGAGCATCCTTTGAGTTGATTGATAACAGGAGTTTGATGATTTCAAGATTTATCCCGAGATTAGATGAAGTCTTATATTCTTTGAGTTAACGCCAAATAATGATCATGTGTCACGAAATCAAATTGAAACATATGCATTTATGCAATATTGATGTGGTCAGAGCAGTTTATTTTGCATACTCAAAATTGTCTAGTTTCGACAAAAGGTAGCAATTGTTACTATTTGCCCTCTGCTTTTCTCGCAACTCGGGCACTTTAGCTAATGCATTCTTCTGTCAACTGTGAAACAAATTCTACAGTACCTTCATGATAAGAATCAAGCTTATACAACCATGATCTAAGATGTAAGTGCATACCGATCACGCCTGAAAGGTTTTTGGCAACCGCTTCAGCCTCCTTTACAATCTGCAAAAAAAAAACAAAAAACAAAAAAAAAGAGAGCCGTTAGAAATGAAAACTGTAATTGGCGCTCTAAGCAAAAGTTAGGCAAAGGGATAGGGTGAAAATTTAGAAACAGGCAGTCTGTCCTTAAAAAAAAAAAGAGAAAAAAAAAGCTGCTGGATTGGGTTGGGTCCATTCTAGGCAAAAATAAGGCACAAGATTATGTGAAAATCCGCAAATGACGCATTTCCCACTAAGAAAAGCTAGTGTGAAAATCCATATGGGGCGCACTACCTTCAAAAAAAATGACTACAAGTATTAGATGAGAACCTTACAATCCCAAAGACATGAAATTCAAAAGCAGCTTCCAAAGGGCATCGATTATATCGCAAATTGCAGCCAAACCGGTTATCATCTCTAATTCCACTTAGATGAATTCTTATCATGCATTTTTGCATAACCCATGCATTTCACATGCATGCTCACTATTTTTCCTGCATATTTGGTTTTTCCATTTTTGCATTAAGAGAGATTCGATGCGGACACCGATAAAAGGCGAGTGATGACATCAATCCAAACATCAATTCAAGCATCAATCCAAGCATCAACCAAAGACCTCTCAGGGGGCAACCAACCAAAAGGACATCAATCCAAACATCAGTTCAAGCATCAATCCAGGCATCAACCACAGACCACTCAGGGGGAAACCAACCAAAAGGCTCTCAAGGGGCACCACCTCAAATCTCAGAAGGGTTAGCATGATAGCGGCACTACTATTCTACGGAAGGTTAGCACGACCACGGCACTACCACTTCAGAAGGGTTAGCACAATGACGGCACTACCACTCCATGGAGGGTTAGCACGATCACGGCATTACCACTTCAAATCTCATAAGGGTTAGCATGATGGCAGCACTAGCACTCCACGGAAGGTTAGCACAACCACGGCATTACCACTTCAAAGAGTTAGCACGATGACGGCACTACCACTCCACGGAGGGTTAGCATGATCACGGCACTACCGCTTCACATCTCAAAAGGGTTAGCATGATGGCGGCACTACCATTCCACTGAAGGTTAGCATGACCATGGCACTACTACATCAGAAGGGTTAGCCCGATGATGGCACTACCACTTTACAGAGGGTTAGCACGATCGCGGCACTACCACTTCAAATCTCAGAAGGGTTAGCATATCGGCGGCACTACCATTTTACGGAAGGTTAGCACGACCACGGCTCTACCACTTCAGAAGGGTTAGCACGATAACGGTATTACCACTCCACGGAGGGTTATCATGATCACGGCACTACCACTTCAACAAAGGACAACATGCTGACAAGCTGGCAACAACCACCACAACAAAATCGTTCAGTCTGGAAAGACAGCCGCATCAGGTACGCGCTTCTTTCCCTTTTTTGATTTTGGCTCACCTAGACACCCATGCACTAGCCCCCCCCCCCCCCCCCCCCCCCCTCCCAAAATTGGGGGCAACTGTAGACACCGGATCCCGAGGAAGCCTAGATCAGGATTACCCAATAATAAAATTAAGTGTGCCTGTTTATAGGCAAAAATGAAAGTTGGAAGTGATGATTTTCTTGTCAAATTGATTTATTAAAAATAAATAAAAATGGGTTTTAAAAATATTTTTAAAAAATTATTTTAAGAAAAAAAGTGAGTTTTGAAATGATAGTGTTTTAGCAAAAATTTTAAAAAAATATTCGCGAGTATCGGCCTGTAGCAGCGCGCTGGGCAATACCCGCGTCGCTCAGGCAGGGCGTCGCTCACGTGCGCGCCTAGCACGCTGTTGCGCGCGGCGATGCCCATCGGGAGCGTCGACGGGCGTCGCTCACCCCTAACGCGGCCCTGTCGCTCCCCAGTAGCCCTTTGGGCATTTTTGGGCTATTTTTAATGGTTTTTACTCATTTTTTTTAGAATTTAATTTTAAAATCCTTTTGTCTTCTAACCCTTCAAATTCTTCAGTTTTTGGGTTTAATTGGGAATTAAATTAATTTAATTTATTAATTAAAAAATTGATTTATTTTGAGGTATCAAGGGTTTTTTGAGAGAGAATTGGGGGGATTTTTCTTAAGAAAAACTGGTTTTCTCTCTTCTTTTTCTTCTTCTTCTTCTTTTTTCTTCTTCAAGAACAAGTTCCCCAAGTATTTTTAATTTTTTAAGTTAATTCTTGAGATAAATAAATTAATTATTTGTTCTTGTGAGTTTTCTTACTTTTTTTCTATAATTTTTCCTTAAGACAAATAAAATAATTATTTGTTCTTGGGATAAAATTTTGTTATATATTTTATTTTTATAAATCAAGACAAGGAAATATATCATCTATTTTCATTCATCAAACCAAAATTTGAGGGTAAGCATTCTAGGCTTCATCTTTTATTTTATTTTTGTTTTAATTTTTGTTTACAATTAACTAGTTATTATGTTTTCCTCAAAAAAAAAAAACTAGTTATTATGTAAATTTTTAAATCTTTTGTTATTTTTTAATTTGTTCATGTGATTTAGCCATAGATTTAATATTTTTAACATATTTTATTTTATTCTTGCATATTTATTTGATTGTTCATTTTTGTTGTTATTTTCATTTTTTTTATTATTATTATCATCTCTTTTATTCATATGTTATTATTATTATTAGTATTATTATTTAACATGCTTCAACATGTTTTGTTTTTTTATTTCTTGCTTGGTTATTCATCTTCCTTATTATTAATTGTTCATCTTCTTTATTATTATTATTATTATTATTATTATTATTATTATTATTATTATTATTATTATTATTATTATTATTATTATTATTATTATTTTATCATCATCATCATCATCATTAGTATTATTATTATCATTATCATTATTATTACTATTATTATTACCGTTATTGTTACTCTTATCATTATTATATATTATTATTATTATTATTATTATTATTATTATTATTATTATTATTATTATTATTATTATTATTATTATTATTATTATTATTCTTGCTTATAGTTATTATTATTTGTTATTGTTATCATTATTATTATTTTTATCATTTATGCCTTTTATGCATGTTGAATGGTTAATATGTTAAGTTACATATTTTTATTATGTCATTTGATTGATTTGTCATATATGATGCATTTTTATTTTATTTATTTCAATTCATTTTTACATGTTATATGTTTAAATTCATTTTTTTATTACTAACATCAATTTTATTTGTTTTTTTATTTCAATATTTATTTTTATGTGTGAACTTTTCCAATGGCAAATGGGAGCCCATGGAGATTTGAAGACACCATTTTGGTGGGATTTGTCATATTTTAATATTTTTAGTATTTTTCATTAATTTGCTTTTATTTGTTTTTATTATGTAATATGTAATAAATTTATTTATTTTTATGTAAGTTAATTAAAAGTCACGCAAAAAGTTTTATATTAATAAATTGGGACTTTTTCTAATAAAATGGGACCAATATCCTAATTTTAACCCATAAAAACTCACTTTTAAAAAGAATAGTTAATTTTCTCAAAATGGGATCACTCATCCCGATTTTATTGATAAACACCAAAAATAGCTCTTCGATCTTTTCTAAGTGAAAATGAGGGAACCAATGTTCCTAATTAGCGTCCCGATTTATATATGATATCTTTTATTTTATTCTTGTTGTGTAGTACTTATTTCGAGCCCTTGTAATTAATTTTGGGGCAATTCTATTCTTTTATTTATTTATCCCTTTTTATTTTGGGAGATTGTTATGTCCCATTTTTTTCACTTGTAATTTTTTATCACATTCTTTATTACTTTCTTTATTACTTTTCCAAAAATACTTGAAATGCGCTTTAAATTTATTGCATGATCGCGTGAGATGAGAGATGGAATTTCAATTACTAAAATCTCATTTATAACTTAACTTAAGGCATTAATAAGAGAGAAGTTCCGAACACCTTCTCTAGTTTAAGACCCCCGCGGTTAGACGAACTTTCCCAATTTTTTGTAAATTGGTTGGCGACTCCAAAATACCTCAAAGGTGCCTAAAGGTTTCATGGGATTAGATGATCTTTCCAGTGTTCTACTGGAAAGAGGTGTCCAAAATTTCTCATGATTGCCCAAGATCAAAAAACGCAAACCCCTATCGGGCCCTAAAAGCAGGCATCCCGGGAACCGGTCGGGTACGCGCGCGTCACACCGATTTACCATTTACTCAAACATACAACACATGCATTTCTCATAAATTACACAAACTCGGCATACCTTTACCACCTAATATAATTACTAACTCAACTCACACATGCAATCAAATTAAAAAGGCACACGATCCCTACCTCTATGGAAACAGTTGAACTCTCCTCTTTGACTTCACACTTTCTCCTTGCCTTTCTCCTTCCTTTTATCTAATGCTTCTTGCACAAATCCAATAACACACTTAATCAAATATTTCATACAATCTCAAAATAAAGAGCAGAATGAGTAGAAGAAGATCACACTAATCCAATTTGTACTAACCTTCTTAGCTCACACGAAAAACAATTTCAAACCATCCAATTCAAATCAAACTCTAAATAAACTAAATGGAAGAGAAGAACAAAAGTTCAAAATGCTAAATTAAAGAACAAAAGAACCAAGAGAGAGGAAGAGGTGGCCGAACCACACATGCTAATTTGAGATAGCTTCTGTATTCCAAAAGTCCTTATATATGCATGCAAAGTGGGGTGTTGGCAACACTTGCATTCCACACGTGGAATGCACCCACTAACTTACCAAAACCCCTCAAATGGTCCTTGGTAAAGCTCCCAATCAGTCCCCTCAACTCAATTTCTTTCTTCAAATACTTAAACTCCCTCTCTCTCTTCAATGATGTCCTTGATAACTCATACATTCACTCTTAGCCCAATTTTTATAGTACCCTTACCATACAATTATACCATAAATCCTCCTAGATTATAATTCGGGTTGTTACATTCATTTTATGTCATCATACTTAATAAATAATAAAAATATGCACTAATACTTCCATGCATACCATTCAGCCCAACCAACATCTTTATTCTCAAATTTGTTCTTTACTCATTTATCATTAATTAAGCTAAACTACACCTTAATTAACATGTTTATACAATTAATTTGTATTAAATCATAAAATATACCTAAGTATACCTTAGTATTCCATTCGGCCTCCATTATGTCCATAGCATATAATTCATTTCTTCTTGTTTTGAGCATTCAAATCATCATTTTCAACATCCCTAAACATGTTTATAAGGTTTATTTCAATTTAACATGCATTTATCACACACATTCCATACAAATATAACCGAACATCAAACTAAATCAATGGAAATGGATGGATTTTGTAACCACTAACCAAAAATCCTTGCTCTACGCTTCGCAGGCTTTCTTTTCTTTGCCTTTACCCCTTGAATAACCTTCCTCACCTTAATTTCCTAATAATGGCCGAATTTACTACCTAAAGAAACCATGGTTATTTTGCTTTCTTTTTGCAATATAATTAAATAAACATAATTTACATACCCTAAATTACTTATCTTAACCCTTGAACCAATTTAAAAACATCAATTTCTCTTACATCAAATTTGTGCCCTAACTTTCAATCCTTGATTTTTCCCACTTCTATCCCTTCAAATGAACTCTAAAGACTATTATTAGATTGTAAAGGAACTAAAATTTGATTTGGAGGCTTGGATTTAGGGAGAAATATGAGAAGAAATGAAGAAATTTGGTGGAGGAATAGAATGAGGGAATTCGGCCAAGAGAGGAGGAAGAGAAGCTGCTTATTTTTTGAAGATTTCTCTAGAGAAATATGATATTTTGGGTTTATATAGGAGGTTTGTTGGCCTGGAGTTGGTCCAACCAATTCAATCCCATTTTTGACATTATGGCCCATTAAGCAACTCTAAATTATTTATCTCACTTTTCAAGCTCAATTTTTACCAAAATTAATTCCATTATTCTTAAAATATATAATTAAGCCTCCATATAAATTTTTAACTCAATCGGAGTCCATTTTAGTTTCAGTTCACTAAAATCTGTCCGATTAGACAATTTTTAATATTACAGCAAATTTTTTTTTTTCACTATCAAAAATTTTCAAATATTATTCTAAGTTTATCTATACCTTCAAATAAATTTTTAGAGGTCCTTTCTATTTTCAAAAGCCCGATCAAACCTAAAGTCAACCTAATTACTATTTGAACCGAGCCATTTTTAACTTTTAGAGACCTATTTGACCTCATTTTTACTCCAAATTTTACCTCGGACTCGTCATGACTAGTATTTTTTGATTGTCAAATAAAAGATTTTTGTTTCTACGGTTTAATTTTTAGCCCAAGTGCACTATTCACATTTGGGAAATACTATTTATGACTAACCCGGTATTTAGGCCGTTACACATCAACTCTTAAAGAAAGCACTAAATGATAAGTCTAAAAATAATAAAAACTAAGAGAGTTTTTGGGAGATTGGACTTTTTTTAGTAGATTGGATTGATAGATCAAACCTTAATCCTTAAAAATAATAAAATAAGGTTAGTACCTAAGTGGGTCTCAAAAGCAAGCGCGCCAAAACTTAAGTTAGTCTGGAAACTGAACATAATGCTCTCGAAGAAAGAGATAGTTTTAGAGAGTAGAGAAGAACATAACCTTTTAGAGGTTGTATAAGCCTTCTATTTATAGGCATTAAGTATCTTTGACTTATAGTTAAGCACATAAGTTAATTGACCAGGGAGGTTAGTTGCTTATAGAGTTCAACTTATAACCCTACTGTAAGCACCGTGTCCCGGAGAGGTCCGGATCAGAGGTTACCCTATGATGAAATCAGTATCCGAGCCTGTATAAATGGTTTGGATTTGGGGGTTTTAGTCCCGCGTTCCACGAGAAGTGAGTCTTTTTACCCTTCATAGGCAGAGGGGGAGAAAACAGGGGATTTTCGAGTCAAAAGGCATATTTCCCTCCACAGACGACCAGCCCGTCTGTGAAGCCAGCCCGTTGCTTAGGGTCACCGACGGCTTGTCGTATTTTTTGACACCCGTCAGAAAATCACTGCCACTGTCAGAGCGCCGCCTGGTTTCCCGGAGCACGCAACCTTTCCGACGCCCGTCGGTGGATGTGGCAGGGCCATCGGACGAATCCTTGTGTCAGAAGGATTCTTCCGACGCCCGCCTCCATCCACCGACGCCCGTCGGTCGTGTCTGGCTTATAAAAGCTCCGGATTTTTACTAGAAAAGGATTCCAAAATTTTTGAAGAGGGGAAACTCTGCCCAAATTCAAGCATATTTTCTCTCTCTTCCAGCAAACACATTTCATAAAGAAATTTCTTTCAAAAGAGGATCAAATCCATCAAAAGGGACTAAAAACTAATTAGTTTTCCTTAGATTTTGATTCCAAAGACAATCTTTTGAAGGGTTGAGGAGGAAATAATCTGTTTTCCTTTTTTGATCCTTCATCTTGCTTTTCGTGGAACACGCGGGGCTCTAATCAACACAAGAATCTCACCCAAAGCGATTATATTAGGGTAAATATTCCGAATTCTTTCTTCGTATCATTTAATATTTATACTTTATTCGTTGATTTTTTCAACTTTGTCATTATACTTCCCTATTTTGACTCTCTTTATATGATTTTATGACAAAACCTCCTTTTTGGCTTTGAAAGGAGTTTTTTTTTTCTATTTTTTTCGGAGACAGTGGTGACCGACGGGTCATCTCCATCACCGACGCCCGTCGGTCACCCTACCTACAGACGCCCTCTTTTTGAGTGACAAACGAGCATATCGGTTATCTTGACTGATGCCCGTCGGTCACCTAAAAAAGGCCGTCGGTGGGTTCTGTCTCTACCCCTTTAAATTACTTTTCGTCTTTTTCAAGTCCTTTTGGCTTCCTATATATTAACTTTAGGTATATTGACATCTTTTAACTTTCTATGAGTGTATATTGATTCTCTTGGACTATCCCGAGCTTGAGCGGCTATCTACCATATTCGGAGGATTTCGTCCAGTTTAGTTTCCTAACCCTCTTGATTATTTCCTTCATTTGTTATTCATTGATTATTTTATGTATATGGATATAATCCTTTCATATCTCGTTAATGTATAAAAATGACTCAATGTTTTATATTCAATAAAATGAGGTTTACCTTCCAAGACCCCTCTGGCTGGCCCAAAATGGATACAAAGCGTAGTCTTAGGCTCTCCGAGGTGAGAGAAACTTTCCCAATGTTCTATTGGGTGGCGACTCTATGAAACATCCTTGTTGCCCAATATAGACGCACTTGCGATTTATTGCAAGCTGTCAACGGACCCACAAATGCCCCGATCGCCCTCAAGCGGGCGGTCCCATGGGCGGCCGCGGGGATCCGGCATGCGTCACAGTGGCGACTCCGCTGGGGACGTTTATGGTTCGAGATTTTGATTTGAAAATACCTCGTTTAACATTTATGATTAAAATTTAATTCATAAATTCGCTCTCTCTCGAAATTACATTCGCATATCATTAGAGCCTTAGAATATGCTAGTTTGGTCCCTCTTTTAGCCCCGGTGCGTTCCTGAAGCACGACCTTATTTTCACTCAATTTGGGGAAGTGTTAAGGATAATCACCAGCCCAAGCCACGTACCTCAAATGGTATATCAAAATGATGTCCCGATCGGTCGTAATGCTCGTGATGAGCTAGACCTGTCGGCAGGGATCATGCTTGGGTAGCCTTAAAGAAACATCTCCCTTGTTCAAAGCTCATGTAATGGCCGTAGTTACTTTCCACAGATAAAATGAACCCTAATTCAATGCTTGCTGTATGGATCCTCATGTATTGGGTGAGTCCAGATGTCTCACTTGGTAACCTGACCAAAGGCTATCATGCCCCGGTAGGGCCATGTCAAAATTTATGGAACGTCCAAATACGTGACGATCATTATCCATCCGCTTGTACATTAGCATAGGAGTGTCATGCTGCCGATTTTTCGCCGAGCACCATGCGTGTCCATCGGGTCCCTCGTTGACCCCTGGGCTAATCCCACCTAGGAAAGAGACTGCACGCCCACGTGTGTGGGAGAAATAAGGGTGGAAGGACCTACCTGCTTGCTTGTGCTCTGTGAATGTTGCATATCACGACCGTGCATTAGACCTGCATTTCACGCATCATGTCTAACGCCTTGTGCCTACAGCCATCATAGATCTTCCCAGGTGGACTAGATCACCAACCGGACGACTGATCTGAGTTCCCACATCTGAGCTGTCAGATAGAGAGGGTCTACCAGAAGCCTGGACATAAAGACAATGAATTCTGTGCATTTCACCAGCACTCAGGCCATATCACAGATAAGTGCAAAGCCCTGCGGCACGCTATCCAAGACTTGATTGATAGCAAGCAAATTTCTAACCCTGAGAAGAGGGAAACTGAGAAGAAGCCCGGTTATAACACCGTACCACCACCCGTGTTTATGATAGGATCTAGCTTGCCAGAGTGGTACGTGCTACAAGATCTATATGGGGGCGAGAATTTTGCTCTGATTGTTCCGAAGATAGAGAGGAGAGAGCAGTCGTGGCAACCCTTAATTGCTGGTCTAGCAGTGAGAGCGGCGGAAAAGCCGAGGAAGAGGGGGAGATGAACCTTGACTTGTGGGGGTCTGATGAAGACAAAGAAGAGATAGGGGCTGTAACGAGAAGTGGAAGAGTGGTCCCCGAGATTACGAGGCTACCTGAGCCAGCGCAGACACCGGCGAAAAAAGAGCCAGAGGAGAATCAGATTGTCAAGCAATTAAAGAAAACTGCGGCTCAAATATCCATCTGGGATCTTTTGAGACAGTCCCCCTCTCCTAGGCAGAAGGTAGTGGAGGCTTTCGTTGAGGCCCGGGTCGCCACCACTATTTCCCCATCAGAGCTTTTGGGCTTAGTTAAGGGAGGATCCGAGGAGAGATTGGTCTTTTCTGATGCCGACCTGCCGGTTGAAGGCCACAATCATAACAGACCCCTGTACATCAAAGCGCAGATTAACGACAAGCACACTGCTTGCGTTATGGTAGACGATGGGTCTTCTATCAATGTGTTCCCCCTGATAGCTCTGTAAGCTTTTGGTCTAAACGAGGATATGCTCAGTGGATCAGATCTGACCATCACAACCTATGATAATTCAAGGAGGCAAGCCTCGGGAACGGTCAGGACAGGACCCATTGAAGTGGAGGTAGAATTTGTAGTGCTGCGCATCCTTGCTAACTTCTCAGCTCAGCTTGGGAGACCCTGGTTTCACAAATTAGGAGTGCCATCCACGCTGCATCAAATGATAAAGTTCCCACATGAAGGGGAGGTGGTGACTATCAAGGCAGCCAGGGAAAACCAAGTCTCAATGCTTGAAATAGCTAATCAGCCGTTCAGTGGCTTCCACGTGTCCATGATAAGAGAAGAGTGCGGATCAGTGGATAACCCAGCTGTGGTTAATATGTTGAAGAAGATGCACTATCTCCCTGGGGCTGGTTTGGGCAGAAACTCTCAAGGATTGCAAACTGCGATCACCACTCGAGGTCAAAAGAACCGGAAAGGTCTGGGGTACAGAGGCGACCTCGGTAAGAAGAAAGCGGCGGATAAGATCCCTCGCATTTCAGAAAGCTTCGTACCAGCATCCTCAGTTTGTGCTTATACTGGCGAAGACGAGCCGCAATGGGTGAAGGGGAGGATTGTCCCTGGGTTTGAGATCTTTAACGATGTATTTGACTGGAGAGTCGGGTTTATCAAGACTGCTGAAGACTTCTGGGATGAGGAGGTCATGACTCAGGGTATCACTTGGGACAGATGCGAGCCAGAAGAGGTCATTACCAAGAAGATGATAACTGCCAGGCTGAAGGGGAAAGGGAAGATAGCAGAATTAGAACTGGAGATAGGAGGTTTAAAGGTCTCCTCCGATATGCCTGAAGGGCCTCTGCTGAATCAGGAAGCCAATGAACCAGCTGCAACAGCATCAACCTCTGGAGTGGCAGAAGAAGACTCTAGCTTAGACTGTCTATTTATTCCAGAACTCTTTTATGATGTAAATGACAATTATAATATTATTAATAAGGCAAACAATTTCGCTTACTTGTGCTATGTTTCTAATGATTTCAACATGCATGAACATGATCATATTCCATCAATTTTTAACATCGATTCCACTGATACAATGCCTTTTAATCTTGGAACCTCGGAAAATCCAAGAGAAATTCTAATAGCATCAAATATAACTCCTGAGGAGAGAAAAAATTTTGAGAGAATAATAAGAAAACATGAAAAAGTCTTTGCCTGGACCTATGAGGACATGCCAGGAATTGACCGAGACGTGGCAGAACATGCTATCCCGACTTACCCAGATTACAAGCCTGTGAAACAGAAGTTGAGAAGGCTCAGGCCAGAATGGGCAGACAATGTCAAGGAGGAAATTCGACAGCAGATTGAAGCCAAGTTCCTTGTTGAAATGCAGTATCCTACATGGTTGGCAAATGTGGTTCCTGTAGCAAAGAAGAATGGAAAGGTCAGGGTGTGTGTGGATTATCGAGATCTGAACAAGGCCTGCCCTAAAGATGATTTTCCACTACCCCACATCGATGTGTTGATAGACAGTGCCGCCAATTGCGCGATGTACAGCTTTGGAGATGGTTATGTGGGCTACAACCAGATCCTGAATAAAATAGCTGACCGGGTTAAGACCGCTTTCATCACGGAATGGGGGACCTACGCCTACCGAGTCATGCCTTATGGCCTGAAGAATGCAGGGGCCACATACCAGAGGATGGCGATCAAGATCTTAAGTGACCTGATCCACAAAGAGGTAGAACTGTATGTCGATGACATGATGGTCAAGTCAGCCACCCGAGAGGGGCACTTTGAAGCTCTAGAAAAGTTCTTCACCAGGATTGACAAGTATAATCTGCGACTTAACCCCAAGAAGTGTATTTTCGGAGTGACTTTAGGAAAACTATTGGGACATGTCGTCAGCCAGAGGGGAATAGATATTGACCCAGACAAGGTGAAGGCCATCAGAGAGATGCCTGTGCCGCAAAAAGAGAAGGATTTAAGGAGTTTCCTGGGTAAGCTGCAGTATGTCAGCCGATTTATCGCCAAGCTCACTTCAATATGCGAGCCTGTTTTTAAGCTGCTTAGAAAGAATCAACCTGTGGTCTGGAACGAAGACTGCCAGAAGGCTTTTGACAGCATCAGGGAATACCTGTTGAATCCGCCAGTGCTAAGGCCGCCGCAGCCGATCAAGCCGCTTATCCTGTATCTAGCAGTAGAAGGCAGTTCAGTGGGCGCCATGATGGCTCAAGAGGATGAATTTGGGGTGGAATTCGCAATTTATTACCTCAGCAAGAAGTTCCTAGCTTATGAGATAAAATATGCTGAAGTAGAGAAGATATGCCTCGCAGTAATTTGGGCGTCAAAGAAATTGAGGCATTACTTTCACTCATATAAAGTTCAGGCAGTGGCCAAGCAAAATCCGTTAAGATATTTGCAGGAAGCACCGTCTTTGCTTGGTAAAATGGGCAGGTGGCTGCTCTTGCTACAGGAGTTTGATGTGCAATACATCACTCGCAAAACTATTAAGGGACGAGCCGTAGCCGAATTTCTTGCTGAGCATCCTATTCAAGGAGACACTCCCGAGTTTACCTTTCCTGATGAAAGCATAGTCGCGATTTCTGTCCAGGGATGGCAGTTACACTTTGACGGGGCGGTGAATAACAGAGGGGCCGAAATTGAAATCGTCCTGACAACCCCAAATAATGAGAAACTTCCCCTAGCAAAGAAGCTGAGGTACAAAGCAACCAACAACGAAGCCGAATATGAAGCATGCACTTTCGGGCTAGAAGCTTTAGCTGCATTAGGGGCAAAGAATATAGAAGTCTTTGGTGATTTATCCTTGGTGATTAACCAGATCCGAGGTGAGTGGGCTGTAAAAGAAGAACGGCTGGTACCCTATGTTGAATATTTGAAAGAGGTATGTGGGCAGTTTGAGACTTGCACTTTCCACTCCGTGCCGAGAGATGAAAATCGTCTGGCTAATGCGTTGGCAACCTTAGTGTCAATGTGGGATAACCCTGAAGGAGTGGCTATGAAGCCAGTGCTAATTTCAAGTTCTGAGAAGCCCAGCTTCGAGATCAAGCCTGTGATGGAAGTAGAAGTGGCGGACGGGAAACCATGGTACTTTGACATCATCAATTACTTGGAAAATAATAAATTTCCAGAAGAAGCTACTGAGAAAGACCAGAGGATGATCCGGAAGCTATCTACTCAGTTCATATCCTTGGAAGGGGTATTGTACAAAAGACAGTCAGACGGGATTCAGCTCAGGTGCTTGCATGAAAAAGAAGCCCACAAGGTGATGGAGGAAACCCATGCAGGTGTCTGCGGGGCCCACATGAACGGTTTGACCTTGGCTAAGAAGATCATGAGACAAGGCTTCTATTGGCTTACGATAGACAATGACTGCTCAAAATATGTTAAGCAATGCCAGTTGTGAGAGCAATACGCAGAGTTGAGACACCTGCCAGTATCAGAGTTACATAACCTGACATCACCTTGGCCTTTCGCTGCTTGGGGGATAGATATCATTGGAGAGATTCGCCCTACGGCATCCAATGGGCACAGATACATCATAGTCGTAATTGACTATTTTACCAAATGGGTAGAGGAGGAATCCTTCAAGAAGATTGACGCAAGGGATATGGCCAAATTCATAGAGAGAAATCTGATCTGCAGATATGGCCTCCCTCATCACATAGTGTCTGACAATGGGGTGTAGTTCATGGGAGAAACCAGGAAGCTCCTCGAGAAGTATGGTGTCGAGCATCATAAATCCTCTCCGTACCGACCACAAGCGAATGGAGCAGTAGAGGCCACGAATAAGAATATGAAGAAGATCCTGTCCAAGATGGTCCAAACCTACAAAGACTGGGCTGAAAAGTTACCCTTCGCTCTGTGGGGATATAGAACAACGATAAGGACGTCTACAGGCGCTACACCATTTTCCCTGGTATACGGAATGGAAGCAGTATTGCCAGTTGAGATAGAGCTCAAATCACTGAGGGTGGTCATGGAAGCCCAAATTCCGGAGGCCGAATGGGCGCAGCAGAGGCTACAGCACTTGAACTTACTGGATGAGAGTAGGCTAAAAGCTTATTATCATAACCAGATTTACCAGAAGAGATTGGCAAGGACTTTCAGAAAGAAGGTGAGAAAGCATCCGTTGAAAGAAGGGGACTTGGTGTTCAAGCAGATGAGGCCAGGCATACCAGATATTAGAGGGAAATTCAGACCGACCTGGGAGGGGCCGTATATCCTTAAGAAGCTGCTGTCCAAGGGAGCTGCAATCTTGTTGGATAGTGACAGGAACGAATTCAAAGAACCGATCAACGTCGACAGACTCAAAAGGTTCCATGGCTAAAGACCAAAATAAAAAGAAGAGAATAAAATGCCCTGCAAGTCAAAAATAAAAAAGGCGGCTGTACTAAAATTGGGCATCTCGACAGGGTGAAAACCGAAAAAAGGCATCCTGTGCAAAAATTAGAGGCATGAGAGAAAATGCCTGATCGTGAAAACCAGAGAGGGCCGATCAGTAACAGGAGTTGATGCTGTTAAAATTTGGTTCCTTGTATTGACAGCGCGTAAGCAGCTGAGTAAATGCCAAAACTGATCATGTATGCTGAAATTATATGAAAATGTACACAAATTCGTGAAATAGAATGAATATTATTCTCTTCATTTTTGTCATTTCATAGTTCTGCATTAAAAAGAAATATAGCAGCAAAAGAAATACATATGCAAGCTAAGCTAAGTCCTGCTGCTGCTATAGCCGACCAGATGCTTGAGCCCTCGAGTCCTGTTATCAGATGCTGGACTAAGGATCCACTTCTTGTACTCGTTAGTCGAAGACACAGAATGATTGCCGAACCTTGGGATAACAGTCTTCACTAGTAGTTTGCCCCACAGCTCATGGTACCGGGAAGCAAACGCGGCCGAGAGAGCTCCTCCCTGGAAAGATAAGGGAACCCTCACTACATCCTGGGTCATCCCGAGCTGACGCGTACATCGAGAGGTGATGCAGAAGGTGGCTCGACGGAGCCCAAAGAGGGGAACACACCCCGATGGCCCATCAATGACCACATGAGACAGTGGGAGCCAGGCAGACGTAAAACTGATGTCATCATCTGACAGCTCGCCAAATCTAGTAATGCCTTCAAGAGTAGTGGCACACCTATGTAGTCGTCGGCGCGGAAGAAAGTGATTCGGCGAGTACTGTGGGGTAACCCGAGGGGGTGGCTCAGACAGCATCCTCAGTTTCTCTTGCAGCCAAATCTTAAAAAAAAAAAAGAAGAGAAAAAAAATAAAAAATAATAATAATAAAGAAAGAAAGAAGAGAAGAAAAAAAAGAGAAACAAAAAGCCGCTGGAGTAAGTAGGGTTTACTTCAGGCAAAAATAAGGCGCAGGGTTGTGTGAAAATCCGAAAGGACGCACCTCCCGCTAAGAAAAGCTAGTGTGAAAATCCATAAGGGACGCACTACCTTTAAAATAATGACGTACCTGGAGCAATAAGGGGTTGCCGGTAAAGGTTGTAGTGGATCCAGAGCTCACAGCGTCCAAGCCTATAATGGTTTCAGCCAGAATGAGTGGTAAGGGTGATAATCCCATATGAAAGTCGCTCAGGACTCCGAACAGGCGAGAGTCACCTGTCAAACCCCCTGGAACAATAGTGAGGAAATTCACCATGTAAAACAAGAATGTGATGCTTACCCGGTAGGTGGGGATGTCAGTGAACTAATCCAGAGCCTCGATCAATGGCCCCAGAGAAAAGTAGGAGCCCGGAGGAATCAGCCGGACGGCCTCAGAAGAAGGAATGCCAAGAGCTATAGCTATGTCCCGGGTCTAGAATAGGCCACAGCGGGGTACGCAAGGCAGAGCGCTAGGAGGGAACCAGGCTCCAAGAATGGTGGCTAGCTCTTCAGGCAAAGGGCACAGTTCCTGGTAGGTGAACCGGAAGACGTGAAACTGGGGGTTCCAGAAGTGGGTCGCCACCAGAAGGAGGTTTCGATCGACTTTGACCCGGCACAGGTATTTCAGCCCAGACAAAGAGTGAAGGGTGCCTTCTGCCCAAGTGTGTTTGTCATCTAAGATACGGTGCATCCTTTGGGCTAGAGAAGAAGGCATGCTAAGAAATATGAAAGGCTCAAGATGTTGAAAAGTGAAGAGACACAAGAGGAGCAAAAATTTTGTAAGAATTTATAGGGAAGTGTCACCGACGGCCTACCCGTCTCTCCTAAGAGACGGCCTGCCCGTCGGTAGAGGTCCACCTGGCAGACGCATACGTCAGCATTGCATTCATCACGCGCATTAACTCGCATTTATTGTGTGACAGACGGCCAGCCCGTCGGTCGCTCCTACAGACACCCAGCCCGTCGGTCACGAAATTCTATATAAGGGCGAGTGACAGACAGTGCAAACGCCTGCTGTCCCTTTTATTTCCTCTCCTAAAGCGTTTTTTAGCGTTTTTTCAGGCATTTCTTCTTCTTTTTTCGCGATTTCTTCATATTTTCGCATTCTCTACTCACCGGGTGCTTGGATATTTATATTTCTTCAGTTTCTACACTTCTCGCGACTACAAGTAAGTAAATAACTACTTTTTTTGAATTTTATTTAGTTTATTTCTTCATTTCTTCTTCTTTTAACTTTAGAAATGATTAGAAAGTTTCAGATGCCTTAGGAATTTAGGGAGGATGCTGCCCATTTTTCTTTATTTTTTTAATATACAATTAAATCTGAACCTTTGCATGATCACATAGAAATAGAATTTTTCTATAAGTTTGTTGCTTTAGAAATAGACTTCTTAAGCGCACTATTCTGTGCATATATTGCTTTTGAGGCCTGAGGCCATTGTTTTGTGTTGTTGGGGATACACTCTTGCCGGGGTGCATCCCATTTACATGCGTATATTATTGTTGAGGCCTGAGGCCTATTTTGATGCCTTTTTATGCAGGAGGTTGGGCATGCCCTTGCCGGGGTGCTGCCCAAATTTTTATTATTTTATTCTAAAAATGAATATTTTTGTGTGTAATGCACGCCTTGGGGCCTAAAAAGCCCATTTTTATTCACTTCAAATTATTTTCCATGCTAATTGCATATTGTTTTTGCTTTGATATGTGCCAAGGCATGTTGGGCAACTTCTTTTGACAGGACGCCCGCCCTTTTCATTTATTATCAGTTTTTTTATCTAGTTTTCGGGCCGTCATCGCCTTAGTGAGGCCTAAATGGGCCTTCACCTTGAAAATAAGTCTAATAATACTTGTTTTGTCAAATTTTCGCTATCTAATTTTTTCTCCTTTGCAGGATACCTCCCAGACGTAGAGCATCGCAGGCCCAGTCCGAGATCGTAGTTCCGGGTTGGATGGATGCTGAGTCAGCTCAGAGGTATAGAGTGTTGGCTCAGGTAGAGCTTCGGGCCAGCCGTTTTGTGTCCCGGCCGTTTCTAGAGGCCCTAGGGATGGCCCCAGAGTTTGATTTGCTCGTCGAGGGTGCTGGGTGGATAGAGTTCCTTGAGCCCTCCTTCCAGACTTTTCCAGAGGCTACCCGCCAGGTCCTAGCCACTCTCCGCTATGCCGGTTTTCAGAGTGCAGACACCGAGCCAGGGGTGGTCCAGTTTTGGTTCGACGGCGACCATTACAGTATTACCAGGTAGAGATTCGCACAGGCCATGGGGCTCCCTACAGAGGAGGGGGTTGAGATCCCGCGGCGAGCTGTGAGACGCGCCCATTGGGCGGCTATTGCCCTACCGGGAGTGCTGTATGATCATGATACAGCAAAGAGCACCGTACTGGTGTCTCGGGCACTCCGGTATTTGCACAGAGTGCTATCCCGTTCGTAACTTGGTCGAGCTGGTAATCCAGGGTCGCTTAATGCGGCCGAGATCTGGAGCCTCTGGGCTATGGTGGCAGGCCAGTGTCTCAACATTAGCCATGAGATCTTGGCCAACTTGGCTAGAGTCGGCAGAGGATTGACACCGGTGGTGATAGTGGGAGGGGTTATCACCCGGTTCCTTTTGAGGTTGGGAGTTGCCCCTGACAGGTTGAGAGCACCCTTGGAGGAGGGAATCCATGTGGATGCCGCAGCGGCAGTACAGATGGGGATGATCTCCCCGATATCAAGGCAGGCAGAGGCCTACCGGGTACTAACCATTCACAAGACCCGGCGAATGTTCTCACTTCCACCCTTGGGTCTAGATCCAGACCACCCGGAGCACCCAGAGGATCAGCCTCCACATCCAGAGCCCCAGCCTCAGCCCGAGCCTCAGCCAGAGCACCATCCTCCACACTCGGAGCCAGACCCCTGGCCTCCCCAGCCTCCTCAGCCTCAGACTGTGCCACCGCCACAGTAGCAGGAGCAGCCCAGGACCCCTTCTGACTTCGACATAGAGTTCACGATGGATGATCTTTTTGCTGCCTCACCAGCATCCTGAGCACCGACTCTTGTCCCATCGCTGGGCGTCAGAGTGCAGAGGACTACCCACGGGCCCCCCGAGAGATATCATCCTTATTCTAGAGGCGACCCGGGGGCATCCACCTCTGCAGCACCGCCTCCAGAGCCACCACAGCAGCAGCCAGCACAGCCCGACTTCTCTCAGCTCCTCACATCCATGTTCACAGCCTTAGAGTGACGACAGGATGAGAGGGACAGAGCCATTCACGAGAGGTTGGACCGCCAGCAGGCTGCTATTCAGGAGCAGTCCCGGTCAGTGGAGTGGTTAGCCCAGGAGCAGGTCGGCTACATCAAGCATACTACGCGGGAGTAGGCTCGGATCATGGATGCTTTCAGGGATGAGCAGGCTCGGGTCATAGAGGCCTTCAGAGGTGAGCAGGTGAGGCTGATCGAGCAGATTGCCCAGGGTCAGAGGGAGCTTAGGCAGCAGCTCGCACATGATTTGAGGACGTCACAGGACCAGGCGTCTCAGAGGGTTGACATGACCCTACAGATGATTGACGAGTCGCTCGACTCTCTGAGATCCCACGTCTAGACGATAGAGGGGATTCTCCCACCCTTGTCTCAGACTATGAGGGAGTTCAGGGAGCAGTCAGAGCAGCGCCTAGAGCATATGAAGAGGGCCGCCAGTGAGCAGACCACTCAGTTGAGCCAGGCGTTCAAGAAGTTGGGAGGCACAGTATCAGAGACGTTGGAGTTCGTGAGGACTTGCACCCAGCCTTTCTTGGATGGCCATGCTCAGATCCATTTCAGGCGGACCCACGATGCCGAGGCAGGACCCTCCACGGCTCCGCCTCCACCTCCGGCACGGCCAGCTCCGCCTCCACCTCCGCCAGGGACAGTGCATATATCGGATGATGAGGACCCCGATGAGCCCTCTGACTACACACCCCTATGACATTCAGGGAGTCATATTTTTGTACATTTATGCTTTGTATATACGTTGTACAAAATAGATTTTTCTAGTGAAAAGCTTTTGTTTTCAAGATTTATGCATTTATTCGATTATTTATGATTTATTCATATAGCAGATGAATATATGCCTTCACATTCACTCATATTCTAAAACAAAAATGATAAAAAATGATGAATAACATCTCAATAAAGAAGAATATAAATGAACATGGCATAGCAAATAAAGCAAAATCACGCCATCAATGAACAGGTTAAAAGATGACCACTCGAACATGAACTAACAAAACCTTTTTATCACACAGGTAACAGAGAACACCGATCCGAACACAGGCATCGATTAAAAGTCCGAACAAGGACGCCTAAGATCTTGTTTTTTGGGACGAGAAACCCGGCGAGGTCTCCTCTACTTCAGATCGAAGCTGCAGTTAGAGAAACACTGCTCTTCACCAGATTGTAGCCAGAGAGCGCTACATCTCACAGTTCGCGCGGTAGCCAGAGAGTGCTACGCACCTTGCAGATCAAATGAGGGTTAGCAAGGGAACTTCAGATCGAAGCTGCAGTTAGAGAAACACTGCTCTTCACAAGATCGAGATTGTAGCCAGAGAGCGCTACATCTCACAGTTCGCGCGGCAGCCAGAGAGTGCTACGCACCTTGCAGATCGAATGGGGGTTAGCAAGGGAACTTCAGATTGAAGCTGCAGTTAGAGAAACACTGCTCTTCACCAGATCGAGATCATGGCCAGAGAGCGCTACATCTCACAGTTCGCGCGGCAGCCAGAGAGTGCTACGCACCTTGCAGATCTAATGGGGGTTAGCAAGGGAACTTCAGATCGAAGTTGCAGTTAGAGAAACACTGCTCTTCGCTTCGAGTCTGTAGCTAGAGAATGCTATGTCTCACAAACACCTACAAGTCGAGACGAGATCGGTAGGGGTATCTTCGCATCGCCAAACGGACCGAAACAAGTTCTTCCTCGCAAAAGGCGCGGAAGGTAAGAACCGTCACAGGTACGCCTTCTTTCTTTCTGTCCTTTCTCTGAGTTTTGGCTTATCTAGGCGCTTGTACACTAGTTTCCCAAAAACTGGGGGCAACTGTAAGCACCGTGTCCCGGAGAGGTCCGGATCAGAGGTTACCTTATGATGAAATCAGTATCCGAGCCTGTATAAATTGTTTGGATTTGGGGGTTTTAGTCCCGTGTTCCACGAGAAGTGAGTCTTTTTACCCTTCGTAGGCAGAGGGGGAGAAAACAGGGGATTTTCGAGTCAAAAGGCATATTTCCCTCCACAGATAGCCAGCCCGTCTATGAAGCCAGCCCGTCGCTTAGGGTCACCGATGGCTTGTGGTATTTTCCGACGCCCGTCGGAAAATCACCGCCCCTGTCAGAGCACCGCCTAGTTTCCCGGAGCATGCAACCTTTTTGACGCCCGTCGGTGGATGTGGCAGGGCCGTCGGATGAATCCTTGTGTCAGAAGGATTCTTCTGACGCCCGCCTCCATACACTGACGCCCATCGGTCGTGTTTGGCTTATAAAAGCTCCGGATTTTTACTAGAAAAGGGTTCCAAAATTTTTGAAGAGGGGAAACTCTGCCCAAATTCAAGCATATTCTCTCTCTTCCAGCAAACACATTTCATAAAGAAATTTCTTTCAAAAGAGGATCAAATCCATCAAAAGGGACTAAAAACTAATTAGTTTTCCTTAGATTTTGATTCCAAAGACAATCTTTTGAAGGGTTGAGGAGGAAATAATTTGTTTTCCTTTTTTGATCCTTCATCTTGCTTTTCGTGGAACACGCGGGGCTCTAATCAACACAAGAATCTCACCCAAAACGATTATCTGAGGGTAAATATTCCGGATTCTTTCTTCGTATCATTTCATATTTATACTTTATTCGTTGATTTTTTCAACTTTGTCATTATACTTCCCTATTTTGACTCTCTTTATATGATTTTATGACAAAACCTCCTTTTTGGCTTTGAAAGGAGTTTTTCTTTTTCTGTTTTTTTCGGAGACAGTGGTGACCGATGGGTCATCTCCATCACCGATGCCTGTCGGTCACCCTACCTACAGACGCCCTCTTTTTGAGTGACAGACGGGCATGTCGGTTATCTTGACTGACGCCCGTCGGTCACCTAAAAAAGGCCGTCGGTGGGTTCTGTCTCTACCCCTTTAAATTATTTTCCGTCTTTTTCAAGTCCTTTTGGCTTCCTATATATTAACTTTAGGTATATTGACATCTTTTAACTTTCTATGAGTGTATATTGATTCTCTTGGACTATCCCGAGCTTGAGCGACTATCTACCATATCCGGAGGATTTCGTCCGGTTTAGTTTCTTAACCCTCTTGATTATTTCCTTCATTTGTTATTCATTGATTATTTTATGTATATGGATATACTCCTTTCATATCTCGTTAATGTATAAAAATGACTCAATGTTTTATATTCAATAAAATGAGGTTTACCTTCCAAGACCCCTCTGGCTGGCCCAAAATGGATACAAAGCGCAGTCTTAGGCTCTCTGAGGCGAGAGAAACTTTCCCAATGTTCTATTGGGTGGCGACTCCATGAAACCTCCTTGTTGCCCAATATAGACGCACTTGCGATTTATTGCAAGCTGTCAACGGACCCACAAATGCCCCGATCGCCCTCAAACGGGCGGTCCCATGGGCAGCCAAGGGGATCTGGAGCGCGTCACACCTACTCAATGGGCTTATGATCTTTTAGGCTTGAGGTCAAATCTCTTAGAGTATAGGTCGTGTGTGAGATAATGTAAGTAATATCACTTGACTATAGATTTTAGACTAACTTACAAAGGGTGAATTTAATATTTTTCGTAAAAATTGGTCTACCGAATTAATAGTTTTTTTTAAGATGAAAAAAATGAAAGAAAAATATAATCAAATAGACATGAGCCTAATATCATTGTGTTGAAAATTAAAAAAAGAGGAAATTGCGATAAATCATAAGAGAAATATCACATAAGGCTGACACGGTTAATTATTCCACTTTTTTTTCCTCTTTGTCATAATTTTCCTCTTGTTCTTGATTAGTATGACTGGCTAATGGATGCATACCACATCTTCCAACACATCAAACATGCTAAATAAAAATTCTCCTTTTATTTTGTTATAAAATTATAAGCAGATGTCAGCTCGAATAGGGGAAGCATCACTATTCCAACAATGAAATACATTTATAAAAAGAGTTGTACATTTTGACTTTTGTACTAGAAAACATAATGCAAGTGGAGGTACAACCATAAGCAGCAAAAGAGTTAAGCGGACTGGAATGTACATAATCTGACCCTGAAAAAGCATAGTTTCATAACCACAACTTAAGCTAGAAAATGTGACATGCTGCAATACATGGATTATTTTTAACCTCGTTCCATTAAAAAAACTGAAGGGAAAATATAGAAGAATTGAGGTAACAATAGAATTGGTACCTACCTCTTGTAGCTCGTAAAACTCATTGTAGAAGCGACACAAGGATCCCTTTCTATTTGGCCACCGATCTGGCTTTTATCCACGTGCATGATAAGAGCAGTTAAATCACAATCTAAAAGCCCCTGAAAGATTAAGACAAAAAACTTGTGAGTGGAAACTAGCAGCCTTATGGCATATAAGTTTTCTCATTACCAAATCCTTAGATCTCTCATCTATTTATAGAGATCCTAAAGGCTAAAAACTTATCTCTAGTATGACTCAGAATCCTTTCTGAGATAGGATTTGGTAATCTTAATCAGATTGAATTACTCAATTCAATTTGGATTGAAACTTAATCCATAATAGAGTCATGGGCTTATCCCATCTCTATCATCTCCCACTCGCACATGATGGAACATATTCCATCTTTAATCTCCAGTTATACAGGCTAATAGATTGTATGACCAGCATACCTCAAGAGCACTAATGCTATACACCTGTTAGGGATATATAGCTTCTCAAAAAAGAGAGATCCTCCTATTCCACGTATGCCTAACCCTATACGACCTTCTTACAATAACTGTTTTAACTCATGATCTTATAAAACATCTTTCGTGTTCACTATTATGTTTCGACTTATAGAAATAATAATAGACATGTCGATGAATCATGAACTCTCATGAATGTGATCAAAAGGTTATCTTCCCCTCTTACTATATGCCATCCATCATGATTCAACTCGCTTTTCTATTTAGATCCATCGGGTCTAAATTTTTTCTGGACCTCTTGGGGACTAACTAAGCTAGCCACATTGAACCATACTTCAGGGATAAGTTAAGGGTTCTAAGGGTCGAAATATAAAATAGGGTCTCATAATAGGGAAAGTTGAGATCATTAATTTTTAAATTACCATCCCTTTGGTCACTTAAGCACACACGGTGTATAACATGTGTTATGGTGTTCTTTCCTTCCCTTAAAGGAGCACATGTTTCACATTTTAAAAAATGTGTATATAAAACACCATACAGAGGTGTAAGGTTGCAATGCACCAAAGCACTAAACTTTAGTATGCTTACTTAAGGACTACTTCTGGATTTTCAGATAGAACATGGTAGTTACTTATAACTTACCATCGGATTCCATACGATCCTTATTTGGATCTCAATCCAAAGCATACAACCTCATGTAAGACTTTATCTCACACCTTAATAAGACTAATCTTGTAATTTCTGCAAGATGACACTTTTATTTTGAATAAGCTCTCGAGCATTCTCATAGGTTCAAAAATTACCTCATCTTAGTCTTTGCCAACGCATTGACAAAACTAAGGTAAACACACTTTTGAGTGGGCTACTTCTCTGTTTGACATGCTCAAACTCAAATAAATAACAGTAAGTGTTTACACATTAAACATTTACACTCATGTATTGCCAATAATGAACTTTATTATTATTCATAAATAATAATGTTAAGGGATTACAAAAATAAAAATAGTACACATCAAATTCTACGCAAACCCTAAAATCTAATGTGTCTCTCAAGCACATCTTTCATTATAGGTTTAGTCAATGGATCTGCAATCATTTCATGCGTAGATATGTATTATAAGTTCACATCCCCCATGCAACAACATCTTTTATATAATAATACTTAATGTCGATATGCTTAGTCCTATTATGCTTAATGTCACTTGTTCCTCTAAGGTAGTTATTCTTAAATGTCCATTAACTGTTTCAGCTAAACTGCCTCTTATACTGTAGCTACAAAAGCTACAAATTCAGCTTCCATTATTGATAAGGCTACATAGGTTTGTTTCTTACTACTCTATGAGATGGCACCCTTGCTAAGCAAGAATATAAAACCTGAAGTGGATTTCCTCTCATCCACATCTCTAACCCAATCAGCATCAATGTATCCTCTCAATTGCAGATCCTTGCCTTGATAACGGAGAGAATAATATGTTGTACCTTTGAGGTATCTAAGTATCCTCTTAACTACTTTCCAATGTGCTTTGCCTGGGTTAGATTGATATCTACTTGCCATGCCCACTGCATAGCAAATATTAGGTCTTGTACACAACATTGCATACATAAGACTACCCACGGCACTAGCATAAGGAATGTTTCTCAAATGTTCCACTTCTTCTGCCTTCTTTGGACACATCTCTTTGCTAAGAAATTGATTCTTCTCTATTTAGCAGTCTATGGGTTTGCAGTTTTGGATATTGACTCATTCAAGGACTTTATTGATATATGTCTTTTGAGAAAGAGATAACAACCTTCTCGAATGATCTCTTAAAATCTTAACTCCAAAAATATAGTATGCATTACCCATATCTTTCATTTCAAAGTTGGACGATAACCAATCTTTGATTTTATTTACGTACTCTTTGTCATTTCCAGTTATTAGTATGTCATCTACATATAATGTTAAAATGATAAAATTATTTTTAGAGCTTTTGTTATACACAAAATGGTCTTCATCAATCATGTTGAACCTATTCGACATGATTGTATCATGAAATCGCAAATACCATTGTCTTGAAGACTGTTTAAGGCCATAAATTGATCTTTTCAATCAGCAAACCTTATGTTCGCTGCCTTTTTCGATGAAACCAGCATGTTGTTCCATGTAGATTTCTTCATTCAGTTCTCCATTGAAAAAGCAGTCTTCACATCCATTTGATATAGCTCTAGGTCTAAACTTGCCACTATAACAAGAATTAACCTTATAGACATAAATCTTACAATAGGTGAGAAAGTCTCCTCATAGTCAATCCCTTCCTGTTGTGTAAACCCCTTAACGACTAGTCGAGCTTTATATCTTTCGATGCTTCCATCAGCTTTTCGCTTCACCATGAGAATCCATTTATTCCCAATTAGTTTGCGTCCCTCCGGTAGATCAACCAGTTCCCAAACACAGTTTGATCTCATGGATGCCATTTCTTCTTCCATTACGTTAATCCATTTTTCTTTACTTGGGCATGAGAAGGCCTCTTTAATATTTTTAGGCTCTTCCTCATCTTGTGGGCTAACCTAAAGGGCTTCATTCAAACCTTTGATCGTAAATCATCGACGAGGAACACTTATCCTTTTAGAGTTACGGAGTTTCGAATCTTAATAAACATGTCTCATATATTCATCGTAATTCAAAAAGCTCCCACTGGGACCATGTTCCATACTTCCACTAGAGTCGGGAATGCTCCCACTCAAATTAGGGTCCCAAACATCCGGATCATGTGTAGGAGGAAAGTCTTGGCCTTCTTCCTCGAACCACCTCCCATTCAGATGGAATGATCCTGATGTTTCATCTTCCTGAGTTTCATACAAAGTGAAATCTTGATTCACTTCGCCCAACTTTAGAAACTCATTTTTCACGAATATGATGTCTCGTGATTCAAATTTAGTCACTGAAATATTCTCTTGCTCACCCATGAAAACATATCTTTTTGATACTTCAGAATATCTCACAAAGATACTCTTTTTACCTCTTGGTCCCAATTTACCAAATTTACTTGAGGTATCATGGATGTAAGCAGCACAATCCTAAGGTCGCAAATGGCTTAGGGCAGGCTATCGACCAGTCCATAACTCATAAGGTGTGAATGTGACAGATTTTAAGGGCACTCGATTTAGAACATATGTGGCAGTCAATAAAGCATCGCCCTAATAGGATATAGGCAAATTTGCCTCTGCTATCATAGATCTAACCATATTAAAGAGAGTTCTATTTCTCCTTTCAGCAACACCATTTTGTTGTGGAGTTCTGGGAATGGACATGTTACACCCCGTTTTCCCCCTAAAAGTTTGAGCTATGTGGGTGCATGTGCATTGTATGTGTTTTGGCATATAATAAGGGTATTTTGGGTAAATTGCGTGTTTTAGAATTTTCCTAGTGTGTGGGTGCATGTTCGGTATTAGGGTGTGAACTAGTTGGGCTGTATTTAGGTGTGTTGCTCACATGTTTGTGGGATGTGAGTGAGTGAGTTATGGTTGTGTGTGGTGCTCACACATTTGTAGGGTGTTTTTAGTTGGGAGAGCTTTGTGTGTGTGTAGTGTATTGTTGTTGGGTGTGAGTTATTAAGACCCACCAATAGAATTGTGCCATGTGGAAAGGGGAAGGTGTATTATTGAGGAAAGAGAAAGAGAAGAGCAGAAATTCTGCTCCCTCATTCCCGTTCTCCCTTTCTCTTCTTTTTTTCTTTCCCTTCTACTTCCTCTTCCTCTTCCTCACCTTGGCTCACTCTTTTTGGGTTAGATTATTAGTGGATCTTGATAATTCTAAGAGGTTGATTGGTAAGTTTTGCTGCATTTTGTTCTTATTTTTCTTTTTTTCTTCTTTATCTCCATCTTTTTCATGTTTTTGGGTTTAGAATTAATCTATGGTTTTTGTTTGTGTGCCTTTGTGTGTTTGTTTGGTTAGTTGAGCCTCTTCGTGATGCCAAAGGGAAGGAGAAGGCGTCGGGAAGTGGCACTAAGTGATTGGGAGCTAAGGAGATTCAGGTTTGGGAGTTTTTGTGATTTTTGCTCTTTGGATGAATTTATAGAAAATTTGGTGTTCTTGATGTTTATAATGGTTTATATGTTATGGGTTTTGGTTTAGATGATTCATGAAACCTTAATTGTG
The DNA here is from genome assembly GCA_947683425.1 of Excoecaria cochinchinensis. NCBI lineage: Eukaryota > Viridiplantae > Streptophyta > Magnoliopsida > Malpighiales > Euphorbiaceae > Excoecaria > Excoecaria cochinchinensis. Next base: position 6,565,668 of record CANTUQ010000020.1, read on the forward strand.
AGTTATTAAACCCAAATGTGCATTTGATTGAGTTGTGGAATGAATAGTGCTGAGATTTGAATTTTGTAAATTGATGTTGTTTTTAGCACGATTTAATTGGAATTCTTGTTATAAATGTTGTGTTTTATGTTGTTTATAATGTTTGGGTTGCTGGATTTGAGGTAAGTTGATGTTTGAGTTGAGATTTGAGGTTTGGGTGTTGTGGAGGTGAATTTTCTGCAGATTTCCAGTGTAAGGGCTGGAAATCACGACTTTGTCGCGAGCGCGATACTGTTGCAGCCTCGCGACGGAGCCCGGTGATAGCAGCTCTCGCACACGTCCGAGCCCACTGCTGAGTGAACCTGTAAAGCCTCTATCGCGACCGCAATGTGAGTCGCGAGCACGATAGAGCGCTAAGCTGCCGAGCAGTTTTGGGCGATCCTCTGTCGTTAGCGCGCTCTTGAGCGCGAACATGACGGATCGCGATGGCAGCTCACTGTCACGAGTGCGATGCCTATCGCGAGCGCGACAACGAGTTGTATTTGATCCCCCGCGGGATCACGACGATCGTCGTGGTCATGACCTAGGGCAAGTTCGCCTCTATCACAAGCGCGACAGTGACCTCTTCTTGCCCTGCTTTTTCTATTTTGCCTTCTCTTCTAAAATGAATTTCAAATGGTTTCTTCATGAATTTTTACCTATGTATGCTATATAATATGCTTATTTATATGTGCAATATTATGAATCCTTTATGATAAATGATATGTTATGATTTGGAACCTGGATTGGATTATGCATGACCTGTGAGAGTCAGTCTAGTGGATAGTTAGGCATGCCTAATAAAGTCTTTTAGCTGCAACCTCAGTTCTGTTTGGACCGCGATCAAGTCCCCGTCTGGTTCCTCGCGAACCCTTATGAATTTTGGATCTTATTTAAGGTCCCTCCGAAAAATTGTTTTGAATGTGATAAAATAAATAGTATTCGATTCATACCCGTAAGGTACTGTCTGTATTTGATTCGTACCCATAAGGTACTGTCTGTATACTCGTTATCCATTACTGTGAGTCAGCAGGTGTTCTGTTTGCTTTGGTTTACTTCGATATGATTATCAGAGTGTGATATCTGAATGAGCATGATAAGTATGAGAATCAGTTTATATGTATATGGATGTAGATATGAGCTTTTGATTGTATGTTTTTATTCTGTAAGTATGATTATATATCTGACATGATTATTTGCATATGTATTATCGTATGTGATTTGCTTTGACGACCATTCTGAATGGCCATCCACTCTTTTGTTGTGTGTTCCCCACTAAGCGTCATCACTTAGCATGGTTTTTATCCGTGCAGGTGCGGAAGGCGTTTTGCTTTGGGAGAGTCACCGCCAGTCAAGCCAACACAGAAAGGATTAGTGTTAGGTCTATTTTTGTAATAGTTATGATGATTCTTTTTGTAATAAAACTCTCATTGTATCAATAATTTTGTAAGCTTCCGCTCTTGTTTATTTTGAATATGTAATTCTTTTGTTTGGGCAATTGATTATTGTAATGATTTTTGTTATATTAATGTATGATCAGTTGTTGCTTCTCTAAAGTTTTAATTTCCGTTGTATTTCGTATGTTTATGATGTATGAATGTATGCTTTGTATCGATCTGTTTGGTGACACACCCTGCTCATACGGCTTCTCACTCCGATCCGGATGGGTTTGCCTACGTATGGGTAGGGGGTGTTACAGTTTTTGGTATCAGAGCCTAGGTTTAGGCATTTCTGGGTGTTTTGTTGTCGTTGTTGTGTATAGATATGTATATGTTTAGGACTGTGTTGGTTGATGCGGTTGTCCTCTTGTTTGTTTTAGATTGATTCCGATTCTGTTCGAGGGTCACTTGAGGGGTCAGCTGAAAGCGTAAATCTGCAAGCTGCTGATCCTTTAATTTCTGTGTCGGCTCAACCTGCTAGGGTATAGCCCGAGGCCGCAGTCATGCCCTTCGAAGTGATGCTTAAGCTATCTCAGGACATGGCTCAAGTCTTGGAGAGAGTGACTGCCCCTAAGGCCCCGACTGAGAGTATGAGAAGAGCTGGTGCTGAAGGCTTTTATGGAATGGGTTTGGATGAGTCAGAAGTCGCTAAGAAGTGGATTAATAAGGTAAAACATGCTTTGAGGGACGTTCGGTGTCCTCCTGATCAAAAAGTAGAGTGTGCAGTGGCTTTTCTACAAGGGACTGCATATGAATGGTGGGAGTTGGTTTGTAGGCATCCCCAGTTGCCTGACCCGATTACTTGGGATTTTTTCGAAAGAGAGTTCACGAACAAGTATGTGACTCAGATATACATGGATGCAAGGTGGGCTCAGTTCTTGAGTTTGAAACAGCGAGCGATGTCTGTGTCCGAGTTTGAGAAGGAGTTTAATCGGTTGGCTAAGTATGCACCAGAAGGTATTTTTACAGAGGAGTTCAGGTGTAGGCACTTTGAGGCCGGTTTGAATGAGTCGCTGCGAGCGATGTTGATTTCCTTGACGGGTACTCTGGGAGTGGGGTATTACCAGATTGTGCAAGCTACTGTTAGGGCTGAGAGGTCAGAATCAGTGCTAAGAGAGAGGGCTCAAAGGAGAAATCCTTCTCGTGGTGGTTCATCTTCTTCATCCTCGGGTAAGAGGTCAAGGAACCCGCAGGATGAATCATCTGTAGGCCCGGCTATGAGAGGCAGAAGATAGGGTTCAGCAGCGGTGTCTGGTTCTGGTAGAAGTGGTGCTGGTGGTAGGACCGAGTCGATACCTGTGTGCTCTCATTACAGTAAGCCTCATCGAGGTGAGTGTAGGTGGCTCACAGGTGGGTGTTTCAGATGTGGGAGCACTGAACACTTTTTAGCCAACTGTCCGAGGTTGAATGAGGAATCGGGTGCTCAGAGAGAGACCAGCAGAGTTGGTTCGAATGCCACGCAAGCTACCCGTGGTAGAGGCAGAGGTAGAGGTTGAGGCGGTCGACCTAGAGAGGGAGCTGCATCTGAGTCAGTTGAGCGTTCGTTACCTGTTCCAGCCAGAGCTTATGCTGTGAGAGCCAGAGATGAGCAGGATGCACCTGATGTTATAGCCGGTAAGTTCCTACTCCATGATATTGAATTATATGCTCTAATTGACCCTGGTTTCACACACTCATATTTGTGCACCAATAAGTTAAGTGATAAGTTGCATGATGTAGACCAGTTAGATTATGAGATTTGTGTGACCAGTCCTTTAGGGCATAGTGTCAATGTGAGTAGAGTGTTTAGGAATTGTCCTCTGTTGGTTGAGGGAGCTGTGTTTCCATCGGATTTGATTGAATTTCCTTTCAGAGAGTTTGATTTGATTTTGGGTATGGATTGGTTGGGTAAGCATCAGGTAATGGTTGATTGTCATAGGAAGAAGGTTGTGCTTCGGGATAGCGATCGGTCATCTGTGTTTCTTAAAGGTTTAGGTGCTAGCTCTTTGAGCAATGTGATTTCCGCAATGCAAGCTAAGAGATTTATTAGGAAGGGTTGTGAGGCTTTTCTGGCAGTGGTGTTGGATTCCAAGAGGATCAAGTTAGCATTGAGGATATCCCAGTTATTCGGGAGTTTGGAGATGTGTTTCCGAGTGAGTTGCTTGGTTTGCCTCCTGAGAGAGAGGTGGAGTTGTCCATAGAGATAGTGCTGGGTACTTTGCCTATTTCGAAAGCACCTTATCAGATGGCTCCTGTAGAGTTGAGAGAACTCAAAACTCAGCTACAAGAGCTATTGGATAAGGGGTTTATCAGACCCAGTATTTCTCTATGGGGCGCTCCGATTTTGTTTGTTAAGAAGAAGGATGGTTCTATGAGGATGTGTATCGACTATAGGCAGATCAACAAGGTCACAGTGAAGAACAAGTATCCTTTGCCTAGAGTCGAGGATTTGTTTGATCAACTTAGAGGTGCAGGAGTCTTTTCGAAGATTGATCTTCGATCGGGTTATTATTAGCTGCGAGTTCAGGATGCAGATGTGGTTAAGATTGCATTTCGGACTAGGTATGGCCACTATGAGTTTTTAGTGATGCCGTTTGGTTTGACCAATGCACCTGCGGCATTCATGGATTTGATGGACCGAGTGTTCAGGCCATATCTTGATCGATTTGTAGTAGTGTTCATAGATGACATCTTGGTTTATTCCAAGGATGAGAGTGAGCATGAGGAGCATCTCTGGTTGGTTTTGCAAGTTCTGAGAGAGCATCGATTGTTTGCCAAGCTTAGTAAGTGCGATTTTTGGCTTCAGGAAGTGTCATTCTTGGGTCATATTATTTCGGCTAAGGGTATTCAAGTGGATCCGTCTAAGATTGAGGAAATTGTGGATTGGAAAGCGCCTAAAAATGTTCCAGAAGTGAGGATTTTTCTTGGTTTGGCGGGTTACTATCGTCGATTTTTGAAGGGTTTCTCAGTTATTACTGCTCCAATGACGAGGTTGTTAAGGAAATGGGTCAGATTCAAGTGGTCGGATAAGTGCCAGCTTTATTTTGAGAAGTTAAAGAGTTTGTTAGTTGAAGCTCCTATACTTACTCAACCCATCTCGGGTAAGGAGTTTGTAATGTATAGTGATGCTTCGAGTGTCGGTCTTGGTTATGTTTTGATGTAAGAGGGCAAAGTTGTGGCTTATGCTTCCCGTCAGTTAAAGCCACATAAGAGGAATTATTTGACGCACGATTTGGAGTTGGCAGCAGTGATCTTTGCTTTAAAGATTTGGCATCATTATCTGTATGGGGAGAAGTGTAAGATCTTTACAGACCATAAGAGCTTGAAGTATCTTCTCACGCAGAAGGAGTTGAACATGAGACAGCGCCGTTGGCTAGAGTTGTTCAAAGATTACGACTGCATATTAGATTACCACCCTGGTAAGACCAATGTTGTGGAGGATGCTTTGAGTAGGAAGTCAGTTTCGGCTTTCTTTCTGAGATGGTTCAGATGGAGATTTGATTCAGATGGGGTTTTGGTTGCCCAGTTGAGAGTGAGGCCTACCTTGAGATAGAGGATTGTGGATGCTCAGAGGGATGATGAGATGTTACAATAGATTGTGGAAGAGGTTAGTTCTGTACAGAGTTATCTGAGCGTTCAATCATTGGGCCAGAGTTGGTTAGGGATTCAGAGGGGAAGATCAGAATTGTGCAGTGGAATTTGAAGGTGGCTAAAGATCAACAGAAGTCCTATGGTAACCTTAAGAGGAAAGATGTTCAATTTGAGGTCAGGGATAAGGTTTTCCTTAAGGTTTCTCCTTGGAGAAAAGTGCTAAGATTTGGAAAGAAGGGTAAGCTTAGTCCTCGATTTATTGGACCGTATGAAGTGTTAGCTAAGGTTGGTCCGGTAGCCTATAGGTTGGCTTTACCGATGAAGTTGGTGAAGTTGCACGACGTTTTCCATGTTTCGATGCTACGTCGGTATAGATCAGATCCTTCACATGTATTGTCGATTTAGGATGTGCAAGTGCAGCCAGACTTTTCTTATGATGAGGAACCAAAGGCCATCCTAGCGCGAGAAGTACGACAGTTGAGGAACAAGCAAATCCGTTGGACAAAGTGTCATAAAACCATCATGGGGTAGAAGAAGTGACTTGGGAGTCAGAGGCGACCATGAGGGCTCAGTATCTGCATTTGTTCAGTACAGGTGAGAATTTCGAGGATGAAATTCTTATTATTAGGGGAGAGTTGTCATACCCCGTTTACCCCCTAAAAGTTTGAGCCATGTGGGTGCATGTGCATTGTATATGTTTTGGCATGTAACAACGGTATTTTGGGTAAATTACGTGTTTTGGAGTTTTGCTAGTGTGTGGGTGCATGTTTTGTATTAGGGTGTGAATTAGTTGGGCTGTATTTGGGTGTGCTGCTCACATGTTTGTGGGATGTGAGTGAGTGAGTTGTGGTTGTGTGTGGTGCTCACACATTTGTAGGGTGTTTTTAGTTGGGAGAGCTTTGTGTGTGTGTAGTGTATTGTTGTTGGGTGTGAGTTATTAAGACCCACCAATAGAATTATGCCATGTGGAAAGGGGAAGGTGTATTATTGAGGAAAGAGAAAGAGAAGAGCAGAAATTCTGCTCCCTCATTCCCGTTCTCCCCTTCTCTTCTCTTTTGCTTTCCCTTCTACTTCCTCTCCCTCTTCCTCACCTTAGCTCACTCTTTTTGGGTTAGATTATTGGTGGATCTTGATAATTCTAGGAGGTTTATTGGTAAGTTTTGCTGCATTCTGTTCTTATTTTTCTTCTTTCTTCTTCATCTCCATCTTTTCCACATTTTTGGGTTTAGAGTTAATCTAGGGTTTTTGTTTGTGTGCCTTTATGGGTTTGTTTGGTTAGTTGAGCCTCCTCGTGATCCCAAAGGGAAGGAGAAGGTGTCGGGAAGTGGCACTAAGTGATTGGGAGCTAAGGAGATTCAGGTTTGGGAGTTTTTGTGATTTTTGCTCTTTGGATGAATTTCTGGAAAATTTGATGTTCTTGATGTTTATAATGGTTTATATGTTATGGGTTTTGGTTTAGCTGATTCATGAAACCTTGATTGTGAGTTATTGAACCCAAATGTGCATTTGATTGAGTTGTTGAATGAATAGTGCTGAGATTTGAATTTTGTAAATTGATGTTGTTTTTAGCACGATTTAATTGGAATTCTTGTTATAAATGTTGTGATTTATGTTGTTTATGATGTTTGGGTTGCTGGATTTGAGGTAAGTTGATGTTTGAGTTGAGATATGAGGTTTGGGTGTTGTGGAGGTGAATTTTCTGCAGATTTCCCGTGTAAGGGCTAGAAATCACGACTCTGTCACGAGCGCGACTCTGTCGTGACCTCACGAAAGAGCCCGGTGATAGCAGCTCTCACACGCATCCGAGCTCGCTGCCGAGCGAACCAGCAAAGCCTCTGTCTCGAGCACGACGTGAGTCGCAAGCGCAACAAAGCGCTAGACTGCCGAGAGGTTTTGGGCCATCCTCTGTCACGAGCGCGAGCACGATGGATCAGGCTGGCAGCTCACTATCGCGAGCACGACAGCGAGTTGTATTTGATCCCCTGCGGGATCACAACGATCGCAGTGGTCTCGACCTGGGGCAAGTTTGCCTCTGTCGCGAGCGCAACAGTGACCTCTTCTTGCCCTGCTTTTTTGATTTTTCCTTCTTTTTAAAAATGAATTTCAAATGATTTCTTCATGAATTTTTACCTCTGTATGCTATATAATATGCTTATTTATATGTGCAATATTATAAATCCTTTATGATAAATGATATGCTATGATTTGGAACCTGAATTGGATTATGCATGACCTACAAGAGTCAGTCTAGTGGATTGTTAGGCATGCCTAATAGAGTCTTTTAGTTGTAGCCTCAGTTCCGTTTGGACCCCGATCAGGTCCCTGTCTGGTTCCTCGCGAACCCTTATGAATTTTGGATCTTGTTTAAGGTCCATCCGAAAAATTGTTTTGAATGTGATAAAATAAATGATATTCAATTCGTACCCATAAGGTACTGTCTGTATTCGATTCGTTCCCGTAAGATACTGTCTGTATAGTCATTATCCACTACTATGAGTCAGCAGGTGTTCTCTTTGCTTTGGTTTACTTCGATATAATTATCAGAATGTGATATCTGAATGAGCATGATAAGTATAAGAATCAGTTTATATGTATATGGATGTGGATATGAGCTTCTGATTGTATGTCTTTATTATGCAAGTATGATTATATATCTGACATGATTATTCGCATATGTCTTATCGTATGTGATTTGCTTTGACAACCATTGTGAATGGCCGTCCACTCTTTTGTTATTTGTTCCCCACTAAGCGTTATCGCTTAGCACGGTTTTTATCTGTGCAGGTGCGGAAGGCATTTTGCTTTGGGAGAGTCATCACCAGTTAAGCCAACACAGAAGGGATTAGTGTTAGGGCTATTTTTGTAATAGTTATTATGATTCTTTTTGTAATAGAACTCTCATTGTATCAGTAATTTTGTAAGCTTCCGCTCTTGTTTATTTTGAATATGTAATTCTTTTGCTTAGGGAATTGATCAGAATATTATTGTAATGATTTTTGTTATATTAATGTATGATCAGTTGTTGCTTCTCTAAAGTTTTAATTTCTGTTGTATTTCGTATGTTTATGATGTATAAATGTATGCTTTGTATCAATCTGTTTGGTGACACACCCTGCTCATACAGCTTCTCACTCCGATCCGGATGGATTCGCCTACGTATGGGTAGGGGGTGTTACAGGACAACTGATGTTCAATCCCTTTTTCATCGCACAAAGCCTTAAATTCATCTGAAAGATATTCCTGACCTCGGTCAGTTCTTAAAGCTTTGATCTTTTTATCTAATTGATTCTCAACTAAGTTCATAAAACTTTTGAAGCAACTCAATGCTCTTGACTTGTGAGAGATCAAGTAAACATGACCATACCTAGTATAGTCATCTATAAATGTTATGAAGTAGTAGGCCCCATGCCTTACCATTACATTCATTGGACCACATATGTCATAATGAATTAATTACAATGAAGATTCAGCTCTAGTCCCTTTTCCGAATAGTTTTCTTACTAGTTTTCCTTTTAGGCAATGCTCACACATAGACAATTCAGCCTCATTTAAATCACCTAATAAACCAGCTTTGGCTAACCGACTCGTTCGATCTTTCCCAATATGGTTTAATCTAACATGCCATAATTTCACATGATTCTCTTTATTATGTGAAGTACAAGATATTAAAGAAAAACTATTTTTATTCATAAAGTCAGGATCAATATCCAAAATAATAAAATTATTCAAAGTAAAGCCAAAACCATAATAAACATCATCCAAACATAAGCGCACATTGTCATCTTTAAAGTGTAAATCAAAACCAAGTTTCAATAACACAAGAATATAAACTAAATTCCTACGAATATCTGGAGCATAAAGCAAATCATGTAGGAGCAGGGTTCGGCCTTTGCGTAAGACTAATCTACATGCATCAATCCCTCGAACCGGCACTCTGGTGTCATTTCCTACATATATATATTTTGCTCCATTTGGTATTCGCCGAAATTCAATAAAGGCATCTCGATCCTTTGCTACATGGTCCGTTGCTCCTGAACTAACCACCTATAAAGGATGAAATTCAGTTAGTAAGACAGAAATAGATACACAAATTTCACTAACTCTTGAGTCGGGATAGTGTACCTGATTAAGCACAATGCAGTCACTTGCATAGCATCCTTTCTGTTGGCAATTAAAATATTTCACTTTTGAGATATTTATCTTTTTTTTTTGCCTTTGGACCTCTTAGAATTCTGTTCCTTCTTTTGCCTTTTATTCTTCTTGGTAGGTTCCTTATCCCGACCTTTAAAGCTTTTCCTTTTGTTTTTATTTGAACTCATTCCACCAGAACGGAACTGTGCCACATGTACTTCGGCATTAACCTTAATCGATGTCAGTCTGTCCTCTTCTAGCTCCAAGTGACGAGCGACATCCTCAAATATCTTGACACTGTCCATATGAGTCAGTTGCATTTTCATATGCTCCCAACTCCTGGGTAAGGAATGGATGAGAGCTTGGACCTGCTGCTTGTTGGTCAACTTATGACCATATTCACTAAGCTCACTCATCATAGTCTCCATTTCCCTGAGATGTTTTCACATTGAATGATCTGGCTTTTTCTGATAAGTATCAAATTTGATCATCAAAGATCAAAACTTAGTTAGAGTCACTCCTCCGAACTTTTCCCGCAAAGCGATCCACATATCCATTGCATTTTGATACTTGCAGAATTGCTTAGTTATATCATCCTCCATAGCACTCAGTAGGATGATATGAGAAGTGGAATTCTTTTTCTTCCATGCCAAATAAACATCTCGGTCCCGCCTATGCTGGGCCGTATTGCCATCCTCAGGTTCAGTCATAACTGAACTTAAGGTTTCGAGAGCCTCTTGCTCCTTATAGTCAATTCTTGATCTTCATACTCCAGATTTCATAATTATCGCCATTCAATTTCAAGTCTTTGTTTAATTCAGAGATAATTGAATTGGAAGCAGAAGCCATTTGTATCCTCTGATTCAAATGGAATAAAGTTGCACGTTATTATAGGAGATTAGGCAATACATGCAATTTACTATACACCTGAAATAATAACCTAATAAAGTCTTCTATTAGACTCAAATTTGAAAAGCTTACTATAAGTACCAATTACAGTCTAAGATCTACTATCCAACTTTACAGTTTAAGATTTCATGCATAGTAAATTAGAATTACTGGATTATTAAGTTCTTAAACTTATGAGGGAAATTTTATTGGTTTTTATCTTATTAAGTCTCTACTTAATAATCATGAAAATATTTTACTCATAAAATATTGCAAGGTAATTAACATTTTTAAATAAACACATTTAAAAAAAAATATTAAATGCCAAAAATAAACTCATTTATTCAACCAATAAATAAATCCAATAATCTTAAAATAAGATACTCATATCAAATATAATAATAGGAAACATAAATCCTATAATAACAAACGCTAACTATAATTGACACTTATGTCAACTATTCTATAAAACTAGATCTTCTCAAAATCTTCATTGACACTAGGACTGATTCTTTGACCAACTTCATTAATTCATCAGGCAACTTATAAGTTCACTGATGAAGCCATGGACGATGTATTTTACGTCCACTTCTTAATTTCATCACAGATGGAATATTACTACTCAACACTCCTCTTTTGGCAACTCTAGCCAAAAAATGGATGATAGATTTTCTATAAACTCTATCTCCTATGTAACAAGTAGTTTCCAATAGCTCGCTCAGTACTGGATGATATTCAAAAGAGTTAATTAATGCTTTGATTAGGTCTCTATTATCCCTTCCAAGGCTTAAACCTCCTATCCAAATGCACTCTTGCATTTCTTCCTGCATAGTCAATATATGACGCACTATAGCATCAATATTATCAGCTTGGATACTCCTCCGTATCCTCATATTGCTTACTAAATGCACTCTTACATTTCTTAAAGCAATCCCATGCGGGGTCCTAGGAATCATAGGTGTCCTTATCAATATTTCTGAAACACATTATAGAAATTTAAATGGTTAATACACCCATGTATAAATACATATGATTGAAACACATTTCAATCAATAAATAAGGACAGAAAATACACAAAAAAAAAATCAAAATATTTAAAAACAGAAAACACATTTTCTATAATTATTATAATATTTATTTAAAAAAACAAATATATTTTATGGTCATCAAAAAATTTTGAAAAAATGACCAATAAATCAGAAATATTTTGAAAAACGCAATTGAGAAAAAATGAAGCTGATTTGGAGGTTAGAGCACGTCGCACGCACCTACACGAGCTGACGAGGGGAGAAAGATGCGCTCATACGTGCCCTCCCACTTAACCAGCCACATGTCACAACCACAATATGCCACATGTCACAACCACAATATGCCACATGTCAAACAACTACCGGTCCACCTGGCGCTCATGTGGCACCATCGGTACATGTCATCGCCACGTGGCAAGACATGTGTCATCCATGCGGCAATATCTCATTGGAACATGTGTCGCATGTGACAAGTCATCACCGATATGTGGCACACCTCATTTTGCCACATGGCACCCCCTGATTGGGCCACCTGGTGCCCACGTGGCGCTCTGGTGACACATCGGAGCCACGTGGCATGAGCATAGTCTGCCACGTGGCTATCAGCTATTGGGTCACATGTCAATAAGACTCATCATTTATTAACACATGTTTGCATGCATGTGGGCCACCTCCCACGCGCACGCGCCCAACTTGTGGTGGCGTGTGTAAGCCACGTGTCACCTTCCAAGCTGATTCTGATGTCCAAATTTCGACCAGTGGGGGGTTTCCGAGGTCAGTGAATCAAGTTGTAAGGTCAAAAAAAAAATTCCAACTTCTAGTTTAGCATTTTGAATATCCAAATTCATTCCCTCGGGTCTAAGTGTACACATACAAAATTGAGTTGAAATATATACACGGATATATTTTTCACAAAAAAATAAATTTTTGTTGCGTTTCATGCTTCTTAGATCTACCAATTTTACTCATAAAATTTTCGATCAATTTTAAGCCATATGCCAAGATGCAAAAAAAATTAAGGTTCTGATATTAATAAAGGGAAAATATGGAAGAATTGAGGTAACAATAGAATTGGTACCTACCTCTTGTAGCGCGTAAAACTCGATGCGAAAACAGCATAGGGATCTCATTCTATTTGGTCACCGGTCTGGCTTTTATGCACATGCAGGATAAGAGCAGCTAAATAACAATCTAAAAGCCCCTAAAAATTTAAGACAGAAAACTTGTGAGTGGGAACGAGCAGCCTTGCGGCATATAATTTTTCTCGTTACCAAATCCTTAGATCTCTCGTTTATTTATAAAGATTGTAAAGGCTAAAAACTTATCTCTACTATAACTCAAAATCCTTTCTGAGATAGGATTTGGTAATCTTAATCAGATTGAATTACGCAATTCAATCTGAATTGGAACTTAATACATAATAGAGTCATGGGCACATCTCAACTCTATCAAAAATAATACTCCTTTCCTCCCCATTTTAAAAGTAATTTTCTCTTTTTTACGAAAATTAAAGAAATGAATTAGAACTAATTTTAGCAATTGATAAAAATATATTTTTTAAGTACTTCATTTAATTCTAATTAAAAATAAAAAAGATAAAAAATATTTAATAAAATGTATAATAAATAAGAGTAAATCCATAAATTTTTTTCTGGAATTTCCAAAAAGACATTTAAAATGGCACAAAGCAAAAGAGAAAAAATGACCTTTTAAAATGGGATGAAAGGAGAATCCATTTTTTTTTTCATTTATCAAGAAAAATTAGTAACTCATCTATTTAATTATTCACTTTGGACACCATTATTTCCCTTATTAGCACATGAAATAGTAGGGATGATCACGAACCGGTTAACCTGTCCATGAGGCCAAAAAAAAAAACCATTCCATTAAATATCGAATTTTGAAAATCACTAACTATTAACTAGTCAGTTACAATCGGTTAATTAGTCCATCGGTTTAGGATTTTCGGATCGATTAACCAAAATTACTTCGGTTAACCACTAAAATTATAAAATGTATTCATAAAAAAACTAAAATGTCAAATTACGTAAAAACTAAAATTAGAAAACAAACATAATTGAGTATAATAATTAAAAGTAATTTTCAAACTACATAATTTAGTGATAACACATTCATATGAACTAAATGTTTAAAAAAGGTTTAATAATAAAAATATATTATCCTATCGTGTATTATTCACTTATTTTTTGGTGCAATATTGAAGCTAAATTTTCAATTTAATGTTAATTATTCTAAGTAATAATTGTCAAAAAAATATGAATTATTAGATGAATTTCAGAGCGTTTCTATTTCTCTCTTAGGAGCATATGTTAAGAATTTATTTATTTATTTATTTTTTCTCTTCATGAGAATATCATTAGGATGTTGGGTGTAGCCTAAGTAATGGATTTGTGATTCATAAGCCAAAAATTGAAAAATTTTCATGTAAACATGAGACAAATTAATGGGCTTGGTGGGTAATAATTTTGAATTGGGTTATTCTAAAATCAAAAGGCACAAACATAAATGGAAAGCCAAAATCTGGAAGTTTTAACTTTCATCTTTGCACACCTCTCTCTCGTCTTTATCTCTCACTCTCTTTCTCTCTCTCTCTCTCCTTATCTCTCGTCTTTTCATCTCTATACCCCTCTTTCTCTCTCTCCATCCCTCTCTCTCTAATTTGATCTAAAAAATATCTCTCTCTATTAACTCCTCTTCCTACCATCGCCGCATGCTCATCCAAAGCCGTTCTTCTAGCTAGAAGTAGCGAGAGAGAAGGAGAGAGGAAAGAGCAACAGAAAAGAAAGAAAAAAATCTCATACCCAGCGAGAAGGAGGAAGCAGCTTCCAGATATGGTGTTTTTTTTCTTTTTTGAATAATTTTTTTTTTTTTTGCGCTTGTTCCAGATCTGGCATTTTCCTTGTTGCTAGATTTGGTTGTTCAACCTCCCTTTTTTTCTCTTAGTTAGGTTTCATTTGTTGGTTTGTTCAATTTTGATTTTTCTAGCTTTTAATTAATATTATTCATTGGGTTATTTAGCTTAAATCCATGTAGATCTGGATATTTCACTTTAACAAAGAGAGATGAGAGAGGGGGAAGCTGAAGGAAAATAAGGGTTTTTAATTTATTATTATTATTATTATTATTATTATTATTATTATTATTATTATTATTATTATTATTATTATTATTATTATTATTATTATTATATAAATAAGTAAATCGGTTGGTTAATTGAAACATCGGTTTTTCCAAACTGTGAACCAAAATTGGAATCGAAATCGAAAAATTAAAATTTTACTAACCATAATCGAAATCGATTAGTTCAGTTAACCGAAAATTCAGTTCGATTTATTTTAAGTGCTTAATTTTACATATTTTTACTTGATTTTCTCCTATTTTTATGCATTAATGTCGAGCCAATTTGTAACTTTTTACTTGTTATGTAATTTTGACCATTTCAGGGCCAAATTGGTAAGAAAGGTACGAATTGTAACTAATTGGAGTAGATTTGGAGCAGCCATGCAAGAGCTGAATCTAGAGTTTGCCTTGCCCAAGGCTAAGGGGAAAGGGAAAGCGTTTGCCTTGCCCAAGGGAATCGCGACAGCATAGTACCAGCCTTATAGTTTTTAAGTGTGAAATTACCATAGCCGCCAGCTGTACTCAATCTAATTTTTAGGGATAATTAGGCTTTAATTTAGGAGATAATAAGCATTATTTTTAAGAGAATTAAATTTCATTTAATATTTTTATTTTATTTTCCAAGATTGAACAGGAATTAATGACTTACCTAAATTTTCTAGGTTTTCTTTTAAAAGGGACAAGGGGAGAATGTGAACAGTAACTTTGGCAGCAGCCACCGCCTCTGTTCTTTCATATTTGTGATAGGAATTTTCTTAGTTTTCAATTTTATTTTGTTTTTGTTCAAAGCTATGAGTGGCTAACTCTTTTATTTCTAGTTAAAGGTTTAATTCAAAGGCAGGATTCAACCAATTACTGTGAGATTGTTCTTTCTTTAATTTTCTCTTTAATTTTCTATAGTGTTCATGTTATTTACTATGATTTAAGGAAAGTACATCTCGATTGTTATTTATTATTTGTGCAATAAAGGCCCATTGTTCATTTAATTAAATAGTATATAGCTAATTGAGATTATCGAATCCGTAATTGTTTGATAAAATCAATAATAAGTGGCAGTTAGTATAGCCACACTGAGAAGGGTTGCTGTATTAAGTAAATTCATGATTTAGTTTTAATCAATTTTGCTGAGAAATTAGTTAACTTAGGTCGGGTCTTTCTAATTCATAAAACTGTCCATAAATTAAATTTTATCGCTAAGAAAAGACTATTTATTGATTAGAGATTAATTATAGTCTTACTTGATTAGCCTATTAATACGGAAAGATTGGCCGGGAGCGCGAAACCGACAACTATAACTGATCCATTGCATGATTTTAGAATATTTTTTCGTCCGTGATCAATAAATTGAATCCTGTGTTGTGAATGCCTTTAACTGGAATTTCCCATCTTTTATTTTATTTTTATTTATTTATTGCATTTTATTTATTTTTTTAATTTTGAATTTTTGATCCTTTATTTACAAACCCCCCCCCCCCCCCCCCCCTCTATTTTTATTGTTTATTTCTAGTTATTTAAATAATTAAAACTCAATCAATCTTTGTGGATTCGGCCTTACTCATCGCTATTTACAAAATTTTAGTTAGAGTACGAATTTTATTTTTATTGGTTTCGACACCCCTCAATTTAGGACCGATTTTCCGGTTAATCGAGTCTACCTGTTTATTTTGCTCACCCCTATGAAATAGCATAGTATAACACAAGGTAATGTAAATGCAGTATTTGTAATATTTTAAAAATTAATATGGGATAACATAATACATCATGAGCTCCATCATCTCACATACAAATTATATAATAATGCACAATTCAATCTTAAATTTGTATAATACAGTAAAAATTAGAACTGCCAGTTTTTAATTCTAACTCAAAATTCAACATGAACTAGTTTGAAAATGTGATCTAAACATGAATCTGACCGAAAAAAGGTATATGATCCAAACTAAAAATTAAGGTCAGATAAGGATCTACTCGGAAACAACATGAATGACACCAAATTTTTGTTGTAATATCATATAGTAATATTATTAATATTATTATTTTTATTATATTTTTTCTCAAAAAAATATATTATATATTTTTAAATATATAAGTTAAGTATATTTATATAATTATAATATATTATATATAATTATAATGTATTTATGTATATATGGAGTTGTGCAAAATCAAACCGAAACCAAAAATTAAACTAAACCATAGGCAATTCTGTAACACCCTATACTTAGGGATGAGCAAAAAAAATCGGTTGATGCGGTTAACCGAAAAATCTGTCCGAAACCAAGCCGATGGAGTGATTAACGGTTTGTAATGGACTGGTTAATGGTTAATATTTTGAAAAAACCAATATTAATAGACTGTTTTTTTTTTGCTCATAGACCGGTAACCGATCATTTTTTATTTCATTATTTTCATATTTAATTATTTATATTCGTTTAATTTTCATTTGCTTTAAAATATAGTTCAATTTCAATTTAGTTTTTTAAAAGACATTTAAGTTAATTTATTAATTGTTCAACATGTCCATATTTAGTATTTTTTATTAGTTCTTGATTTATTAATTTTTCAATAATAAAAATCAAAATATATTCGGAAAATTATATAACATTAATATATTAACTAAAATTTTTAATAACTTTAAAAAAAATTAAAATTTTTAATATATGTGAAAATAATGCGTGTCAAGTTAAAAACATAAAGGAAAAAAATTGTTAGAATTTGATGGATTTATTTTAATAATTCTGCATTTTTAAAGTATTTTTGATGCATTTGTTTTTCATTATCCTAATTATTTTAAAGTTTTTAAGATTTTTTTTTTAATTGACGATTAGTAAATATAACAATTCATCGAATTAGGTGTGATCATGGACCGGTTAATTTATTTACTTATTAAATCTTAATTCTTAAAAATAAAATTGCTTATGTCCACCACAAAATTTTATTTTGACAACAATGATGTTATATTATAGTGAAAAAATTTTAATTTTTAAATACCTTAAACATTTTAATTTTATTTATGAATGCATCTTATAATTGTAGTGATTAGCCAAAAAAATATTTGTTACCTGGTCCGAAAATTCAAAATCGATGGACTGGTTAATCAATAGTAACAGACTGATTAATGGTTAGTGTTTTGAAAAAACTGATATTAATAGACTGATTTATTTTTGGTTCATGGACAGGTTAACTAGTCCATGCTCACCCCTGTCTATACTCGTACTTAGATACCAGTATCAAATGTCACATGACTGTATAATTCATAGTTCTTAGATTAGAAATCATTTGGGCGGTCCCTACATAAGCTTAAGCAGAATAATTCTAAATAATACGTATATTTATCACAACACTCACGAACACATATAAATAATGTTCTTACCTTGTTATTATATATACATGTCATAATTTCGAAAAACTCCAAAAACAGTCATACCTAAACCATCTTTGTCCAAACTTAACTCTTTAGTCCATTGCTTCATTTCAACTTTTATTTCAAATACCTGCATGTAGTAAATAACTATGCGCTAAGCATTCTAGTGCTTAGTGGTAGATACACTACTAACATTTTTCACAATATACATGCACACACACATATTTTAACATATTTATTAATATACATACCACGTGTTTCACGCACATATTTATATTTAACTCCTTGAACTTTAATTTATTAGCATTTAATCTTAATTATTTATTATTTATGTATAATTATTTCACATTTCTGCATTTTTACATTTCTTATATAATTTTTCCAACATGTACATAATTAATTGACTTAAAAATTATGTGTTATTAATTTCTCTACTTATATTCCTTTCATCTCTTCTTAAATTTCTTCATTAGTTCCCTTTATCCTATTAAATTCCATTTCAATCCTAAAAAAAAAAATTGCTTACTTATTAAACTACTATTGTACCTTATGTCTTCTTTTATTTCCCTAATTATAAATAGTACCATAATTCCCCTTTTGTTTTTTTATTTCTTATCAAATTACTATTTGATCCTTTCCAATTATTTAAATTTACTATTTTGCCACTAAACTTTATTTTTCATGCTTAAGCTATCTTTTTACATCTAAATTACCTATTTAGTAATTGTAAGCCAAATTCTATGTGAAATTCATTTTTAATCCTTAAATTTAATATTTTAACTTATGTTCACTAATTTATTATCCATTTAATCCTTTTTACTCTTTTTACCCCTAATCCTTGTACAATTACCTTTTTCTCTTTTTTATTCTTAATTCTTTACGTTATTATCATTTTACCTCTTTTATTTTCCTATTTTTGTCATAAATATTTATCTTACCCATTACATCCTAAAGTTAGTCATATATTACTATTTTTCCAATTAAATTTACTCTTTTATCTCATAATTGCATTTCTACCCCTATTGTCCTTATTTAATCATAAATTTATAGTTTTATCCTTTATACCCATATTTTATTACATAATTGTTATTTGCCATTTAACTTTACTTTTTATTACTATATTACCACTATATTATCTTAATTACACATTTCCTACATAATTTTCATCTTGTCTCTTAAATTACCACGTTATCATTAATGAATCATCTTTGGTCTTATTTGAAGTTTTTCTACTAGCTTTTCCATTTTTATCACGTATTTACCAATTTGTTCCTTATTTCATAATTTTTATTTTATCACTTAATCTATAACTTTGCCCCTCCAATTATTATCTTTTTGCATATCTACCCTTTTATTCCTTAGTTTATATATTTATTCTATAATTTTTATCTTACCACTTATGTAACACCCCTAACTCGTACGTAGTAAACCATACCGTGAACCGGTGGTTCACGACGACGGTCAAGGGCATTACCGAACAAATAAGCAAAACTTATAAACCTTTAAGCTGAAATCTGAGTTATAAAATTTCTTTCATTTTCAAAAACACATTATAATTAACTATAAATACATTATACAATCCCATTAAAAAGTATACTTCTTCAGAATTCACTATAGATAGATCATTTACATAACCAATATCGCTTTTACAAAACTTATAACTTATAATTACAAATCTTGCATACATTCCGAAGACTATGCAAATCCTACCCTAAAGTCTCTTCATAATCTTGCATTGTCCTGGACTGCTACGGAAAGACTCTCGAGTGCTCCGATCAATAGTACCTACACGGATTAAAAGAAAATCCGTGCTAAGTATAAAGCTTAGTGGGGAACATATAAATATGGACGACCACTAAAAATGGCCGTTGAGTAAGTTCAAAGAAAAGCATAATATTGAAAATATATTCATAACAATAATAACAAGTTAGATACTTTCAAGGAAATCATCAATATAACCACTTACTTCGTATATCAACTTTAATAAATCACCTATACAGTATCACACTTTTTCACATCGTATACATGTCACTTTGTTCACTTATTCACATTCCTTTTGGTTTCCAAAATTCATTTCACACATCTTGCTTAGCAGATTCATTATCATGTAATTTATCCAATTAATAAGGCATTTAGATTACAATAATAAAATACATACTTTCATACAAGTCTTCACATATATTCATCAATTCATAACTTACTGTTTGATTCCATACTCTTGTTCATTTAATGCCTGCTAAGTCAAGGGGGTGGATAACGAGTAACACATAGATACCCGAAGGTATCAACACTATTCTCATAACATATAAATACCCGAAGGTATCAAAACAATCTTTTAATTTTGTTCCAAAAATATTTTCACGTAGATTCAGTACACAAGGATCACGAAGATCCAGTCGGGGCACCTGATCAGGGTCCAAATCACAGAGGCTGCAGCTACAGAGATGCTATTAGGCATGCCTAACTATCCACGACTCAACTACCGCAGGCTAACAAATACTTGTTTCCTTTAATGACGTATATGTTATATTTTAATACTTTTCATAAATACATACACTTATTATAGTCACATAACAATCCTACGCATTATTCATACATAAGCTAAAGTAATGGCTCATATAAAATATAACCAACCATAAGCTTTAATTACAATCATCTTTTAATTTTAAAACCTGCTTAACAATTTATTTCAACTGTAGCTTACATGGTATAACATATCCTAGTTTATACCATAAGTCATATGTAAATCACAAGTCAAAACTCATGTTCAAAAGCTCAAACAACATATGTTTATAGCATAGGAAAGAGTCGCGCTCGCGACCTTAGTCGCGATCGCGACAGATAGCTAAATAGCCTCCGTCGCGCTCGCGATAGAACCACGCATCACATTCCAATATACATATCTCAGATTATTCAATCTACTAAGAATCATTCATTATTTAGACGATCATATAAAAACATTTGATGGACAAAATATTCCTTTTAATTTCAGTTTAAGACACACCTAAAACATTCACTTAATTTTATCTTAATACCACATACAAATTCTAAACTATAAATTATCTTACTCAAGACTTGAGTCATTAATAGCTCTATAAACTTTTATAAATCGACACATACATATCACATTTATTTTTAACAAGTACCAAGGCGTCTAACAGAATTCAGTTGAAACACTATCTTTTATGTCTGAATAAGTTTTAATGCTTTTGGTTCGGACTTAGAAGAATATCCCAAGCTTCCTACGTATCCCAAAGAGTTGGGGATCAGAACCCCATAGTTCTACAAGTTCAAAGTACAGTTTATAGAATTTTGCTTCAAATCTCCTAATAGAATTTAAATTAGGTTAATATTGAACAAATTCAAAGGTGTTCGACTCATTAAACTTTAAAATACCCTAGTCAATATTCTTATTTATAACCTTAGTCTCTTACATTCCTAAGTGATATCTATTTATTTAGTCTTTTACAAACTCTAAACACGTGATGAATATTTCTCATAAGGTTCCGATGAAGTTCAGGTGTATTTCGGAAGAGAAAACATCACAAAATATGCAAACTAGAAGAGGGTAAAGGTAGGCAAGGTTTCCTACCAACCAAAAGGTTCAAAAGAAGAAGAAAAACACTTGTCAAGAAGGTTCTGTCGATCTCGCGACAGAAGCCCCCTGCAGGTTTCTCAGGAGAGCAAGTCACAAGACTGCTTTCCGCTTCAAACTTCAACTGCCTGAACCGACCTCTAAACCTCATTTTTAGACCAAATGTCCTCTTAACAAATGATCCTTAGGATGTTAGATTTAATATAGAACACGTCTCATGTCGTTTGGACACCTAAATCATCAGATATGATCAAAACAATCTAAACTGCTCCCCTAAACCCGGCCAGAGAAGATACCTCTACTTCATGACCACTTTTGGGACACTTAGAGTTGAAATTAGCTTAACCTTATTTCTAAGACATTTATCGAAATATGTATTAGATTTCAAACGGTACTGGTCTCATACCATTTGGAGTTCTAAGACTCCAGATACAACCTAATAACCAAAGAAGGGTCAAGTGCGTTCTAATACAGTTTTTCACCCAAAATCTTATCCACATACACAATTTAACAATTTAAACCAACACTCACTACCATCATCATATATCATCATCAACACATTCAAGGAACTTATATAACACATGAGTATATTAAAATTCATATATAATAGAGAGTTTTCAAACCTTTTTTCCTTTGCTCCCTAATCGCTCAAATGACTGCACAACCCCTTGTTTTCTTACTCTTACTTTAACTTCTCTTGTTCCCTCTAAATAAAACATCCAAAATTCAGAATTACACATACTCCTACTTATCTTTAAGGTGAAGAGGAGAGGAAAAGAGTAAAGAACTAACCACTTACCTTTCTCAATCACATCTTGCATCTAATTACTTAAAACTTGGAAAGTCCACCTTGGCCTTGAATTAGGGGATTTGGCGTGAAAAAGGAGGAGAGGAGTCCTCTCTCCTTTCTTTTCTCTTTTCATTTTCACATCCATCCTTTGGCCCTAGAATAGTCAAAGGGCTGAATTAAGGCAATTAATCCATTCTTATCCCCCTTTTGCCACATGTCACAATTTTATTGATCCCAAAAAGATTTTTATGTATTAAGCTTATCTTCTAATTTCTGATTTTTCTTCTTTTCCTCTAATTGGCATTCAACTCTTCTATTACATACATTGGTCCACATAATTTAATTAATTCATTCAATTTAATCCATAATTACAAAATAACCAAAATACCCTTACCCTATACAAATAAACTCAGTCACGTTCTTTACTACAATTAATCACTTCAATCATCTAATTACACATTTTTAATCACCAAATAATTCTTTTTACGTCATTTAAGGCATGACGATATAACTGTCCAATTTACCGAAACTTTCGAATTAATGACGGTTGTGTCCCTTTTGGACACTTCCGTCCCTATCTCTAGCATATTCGGTTTCCGTTACACCCTAAACTTATCCTAATCCGACTAGGGTGTATTCGGGGTGTTACAACTTAGATTTACTATTTTACCCTTTTTCTCTTATTTCCTTACATATTTACCATTTTACTACTTTTAATTCCTATTTTCTTATGTAATTATCATTTAATCCTTTAAATTCACACATTTATTTTACATTAACCAATTGCTTCTTAATTTGCTTTTTTTTTTCTCTTTTAATCCTATTTCCTGCGTAACTACCATTCACTTCTTTTTAATTTCTAATTCTTTACATATTTCCCATTTCATTTTTTTACACTACATTTATTCTATTATTACTTATTAAATCTTGTTTCCCATTTTTTCCCTAGTAATATCCAGTGGAAATCTCTGAACTGGATACACCGAACGTGAACCCTACTGGTCTAGACCTATGAGAGCAAGTGATCCCGAAGAATCACTTACTCTAAAGCCATGTAAAATCATGTGTCCATGTAAAAGCCATGTGATCATAGAACCTTGTAGGGTGAAGCGGCTCAAATTGTATACCCTAGTCTTTAAGACTTAGTATATAGCAAGTAGGGTGTCGAACACTGGGAACCCTGGAGAAATTTTATATTTACTGAATATATACTTAGATGGATAGGCAAATAATATCAAAGAAGTTGAAATGTTCTACTATTCCTAAAATTATTACGAATTACAAATTACTCTAATTAAACTAAATAAGCTGATGAGAAATTCAAACAATATATAGTAATGCATATTAGAATTACAAATGAGAATAAATCAAGAACTTTAACCATTAATAAACACATAATACATGTAATGATTGGAGAATATAGCCAATAATCCTTAAAAGTAACCCTTATTGCCAATTAAAGGTATTTTAATTTTGAGTATACAAGCACTCTCATGACATTGTAGAGATAAAAAAAAAACATTAAGTTTTATGCTAATTCTTTAACCCCATAAAGTGAATTTCTTGTCTCCAGGTACTTTCTTAACCTTTAAGTAAATTCAATTGCTTTTCCACTAAAATGCCCCAACTCTCATTGTGAACAATTTGATTTACAAGTTACATATGGTGATTAAGCATATATAACACATTTTATACTCAATCAAACTTAAATCATTCATGCATTTTAAAAGATGGGAAATATAGTTCTTAATATTAATTCATCATTGTAATTCTAATACACAAAGACTTAGCCAAAGTATATATTATCTAAAATCAAACAATAACAAGAAAGTATTCTAAGCATCAAACAAATGATAAGAGAAAAGAGAAAAAGGGTTTGGTTAATGAATCTCTTCAATCCTCTTTAGGGAATTTACTTGATGTTAACTAGACCTCTTTTTTTTCTCTTATTTGTTTGACTCTGTCTTTTTGTCATTCTCGTTCCCCCCTTTCTGGAAGTTACTTACATCTATTTATAAGCCTTTTAACAACCCTTCTTGTGCCTCTTACGAATGGGTGTAAACATGAAAAGGTGGCTTAAACGGTGCGATAAAATGAGGCAATGCTTAGGAAGGAATGCCGGTGCCGACTCGTGACGGGGGTGCCAACTCATGCTTGAGTCGGCACCATTAGTCTCTATCACGACTCGTCACTTTTGTGCTGAGTCGTGATGCGGACCTTCCTTCTTGTCACGAATCATCACAATAGTGCTGACTCGTGACCGTTGCTCTCTATCACGACTCGTGATGGATGTGCCAAGTCGTGACGCTAACCTTTCTTCTTGTCATGAGTCGTTACAATAGTGCCGACTCGTGACCATTGCCCTCTGTCATGACTCATGATGGATGTGCCTCCTCGTGACCTTCTTCTACTCCTCCTCGTTTGCTTTACTCATCATCCTTCTCCAATGAACTCAATTGCACTTCATATCAAGTGATCCCTACAAACACACAAACTAAATTAAAATAGATAAAAACGTATAAATCACACAAATGCAAACATACAAATAAGAAAAAGGTAAAGAAATTGTAACACCCCGTTTGCCCCCTAGAAGTTGGAGCCATTTGTGCATGTGTGCATTGGGTGTGTGATGGCATGTGTTAAGAGCATTTTTTATAAAATGCATGTTTTGTGGGTTTATTATAGTGTGAGTACATGTAGAGTTATAGGATGTGAGTGTGTGGGTTGCATTAGTGTGTACATACTCACATGTTGGTAGGGTGTGCATTAGTGAGGATAGCATTGTGTGTGTGTGTAGTGCATGCTTGTTGGGTATAAGTGGTCAATCTCCACCAATGAGGAAATGACACTTGGCTAGGGTAAGGAAAAGGGGTAATTATAAGAAGAAAGAGAATAAGGGAAAGCAGATTTTGTTTCCCTTTCCCGTTTCTCTCTTCTCTCTACTTCTCTTCTTCCTTTTCTCTCCATTTGAGTGCCCTAGCTTGGATCCAAGGAACTGTTGGTGGAATTGATCATCTCTTGACCCTCAATTGGTAAGTTTTGCTACATTTTCTTCTTCTTGTTGGGTTGAGTTTTGATTTAGGGTTTATTATTTGTGTGATTTGTGGGTATTATTTCTAGTTGAGCCTCCTCACGATCCTAAAGGGAAGGAGAAGGCCTCTGGAAGTGGTACCAAGTAATTGGAGCTTAGGAGTATCAGGTTTCGGAATTTTGTAAATTTTCATGTATTTGCTCTTCTTTGATTTTTCTGGAAATTAGCATGTTGATGAAGTTCTATAATGGTTGATTTACTATAAGAATGTGATATTGTGTTGGTAATGCTTAATTGTGATTTTTGTTAGGTTAAATGATTTGTGGGTTGAAATGAGATTCAAAATTGTTGGGTTGAATTAGATTGTTAATTATGTTTATAATATGTTCTTGAGTGTTAAGAGCTTCAAAAGGTGAGTTTTAAGTTGGTATTAATGTTTCGAAATGTTGGTTTTAAGTGGGTGTTTTTGGTGTGTGTAAATTGGGCGGTTTGCTGGTGGATTTCTGGGTTTCTGGCGATCCACACGGCGGTATGGTTTGTCATACCCCCGTGTGAATCGTGAGATTTCCCCAGAATTTAAAGGCCATGATTTTATACGGCGGTAAGGTTGCTCCATACCACCGTGTAAAGTCATTTTGCCTTGTGAGGTTTCTAGGTCGTGATTTTACACGGTGGTAAGGACATTCCATACCACCGTGTAAGCCATTTTACACGGGGGTATAGA
Source organism: Excoecaria cochinchinensis (assembly GCA_947683425.1). Lineage (NCBI taxonomy): Eukaryota > Viridiplantae > Streptophyta > Magnoliopsida > Malpighiales > Euphorbiaceae > Excoecaria > Excoecaria cochinchinensis. The sequence goes on from CANTUQ010000020.1 coordinate 6,591,387, forward strand.
AAAGGCATACCGCCGTGTAAAGTCATTCTGCCTTAGTGGTTTTCTGAGCTGTTCACTTTACACAATGGTATGGCTTTGCCATACCCCCGTGTAAAGTGACTTACACGGTGATAAGGAATTGTCATACCGCTGTGTAAACTGCTTCTACCCAGCTTTTGCGATTTTTTGACTTTTTTTCGTTTTCGTTCCTTTTTCGTTATTTATTGGTTTTGAATATTATTTATTGTCATTTCATGTATCTAACATCATTAGATTGTATTTTGCCATATCAAATTATATTGAATGTTTTGGTTGGAATCCAGAATGTGTTGTGCATATCTTTAATTCATGATTCTTCACTCTAAACAATATGTTATACTTAAGTATGATTTTTATTATACATGACCTGCAAGAGTCAGTTTAGTGGATAGTTAGACATGCCTAATAGCCCTCAGTTCTGTTTGGACCCCGATCAGGTCCCTGTTTAGATCCTCGCGATCCCTAAAATTATTTGGATCTTGTTTAAGGTCCCCCCAGTAAAATATTTTCAAAATGATAAAAATGTGATTTCGATTTGCGATTCGTACCCATAAGGTACCGCCATGTGTTTGATTCGTACCCGTAAGGTATCGCCATATGTATACTCGTTATCCACTTTTGTGAGTCCGTAGGTGCTGTGCTTTGTTTTGCTTTGCTTTGCATTGCTCTGTTTCATTGTGAACATATGAATGAGATATCCGAATGATTTGATGATAAGTATATGAACTCGCTATTATCCGAATGCAATTATGAGCCTACAAATGTTATGAATATAACTTGAGCATGTATAAATCTGTTATGATTGTTGCATATGTCATTATGAATGTGGTTTGCCTTAACGACCATTGTGAATGACCGTCCATATTACTTGTGTGTTTTCCACTAAGTGTTATCGTTTAGCACGGTATTTTACCCGCGTAGGTGCGAAAGGCATTTTGCTTTTAGGAGAGTCGCCGCCAGTCAAGCCAATATAGAGGGATTAGTGTTAGGGCTTAATTTTTTGTAGCATAATTCTTTTGTAATAGAACTCTCTATGTATTATTTTGTAAAGCTTCCGCATTGTATATTTTGGATATGTAACTATTTTGTAATATCAATTTTTGATCAGAACATTATTGTAATGAATGTTGTTGTATTAATGCATAATCATTCTGATGTTTCCAAAGTGTTTAATTTTCGCTATTTGTATGTATGTTTATATTATGTGAATGAATGCTTTGCACTGTTCTGCTTGGTGACACCCTTACTCATACGAGTTCTCACTCCCTTGCGGATGGGTCCTCCTACGTATGAGAAGGGGGTGTTACAGAAATTATCCTAAAACTATATTATTTTGCATCTTAACAAATTCGCCCGCACTTGTACCTTGCTTAACCTCAAGCAAGACATTAAAAACTAAGTAGAAGAAATGAAATCTTTATCTTCTCCAAAATAAATATAGCCATCCCACAAGTCATCTTAATTATAAAAGAGGTTAAAAAAAGATAGATAATAACTAAGCTTCCAATGCTCAACAATGATAGAGAAGACAAGTTGCATAGTATATATAACAAATTTATCAAATTCTCTCAATTTACTAAAAACAAAATCAAGAATATAAAGTCAAGGTACTAACCAGGCTAGCTAACCAAAAAGTTCAGTCATCAAGTTTAGAAATTCCAAGAATATAAGCAACCATTGGGATAAGGATGAAGCACACGCATTAACTCGCAATTCTCATAGCATTTTTAGACACTTTTATTCTCATTTTTTCTTAGTGGGTGCACTTTATGCTCCATCCCACTATATTTTTTTATTTCCTACTTGTGACATCATACATTCTTTTCGAATGAATGTAAATGAGAAGCATACTCACTTACACACAACTTACTTGAAATGCATGACACCAACAATTTATTTCATTTTTTTTATTGATTGTCCTCATCCATTATTGAAAAGTGAGCTACACGTATTATGGCTATAGTTTCCCTTAAGCTACTAAAATCCTTAAAACCACTACTTAAATCCTTACTATCTTAGCTCTAAGCATAATTAGAACATTAACTAAACATTTTGTAGACCTTGAAAATAATAAAAAGAGATAAAATGAAAATCCACTATACATACTCAATGAAACTTTAAAATTCTACTAATTAAGCATAAGAAGTTCATTATTAACATAACTTCAACATATAACCTCAAACACAATTAAAATAACTTAATAAAGAGACTATTTATAAGTGTAGAGAAAATAAAATCATACAAATTAAAACACAAGCACACATGGATAAAACTAAAGCATAAATACACATGCATATAACAAAATACATATAAAAAAAATGAAATCACAAACAATAAACAAAAACAAAGACCAAATTCTATAATCCCTCCCCCAAACTTAAAAGTGCACATTGTCCCCAATGAAAACTAAAAATGCAAAGAGGAGCAGAAAGAACTCCCCTCAATCTTCAGAAGGCAATGGTGGAGGAGACTCAATGGTGAAGCCAGAATAGGCAAAGAACTGGTTCATCTTGTACTCCATTTTTCGTTGCCGTCTATCAAGTTGGCGATTCAAAGCTTCCATATTAGTCAATTGGGATTGCATCACTCTCTGATTCTCTAAAAGCTACTCCAAAATAGGGGCATCACATCCAAAAGAAGTGCCAACACCCTCTGGCAGTTCGAAAGTATCATAAGAATCATCATCGAAAGAATTCTCTGTAGTGTGCTCTTCAATAGGTTCCAACCCCTTCCAATAAGACTTAGACCTAGCAGAAATTACATGAAAAGATGCATCCACCACCTCACCACGGATAAAAACTTGCTTAGTAAAATAAGAGCATTTAATAACACGAGTAAAAGCATCAAGATTAATGTGAAGATTCTTAGCAATAATGGAAACAACGTGTCCATGAGTTAGATTAGCATCTTTACGAGTAGAACAGGCCAGTAATTGATTAAAAATCCAATATATCCAACAAACTTTCTTTTTGTTATGAACACAACACATTAAAAACAATTCTTGAGTAGAAACTCGATTGGTCTCAGATTTATGAAAAATAACACATGCAATAATTTTATGCAAGAGATAAAATTTCAAATCCTTAATAAACATAGCTTTGCCCCGCTTGGCTTGAAAAGGTGTTTGTAAATCAGTAAGAAAAGTCCAAAACTCATTCAACTTAAAAGAAGAAGGGGGTCATACAAACCATCTTGCTTAAAGCCAAAAAATTTATGCATAAAGAAATAAGTTAGTCTGTGATGTTGTTCACACAACCAAAATTCCAAAATATGTGAATTTTAAGAACTAACTTCCAATGAAGTGTAAAACTCAAGAATCAAGTCAATATACGTATGTTCATGCATGGAAACAAATTTATAAAGACCACAAGAAGGCAACATTTGAGTAAGAGAGTCTAACATACCGGCTTTTTAAAACAAAGAAGATGAAAAATACTTACAAGCAACAAGGTCCCTATACCTGAGATTTTGAAATCTTATACCTTCCTCATGGGAAAAAATGGGAAAAGGTGTCTTGTACATTGCTGTCAAACTTTCCTCCTCAGAGTCCTCGACTTGCCATAAAGAAGATGGGTTCTTTGTTCTTACCATGATGGACAGACACTTAAAAGAAGAAGAAAAAAAATGTAGAACTAAAAGAGAGAAGAAATGAGAAGAAGAAGAAAAAAACAGTGCAAGAAACAATAAGAGAAGGAAAAAAAAATAGAAGAGGGAGAATGGGTAAAAAAGACGAAAAGAATATGGGGAAAGAAAAGGTAAAGATAATCCAAACTAAAAAGTATGTTGGAATTTTAAAAAGAAATAGGAAAGAGATGGGTAGGGTTAGAAGAAGACTAGTGTAGGAATAGAAAGAGACAAGATAGTTGATATGAAAAGTCATCACTTTTGTGCCGATTCGTGATGCTAGCCTTCCTTCTTATCATGAGTCATCATAATGGTGTCGATTCATGACCATTGCTCTCTGTCACGACTCATGATGGATGTGCCAAGTCATTACCTTCTTCTACTCCTCCTCTTTTTCTCTACTCATTATCCTTCTCCAATGAACTCAATTGCACTCTCCAATGAACTCAATTGCACTTCATATCAAGTAATCCCTAGAAACACACAAACTAAATTAAAATAGCTAAAAACCAAGTATAAATTACACAAATGCAAACATAAAACTAAGAAAAAAGGTAAAGAAAACTATCTTAAAACTATACTATTTTGCATCTTAACATATAGTAGAAAGCCATTAGCCTACCCATGCGAGTTGCCATGACTTGCTACCACGCTATACTGTGTGTCCCAATGGCTAGCCAATTATGTCTTGAACTAGATTTAACTACCAGAATACTATGGGCAAACTTAATTATTTTTCATTCTCTTGCTTACACAATTCCGTGTCAGACTTTGTCATATTTTTATCTCTTATCCATACATGTATCATGATATATATACATTCATTACATATTCATTGTCATGCTTACATATCCATACATATATATCACATAAACATAAATTCCATACACATAACTGATAATACATACTTTGATAAAATCATCTAAGGCTCAAATGAGGCCTAAAACAGAACATGGAAGAAAGTCAGCAAGTAGGATATCATAACATGCCCCATCGGACGTGCCCAACTACCCTTTGCTAGCCCACTGACACACTCCATCACCATACTTATCTGACTATTGTAACACCCCAACCCATACGTAGGCAAACCCATCCATGAGGGAGTAGGAAGCCATACGAGTAGGTGTGTTACCGGACAGAAGCGATACAAAGCGTATAAAAACATGGAAGAATTTAAAACTTGAGAAGTAAAACTGAACATACATACTTCACAACGCACGTAAACCAAGCAGAAACATTTAGATGTGTAAGTTTACCACTATACAACAGAAGTTACAGACAGAAGATAAAATAGAGGAAGTTCTCAATAACAAATATTTACATGGTCCAGAATATTACATAAGTATCTTTACATGCTATTACATACACATTTTAAACAGAATTACAAAATCCTGATAAAGAAGCTGGACAAAATCCAAAACTCCTAGCTCCTATGTGGCCAACCCTTGCAGATGTGAGACTCGAACCGGACCAGGCCTGCCACCTGCACAGGAAAAAGAACTCGTGCTAAGCGATAACGCTTAGTGGGGAGAACAAGCATAATAATATGGACATCCATTCACCATGGTCGTCGAGGCATAACACACACAAATCTCATACACACCTCGCTCTTACCGAGAAATATATATGCTTACATATAATAGCTGTGCATTCAAATGTTTCTAATCATATTCATATACTTATATGGGCGACACAAACCAAATCAACATCACCATACAAGATGTAAATATATTCATGCATAGATACAGAACAACTCAATCATGCAATTATCCCACAAAAATAACCATATACCAGTCCCGAAACTAGTACTCTAACTGTTCACACCATATTGCCTACAAATTCCTAAGCAAAATTCACTAGAGTCTACTCATACCACAACCATACTACAACACATATATACTAACTGAGAGCATAGGTACATAATCACAATACCATCACACTTCCGTTGCGCAACATTAATCTTTAACATAAGCAACTATACGATATTGCATTCCAATCACGGTGTTCCAGAGAGTCAATAAATCTGCACTTATTAATTCACATATCTATAATCATAACTGATCAGAACCGCATGCTTATAAACACAACATAACAAATCATACACCTGCTGACTCACAATAGTGGATAATGAGTACTGAATTGTACCTTACGGGTACCAATCGAACAGAAACATCATCTTTTTCCACATTTCAAAAACATTTCACTGAACAGGACCTTAAACAAGATCCATACACATACACATAATAGGGTTCGCGAGGAACCATTCGGGGACCTGATCAGGGTCCAAATCGTTCAAAGGGCGCTGCAGCTACACTTACATAGACTCTATTAGGCATGCCTAACTATCCACTAAATTGACTCTGGCAGGTCATGCGTAATACAAATCATGTTTCACATCATGGCGCATAATTTAACATATCACATTCATATAATTCATAACACTGTCCATGTATAATACATCCAATTGTATTAATATACTTCATAAAATAGTCCAAGTATAAACCTAAAGGTATCACAAGTTCGGAATTCAAACATTAGAATCGCAAAAGAAAACACAATTTGGAAGCCAGGGAGTGTCGCGATCGCGACGGATGCTACTTGCCCCCAGTCGCGATCACGCCAACCTTCGCGATCTCACGAGGGAACTATACACATCTCACTGTCGCGCTCGCGACAGGCGTCGCGCTCGCGACGGTGAGCTACTAACCCGATCTGTCGCGCTCGCAACCGTGGATCGCCCAATTCAAATCGGCAGCCAAGCGCTCTGTCGCGCTCGCGACAGGGGCTCTGCTGCATGGCTCGACAGCAAACTCGGACGCGTACGAGGGCTGTTTTCAGTAGGCTTTGTCGCGACCTCGCGACAATGTCGCGCTCACGACAGAGTCATGAATTCCAACCCTTGCACGAAAATCTGCAGAAAACTCCACTTCACAATGCCCAATCTCAAACCAAACATCAGAACATCAACTTACCTCACTTCCAGCAAGTCACACATTATTGACAACATAAACACAACATCCATACCAAGAATCCTAAACAATCATGCCACTAACAATATCCATTTACACATCTACAATATCAGCAATATTCGTCATTCATCTCAATCGCACCCACGTTAGTATGCATTCATATATATATGGTACATCATGCTTAGGTTACTCATGAAATCAATACCTATTAATACTCATCCATATGCTATTCTTCATAGAGTTGTATCTATTGTTATTTTACAAGCTAGATCACCTATCTCAATCCTACTTATAAGTTTTTCCCAAAGACAACTACTTATATACCCACTTAAATACCCTAAACATGCATAAAAACTGATGGAAAAGGTACGGGATTGATCCGGGTCAACCCTGGACTTAAAAATAGAGAAGAAAAGGCTCAAGACATGTTTTTCTATCGCGAGGTCGCGACCCTTGTCGCGCTCGCGACAGAGGCTCGCCTCTGCTACCATAACAGACTGCTTTTTACTACAAACTAATATCGTGAAAACCGACCTCTAAACCTCATTTTTAGGAAAATTTTTCTTCTTCAAAAATGTTCCCCTACGTCTTAAATTTCAAAAGGAACAAGTTTTAGGTCAATTGGACATCTTTAACTCCAGATATGAACTCCACAACCTACACCGTTCAAACAACCCGACACAAAAAGAGACACTACGGTGTTATCAAAAATTCAAGGTCTTAGAGAAAGTATTGGCCCAAGTATATTTCTAAGACTTTTAAAGATATGGAAGTAATGGTTCTAGTGGCGCAAGAATCACATGGTTTGGAATTCTAAAACTCTACTTATGACAATAACGTTGTGCAGGGGTCATATGAGAACTAAACAGAGTTTACCCAATCATGCACTTCACTTTCAATTCTAACACACCTTCAACTTAAGCAACATCATGCATTACTAATACATTTAACCAAACAAATACATGCATAAGAATCATATCAAAACACTCAATTTACTGGAAATCATATACAAAGATATATTCATAACTCAAGAAGAATTTAGGGTAAAGACAAATTAAAACTTAATTAAAGGAATCAACTCCCAAACCTCTTGTTGCACAATAGTTGCTCTCTCTTCAAGCTTTAATCTTCTCTTTTCCTTTACTTTGCTTCTTCTTATCACCAATCACTTGCACAAACAAACCCAAAATTCTTAATTCAAACCATAACTTAAACAAAACTAGAAGAAGAAAAAGAACTCAAATGTAGGAACACTAAAAACCCCAACTCACCTCTTCAATCTTACTTTCCAAGCTCCACCAAATCACTTCTAATTCACTCAAAACCAAGAGATTAAGCAAAGAAAGGGAAGAAAAGGAAAAGAAATGGAGAATCGGGAAGATGAAAGGGCAAAAAAACGTGGACTCCTCTTACTTTCACTTTGTCTTTCTTTTCACACTTAATGCACACCTACCAATTCCACTTGTCCACTTCCCATAGGTCCACATGATTCACTTTGACTTCTCAATTCAAATCACCATACACATACACACACTAAATCACTTCTCATAAAAATATCCTACATCTTTAGTTCCATACCCATAATCCACTTGATAATTATTTCTTTTATGCAAATATCTCCAAGGCACCATGCTCATAAACCACACAATAAAATCTCTTAGCCCACAAACACCCTACTACCATACACTACAAGCACACCATAATAATTCATTGACCTAATTTATTTAATTAATTTCTTAGCAAATAAATCCTTATTATCCATATTACTCATGCATAAATTACCAAAATACCCTTCACTTAACCGACTTAGTTTGCCGATCCAACTAGGCCCGATTTGGGGTGTTACAACTATCTTCAGTCAAATCATTATCCACCTACTCTGACATGTTCGACATGGCTTGAACAGCTAACTCATAACCTGCCTATACCTCTAATATAACGAGAGCTTCTCCCCTTTACCTATAAATAGACCAATCTCTATGGGCTCCAAGTATTGAAAATAAGACTCTCTCTCTCTCTCTCTAAAAATGTCTTACTAACTTAAGCTTCAGAGAGCTAATGCCTGATCCAACTGGGCTAGCCCTTTTTGTAGGTTAATCGATCATACCTAATCCGTTCGACTTACATGTTCTCTTCATTTTGACATTTCTAAAAATATCATTTAGTGCTTTTGTTGAGAGGCAATGGAAAGATCTGAAAGTTCTTCACAAGCTGAGTCAAAAATAGACGTCTCACCCAACATAGAATAGAATAAATCAATATCCTCAGGAGAACAAGGCGAATCTCAAGGATTTCCTGAAACTCCAAGCATCATGAACAACATACAATCCATTCTTGCGTATCTTAGCAAAAAACTTGTGCAATCCATTCAATCAACTTAACAACCTCATGTTTTGAGGAAAAATGATGCCAAGAAAATGGGAGGCGAAAAGAAGGAAAAAAGAATCATGATTGGAGACTATGCATATAATGAAAAACATAAGACTCAATTTCATGAGCTAGATTGAAGCAATAAAGGAAAAGAAAAATTACTTTTCGAAAGGAACACTTCTCTTCTTGCAAGTCACCTTTCTTGCACATATGATTCTACATGCTACACCCCATTGGATGATGATACCACCTCTCTCTTTTGTCAGGAAATAAAAGAAGTAAAATTTCCTCCAGGATTTAGAGGAATTCAAATATCAAAGTATGCAGGCAAAGCAAAACGAAAGGCTCCCCTCTATGAGTTTTTAGTGCAAATCGCGATATACTCTTCCAACAGTCGGATATTTTTTAGAGTTTTTCCTATAACCTTGGTAGACTCAGCGCTAAAATGGTTTCAGAGCCTCATTCAGGGCTTAATTACTTTATTCAAGCAAATTAAGGAGCTTTTCATAGAAAAATTTACTCGAGCTCAGATGATAAGAATAATAGGCAATCTATGTAACTTGACTTAAGAACCCCATGAAAGTCCTAGAGACTACATGGAAAGGTTTCGCGCATTTGTCACGAAAAATGAAGGTATCCAACTTGAGGAGGAGATAAAAGAACCCATGAAAGTCTCAAAGACTACATCGAAAAGTTTCGAGTGTTTGTCACAGAAAACGAAGGTATTCGACTTGAGGAGGAGTTAAAAGCATTGCGAATAAACACCAGGAGCTTTCTTCTATCTGACTCTCTCAGAACTAAACCCCTAACAGATATAGGAAGCATAACAAAAAGACCAGAGTTGTTCATTCCCCTGGATGAAAATATCCTTGCTGGCAGAAGAAGATAAACTCTAACTGAAAGGTTGTAGTTCTTGCCAAGTATGGCCGATCGGTCACAACCTCTACCAAGTGTATTGATCGGTTGTAATTTCTATTCAATGTGATGAATCAACAGTTAAATAGGACAAGGCAAGCAAAATACGAAAAAAAAAATGGTTGAAAGCTACGAAAAAAATTCGGTTGAAAGTCATTAAGCGCTAAATGCTAGCCCTACTGAAGTTCTCCAATGGATAAGAAATAGAAGACGAGTCAGATAGCCGAAAAGGCTGTCCAATTGAATGCTCTCCCTAAGGGATAAGCAAATACTATGATTTTCACAGGGACATCGATCATACGACCGATGAATGCAAAGCATTGAAAGGAAAAATAGAGAGGCTCTCAAAATAAGGCTTTTTAAGGACATTTGCGTGAAGCACGAGCAAATATGATAATTCCCTTTTTGAAAGGATAGACAAATCGGATATCGCTTAAGAAAGAAAAAATATCCTGTCGGATGCCTGCCTTATGTGCTAATAAGTAGGAAATGTAACATCCCTCCTCAAAAAAAAGGGAAGAAAAAAGGAGACGTAACATCCCTCCTCAAAGTACAACTTCACAACTAAAAAAGGTTAAGAGTGATTATTTTCTCATTCCAAGTCAACACAAAAGAATACATGCTCGTCCCAAGTTAAGACAATATGAATGGCACTCTACTCCAAGGATCGTCTCGATGAGCGGAGCTTCCAAACACACCGCGAAGTTAATTAGGCCTAATAAGAAGGGAATGTGTGTTAGGGAGAAAGAAGGACGTAAAAGAAAAATGCCCTGAGCATGAAAAGCCTCCCCTAAAAGGGAGGTGAGTTGAGTTAAATGCTACAGATATTTCTGATGATTATAAATATACCCAATATTCACCTTAGACCTCCTCTCACATACCCACTGTCGATGAACCAATACAGGTGGAGAAAAGAAAAGCTGGATGAAAATTCTCGCTCCACCAAGACGATCATCAGCAAACATGGCTGCCAAAGAAAAAACGAAAACATTCAGAATGGCAACCCATTACCGAAGTTAAGAGATCACCTAGATGCCAATCTTGGGGTATTGATGAGAGAATGAGAAGTCAAGAAATATCCTAGACATCAACCCCAGGGCCCCGCATATGTGCCTTGGTGGAGACCCAATCATATCGAATGGAAGGCTGATCAGAGAAACTATCAGCCCAAGTTGAGAAAAGTAAGCTCCCAAATGCCTTCTTCAAAGATAACACCCAGAAATCTGAAATGACTACTGATAAAGGCCACAACCAGTAGACAACATGCCAGTTCGGGACATCCTACCTCGACAAAATTAAAACTTTTCTAAAAGCTTTAGGAGTGAGTTTGATAAAAGGTACTCTATGTATGTAATTGAATATTAAATATATGTATTGCAAATTTATGAGAATTATGCAAGTCAGTTACACATTTTGCCTTGAAAATGCAAAAGCAATTAAAATCATGATGATGAGTCTTAAATAAGGAACATAATCCATCAGATTCATTTCAAAAAAAACTACTAAAACTTTGCCTCTCTAGATAAATTCTCGAGAGTCAACCTATTAAAATCTTGCCTTGGTAGATAAATTCCTGAGAGCCGACCTATTAAAATTTTGCCTTGGTAGATAAATTCTAGAAAGCCAATCTATTAAAATTTTGCCTCGATCGATAAATTCCCGAGATACAAACTATTGAAATTTCACCTCAGTCGATAAATTCTCGAGAGACGGACTATTAAAACTTCACCTCGATCGATAAAATCTCGAGAGTCAAACTCAAGAAATTTTGCTTCGATAGACAAACCCCGAAGCCTCATATTCCAATTAAAATGATTGCACGAACTGTATTCTTTGCGAGTGTGACGCGCGTCGAACCTCGTGTCCTCTCGAGGGCCCGCTTTAAGGCGATCGGGAAAGGTTCATAAAACTTGTAAGGTATTTACAAGTGCGTCTATTTTGAGCAATAATGAGGTTTCTTGGAGTCGCCACCCAATAGAACATTGGGAAGGGTCGTCTAGTTTCAGCGAACCTAAGACGGCACATACATATCCATCTTGGTCTAGCCAGAGAGATCTTGGAGGCCTCAGCCTCTACCCCCTGGAGTCTAGGATTGTAAATTTAAGTCTTTTGGTGAGACTCAAGAGGTGTCTTGGAAGTCCTAGACCTCTCGCCTCATTGAGCCCCAAAGACCAGAGTGAGTTCGGAACTTCTCATTTATTTGTACCTTGATCAATATTATGATTAAGTTTTGAATTTATTGTTACATCAACTTTCCACACGATGCATTTAATTAAGGCGCAATCATTCACGTCAAAAGAAATAAATAAAATATTATTAAAATAAACATCCTCAAAATAAATTACAATAAAACTAGGGGCGGAATACAACTCCCATTATAAATAAAATACAAATCATGCATAAATCAGGGTATTCATTAATGATGAGGACATTGGTCCTTGCATGCATATTTATTATAAAACACTTTTGATGTGATGATTTTATTTTGGATAGAGAAAATTGAGACATTGGTCCCATTTTTATTTAGGAAAAATTCCAAATTAATTAATAAAAATGCTTTGTGATTTTTTTCTCTAGCGCCTAAAATAAACAAATTTATAGGAAAATTACATAGCAAAATAAATGAAAAATTAAAATGAATAAAATATCACAAATAAAGCAAATAAATACTTGATCCCAAACGAGCCTTCTGAATCTTCCCGTGTGCTCGCAAAAATGTCCAAGAAGGAAAATGAGATGTGAAATAAAAACAAAACACAAATAGAATAATGTTAGTAATTGAATCAATTAAAATCAATTAAATATAAAATAAAATAAAATGAGATAAAACGAAATGATATCAAAATAACAAATGAATTAACATGTTTACAATTTAAAATAAATGAGAAAAATGTGTTATGAACAACAAATGGATTAAAAGATGTAATTGGAATAAAATACAACATGTTAATTAATTAATGTGTAAAAATATGAACATGATAATAGTGAAAATAAATAAGTGAACAAAATATTAAATATATGATAATGATAATGGAAAAGAATAAAAAATAATTAAATAAATGATATGATTAATTAAATATGTTCACAAATGATATAAACCATTTACATGGCAAAAAGATCAATCAAAATGAATTAATTTAATTACATGTTAAAAATAATGATGAATTAAAGTGAAATAAATTAATTACATGTTAGGAATTAAAAGAAATCAATATTCACATGAATAAAATAAATGAATGAAAATAATAATAAAAATATACATGTTAATAAATAAATAAAATAAATAAATAACTGAAAATAATAAAAATGAATAAATTAAATATGAACAAAAAGAATAAGAATAACAAGCCCGGAATGTTTATCCTCAGAGTTTCGGATTCGATGAAAGTAAAAAGATGATTGATTTCCTTATTCTTAATTTGCAAGATTAGACTTGAATAATGAAAATGTTAGAATTTTATTCTAAGAAAAAATAGGCTTAAAAAATGAAAAAAGAAAGTCAACAATTCTTTAAAAACAAAGAATTAATTTTTTTGCCAAAATAATGATTTTTATTGATTAAAAGAATGAAAATAATGTCAAGAACAAACAATTATTTTGTTTGTTCCAAAGAAAAAAAATCATGTATGAGAAAAAAATTATTTTTTTTAGAAAATCAAATGAAAAAAATCGATTTTAGGAACAAATAACTATTTGTTTTGCCCCAAAATCCATTGTTCATCAAAAAAAGATTCAAAATAATAAAAAATCTTAAAAAAGTTTAATTGATAACAAATAACAAATTAAAAAAATGAATTTTAAGAGCAAACAATTATTATGTTTGCCTCAAAATTCAATTGCATCAATAAATCTTCTTCTAAAAAGTGTTTAAAAGAAATTCTATTCGAAAAAAGAACTAAAAAGATGAACTCAATTTTTTTTGTTGGGGGAAAATCTGGAATTTTTTTTAGAGAAATTAAGAGGAAGAAGAGAAAAAGATGAAGAGAAAAAACCGGGTTAATTATGTCTGTGGTTATCGAATTTTGGTACTTATAACCAAATGGTCATAATAAAATAATTTGTAACATAAAAGTCATCAAACTTTTATTTTTTTTCAATTAAGATAAAAATGACCGAAAAATTAATTTTTCGTCACCGGAGGGCCACACAAATATGCTACTTCATCAGTAATTTTCTAGAACGTGTCCAGTCAGCATGCAATATAGCCCGTTTATATGAAAAAATTGACACGTCAGCAAGTACATGTGTTATGTCAACCTGTATAAAAAGACAAAAAAAAAAAGTTTTACTGACGTGTACTTACTAACTTGTCAATTTCTCCATGTAGGCGGGTCATATTGGCATATTTGTATAACCTTTCGGTGACGAAAAATTAATTTTTCGGTCATTTTTACTTTAATTCAAAAAATATAAAAGTTTTCGGTCATTTTTACTTTAATTGAAAAAAAAATAAAAGTTTGATGACTTTTATGTTACAAATTATTTTATTATGACCATTTGGTTATAAGCACCAAAATTCGATGACCACAGACGTAATTAACCCGAAAAAATCCTAAAAAAATCCCCAAAAGAATCCCCCTTTTAGGTTTTTATCTCATTCTTTTTATATGAAGAAAATAGGAAAAATAAAATAATTAAAGGGATAAAATTTAATTACATCAAATATTACCTATTTTAATTTTTAAAAATTGAAAAAATCCCTTAAAACCTTGAAAAATGGGATAAAAAACTGATTTTTAGATCTAAAAATCGGAAAAAAGGGGTATCAAACCCTTTAGCGACGGCCAGAAGTAGGGACGCCCGTCGCTATATGGGGACGGGCGTCGGAGCGGCAGCGCTGCGCGCTTTCGCGTGCACCAGCGCGCAATGCTGCGCGCGCTTTTAGTGACGCTCAGCACTGGCGACGCTGCGCGTCGCCTTTGCGCGTGCAGTGCACTGGGCGCCCTCAAGCTGGGGGCTGCCGCAGGCGCGCGGCCGTGCCCAATACTCGCGATCCAATCTTTTTTTTTTTAAATTGACTAAAAATACTATAATTTTAAGCCCCTATTTTTCAAAACTAAATTTTAAAATATTTTTTATTATTTTTCAATTTTTCACTCCAAAATGCAAATTTTACAAGGAAATCATCACTTTTAACCTTTTTGCCTGTGGAAAGGCATCTTATCATCATTGGGTAACTCTGATCTGGACTACCTCAGAACCCGGTGTGTACAACGAGTATTCGCAAAATGAGACCATTAGCATTATTTGTAACTCCCGATCGGAAATAACCTTCGCCTCTGAAAAGTCAATCAACTCTAGAAAACGAAGATGATGAAAAAAATAGTTTAGAATGCCCAAGAAATGGAGAAGGAAAAATTCCACTAAGATTGCTCTCAAAGTGTTCATTGAGGATGATCATAAAATATACGATTATCGATCGAATCGCTATTTAATTGCAAAAACTGCTTATAGATCAAACTTATATTCAACATTCGAGAAATTATTCAAGCATGAAAGATAGAAAGAAAACCATCATTAAATAAAAGGGCAAAAGAGTGAATTAGAAGATGAGTATTTCATTAACATTCACAGGTACAAAATTTACATTAGATAAAAGGAATTCGTATCTAGATTTCTTCAAAGTAGGAAGAAGCACTGGGAAGTAGCCCCCACTAAAACCATGCAGTGTTGCAATCTTATTCCTTTTTAGCCATCGCTCTTCCGAAGTTCGATGGAGAAAAATGGAAAATGGACAAAGAAATACATACTCCTGTCCATTCTCTATTCACCATCATATCTCCGAACTGCCATTTCCCTTGGCTTTAAAGTGAGTGCAAAATTGAAAGCTATAGGGAAATTGAAGAAACAAAAAAAAAATCATTCATCTTCCTAAAATGGAGAAGAAATTGAACAAGCGAGGAGATTGGAAGAATCTTGAGGTGTTTAAATAACTCTATCTAATCACAAACGAGAAGCAGAAAAAAGAATAAAATGCAGGTTTAAGAAATGCAAAAAGGGCTCACCTATTTATAGGAAATTTTGAAAGTCTTACTTTGCAAGTCTTTAATATACAGGATGATTTGGCAACTTACAATTGGTGTGGAACCGAAAATCGATACGATAATTAATAAAGATGGAACGTCACCATGATAAAGCATGGAAATGAAATGGCGCCATGCACTAGTTACTCAGGAAGTGAGATGCCATTCGCAGGCATTCTAAATTAAAGGTATGGCTAGAGGAAATCAAGCATGCCGATCTCTCGATAGAACCAACAAGACAATTATCATTTTTGAAAGTCGAGGATTATGTGGACAAAGCAGCCGTTTTGTACGCCTAATGCTCCGATCGGGCAAAACTAATGAAAGTGAAGACATAACCCTCAGGAAAATACACTTGATGCAAGAATATTACGACCAAGAGGCGAAATGCTGAAAGCACTATGATCGTGAACATACGGTCAAAGAGGCCGAAAGAGCTAACTATTTTTGTAAATCACGAGACTTTATGAACACTCCCACTGATCACAGTGTAACACCCCTTACCTATACGTAGAGAGCTTCATCCCTCGAGGAGGAAGAAGGACCCTGATAGATGAGGGTTGTCACGCAAGACCTTAATAAAAGCAAATAAAGTTATGAATCATTCATTCAAATAGGGTAAAAAAAAATTTCTTAAAACAAAAGACGGAAGCTGAGAACAAAAGTATGGTATTTTATTAATTTTCATAATAGTCTTTACATATCAAAATATAAAAGTTCCTTAGCACAAAAGATCTTATACATATCTGATATCAAAACCAAACTACAAAAGTAGAATTTACATTAAGAGTCATCATTACAAAATGTTAAACTAATACATATACAAAAAGTACAATCTTATACTTCAAAATCTCTCTCTCCTAGTTGTGTTGGCCCTGCTGAAACAGATCACCCTACCCAAAATCTCCAACAACATCCACACCTGCACAGATGAAACACCCGTGCTAAGCGAATACGCTTAGTGGGGAAAACAAAATGAAAAATGACCACTCACAGTAGACGTCAGAAGCAAATCACATACACATGGCACATACTGAATATCCATTCTTAATAAACAATTCATCATTAATCACATTATCATTCATGGTGAACCGAATTATAACACATGAATACAGTAAACTTGCTCATTCAAAATAGCGGATAGCGAGTAACGCATATTCATTCAAAACGCATGGATACCCGAGGGTATCAAAATTATTCTTTTCTTTCTGTTTTAAACATTTTCGCATGGAATCTTAAACAAGATTCAAGTTTAAAAGGGATCGCGAGGATCCGAATGGAGACCTGATCAGGGTCTGGAACGCACACGCATGGCTGTAGCTAACTGAACTCTATAGGCATGCCTATTTATCCACTTATTGACTCTCGCAGGTCATGCCTAATTCATCAAATCACATTCATATACTTCATAAAATTGTCCATGCATAATTCTAAAAACATCACTAGTTCGGAAACTAAACATCGAAAGCATAAAAGAAAACTCAAATTGAAAACAGGAGGTGTCGCGCTCACAACAGGGGCGAAACTTGCCCCAGGTCGCGATCATGGCAGTCTTCACGCTCGCGCGGAGACAAAATCACTTCTCACTGTCACACTCGCGATAGTGAGCGGCAGCCAAAACTGTCACACTCGCGCACAGGCGCACGCTCGCAACAGAGGACTGCCCATTTCGCTCGGCAGCTGAGCGCTCTTTCGCGCTCACGACAGAGAGCTCTCGCTGCGGTTGCTCGGCAGCCTAACGCTAGGCCACGCGCAAAGGCTAAATTCATAGAGCTCTGTCGCGATCTCGCGACAGTGTCGCGCTCGCGATAGAGTCGTGATTTCTAGCTCTTACACGAAAATTTGCAGAAATTCATATTCTAAAAATCATCCAAACCTCCAATTGACTTCAAAACTCAACCCCACATAAATTAATCATTCACAACATCTTAATTAACCTAAAATCCAACTTATAATCCAATTATTACCATCAAAACACACTATTAATAAGATTAAATTCCAGAATTCAATAAACCAGTAATTTCTCTTTGAAAATCATACAAAATCATGCTTAGGTTCAATTCTTCACAAATTATGCATCTCAACTCAAAATAATTGACTCCCATGTCATTTTGATACAAATACACACAATATATCTCATCAATTCCAATAATTTCTACAGAAGCACAAAAATCACATAAAACACACAAAAGTGACAAATGTTCCCAAACCTCAAATTCTTGAGCTCCAATCATAGGGCTCCGCTTCCACTTGCTATCTCCTTGCCCTTAGGATCTCTAGGAGGGATCTCCGAGTAAAACACCCATGAAAATAGAATTCAAACTCTTAACCCAAAAATACATACTATCCAATTTAAAGAAAGGAAGAAGATGATAGAGAAAGAGAATTAGTTACAACTTACCAACTAACTTAGAGCTACCCAAAACTCACCAAAAATTCCAGCAAAAGGGAGGGATCATAAGAGAGCAAAGAAAAAAGGAAGAAGGAGATGAAGAACCGGTTAAGGAAAAAGGAAGAAACGGGGAAAAAAAGGGAAAAGGAACAGTTGTCCTCTCTCTCCTCTCTCCACTTTATAAACCGCTCCTACATGCCACATGGCACTCTCTCAAAGGTGAACATACTAACACACACCCAACTACCATCCTCCTTCATACACTCAAAATCAACCTCACCAACTAAAACACACCCTACTCCCATTTATACACTCACACCCAACAAAACTCCAAAATTTATAATACTATAATTTAAACCATAACATATACTCAAAAATAACACATGCCAAAATTTTACATACAAAATCACACACATACACACAAGGCTCAAACTACTAGGGTGGGAACGGGGCATTACAATACTTCCCTCCTTAACAGAATTTCATCCTCGAAATTCTCCCCTGATCTAAATAACTGAGGATGCTGAGCTCTCATAACCTCTTCTGGTTCCTAAGTTGCTTCTTCAATTCCATGATGCTTCCAAAGTACCTTAACCAAAGAGATTTGCTTGCTGCGAAGCTGTCTGATCTCCCTAACCAAAATTTCCTTCGATTCTTTATCAAATGAGAAATCTGGCTGAACCCGAATATCTTTCACTTGTAACACATGAGATGGATCGGATCGGTAGAGGCGGAGCATAGACACGTGAAAAACATCGTGTAGTTTAGCTAATTCCACTGGCAATGCTAACCGATAAGCTACCGGGCCAATCTTTTCCAGGATCTCATAAGGTCTAATAAACCGAGGACTTAATTTCCCTTTCTTACCAAACCGAAGAACTTTTCGCCAAGGCGATACTTTTAAGAATATCTTGTCGCCAATCTCATATCAAATGTCCCTTTATTTCAAATCGGCATAAGACCATTGTCTGTTTTTAGCTGCCTTCAAATTTCGTTGCACCACTCTAATCTTCTCTTTCGCGTCTCTAACCAACTCCGAACCCACAACAGACCTTTTTAACAATTCAGTCCAACACACTGGAGTCCTGCATTTTTGTCCATAAAGAGCTTCATAGGGAGCAATTCTAATACTCACCTGATAACTGTTATTGTACGCAAACTCCATTAAAGGCACATACTTATCCCAGCTACCTGAGAACTCCGAAGCATATCTTCAAGAACCTGGATAACTCTCTCTGACTGACCATCGGTCTAAGGGTGAAATGCAATGCTGAAATTTAACAGAGTACCCAAAGTTAACTGTAATTCCTTCTAAAACTTTGACGTAAACCTCCGATCGCAATCAGACACAATAGAGATTGGAACTCCATTAAGCCTTACTATCTCATTCACATAGATCTCTGCCAACTTACCCATGGAATAGTCTAACCGAACTGGCAAGAAGTGTGCTAACTTCGACAACCGGTCGACTATCACCCATACTGAATCGTGCTTGCGCTGTGTCAATGGTAAACCAATTACAAAGTCCATCATAACATCATCCCACTTCCATTGAGGAATGGGTAAGGGATGCAACAATCCTGTTAGAACTTGATGCTCAGCTTTCACTTGCTGACACACCAGACATTTCGAAACAAACTCCACTATGTTCTTTTTCATACTCGGCCACCAATAAAACTACTTGAAGTCTCTATACATTTTATTTCCTCCTGGATGCATCGTGAAAACCGACGAATGAGCTTCTTGCGAAAGCCTTCTCTTAACATCACTCACATTAGGCACACACAACTGGTTGCTAAATCTGAGTACTCCATCACAATCTACAGAAAATTCAGTCTGCTTACCGTCTCTTACCATATGAAAAGCATGCTGCAATACAGGATCACTCAACTGTGCATCCACTATCAGTTGTCTCAAACTCGGTCTAACCTTCATTTGAGCAATTAGTGCTCCTTTCGAATCAAATCTCCACCTTCCTCTACCCAGAGAATGAGCCGAAACTGATTTCCTACTTAGAGCATCTGCCACTACTTTGCCTTGCCCGGATGGTAATCAATAATGTAGTCGTAATCTTTAAATAACTCCAACCATTTTCGCTGCCTCAAGTTCAATTCTTTCTGAGTGAGCTGATATTTCAGACTCTTGTGATCTGTGAAGATCCTGCAAGTTTCCCCATACAAATAATATCGCCATACCTTAAGAGCAAACACTACCACTGCTAACTCCAAGTCATGTGTCGGATAGTGCTGTTCATGAGGCTTCAACTGCCTGGAAGCATAGGCGATCACCTTGCCATCCTGCATCAGAACACAGCCCAATCCTATACTTGAGGCATCACTGTACATAGTATACTCTTTACCCGAAACGGGTTGAGTAAGTACAGGAGCCTTAATCAACATATCTTTCAACTACTCAAAACTTGATTGGCACCTATCAGACCAATTGAATTTAACTTCTTTTCGGAGAAGGCGAGTCAAAAGCGAAGCTATCACTAAAAATCCCTTAACAAACTGCCTATAATAACCGGCTAAACCAAGAAAACTCCTCACTTTTGGCACAGACTTAGGTGGCAACCAGTTCACAATGGCTTCAACTTTGGATGGATCCACCCGAATACCTTCAGCCGAAGCCACATGCCCAAGGAATGTTACCTCTTTTAACCAAAATTCACACTTACTAAGCTTCGCATAGAGCTGATGGTCCCTCAATACTTGCAATACCAACCTCAAATGTTCCTCATGTTCCCTTTCATTCTTGGAATAAACCAAGATATCATCAATGAACACTACAGCAAAACGATCCAAATACTATCTGAATACCCTGTTCATCAAATCCATGAAAGCTGCAGGTGCGTTAGTCAAACCAAATGGCATCATTAAAAATTCATAGTGACTGTAACACGTCCGAAAAGCTGTCTTTGCAACATCTGTATCCTTAACTCTCAACTGATAGTAACCAGATCTCAAGTCTATCTTCGAAAACACTCCAGCTCCTCTTAACTGAGCGAAAAGATCCTCGATCCTTGGCAATGGATACTTATTCTTTACCGTGACCTTGTTAATCTATCGGTAGTCAATACACATTCTCAAGGTACCGTCCTTTTTCTTGATAAACAGAACCGGAGCACCCCAAGGTGACACGCTCGGTCGAATGAAACCCTTATCCAAAAGCTCTTGCAATTGATTTTTCAACTCTTTCAATTCCACCGGAGCCATACGATATGGAGCCTTAGAAATCGGAGCTACCTCCGGCACAATATCCACAGACAGTTCTACTTCTCTCTCTAGTGGCAAACCCGGTAATTCCTCTAGAAACACATCCACAAATTCTCTTACTACTGGAATATCTTGTTTCTTTAATCATCCTCGTCGATAATCCAAAATTAAGGCCAAATATGCTTCACATCCCTTCCTCATATACCGTTTTTCCTTCAAAGCCGAAATTACATTGTGCAGCGAGTTACTTCCCAAACCTTTTACAACCACAGGTATTTGATCCCTGTCTTTAAGCACAACTATTTTCCTCTGACAATCAACTATAGCTCGGTGCTTAGACAACCAATCCATACCTAGAATTAGATCAAACTCATGAAATGGTAGACTAATCAGATCAACCGGAAACTCCTTACCTTGTACCATCAAAGGACAATCCCGATACACCCGATTTACTTTAACACACTGCCCTAACAGACTAGTCACGCATATCTCATAATCCAATTTATCCTCGTCACACAACTTATTAGAACACGGATAAGAATGAGTAGAACCCGGGTCTATCAAAGCATACATTTTAATGCTGAAAAGTAAAAACTTACCGGCTATTACTTCCGAAGCATCCTGGTCGTCATGAGCTCTCATTGCATATGCTCTTGCGGCCGCCGGCGCTGGACGATCAACTATCTCAGAGGGTTTTGTTCTCTTTCCCGAGGCCGTCCACCACGACCCCGTCCTCTACCTCTAGCACGACTGCCCTAAGGAACATTCGACCCCGCTCGACTAGCCTCTTGTTGACCCTGAGTATTCTCATACAAGTTCGGGCAATTGGCTAGAAAGTGGTCAGTGCTACCACATCTGAAACGTCCTCCCGTTAACCACCGACATTCGCCCCAATGGCGCTTACTGCAATGGGAACACTAGGCACTCCATCACCTCTACCACCCAAAGCTCCTCTACCCGTGCCAGACCCTTTAAAGGATTCATGTCTCCTCCTTCTAGTAGTCGGACTAGCATGCAACTCACCCAAAGGATTTCCTTGAGACTCGCGCGACCTCTTTCTTGAAGAAGAACCTCCTATAGAGGACTTTTTCCACTGAGCCTTCTCTCTTAAAATATCCTTAGAGTGTTCCACTCTCAAAGCTGCCTGCACTATCTGATAATAACTGATATCCGGTGAAGACATCAAAGAAACCAACATCACCTTTAGAGACTCATTCAGACCCGCCTCAAATTGTTGACATCGAAACTCCTCAGTGAGAACTCCTGGCGGTGCATACTTACTAAGTCGATTAAACTCCTTCTCATAATCAGCCACAGATAACACTCTTTTTCAGAGACTCAAAAACTGCGCCCATCTGGCCTCCTTAAATGCCTTAGTTACATACTTACTCCAAAAATCTCTTTCAAAGAACTCCCATGTCACAGGCTCGGGAAGCTGAGGAAGCCTAAGCACTAATGTCCACCAATCATAAGCTGAGCCCTGCAACAAAGACACTACGCACTCCACCTCTCTCTCCGGAGGGCACCAAATTTCCCTTAGCACCCGACTAACCTTCTCAATCCACCTCTCAGCTTTATCCGATTCATCTAAGCTGGTTCCAAAGAAATCCTCTGCTACAAACTTCCTCATATTCTCAATTGGAGCTCTCAGAGCAGTAACTCTTTCCAAAACCCTGGCCATATCCTGAGATATCTTGAGCATGGCCTTAAAGGGGACCGCAGGGGCCTCAGGTTGCACCCTAGGTGGCTGAGCCGGACCAAAAATAGATGGATCTTGCTCTCAGGGATTCGTACACTTGGCTGACCCCTCAAGTGATCCACGAGCAGACTCCATCTAACTACAAAACATACACAATAATTCGCATCAGGCCAACACAACACTAAACGTACACTCTATATTACACTTGCCCAGAAACGCCTAAACCTATGCTCTGATACCACAAAATGTAACACCCCTTACCTATACGTAGGGAGCTTCATCTCTCGAGGAGGAAGAAGGACCCCGATAGATGAGGGTTGTCACGCAAGACCTCAATCAAAGCAAATAAAGTTACGAATCATTCATTCAAATAGGGTAAAATAAAATTTTTTAAAACAAAAGACAGAAGCTGAGAATAAAAGTACAGTATTATATTAATTTACATAATAGTCTTTACATATCAAAATACAAAAGTGCCTTAGCACAGAAGATCATATACATATTTGATATCAAAACCAAACTATAAAAGTAGAATTTACATCAAGAGTCATCATTATAAAATGTCAAACTAATGCATATACAAAAAGTACAATCTTATACTACAAAATCTCTCTCTCCTAGTTGTGCCTGCTGAAATGGATCACCCTGCCCAAAATCTCCAACAACATCCACACCTGCACGGATGAAACACCCGTGCTAAGCGAATACGCTTAATGGGGAAAACACAATGAAAATAGACCACTCACAGTGGATGTCAGAAGCAAATCACATACACATGGCACATACTGAAAATCAATTCTTAATAAACAATTCATCATTAATAACACTATCATTCATGCTGAACTGAATTATAACACATAGATACAGTAAACCTGCTCATTCAAAATAGTGGATAGCGAGTAAAGCATATTCATTCAAAACGCATGGATACCCAAGGGTATCAAAATTATTCTTTTCTTTCTATTTCAAACATTTTCGCATAGAATCTTAAACAAGATTCAAGTTTAAAAGGGATCACGAGGATCCGAACAGGGACCTAATCAGGGTCCAGAACGCATATGCATGGCTGCAGCTAACTAAACTCTATAGGCATGCCTATTTATCCACTTATTGACTCTCACAGGTCATGCATAATTCATCAAATCACATTCAGATACTTCATAAAATTTTCCATGCATAATTCTAAAAACATCACCAGTTCGAAAACTAAACATCGAAAGCATAAAAGAAAACTCAAATTGAAGCCAGGAGGTGTCGCGCTCGTGACAGGGGCGAAACTTGCCCCAGGTCGCGATCGCAGCAGTCTTCATGCTCGCGTGGAGACAGAATCACATCTCACTATTGCGCTCGCGACAGTGAGTAGCTAGCCAAAGCTGTCACGCTCGTAATAGAGGACTGCCCATTCTGCTCGGCAGCCGAGCGCTCTGTCGCGCTCGCAACATGCATCGCGCTCACGATAGAGACCTCTCGTTGTGGCAGCTCGGCAGCCTAACGCTCGGCCACGCGCAAAGGCTGAATTCATTGAGCTCTGTCGAGATATTGCGACAGTGTCGCGCTCACGACAGAGTCGTGATTTCCAGCTCATACGCGAAAATCTGCAAAATTCATATTCCCAAAATCACCCAAACCTCCAATTGACTTCAAAACTCAACCCCACACAAATTAATCATTCACAACTTCTTAATTAAGCTAAAATCCAACTTATAATCCAATATTACCATCAAAACGCACTATTATCAAGATTAAATTCCAGAATTCAATAAACCAGTAATTTCTCTTAGAAAATCATACAAAATCATGCTTAAGTTCAATTCTTCACAAATTATGCATCTCAACTCAAAATAATCGACTCCCATGTCATTTCGATACAAATATACACAATATATCTCATCAATTCCAACAATTTCCACAGAAGCACAAAAATCACATAAAATACACAAAATTGACAAACGTTCCCAAACCTCAAATTCTTGAGCTCCAATCACGAGGCTCTGCTTCCACTTGCTATCTCCTTGCCCTTAGGCTCTCTAGGAGGGATGTCTGAGCAAAACACCCATGAAAATAGAATTCAAGCTCTTAACCCAAAAATACATACTATCTAATCTAAAGAAAGGAAGAAGATGATATAGAAAGAGAATTAGTTACAACTTACCAAACTAACTTAGAGCTACCCAAAACTCGCCAAAAATTCCAGCAAAAGGGAGGGATCACAAGAAAGCAAAGAAGAAAGGAAGAAGGAGATTAAGAACGGGTTGAGGAAAAAGGAAGAAACGGGGTAAAAAAGGGAAAAGGAACAGCTATCTTCTCTCTCCTCTCTCCACTCTATAAACCACTCCTACATGCCACATGGCACTCTCTCAAAGGTGCACATACTAACACACACTCAACTACCATCCTCCTTCATACACTCAAAATCAACCTCACCTACTAAAACACACCCTATTCCCATATACATACTCACACCCAACAAAACCCCAAAATACATAATACTATAATTTAAACCATAACACATACTCAAAAATATCACATGCCAAAATTGTACATACAAAATCACACACACACACACACACACACAAGGCTCAAACTATTAGGGTGGGAACGGGGCGTTACACACAGTCATCCGATCTGATTCACTATAATTACTAATATACTCTGGTTCCCCGATCGAGTTATTAGTTTGGTTAAAATTCAAAAAGAAAGGAAAAATAGAAGAGGTGTGTAAAGGCAAAGAAGCAACAGTAAACTAGAAGCGGAGAATTTTATTCGAATTTCTAGAATACATGTGAAGCACAAAGTTTATCCCATCTAAATAACGCAGATCGATCATGATTTCCAATCGATTGAAAGCATTCAAAATAAGCTCATATAAGAACAACATATGATGAAGCACAACATTTTATAAAAAAAATTAAAATACAAAGGAAAGGTACATCAATCGAGAAAATCCTATCTAATCTACAAAGGTGGATCCAATGCTTT
Source organism: Excoecaria cochinchinensis (assembly GCA_947683425.1). Taxonomy (NCBI): domain Eukaryota; kingdom Viridiplantae; phylum Streptophyta; class Magnoliopsida; order Malpighiales; family Euphorbiaceae; genus Excoecaria; species Excoecaria cochinchinensis. The sequence continues at coordinate 6,617,591 of CANTUQ010000020.1, forward strand.
GAGAACACCTCCCATCAACTCGGGCAGTACTGCAACTTTTTTCCCCATTGGTCTCTATAATCAATACTCTCTTCACCCTCAAGCCACGACCACTTTGGACTTTCCAACTAGTACAAATGGAAAGAGAAAAAAGGTAGTGTGAATGGAAGAGAAATAAGAGGAAGGGAAAAAGGAAATCAAGCAAATGGAGATGAAAATATAGATTTCAAAAACTGCCCTCATAAAAAGGAGCAAAGAGCATCCTCTTAAAGTCTCTACTTTCGGGTATAGTAGGAGGCATCAACAGAATAAGACTATATTTCCCTCCACTTAGAGAAGATTTCCCTAGATCAAGGAAATATATTTCATTCATCTTCCTAAAATGGTGAAAAGGTGATGTACAATAGAGAGGAAAAATTTTGAGGTGCTTGACCAATTTCATCTCAAAGGATTGTAAAGGAACAGAATAAAGAAATGTGAAGCGAATTCGCCCATTTATAAGGAATTTCAAAAATCTTGCTCCACCAGGTAAGCCTTTAATACGCTTGATGACTTGGCAGCCAACAATTAGTGTAAAACTAAAAGCCGAAGTGCCATAATTGCAAAGAATGAAGCACCTTATATTAAATGCATCAGTTATAGAGAAAACCAAATGACGCCTATTAATAAATGCAACGGATAAGATGCCCAAGAGGCCTGCTCAAAGATCCAGTAAAAATAAGCCAAAAGGCTTCCTCACCATCAGCACATTTGTGGGGCACCTTCGATGTTTCGATTGGAAATAACCTTGAAGAAGTCTACGAACTCCAGAAGAACAAGCAGACAAATTAATAAAAGCTCACCGCAGATAAGTCTACGGACTCCTGAGGGTAGAAAGCATTTGATCAAAAAGAAATCGATAGCAAACTAGAAAATGAAAATTTTATTAAAGAATTCTCCAGATACAAAAGAGGTACAAAAAACAGCCCTATCTAATGGCTCGGAGCTGATCAGACCCAACATGGCACTTCGCTCTCTAGAACACTTCAGGGACACCCGATCTACTCACTTCTAAAAATTGCTTGGAATCTGTTGTCCTTCCTCTCCTCAGCTCTGAGCCACCAACTTTCAGAATTCCCCTAAATTCAAAAGGGGAAAAAGAAAGGAAAATTGAGAGAATGGAGAGAATGGAGAGGAAAGCACCAATCCAGGAGCAAAGTGGCCCCTGATTTGAGGAGCAAAGATTGCCCCATGCCAGCTTCTAGTTCATCTGAAGCAGTGAAACACTGCAACCAAAAGTAGTGCTCCCCTTTGACAAGGGAGGCGAATTCGCTCCTCTTCCTAAAATAAGAAAATGCCGGAAAGAAAAAAGATAAGAAAATCTTTAGGTGTTTAAATAGCTCCATAGGAAAGTGGTAGCAAGAGCACTTGTAAAAAGAAATAACGAAAAGTTCATTTATAAGGCGAAAGACTTTATAAGGATAGGAAGCTACGGATGCTTGAGCCACGAGGCAAAACAGGGAAATTTATCTACCAAGGATTTGGCAATGCCAACCACACTTATGTCAGATGAAATGTCTATCAGTCAGGACATCAAAACCCCTTGAAAAAGGATACCGCCATCAGTATGGGAAATAACAAAACAATTCAAGACAATGCTGATCTTCATCAACATCGTCCAAAATGGGGATAAATGATAATACATACTTTGATACAAGCATCTAAGGCTCAAACAAGGCCCAAAACAGAACATTGAAGAAAGTCAGCAAGCAAGACATCATGACATGTCCGATTAGGCATGCCCAACTGCCCCCTGCTAGCCCACTGACACACTCCATCACCATACTTATCTGACTATCTTCAGTCAAATCATTATCCACCTACTCTGACTTGTTCAACATGGCTTGAACAGCTAAGTCATGACCTGCCCATACCTCTACCGTAACGAGATCTTCTCCCCTTTACCTATAAATAGCCCAATCTCTGAGGGCTCCAGGTATTGAAAACAAGACTCTCTCTCTCTAAAAATATCTTACTGACTTAAGATTCGGAGAGCTAATGCCCGGTCCGACCGGACTAGCCCTTCTTGCAAGTTAATCGATCCTACCTAATCCGTTCGACTTACACACTCTCTTCATTCTGATATTTCTAAAAACATCAATAATCATTCGGCCATGACTTGTTTTTGTCTCCAAATTTATTTTTCTTCTAGTTAATTTAGTTCCATGCCATTTATTATTTATTCTTTACCTAATTACACCAACATTCCATTTAAAGCATATATACTTCACTTTTGTCAATATGTACATAATGTATACATGAATTATAATATATTTAATTTATTCTCAAAAATTCCCATTAAATTTCTACAAGCCTAATTTTTATTCTATTTTCATTTTCTTGCTTAAAATTCATGAAAACATCATTAATTCATATTAATTTCTCTAAGGTTCAATTCGGCCACATATGAGTTTATTCTTCTAAATTTATTTTCTTCTTATTTATCGTTAAAATTAGTTCATGATGTATGTATAACATTAGATTTCCTTAGCCCACATCATTCGGCCATAAGCATTTTCTCTCACCAAAATTTCATCTTTCTTCCATTCATTTGTTTCCATGATATTTTTAAATTATTTCTTACTTAACTATGTCCTTAGCTCATCCAAATTACACATACTTAAATTATTCCAATACTTACATAATGTATGTTCAATAAATGACATATTTAAAATAAATTCCCAACAATTAACATTAGATTCTTTACTATCTTATTATTTTTTTAACTCTAGTATCATTTTCTTAATTTTACTTCATTAAAATTCTATATAATCGACTTATATTCCCTTAAGTACATAATATGGTCTTATGGCATTTTCCTTATATTTCTATCAACTTTCTTATTTCTTATACCTTATTTTAACCTTGATTTCATATTCCTTGTAACACCTTTATACCCTATACGTACACTACCGACTTAGCGATACTATGCGATTCCCATGATCGATTGAATGTCATTTACTTATGAAATTACGGGTCAATTTTTTTTTCCTACACTTGATATAAATTCACTATGTCAATTATCATCTAAACACTTAATTACTTTTCATATCACTTAAACAATTACACTAAACTTCTCAGCTACCGATTGACCTATATCTGTCTTAATTACTATTCATTTAGTATAAATTTCGGTAGTATAACGGCTTATAATTTACACTACCTAAACCTGCACTTTTGAAAATCCACAGCCCCAGCAAGGGCACAACAATAATAATAGTCCACATCCATTCATTCCATCACACAGACATAATAATAAACCACACAGATAATATAACGTATTACATCATTACAAGCCCATGTTCTAATACTCGATTAAGTATATACATGTCAGGATAAAAATCCATATCATACATCAAAATAAACCAACTTCAACTTCTCCAGCTTGCTCCCAAAAAGGCTGAGGTATGCTGCTCCACCTAATGCGTACCTACACGCAGTCAAAAACAATTATGTGCTGAGCATTAGAATGCCCAGTGGTGGTTACCAATATATAAATTTCCTAACTAATTCTATTTATATAACATAATATAAATGCTTCTTTTATTATTTTCCCTTATTATTATTTATTTCTAATTCATTTAATAATTCACTTAATTAATCTCATATTTATTTAATTCTTCACTTATTTAATCACATAACTATGAATTTAATCACTTAATTACACTATTTATTTCATTACCTCACTTAATTATTTATTTTTATTTTCCATCTATCACACTTTAATCTTTTTATTCACTTTTTATTTTCTAAATTACACTAATTACCTTTATGTACCCACAATTTCACAAATACCATTTATGTCCCATCTTTTACCACAATTACACCTATGTCCTCATTATTATACATAATTACCAAAATACCCTTATTTATTCAATATTTACACTATTAATCACTTTTAATCTCTTTTTCCACTTTCATCCTTATTTAACTTATCAAATTACAATTATACCCTTTTCACTTCATTTTTCTACTCATTAACTTACAATTTAGCCAATTTATATTTTAGTCCCTATTTCATCATTTTTTTTCACTGTTTCACTATTTTAACACTATATTTTACCAAAATTATCATTTTACCCTTCCATTTACACTTTTAACTTATTTTCACCATTTTTTACCAACTTTTAGTAAAATTACCATTTTACCCCTAAACTTTCTAGTTACTTCAATTTAGTCCTGTTTTCACTCATATTCACCAATTTCATTATTTTAATCATCTTTATTACATATTTACTAGTATGCCCCTAGTATGGACCCGATAAAAAATTTACTGACCGGATATGCGAGACATGGGCCCCACAGACCCATTTCACTATAAAATGATCCCAACAGGACTATTTTCACTGCACTGCACTATTTTATACACTGAAATTCACTGTACAATGCGATAGGCTTTCATTGGCCTATCAATAGTGAGTCGCCATGACTCATACCGCGGTATGAAGTCCCTATGGCTAGCTAATTATATCCTGGACTAGATTTTCACTACCAAACAACTACTAAGAGCAATATTTCTCAAAATTCATATAATTATCGCATTATGTCAATATGCATAATTTACCATACACCTCATTTTCACATACCACTTTGCATATACACTCATTTATCTTTATGTAATGACATTATGCCACTATTTTGCATATATTGTCAAAATACACATATACCATTCGGCCAAAGGTACCATTTTCCATACCATGCACTATAATTTTATTTAACCACTCAATTACACTTATTAGATGTTAAACATACTTTGTATAACAATTACGTGCCAAAAATCACCTTAGAATTCACTAATTTCCTTAATATTCAATTCGGCCACACTTAGGTTTTTCATACCACTTTGATTTAATTTTATCTAATCATGTTTATATACTAATTTAAGCCTACTAAACATGAATATCAAGTTAGTTTTAATTAATCACATCATTATCTTATATCCACAGCTAGACATAACCTAAAAATCAACACAAGTCATGGGAAATATGTAGATTTAGTAACCACAAACCTCAATTCCAAGCTTTAGATCACTCTAGGATTGCTTCTCTTTCCCTTTAGCTTGAGAAATCTCTTTCTCACCTTGATTTCCTACATGGGCCGAATACAAACATCCACATAACTTCAAAATCAAGCTTTCAATGTAAAATATAACATCATAAATGTGTTCTACAGCCCCAAAAACCCATATAGGGACCAATAAACTCAATTAAAAACTCCTAAATCATAAACCCAAAAACTTACCCTAAACCTTGTACACTTGATTTATCCAATTTTCAGTGCCCAATTTGAACTCTAACTGCCTCAATATGATAGTAGAGAGGCTGAATATTATCTATGAGGTGAAAATTTGGGGAAAGATTGAGGGAAAATTGAAGAAAAAATGGAGGAGAAGCGAGGAGAAGAGATTCGGTCTTAAAAGGAAAGAAGAGAGGCGGTGATTGAAGGATTTCTCTAGAGAAATCCAGCCAATTCCCTCCTTATATAGTCCTTAAATGAACCAAACCGGTCCAACTAAGGTGGTACGACCGATTTAAACCAAAATTTCGATTTTTTCAGTACATTTGCACTTTTTCAAATCACCTATATGTTTCCTTCATTATTATCACTTCTAACAAATTCCATTGTTCTTAAAACATCAAAATAGGTTCTCTGCAAATTTTTAGCTCAATCGGAGTTCATTTGGGCACCGGTTCACTTAAACCGGTTCAATTCGATCAATTTTTCTTCTACCATAAAATACAGCTCTAAAACTGTCAAAATTCACAAATAACACTTTCACTATCTTATTTTACACAATTAACATATATTAGGCCATTTTAACCACTAATAACCCCTTGGCTAAATCTCGGTCAAACCCGGTTCAAATTGAACCGAACCGGAGGCCAATTTCGGAATGACTTTCGGAGGTCGATTTAACTCCGTTTTCAATTCCGATTTCATCACTAGACTCCTTACGACCCACAGATCATTTTCACGAAATTAGAATTTTTCGGGCGCCAGACAGCCGGGTCCGCTGTATAGCTACCTCGGTATCACCTGATCCGGAATCATTATAATTTTAACATACCTAACACTGAACTCCGACACTGGTAAACTCACTTCTTACACTGTTTGACACTACGATTATCATGATAACTCTGGAATAATGCACTGACATCTCTAGACCGGTATTTGGGCCACTACATTCCTACTCCTAATTTTAATTTATTCCAAACTTAATTACATAAGTATACACGTACAAGTATTATTCTTATACTTACATAATAGATACCTCAAGTATATCATAATAAGTTAAATTATCTAATTTTAATCTCAAATACCCAATTTCATTATTTTAACACTAATTCTATTTCCTTAATTTTAATCAATTAAAATTCTATTTAATCAATTTACATACTTAGGGTATATACTTCGGCCGTATAAACAATTTATTGTCTAAATACATTTCCATTATTTTTTCTTATTTCATATATATTATTTTAACCCTAATTTCATTATTCTAACTTTAATTCATTATTATCTCATGTATTATGCCTATGTCATATACTTACATATTGGATATTTTAAGGAAATTTAACTAACAATTTTTGGGTCATTTGGACACCATTTCTCGATCCGGTAAATTTTTATCAATCCAATAACTCATTTTTCTGTGTCACCATAAAATTAATTTTTCACTATCAAATAATCCTCCATAATATTTAGAGTGAGTTTATGTATTCAGATAATTTTTCGGAAGTCTTTAGTATTATTTTCCAGTTTAGTCAAAGTTAGGTCAAACAAGGGTACTTTTTATACTGAACCATTACTAATATTTAATTTTGACTCTTAAGAGCCTATTTGACTTCAATTTCATCACAAATTTCATCCTTTGACTCCTTATAAATTGTGCTACCCAATGGTCAAATAAAATATTTTTCAAATTCGTGTGGTACTATTCATCCCGGATGTCACTAATCACGGTCCAGAAAGTATTATTCATGAAAATTAAAAATTTGGGCCATTACAAATTCAGTATATTCGATTTGGTTTTTGGTTCATTTAGCTCAGTTTTAAATGTGAAATTCGATTTATTTGGTTCATTTCAATTTTCAAAAATCTAAAACAAAAAGAACTAAATACAATGTAAAGTATTATATTCCAATATAGTTTTGCACCAAGGGCTGTATAAAATAGGGTAAATACATATACAGCCCCCTAAACTTGTGAACAAAAATTATTTGAGCACCTAAACTCTAATAATGACCATATAAGTACTTGAACTTAATCTTTATGCAATAGATAAACATAAAATCACAGTTGATAGAAATACGAAATACGCATGACATACAGATGTGCTGATATGGTGGATAAACCTATAATATTATGGCATGTGTCCCAAAACTATAACATCGGAATTCCACTGGCAATTCCTAGAGCAATTTCTTCCAAGAGCAATTTCTAGAGTAACAATCCCAAAACTATAAACATCAGATTTCTTGCTTGCCCGACCAGTATGTTATATTTGTGATCTGGTTATGAACAAATAACAAGAACTTCTCTACTTGACTACAAAATCAAATCAAGAGAGGTAGAGCAATTGAAAATGATTTCACTTAGATAATTGATTAAACAAGTTGTGGGCAAGAACAACACATGAAGAGAACTCAAAAATTAGTTTTATTCATTCAGCCAACATAGTTAAATACTACAAAATACAATTGAATTTGTACTTTATAATAATATCAAAAGTAAAGAAGAAAAAGATGACACAGGCACTACAGGAGTGACAGCCGGAGTAGAAGTCGTCAAATTCGGTGATTTCTTGATTTTTATCGAAGCCATAGAGAAAAGAAAATGAAATTGATTTACGAAAGAAATGAGAATGGTTAGGGTTGTATGGAGAGGAAAAGAAGCATTGGGAATAACAAATAAGGCATTGGGATTTAGCTGCCATGAGGAAATAAAGAGGGCATATGGCCTATAAACGGAGCAACTGAGGTTGAGATAGAATATAGGAGAAGATTCAATGACAGGAATCAAGCTAAAAAGAGAAGAGGACTTGGGAAAATTTCAGAATTTGCTTTTAATGCTTTGTTGGCTTTCGAAGATTTAGTATTGGGTTGATTGCACCCTTATAAACCGAACCTCCACAGGCATTGCCACCCACTTCGTTGCTTTCTCCCCATAAGCCAACACTGCTTGAAACCAATTCCAACTCAGCCGCCTAAACCCCCATCTCAACCACAAAGTCCACATCAACAGAAATTTAAAAATTGAGAAATAGCCATTGAAAAATCAAATAATTGAAAAAGAGAAAGAGAATGAGAGGCTCAGACATAGGAGGAAGGATAAAAAGCAGCACAAGCTCTCAAGCCAGCGAAAGGTGAAAGCTCTCAAGCAGCTACTGTAAATGTTCTTGAGAAACAAGCCTTTCATTTCATCATCATCACCCCTCAATTCTTTAATCATCCATTAAAAAAATAATAATTAAATAAAATAATTAAGAACCCTAAGCTTTCACATGCACCATGGCTGCCAATTTCGAACCTTTAAACTCTACCACATATTTTATTATTTTTCCTGTTCTGAATGCTTTCCATTTGACAGGCTCACATTCGGCAACGAATCACGCAAGAAAGAGTTTGGCATAAAGAGGTTCACGCTCTTCTAATTCTGTGTACTTCATGCGTTTGTCCATGTCATCTTTTGTGTTTATTTTTTGCATAAAAATCAAGTCTAGGTTATTATATCACTACAAGAAATTTACTATTTCCCGACGAAAAGTAAAAAATTTTCGTCGGGAAATGAATTTGCCGATAGTCAATTCCGTCAGCATCTAGGCCGCAGGCAAATTTGCCGACGGAATAGCAAATTTTGTCGGGAAATTTGCAAAATTTTTTATTTTTTATTTTTATCGATGGAATTTTTTGTCGGTAATTTAAATAAAGCTAATAAAAAAATGACCTTTAGCCTTCCTGATGGCTGCTTTTTCCCTTGAGAAAACACCTTCACCAAAAAGCATAACAGCATCTTTTCCCACATCATCTCTACATAATTACATTAGAAAACAAGATATTGAAATGAAAATTCTTGAAGTTTAGAAATCAGCAAAAGAATACATCAGCGACAGTAATACAACAAACATATTTTTGAAGGAGACATGCAATGCAAGATTCTAAAAGTCAAGGAGTTATCAAGCAAGAAAATTGAAATGAGTATAAGCAAAACTGTTTATGTTGGCCATCAGAGCAAGAAACTAAGGTTTTTGGATTTTCTAGTTTTTCTTGAATTCACATAGATGTCTTGTTCATTTCAAACAATAACAGAATATAACAAGTTACTAAAATAAGTTAAGGAATTTTATCGAACGCTTGATATGCACCAAGTTTTTAAACAAAATTTGAGCACAATTTACATAATCAAACCACCAAATATCAAGAAATCACAATTATAACAATCAATTCAAGTAAACTCAATCAAATACAATTATAATTTTATTTTTAATTTACAAAACTTATAAATGTTAAACTCACCATCGCTAGCTTTTTTAGTCACCGACAATGGAAAAAAGGGGTTAGTACACGAATAAACAACACAAAGGAAAAAAATGAATGCAAAAAAATTCACAACAAATATGCAACACAAATGAAAACAAATAAATGAAAAATAAAAATAATTGAAAAAAAAAGAAAAATCGTGATTTACCTTTTGAGGCAAGGCGGCAGGGACGTCCACGGTGAGGGAGGAGCGGTGACCGGTGAGGCTAGAGCGGCAATCAGTGAGGCTGGAGTATATTTGTCGCACACAAGGGAGGCGGAGCAGATCTGGCGCGCGTGCGAGAGAGAGAGAGAGAGAGGGAGGGAAGGGGGCAACCTACGGGGGACGACCAGCAGTGGCGTTCGATTCGGGTGGGGAGCAGATCTGCGTGTAGGAGAGAGAGAAGGGCGGAGTAGCGGGGAAGTAGAGCAGGGACAGACGCGGGCAAGGCCGAAGGGGGGAGGGCGGAGCTATGGACATATTGAATAATTAATAAATTAACTAAAAATTCGGTTATCGGTTCGGTTAACCGATTACATGAGCCAAAATCATTAACCAGTCCATTAATATCGATTTTTTCAAAACACTAACCATTAACCAGTCTATTATAATTTGTTAACAAGTTAATCGATTCGATTTCGGACCGGTTTATCGGTTAAATGCATCAACCGATTTTTTTTTCTCACCCCTAGTGGCAGTGGCAGTAGCAGCGGTGTGGTGGTGGTGGAGGCGGAGGCGGCAGCAGTATGGTGGTGGCGACGATAGTGGCGGTAATAGTGTGGTTGTAGTGGTGGCGGAGGTGTGGTTATGGTTGTGGCGGCGGCATGGTTATGGTTGTGACGGCGGTGGTGACATGGTGGTGGTAGAGGCAGCAGCGATATGGTGGTGGCCGTAGTGTGGAGGCGGCGGCGGTGTGGCGAAAGTGGCAATGGTGGAGGCAGCAGCAGTGTGATTGTGGTGGTTGCGACGGTGTAGTTGTGGTTGGGGCGGCGGCGGCGGCAGCAACATGGTGTTGGTAGAGCCGGCAGCGGTGTGGTGGTGGCGACGGCGGTGGGTTGGTGGTGGCGGTAGTAGAGACAGTAGTAGTGTGATTATAGTGATGATGGTGATGATAGTGGCGGCGGCGGCGGCAACGGCAGCGTGATGGCAGTAGAGGTAGCAGCGGCGGCAGAAGTATCGACCTTTCCATCAGCTGCATGAAATAATTTTTCATGAGATTTTCAATATTCCGCAGGCAAAACTCTTGGATAAAGTAATAAAATCTTAAAAATTATATTTTAAAAATTTTTATTTTTTTAAATGTGAAAATTACTTTTTTAAAATTTTATAAAAATTTAAATGAAAAAAAATTTGTCAAACGTATTTTAAAACAAAATTTTTCCATAATGCACGGTATAATGCAATGTAATGCATACTCATCATACGCTCAAATTATTTTATTTTAATTTTACGCTTGTACAGTTGCGCGCGCTATGGAAGTACTCAGTACGCACCCTTACCTTTTGATAATAAAATAAAGGAATAAGGTAAGCACGCAAAGCAGGGGATAGAAGCCTAGTGCTATTCACTGTATAAATCTCTTAACCTGATACAATCTCACTCTGAAGAGGGCACACAGCATTTTTTTTATTTTTTTTTCACTAATTTTCTCTCTCTTATGTATTTCTCTCTCAAAAAGTAACAGAGACACAGAGGCAGGAGAGAGAAAGAAGGGGTGAGGGCATAGTATTTTCCCATTAACAGGAAGAAGACGAAGAAGGAAACAATGGAGATTTTCTACTATTTGGTATTTGGAGCATTGGGTGCAGTAGTAGCAGCAGTTGAGTTCAGCAAAATCAACAAGGACAAAATCAATACTTCTTCTGCTTTCAATTCCTTCAAGAACAATTATCTAATCGTTTACTCTCTTATGATGGGTAATTTCTTTTATATTCTTCTTCCTCTTTTAGATTTCTCTCTTTCCTAGTTTTTTGTGGATCTGATCTTATGATTGCTGTAATTTCTACAGTTTCGGGTCCTTTTTGTAATGAGTTGTAAAACTTTTGCTATGCTTCAATTGGGTTAGATTTTATTTGCGGATCTGATTTTTTTTTTTTTTGTCTTCATTAGATTTCTCCTTTTGCCTGTAGAAGTTAGTCAAACGTTTGCAATGTGTCAATTGGAGTTTGGGAAAGGACCTTCCTTTCTCAAATCGGTGCCTGGAACATATCGTGATTCATCTTGCTTCATTACATATAGATCTCTTCTATTTCAAGTAGTTTTCATATTAACTTTGCCTCAATTAATTGAGATTGAATTATTTCATGTAGTTTGTAGTATCTGTTTCTACTATTAGCTTCTTAAAACTAAGGTAGTATGTTATTTACTATTGAGATTGCTGATTTGATTGCTATTATAAGCTTATGTTTGTGTTTCTTGCCTGACAAATTAGTGTGTTTGTGGCAACAGCTGGGGACTGGTTACAGGGTCCGTATGTATATTTCCTTTACAGCCAGTATGGTTTTGGAAAAGGAGAAATCGGGCAGCTTTTTATCGCTGGTTTTGGGTCCTCCATGTTGTTTGGGACAATTGTTGGATCTTTAGCTGACAAGCAGTGAGTTTATTTTCCGAGTTATTTCATTTTTTTTTTAAATTGTTTCTAGCATTTTCTTTTCCTGAGGTGATTGTCTGTCTTCCTTGGTTTCAGGGGTCGAAAGAGGGCATGCATTACATATTGCATAACTTATATACTGAGCTGTATTACAAAGCATTCTCCTCAGTACAGAGTTTTGATGGTTGGGCGTGTTCTGGGAGGTATTGCCACTTCTCTGTTATTTTCAGCATTTGAGTCATGGCTAGTTGCGGAGCACAATAAGGTGGGGTCATGATTCTTCTGTTATTGTTTACTGCTATTATTGCCTAACTGAGAGTTTCTTTGCATGAATGCAATCTTGTTTATATGAAACGCCATTTGTGGGGCTTATGACTTTTTTCCCATCATTCAAAATCGTTTATGCTTATTATATTTGTTGAAAACTTCCTGAATGTACTGTTTTTGTTCAGTGTTTGAACCTGCTGTGCAGTCTCTTAAACTTTCTCAAAGGCTATATTACATGTTTGTGGGTTTAGCATATGCTATTATTTCATCTTAATTATTCCTTTTATCTAACATTATCTGTGTAGAGGGGCTTTGATCAACAATGGCTGTCGCTAACTTTCTCAAAGGCAATATTTTTGGGCAATGGTCTTGTCGCTATTTTGTCTGGATTGTTTGGGAACCTTCTTGTTGATACTTTTTCTCTTGGACCTGTTGCTCCCTTTGATGCTGCTGCATGTTTCCTTGCAATCGGAATGGCCATTATTTTATCATCATGGACAGAGAATTATGGAGACCCTTCAGAGAACAAGGACCTGCTTACCCAGTTCAGGGGTGCAGCTGTGGCCATAGCTTCTGGTAATGCACAATTCATGTTTTGTACAATAAATGTTTTCAGTGCGGCACTCAGCAATATTTTCACTTTATTCCGGTTCTGCATTGCTTAATGTGTATCTGTAATTATCATGGTCTAATGCATTTGTAGTTTTCATTTCTCTCTCTCTCTCTTGTAAATTTTCCCCTCCCAACGTGTTCTACATTTCCTTCAGATGAGAAAATTGCTTTGCTGGGTGCCATTCAGTCACTGTTTGAAGGTTCTATGTACACCTTCGTGTTCCTATGGACACCTGCATTGAGCCCAAATGAAGAGGAGATTCCTCATGGTTTTATTTTTGCAACATTCATGTTGGCATCAATGTTGGGAAGTTCGCTTGCTTCTCGGTTGATGGCTCGCTCATCCCCCAGGGTGGAGAGCTACATGCAGATTGTTTTTGTTGTTTCCTCGATTTCTCTCATACTTCCTATTGCGACCAATGTATGTATCAGTTCCACCTATGGTTTACACCTTTCCTTATCTTTTCTAATCTCCTATTGATCTCTAATTTCTCTCACATGAAGCAGTTCTTAGTGGCTCCATCAAAAGTGAAAGGTGGAGGCATCTCATTTTCAGGTTGCATCCAGCTTCTTGGCTTCTGCACCTTTGAGGCTTGTGTTGGGATATTCTGGCCATCCATTATGAAGATGAGATCCCAGTACATTCCTGAGGAGGCCAGAAGCACAATTATGAACTTCTTCCGTATTCCTTTGAATATCTTTGTCTGCATCGTTCTGTACAATGTAAGTTGAGGGCTTTACTTTTACATACTACAAGTAGGACAGGGTCTCTGGAATTGTTTACTAGGCAGTAGATAATCTGGTCGATCACCAATTTTTTTCAGCATTTGTGCAAAATTAGTTAACTAGTTAGTTTTACATGCTCCATCATGCTGAGTACATTCAATTAATCTGTAGTTGGCTAAGTTTAATTTATTGGGCTGTTGTCCCCTGCCTTTCTGAAACATGGTGTAAAAATATCTTCGTGCTTCACGCTGTAAGGATATGACCATCTATTCCATGTATACACAAGCTGGAAAGTGTTTGTGTTCAATGGTTCTACCATTTCTATTACTTACTGGTTTTATGTTTCTCTTTGAAGGTTAATGCATTCCCTATCACTGTTATGTTCGGTATGTGTTCAATTTTCCTCTTTGTGGCTTCCATCTTGCAGAGACGGCTTGCTGTGATTGGAGAGAAGCCAAGTATGATATTTGCCTTCTATTAAAATTCACAATTAATTAATTTCTGGATATATGTGTCACTTATTGGTCTCAGTTGCCTATTGTGCACAATATAAGAAACATGGTGAATAAATGTTCTTAATTTTGATATTTTTGTCTCATGCAGAGACAGAAGACTGGACAGCAATGAAAGAAAGGGATACTGAGGCAGAGCCATTGAACATTTGATTAATGCAAGGAGGCAAAATAGGGAATTCTGGAAATAGCCACATTTATTCTATGCATCTGTCAGTAAATTTGCATTCAATTTAGCAACTTCATAGAAACAGAGAAAGTGACCTTTCCTACTCACCAAGGGAATATAGGAAAGGTCACTTGAACCTTTATAAATTTTATTTCCCTTTTGTGGCTGCCATTAGGTTGACAGATAAGTGTATCAATGAGGCATTTTTCGATTTTTCCTCTGTTATTGCAGGTAATATCTGCAACTTATTCATATTGTTATTATTTGAGAGCTGGTTCTATACTTGTAACAAAGGAAAGTAATTTTAATATCAACCATATTTTTTTTCCCTAAGGTTATTTTATTTGATTGATAAGATCTCTAGTGATTTATCCTCTGTTCTGTATTTCTATCTGTAATGCCATATTTCAGCAGCATTATAAAAACTGAAGTGTTTCATTTTTAATTTCAAATCAGCAGCTATTCTTATAACAAACAAATAGTTAGGCAAAATGCAATCCAGGATCCTTAAGCAGTTAAGCTATTCCGTTTTATGACTTGAGACTCGGTAACTTTTATTCGTTCACCTCCTATCCTCAAACAATTATATAGATTCACATTAAGTTTAAAATTATTTCAGCAAATGAGAATGTACTTCAAATAGCATGTGACGTATCCAAATAAATAACTAAATGCAAATAAAAGTTTAAGCACCCAATAGCAAAAATAAATAAATAAATAAATAAATATTACCATCGTTAATGATTATATTATTATTTTTTAATCTACAAATTCTGAATTTAATATGAATGAAAAAAAAAATTAAGAATTCGTTGTGAACGATAAAAATTTAAAATTTAATAGCAAAAAAGTTAAATAGTTGAAGAATCTATGCTGTGTGTTTTGCGGAATAGATATATGTTTGACTTTTATGAGAAGTAAAACCCCAACTTTGAAGTTTTTTCCTCCTTAAATTTAAATTTCATTAGATATTTTTCATCTCCATTTTTTTAATGTAGTTTAAGTTCCATCTTAAAACCAAACTAGGAAAAATTGAGTAGTGTTAACAAGTGTACAGAAAAGTTGTTAACGCATTGTGAGTATGTTATAAAAATGGGTCGAAATTCATGTCCCAAAGAATTTGGAAACATGTAAAAGGGATCTTGATTCTTGAATCATTATAGTAGCTTTGTAATTAATAAGCAAAACCCATCTTTGCTCCATGAAGTGTTAAAATTTTTTACATTTGATTTCTTTATTATAAAAAATTGTTGATCGAGTTCTTGCAATTTAATATAAGATAATACATACTCATTTACGGCCAATAGCGCGTCCATTTTAGTCGCTATTAAAAGCATATTTGGCTAGTTGAAGGGTATGATTCGGTGTGGTAATATATACAGTGTGAACAAAAATGGACCGTTACACCAAGGTAAATCTTGATCTAACTGTTCAAATTAGTGCACACTATATACAAGACCATACTAAATTAAATCTCTAGAGTTAAGATTGGTGTGGTCCTATTCACAGTGTGAACGAATCTATACCATTGGATCAAGATTCGCTCTTGATCCAATGATCCATATTTGCATGCACTGTGAACATCAACTGTACTAGATCAATCATTCTTTTCTTTTTCTCCCTCCTTCGCGTTCCGCCATTGCCGACCATAAAGCTTCTCCAATTTCTTCATTTCCCGTCATCGTTTTCCAACCTGCCATCACCATAGTCCGTTTGCATGCTCACCATCACTCCTGGATCTTTCCTCTCTTCCTCTTCTTCTTTTTTCCCACTTTTTCTCTCCAAAAAAATTTTCAAACTCATTTTCCTACGAAACCTATCGATTTTTAGGCAACTAGTGGTCGTCGCGTGCTCCTAGCGTCAGCAACTTCGCTTCAGTGTGCTTGGATTCACCTCCGGTGAATTTTCGACAACCAACGACGGAAGCTTCCACTACCGGTTACAAGATGCACCATTTAAAGGCTAGTGAAATGCGTGCGCTAATGATCCATCGACAAGGGGCCGCATGCTATCTCAAATAAGAGTGAAAATCGGATTTTTTTTTTTTTTTTTTTTTTAGTAAACGAAATAAATATAGAAAATTTTAATAGTCTGAGGATCCAATGATGGATTATGGCTAATTAATAAATACTCATTATTCCCTATTAATAAACTTCATGAGATTGAAGTATTTTCTTTATTCATTGAAGTATAAAGATTCAAGGCACCCATTGATCATTCTTTAATACATCTTGAATATTTGGAGTGAAGGGCATTTTAAAATATTGGAGCTTGACTTTGATTTAATTGCAAATAGATGTAACAGTCAAAAGAGTCCCATTATTCTGCTGTAAGTTGTTCAATAGTAGTTCCTTTCTTTTAGAGATATTATACTTCACATAAATAAGGGAAGATACATCTTGAATTCCTTTCTAAATTATAAGGTTTTTCTATATTAAATTTTTGTCATGAAATATTATAATATTTCTATTGGATGGCTATCTTTAGTTCTAATTAGACTGTAAGTTTACTAATATTATATTTCTGATTAAATTCTATTACTGACTTATTCACCAAATTTTTGTGACCATAAATATATTATTTGTGAGTCATTAAATACAGACAATAAAATTATTAGAAATATATATTTCTCATTTCTCTATATTTCTGCTTTGATTTTAACTTTTATTTATATCACGTTATCAGTACGATTAAATTTCTACCATAAATTGTGATTATTTGAAGCTGGTGGTTTACTACAACCAGATTCGTTACTACAATCAGATTCGAAGGAATCGAGACTTTAGTTTTCAAGAATTAGATTATAAGTAAATTTAATCCGTAAATTTTGAATTTTTTTTAATTTTCATGAATCAATGAAATTATTACATAAAATTATTGAAGAATTTATTATACTTGAAGCATATAAATATTTCTGAAAAAGTTTTATTTAATACAAATATATATTAAAATTTTATGTATATGATTTTGAAATATTATAATGTTGCATATTATCATGATTTATTTATATTTTAATTGTTATTGAAACTCTTGAAAAGTTTAAAATATTTTAACAAATATTAAAAATTAAAATTTTGTATTGACCTGAAAATCGAATACTATTTGATTGAAAATATAATTTTTGATAAAATAATTATATGTTTATAAATTATCTTCCATTGAATACCCCAATGGTTGTAAAGTCACTAGAGACAACATATATCTTAATCATATATTATTGTTATTGATGTATTATGTAATCATGTATTATAAGGCAATTATCAAATTGTTACTTAAAATTACATATTATTTCTATATAATCATCTATTTTTATTTGGAAAATTTGATTACTTTTATTTATTTGTAAGTATTACTTTAGAAATATTTGAATTAAATTACTAAATGCATTCATTTGTACTAGCTATTATATGATTATATTGTATACGTGTCATGAAAATTATTTTATTGCATTTATTTCATTCCCTGAAGTGAATGAAACAATATAAAATTATAGCCATAGAAATGGCATTTTCAAGAAATGACAATTATTATTATTATTATTATTAATTTTTACCACCAAAAGTAGCTGATAATTAAAAGAGAAAAATAAGAAGGGTTAACAAAACCATTTGAAAATGGATAAATTATATGATATGAAAGTACATTTGTCACGTACTTGTTGTATGTATGACCATATTATTAAGTTTTTCTCCATCTTAAAGAAATGAAAGATGTAGAATAAACTTATACGTGCTTGTGAAAGTCCAACATGTAAATTTACAAAATAAGTTTTAGTTGTGATTTTTCAGTTCATGCATAATATATCCAGAAGATATATGCCTAGCATATCTAGAAGATATGTGACTCATTTTTAGACAAAAAATCTTATTATATGACATATCAGAACTCTACATGCACACATTTAAAGTTGTATACTGACATTGTTTTAAGGGGAAGAAAAATATATATTGTATTATTTTTTCCTTAACTAAGATTTTTTTTTTCCATTGGGTTTTCTTGTTAAGGTTTTTAATGAGACAACTTATAATATGTATTAAAGATATTGTATACTGTTTTTACCTTCACTAGGTTTTTATTCCATATGTTTTTCTTAATATGGTTTTAATGAGGCACAGTACGTATTAATGGACATTCAAGGGGAAGTATGCATTACGAATCCCATGATTATGAATGTTCATAACCCCTAAAGGATATTGGATCGCTACACACACAAAAAATCATAGTACAATACAATTCAGAGAAACACTATCAATTTTCTTTGATAAATAATGACCAAATATTATTAACAAAACAAATCATACATGCATTTACAAACTTTAGTTATCTACATTACATAATTTCATCATCCTTCAAATATACAAAACATTCTCTAAAACATATTCACTTAATGTACAAAATATTCTTTACATAATCACCATACTGATCATTACAAAAAGATCCTATCATAACAAAAAGAAACTCTAAGCTTCCATCTTAGTGGCATGCAGATGCACAACTCTCTATACCAAACCTGCATACCTACACGAAAAAATACCTTGGCTGAGCAAAGGCTCAGTGGGGATAAACAAAAGCAAATAAACTTCTAACGAAGTCGCAAACATCAAGCAACATGTATAGCAATATCCAGCACCCTAATCACACAATAGCATTCACTAAAGAGCACTTAAAATGAACATAAAATCAACATGCCTTTATTATTTACGTTCACCTCCATATGCACATAATCTCTCTACTTAGCATACATCATATACGGTAAGTGATAATATATCACCGCATCTAATACGTATGCATATGCATGTAAACAAATCATTGCATTTCTTATAAAGACATAAACATACAATAGCCTTCAATCTATCTCTTATACAATCATAGCACATCATAGCTTTAAATAGCCTAAATTCACATTGATGGTAGATACGGGTACTCTAAATACTGACGGGCAGTATCAAACATCTGGAGACCGAGGTCTCAAACATCTGGAGACTAAGGTCTCAAATATCTGGATACTAAAAGGTAACAAACTCTAGACACCAGTCGGTGCCACTCTGACAGCTGCAAAACTCTAACCCTTTTTAGGCATGCCTATCTATCAACTACTATGAATCATTCAGACTTAACATATAAACTTCATTCACTAAACCATATACTTTACATTTATCTGACATGCTAAAGTAATATCTGACGGGTCCTCGGCAAGTGTACCGAATCGACAAGTAATAAAGTGGGGTATAGTTAGGACCCCGAGTTATCGTACCCAAGGGAACAAGGATTGTCCAGTTAAATATCTATAGATGAGTGAATTTGAGATGTCCCCCATCTGTTTGGTGGAGAAAACTAAACTAAGCAAGAAAATAAATTAACAATTAAATATAAAATTGGTCATCAAGAAATTACTCAAAGATGAAATTAAATGCTTAGGAAATTCTATCCTCATAAATGTAACTGAAAATTGGTAAAACAATATAACATGAAATTCTGGACAACCCAACTGAACCCAAGCCTACCATATCCATGGATTAAGCTATTCTAATTAATAAACCTACCATATCCCTGGATTAAGTCTATTAATTAGCTTAAGTGCAGGTTACCAAATCCTAGATCTAAGACAACCTACCATCCCGGATTAAGCTATCTTAAACCTATTTATTCCTCACTATTCTTAATCTAATAACATCAACACCCACAAACCAACCTACCATATCCCTGGATTAAGCTGGAAAGATAAATGTCAATATTAAAAGAACAGAGCATTTGCACAAACAATAATTTTCGGATTTAGCTCCAATCATCATTATAATTGCAAAATAATATATAACAAGAGGAATAAAAGAAAACATGAAAATATTTATTAAATCCAAATATCCAAAATACAAATACGATTCAAGAACTCCCAAGCATGATTAACTACTCTAACATCAAGAATATAACCATAAAAGATGAAAATTAGAGTTTAGAATACACCATTGATGAGAGAGAAAATAGATCTTGAAGTTCTTGTTCTTCAACCTTGGAATCCACTTGAATCCCTAAAATCTAGATTTAAACTAAATTAATCTAAATTATTTAAGAAGGAAATTGCAATTCAAAATTAAATCTAAGCTAAACATAATTTAAAAGGAAAATTAAAACATGAAAATAAAATAAATTGTTGCTGGAAATTAAAGAAAAAATAAACCTAAGTCTACTGCCTAAAGGAAAGAATAAGAAAATACAAACTAAAAACTAAAACTCCTCTTTTTTTGGTATGCAGCGACGCTCCTTTTAATTGTCTGAAGAAAAGCACAGCTGTGCTTTTAAGAAGCACAGCTGTGTTTTGCTAGGGTTGCGCGTCTGCTGGCGGAAAAAGGCGAAGCACAGCTGTGCTTCTCGCTGAAGCACAACTGTGCTCCTGGGCGAAAAACGCGTGACCTGCTCCGTATGCGCGCGCCTCCTACTGCGTGACACAGCTATGCTTTGCGAGGAAGCACAGCTGTGTCGCCTTGTTGTTCCGTGTGCGCTGCGCGGTCCCTTCAAAAGCACAGCTGTGCTATTGAAGAGCACGGCTGTGCTTTTGGCTAAAATTGCCCTTTTTCCACAATTTCTTCTAATATCAGCCCCAAACCTCCAATTTAGCTCCGGATTAAAATAAAACACCTGAAAACATCCCAAAACTTATTAAAAATTATAAAAACATTATAAATTAATAAAAACACAAAAACTAATTAATTATTATTAAAATTAAATAAATAAAACACATAATTATGCCAAGAATTAATCTAAAATCTTAATATAATTGCAACTTATCAACTACCCCAAACTCAAACCTTTACTCGTCCTCGAGTAAACTGAATGAACCACATTCTCAATCATCTCAATCTCAACAAAAGAAAATAAGGAGTCATTCTCAATTAAGGGACAAGAAAATAGGTTTGCAAATACCAATGCTCACTAAATAACAAATAAACACAAGAACATACTAAACAATTTCTGTGTGTGTGTGCAAAAGGCCAAAACAGAATTTTTATCATTTAAAAACAAAACTTCTAGGTACAATGTTGGGAAAATGAATCAACTCGAATGCATGAATGCACTCATGGCTTTTCACGCAAAGCTCAAGAAACACCATATGCCTTTTCTTACGTACCAAACCTTACTAAAAGGTCATCTCCACTGAATAGAACAAGACAAAACAAAGAATCAAGAGGTCTTACATTTTGGTTGTAACGTTAGGCTTAGGTAAATTGGCTAACAAAGAAAGATCAAGTCACTAGAGCAAAATAGCCACTACCTAAACAAAACCACAATCACCCAACTGTACTAATAAATATTCCCAACTCAATCACATATAATCAAAATAAAATTGGTCTAAAAGACACCTTAGCATCATCAAACTCAACTTACAATAACAAATGCCACATAATATTCAACACCGATTTTCACAAGGCACTAGTTCAAGTCTCACTAAATTTTGTACCCCAAACTCACATTTTGCCCAATTAGCTAGGAAAAACTTACAATGCTTCTTCTTTTTCAAATTTTTTTTTTATTATTATTTTTTTTATTTTTTTTATTTTTTTTCTTTATTATTATTTTTTTATTTTATTTTATTTTAGAAGCATAAAAACCAACTAGCCATTAACAATAAATAAAATACTTAATTCGTCTATAAATCCCAACAAGAACTACAATTGAGCTCTAATTTTTAAAAGACCAATAAACCACTTAAATCACATTCCTCTTTATCAACCCCAAACTCATTTCTTTAAATGGGCTCAACTCTCTGTAACACCCCGCCATCCCCGTTGGAAGGATACCGGAGTGCCACGCGGGCAAACACAAATAATCATATACATTTACACATGTATAAATAAATAAAAGAAAACCAAATGAGATTTAAAGAAACCTTTAATCATTTAATCAGAAAATTCCTGTAACATATATATATCAAGTCCTTATACATATATCATATTTATATCGTTTTTACAAAAAGAGGCTCGTATGCAATTACATGTACAAAAAGAATACTTGTTCCTTTACAAAAGATTCATTTTGCTAATTACAAGCCATATACAAAAGTAACTACAGCGGAAGACTTCAAAAATAAAACAACTTCATCCAAAAAGACTCCTAGTGGCCGACCTGCAGATATCTGACTCTGAACTGCACTCGCCACCTGCACGGGAAAAGAGCCCGTGCTAAGCGATAACGCTTAGTGGGGAGGAACAAAACAAAATAACAATATACAATATAGTATCTCATCACATTTAAAATATTTACAATACAAGTAATTAACAAATACAAACATACTTTTCTACATTACACCGATATAGAATATTCAAGAATTCATGTGCAACATATACCTTTAATCATGTCAATAAACATCCCAACATATACATCACATATAAACATGTAGCCTGATTAGTCTGGTATAAACCTAAGAAGTGGATACGGTCATTTGGATACTGATAGAACACAGTATCCCAAGCATATAGAGACATGAGTCTCAAACATGTAATTTTTTTCATATAGAGACCGAGGTCTCGCTTTATTTCCATATAGATCCTAACAGGATCGAAACAAGGATCCAAACGGACCCGCATATAACATTTTTATCATATAGCAGCTGCACACACACTCTGACCTAAGTAAGCGCTTACTTATCCACTACTATGACTTATACAGGCTTATATGACACAACTCAATAATTCATATATCACATCATGAGAATTTCATTAAATACTAGCTTATAAATCATGTATACTTGTATAATAATCAAATTCAGAAACATATAAACATATAAATATTAACTACAGAAAGTAATAAGAACAAATAGCTCATATTGAAAAAGTCCCTGTTAAATAAACTATAAACATGTAAATCATGTATATTAATTATTAATCATGTATACAAAACCCAATATTATGCAATTATTAAAACACAATACAGATTTTAAGTCAAATATTTATCATGTAATGCAAAAATTCTTGAAATCAGAAGTTAAAACCTCAATTTTGGAAAACAGAGCAGCAGGGAAGGCTGGTCACGCCGTGACCATTCATCACGTCGCGTGACACAGGCTTCACGCCAGCGCCAGGCAGAGGAGCAAGGCAAGGCAAGGCAAGGCAAGGCAGTCACGGCGTGACCACCAGTCACGTCGCGTGACGCCTGTGAGAGGAGAGGGAGAAGTCGCGCAGGAAGAGGGCGGAAGTCACGGCGTGATGCCGCTTCACTCCACGTGACCTTCAGCAAAGAAGGAGTCACGGCGTGAAGCTGCTTCGCGCCTCGTGACCTTCCACCGAGAAGGGGGTCACGGCGTGACCACCAGTCACGTCTCGTGACCTTCTTCTCACAATTCTTCATCTTCTCCAAAATACTCTTCAAAATTTCCAGAAAACGTAAAACCAGTAAACTATGAAAACAGAGTACCATCAAAACTCAAATCCCCATTTTGTCTAAAACCATTTTTCATGCAATAATCATTCAAACACATACCTTTAAGTCCTCTGAGCACCATTACAGCAATTTCACTCACAAATTCACAATATCATATATTTCCAGTAACAAACAGAGAGTCACAAACAACCCAGAATTTCACACTCAAAACCATGCATGTTCATCTCATTTACATCCTTTTCTACAGAAATCATTTATACACATTGTATTTCTCATACATTTCGGTAATAAAAAACACATTAACAATGTTCAAAGCAACACAGTAACAGGATCCAAACAAGAAATAACAGACACTCCCAAACCTGTTTGAAGTTCAAAAATGTCCACTGAAATATCCTCAATCCACAACCTTGCCCTTTCCCTTCTCCTTCCTTGTATCCTCAGGAGCTTGCAAACAAGTAGAACCACAATCAAAGATCCAAAGACAAAATTTCTAAATAACTCAAATGAGAAGAAGAACCACCCGAAACCAAAAGCCACTTACCTTCTGTAACTTCTTATCCAATCTCCAACCCTAGTCCCACAACAGAATACACATGCAAAAGAAAATGGGAAGAAGAACAGCAAATGGAGAGTAAGAGCAGAATGTGATTTTCGTGAGAGGGAAAACAAGAAGAGAGAAAACCTTTAGTCTTTTGTTTTCACCCAACTAAACTTTTCCCAGATCTTTCTTTCCCTTACCCACGTACACACTCACTCTCCACCTGGCACACATGCACAAAGACACAAATCACCTATTCCTCTTTTACCAAATAACCCTTGATAAATTACCTTTTACTCACCAAAATAAAATCTATCATTTAATTACTTTATTAATACTTGCAATTTAATCCTCCTTTCCACTTGAATATTACCCAATTAGCCTTAATTGTCCAATTAAAATCACTAATTCCAATTAGGCCACTTATGGGGTGTGACAACTCACCCCTCCTTAAGAAAATTTCGTCCTCGAAATTTCCTTGCTTACCGAATACAACTCAAATATCAAAATCGAAACGAGACAAAACTGAACATGTAAACACTTACCCGAAGGACCCGCTGCACCCGTCGCATCTCTAGCAATCATAGCATACCCTCTATACTGATTATGATCCTCAGTAGCACCAGGTCGCTGCACTGTTTCTGATGGTGCTCTCGGAGCTCGACTCCCTTCACGATTGCTTTGGATAACATTGGATTTTCGGCTTTCTTGTTGATTCTGGTTCTCTTGTCGACTAGGGCAAAAGGCAAATCGATGTTCCATGCTCCCACACTTGAAACAAGCGCCAGTAATCTTCCGACATGTACCCCAATGGTACCGATGACAGTGCTCACATTCTGGTGCTCGATTTCCTTTACTACCATGTGGGGCTACACTCTCAACCTGTGAAGGCATCTGAACACTCCCTCTAGATCCTTGCTCAACTGGTGTACCCTTTGCTTTCTTAGCACTCACATTTCCCCCTTCTGGTGCTCTTCTCTTCTGTGCCATTCTCTGCTTAATCTCTTCTGATTCCTCTAATCTCATTGCTGCAGCCACAATCTGATAATACCCAACTGGCTGTAATACAATCATCGCAGACAAGGGGCCTCTGAATACCTCACGCAATCCCTCTAAAAAGTGCCTACATCTGAACTCATCTGTCAACAACTGCTCAGGCACATACTTGCTTAACCGGTTGAACTCCTTGTCATACTCACTGACAGTCATTCCCCTTTGCTTCAAGCTAATGAACTCTCTCCACTTCGCCTCTTGATATGCCTTTGTTATATACTTTTGCTCAAACTCTTTCTTGAAATAATCCCAAGTCAGCTCAGCTGGTCGCTGAGGATTCCTCATCACAAGTTCCCACCAATCATAGGCTGGTCCCTGAAGCAACGATATAGCACAAGAAGCTCTCTGATCAGCAGGACATCTAATCTCTTGCAAAATCCTGTCCACTCTCTTCAACCAAAACTCAGCTATATCGGACTCATCTAAAGCAGTCCCATGAAAATCTTCTGCTCCTCTCTTTCTTAACAACTCAGTTGGAGCCTTAGGTGCAGTCAACCTATCCACCACTTGTAATAACCCTTGTACTAACGCTGGATCCAAACCAATTCCTCTATTTGCACCCCCAGCTGGTAAAGGTTCCCGCTCAGGTCTATCCTGTCTAACTGGATCATCTCTTATAACTGGATTCTCTCTAGGACCCCCATTATAACTGCTCATAGTGTCGCCCATATACTCACTTGGATCCGACTCCATATAAACACTACAAAACAAAAGACATCTGCATTAGGCCACTAAACAAAACTGACTCTCATGTATAGACTCGACTCTATACTCAAACAATCACAACATAACCCAGAACCACCAAACCTGGGCTCTGATACCAAGCTGTAACACCCCGCCATCCCCGTTGGAAGGATACCGGAGTGCCACGCGGGCAAACACAAATAATCATATACATTTACACATGTATAAATAAATAAAAGAAAACCAAATGAGATTTAAAGAAACCTTTAATCATTTAATCAGAAAATTCCTGTAACATATATATATCAAGTCCATATACATATATCATATTTATATCGTTTTTACAAAAAGAGGCTCGTATGCAATTACATGTACAAAAAGAATACTTGTTCCTTTACAAAAGATTCATTTTGCTAATTACAAGCCATATACAAAAGTAACTACAGCGGAAGACTTCAAAAATAAAACAAGTTCATCCAAAAAGACTCCTAGTGGCCGACCTGCAGATATCTGACTCTGAACTGCACTCGCCACCTGCACGGGAAAAGAGCCCGTGCTAAGCGATAACGCTTAGTGGGGAGGAACAAAACAAAATAACAATATACAATATAGTATCTCATCACATTTAAAATATTTACAATACAAGTAATTAACAAATACAAACATACTTTTCTACATTACACCGATATAGAATATTCAAGAATTCATGTGCAACATATACCTTTAATCATGTCAATAAACATCCCAACATATACATCACATATAAACATGTAGCCTGATTAGTCTGGTATAAACCTAAGAAGTGGATACGGTCATTTGGATACTGATAGAACACAGTATCCCAAGCATATAGAGACATGAGTCTCAAACATGTAATTTTTTTCATATAGAGACCGAGGTCTCGCTTTATTTCCATATAGATCCTAACAGGATCGAAACAAGGATCCAAACGGACCCGCATATAACATTTTTATCATATAGCAGCTGCACACACACTCTGACCTAAGTAAGCGCTTACTTATCCACTACTATGACTTATACAGGCTTATATGACACAACTCAATAATTCATATATCACATCATGAGAATTTCATTAAATACTAGCTTATAAATCATGTATACTTGTATAATAATCAAATTCAGAAACATATAAACATATAAATATTAACTACAGAAAGTAATAAGAACAAATAGCTCATATTGAAAAAGTCCCTGTTAAATAAACTATAAACATGTAAATCATGTATATTAATTATTAATCATGTATACAAAACCCAATATTATGCAATTATTAAAACACAATACAGATTTTAAGTCAAATATTTATCATGTAATGCAAAAATTCTTGAAATCAGAAGTTAAAACCTCAATTTTGGAAAACAGAGCAGCAGGGAAGGCTGGTCACGCCGTGACCATTCATCACGTCGCGTGACACAGGCTTCACGCCAGCGCCAGGCAGAGGAGCAAGGCAAGGCAAGGCAAGGCAAGGCAGTCACGGCGTGACCACCAGTCACGTCGCGTGACGCCTGTGAGAGGAGAGGGAGAAGTCGCGCAGGAAGAGGGCGGAAGTCACGGCGTGATGCCGCTTCACGCCACGTGACCTTCAGCAAAGAAGGAGTCACGGCGTGAAGCTGCTTCGCGCCTCGTGACCTTCCACCGAGAAGGGGGTCACGGCGTGACCACCAGTCACGTCTCGTGACCTTCTTCTCACAATTCTTCATCTTCTCCAAAATACTCTTCAAAATTTCCAGAAAACGTAAAACCAGTAAACTATGAAAACAGAGTACCATCAAAACTCAAATTCCCATTTTGTCTAAAACCATTTTTCATGCAATAATCATTCAAACACATACCTTTAAGTCCTCTGAGCACCATTACAGCAATTTCACTCACAAATTCACAATATCATATATTTCCAGTAACAAACAGAGAGTCATAAACAACCCAGAATTTCACACTCAAAACCATGCATGTTCATCTCATTTACATCCTTTTCTACAGAAATCATTTATACACATTGTATTTCTCATACATTTCGGTAATCAAAAACACATTAACAATGTTCAAAGCAACACAGTAACAGGATCCAAACAAGAAATAACAGACACTCCCAAACCTGTTTGAAGTTCAAAAATGTCCACTGAAATATCCTCAATCCACAACCTTGCCCTTTCCCTTCTCCTTCCTTGTATCCTCAGGAGCTTGCAAACAAGTAGAACCACAATCAAAGATCCAAAGACAAAATTTCTAAATAACTCAAATGAGAAGAAGAACCACCCGAAACCAAAAGCCACTTACCTTCTGTAACTTCTTATCCAATCTCCAACCCTAGTCCCACAACAGAATACACATGCAAAAAAAAATGGGAAGAAGAACAGCAAATGGAGAGTAAGAGCAGAATGTGATTTTCGTGAGAGGGAAAACAAGAAGAGAGAAAACCTTTAGTCTTTTGTTTTCACCCAACTAAACTTTTCCCAGATCTTTCTTTCCCTTACCCACGTACACACTCACTCTCCACCTGGCACACATGCACAAAGACACAAATCACCTATTCCTCTTTTACCAAATAACCCTTGATAAATTACCTTTTACTCACCAAAATAAAATCTATCATTTAATTACTTTATTAATACTTGCAATTTAATCCTCCTTTCCACTTGAATATTACCCAATTAGCCTTAATTGTCCAATTAAAATCACTAATTCCAATTAGGCCACTTATTCACACCCCATAAGTGGCCTAATTGGAATTAGTGATTTTAATTGGACAATTAAGGCTAATTGAGTAATATTCAAGTGGAAAGGAGGATTAAATTGCAAGTATTAATAAAGTAATTAAATGATAGATTTTATTTTGGTGAGTAAAAGGTAATTTATCAAGGGTTATTTGGTAAAAGAGGAATAGGTGATTTGTGTCTTTGTGCATGTGTGCCAGGTGGAGAGTGAGTGTGTACGTGGGTAAGGGAAAGAAAGATCTGGGAAAAGTTTAGTTGGGTGAAAACAAAACCGGAGTGCCACGCGGGCAAACACAAATAATCATATACATTTACACATGTATAAATAAATAAAAGAAAACCAAATGAGATTTAAAGAAACCTTTAATCATTTAATCAGAAAATTCCTGTAACATATATATATCAAGTCCTTATACATATATCATATTTATATCGTTTTTACAAAAAGAGGCTCGTATGCAATTACATGTACAAAAAGAATACTTGTTCCTTTACAAAAGATTCATTTTGCTAATTACAAGCCATATACAAAAGTAACTACAGCGGAAGACTTCAAAAATAAAACAACTTCATCCAAAAAGACTCCTAGTGGCCGACCTGCAGATATCTGACTCTGAACTGCACTCGCCACCTGCACGGGAAAAGAGCCCGTGCTAAGCGATAACGCTTAGTGGGGAGGAACAAAACAAAATAACAATATACAATATAGTATCTCATCACATTTAAAATATTTACAATACAAGTAATTAACAAATACAAACATACTTTTCTACATTACACCGATATAGAATATTCAAGAATTCATGTGCAACATATACCTTTAATCATGTCAATAAACATCCCAACATATACATCACATATAAACATGTAGCCTGATTAGTCTGGTATACACCTAAGAAGTGGATACGGTCATTTGGATACTGATAGAACACATTATCCCAAGCATATAGAGACATGAGTCTCAAACATGTAATTTTTTTCATATAGAGACCGAGGTCTCGCTTTATTTCCATATAGATCCTAACAGGATCGAAACAAGGATCCAAACGGACCCGCATATAACATTTTTATCATATAGCAGCTGCACACACACTCTGACCTAAGTAAGCGCTTACTTATCCACTACTATGACTTATACAGGCTTATATGACACAACTCAATAATTCATATATCACATCATGAGAATTTCATTAAATACTAGCTTATAAATCATGTATACTTGTATAATAATCAAATTCAGAAACATATAAACATATAAATATTAACTACAGAAAGTAATAAGAACAAATAGCTCATATTGAAAAAGTCCCTGTTAAATAAACTATAAACATGTAAATCATGTATATTAATTATTAATCATGTATACAAAACCCAATATTATGCAATTATTAAAACACAATACAGATTTTAAGTCAAATATTTATCATGTAATGCAAAAATTCTTGAAATCAGAAGTTAAAACCTCAATTTTGGAAAACAGAGCAGCAGGGAAGGCTGGTCACGCCGTGACCATTCATCACGTCGCGTGACACAGGCTTCACGCCAGCGCCAGGCAGAGGAGCAAGGCAAGGCAAGGCAAGGCAAGGCAGTCACGGCGTGACCACCAGTCACGTCGCGTGACGCCTGTGAGAGGAGAGGGAGAAGTCGCGCAGGAAGAGGGCGGAAGTCACGGCGTGATGCCGCTTCACGCCACGTGACCTTCAGCAAAGAAGGAATCACGGCGTGAAGCTGCTTCGCGCCTCGTGACCTTCCACCGAGAAGGGGGTCACGGCGTGACCACCAGTCACGTCTCGTGACCTTCTTCTCACAATTCTTCATCTTCTCCAAAATACTCTTCAAAATTTCCAGAAAACGTAAAACCAGTAAACTATGAAAACAGAGTACCATCAAAACTCAAATCCCCATTTTGTCTAAAACCATTTTTCATGCAATAATCATTCAAACACATACCTTTAAGTCCTCTGAGCACCATTACAGCAATTTCACTCACAAATTCACAATATCATATATTTCCAGTAACAAACAGAGAGTCACAAACAACCCAGAATTTCACACTCAAAACCATGCATGTTCATCTCATTTACATCCTTTTCTACAGAAATCATTTATACACATTGTATTTCTCATACATTTCGGTAATCAAAAACACATTAACAATGTTCAAAGCAACACAGTAACAGGATCCAAACAAGAAATAACAGACACTCCCAAACCTGTTTGAAGTTCAAAAATGTCCACTGAAATATCCTCAATCCACAACCTTGCCCTTTCCCTTCTCCTTCCTTGTATCCTCAGGAGCTTGCAAACAAGTAGAACCACAATCAAAGATCCAAAGACAAAATTTCTAAATAACTCAAATGAGAAGAAGAACCACCCGAAACCAAAAGCCACTTACCTTCTGTAACTTCTTATCCAATCTCCAACCCTAGTCCCACAACAGAATACACATGCAAAAAAAAATGGGAAGAAGAACAGCAAATGGAGAGTAAGAGCAGAATGTGATTTTCGTGAGAGGGAAAACAAGAAGAGAGAAAACCTTTAGTCGTTTGTTTTCACCCAACTAAACTTTTCCCAGATCTTTCTTTCCCTTACCCACGTACACACTCACTCTCCACCTGGCACACATGCACAAAGACACAAATCACCTATTCCTCTTTTACCAAATAACCCTTGATAAATTACCTTTTACTCACCAAAATAAAATCTATCATTTAATTACTTTATTAATACTTGCAATTTAATCCTCCTTTCCACTTGAATATTACCCAATTAGCCTTAATTGTCCAATTAAAATCACTAATTCCAATTAGGCCACTTATGGGGTGTGACACTCTCCATTACACACACCAATCAATTCTCAAACAGAAATTTACACCAAGAGTTGACAAAATCTAACCTCCTTTTTACCCAAAATAAAAACCCAACCTTACTAGAGTGGCCACTCTTCTAAGGGGAGGCAAAAATTATTTAAGGCTAAAGGTGGTTTTAATATGTGTAACAATAAAACAAGCACGCATTTAGCATACTAAAATAATAGGCTCAACGGGCTAACAAGAGGCAATGAAATTAAGGTAGGAAAAGTCATTTAAAGTAGCTATACAAGAAAGATTGCCTAAATCATTTTCTAAGTTGTGTCTCGTTTGAAGTCGCTTCGATGGGTAATCAGAAAGGTTCTAGTGCTCTTAGTGAGTTTTTATCTAATCCCCTAATTGCAACTAGATTTTTCTTAATTTTTTTTTTAAAAACAGGCCCAAAGTGCTCAAAATTTAGAAATTGCAAAGTATATTTAAGGTTTACATGCAGTTTAACAAACAAAGATATAAACATAACTATTTCTCACTCAACTTAATATTGAATGAAACACAAATTTCTAAACCTGAGATCAAAATCATTCACAATTGAGAACTATTAGGACGAAATAAAAATTTAAATCGAAGGAAAATCAAAAAGAAACAACCATAAAAATATTTAGCTACAAACTTGGCACAAACACGCTACAAACAAAGCAAACTTGGCACAAACATGCCACAAACAAAGCAAACTAACTAACAACTATTCAAACGCAACAAACTAAAAAGACAATAAAACAAAACAAATCTGGTTTTGGTTTGAAAAATTGAAATGGTACTCCACCCCAAACTCAAAATGTTGCACTGTCCTCAGTGCAAAAAAAAAAAAAAATGAAGCTCACAAAGATATTTTTCAAAAAATTTCCCCTATGCTGTGCTAAAACTCATTGCAATTTAAAATCAATTGCAAGCATCTCAAAAATGGCAAACATAAAATAATTACTGTGCAAAATTAACAACCATACAAAATTCCTGCATGCCACCTGTGCAAAATGAAGAAAATTCAAAACCTGTGCAAGAATCCAATAATCACTGTGCAAAATCGAAATACTCTGAAATCTGTGAGATTCATAGCCAACACAAATAATATCTATCCTATCACACGTCATTGGCTCAGCCACACAATTCCACAATATAACAAAGTAAATAAAATCATACATTGCCTGACTTCATCAATTTCATTAACTAAAATAAATAAATAAATATATACAAAATCTGTTGTGTACGAATCACTTCCTGAAATATATACAATATTTTACTGTGGTGGTCGTCTCAGATGTGGAGGAAACACAGTGGAAACAGGAGTGAAAAATCCACGAATCTCAACGCTCAACCTGTCCAACTGTGTCATAATCCTGTGCTGGAAGGATCCCAAAAATGCATCTCTCTGCTCAGCTCCCAGGACCATATCTCGGCACACCTGCTCCATCTGAGTCTCAATAGAAGCCAGTCGCTCCCAAGCTCGCTGTACCGATAAGTCCATGCCAGAGATCATCTGGTCACTCTGAGTAGTAGCTGCCCTGACCTCCGCCAATCCTCTGCTCAGCTCATCCAATCTCTCCCACACCCTCTCCTGGAAAGCTGCCTGCTCCCTCCTCGACTCACTGAACGAATCATAAATCATGCTAACTATAGTCTCAAACCGTGTCATCGTAGCAGTCATAGTCCGCATCTCCGATATCAAAGTCTGGACCACCGAAGCATCTAAATATGGAGCTGAGGGTGGAGGGGCTGTAGAAGAAGATGGCTCATCATGCCCCTGAGCATACCGACTCATATCTGGAGGGGAGAAGGGAATATCACTCCTCCGTCTCACCCTCCTACTGGAAGTAGCTCTCTGTGGCGGAGGTGGTGGTGGAGCATCAGTATCGTGATCAGCTGGCGGGTGGGCATCATCAGAATCGCCCTCTCCATCATCACCCAAGTCATGGGCCTCCATCTCCTCCGCTCTCCTAAGTCGATATCCACTCTCGGAAGAAGGATCCTCTATAGCGATCCTACATCTGAGCACTACCTCCTCATCAATCAAGTACGATGACCCTAAAGCTGGTCCCATGTCAGGAGTAGGCAGATGCAGGGCTCTCATGATCAAGGTGATCAATCCACCAATCCCGATCCTCTTCCCTGAAGTAGCGGTGGCTCTCTTCAGTTGCTTACACAACCAAGGTACGTGTGACGCGCGCCGGATCCCGAGCGCCGCCCCTATGACCGCCCGCACGTGGGCGATCGGGCATTTGCGGGTCCGTTGGCATCTTGCAATAAATCGCAAGTGCGCCTATGTTGGGCAACAAAGAGGTATCATGGAGTCGCCACCCAATAGAACATTGGGAAAGTTACTCTCGCCTCGGAGAGCCTAAGACTGCGCTTAGTATCCATGTTGGGCCATGAGGCCTAGGATTAGCGCTAAAGTCTCGTGACCCAAGAAGTATTTTGGAGGATAACCTCTAACCTCTCGAGCCCAAAGACCAGAGCTGGGTCCGGGATTTCTCATCTATTTCTACCTCGATTAATTTATGATTGAATTTTAAATGTCATTAATTCGCTCTCTCTCCACACAATGCAATTAATTTAAGGCGCATTTATTCATGTTAGGAAAACCATAAATTAGCAAGTAAAGCAATGAATTACAATAATACAAGGAGCGGAATACAACTCCCATTTAAAAGTGCAAACATACATAAAACCGGGGAATTTATTAATTATGAGGACTTTGGTCCCCGCATGCACAATTAAAGAAAATATTCTGGATGTGATGATTTTATTTGGGATGAAAATTAGGACATTGGTCCCATTTTATTATGAAAAATCTAAATTAATTTAGTAAGAAATATTTTTATGATCTTTATTTAGGTGCGCATAGGAAAACATTTTATTCAATGAATATATACAAGGAAATTAAAAATATAAACGAAATGAGAATTAAAAATGTATAAAGAAAATACCAAACCCCGCAACTCCTCCTTCATGTGCATGGATGCTCAAATGAGAATAAAACAATGATTTGCAACCAAAAATCAAAAAGAAATTCATGTTAGTGATTAGGCCAACGAAATAATACAACATAAACGGTAATATGTACAATGACCATATAACATGCATAAGATACTATAACATGCATAAAAAATAATTATGATGCAATTTAACATGCATAAAGTGATTAAGATGCAATTTAACATGCATAAGGTGATGAAGTATCATGGCATATGCAACTTATTAATAATAGTTATTAACATACATGGAAGATTAGTGGCAATCAATTTTATTATAGTTAAGACATGAATAAATGTGTAACATGAGAATAATTCCACTTGACAAGCATAACTAGCATAAAATAATGACTATAACACTCATATATGCAAAAGAAAGCATAATAATAAACATGATATAGCATTAAGAAATTAAAGGTATTTACAACCTAAAACATGCATAATTACATGAACAAAGAATAAATTGACATGAAAAAAAAAAATTAATAGAATTTAAAAAGCTTATTTGTTATATGAATAATTGAAGATAAAAAAAATAAGAAGAAGAATATGGAGACTAAGAGAATTTACATGTTTAATATGTTAATTGGAAGCAAAAATAAATGAAATTAACAAGATAATTAATGAGTAAAACCAAGAATAATTACCCTCAAATTCAGTTTTGAAGAATTGAAGATAGAAGTGTTGAATTCCTTGTCTTCTCTTGTGAAAATCCTTAGAAAATAGCTTGAAAACTTGAAGAAAAGCTCTTGGAAACAAGTGTGTAAGATGGATTTTTTTCTTTCAACTCAAAGCTCCAAAATTCAGTTTTTTTTCTCCAAAATGTTCCTCACTCGTCCTCCTCTGTTTCTGAATTTTTCTAGTGTTTTTAACCATCAAAAACTACCCAAAAACCACCCAAAACCGTCCAAAAACCGCTAAAAATCGTGTTTTGGTCGAAAAATGGGCGAAATGGGCGAAGTGGGGCGAGAGATCGTGCGCGTCGCGCACGTTTTCGCGCGATTTGCGCGGAGTTTCCGCGCACGACGTGCGCAGGGCGAGCGACGCCCTGCGCGTCGCTCGAGCGGAGCGCGCGCTCCGTGCGCGGAGCGCACGGAAATTCGCGACGGCCCAAGGCCGTCGCCTTTTCGTCGCGATTATTTTCCCCTATTTTATTTTCAACATTTTTCCATCATTTTTCACCTTTTTTTTTTTTTTTTTTATAATTTTTTATATAAAATACCCTCAACCTAAAACACACTTTTTCTTCTTCAAAATAATTTAAAAAATATTTTTAAAATATTTTTAAAATACCCTTTTTACTCACCGAAAAGACAAGGAAAATCACTTCTGAGCTCCAATCTTTTTGCCTATAAGCCGGCATAGCTAAATTTCATCATCGGGTAATCCTGATCAAGGCTACTCGGGACCCGGTGTCTACAGTTGCCCCCAATTTTGAAGAGACTAGTGCATGGGTGCCTAGGTGAGCCAAAATTCAGGAAAAGGAAAGAAACGCGTACCTGAAGCGGCGATCTTCCTGCTTGATGGAGTTATGATGATAGCTGCTGCTGTCTTTTGGTTGTAGTTGGTAATACCGTAGGTGCGCTAACCTCTTGTGGGTGGCGCCGCTATCGTGCTAAACATTGTGAGTTGGTAATGCCGTGGTCGTGCTAACCTCTTGTGGGTAATGCCGCCATCGTGCTAACCGCTGTGAATTGGTAGTGCCGTGGTCATGCTAACCTCTTGTGGGTAGTGCCGCCATCGTGCTAACCGCTGTGAATTGGTAGTGCCGTGGTCGTGCTAACCTCTTGTGGGTAGTGCCGCCATCGTGCTAACCGCTGTGAATTGGTTGTGCCGTGGTCGTGCTAACCTCTTGTGGGTAGTGCCGCCATCGTGCTAACCGCTGTGAATTGGTAGTGCCGTGGTCGTGCTAACCTCTTGTGGGTTGGTAGTGCCGTGGTCGTGCTAACCTCTTGTGGGTAGTGCCGCCATCGTGCTAACCGCTGTGAATTTATTTGTTATTTTATTTTTTTTATTTTTTTTTTGCTCCTTTAGATGTTTGGACTAGTGTCATCACTCGGCTTTTGTTGGTGTCCCCCGCCGATTTCTCCTGCAAGATTGTATGCATAGGGATATACAAGAAATCATGTCTGCATGATATGGAATGCAAATGCTTGCAACAATGTATAGACTGTGCCCTAGGCGGTCCATGGTTCGCTGAGGTTGTAGCCTGCCGGCTCTATAATGCCCCTGAATCCTGAGGATCGTCGACAAGTTTTCTGAAAGAGACGTCCGGTATATATCCTTGCCCCCCTGGTCAATGATCATTTACCCGGGATTCTGTTTCATGTTCTGTGTTGTGTGTTGTATGACTGACGGAAAATCATCTTGAAATAATGCCGCCTTATCGCTCCAGGCATTGAATGTCATTGTTTTAAAGGTAGTGCGTCCCTTGTGGATTTTCGCACTAGCTTTTCTTTGCGGGAAATGCGTCCCTTATGGGATTTTCACACAACCCTTTGCCTAACTTTTGCCTGGAATGAACCCAACCCAATCCAGCGGCTTTTGTTTATTTTATTTTTTGTAGGGCAGACTGCCTGTTTCCAAGTTTTCACCCTGCCCTTTGGCCTAACTTTTGCTTAGAGAGCCAGTTACGGTTTTCATCTCTAACGGCCTTCTTTTTTTTTTTTTTTTTTTTTTTTTTTTTTTTTTTATCACCAAAGCTTCTATTAAGAGCAAATAGCACATATCCAATGAAGGGACTGAGCAATAATCATTAGATGAACAATTGGTATATTTCTTTTTAAGACAGAATTGAAAGATCAATGAAAATGTATTCTTTTATTCATTGCGAAAATTGTGTACATTTCTATATGATTTCATCATACATGATTTTCATTTGACAAGAATTCAAAAGCATATGACTACACCTAATCTCGGAGTAGATTTTGTCAGCCTCAAACTCCTGTTATTAATCGGCCCTCTCGGGTTTTCTCGATTAAATATTTTCTCTGATGCCTCTAATTTTTGCACAAGATGCCTTTTTTCGGTTTTCACCCTGTCGAGGCGCCCAATTTTAGCACAGCCGCCTTTTTTCGGTTTTCGACTTGCAGGGCATTTTATTCTCTTCTTTTTATTTTTGGTCTTTAGCCATGGAACCTTTTAAGTCTATCGACATTGACCGGGTCCTTGAACTCATTCCCATCGCTGTCTGCTAAAATCGCTGCTCCTTTTGTTAGCAACTTTTTCAAAAGGAAAGGTCCTTCCCAGGTTGGTCTGAATTTTCCTCGTATGTCTGGAACTCCTGGCCTCATCATCTTAAAGACCAAGTCCCCCTCCTTCAACTGGTGCTTTCGTACTTTCTTGCCAAATGACCGAGCCAGCCTCTTTTGATAAACTTGGTTGTGGTAATAGGCTCGTAACCTGTTTTCATCCAACAGATTTAGCTGTGACAAACGTTGTTGTGCCCATTCTGCTTCAGGAATCTCAGCTTCCATGACTACCCTTAATGATTTCAGCTCAATTTCAACCGGCAGGACTGCTTCAGTTCCATATACCAGAGAGAATGGCGTTGCCCCTGTAGGGGTTCTGATTGTTGTTCTATATCCCCAAAGTGCGAAGGGTAGCTTTTCTGCCCAATCCTTGTAGTTCTGAACCATCTTGGCTAAAATTCTCTTCACATTCTTATTCGCCGCTTCAACTGCACCATTCGCTTGAGGACGGTAAGGAGAGGACTTATGATGTTGGATCCCATATTTCTGGAGCATCTGTTTAGTCTCTGCTAGGAATTGTACCCCATTATCAGACACAATGTGATGTGGGAGACCATATCTGCATATCAAATTCCGCTCGATGAATTTAGCTATATCCCTTGCATCAACCTTCTTGAAAGATTCACCCTCAACCCACTTAGTGAAGTAGTCAATGGCAACTATGATGAATCTATGCCCATTAGAAGCAGTAGGATGGATTTCGCCTATGATGTCTATTCCCCATGCTGCAAATGGCCATGGAGATGTTAAGTTATGTAACTCTGAAACTGGCACATGCCTCAAGTTCGCGTACTGTTGGCATAACTGGCATTGCTTCACAAATTTTGAACAATCTGTATCCATTGTGAGCCAATAAAACCCTTGGCGCATGATCTTCTTTGCTAAGGCTAAGCCATTCATGTGAGCTCCACAAACCCCGGCATGAACGTCTTCCATAACTCTTTTAGCTTCTTTCTCTGCCAGACATCTTAACTGGATACCATCAGCTTGCCTTTTGTATAAAGTGCCATTAACACTGATGAATTGAGTGGATAACTTCCTGATCATTTTTTGGTCCTTCTCAGTGGCTTCCTCTGGAAAGACTGATCTCTCTAAATAATTCTGAATGTCATAATACCATGGATTTCCATCAGTGGCCTCAATGTCCATCACCTGTTCAGCTTCAAAGCAAGGTCTTTTCGAGCTATAAATCAGCACGGGTTTCATCGCAACTCCCGTTGGGTTATCCCACATAGACACTAATGTTGCTAGAGCATCAGCTAACTGATTTTCGTCTCTGGGGATGAAGTGAAAAGTGCAAAACTCAAACTGGCTGCTCAACGTTCTCAAGTGCTTTACATAAGGCAGCAGCCTTTCTTCCTTGACTGACCACTCTCCTTTAATTTGATGAATTACCAAGGAGGAATCCCCAAATACTTCTGCGGTCTTTGCCCCCAGAGCAAGCAATGCTTCCAATCCAAAGATGCAAGCTTCATATTCTGCTTCATTATTGGTAGCCTTATACCTCAGCTTCTTAGCCAATGGTAACCTTTCACCATATGGGGTCGTAAGAATAACTCCTACGCCTGCTCCCTTATTATTGACTGCTCCATCAAAGAATAATTGCCACCCTTGCACTGCTATGGCCGTGACATCTTCATCTGGGAAGTTGTATTCAAACTGATCTCCCTCAATAGGATGCTCGGCTAAGAACTCCGCTACAGCTCTTCCCTTAATGGTTTTCCTGGTTATGTACTCAATGTCAAATTCCTGCAACAGCAGTAACCATCTTCCCATCTTCCCTAGTAAAGAGGGTGCTTCTTGGAGGTATCTAAGCGGATTATGTTTGGCAACCGTTTGTACCTTGAAGGAATGAAAGTAGTGTCGCAACTTCTTAGAAGCCCAGATAACTGCTAAACAAATCTTTTCTACCTCCACATATTTGGCTTCGTACGGGAGGAATTTCTTGCTAAGATAATAAACGGCAAACTCTACACCAAAATCGTCTTCCTGAGACATCATAGCACCCACTGAGTTATCTTCCACAGCCAGGTACAGGATTAATGGTTTGGCACGGCGTGGTGGTCTTAACACCGGAGGATTTAGCAGATAGTCCTTAATGGTGTCAAAGGCCAGTTGACAGTCATCGTTCCATAGCACCAGCTGATTCTTCCTAAGAAGCTTGAAAATAGGCTCACATACCGAAGCTAGCTTGGCAATAAATCGACTGATGTACTGAAGCTTTCCTAGGAAACTTCTGACGTCCTTCTCCTTCTGGGGCACTGGCATCTCTCTTATGGCTTTGACTTTATCGGGATCTACCTCGATTCCCCTCTGGCTTACCACATGGCCTAACAACTTTCCTGATGTAACTCCAAAAATGCACTTCTTGGGATTGAGTCGCAGATCATACTTGCTAATCCTTTGAAAGAACTTTTCTAATGCCTCAAAGTGACCTTCCCTGGTAGCCGACTTAATCATCATGTCATCGACGTATACCTCCACTTCTTTGTGGATTAAGTCATTGAGAACCTTGGTCGCCATCCTCTGATAGGTTGCTCCTGCATTCTTCAACCCAAAAGGCATAACCCGATAGGCATATGTCCCCCACTCGGTGATAAAGGCTGTTTTGATCCGGTCCACTATCTTGTTAAGAATTTGATTGTACCCTGCGTATCCATCCACAAAGCTATACATCATACAAGCAGCAGCACTATCTACTAGCACATCAATATGAGGCAGTGGGAAATCATCTTTAGGGCAAGCTTTGTTCAGGTCTCGATAGTCGACGCATACTCGAACCTTACCGTCTTTCTTAGCTACAGGAACCACATTAGCTAACCATGTTGGGTATTGAACCTCTATCAGGAACTTGGCCTCAATCTGCTTATGGATCTCCTCTTTCACTTTCTGTGCCCATTCTGGCCTAAGCCTCCGAAGCTTTTGATTGACTGGTTTAAACTCTGGGTAAGTTGGGATGGCGTGTTCGGCAACGTCTCGATCTATTCCTGGCATATCCTCATAGGTCCAGGCAAAGACTTTTTTTATATTTTTTTAATATTCTCTCAAATTTTATTCTCTCTTCAGGAGTTATGTCTGACGCTAGCAAAATTTCCTTTGGATTTTCCAAAGTTTCGAGATTAAATGCAGTTGTGCTAGTTGAATTAATATCAAAAATGAATGCATCATGCTTATGATCATGCGAAATGAAATCATCAGACACATCACACAAGTAAGCAAAGTTGTTCATCTCATTAACATAATCAGAAACATTAACATTGTTCTCAAAGAGTTCTGGTATAAAAAGAGAATCTAAATGACTATCAACTTTAGTCGACGCTGATGCTGCAGATGACTGTGCTTTGGCTTCTTGATTTGGTGAAATCCTGAGATCTTCTATCTTCGGTTCTGGTTCCACTATCTTCTCCTTCCCCTTGAGCTTAGTGGCTAACAGCTTATCAGTTACAATCTCTTCGGGCTCATCTCTGTCCCAGATGCTGCATTGGGTTATAATCTCCTCATCCCAAAAGTTCTCTACAGCTTTAACAACTCCGATCTCCCAATCAAAGACATCGTTAAAAATTTCAAATCCAGGGATAATCTTCCCATCTACCCACTGCGGTTCTTCTTCTCCGGTGTAAGCACAAACCGATGATGATGGCACAAAGCTCTCCGAAATATGGGGAATCTTCCCTGACCCTTTCTTCTTACCATATTCTCCTTTGTAGCCCAACCCCTTTCGATCTTTCTGACCACGTGTAGTGATAGCATTCTGCAGCCCTTGTGACTCTTTTCCCAAACCAGCCCCTGGGAGGAAGTGCATCTTCTTCAGCATATTCACCACTTGAGGGCTACCTTCTAGGTTTTGCTCTTCTCCGATCATCGATACATGAAAGCCACTGAATGGCTGATTAGAGATCTCCAAGGCAGACACTTGGTTCTCTCTTGCTGCTTTAATGGTCACTACTTCTCCTTCATGGGGTATTTTAATTATCTGGTGTAATGTGGATGGTACTCCCCCTAACTTGTGGAACCACGATCTACCAAGCAGAGCTGAGAAGTTTGCTGGAATCGGCAAGACCATAAAATCTGTTTCTGTCTCAATGGGCCCTGTCTTTACCAAAGCTTTGAAAATTCCCGATGCTTGCCTCCTGGAGTTGTCGTAGGCAGTGATGGTCAGGTCAGATTTGCTTAACATACTCTCATCCATCCCAAAGGCCTGAAGTGCCACCAAAGGGCAGACATTTATCGATGACCCGTCATCAACCATGACACAAGCGGTGTGTTTACCATTGATCTGTGCCTTGATGTACAAAGGTCGGTTGTGGTTGCGACCCTCTGTTGGTAGGTCTGCATCAGAAAAAACCAACTTCTCCCCGGATCCCCCCTTTACAAGGTCTAAAAGCTCGGATGGAGAGATTGTAGTTGCTACGGTGGATACGCTCAATGCTTCGACTAACTTCTGTCGGTGTGAGGGGGACTGTCTCAAGAGGTCCCAAATAGATATCTGAGCCGTGGTCTTTTTCAGTTGCTTCACTATTGAATTTTCTTCCGGCTCTTTCTCTGCGATTGCTTGTGCTGGGTCCTGCTGCTTCTCAGCTTCTGGAATGACCCTCCCACTTCTTGTTACTGCTTCTACTCTTTCTTCTTCCTCTGAATCCCACGGATCTGTAAACTCTCCATTTTTCTCATCTTCGTCATCTCTACTCTCACTAGTGGACCAACAGTCTATCGCTGCCACGGAAACCCCTTTTTCATCCACTGCAGGGCGAGTAATAGCGACATACTCATTTCCATATAGATCTTGCATTACGTACCACTCTGGTAGGCTCGATCCGATCATAAAGACTGGAGGTGGCACTGTGTTATAACCCGACTTCTTCTTGCTTTCTCTTTGCTCAGGATCGGTGATCTGCTTGTTGTCAATTAGATCTTGGACCCGATGTCTTAGCGTTATACACTCGTCCGTCAAATGCCCGGTATGTTGGTGGAATGCGCAGTATTCATTCTCTTTGTGCCCTGGCTGCCCTTGGGCCTTGGCCGGTTTAGGTGATAGGGGCCGCAGTTTTCCTTCTTTTATTAGCCTCTTCAGCACCCATGATAAAGGCTTACCCAAGTTGGAGAAATACCTCTGACTTACGCCGGTTGCAGACACCTCGGCAGTCTTCCCAACTCTGTTACCACTGCTTGAACCTACTGGTTTGGTTGTCCCCTGATTGCTGTATCCCCTCCGGGCATAGGACTCACTATTTGCCCTCTTGGATAAATATTCTCCTTCCGCTTCTATGGCAATGTCCTTCAAAGACTCCCAATCCTTGAGTCCCTTCATTTTCAGTCCCTCTCTCAAGTAAGGACTGGCATTTCGAATGAATAGCCGAATCTGATCAGAAGTGTCCGGTTTGCGTTTCATCTCCATAACCCGGTTTCTCTACCGAGTAAGGTACTCGTGGAAGGACTCCCCAGCCTTCTGCTGTAACAACTCGAGATCTTTCAAAGTGACCTCCATCCGGGTACTGCAATCGTACTGCTTAAGGAACTCTTCGGTCAACAAGTCCCAGTCCTCCTTGGATCTCCTGTCAAGCCCATGGTACCAATCAATAGCAGCTCCTGTGAGACTCAAGCAAAAATATTCTATCTTCTGCTTTCTTGTTAAGGTCGTTCCCTTCATGACCAGCGAGTATTGCTTGATGTGTGCGGCAGGGTCAGAGGTTCCATCAAATTTGGGAATGTCCGGCATCTTAAAATTCTGGGGAATTAGGTCATCCCCATCCAGCTCTCGGTCTTTCGGGTTCATTCCTTTTCCCACGGTCATCATCCTTGCCATGACCTCAAATCTCTCTTCCATTTTCCTCCATATTGCCTCATCTAGTTTTGGCGACTTCTCTTTAGCTACTTTATGCTCCTCTAGCTCATCTTCCCCAAATTCAGCTTCAGACCTGGGGCCCTCTCTGCGCTCAATAGGTGCAGGCACTCTTTGCTCGACAACAGGTGGGTCAACCACTGGTTGGTTAATTGCAACAGGACGTTCTTCTCTTACAACCTCTTGTTCAGCTGGTACTCGGATAGGGGCAGCAGCAGCTTGTTGACCAGCTATGGTGGTGGCAAGATTGCCCATCATTGCAATCATTCGGGCTTCAAATTCCTCCATTCTCTTTCCTACCTCCTCGGTGATTATTGCCCGAGTTGCATCAGACTCATTTGATGGATTAGCCATACTTACTTCTGTTGATGATTCGGAAGAAAACCCCACACTTCCTTCTAAGACTGACTCTGAACTCTGATCTGACACTAACTCAGTTAACCCCAAAAGCGGCGTCCTTCTTAACCGTCCGTCGGGACCTCTAGACCACCCAGGAGAATCTATGATGGCTGAAATGCAAAGATTGTTAAGATGATGCATGATTAAAATGCAATGTATGCTCGTGCT
This sequence comes from Excoecaria cochinchinensis, assembly GCA_947683425.1. Taxonomy (NCBI): domain Eukaryota; kingdom Viridiplantae; phylum Streptophyta; class Magnoliopsida; order Malpighiales; family Euphorbiaceae; genus Excoecaria; species Excoecaria cochinchinensis. The sequence continues at coordinate 6,661,882 of CANTUQ010000020.1, forward strand.
GATGCAACATAGACAAACACATGCAAGCAGATAGATCTTTCCAACCTTGTATCTCCCACACACGTGGTAGTGCGGTCTCTTTCCTAGGTGGGCTTGATCCATAGATTAACGTGGAACCCAATGGACACGTATGGTGCGCGGTGAAAAACCGGCAGCATAACAGCTCCTATCTAATGTACATACGTATGGGTGTTTGGCAATTATGTATTTAAACAATTCAACTTAACTAAGATGGGCCCACCGGGGCATGAAAGCCTTTGATGAAGACCATTTAATTAAATTGATTTCGTTTAATATATGATGGCCCATATAGCAAGCATAGTATTACGGTACATTTCACCTAGTGGAAGTATCTATTGCCATTACATGAGCTTTGGACAAAGGAGATGTTACTTTAAGGCTACCCAAGCATGATCCCTGCCGACGGGTCTAGCTCATCAGAAGCATAGCGACCGGTCGGGTCGTCATTTTGATATACCATTGAGGTACATGGCTTGGGCTGGTGATTATCCTTAACACTTCCCCAAATTGAGTGAAAATGAGGTCGTGCTTCGGGAACGCACCGGGGCTTGAAAAGGGACCAAACTAACTTAATCTAAAGCTCTAATGAGATGATATGCAATTTTGAGATAAAGCGAATTTATGAATTAAATTTTAACCATAAATGTTAAACGAGGTATTTTCAAATTAAAATCTCGAACCATATCGTCCCCAGTGGAGTCGCCACTGTGACGCGCGCCGGATCCCGAGCGTCGCCCCTATGACCGCCCGCACGTGGGCGATCGGGCATTTGCGGGTCCGTTGGCATCTTGTAATAAATCGCAAGTGCGTCTATGTTGGGCAACAAAGAGGTATCATGGAGTTGCCACCCAATAGAACATTGGGAAAGTTACTCTCGCCTCGGAGAGCCTAAGATTGCGCTTAGTATCCATGTTGGGCCATGAGGCCTAGGATTAGCGCTAAAGTCTCGTGACCCAAGAAGTATTTTGGAGGATAACCTCTAACCTCTCGAGCCCAAAGACCAGAGCTGGGTCCGGGATTTCTCATCTATTTCTACCTCGATTAATTTATGATTGAATTTTAAATGTCATTAATTCGCTCTCTCTCCACACAATGCAATTAATTTAAGGCGCATTTATTCATGTTAGGAAAACCATAAATTAGCAAGTAAAGCAATGAATTACAATAATACAAGGAGCGGAATACAACTCCCATTTAAAAGTGCAAACATACATAAAACCGGGGAATTTATTAATTATGAGGACTTTGGTCCCCGCATGCACAATTAAAGAAAATATTCTGGATGTGATGATTTTATTTGGGATGAAAATTAGGACATTGGTCCCATTTTATTATGAAAAATCTAAATTAATTTAGTAAGAAATATTTTTATGATCTTTATTTAGGTGCGCATAGGAAAACATTTTATTCAATGAATATATACAAGGAAATTAAAAATATAAACGAAATGAGAATTAAAAATGTATAAAGGAAATACCAAACCCCGCAACTCCTCCTTCATGTGCATGGATGCTCCAATGAGAATAAAACAATGATTTGCAACCAAAAATCAAAAAGAAATTCATGTTAGTGATTAGGCCAACGAAATAATACAACATAAACGGTAATATGTACAATGACCATATAACATGCATAAGATACTATAACATGCATAAAAAATAATTATGATGCAATTTAACATGCATAAAGTGATTAAGATGCAATTTAACATGCATAAGGTGATGAAGTATCATGGCATATGCAACTTATTAATAATAGTTATTAACATACATGGAAGATTAGTGGCAATCAATTTTATTATAGTTAAGACATGAATAAATGTGTAACATGAGAATAATTCCACTTGACATGCATAACTAGCATAAAATAATGACTATAACACTCATACATGCAAAAGAAAGCATAATAATAAACATGATATAGCATTAAGAAATTAAAGGTATTTACAACCTAAAACATGCATAATTACATGAACAAAGAATAATTTGACATGAAAAAAAAAAATTAATAGAATTTAAAAAGCTTATTTGTTATATGAATAATTGAAGATAAAAAAAATAAGAAGAAGAATATGGAGACTAAGAGAATTTACATGTTTAATAAGTTAATTGGAAGCAAAAATAAATGAAATTAACAAGATAATTAATGAGTAAAACCAAGAATAATTACCCTCAAATTCAGTTTTGAAGAATTGAAGATAGAAGTGTTGAATTCCTTGTCTTCTCTTGTGAAAATCCTTAGAAAATAGCTTGAAAACTTGAAGAAAAGCTCTTGGAAACAAGTGTGTAAGATGGATTTTTTTCTTTCAACTCAAAGCTCCAAAATTCAGTTTTTTTTCTCCAAAATGTTCCTCACTCGTCCTCCTCTGTTTTTGAATTTTTCTAGTGTTTTTAACCATCAAAAACTACCCAAAAACCACCCAAAACCGTCCAAAAACCGCTAAAAATCGTGTTTTGGTCGAAAAATGGGCGAAATGGGCAAAGTGGGGCGAGAAATCGGCGTCAGGGGCGAGAGATCGTGCGCGTCGCGCACGTTTCCGCGCGATTTGCGCGGAGTTTCCGCGCACGACGTGCGCGGGGCGAGCGACGCCCTGCGCGTCGCTCGCGCGGAGCGCCCGACGCCAAGGGCGTCGGACGCGCGGAGCGCACGGAAATTCGCGACGGCCCAAGGCCGTTGCCTTTTCGTCGCGATTATTTTCCCCTATTTTATTTTCAACATTTTTCCATCATTTTTCACCTTTTTTTTTTTTTATAATTTTTTATATAAAATACCCTCAACCTAAAACACACTTTTTCTTCTTCAAAATAATTTAAAAAATATTTTTAAAATATTTTTAAAATACCCTTTTTACTCACCGAAAAGACAAGGAAAATCACTTCTGAACTCCAATCTTTTTGCCTATAAGCCGGCATAGCTAAATTTCATCATCGGGTAATCCTGATCAAGGCTACTCGGGACCCGGTGTCTACAGTACGGCATTAACTCTGGTGCCGGTCTCCATAGCATATAAGAAGAATAAGTCTGGTGTGCTCACATTGCTAGGACACCCTGGTCGCATGAACACTGATGAAGTCATCACTCGGTGTAAGTACTGATAGACTGGAGAGCGGAGCTTCGTTGACTTGGTGTTTCTCGCATGAAAATCCATATTGGGCTTCCCAATAATAGCCCAATGCACAGCTGAGTCACCCACAACATGCACCTCTCCATCCTCTGGCAACCTCAAGTATCTAGCCAGGTCAGAAATAGATAGAAAATAAGGGATATTGCGCACTCTAAACTGAATGGTATTCCGATCATCCAGAGATAACCTAGGAGAGTACTGAAACGTACTAAGGAACTCCAATGTTATCTCAGGATAAGTCGGACCATTTAGAGAAAAGAACTCCTCCCATCCAATGTTTCTCAGCAAAGCTAATACCCTCTCTTGAATGCCCAGGTCAATGAGTGTCTTCATGCTCATAAACCTACTCGAAATAATAATCTTTGCAGCCAGCTTGTTGAACAGGGTGCGCTGCTTTGGAGTCAACCAATCAGGAGGCTGAATGGGCGCTGATGGTTGCTCCTCTCTATTGCGAACCATGGTTCCTGAAAAAGAAAGTAAACACTTTGTTCAAAACATTCTTGGTTTCATTAAGCGCATACCACATCTATAACTAAATTGGAATAATAATATTTAAAACTCACCAAAACGTTACAACAAAAATTTGCAACATAAATATACGTTCTAGCTAATGATGATGCAAAAATTGAAACATTAAGCATAAGACAAATGTATAAACCTATTAAAGTACAAATTCTATGCACAAAATAGTAACATTTGGAAGATTGCACAAATTAGAATTTAAAGAAATTAAAGATGAAAAGTACAAGGTGGAAAATAAAATACGCACAAGTAATTAATCATTGAAGTGCAAATGCCAAGAATAAAATAGATGCAATTATTGGAGAATAACAGAGAAAAATGCAAAGTATACTTAATCACTGCATCATTCATAGCAAAAATATGTAGGAAAAATTCAAAGTTGCATGTAATTAAGAATGTGAAAAATTGGCATCCAAAACAACTCATCCTAATCCCATCAAGTTGGGAACTAGCAAACATGCATTTGACTCAATTCAATCAAGCACAATATTCAATTGCATCTAAATTAAATACTAAAGCAACAGCAACATCAATATCACACAATACAATCACCAAACATAACCTCAAGTAATTTAAAATTAAACTTTCAACATCTTCCCATCCATTGCTATGCCCAAATAAACTAATACAATGAAAACATTTAATTTCCCCAATTGAAGTTCAGAATCCCATCATCCATGATTCTCCCTTTCAATTGACCAAGTAAAGAATAAATGCAAGCTAAATAATTGAAAAATAAGCCCAAAACCCAGTCAATATGGCAGCTTCAATACCCAGAAAAGAATGACATAAAAATTAAGCTCTAAAGACTGATAATTCCTAGACAAACTGCTCCATTAAAAGTTGGCCAGACTCTCATCACAGCAGCTGTTTAAATCAGCTCCAACAGTGCCATTGGTAATAAATTTTCATTACAAATAAGCACAAAGTTCATGCCATCCAGCTCCAACATAAATTGCATAGTTCAAATTGACAATTTCTATAAGAATTCATGCACAAGAATTGTTGTACAAATCAAACAAAAGCACAAAATTATTCTTTGAACATCCATTGAGGCATTTAAGCAAACAGCTGGTGTGCATGAATATAAACTGGATTTGTGTGTAAATTTAATAACCCCCAACACCCAAAGATCTGTACAAACGTACAAGACAAGCAGCACAATTCACATAATCACAAATAAACATCAAAATCGCAGAGAATTTTAGTGAAAGCAAATGCATATTTGCACAGTAGCGTTAGAACATAGATGAGGGAAATATACATACCTGTAGCTTGCAAAAATTACTGGAATGCTAAAGTTAAAAATTTGAAAACCGAGAATTGAAGGAAAGGCTCAGTTCAATCTATCTCGAACTCGAGCAGAAATCTAGAACTTGTGCGAAAATGGGGAAAAATCAATATCGGGCAGAATTTTGGGGAAAAAGCGAAAATCAAATAAAAAATAAAAATATATTTCAATTACAGTTCGAAAATAAAAATTAGATTTAAATTACCTGTTAACAGCTTGGATTGCACTTGAAGATCGGAGAAAATTTTGATTTTTAAGAACAGGGGGGAACAGAGGAGAAGAAAAGAGAAAAGAGAAAGAAAGAGGGGGCTGTGCGTTAAAGGGGGCTGTGCGAAAACGCACAGCTGTGCTTTTGAAAGAAGCACAACTGTGTTTCTCCCAGCGCTTCGTTTCGGCGTGCGTTTAATTGAAAGCACAGCTGTGCTTTTGATTGAAGCACAGCTGTGTTTTTCAGCGCGCTCAGTATCGCCGTGTTTTAAATTAAAGCACAGCTGTGCTTTTGAAAAGCACAGCTGTGTTTTCGCGCTATACCTGATGCTACTGCCCTCCTTGTCCCAATTTGCACTTCTTGGCTTCTTGCTCCTCAATTGAAATTTTCTTCCTTCTCAACTATTAATTTCCAAAACAATGAAACAAATCAAAACCAAATAACACAAATTAAACATTAAAAATAACAAATTAACATTCTAACACACTAAAAATTTAAGGAATATTATTTTATAAAAAATATATATAATAATTTTATTTTATTATTATTATTACTAATTTTTTTTTTATAGAATACTTTATTATTATATATATATATATATATATATATTTTTATTTTTTTTTATTTAAGAAAAAAAATAAAAATACAAATACAAACAACTAGTAATTAAAAATTAAAACATAAACACAGAAAATTAAATAGGAAGGGTTAAGAAAAATATAAGTTCTGGTTTATCGAGTCCCAGCTCGACTCATTTCACTCTCGGGTGGATGAGCTTGTGAACCAAATAATGGTCTTTCCAGTTTTTGCTCTTCATTTTCCCCCATCAGTAGGAGAAAATCATCGAAAGCTACCAAGGTGGGAAATTCCATGTCTTCGATGAAGTATGACTCCACCTTGGGTTCACTATACACGAACTCTACCGGCTCTTCAAGCCTAAATAAATCCTTCAAATGGACTGAATTCAGTGTTTCCATTTGAGAATCATTCAACTCTTGCTCCTTTGGTGCACTATCCTGCACAGAAAAATTGAAATTAGTTTCCAAAAAAACATAAGATTTTTCTTCAACAATAATTGGCTCCTTTTCTTCTTCATGCAAGCCATCCTCAAAAATTTCAATATTCTCATTAATCTCTATAGGTGCATGACTCAATCCACCACTATCTTTTTTATCACTCGAAGAGACAATTAAAATTTCTAACTTGGATTCCAAATTTTGGATCTCCAATTCTTGACTTCTTAATAGATTCCCTTGAGCCTTGATCCTTTCCTCTTGAAAGTTGATTGTAGCCTGCAACTCTCTCCTTTCTGCTTGGTATTCCCTCTCTCTACAATAATTGTAGTTTGAAAGACGTTCGATATGGGCAAAGTGATACTCTTGTGATACACATGAAGAGTGAGGATCTTCAAAAGACGGTGAATAGGTGACTGGTGAAGTTGAATACATTTGTCGTAACTCTTGCATCTCCCTCATCATATCATTCACTTGTTCTCGCAAAAGGAACAACTCATAATCTTGATCACTATCTTGCATCATTTTGAAAATGTCTCAAAATTTTCCTGCAAAAATAAACACCAAATTAAAATAAAAAGAAAAATAAAAACGTCAAACTAACTCAACTAAAGATATAAAACAAACAACACCGTGTTCCCCGGCAACGGCGCCAAAAACTTGACGGGTCCTCGGCAAGTGTACCGAATCGACAAGTAATAAAGTGGGGTATAGTTAGGACCCCGAGTTATCGTACCCAAGGGAACAAGGATTGTCCAGTTAAATATCTATAGATGAGTGAATTTGAGATGTCCCCCATCTGTTTGGTGGAGAAAACTAAACTAAGCAAGAAAATAAATTAACAATTAAATATAAAATTGGTCATCAAGAAATTACTCAAAGATGAAATTAAATGCTTAGGAAATTCTATCCTCATAAATGTAACTGAAAATTGGTAAAATAATATAACATGAAATTCTGGACAACCCAACTGAACCCAAGCCTACCATATCCATGGATTAAGCTATTCTAATTAATAAACCTACCATATCCCTGGATTAAGTCTATTAATTAGCTTAAGTGCAGGTTACCAAATCCTAGATCTAAGACAACCTACCATCCCGGATTAAGTTATCTTAAACCTATTTATTCCTCACTATTCTTAATCTAATAACATCAACACCCACAAACCAACCTACCATATCCCTGGATTAAGCTGGAAAGATAAATGTCAATATTAAAAGAACAGAGCATTTGCACAAACAATAATTTTTGAATTTAGCTCCAATCATCATTATAATTGCAAAACAATATATAACAAGAGGAATAAAAGAAAACATGAAAATATTTATTAAATCCAAATATCCAAAATACAAATACGATTCAAGAACTCCCAAGCATGATTAACTACTCTAACATCAAGAATATAACCATAAAAGATGAAAATTAGAGTTTAGAATACACCCTTGATGAGAGAGAAAATAGATCTTGAAGTTCTTGTTCTTCAACATTGGAATCCACTTGAATCCCTAAAATCTAGATTTAAACTAAATTAATCTAAATTATTTAAGAAGGAAATTGCAATTCAAAATTAAATCTAAGCTAAACATAATTTAAAAGGAAAATTAAAACATGAAAATAAAATAAATTGTTGCTGGAAATTAAAGAAAAAATAAACCTAAGTCTACTGCCTAAAGGAAAGAATAAGAAAATACAAACTAAAAACTAAAACTCCTCTTTTTTTGGTATGCAGCGGCGCTCCTTTTAATTGTCTGAAGAAAAGCACAGCTGTGCTTTTAAGAAGCACAGCTGTGCTTTTAAGAAGCACAGCTGTGTTTTGCTAGGGTTGCGCATCTGCTGGCGGAAAAAGGCGAAGCACAGCTGTGCTTCTCGCTGAAGCACAGCTGTGCTCCTGGGCGAAAAACGCGTGACCTGCTCCGTATGCGCGCGCCTCCTACTGCGTGACACAGCTGTGCTTTGCGAGGAAGCACAGCTGTGTCGCCTTGTTGTTCCGTGTGCGCTGCGCGGTCCCTTCAAAAGCACAGCTGTGCTATTGAAGAGCACGGCTGTGCTTTTGGCTAAAATGGCCCTTTTTCCACAATTTCTTCTAATATCAGTCCCAAACATCCAATTTAGCTCCGGATTAAAATAAAACACCTGAAAACATCCCAAAACTTATTAAAAATTATAAAAACATTATAAATTAATAAAAACACAAAAACTAATTAATTATTATTAAAATTAAATAAATAAAACACATAATTATGCCAAGAATTAATCTAAAATCTTAATATAATTGCAACTTATCAATATCTATTTAAAATGCTCAACTTCATTCAACATATTTACATAATGTATACAAATATCTTAAATTCTCGTTACATACTAAGCATACCAAAACTCATCAAGCATATCTTTTATAGGCCCATTTCACAATTCACATAAAATAGTACATTTAACTTGCATTCATGACTTTTAACTATATCGCACTTACGAAAGACCACAGATATCTCGCGCTTGTGACAAAAGCATTTTTGGTGTTCTATCGCGCTCGCACAAGTGACAGAACACCAAAAATGCTTCTGTTGCTCTCGCGATGGGTCTTGCGCTCGCGACAGAACACAATTTGGCCAACTTTGTACTATGGAGCCCTCTATTGCGCACTCAACTTTTGTCGCGCTTGCGGCAGAGCTTGAATTATGAGTTCAAACTCCCAACATCACATATCACACTTCATGCACTTCTCTCTATTGACTTACATGAATTCTATCATCAACCAAATAACAATTCCAGCTAAAATGACCATCTAAACAAGTAATCACATACAAGTAACTTCCTTACGTACAATTTGTAACAAACACAAAATCATCATACAAACACTTAAGACTTAATACCACTTCAAATTATCATTAGCACATCATCAACTCAATAATATTATCCCATATACAAATTAACAACTAGAAGAGTTATTGAACTCTTCGAAACCCATAATTAACCCAATCTAACTAATATGCATCTATTAATAAGTTAAGTGAAATAATCCCAAATCTCAAAATGAAGTTTGATCAACTCCTCTACTAGCTCAAATCTTGTCTTTGCCCTTGTCTCTTCTCTTATCCATAGTGTAAACACCGGGTCCTGAGTCCGGCATAAAATGAAAATTGTGATTTTTTTTATCCTTGATTATTTCCTCAAAAAAAAATGAAAAAATAATATATGTGATAATATATAAATATGTGCATGTGTAAAATTAATTAGTTAATGTTAGTTAATTAATTAGTCAATATTATTGTATTAATTAAAATGCATGTAAAATTAAAGATTAATTAGTTAATTAATTAGTTAAAATGTAGAATGTTTAATTAATTAGATAAATTATATATTAAGTAGATTAATTATATTAATGTGTTAATATGTAATGTTTAATTATATTATGTAATTGTTTAATTAAAATGTATATAGGTGTGTTAATTTAATTAAGTTGTGTGTGTATGTATTAATTAAAGGAGAGGAGGGAAATAATTGAGTGGAGGAAATGACCATTGTACCCTTAACCCTAATTTGAGGGAATAAAAAGGAAAAGAATGAAGGGAAATAGGGGGCTCAGCAGATCAAGAAAGAGAGAGCAAAAGAAAAAGAAAGGAAAAAGAAAAGAAAAAGGAGAGCAAGAAGAGCTGAGCACAGGGCCGGCCAAAGAAAGAAAAGCAGAAAGAAAAGAGAGAGTGAAAGAGTGAGTGAGTGAAAGAAATAGAAAAGGAAAAGAGGAAATAAAAGAGAAGGGAACAGAGGAGAGAGCCAACGACGCCGGAGAGAAGGAAGAAAAAGAAGAAAAGAGAGAGGGAGGAGGCGAGGCCTCCGCTGGCCAACCACCGCCGCACACGGCGGCACGCGCCCCACCGGAAGAACCACCACATCCGGGCGCACCCAGTCGTAGCCGCCATTTCCCCATCGGACTCCGGCAGCCGGCGCGTGAGGGAGAAGAACCCGGACCGTTGCAGCGCGTTTTCCGGCGACGGTGGACCTCCGATCGGCGCGTGGACACCGGATCTGGACTCCCGACGAGGCGATCTACGAGGCAGTGAGGGAGGTATCGTCAACCGCCGCTCCGGCCAATCTCCGGCGAGGGAAATCCGGTGAGTCTATTTTATATATATTTATTTTAATATATTATTAATTAATATTATTATTATAATTAATATTATTATTATTATTAATTAATTATTTATTATTATTATTATTATTATTATTATTATATTTATTTACTTAATTTCTGATTTATTAATATTATTGTTATTATTATTATTATTATTATTATATTTATTTATGTAATTTCTGATTTATTATTATTATTATTATTATTATTATTATTATAATATTATTATTATATTTATTTACTTAATTTCTAATTTATTAATATTATTGTTATTATTATTATTATTATTATTATTATTATTATTATATTTATTTATGTAATTTCTGATTTATTATTATTATTATTATTATTATTATTATTATTATTATTATTATAATATTATTATTATATTTATTTACTTAATTTCTGATTTATTAATATTATTGTTATTATTATTATTATTATTATTATTATATTTATTTATTTAATTTCTGATTTATTATTATTATTATTATTATTATTATATTTATTCATTATTCTGATTTATTATTATTATTTATTATTGTTATTGTTTATATTTATTTAATATTATCATTATAATTATAATTATTATTATTATTGATGTTATTATTATTATTGTCTAATTTGTGTTAATGTTATGTTGATGTTATTATTTAATTGATTTGTGATTATTTAATTTTATGTTTTAATATTATTATTATTATTATTATCATTATTGATTATTGTTATTAATATTGCTATTTGTTTATGCAATGATTTATGTATTCATTTATTTATTTATTTAGAGATATGTAATTACTATTTTAATGCATTTTATGTATTTGTAGTCTGTAATAATAAAATAATTTTCGACCGCTCTTAAAAAGAACCACCACACAAATATTTTCTACCAAAAAGAATGTTTGTTAAATAAAATTGGACCAATGTCCTATTTTACCCAATAAAACCATCACATAAAAATTGTTTTACATAATGAATGCATGCGAGGACCAATGTCCTCATTGTTAATGAATAACCCGTTTTATGCATGTATTGCACATTTACAAACGAGAGTTGTATTCTGCCCTTAGTATTATTGTAAATTTATTTCATGCTTTAATGCTATTTTATTTTATGCTCTTAAATGGATGAATGCGCTTTAATTTAAATTACATCGTGTGGAGAGAGAGCGAATTAATGATATTAAAATTTGATCATAAAATAATTGAGGCAGAAATAGATGAGAAATCCCGAACCCAGCTCTGGTCTTTGGGCTCAAGAGGTTAGAGGTCATCCTTCAAGATACTTCTTGAGTCACGAGACTTTAGCGCTAATCCTAGGCTCCTTAGGGTGAGGAGTTCACCTTCCATGATCCCTCTGGCTGGCCCAAAATGGATACAAAGCGCAGTCTTAGGCTCTCTGAGGCGAGAGAAACTTTCCCAATGTTCTATTGGGTGGCGACTCCATGAAACCTCCTTGTTGCCCAACATAGACGCACTTGCGATTTATTGCAAGCTGTCAACGGACCCGCAAATGCCCCGATCGCCCACGTGCGGGCGGTCCGAAAGGGCGGCGCTCGGGATCCGGCGCGCGTCACACATAGCTTATTGCACAAAACCCATCAAAACACACACTTAATCCGTGAACCAAACCAACTCAAAATCACAAGAAGGTTAAGGTAGAAGAAGAAGATACTTTAACTTCCAAACCCACACTTACCTTTTCAACTTATTACTTAATCTCTTCAAACCAATCCAAAGCTCTTGAAATTCAAACGAAGAAGAAGCAAGAAAGAAGATGAAGAACAAAGAGAGAGAAGGCAGAGATGGAGGAGTGACCGGACCAACATGTAGAAAATGAGACAACTTGCCTCTCTCAAAACCTTATATTTGCATGTAGAATCCTAGGTGTCACTTCCACCTAAAGCCATATGTCAAGACCATGGCAAACTCCCACTTAATCCTTGACAAACTCCCACTTAATCCCTCACATAAATTCTTTCTTTTACCAACTTATATTTCTTTTCACTTACATCCTCATTAACCCATAAACTCACACTTATACAATTACTCTTGTACCCTCATAATGCAATTAACACTACAAATCCTTATAGGGTACACTTTGGGTCATTACAGATAGCATGGCTTATCAAAAGAAAAAGGTAAACAATCAATGTCCATGCAAGACATTTTACAATATTGTCAATGAATCTAAAGTCTGCCAAAAGAGTGACAGATTTTTTAGTGAAAAATGTATATGAGAATAATTTCATTTGTCCATGCGTTTTTATCAAAAAGGTAAATTCCGAATTTGCTATAGTTGTGTTTATATTAATGACTTAAATATAATAAGGACTCCAGAATAGATTTTTATTATTGTAGAATATTTGATAAAAGAGTTTGAAATGAAAGATCTTAGAAAATAAAATTTTGTCTTAGTTTTCAAATTGAATATTTGCCAAAAGGAATTACTATGCATCAAGCAACCTATATATAGAAAATCTTGAAATAATTTTATATGAATAAATCCTATCCATTAAATATTCCAATGGTTTTTCGTTTTCTGGATGTCAAGAAAGATCATTATCGTCAACAAGAAAATAAATAGGTTCTTGGTCCTGAAGTATTATATATTAGTGCAATAGGCGCATTTTTATATCTTGCAAATAACATTAGACTAAATATAACATTTGCAGTTTATTTGCTAGCAAGATTTAGTTTTACACCAACTCGAAGACATTGTAATGGTGTAAAACATGTTCTACATTATCTTCGTGACACTTCTAACATGGGTTTGTTTTTTCCAAAAGAGCAAAGTTAGAATTGGTAGGATATGTTGATGACGGGTATCAGATCCTCATAAAACTTGGTTACAAACAAGTTATGTGTTCACATATGGTGACACTGCTATTTCTTGGCAATCTGTAAAGTAAACAATCACTGCTACTTCCTCAAATCATTCAAAAAATATTAACCATTCATGAAATAAGTTGTGAATGTGTGTGGTTGAGATCCATGATAAAGGAGCAAGTGGATTAGTGGTGGAGAACAAGCCAACAAAATTATATGAGGATAATGCAGCATGTATCTCACAATTCAAAGGTGGTTATATCAAAGGATATAAAACCAAACATATCTCACCAAAGTGATTTTACACTTATGAACTTATGAAGGAAGGACAAATTGATATTTGCAAAATTTGCTCAAGTGACAATCCTATAAATTTGTTCTCAAAAACCCTACCAAGTTCTATTTTTAAGAAGCATATACACAATATTGGAATATGAAAATTGAAAGATTTAGTATGATTCATTTCATTTTTTAAGAGAAGTACCTATGAATATTATACTTTTTTTCTTTCGCTAAGTTTTTATCACATTGGATTTTTCTTAGCAAAATTTTAACGAGACATGTTCATAGTTTATAGTTATCCAAAGGAAAGTATTGTGGAATATTGTAATATTCCTATTGGATGACTATTTTTGGTCTTAATTAGATTTTAAGTCTATTAGTATTATGTTTCTAATCAAATTCTATTACTGACTTGTTCAGTAAGTTTTTGTGCTTATAAATATACTAGTTATGAGTTATTAAATACATATAATAAAATTATTAGAAAATATATATTTCTCATCCATCTCTATTTCTGCTTTGATTTTAACTTTTATTTATAACAATTCTTAAATTTTCAAAAATTTACATTTAATTTATATACTTTTTAAATTACTCACGTTATATTCAATTTATACAGAACTAATAGAATTAAAATATAAACAGAACTATTGAAATTAAAATATACGCCTTGCTAATTTCATGTAAATCTAATTTAAAATGACTGTAAAACTCACTAAGACAAAAAATTAAAAAAAAAACAACTTATAATCTTTTGCATATTTTAAATTTTAAATGATTATATTTTTATTTAATTTTTTTGTGAATTTTATAATCATTTTAAATTAACTTTACAGGAGATTAACAAAATGTGACTTTCAATTCATTAGTCCCATCTAAATTGAAGCTAATGTAAGTGATTCGAAAACTATAAGGATCCAATGACAACTTTTAAAAGTACAAAGAACTAATGTAAAAATATGTTAAAAATCAAAAACCCTAAAATGCGATTTTTCCCATAAATAATACAAAAAATATTCAATATGGCTATGGAATTTTTACAAAAACACAAAGTAGGAGCCTATTTGGATAAATATACAGACAACAAAAACAAGAATCAATCTAAATGCAGGTGTAAGCACCGTGTCCCGGAGCGGTCCGGATTAGAGGTTACCCTGTGATGAAATCAGTATCCTAGCCTGTATAAATGGTTTGGATTTGGGGGTTTTAGTCCCACGTTCCACGAGAAATGAGTCTTTTTACCTTTCGTAGGTAGAGGGGGAGAAAATGGGGGTTTTTTCGAGTCAAAAAGTTTTTTTTCCTCCACAGAAGGCCAGCCCGTCGCTTGGGGTCACCGATGACTTGTGGTATTTTTCAATGCCCGTCGGAAAGTCACCGCCCCTGTCAGAACGCCGCCTGGTTTCCCGGAGCACGCAACCTTTTCGACGCCCGTCGGTGGATGTGGCAGGGCCGTCGGACGAATCCTTGTGTCTGGCTTATAAAAGCTCCGAATTTTCAATAGAAAACGGTTCCAAAAATTTTTGAAGAGGGGAAACTCTGCCCAAATTCAAGCATATTTTCTCTCTCTTCCAGCAAACACATTTCATAAAGAAATTTATTTCAAAAGAGGATCAAATCCATCAAAAGGGACTAAAAACCAATTAGTTTTCCTTTAGATTTTGATTCTAAAGACAATACTTTGAAGGTTTGAGAAGGAAGTAATCTGATTTCCTCTTTTTCAATCCTTCATCTTGCTTTTCGTGGAACACGCGGGGCTCTAATTAACACAAGAATTTCACCCAAAGCGATTATCTGAGGGTAAATATTCCGGATTCCTTCTCCATATCATTTCATATTTATTCTTTATTTGTTAATTCTCCCAATTTTGTCATTATTTTTCTTTATTTTGACTCTCATTACTTGATTTTATTGTAAAATCTCTTTTTGGCCTTAAAAGGATTTTTTCTCTTTTTGTTTTTTCGGATACAGTGGTGACCGACGGGTCATCTCTATCACCGACGCCCATCGATCACCTCATCTACAGACGCCCTCCTTTTGAGTGACAGACGGACATGTCGGTCATCTTGACTGACGCCCGTCGGTCACCTAAAAGAGGCCGTCGGTGGGTCTGTCTCTTCCCTTTTAAACGATTTTCTATCTTTTTCAAGTCCCTTTGGATTCCCACATATTGATTGTATGTATATTGACATCTTTTAACTTTCTATGAGTGTATATTGATTCTCTTGGACTATACAGAGCTTGAGCGGCTACCTACCATATTTGGAGGATTTTCGTCCGGTTTAGTTTCCTAATCCTTTTGATTATTTCCTTTATTTGTTATTCATTGATTATTCTATGTATATGGATGTACTCTTTTCACATCTCGTTAATGTATAAAAATGACTCAATGTTTTATATTCAATAAAATGAGGTTTACACAAAGGCAAAGGGGTCCAATGCCCCATTTTTATCCAATAAAAATCATTACGAACAAAAATATCCAATTTTGATAATGATGCATGCGAGGACCAAAGTCCTCAAAACAAACAATACCCCGATTCGTGTATGTATCGCACATTTATAAAGGGAGTTGTATTCCGCTCCTTGTATTATTATAATTTATCGTCTTTTGATATTTACTTGCTCATTTATGGCTTTCCAAACATGAATAAATGCGCCTTTAATAAATTGCATCGTGTGGAGGGAGAGCGAATCAATGAAAATTTAAAATTTGATCATAAAGTAATCGAGGTAGAAATAGATGAGAAATCCCGGACCCAACTCTGGTCTTTGGGCTCAAAGAGGCTAGAGGTCTACCCTCCAAGGCACCTTTTTGTGCCACGAGACTTTAGCGCTAATCCTAGGCTCCTTAGGGCGAGAAATTTACCTTCAAGGACCCCTCTGGTTGGCCCAAAATGGATACCAAGCGCAGTCTTAGGCTCTCCGAGGCGAGAGTAACTTTCCCAATGTTCTATTGGGTGGCGATTCCATGAAACCTCCTTGTTGCCCAACATAGACGCACTTGCGATTTATTGCAAGCTGTCAACGGACCCACAAATGCCCTGATCGCCCTCGTGCGGGCGGTCCCATGGGCGGCCGCGGGGATCCGGCGCGCGTCACAGTGGCGACTCCACTGGGGACGTTTATGGTTCGAGATTTCAATTTGAAAATACCTCGCTTAACATTTATGATTAAAATTTAATTCATAAATTCGCTTTCCCTCAAATTTGCATTCGCATATCATTAGAGCCTTAGAATATGCTAGTTTGGTCCCTCTTGTAGCCCCGGTGCGTTCCTGAAGCACGACCTCATTTTCACTCAATTCGGGGAAGTGTCAAGGATAATCACCAGCCCAAGCCACGTACCTCAAATGGTATATCAAAATGATGACCCGATCGGTCGCTATGCTCGTGATGAGATAGACCTGTCGGCAGGGATCATGCTTGGGTAGCCTTAAAGAAATATCTCCCTTGTCCAAAGCTCATGTAATGGCCGTAGTTACTTTCCACAGGTGAAATGAACCTTAATTCCATGCTTACTATATGGGTCCTCATGTATTGGGTGAGTCCAGATGTCTCGCTTGGTAACCTAGCCAAAGGCTATCATGCCCCGGTAGGGCCATGTCGAAATTTTTGGAACGTCCAAATACATGATGATCATTATCCATTCGCTTGTACATTAGCATAGAAGTGTCATGCTGCCGGTTTTTCGCCGTGCACCATGCGTGTCCATCGGGTCCCTCGTTGACCCCTGGGCTAATCCCACCTAGGAAAGAGACTGCACGACCACATGTGTGGGAGAAATAAGGGTGGAAGGACCTATTTGCTTGCTTGTGCTCTGTGAATGTTGCATATCACGACCATGCATTATACCTGCATTTCATGCATCATGCCTAACGTCTTGTCCCTGCAGCCATCATAGATCTGCCCAGGTGGACTAGATCACCAACCGGACGACTGATCCGAGTTCCTACTCCTGAGCTGTCAGATAGAGAGGGTCTACCAGAAATCTTATCAGAAATCAGTGGTACTGTATCTCAGATGGCAAACTCGCCTAGGGGGGATGACGCCACCAGGGCCATGATTGCTGAAGAAGTGGGCTGACGATTTGAGGAATTTGAGGGCAGAATGATGAATATGTTGACCGCCCTGGCATAGCAGAATGCTCCACAGAATCCTCCTCCTCCTCCTCCAGTGAGGCAAAATGAGCCAGAGGAAGAAAGGGCCGAAAGACGTGAGGAGCCTGTTAGGCCGCCGCCTGTAGAGTTAAGGTCAGTAGCCTCGGGAGAGCAGAGAAGAAAGCATGTGCTGAGAATTGATGATGATATCGAAGATGATAGGATGAGCATTGCATCCGAGAGGGGGAAGGCACCTCAGACCGAGGACTTCATTTTAAAAAAAATGGAAGAGAGGTTCGAAGCTATGGCTCGTATGTTGAGCAGGGGTCAAGGCATGAACCCAGAGGATAAGGAATTGGAGGGACAGGACCCGATCCCTTATAACTTTAAAATGCCAGACGTGCCAAAATTTGATGGAACTTCTGACCCGACCGCTCATGTGAAACAGTATTCTTTGGTCATGAAGGGAACCACGTTGTCTAAGAAGTAGAAGGTAGAATACTTTTGTCTGAGTCTAACCGCCCATGCCATCGACTGGTATCATAGTCTTGACCGTCGCACTAAAGAAGATTGGGATCTGCTAACTGAGGAGTTTTTGAAGCAATATGACTGCAATACATGAATGTAGGTGACTCTAAAAGATCTTGAACTGCTCCAGCAGAAGGCCAGGGAATCTTTCCATGATTATCTCACCCGATGGCGGAACCGAGTAATGGAGATGCGGAGAAAGCCTGACACCCAGGACCAGATTCGTTTATTCATCAAGAACGCAAGCCCGTACTTGAAGGATGGGTTGAAGATGAAGGGGTTGAAGGACTGGGAGTCTCTCAAGGATATAGCCATCGAGGCGGAAGGAGAGTTCTTGTCTAGGAAGGCTAACGATGATAATTTTGCCAAAAGGGCTAACCCCGGTCAAGGAACCAGTAGGCCGGCGGGTCCCAGTGGTAGCACCAGAAGAACAGGTGAGGTGTTTGCTACTGAGGTAACCACCCAGAGGAAGTTTTCGAACTTGGGGAGACCATTATTGTAACACCCCCTTCCCATACGTAGGCGATCCCATCCAAGGAGGAGTGAAATGTCGTATGAGTAAAGGTGCCACCAAGCAAGTACAAAGTAAAACATACATTCATTCCATCATACATTCAGAAAATACAGAATAATTAAAAACTTTACATGCAGAAAGCAAAAGCTGATCATGCATTACTATAATAAACTATTACAATAATGATCTGATCAACTAGCTGATACAAAATAATATTACATATACAAAAATATAGATACAAAAGCGGAAGCTGATACATAACTGATACAGAGAGTTCTATACAAAAAGAATCATCACTGATACAAAACTGAGCCCTACACTAATCCTTTCTGTGTTGGCTTGATGACGGCGACTCTCCCAAAGCAAAACGCCTTCCGCATCTGCACGGGTAAAAACACCGTGCTAAGCGATAAACGCTTAGTGGGGAAACACACATAAATTAATGGACGGCCATTCACAATGGTCGTCAAGGCATAACACATTCACAATGGCAGAATGCAAGGCTATAACATAATTCATATAAACATGCTCGTATTTAAAAGCCATACATTCAGTATCTCATAATCATATCTATTACAGAAAAATCCAGCATGTATTTCATCATTAAACTCATTCAGATATTCTATTCATAGCCAGATCAGATCAGAACAATTCCAATAACATTTAAAGAACACCTACTGACTCTAGATAGTGGATAACGAGTGTACTGAGGGTACCTTACGGGTACGAATCGAATACTGAGGGTACCTCACAGGTACAAATCAAATGTTATTTATTTATCAAAACATGTTATTCATATACTGAGGGGACCTTAAACAAGATACTAATACTGAGGGGTTCGCGAGGAACCAAACGGGGACCTGATCGGGGTCCAAACTGAACTGAGGGCTGCAGCTAAAAGACTCTATTAGGCATGCCTAACTATCCACTTACTCGACTCTAGCAGGTTATGCGTCAAACAGATCACATTTCAGAGTACAGAATAATATTCATCAGAAATTCATGGTATCACGCATATCAAAGCATCAAACAGTAAGACATGCATCATACAACAGTAAAGTCCATAGAGAAGAAATACCAGATTCATTTCTGAGATAAAAACTAGGAAATTTCGGAGAAACGAGCTGAACGGAGAAACGGGCGAGATTGGCTGGTCACGAGGCGTGACTGGCCTTCCCAACAGGCAGGTCACGCGACGTGACCAAGGGTCACGCGACATGACTTGCTTGTTCCTCGCCGGTCACGTTGCGTGATCTTCGCAAATCACGCAACGCCCTCGCAGGTCACGGCGTGACTGGACGTCACGTCTCGTGACGTGCTACTCACATTGCGGATCACGTTGCGGGATCTTCACAAATCACGCTTCACCTTCGCAGGTCGCACGACGTGACCGAAGATCACGTCTCGTGACTTGCTTGTTCTTCAGCTGGTCACGCGACTGGCTTCTTAGCAGGCAGGTCACGACTCGTGACTTGCCTTCTTTCGTAGCGAGTCACGCGATAGAGAGAACTACAACAGTACTTCGTTTTTCCCAGAATTTCCAGAATTTCCAGAACAAAGAAATCAATCCCAATTTGATTTAAAACCATACAAACCTGTTTTTACCTTCCAGAAATCATCTCAAACAACATAATCAACAATTATACAATTCAATTCATCCAATAATTAACCAAATCACATCAAGAACATATGCATTCAAACTTACAAGAACATAAACCCTAGAATTTTACAGTAATTTCAAAATCACACAATTTCACAAATAACATTCCCAAACCTAGATTCTAAGCTTCTAACACTTAGTCCCACTGCTCCCAGCAACCTCTTTGCCTTTGGGATCGCGTGGAGCCTCAGCTAGAACACAAACAATGTAATGAACATCAACATGCAACCCTAATTTAAAACTCAACCTAAAGAAGAAGATGAAGATGTAAAGTTATAGTAAAACAAAGACAAGATATGCACTTACCAAGCTAGGAGTAAGAGTGACCAATTTCCACAACCACACTTATTTAACAGATAGCAAGTAGTAATTAGGAGAGGGAAAAGGAAGAAGAAGATGAAGGTTGAAGGGAAAAACGTGAATCTGATTTCCTTTCACTCTTCCTTCATTTCTCTCTTTATTTTCCTTAACCTAATACACATGTCATTTTCCTTGGTGGTGGAACTTACTCACTCACACCCTAATTCCACACACAACACTCACACCTAATGCATTCCTAATTAAAACACCCTACAATGGTATGCTCTGATGTACACAATTAATTCCTAACTAATTCACACACTAATGTCATGTAGGCACCCACATAATAATAAAACCCCAAAATCATATATTTTATTAAAAATACCCTTATGAAATGCCGAACACATGCAAATGCTTACACATACAGACAGACAGACAGGCTCATTCTACTAGGGGGCAAATGGGGTGTGACAACTCTCCCCTACTAATACGAATTTCGTCCTCGAAATTCTCACCTGAACTGAACAACTGTGGATACTGAACTCTCATCGACTCCTCTGGTTCCCAAGTCGCTTCCTCGACTCCATGATGGATCCACAACACTTTAACCAAAGGAATCTGCTTATTTCTCAACTGCCTCACCTCTTGGGCTAGAATAGCTCGCGGTTCCTCATCATAAGAGAAGTCTGGCTGAACCTGGATATCCTGAACTGACAGAACATGCGAAGGATCTGATCTGTACCGACGAAGCATCGAAACGTGGAACACATCATGCAACTTTGCTAACTCCATCGGTAACGCCAATCTATAGGCTACAGGTCCTACCTTAGCTAAAATCTCATATGGTCCAATGAAACGAGGACTAAGCTTACCCTTCTTTCCAAATCGAAGCACTCTCCTCCAAGGAGAAACTTTAAGGAAAACCTTGTCCCCGATATCAAAATGCACGTCTTTCCTCTTCAAATTGGCATAAGACTTCTGTCGATCCTTGGCTGCTTTCAAATTCCGCTGTACTACTATGATCTTCTCTTCAGTATCTCTAACCAAGTCTGGTCCAATCATAGATCTCTCGGATAGCTCGGTCCAACAAATCGGAGTCCTACACTGACGACCATACAAAGCCTCATATGGTGCCATACCGATACTCGACTGAAAACTGTTGTTGTAGGCAAACTCCATCAACGATACATATCTGTCCCAACTACCCGAAAAATCCAAAGCACAATCTCTCATCATATCCTCCAGAATCTGAATAACTCGCTCTGACTGACCATCGGTCTGAGGATGAAACGCTGTACTGAAGTTCAACCTAGTGCCCAAAGCTCTCTGCAACTCCTTCCAAAACTTGGAAGTAAACCTCGGATCCCGATCTGACACTATGGACAAAGGCACACCATGCAACCGAACTATCTCATCCACATAGATACTGGCCAATCTGTCCATGGAGTAGTCCACTCTAACCGGCAGAAAGTGAGCTGATTTCGTAAGCCGATCCACAATAACCCAAACCGAATCATGCTTCCTCTGAGTCAAAGGTAAACCAGAAACAAAGTCCATGGCGATATCATTCCATTTCCACTCAGGAATGGATAAAGGCGTAAGCAAACCTGAAGGAACCTGATGCTCAGCCTTTACCTGCTGACAAGTCAAGCACTTGGAAACAAAATCCACTATATCACGCTTCATACCGGACCACCAATAAAATTGCTTCATGTCTCTGTACATCTTCTCACTGCCCGGATGCATAGTAAAGACTGAACTATGCACCTCACTCATGAGCCGTCTCCTCAAATCCTCAGACTCTGGCACACACAAGCGATCTCTGAACATAAGTACCTCATCCTGAACTGAGAACTCGGACTGCTTACCCGATCTTACCTCATGCACAATCTGCTGAAGCCTCTGGTCATCTCTCTGAGCATCCACAATCCTCTGTCTCAAGGTAGGCCTCACACGCAACTGGGCAAGCAAAGCCCCATCAGAACCAAATCGCCATCTGAATCGCCTCAAGAACAAAGCTGAAACCGATTTCCGACTCAAAGCATCGGCGACCACATTAGCCTTACCAGGATGGTAATCCACAATGCAGTCGTAGTCCTTAAACAACTCAAGCCAACGCCGCTGTCTCATGTTCAACTCTTTCTGCGAAAGGAAATACTTCAAGCTCTTGTGGTCCGAGAAGATCCTACACTTTTCCCCATACAAATAGTGACGCCAAATCTTCAAAGCAAAGATCACAGCTGCCAACTCTAAATCATGCGTCGGATAGTTCTTCTCATGTGGCTTCAACTGACGAGAAGCATAAGCCACTACTTTTCCTTCCTGCATCAGCACACATCCAAGACCAACTCCAGAAGCATCACTGTAAATGACAAACTCCTTACCCGAGATGGGTTGAGTAAGGATAGGAGCCTCAACAAGCAACTGCTTTAACCGATCAAAACAAGACTGACACCTGTCTGACCACTCAAATCTGACTCCTTTCCACAACAATCTAGTCATCGGAGCAGCAATCACAGAAAATCCTTTAACGAACCGATGGTACTAACCTGCTAAACCGAGGAAACTCCTCACTTCCTGAACATTTCGAGGCGCTTTCCAATCAACTATCGCCTCAATCTTGGCTGGATTAACCTGAATACCTCTAGCTGAAACAATGTGACCCAAGAATGATACTTCTCGAAGCCAGAAATCACACTTGCTAAGCTTAGCAAACAAATGATGCTCTCTCAACATCTGAAGAACTAATCGGAGATGCTCCTCATGCTCACTCTCATCCTTGGAAAACACCAAGATGTCATCGATGAACACTACTACAAATCGATCTAAGTATGGCCTAAACACACGATTCATCAGATCCATAAAAGCCGCTGGAGCATTAGTCAAACCAAATGGCATCACAAGAAACTCATAGTGGCCATACCTAGTCCGAAATGCAGTCTTAACCACATCTGCATCCTGAACACGAAGCTGGTGGTACCCTGATCGAAGATCTATCTTGGAAAAGACACCCGCACCTCGAAGCTGATCAAATAAATCTTCAATCCTAGGCAGTGGATACTTATTCTTTACTGTAACCTTATTAATCTGGCGGTAGTCAATACACATCCGTAGTGATCCATCTTTCTTCTTGACAAACAGAACTGGAGCTCCCCAAGGAGATATGCTCGGTCTAATAAACCCCTTATCTAATAACTCTTGTAGCTGAGATTTAAGTTCCCTCAACTCTACAGGAGCCATCCGATGAGGTGCTCTCGAAATAGGTGCTGTACCTGGCATAATCTCAATGGACAACTCAACCTCTCTCTCAGGAGGCAAACCAGGCAACTCACTCGGGAACACATCACTGAACTCCCACACTATAGGAATGTCCTCAATCTGAACCTGATCTCTCTTGGAATCTAACACAACTGCTAGAAAAGCCTCACAACCTTTCCTGATAAATCTCTTGGCTTGCATCGCAGAAATAACATTATTCACAGAACTAGCACCCAAACCTTTCAAAAACACAAGAGACTGACTTCTATCCCGGAGTACAACTGTCTTCCTATGGCAATCAACTACAGCCCGATGTTTCCCCAACCAGTCCATACCCAGAATCAGATCAAACTCTCTGAAAGGTAACTCAATCAGATCCGCTGGAAGCACAGCTCACTCAACAATCAGAGGACAACTTCTAAAAACTCTACTCACACTGACACTATGCCCTAATGGACTGGTCACACAAATCTCATAATCTAACTGATCAACTGAATGCAATTTATCAACAATTCTATCTGTGCACAAATATGAGTGTGTGGAACCAGGATCAATTAGAGCATACAACTCAGTGTCATGGAGTAGGAACTTACCAGCAATAACGTCAGGCGCATCCTGCTCATCTCTGGCTCTCATAGCATAAGCTCTAACGGCAGCCTGAGGAGGATGCTCAACAGTCTCAGAAGCAGCTCCCTCTCTATGCCGACCACCTCTACCTCTACCTCGGCCTCTGCCACGGGTAGCCTGAGAAGCATTCGAACCAACCCTACTGCCCTCTCTCTGGGAACCAGAATCCTCATGCAACCTCGGACAACCAGCCAACTGATGCTCTGAACTCCCACACCTGAAGCATGCACCGGAAAGCCACCTACACTCACCCCGATGTGACTTACTACAATGAGGACAAATCGATGTAGTCTCAGCTCTACTACCCCTACCAGAACCTGACACAGCTGTAGAACCCTGTCGTCTACCTCTAGAAGCCGGGCCAGAAGATGACTCATCCTGTGGGTTCCTAGATCTCTTACTCAAAGAAGATCCTCCACGAGAAGAACTCCTCCTCTGAGCTCTCTCTCTCATCACAGTCTCAGACAACTCAGCTCTCACAGCAACCTCTACAATCTGATAATAACTGACCCCAGGTATGCACATCAGAGAAATCAAAGCAATCTTCAAAGACTCATTTAACCCAGCCTCGAAATGCTTGCATCTAAAGTCATCAGTCATAACTCCTCGTGGGGCATAGCGAGATAACCTGTTGAACGCTTTCTCATAATCAGCTACAGACATGGCCCTCTGTCTCAAACTCAAAAACTGCGCCCATCTCGAATCTCTATAAGTCTGAGTGATGTACTTCTTTATGAACTCACCCTCAAAGAACTCCCAGGTAATCGGATCCGGTAACTGAGGATGCCTGCAAACTAACTCCCACCATTCAAAAGCAGACCCCTGAAGAAGAGCTAATGCACACTCTGCCTGCTGGTCGGGAGGACACCGAATCTCTCTCAAGGCACGCTTCACTTTGTCTAACCATCTCTCTGCGATCTCAGACTCATTCAAACCCGTTCCATAGAAATCCTCAACTCCTGCCCTTCTCAAATTCTCCATAGGTGCTCTAGGAGCAGTCACTCTCTCCAAAACCCTAGCCATGTCCTGATGCAGTCTAAACATAGCCTCAAAGGGCATGGCTGCGGCCTTGGGCTGAACCCTAGCATGCTGAGCTGACACAGTAACAGAAACAGACTGATCTACAGCGGGAGGATTCACACTCTCGGCGGACTCCTCACGCGCACCATGAGCAGAATTAGAAGCCATCTAAACAAACAAGAAACAACCGTATCAGCCAACACAGATCTAGACACATACACATCTAAGAAACTCAGAACAATCATAACAACACCCAGAAATGCCTAAACCTATGCTCTGATACCACTAACTGTAACACCCCCTTCCCATACGTAGGCGATCCCATCCAAGGAGGAGTGAAATGCCGTATGAGTAAAGGTGCCACCAAGCAAGTACAAAGTAAAACATACATTCATTCCATCATACATTCAGAAAATACAGAATAATTAAAAACTTTACATGCAGAAAGCAAAAGCTGATCATGCATTACTATAATAAACTATTACAATAATGATCTGATCAACTAGCTGATACAAAATAATATTACATATACAAAAATATAGATACAAAAGCGGAAGCTGATACATAACTGATACAGAGAGTTCTATACAAAAAGAATCATCACTGATATAAAACTGAGCCCTACACTAATCCCTTCTGTGTTGGCTTGATGACGGCGACTCTCCCAAAGCAAAACGCCTTCCGCACCTGCACGGGTAAAAACACCGTGCTAAGCGATAAACGCTTAGTGGGGAAACACACATAAATTAATGGACGGCCATTCACAATGGTCGTCAAGGCATAACACATTCACAATGGCAGAATGCAAGGCTATAACATAATTCATATAAACATGCTCGTATTTAAAAGCCATACATTCAGTATCTCATAATCATATCTATTACAGAAAAATCCAGCATGTATTTCATCATTAAACTCATTCAGATATTCTATTCATAGCCAGATCAGATCAGAACAATTCCAATAACATTTAAAGAACACCTGCTGACTCTAGATAGTGGATAACGAGTGTACTGAGGGTACCTTACGGGTACGAATCGAATACTGAGGGTACCTCACAGGTACAAATCAAATGTTATTTATTTATCAAAACATGTTATTCATATACTGAGGGGACCTTAAACAAGATCCTAATACTGAGGGGTTCGCGAGGAACCAAACGGGGACCTGATCGGGGTCCAAACTGAACTGAGGGCTGCAGCTAAAAGACTCTATTAGGCATGCCTAACTATCCACTTACTCGACTCTAGCAGGTTATGCGTCAAACAGATCACATTTCAGAGTACAGAATAATATTCATCAGAAATTCATGGTATTACGCATATCAAAGCATCAAACAGTAAGACATGCATCATACAACAGTAAAGTCCATACAGAAGAAATACCAGATTCATTTCTGAGATAAAAACTAGGAAATTTCGGAGAAATGAGCTGAACGGAGAAACGGGCGAGATTGGTTGGTCACGAGGCGTGACTGGCCTTCCCAACAAGCAGGTCACGCGACGTGACCAAGGGTCACGCGACGTGACTTGCTTGTTCCTCGCCGGTCACGTTGCGTGATCTTCGCAAATCACGCAATGCCCTCGCAGGTCACGGCGTGACTGGACGTCACGTCTCGTGACGTGCTACTCACATTGCGGATCACGTTGCGGGATCTTCGTAAATCACGCTTCACCTTCGCAGGTCGCACAACGTGACCGAAGATCACGTCTCGTGACTTGCTTGTTCTTCAGCTGGTCACGCGACTGGCTTCTCAGCAGGCAGGTCACGACGTGACCGAGGGTCACGACTCGTGACTTGCCTTCTTTCGTAGCGAGTCATGCGACAGAGAGAACTACAACAGTACTTCGTTTTTCCCAGAATTTCCAGAATTTCCAGAACAAAGAATTCAATCCCAATTTGATTTAAAACCATACAAACCTGTTTTTACCTTCCAGAAATCATCTCAAACAACATAATCAACAATTATACAATTCAATTCATCCAATAATTAACCAAATCACATCAAGAACATATGCATTCAAACTTACAAGAACATAAACCCTAGAATTTTACAGTAATTTCAAAATCACACAATTTCACAAATAACATTCCCAAACCTGGATTCTAAGCTTCTAACACTTAGTCCCACTGCTCCCAGCAACCTCTTTGCCTTTGGGATCGCGTGGAGCCTCAGCTAGAACACAAACACAGTAATGAACATCAACATGCAACCCTAATTTAAAACTCAACCTAAAGAAGAAGATGAAGATGTAAAGTTATAGTAAAACAAAGACAAGATATGCACTTACCAAGCTAGGAGTAAGAGTGACCCTACAACACTCACACCTAATGCATTCCTAATTAAAACACCCTACAATGGTATGCTCTGATGTACACAATTAATTCCTAACTAATTCACACACTAATGTCATGTAGGCACCCACATAATAATAAAACCCCAAAATCATATATTTTATTAAAAATACCCTTATGAAATACCGAACACATGCAAATGCTTACACATACAGACAGACAGACAGGCTCATTCTACTAGGGGGCAAATGGGGTGTGACAATTATCCTGGGTCTTGAGAAGATTAATGAAGGAGGGAAAACTGCAGCCCTTAGCTCCTAGACCTGTTTTGACGCTGGGAAAGCCTGGGCACAAAGACAATGAATTTTGCGTTTCATCAACATTCAGGCCATGTCACAGATAAGTGCAAAGCGCCGCGGCACACTATCCAAGACTTGATTGATAACAAGCAGATTTCTGACCCCGAAAAGAGGGAAGCTGAGAAGAAGCCCGGTTATAATGCCGTACCACCACCCATGTTTATGATCAAATCTAGCTTGCCAGAATGGTACGTGCTACAAGATCTATATAGGAGCAAGAATTCTGCTACTGATTGTTCCGCGATTAGAGAGGAGAGAGCAGTCGTGGCTACCCTTGATTGCTGGTCTAGCAGTGAGAGCGGTGGAGAAGCCGAGGAGGAGGGAGAGATGAACCTTGACTTATGGGGGTCTGATGAAGATCAAGAAGAGATAGGGGCTGTAACGAGAAGCGGGAGAGTGGTCCCCGAGATTACAAGGCTACCTGAGTAAGTGCAGGCGCCAGCAGAGAAAAAGCCAGAGGAGAATCAGATTGTCAAGCAATTAAAGAAGACTGCGGCTCAAATATCCATCTGGGATCTTTTGAGACAGTCCCTCTCTCATAGGCAGAAGGTAGTAGAGGCTTTGGTTGAGGCCACGGTCGCCACCATGATTTCCCTATCAGAACTTTTGGGCTTAGTTAAGGGAGGATCCGAGGAGAGATTGGTCTTTTCTGATGCCGATCTACCGGTCGAGGGCCGTAATCATAACAAACCCCTGTACATCAAAGCGCAGATTAACGACAAGCACACTACTTGCGTTATGGTAGATGATGGGTCTTCTATCAATGTGTGCCCCCTGATAGCTCTGCAGGCTTTTGGTTTAAACGAGGATATGCTCAGTGGATCCGATCTGACTATCACAGCCTATAATAATTCGAGGAGGCAAGCCTCGGGAACCTTTAAGACCTTGGTCAAGACAGGACCCATTGAAGTGGAGGTAGAATTTGTAGTTCTGCCCATCCCTGCTAACTTCTCAGCTCTACTTGGGAGACCCTGGTTTCACAAATTAGGAGGAGTACCATCTACGCTGCACCAAATGATAAAGTTCCCACATGAATGGGAGGTGGTGACTATCAAGGCAGCCAGAGAGAACCAGGTCTCAGCGCTTGAATAGCTAATCAGCCCTTTAGTGGCTTCCATGTGTCCATGATAAGAGAAGAGCACAGGTCAGTGGATAACCCAGCTGTGGTTAATATGTTGAAGAAGATGCACTATCTCCCCTGGGCTGGTTTGGGTAGGAACTCTCAGGGGTTGCAAACAGCGATCACCACTCGAGGTCAGAAGAACCGAAAAGGTCTAGGGTACAGAGGCGACTTCGGCAAGAAGAAGGCAACAGACAAGATCCCTCACATTTCAGAAAGCTTTGTGCCCGTATCCTCAGTTTGTGCATACACTGGCGAAGATGAACCGTAGTGGGTGAAGGGTAGAATTGTCCCTGGGTTCGAGATCTTTAATGATGTATTTGACTGGAGAGTCGGGTTTATCAAGACTACTGAAGACTTCTGGGATGAGGAGATTATGACTCAGGGTATCACTTAGGACCGATGCGAGCCTGAAGAGGTCATTACCGAGAAAATGATAGCTGCCAAGCTGAAAGGGAAAGAGAAGATAGCAGAATTAGAGCCGAGAATGGGGGGTTTGAAAATCTCCTCTGACATGCCTGAGGGGCCTCTGCTGAATCAGGAAGTCAGTGAGCAAGCTGCGACAGCATCAACCTCTGGAGTGGCAGAAGAGGACTCTAGTTTAGACTGTCTTTTTATTCCAGAACTCTTTTATGATGTAAATGACAATTATAATATTATTAATAAGGCAAACAATTTCTCTTACTTGTGTGATGTTTCTAATGATTTCAACATGCATGAACATGATCATATTCCATCAATTTTTGACATTGATTCCACTGATACAACGCCTTTTAATCTTGGAACCTCGAAAAATCCGAGAGAAATTCTAATAGCATCAAATATAACTCCTGAGGAGAGAAAAAATTTTGAGAGAATAATAAGAAAACATGAAAAAGTCTTCGCCTGGACCTATGAGGACATGCCAGGAATTGACCGAGACATGGCAGAACATGCTATCCTAACTTACCCAGATTACAAGCCTGTGAAGCAGAAGTTAAGAAGGCTTAGGCCAGAATGGGCAGACAAGGTCAAGGAGGAAATTCGTCAGCAGATCGAAGCCAAGTTCCTTGTTGAGGTGCAGTATCCTACATGGTTGGCAAATGTGGTCCCTGTAGCAAAGAAGAACGGAAAGGTCAGGGTGTGTGTAGATTATCGAGATCTGAACAAGGCCTGCCCCAAAGATGATTTTCCACTACCTCATATCGATGTATTGATAGATAGTGCCGCCAATTACGCTATGTACAGCTTTGGAGATGGTTATGTGGGCTACAACCAGATCCTGAACAAAATAGCTGACCGGGTTAAAACCGCTTTCATCACGGAGTGGGGGACCTACGCCTACCGAGTCATGCCTTTCGGCCTGAAGAATACAGGGGCCACATACCAGAGGATAGCGACCAAAATCTTGAGTGACCTGATCCACAAAGAAGTGGAAGTGTATGTCGATGACATGATGGTCAAGTCAGCCACTCGAGAGGGACACTTTGAAGCTCTAGAAAAGTTTTTCACCAGGATTGACAAGTATAATCTGTGACTTAACCCCAAGAAGTGCATTTTCGGAGTGACTTCAGGAAAACTATTGGGACATGTCGTCAGTCAGAGGGGAATAAAAATTGACCCGGACAAGGTGAAGGCCATCAGAGAGATGCCCGTGCCGTAAAAAGAGAAGGATGTAAGGAGTTTCCTGGGTAAGCTGCAGTATGTCAGCAGATTTATCGCCAAGCTCACTTCAATATACGAGCGTGTTTTTAAGCTGCTTAGAAAGAATCAACCTGTGGTCTGGAATGAAGAATGCCAGAAAGCCTTTGATAACATCAGAGAATACCTGTTGAATCCGCCAGTGCTAAGGCCGCCGTAACCAATCAAACCGCTTATCCTGTATCTGGCAGTAGAAGGCAGTTCAGTGGGCGCCATGATGGCTCAAGAAGATGAATTTGGGGTGGAATTTGCAATTTATTACCTCAGCAAGAAGTTCTTGGCTTATGAGATAAAATATACTGGAGTAGAAAAGATCTGCCTCGTAGTAATTTGGGCGTCAAAGAAGCTGAGACATTACTTCCACTCATACAAAGTTCAGGCAGTGGCCAAGCAGAATCCATTAAGATATTTGCAGGACGCGCCGTCTTTGCTTGGTAAGATGGGGAGGTGGCTGCTCTTGCTACAGGAGTTCGATGTGCAATACATCACTCGCAAAACTATTAAGGGGCGGGCCATAGCATAATTTATTTCCGAGCATCCTATTCAAGGAGACACTCCCGAGTTTACCTTTCCTGCTGAGAGCATAGTCGCAATTTCTGTCCAAGGATGGCAGTTACACTTTGACGGGACAGTGAATAACAGAGGGGCCAGAATTGGAATCGTCCTGACAACCCCATACAACGAAAAACTTCCCCTAGCCAAGAAACTGAGATACAAAGCAACCAACAATGAAGCCGAATATGAAGCATGCACCTTCGGATTAGAAGCTTTAGCGGCATTGGGGGCAAAGAATATAGAGGTTTTTGGTGACTCAGCCTTGGTAATTAACCAGATCCGAGGTGAGTGGGCTATAAAAGAAGAGCGGCTGGTACCCTATGTCAAATATTTGAAAGAAGCCTGCGGGCAGTTTGAGACTTGCACTTTCCACTTCGTGTCGAGAGATGAGAATCATCTGGCTGACGCACTGGCAACCTTAGTGTCGATGTGGGATAACCCTGAGGGAGTGGCTATGAAGCCGGTGTTAATTTTGAGTTCTGATAAGCCCAGCTTTGAGACCGAGCCTGTAATGGAAGTAGAAGTGGCGAACGGGAAACCATGGTACTTCGACATCATGAATTATTTGGAAAACAATGAATTTCCAGAAGAAGCTACTGAGAAAGACCAAAGGATGATCCGGAAGCTATCTACTCAGTTCATATCCTTAGAAGGGGTGTTGTACAAAAGACAGTCGGACGGGATTCAGCTCAGGTGCTTGAATGAAAAGGAAGCCCGCAAGGTGATGGAGGAAACCCATGCAGGTGTCTGTGGGGCCCACATGAACGGTTTGACCTTGGCTAAGAAAATCATGAGACAAGGCTTCTATTGGCTTACGATAGATAATGACTGCTCAAAGTATGTTAAACAATGCCAGTTGTGCCAACAATATGCAGACTTGAGACGCCTGCCGGTATCAAAGTTAAGTAACTTGACATCACCTTGGCCTTTCACTGCTTGGGGGATAGGTATCATTGGAGAGATTCGCCCTACGGCATCCAATGGGCACAGATACATCATAGTCGCAATTGACTATCTCACCAAATGGATAGAGGCGAAATCCTTCAAGAAGATTGACGCGAGGGATATGGCCAAGTTCATAGAGAGAAATTTGATATGCAGATATGGCCTCCCTCATCATATAGTGTCTGACAATGGGGTGCAGTTCATGGGAGAAACCAGGAAGCTCCTCGAGAAGTATGGTGTCGAGCATCATAAATTCTCTCCCTACCGACCATAAGCGAATGGAGCAGTAGAAGCCGCTAATAAGAATATGAAAAAAATCCTGTCCAAGATGGTCCAAACCTACAAAGACTGGGCTGAAAAGTTACCTTTCGCCCTGTGGGGATATAGAACAACGGTAAGGACGTCTACAGGCGCTACACCATTTTTCCTGGTATATGGAATGGAAGCAGTATTACCAGTTGAGATAGAGCTCAAATCACTGAGGGTGGTCATGGAAGCCCAACTCCCAGAGGCAGAATGGGAGCAGCAAAGGCTACAGTACTTGAATTTACTGGATGAGAGTAGGCTGAAAGCTTATTATCATAATCAGATTTACCAGAAGAGATTGGCAAGACCTTTCGGAAAGAAGGTAAGAAAGCATCCACTGAAAGAAGGGGACTTGGTGTTCAAGCAGATGAGGCCAGGCATACCAGATATTAGAGGGAAATTTAGACCGACCTGGGAAGGGCCGTATATCCTTAAGAAACTGCTGTCCAAAGGAGCTGCAATCTTGTCGGATAGTGATGGGAACGAATTCAAAGAGCCGATCAATGTCGATAGACTCAAAAGGTTCCACGGCTAAAGCACAAAATAAAAAGAAGAGAATAAAATGCCCTGCAAGTCGAAAACCGAAAAAAGGCGGCTGTGCTAAAATTGGGCGCCTCGACAGGGTGAAAACCGAAAAAAGGAATCCTGTGCAAAAATTAGAGGCATGAGAGAAAATGTCCGATCGTGAAAACCCGAGAGGACCGATTGGTAACAGGAGTTGATGCTGTTAAAATTTGGTTCCTTGTATTGACAGCGCATAAGCAGCTGAGTAAATGCCAAAACTGATCATGTATGCTGAAATTATATGAAAATGTACACAAATTCGTGAAATAGAATGAATATTATTCTTTTCATTTTTGTCATTTCCCAGTTCTGCATTAAAAAGAAATGTAGCACCAAAAGAAATACATATGTAAGCTAGGCTAAGTCCTGCTGCTGCTCTCGCCGACCAGATGCTTGAGCCTTCGAGTCCTGTTATCAGATGTTGGACTAAGGATCCACTTCTTGTACTCGTTAGTCGAAGACACGGAATGATTGCCGAACCTCGGGATAACAGTCTTCACTGGTAGTCTGCCCCACAGCTCATGATACCGAGAAGCAAACGCAGCCGAGAGAGCTCCTCCCCGGAAAGACAAGGGAACCCTCACTACATCCTGGGTCATCCTGAGCTGACGTGTACATCGAGAGGTGATGTAGAAGGTGGCCTGACGGAGGCCGCAGAGGGGAACACACCCCGATGGCCCATCAATGACCACGTGAGACAGTGGGAGCCAGGCAGACGTAAAACTGATGTCGTCATCTGATAGCTCGTCAAATCTGGTAATGCCTTCGCCAGTAGTGGCACACCCATGAAGTCGTCGACGCGGCAGAAAGTGGCTCGGCGAGTACTGTGGAGTA
Organism: Excoecaria cochinchinensis; assembly: GCA_947683425.1. Taxonomy (NCBI): domain Eukaryota; kingdom Viridiplantae; phylum Streptophyta; class Magnoliopsida; order Malpighiales; family Euphorbiaceae; genus Excoecaria; species Excoecaria cochinchinensis. Next base: position 6,695,964 of record CANTUQ010000020.1, read on the forward strand.
ACTCGAGGGGGTGGCTCAGACAGCATCTTCAGTTTCTCTTGCAGCCAAATTTGAAAAAATATATATATAAAAAAAAATAAGAAGAAAAAAGAAAAAGAAAGAAGAGAAGAAAAAGAAAAAAGAGGAAAAAAGCCGCTGGAGTAAGTAGGGTTTACTTCAGGCAAAAATAAGGCACAGGGTTGTGTGAAAATCCGAAAGGACGCACCTCCCGCTAAGAAAAGCTAGTGTGAAAATCCGAAAGGACGCACCTCCCGCTAAGAAAAGCTAGTGTGAAAATCCATAAGGGACACACTACCTTTAAAATAATGATGTACCTGGAGCAATAAGGGGCTGCCGGTAAAGATTATAGTGGATCCAGAGCTCACAGCGTCCAAGCCCAGAATGGTCTCAGCCAGAATGAGTGGCAAGGGTGATAATCCCAGATGAAAGTCGCCCAAGACTCCGAACAGGCGAGAGTCACCTGTCAAACAACCTAGAACAACAGTAAGGAAGTTCACCATGCAAAACAAGAATATAATGCTTACCCGTTAGGTGGGGATGTCGGTGAACTGATCCAGAACCCCGATCAGTGGCCCCAGAGCGAAGGAAGAGCCCGGAGGAATCAGCCGGACGGCCTCAGAAGAAGGTATGCCCAGGGCCATGGCTATGTCCCGGGTCTGAAATAGACTGCAGCGGGGGACGCAAGGCAGAGCACTAGGAGGGAACCAGGCTCCCAGAATGGTAGCTAACTCTTCAGGCAAAGGGCACAGTTCTTGGTAGGTGAAGCGGAAGACATGAAACCGGGGGTTCCAGAAGTGGGTCGCCGCCAGAAGGAGGTTTTGGTCGACTTTGACCCGGCACAGGTATTTCAGCCCGGACAGAGAGGAAAGGGCGCTTTCTTCCCAAGTGTGTTGTCATCTAAAATACGGTGCATCCTTTGGGCTAGAGAAGAAGACATATTGGGAGAGATGAAAGGCTCAAGATGTTGGAAAATGAAGAGACACAAGAAGAGCAAAAATTTTTTGAAAATTTATAGGGAAGTGTCATCGACGGCCTACCCGCCCCTGCACAGCGACGGCATGCCCGCCTATCCTTAGGGACGGCCTGCCCCCCTCTCCTAAGAGACGGCCTGCCTGTCGATACAGATCCACCTGGCAGACGTCAGCATTGCATTCATCACGCGCATTAACTTGCATTTATGGCGTGACAGACGGCCAGCCCGTTGGTCACGAAATTCTATATAAGGGCGAGTGACAGACGGTGCAAACGCTGCTGTCCCTTTCATTCCCTCTCTCAAACCGTTTTTTTTTTGCGTTTTTTAGCGGTTTTTCAAGCATTTCCTCTTATTTTTTCGCGATTTCTTCATATTTTCGCATTCTCTACTCACCGGGTGCTTGGATATTTATTTTTCTCCAGTTTCTACACTTTTCGCGACTACAAGTAAGTAAATAACTACTTTCTTTTGAATTTTATTTAATTTATTTCTCCATTTCTTCTTCTTTTAACTTTAGAAATGTTTAGAAAATTTTAGATGCCTTAGGAATTTAGGGAGAATGCTGCCCATTTTTCTTTATTATTTTAGTGCAATTAAACCTGAATTTTTGCATGATCACATAGAAATAGAATTTTTCTATAACTTTGGTGCTTTAGAAATAGACAGTTTCTAGCGCACTATTCTGTGTATATATTGCTTGTGAGGCCTGAGGCCATTATTTTGTGTTGTTGGGGACTCACCCTTGCCGGGGTGTGTCCCATTTACATGCGTATATTATTGTCGAGGCCTGAGGCCTATTTTGTTGCCTTTTTATGCAGGAGGTCGGGCATACTCCTGCCGGGGTGCTGCCCAAATTTTTATTATTTATTCTAGAATTGAATATTTTCATGTATAATGCATGCCTTGGGACCTAGAAAGCCCATTTCCTTTACTCGTTTCAAATTATTTTCATGCTAATTGCATATTGTTTTTGCCTTGATATGTGCAAAGCATGTGGGCAACCTTTGCCCTTTTCATTTATTATCAGTTTCTCTATTTAGTTTTCGGGCCACCATTGCCCTGGTGAGGCCCAAGTGGGCCATCCCCTTGAGAATAAGTCTAATAATACTTGTTTTATCAAATTTTCGCTATCTAATTTTTTCGTCTTTGCAGGATGCCTCCCAGACGTAGAGTACCGCAGGCCCAGCCAGATCGTAGTTCCGGATTGGATGGATGCTGAGTCAGCTCAGAGGTATGCTTCGGGCCAGCCGTTTTGTATCCCGGCCGTTCCTGGAGGCCCTAGGGATGGCCCCAGAGTTTGATTTGCTCGTCGAGGGTGCTGGGTGGACAGAGTTCCTTGAGCCCTCCTTCCAGACTTTTCCAGAGGCTACTCGCCAGGTCTTGGCCACTCTTCGCTACACCGATTTTCAGAGTGCAGATACCGACCCAGGGGTGGTTCAGTTTTGGTTCGACGGCGACCACTTCAGTATCACTAGACAGAGATTCGCTCAGGCCATGGGGCTCCCTACAGAGGAGGGGGTCGAGATCCCACGGCGAGCTGTTAGACGCGCCCATTGGGCGGCTATTGCCATACCGGGAGTGTTGTATGATCATGATATAGCAAAGAGCACCGTACTGGTGTCTCAGGCACTCCGGTATTTGCACAGAGTGTCCAGTTCGAACCTCGGTCGAGCTGGTAATCTAGGGTCGCTTAATGCGGCCGAGATCTGGAGCCTCTGGGCCATGGTGGCAGGCCAGCGTCTCAACATTAGCCATGAGATCTTCGCCAACTTGACGAGAGTCGGCAGAGGGCTGACACCTGTGGTGATAGTGGGAGGAGTTATCACCCGGCTACTTTTGAGGTTGGGAGTTGCCCCTGACAGGTTGAGAGGACCCTTGGAGGAGGGGATCCATGTAGACGCCGCAGCGGCAGTACAGATGGGGATGATCTCCCAGATATCAGGCCAGGCGGAGGCCTATAGGGTGTTGACCATTCATGAGACCCGGCGGATGTTCTCGCTTCCACCCTTGGGTCCAGATCCAGATCACCTGGAGCACCCAGAGGATCAGCCTCCACAGCCAGAGCCCCAACCTCAGCCCGAGCCTCAGCCAGAGCACCAGCCTCTACATCCAGAGCCAGAGCCTCAGCCTCAGACTGTGCCACCGCCGCAGCAGCAAGAGCAGCCCAGGACCCTATCGAACTTCGATATAGAGATCACGATGGATGATCTTTTTGCTGCCTCACCAGCATCCCGAGCACCGACTCTTATCCCATCGCCGGGCTTCAGAGTGCATAGGATTACTCACGGGCCCCCCGAGAGGTATCACCCTTATTCTAGAGGCGACCCGGGGGCATCCACCTCTACAGCACTGCCTCTAGAGCCACCACAACAGCAGCCAGCATAGCCCGACTTCTCTCAGCTCCTCACCTCCATGTTCGCAGCTTTAGAGCGACGACAGGATGAGAGGGACAGAGCTATTCATGAGAGGTTGGACCACCAGCAGGCTGCTATTCAGGAGCAGTCCCAGTCAGTGGAGCAGTTGGCCCGAGAGCAGGCTGGCTACATTGAGCATACTACGCGGGAGCAGGCTCGGGTTATGGATGCTTTCAGGGATGAGCAGGCTCGGGTCGTAGAGACCCTCAGAGGTGAGCAGTTGAGGCTGATTGAGCAGGTTGCTCAGGGTTAGAGGGAGCTCAGACAGCAACTCGCTCATGATTTGAGGACGTCACAGGACCAGGTGTCTCAGAGGGTTGACATGACCCTGCAGATGATTGACGAGTCACTTGACTCTCTGAGATCCCGCGTCCAGGCGATAGAGGGGATACTCCCACCTTTGTCTCAAACCATGAGGGAGTTCAGGGACCAGACAGAGCAGCGCCTAGAGCACATGAAGGGGGCCGCCAGCTAGCAGACCACTCAGTTGAGCAAGGCATTCAAGAAGTTGGGAGGCACAGTATCAGAGACATTGGAGTTCATCAGGACCTGCACCCAGCCTTTCTTAGATGGCCACGCTCAGATCCGATTCAGGCAGGCCCACGATGCCGAGGCAGGACCCTCCACAGCTCAGCCTCCACCTCCGGCACGGCCAGCTCCGCCTCCACCTCCGCCCGGGACAGTGCATATATCGGATGATGAGGGCCCTGATGAGCCCTCTGACTACACTCCTCTATGACGTTCAGGGAGTCATATTTTTTTTGTATATTTATACTTTGTATATACGTTGTACAAAATAGATATTTTTAGTGAAAAACTTTTATTTTCAAAATTTATGATTCATTCACATAGCAGATGAATATATACCTTCACAATCACTCATACTCTAAAACAAAAATGGTGAAAAAATGATGAATAACAACTCAATAAAAAAGAACAAATGAAACATGGCATAACAGATAAAAGCGAAAATCCCGCCATTAATAAAAAGGTTAAAAGATGACCACTTGAACATGAACTAACAAAACCTTTTATCACACAGGTACAGAGAATATCGCTTCACTTCAGATCGAAGCTGCAGTTAAAGAAACACTGCTCTTCACCAAACCGGGATTGTAGCCAAAGCCTGCTACATCTCACAGTTCGCGCGGCAGCCAGAGAGTGCTACGCACCTTGCAGATCGAATGGGGGTTAGCAAGGGAACTTTAGATCGAAGCTGCAGTTAAAGAAACACTGCTCTTCACCAAACCGGGATTGTAGCCAAAGCCTGCTACATCTCACAGTTTGCGCGGCAGCCAGAGAGTGCTACACACCTTGCAGATCGAATGGGGGTTAGCAAGGGAACTTCAGATCGAAGCTGCAGTTAAAGAAACACTGCTCTTCACCAAACCGGGATTGTAGCCAAAGCTTGCTACATCTCACAGTTCGCGCGGCAGCCAGAGAGTGCTACGCACCTTGCAGATCGAATGGGGGTTAGCAAGGGAACTTCAGATCGAAGCTGTAGTTAAAGAAACACTGCTCTTCACCAAACCGGGATTGTAGCCAAAGCCTGCTACATCTCACAGTTCGCGCGGCAGCTAGAGAGTGCTACGCACCTTGCAGATCGAATGGGGGTTAGCAAGGGAACTTCAGATCGAAGCTGCAGTTAAAGAAATACTGCTTTTCACCAGATCAAGTCAGTAGTTAGAGAATGCTACGTCTCACCAACACCTACAAGTCGAGACGAGATTGGTAGGGGTATCTTCGCATCGCCGAACAGACCGAGACGAGGTCTACCCAGATAAAGGCGCGAAAGGTAAGAACCGTCGCATGTACGCCTTCTTTCTTTCTGTCATTTCTCTGAGTTTTGGCTTCTCTAGGCACTCGTGCACTAGTCTTCCCAAAACTGGGGGCAACTGTAAGCACCGTGTCCCGGAGCGGTCCGGATCAGAGGTTACCCTGTGATGAAATCAGTATCCTAGCCTGTATAAATGGTTTGGATTTGGGGGTTTTAGTCCTGCGTTCCACGAGAAATGAGTCTTTTTACCTTTCGTAGGTAGAGGGGGAGAAAATGGGGGTTTTTTCGAGTCAAAAAGCTTTTTTTCCTCCACGGACGGCCAGCCTGTCTGTGAAGTCAGCCCGTCGCTTGGGGTCACCGACGGCTTGTGGTATTTTTCGACGCCCGTCGGAAAGTCACCGCCCCTGTCAGAACGCCGCCTGGTTTCCCAGAGTATGCAACCTTTCTAACGCCCGTCAGTGGATGTGGTAGGGCCGTCAGACGAATCCTTATGTCAGAAGGATTCTTCCGACGCCTGCCTCTATACACCGACGCCCGTCGGTCGTGTCTGGCTTATAAAAGCTCCGAATTTTCAATAGAAAACGGTTCCAAAACTTTTTGAAGAGGGGAAACTCTGCCCAAATTCAAGCATATTTTCTCTCTCTTCCAGCAAACACATTTCATAAAGAAATTTATTTCAAAAGAGGATCAAATCCATCAAAAGGGACTAAAAATGAATTAGTTTTCCTTTAGATTTTGATTCCAAATACAATACTTTGAAGGTTTGAGAAGGAAGTAATCTGATTTCCTCTTTTTCAATCCTTCATCTTGCTTTTCGTGGAACACGCGGGGCTCTAATCAACACAAGAATTTCACCCAAAGCGATTATCTGAGGGTAAATATTCCGGATTCCTTCTCCATATCATTACTTGATTTTATTGTAAAATCTCTTTTTGGCCTTAAAAGGATTTTTTCTCTTTCTATTTTTTCGGAGACAGTGGTGACCGACGGGTCATCTCTATCACTGACGCCCGTCGGTCACCTCATCTACAGACGCCCTCCTTTTGAGTGACAGACGGACATGTCGGTCATCTTGACTGACGCCCGTCGGTCACCTAAAAGAGGCCGTCGGTGGGTCTGTCTCTTCCCTTTTAAACGATTTTCTATCTTTTTCAAGTCCCTTTGGATTCCCACATATTGATTGTATGTATATTGACATCTTTTAACTTTCTATGAGTGTATATTGATTCTCTTGGACTATCCCGAGCTTGAGCGGCTACCTACTATATTCGAAGGATTTTCGTCCAGTTTAGTTTCCTAATCCTTTTGATTATTTCCTTCATTTGTTATTCATTGATTATTCTATGTATATGGATGTACTCTTTTCATATCTCATTAATGTATAAAAATGACTCAATGTTTTATATTCAATAAAATGAGGTTTACACAAAGGCAAAGGGGTCCAATGCCCCATTTTTATCCAATAAAAATTATCACGAACAAAAATATCCAATTTTGATAATGATGCATGCGAGGACCAAAGTCCTCAAAACAAACAATGCCCCGATTCGTGTATATATCGCACATTTATAAAGGGAGTTGTATTCCGCTCCTTGTATTATTGTAATTTATCCTCTTTTGATATTTACTTGCTCATTTATGGCTTTCCAAACATGAATAAATGCGCCTTTAATAAATTGCATCGTGTGGAGGGAGAGCGAATTAATGATAATTTAAAATTTGATCATAAAGTAATCGAGGTAGAAATAGATGAGAAATCCCGGACCCGGCTCTGGTCTTTGGGCTCAAAGAGGCTAGAGGTCTACCCTCCAAGACACCTTTTTGTGCCACGAGACTTTAGCGCTAATCCTAGGCTCCTTAGGGCGAGAAGTTTACCTTCAAGGACCCCTCTAGCTGGCCCAAAATGGATACCAAGCGCAGTCTTAGACTCTCCGAGGCATGAGTAACTTTCCCAATGTTCTATTGGGTGGCGACTCCATGAAACCTCCTTGTTGCCCAACATAGACGCACTTGCGATTTATTGCAAGCTGTCAACGGACCCACAAATGCCCCGATCGCCCTCGTGCGGGCGGTCCCATGGGCGGCCGCGGGGATCTGGCGCGCGTCACAGCAGGCAAGGAGATGTATGTTACTATTGGAATATTTATGATAATTTTTACTCAATCCGAGCACATTTAGCATCTGTTGATGCAACCTCAAGGTCCCCAATGAAGAAAAGGATTTTGTCCAGTGGACCTTGGCACCACGATTCCTCATCTTTCATTGATCTATCTCCCACAAGATGCCCTATCGAACTACGAGGAATAATAGCGGTCCTTTTACTTTGTCTCCTCAAACCCAAATATCGTTGGATTTCTCCTTGGTGAACAAGGTAGTAGTCACCACCTTCTTTGATTATTTTCAACCCCCTGCTCGTGCAAATTAGCGGCACTATACATTCGGTCAAGGTGCGAGTACAATTCTTATCAATTTTCAGACACTGCAAATCATACTGACAAATATTTGCTCCATCTATATGCACTACAAGAAAAATAGCTTTTCCCGACGGAAATTCCCGACGGAAAATAAGGAATTTCCATCGGGAAACTAAATTGCCGACGAAAATTCATTCCGTCGGCAATTTAGTCGTAGGCAAATTTCCCGACGGAAAAAAAATTTCCGTCGGTAAATTTACCGACGGAAATTAAATTTCCGTCGGTAATTACCGACGGAAATTGGTAAAATTACCGACGGAAATTGATTTTCCGTCGGTAATTCCCGACGGAAATTTAATTTCCGTCGGGAAATTTTACAAATTAAAAAAAAATAATAATAATAACAATACAAATTATAAATAAATAATAATAATAATAACAATACAAATTATAAATAAATAATAATAATAACAATACAATTAACATAAATAAATAATAATAATAACAATACAAATTATAAATAAATAATAATAATAACAATACAATTAACATAAATAAATAATAATAATAATAACAATACAAATTATAAATAAATAATAATAATAACAATACAAATTAACATAATAATAATAACATGTTGAATAATAATAATAATAATATGTTGAATAATAATAATAACTAAAATTAACACTAATTAACAATAATAATCATAATATGAAAAATTCTATTAATAAATTTAATAACAATAAAGTTTTAAGAAATATAAATTTAAACAATAATTAAAATTTACCAATATTCATCTAACATAAATAAAATAATAATAATATTAATAATAATAATAATTCTTATTATACCCAATTAACAATAGTAATAATAATAATAATAATAATAATAATAATAATAAATAAAAGAGAGAGGCAGATCGGTACCTGGCACCGGAGGAGGAGGAGAGGTGGTCGGCGGCGACTGGGCAGAGGGCAGAAACGGGGAGAGGAGAGGGAGGAGAGAGAAAGAGAGAGAGAGAGAAAGAGAGAAAGAGAGAAGGGAAGGAGGAGCGGGAAAAGAGGGAGGGAGGGGAGGGAGGGGAGGCCGATCGGCGCCGGAGGGAGGGGGAGGGGCGGTGGTCGGCGGCGACTGGGCAGAGGGCAGAAACGGGGAGAGGAGAGGGAGGAGAGAGAGAGAGAGAGAGAGAGAGAAAGAGAGAAGGGGAGGAGCGGGAAAAGAGGGAGGGAGGGGAGGGAGGGTGCGCCGATCGGCGCCGGAGGGAGGGGGAGGGGCGGTGGTCGGCGGCGGCTGGGCAGAGGGAGGAGAGACGGGGCGAGGAGAGGGAGAAGAGAGAAAGAGAGAGAAGAGAGAGAGAGAGAAAAAAAGAGAGGGAAATGAATTTTAATTTAACTTTAGCGACGGAAAGCATCTTCCGTCGCTAAAAAAAGGGAGGGAAATGAAATTTAATTTAACTTTAGCGACGGAAAGCATATTCCGTCGCTAAAAAGAGAGGGAAATTAATTTTTTTTATCTTTAACGACGGAAACCATAATCCGTCGCTAAAAATAGCGACGGATTATTCAAACCGTCGCTAATTTTAGCGACGGTTTTTTTACTCCGTCGCTAAAAATACAATTAAGTTTTTTTTTATTATTTTCAGCGACGGAAACTAATTTCCGTCGCTATTTTTAGCGACGGTTTATAAAAACCGTCGCAAATATCGGTCGGCAATTTTGGTGGGAAAACTTGGCGCCATTTTTAGCGACGGATTTTATTTTCCGTCGCTATTTACCGACGGAAATTGAATTCCGTCGCTAATTAGCGACGGACAATAAAATCCGTCGCTATTTAGCGACGGAAATGACTCCGTCGCTAAATTTCCGTCGCTATTTTGTCACTTTCTTGTAGTGATGATTCACAAACTTTTTGCTTCATTTTTGTTTTGTTTGTCTGAAGCAAGGTTTTGAATTCACAAGCTTACAATTCTGGAGAAAACTCCAATACTATAAAGCTATAGCTCACCGATATGTGATGCACACTTAACGCAATTGTTTTATGAAGATATGCGTAGGCTGAGAAAAAGCCTGAGAACCTTTTTCCTTCAAAATTGAAAAGCGCTTGAGATCCATTTGATCTTAGAAATTGCCTGTTCTCCACCAGGATATAGTAAAACTATAGCAAAGTAATTGCAAATAAAACCTTGGTGGTACTCAAATAAAATACAATAGGAAGTCAAAAGATATTGATTTTGGATTATAAGGGTTAAAATTATCCCATAAAATTCGACGAAAATTGGACAGTCCCTTGAAATTTCCAAGAAATCCACACATTCTAAAAATGGATTCTAAACTATATTTGCAAACTGAGAATATCATTTTTCATTCTAAGTTCATTGCCCCATAGCCAAAATTGCAAACACAAGATTAGCCTATCTAAATTTGTGCATGCACTTTATCCATCCATGTCCGAAGCATTAAGCATTCAATCAATATATGTTTGTGAAGATGCAATTAGGAGTATCCGTCATATGGGCATAACTTCAATATATAAAATAAGATATGGATTTCAACTTACAATCCAACGCGATCACAACGATCTTGCACCTCATACACATCTTTCCATGATTTTGAGTCAATAGGAGCAAAGAATGAAGCTCGATCTCCTCCCCATCTATCCTTGAAAAGATTTGACCATAGATCATTGTCTGACGCCAATGACTTCCACTTCTTGCACACTTTACAAGAGAAAAAAAGTTGCAATGTCAATAATATTTTACTAAAATCAAGTTAATCCAGCAAAATAAGGAGGGGTTAAAAAGACAAACTAATATGATGCAATTCCCACATAAAAAACTAAGAGCTATAAGTTCCAAAGTTACAGAAAGGGAATTAATATATTATTCTTTTCTCTATGAATGTTTAGATCCTCCATAGATGTATTTTAATTATGGCCATGCTTAAAAAAGATAATAAATTGACAAATAGTCTCTTCTGTAGCTGCATCCTGCATTCATGGTAGTACAAGAACTGAAAGACATTAATAAATAAAGGATAATACATCATTTTTTCCCGAACTAACACCTTTTACCAAATTAATTTTTTAAATTAATCAAGTAACGAATAACCCTTAAACTTGTTTAAAATATAAATAATATCCAAATAATATTAAAAATAATAGTATCCCTTATTAAAAAAAATTATCAGATGTGGTTTTCACACAATTTTTAATAAGTTTACACCCGAAGTTTAGAGAGAATTCATGTATTATTCCATAAATAAATGATAATAAAAGAATCCATAAAAAAAAAAGTGATAATAAAAGAAGAGGTAAAGAGGGTTTGAAAAACAAAATTGGCCAAACTCAACAAGCAATCAACATAATTATTAAAGTTAGATCATCTTCTTAAAAAAAAAGGGAACTATTTTGCAAGATTTAATTGAAGTTCAGAAGGCTGGAGCAATAAGACAGCTGAAAATACACTTAAACCAGTGGCCAATATCATCAATCAGCAATATCTATCTGATGGGATATGCCATTATCTTTCAGCATGATTGAATTACTTCTTTTACCGGACTATAATTTCACAATTCAAGAAGGTATCTAAAAAAATTTGTCAAAATTTCCAGAAAAAAAAACTTGTCCAGAATTGAAAACCCAGCAAGTCAAATATGACAAATTTGATATGGGGTACTTAAAAAAAAATTAAATCAAAGAGAACCAAAATTAGAATGAATGGAGTAATTTGACCTAGTTGAGCAGTTGCGAGATTGTGGTGATCCAACCAATAAAAAATCTTGAGGCAGAGATCTGCTGGGAAAGTGAATGCCCGTTGGAGTATGATTTTGGAGGATGTAGACACCGGGTCCCGAGTCCGGCATAAAATGAAAATGGTGATTTTTGATCCTTGATTATTCCCTCCGAAAAAAAAATGGAAAAAATAATATATAATAAATATGTGTGTGAAATTAAAAATTAATTAGTTAATGTAGTTAGTTACTTGAGTAATTAATATTATTGTGTGATTAAAGTGCATGTGTAATTAAAGTTTAAAATGTATAATTAATTAGATAAATATTTATATATATATATATGTGATAATTTAAATGGATTAAATGTTTAATTAATTAGATAAATTATATATCAAGTGGATTAATTATATTAATGTGTGATGTTTAATTAATATGTAATGTTTAAATTAATTAATTAATGTGTGTTATTTGAATTAAGAAAAGGAGGGAATTATGGAGGAAATTACCATGTGCACCCTTAGCCCTAATTTGAGGGTATAAATAGAAAATGATGAGCAAAAACAAGGGGGGCTCTCTCGGCTGAACGAAAAAATGGATGAAGAAATTGAAAGAAAATTGAGAAAATAAGAAAAAGAGAGAACAAGAGAGAGCAAGGGGCTCGGCAGATAAAGAAAGAAGACCAAAAAAAAAGAAAAAAAAAGAGAGAAAGAAAAGAAAGAGAGAGCAGAGGGAAGCCGAGACCCAGAAAATCAAAGAAAAGAAAAGGAAAAGAGAGAAAATCAAAGGAATAGGAAGTGAGAGCAAAGAAAAACACAAAGGGACATTAAAGACACAAATAAATCAAACCAAAAGAAGGAAAAAGCCAAAGAAATCAAGGAAAGGAAAAGAAGACCCAGGGGAGACGGAGACGACGTCGGCGCCGGGGAGAAAAGAGAAAAAGAGGAAGAAAAGAAGGAGGCAGCGCCGGCCACCTGCGGCTGAGGGGGACCACACGCGCGGCGGCGCTGCCATCGGGGGGTCTGGGCGCTTCTTCCGGTGGTCGTCCGCCACCGTCACTCGCCGGGGAAGGCCTCGTCGGAGGAGAACGCCGAAAGTAAACAAAAGAGGCTCCGACGCGATTTTCGGTCAGATCCGACGACGTTCCGGCGCGTGGCCACCGGATCCGGACTCCCGACGAGGCGATCTACGAGGCGGCGAGGGAGGTGTCGTCAACCGCCGCTCCGGCGGCCCTCTGGTGACTTCTCTCTCTCATTTTATATTATTATTATTAATATATTTATTATTTATTATTATTATTATTTATTATTATTATTATTTATTTAATATTCTGTTTTTATTATTTATTTAATTTTTTGTGTTATAGTAATATTATTATTATTAATATATTTATTATTTATTGTTATTATTATTATTTATATTATTATTATTATTATTATTATTATTATTATTATTATCATTAATATTATTATTATTATCTAATTTGTGTTAAATTTATGTATATTATTATTTAATTGATTTGTGATTATTATTATTTAATTTTATGTTTTATTATTATTATAATTATTGATTATTGTTATAATTGTTGTTAATATGATTATCATTTTTTAATATATTATTATTATTGTGGTATTGTATTATTATTGACATTTATTATGTTTATTATAATTAATATTTACTATTATCATTATATTTATTTAGTATTATCTATTATTATTGATTATTATTAATATTGAGATTATATTATTGTTATTGTTGTGTGAATATTATTATATTGTTGATATTATGATTATTGTCATATTAATATTATATCATTTATTATCCTCAATGTTATTATTTTATGTTTAATGCATTTCATAATTATTATTATTGTTAATATATTATTATAACTTGGTTCATATCTATTATTATTTTATAATATTGTTGTTTATATTATTATTATTATTATTGGCTTTTATCACTATAATTGTCATTTACATGCATTAATCTCATTTCCACCACACCAAATTAAATATCAATTATTTAATTATTTATTCATTCATTTACTTATCATTAATTTAATTTAATCAATTATTAACATTAATTATTTTCTTCAATTTATTCTATTCAATTACTTATCTATTTATATATTTGTTTATTTATTTATCCATTACTAACTGATATTGATTTTGTGTTATGATTGTAACCACGAGTGGCACATGGCTGGGGTACGGTTGAGGTAGGTAAATTAAGATTTATTTATCATTTATTATTTGAGAAATATGCAATTACTATTTTATTGTATTTTATGTATTTGCGGTATGTAATAATAAAATGATTTTCGACCGCTCTTAAAAAGAACCACCACACAAATGTTTTCTACCAAAATGAAATTTGTTAATAAAATTGGACCAATGTCCCGATTTTCACCCCAAAGCAAAGGTCGATTTGAGAACTCAAAACTTTTCATAAAAAGTAATTGGGAACCAATGTTCCCGCCTAAAAGAATAGCCCGATTTATGTATGTATTTTTATTATTTTTTATTGTTTCATATTTGTTTTTAGATAATTATAGTTATATTTTATTTACTGCTTTTTTATACGTGCTTGTAATGCGCTTTAATTTTATTGTATAATTTGCATGTGAGAGAAGAGATAAAATAATTCATCTTAAAAACCCATTCACATAATATTAAACAAATGTATGAATAAGAGTGAGGTCCCAAACTCTCTCTGGTTTTGGCCTCATAAGGTTAGAATTACTTTTCCGATGTGTTATCGGGTGGCGACTCCATGATCCTGCCTTATGGTAGCCCGATAGACGGTGAGGTCGTCTACAGTGGCGACTCCACTGGGGATATCATGAGATTTTGCTCCGAAAGTACCTTTGGTTAATCTAATGTAAATGGGTGTAGGATCAAGAAATTTTATCCCTTTTCGAAAAATTGCATTGCATCATGCTAGAGCCTTAGAATTATGTTAGTTTGGTCCCTCTATTAGCCCCGGTGCGTTCCTGAAGCACGACCTCATTTTCACTCAATTTGGGGAAGTGTTAAGGATAATCACCAGCCCAAGCCTCGTGCCATCAATTGGTATATCAAATGGTGACCCGGCTGGTCTAGACCAGTTGGCAGGGATCACGCTTGGGTAGCCCTAAAGCAACACCACCTTGACCAAAGCTCATATAATGGCAATAGATACTTCCCCTAGGTGGTATGTACCTTAATACAGTGCTTGCTACGTGGGTCATCGTGTATTAAACAAGATCAAACAAATTAAGTGGTCTTCTATGGAAAGCTTTAAAGCTTCGATAACCTCACCTTAATTTGGTTGAAGTGTCCAAATACACAATGGCCAAAAATCATATGTGTGCGCATCTTGAGAGACGTCATGCTCTAACACGCTCTTTGGGTTTCCCGTTGATCCATGGGTCAAGCCTACCTAGGAAGAGACCGCACGACCTCCTGTGTGAGAGAGAAACGGTTGGGAGGAACTTTCTTCTTGTGTGTGTATTCGTGCTCGTGCATTATTTCTTTCTTTCATGAACAATAGTAAAAAAAGGCATGTGTATTTTTTCTCATGTATAATAATAGAATCTGTGCACTTTGTATATAAAATTGCTTGTATCATAATTTGTGAATATAAATATAACACGTTTGTCATGCATGCACATAATAATGCTTGTTGCAATACATACATATTAACATTCTTTATGACATCAATTGTGCGCCATTATCTGTATATACAGCATACATCATCGGATGTACATATTAACATGCATTATAGCAAGTATAGGCATACTGTCCCCATGACACAAAAAAAAAAGAAAATCAAATCAAAAAAAAAAATGCATTCACCATGTGTCATAGCATGTACATATCCGTATGCCCACATTACACATGTACATTAACATTGCGCCCTGGAACATACATATACTGTTGCATGTCATAGTGTGCACACATTAGCATACTTTATTAGACTAGACATCAAACATAGAAAATACCTTGCATTTTTCACATTGTATACCATATCATGAACATGTATTATCATACATGAATTATGTCATGTACATATAACTTCTTCATCATGCATGTTAATCATTGTATATACCAATGCATGTCTTGAATGCTCATACCATGTAAATACGCATACTTTGTGAACGCTATTTGTTTCGTGCAGACACTTTCATTGCATACCTCGTATTGCATGCATACTCCACTCACTGCACACAATCATTCTTATGTTGTGTCCCATCTCATGTGCATTATCTGTATATGTTTTGCACTTCTATATATGTGAGTTTTGCCACTCCTCTCGACTCATTGGTGCATATTACCATGCTAGGTCGTCTTCACCTTACATCATGCATTCGTATCTTGTCTAAATCATGCCATGTTCACATGCACCATGTATCATGAACATTCATCCCCATACTGTGCCATAGGTCGTACTCATGCTTTCATCGTATACATGTACATTGCAAAGTTATGCATGCACGTCATTTATCATGCAGTGTTTACACACATTTTTTTCGCTGGTGTTTTACACACACACATCTTGCACATATTTCATGTACGCGTTTTTATACAAAGATTTTTACACATGTTTCGCACATACAGTTCCTTACACGCATTGCTAATATACATGACGCTATTGCATATGCCATTCAATATACATGATTTTTAACGCATAGTTTGTGCATATTCAAAAGAAAAAGAATGAAAAAAAAGAGCTTTTGTGCCTACACGATTTTTTGTGCATATACATTTTTTAGAGTAAAAATATTTTTTGTGTTAAGCTGTATCCTAAAATGCTGATATGTTTGTACCTCATTAAGGTACCTCTGACTCACAGTTTGACTCTGCCTAAGTAGTTCTCAACTATGAATGGATTTGATCTTAACTCTAGAAATCTGAGTTTTATTCCACTTTGAATTAAGTAAGAGGTATATATGTTTGATCTTTAAGAGCTGGATCACGTGAAGATATTTGACCATACCATGTGATTTCTAAATTTTGAGCACTTTTGGCCCGTTTTTGAAAACAAAACTGAAAAAAAAACTAGTTGCAATTAGGGGATTGGATGAAAACGCACTAAGAGCACTAGAACCTTTCCGATTACCCGTCAAAGCGACTCGTCGATAAGGCTGAATCTAGAAAATGATTTAGGCACCATTTCTTTGTATAGATCTCTAAATGACCATTTTCTACCCTCGTTTTATAATCGCTTGCTAGCCCGTTGAGCCTTTATTTTGGTATGCTAAATGCGTGCCAGTTTTGTTGTTACACACATTAAAATTACCTTTCGCTTAAAATGATTTTGGCTTCCCCTTAGAAGAATGGCCGCTCTAGTAAAGATGGATGCACATTACGATATTCTCTTGAGCTATCAAAAATTTGCCCCGATGAAAATGGGTCTACATTTCGAGAAGAGAATCTCAGTCATCGATAATGTTGTGGGTTGAAATCACCCTGATAAGAATGGGTCTGCACATCGAGAAGGGAATTTTGATCATTGACAATTTTTTGAGCTATCAATAATCACCCTGATAAGAATGGGTTTACCCCTTGGGAAGCGAAATTTTCAATCATCGATAATTTTTGGTCAACACTTCTGGAAAGGGGTTTGAATCATCGATAAACTTTTTGTGTAGTTAGAGACATGAGCTTGCGAAACCGAAAAAAAAAAGAAAGCAAAGAAGAAAAAAGAAAAAAAAAAGAAGAAATATGGTAGGGTCCAAGATAGTACCCCTTGACGAGTTCGGTGGTTATCTTTTTAACTAAATTTTTATGCTAAGCTTGATAAGATCAAGTATTACCAAATTCAAATTCAAGAGTATCTAGATAGTATACAATTGGGATTGGGAATGGTCCTTCCATCCGTCGAATGAACGCTGCGGCCATTTTTCTCTAGCGACCTGATCCTCCTTTGATAGCCAATTACCTAAGCCTAACGTTACAACCAAAGTAAGACCTCTTGATTCTTGGTTCGGCCTTATCTAATTAGCGGAGATGACCTTCTAATAAGGTTTGGTACGTAGGAAGAGGCATCTGGTGTTTCTTGAGCTTCAAGCGAGAAGCCATGAGTGCATTTATGTATTCGAGTTGAGTCTCGTTCCCGACATTGCATCTAGAATTTACTTTTGAAAAATGAAAAATCTTGTTTTGGCCTTTTGCACATACACACAGAGGTTGCGTGGTTTGCCTCGTATTCACATGTTGATTTAGTAAACATCGATACTTACATGTTTACTTTCTTGCACTTCATTGGGAATGACTCCTGAATTCTTTTGCTGAGATTGAATCAGTTGAGAATGTGGTTCATTCAGTACGCTAAAAGGCAGATAGAAACTCGAGTTTGGGGTACCTGATAGGTTGCACTCATCTTACAATCTTGGGGTATCTCTTATCACTACTCATGAAAATGACGCTTTGCATATACTCCCAGCAGCATTCTTTGTACATATGCTTTCTGCAAATGTTTTTACACATAACTGTAGCAAACATTCTCATAAATTGTGGTGCATGTATAATTTTTGGTGCATGTCTTTTGGCACAAGTTCTTCAGCGAATATATTTCATAGGTGCTTTTAATGCACACGGTTCTTCACGGGCATGTCGTTTGCATGCATCCACATTTTTCGCATGCATTCA
Source organism: Excoecaria cochinchinensis (assembly GCA_947683425.1). NCBI lineage: Eukaryota > Viridiplantae > Streptophyta > Magnoliopsida > Malpighiales > Euphorbiaceae > Excoecaria > Excoecaria cochinchinensis. The sequence continues at coordinate 6,713,905 of CANTUQ010000020.1, forward strand.
ATACACATATATATGATTTTTTCTGCATATGTTTCATACACATAGTTGTATGTGCACACATCACACACACCCAATTCCCTACATAGCTTTCATGTATATAACATATCCCACCTATCTTTGCATATGATTCTTTTCATCTATGCCTATGAACGACTCTTTATCCTTGTCACATGCATGAACATTTGCATATATGTTGCATACATAATCCCTTTGTATATATTTCTCATGTTGAACCTTTGCATGTTTTTCCTCTTTTATGATCATCTGAAAACATGTTAGAATGACGATTCCATGACCTTCCACATGAATGCAAGCCATCGACATATATGTATTTCAGGATCATAGTCCTTTGCATATCATTTCATAAACGCATATCCTTTCACATGCATTCCATGCATACATGGTGCTTGACGCTCATTAGATAGTGTACATCAGTCGCATGTCGACAAGCTGACGTTTCTCAAGCCCCCCAGGGGGCAAATTAACTCCCTTTAAGTCCTTCTAAAGGCATCCTCAGAACATTATTTTCAAGTCCTTTTTTAGAAGGCATTCTCATGACGTCATCTTCAAGTCCTTTTTCAGAAGGCATCATCGATCTCCTCAAAAATTTATCTTCAAGTCCTTGCTCAAAAGGCATTCCCAGTCTCTTCGGAGCATTACTTTTAAGTCCATGTCCAACAGGCACCCCCAATCTCCTCAAAAACTTATCTTCAAGTCCTTGCTCAAAAGGCATTCCCAGTCTCTTCGGAGCATTACCTTTAAGTCCTTGCACAAAAGGCATTCCCAGTCTCTTCGGAGCATTATATTTAAGTCCTTTTTTTTAGAAGGCATCTTTGTCCAACAGGCATCTTCAATCTCTTTAAAACATTATCCTTAAGTCCTTCTTTAAAGGCATTCTCAGTCTCTTCGGAGCATTATCTTTAAGTCCTTCTTTAAAGGCACTCTCAGTCTCTTCGGAGCATTATCCTTAAGTCCTTCTTTAAAGGCATTCTCAGTCTCTTCGGAGCATTATCTATAAGTCCTTCTTTAAAGGCATTCTCAGTCTCTTCGGAGCATTATCTGTAAGTCCTTCTTTAAAGGCATTCTCAGTCTCTTCGGAGCATTATCCTTAAGTCCTTCTTTAAAGGCATTCTCAGCCTCTTCGGAGCATTATCCTTAAGTCCTTATTTAAAGGCATTCTCAGTCTCTTTAGAGCATTATCTTTAAGTCCTTCTTTAAAGGCATTCTCAGTCTCTTCGGAGCATTATCTGTAAGTCCTTCTTTAAAGGCATTCTCAGTCTCTTCGGAGCATTATCCTTAAGTCCTTCTTTAAAGGCATTCTCAGTCTCTTCGGAGCATTATCCTTAAGTCCTTCTTTAAAGGCATTCTCAGTCTCTTCGGAGCATTATCTTTAAGTCCTTCTTTAAAGGCATACTCAGTCTCTTCGGAGCATTATCTTTAAGTCCTTCTTTAAAGGCATTCTCAGTCTCTTCGGAGCATTATCCTTAAGTCCTTCTTTAAAGGCATTCTCAGTCTCATCGGAGAATTATCCTTAAGTCCTTCTTTAAAGGCATTCTCAGTCTCTTCGGAGCATTATCCTTAAGTCCTTCTTTAAAGGCATTCTCAGTCTTTTCGAAGTATTATGTTTTAAGTCCTCCGAGGAGGCAAAATCTCAAAGTCCTCTGAGGAGGCAAAATCCTAAGTTCCTTTGAGGAGGCAAAATTCTCCAAGTCCTCTGAGGAGGCAAAATCTTAAAGTCCTTTAAGGAGGCAATTCTCAAAGTCCTTTAAGGAGGCAAAATCTGAAAGTCTTCTGAGGAGGCAAATTCTTCAAGTCCTCTGAGGAGGCAAAATCTTGAAGTCCTCTGAGGAGGCAAATTCTGAAAGTCATATGAGGAGGTAAATTCCCCAAAGTCCTCTGAGGAGGCAAATTCTCAAAGTCCTCTGAGGAGGCAAATTCCCCAAAGTCCTCTGAGGAGGCAAAATCTTGAAGTCCTCTGAGGAGGCAAATTCTCAAAGTCCTTTGAGGAGGCAAAATCTGAAAGTCCTCTGAGGAGGCAAATTCTTCAAGTCCTCTGAGGAGGCAAAATCTTGAAGTCCTCTAAGGAGGCAAATTCTGAAAGTCCTTTGAGGAGGCAAATTCCCCAAAGTCCTTTGAGGAGGCAAAATCTTGAAGTCCTCTGAGGAGGCAAATTCTCAAAGTCCTCTAAGGAGGCAAATTCCCCAAAGTCCTCTGAGGAGGCAAAATCTTGAAGTCCTCTGAGGAGGCAAAATTTGAAAGTCCTCTGAGGAGGCAAATTCTTCAAGTCCTCTGAGGAGGAAAAATCTTGAAGTCCTCTGAGGAGGCAAATTCTGAAAGTCTTCTAAGGAGGCAAATTCCCCAAAGTCCTCTGAGGAGGCAAATTCTCAAAGTCTTCTGAGGAGGCAAATTCCCCAAAGTCCTCTGCAGAGGTAAAATCTTGAAGTCCTCTGAGGAGGCAAATTCTCAAAGTCCTTTGAGGAGGCAAAATCTGAAAGTCCTCTGAGGAGGCAAATTCTTCAAGTCCTCTGAGGAGGCAAAATCTTGAAGTCCTCTGAGGAGGCAAATTCTGAAAGTCCTCTGAGGAGGCAAATTCCCCAAAGTCCTCCGAGGAGGCAAAATCTTGAAGTCCTCTGAGGAGGCAAATTCTCAAAGTCCTCTGAGGAGGCAAATTCCCCAAAGTCCTCTGAGGAGGCAAAATCTTGAAGTACTCTGAGGAGGCAAAATCTGAAAGTCCTCTGAGGAGGCAAATTCTTCAAGTCCTCTGAGGAGGCAAAATCTTGAAGTCCTCTGAGGAGGCAAATTCTAAAAGTCTTCTGAGGAGGCAAATTCCCCAAAGTCCTCTGAGGAGGCAAATTCTCAAAGTCCTCTGAGGAGGCAAATTCCCCAAAGTCCTCTGAGGAGGCAAAATCTTGAAGTCCTCTGAGGAGGCAAATTCTCAAAGTCCTTTGAGGAGGCAAAATCTGAAAGTCCTCTGAGGAGGCAAATTCTTCAAGTCCTCTGAGGAGGCAAAATCTTGAAGTCCTCTGAGGAGGCAAATTCTGAAAGTCCTCTGAGGAGGCAAATTCCCCAAAGTCCTCTGAGGAGGCAAAATCTTGAAGTCCTCTGAGGAGGCAAATTCTCAAAGTCCTCTAAGGAGGCAAATTCCCCAAAGACCTCTGAGGAGGCAAAATCTTGAAGTCCTTTGAGGAGGCAAAATCTGAAAGTCCTCTGAGGAGGCAAATTCTTTAAGTCCTCTGAGGAGGCAAAATCTTGAAGTCCTCTGAGGAGGCAAATTCTGAAAGTCTTCTGAGGAGGCAAATTCCCCAAAGTCCTCCGAGGAGGTAAATTCTCAAAGTCATCTGAGGAGGCAAATTCCCCAAAGTCCTCTGAGGAGGCAAAATCTTGAAGTCCTCTGAGGAGGCAAATTCTAAAAGTCCTTTGAGGAGGCAAAATCTGAAAGTCCTCTGAGGAGGCAAATTCTTCAAGTCCTCTGAGGAGGCAAAATCTTGAAGTCCTCTGAGGAGGCAAATTCTGAAAGTCCTCTGAGGAGGCAATTTCCCCAAAGTCCTCTGAGGAGGCAAAATCTTGAAGTCCTCTGAGGAGGCAAATTCTCAAAGTCCTCTGAGGAGGCAAATTCCCCAAAGTCCTCTGAGGAGGCAAAATCTTGAAGTCCTCTGAGGAGGCAAAATCTGAAAGTCCTCTGAGGAGGCAAATTCTTCAAGTCCTCTGAGGAGGCAAAATCTTGAAGTCCTCTGAGGAGGCAAATTCTGAAAGTCTTCTGAGGAGGCAAATTCCCCAAAGTCCTATGAGGAGGCAAATTCTCAAAGTCCTCTGAGGAGGCAAATTCCCCAAAGTCCTCTGAGGAGGCAAAATCTTGAAGTCCTCTGAGGAGGCAAATTCTCAAAGTCCTTTGAGGAGGCAAAATCTGAAAGTCCTCTGAGGAGGTAAATTCTTCAAGTCCTCTGAGGAGGCAAAATCTTGAAGTCCTCTGAGGAGGCAAATTCTGAAAGTCCTCTGAGGAGGCAAATTCCCCAAAGTCCTTTGAGGAGGCAAAATCTTGAAGTCCTCTGAGGAGGCAAAATCTCAAAGTCCTCGGCAAATTCTCAAAATCCTCTGAGGAGGCAAATTCTCCAAGTCCTCTGAGGAGGCAAAATTTTGAAGTCCTCTGAGGAGGCAAATTCCCCAAAGTCCTCTCTGAGGAGGCAAATTCTCCATGTCCTCTGAGGAGGCAAAATCTTAAAGTCCTTTGAGGAGGCAAATCTTAAAGTCCTTTGAGGAGGCAAATCTTGAAGTCCTCTGAAGAGGCAAAATCTTGAAGTCCTCTGAGGAGGCAAAATCTCAAAGTCCTCGGCAAATTCTCCAAGTCCTCTGAGGAGGCAAAATCCTGAAGTCCTCTGAGGAGGCAAATTCTCAAAATCCTCTGAGGAGGCAAAATCCCAAAGTCCTTTGAGGAGGCTAAACATGAAGTCCTTTGAGGAGGCAAATCTTGAAGTCCTTTGAGGAGGCAAATCCCGAAGACCTCTAAGGAGGCAAAATCTTGAAGTCCTTTGAGGAGGCAAATCTTGAAGTCCTTTGAGGAGGCAAATTATGAAGAGGAGGCAAAATCTCAAAGTCCTCTGAGGAGGCAAATCCCGAAACCATCTGAGGAGGTAATCCTGAAGCCCTCTGAGGAGGCATCTCTTTATCCAACTCCCGGCAAGAAGGCTGGGTCTCCGCCACAGATATGTAATCCCTTCTCTCTTTCTCTTTGAATTTTGGCTCACCTAGGTGTCTATGCATTAGCTTCTCCAAAATTGGGGACAACTGTAGACACCGGGTCCCGAGTCAGGCATAAAATGAAAATGGTGATTTTTGATCCTTGATTATTCCCTCCGAAAAAAAAATGGAAAAAATAATATATAATAAATATGTGTGTGAAATTAAAAATTAATTAGTTAATGTAATTAGTTACTTGAGTAATTAATATTATTGTGTGATTAAAGTGCTTGTATAATTAAAGTTTAAAATGTATAATTAATTAGATAAATATTTATATATATATATATGTGATAATTTAAATGGATTAAATGTTTAATTAATTAGATAAATTATATATCAAGTGGATTAATTATATTAATGTGTGATGTTTAATTAATATGTAATGTTTAAATTAATTAATTAATGTGTGTTATTTGAATTAAGAAAAGGAGGGAATTATGGAGGAAATTACCATGTGCACCCTTAGCCCTAATTTGAGGGTATAAATAGAAAATGATGAGCAAAAACAAGGGGGGCTCTCTCGGCTGAACGAAAAAATGGATGAAGAAATTGAAAGAAAATTGAGAAAATAAGAAAAAGAGAGAACAAGAGAGAGCAAGGGGCTCGACAGATAAAGAAAGAAGACCAAAAAAAAAAGAAAAAAAAAGAGAGAAAGAAAAGAAAGAGAGAGCAGAGGGAAGCCGAGACCCAGAAAATCAAAGAAAAGAAAAGGAAAAGAGAGAAAATCAAAGGAATAGGAAGTGAGAGCAAAGAAAAACACAAAGGGACATTAAAGACACAAAAAAATCAAACCAAAAGAAGGAAAAAGCCAAAGAAATCAAGGAAAGGAAAAGAAGACCCAGGGGAGACGGAGACGACGTCGGCGCCGGGGAGAAAAGAGAAAAAGAGGAAGAAAAGAAGGAGGCAGCGCTGGCCACCTGCGGCTGAGGGGGACCACACGCGCGGCGGCGCTGCCATCGGGGGGTCTGGGCGCTTCTTCCGGTGGTCGTCCGCCACCGTCACTCGCCGGGGAAGGCCTCGTCGGAGGAGAACGCCAGAAGTAAACAAAAGAGACTCCGACGCGATTTCCGGTCAGATCCGACGACGTTCCGGCGCGTGGCCACCGGAACCGGACTCCCGACGAGGCGATCTACGAGGCGGCGAGGGAGGTGTCGTCAACCGCCGCTCCGGCGAAGCTCCGGCGGCCCTCTGGTGACTTCTCTCTCTCATTTTATATTATTATTATTAATATATTTATTATTAATTATTATTATTATTTATATTTATTATTATTATTATTTATTTAATATTCTGTTTTTATTATTTATTTAATTTTTTGTGTTATAGTAATATTATTATTATTAATATATTTATTATTTATTGTTATTATTATTATTATTATTATTATTATTATTATTATTATTATTATCTAATTTGTGTTAAATTTATGTATATTATTATTTAATTGATTTGTGATTATTATTATTTAATTTTATGTTTTATTATTATTATAATTTTTGATTATTGTTATAATTGTTGTTAATATGATTATCATTATTTAATATATTATTATTATTGTGGTATTGTATTATTATTGACATTTATTATGTTTATTATAATTAATATTTACTATTATCATTATTTTTATTTAGTATTATCTATTATTATTGATTATTATTAATATTGAGATTATATTATTGTTATTGTTGTGTGAATATTATTATATTGTTGATATTATGATTATTGTCATATTAATATTATATCATTTATTATCCTCAATGTTATTATTTTATGTTTAATGCATTTCATAATTATTATTATTGTTAATATATTATTATAACTTGGTTCATATCTATTATTATTTTATAATATTGTTGTTTATATTATTATTATTATTATTGGCTTTTATCACTATAATTGTCATTTACATGCATTAATCTCATTTTCACCACACCAAATTAAATATCAATTATTTAATTATTTATTCATTCATTTACTTATCATTAATTTAATTTAATCAATTATTAACATTAATTATTTTCTTCAATTTATTCTATTCAATTACTTATCTATTTATATATTTGTTTATTTATTTATCCATTACTAACTGATATTGATTTTGTGTTATGATTGTAACCACGAGTGGCACATGGCTGGGGTACGGTTGAGGTAGGTAAATTAAGATTTATTTATCATTTATTATTTGAGAAATATGCAATTACTATTTTATTGTATTTTATGTATTTGTGGTCTGTAATAATAAAATGATTTTCGACCGCTCTTAAAAAGAACCACCACACAAATGTTTTCTACCAAAATGAAATTTGTTAATAAAATTGGACCAATGTCCCGATTTTCACCCCAAAGCAAAGGTCGATTTGAGAACTCAAAACTTTTCATAAAAAGTAATTGGGAACCAATGTTCCCGCCTAAAATAATATCCCGATTTATGTATGTATTTTTATCATTTTTTATGGTTTCATATTTGTTTTTAGATAATTATAGTTATATTTTATTTACTGTTTTTTTATACGTGCTTGTAATGCGCTTTAATTTTATTGTATAATTTGCATGTGAGAGAAGAGATAAAATAATTGATCTTAAAAACCCATTCACATAATATTAACCAAATGTATGAATAAGAGTGAGGTCCCGAACTCTCTCTGGTTTTGGCCTCATAAGGTTAGAATTACTTTCCCGATGTGTTATCGGGTGGCGACTCCATGATCCTGCCTTATGGTAGCCCGATAGACGGTGAGGTCGTCTACAGAGGACATAACGCTTGATGTGTCCATCCTCCAATGTGATTGATGTCTATGTTTGGATCAATATTAAGTAATGTTCCTGTGCAATATAAAGAATTTTTGTTAATTCATATATAAATGATTTTGGATTACCATTTATTATTTATCATTATTATTTTTTTTATACATCATTTCTTCTGGTCATATAGTTTTTAAAGCAAATAAATAGAAAAGTTTACAACCATCCTTAATGCAAATAAATCGCAAATAAAGATAGAAAAGAAATAAAAATATGTAAATCTAAAAGTAAATGTTTTTTTTTTCACTAAAACTCCATTTTTGTATAACGTATATACAAGTGTACTGATAATAAATAGTATATAAAAAAGAAACAAAACACAAAAATGCCATCCTAACTCCCTGAATGACAACAATGGCGGATAATCCGTGAGCTCCTCCTCGAGGTCATCATCGTCATCAGATACATGGATTGGCTGAGACTAAGGCTGAGGCTGAGATGCAGAACGTCCGGCTCCAGAAGTAGAAGGCTGGCTAGAAGGACCTGCCAAGTCGGGCCGCTGAGAGTCCCATGCTCTAACCATGGGCTGGAACCTTGGAGGAACTGCCACTGGCACGGATCGAGGCTGGGGTCTCTTAGAACTCTGTGACTGAAACTATACCTGAGCATACCCGTCCAGGAAGGGCTGCGCACATACTGTCATGAAGCCCAAGGTGTCCATGATCATCTTCCCTAGCTCCTTGAAGGCCCTGCTCAACTGGCGAGTCTGCTCAACCGATTCGATCCTCATACCCTCTAGTCTCTGCTCTGTATGCCCCCTGAACTCCCGTATGGACTGAGCTAGGGGAGGAACGATCCCCTCCAATCCCTGAACTCTGGACTTGAGAGAGTCAAGTGACTCATCTATCATCTGAAGAGTCACCTCGATCCTCTGAGTTACCTGGTCCTGGGACGTCCTCAACTCCTACTTGAGCTGCTCTCTGGGGCCCTCCTACTCCTGCATGATGTGCTCTATGAGCCTAGCCTACTCCTGACTCATACGCTCCACAATCCTGGCCTGCTCTCGGACCATATGCTCAACAAGCCCGGCCTGCTCCTGGCGCATGCGCTCAATGATACTCGCCTGCTCCTGAATAATGGCCTGCTGCTGGTCCAGCCTCTACTGAGTGAGTCTGTCCCTCTCCCTAAACTGCTCATGGAGGACCCTGTCCCTCTCGCCCTGCCTATGCTTAAATGCTGCAAACATAGAGACCATGAGCTGGGAGATGTCTGGCTGTGATGGCTGAGGCTGAATTGGCTCCGGAGTTTGCTCTGGTGGCGGAGCTGTAGAGGTAGATGCCCCCGAGTCACCTCTGGAGTAGGGGTGGAACCTCTCTGATGGCCTGAGTGTGGCTCGTTGCAGTCTCGTAACCGGAGGAGGAGTGGGGGTCGGCACCCTCGGTGCAGTAGGAGTGCCAAGAAGGTCATCCAAGGTGAACTCCACCTCAAAGTCCGATGGCGTCCTGGGCTGCTCCTGCTCTGGCTGTAGTTGTGGCTGGTGTAGGGGCTGCTGCTCCTACTCCTGCGCTGGCGGTGCCTGCTCTTGTGCTGGCGCCTGCTCTGGCTGCTCCTGCGCTGGTGCTAGTGGAGGAAGTGCAAAGGCTCGCCGAGTCTCGTGTATGGTAAGGAGTCTGAATGCCTCAAGCTGCCCTGCTAGCTGCAACACCATCCCCATCTGTACGGTGGCTGAAGCGTCCATGTATATCCCCTCATCCAAGGCACCCCCAAGTTTGTCCGGGGCGACTCCCAATCCCAGGAGTAATATGGTGATAACTCCGCCGATAATCACCACTGGGGCTGTCCCCCTGGAAACCCTGACCATGTTAGCCAAAATCTCATGGCTAATGTTGAGACGCCGGCTTGCCACCATGGCCCAGAGGCTCCAAATCTTCGCCGCATTAAGCGACCCTGGGTTACCAGCCCGTCCGAGGTACGAGCTGGAGAGTACTCTATGTAAATACCGGAGTGCCTGTGAAACCAACATGGTACTCTTTGCTGTATCATGGTCATACAACACTCCGGGTAGGGCTATGGTCGCCCAATGGGCGCGTCTCACTGCTCGCTGGGGCACCATCACTCCGTCGCCCCATGGGAGTCCCATGGCCTCTGCAAAATGCCGACGCGTGATGCTGAACTGCTGACCATCGAACCAGAACTGTATCACTCCAGGCCCGGTGTCAGATCTCTAGTACCCTTCGTAGTGCAATGTGGCCAGGAATTGCCGCACTACCTCTGGATATGTCTGGAAGGCCGGTGTCAGGAACTCCGCCCAGCTTGCGCCCTCCACAAGTATGTCGATCTCCTTGGCCATCCCCAAGGCCTCTAGGAATGGCCTAGAAATGAAGCAACTGGCTTGAAACTCCACCTGAACCACTGCTCTGTATCTCGTGCAGCCTCGGCGTCCATCCAACCCGGAGCCTGCGGCTCAGGCTGGCCCTGTGGGACACGTCGTCGTGGAGGCATCCTACAAGAAATAAGTTATGCAATTAAATTAACAAAACGGCCGTAAATAGACTCGATTTATGGTATAAGGCAAATCGGGTATCCTCCAGACAAGGAGGGTCTAACCCAAAAAAGAAATAAGAGAAAAATAAAAGTAAAAATAAAAATAAATAATAATAACATAATAATAAAAAATTGGGCAGCATCCCGGCAGGGATGTGCCCAACCCCCTGCATTAGGAAAAGTAAAATAATGACAGGCCTCAGGCCCCAATAATTAATCATAAATAAAAATAAATAAAAAAAATAAAAATTTGGGCAGCACCTTGGCAAGGTTGTGCCCAACCTCCTGCATGAAAAACAAGAAAACCACAGGCCTCAGGGCCCAACAGCAGCACAACATTTATTGGTTTCACAACTAATACATGCATAAGCATTTCTCATTTCTAAGCAAGCATGCTTTATTAGAATTCAAGGCAACAAAATTTTCATGTAAAGTTGTCCAGCAATGTAAATATATACCAAATTTAATTGTTTAAGCAATACCTCAGGCTAATTATCTACCCTAACAACCTTAGTAATAAAAATGGAAAAATTAAACTTATTTACTTGAGATTAAGACAAGAAGAAGAAAATAATTAGAAGAAAATAAATAAAAAATGGTTACTAACTTGTAATTGGTAGAAAAATGATGAAAACAGAGAGAATATACTTCACTGGGTGCCCAATAGTGTAAAGAACGAGAAAATGCAAGACAAAAATGTGAAAAGATGAAGAAAAGTAAGAAAAACCATAATGAGGGACGGTTTGAAGAAGGAAAGCAAAAAAAACAAAGGCAAAAAACTGCCTGTCCGTCGGTCTCTGCCTGTTTATATAGCTTTTCGTGACCGACGAGCAGGGCGCCTCTAGGAGCGACCGACGGTCTGACCGTCTGTCGTTCAACATTCCCTGATTTAATGCCTAATTAATGCGCGTGATAAATGCAATGATGATGCATGCATCTGCCAAGTGGATAACTTCCGAAGGGTAGGCCGCCGCCCCTAAGGCACGGGCAGGCCGTTTGTGGAGTGTCCTTATAAATTTGACCAATTTTCCTTGGGGTTTGTGCCTTTTCCTTGTTTCGACCCTTTTCTATCTTCAATCTTTGACTTTTAAAGGATAACTTCTCCTCCTTTCCATAAGATGTACCGCATCTTGGATAACGCTCACACCTGGGAAAATAACGCCCTTACGACTCTGTCCGGGCTAAAACACTTACGGAGAGCTAAAATAGACCACAACTTACTCCTATCTGCAACCCATTTTTGGAACCCCTGCTTCCATGCTTCCATGTTTTCAAGTTTACTTATCAAGAGTTGTGCCCCCTGCCTGAGGAGTTCACTGCTATCACTAGAGCATGGTATCCTCCCCATGCTCTGCCCTGCGTCCCTCGCTGTTGTCTGATTCAGATTTGGGATATCGCCCTATTTTTGGGCATAGCTCCTTCCAAGGCCGCTCGGCTGGTCTCACAAGGTCCCATTTTCCGTTGGAGACATTGATAGAGGCTTTAGACAGATTTTCTGATGTTCCTACGTATCGGGTAAGCATTGTGTTCTTATTCTGTATGATAAGTCTCTTGACCATAGCTCCAGGAGACTTGGTTGGCGACCTCCGCCTGTTTTGGGTTCTAGATGACTTTCACCGCGGATTATCCCCCTTTCCCCTTATTCTGGCCGAAACCATTCTGGGCTTGGATGCTGTATGCTCTGGATCCACCACCTCATTCACCGGCAGCCCCTTATTACTCCAGGTATGTCATTAGTTTAAAAGGTAGTGCGTCCCCTGTGGATTTTCGCACTAGCTTTTCTTAGCGGGAAATGCATCCTTTCGGATTTTCACACAACCCTATGCCTAATTTTTGCCTGAAGTAAACCTGACTTACTCCAATGGCTTTTTTTTTAGATATGGTTACAGGAGAAACTGAAGATGCTATCAGAGCCACCTCCCTGAGTCATTGCAGAATACTCGCCGAGACACTTCCTCCCGCGTAGACGGTTGTATTCTTTCACAACTCCTGATGAAGGCACCGCTAGATTCGGCGAGCTATCAGATGATGACATCAGTTTCATGTCTGCCTGGCTCCCTCTATCTCATGCAATCATTGATGGATCATCAGGGTGTGTTCCCCTATGCGGGCTTCATCAGGCCACCTTCTGCATTGCGGCTCGATGTGCTCGTCAGCTCGGGATGACCCAAGACGTGGTGAGGGTCCCATTATCCTTTCGGGGAGGAGTTTTTTCTACTGCTTTTGCTTCTCGCTATCATGAGCTGTGGAGCCAACTTCTGGTTAAGACCGTCATACCTCAATCTAGAGCTCATTCCGTGGCCTCCACCAGTGAATATAAGAGATAGGTCCTCAGCCTGGCGTCTGACAACAGGACGCGAGGACTTAAACATTTGGCCGGCGAGAGTAGCGGTAGAACCTAGTTTATCCTACACATATACACCCCTTTGGGCATTATGTTTCTTTTCAAAACAAAACTAGAAAATGACGAAAATGAAAAGAATAATTCTTGTTTTTATTTCACAAAATTGTGTACATTTCCACAGAATTTCAGCATACATGATCAATTTTTGACATTAACTCAACTGTGTACGCCCTATTAATTCATGAAACAAAATCTTGATAGCATCAACTCCTGTTACCAATCGGCACTCTCGGGTTTTCTCGATCGGACATTTTCTCTCATGCCTCTAATTTTTGCACAGGATACTTTTTTCGATTTTCACCCTGTCGAGGCGCCCAATGTTAGTAAAGCCGCCTTTTTTCGGTTTTCGACTCATAGGGCATTTTATTCTCTTTTTTTTATTTTTAGTCTTCAGCCGTGGAACCTTTTGAGTCTGTCTATATTGATCGGTTCTTTAAATTCGTTGCCATCACTATCCGATAGAATTGCAGCTCCTTTGGACATCAGCTTCTTGAGGATGAACGGCCCTTCCCAGGTTGGTCTGAACTTCCCTCGGATATCCGGTGCCACAGGTCTCATCTGTTTGAATACCAAGTCAACCTCTTTCAATGGATGCTTCTTAACCTTCTTCCCAAAGGACCGGGCGAACCTCTTCTGGTAGACCTGGTTGTGGTAGTAGGCTTTCAATCTACTCTCATCCAGCAGGTTCAAATGTTGCAACCTTTGCTCTGCCCATTCATCCTCAAGAATCTGTTCTTCCATGACCACCCTAAGTGACTTAAGCTCTACCTCCACTGGCAGCACTGCTTCCGTCCCATACACCAGAGAAAATGGCGTAGCACCCGTAGATGTTCTAACTGTTGTCCTGTAACCCCACAGCCCGAAAGGTAGCTTTTCTGCCCAATCTTTGCAGGTCTGGACCATTTTGGCTAGAATCTTCTTGACGCTCTTATTAGCGGCCTCTACTGCCCCGTTAGCCTGTGGTCGGTATGGAGAGGACTTATGGTGCTCAATCCCATACTTCTCAAGCAGTTTCCTCATTTCCCCCATAAATTGGACCCCGTTATCAGACACAACATGATGCGGGAGGCCATATCTGCAAATCAAATTCCTCTCAATGAATTTTGCTATATCCCGTGCATCTATCTTCTTAAAGGACTCTGCCTCTACCCATTTGGTGAAGTGGTAGATGGCGACTATGATATATCTGTGCCCATTAGATGCTATAGGATGGATCTCCCCAATAATATCTATTCCCCAGGCTGCAAACAGCCAAGGAGACGTTAAGCTATGTAGTTCTGACACAGGCAGGTGTCTCAAATCTGCGTACTGTTGGCACAGCCGGCACTGCTTCACGTACTTTGAACAATCATTATCCATAGTGAGCCAGTAGAATCCTTGTCTCATGATTTTCTTGGCCATTGTCAAACCATTCATATGAGCTCCACATACACCTGCATGAGTTTCTTCCATCACCTTCCGGGCCTCCCTTTCATCCAGGCATCTGAGCTGAATACCATTGGCCTACCTCTTGTACAATGCTTCGTTTATGCATATAAATTGAGTGGACAGTTTGCGGATCATTCTTTGGCCTTTTTCAGTAGCTTCTTTTGAAAATTTCGTGCTTTCAAAATAATTCATGATATCAAAATACCACGGCTTTCCTTCCGCTATCTCCATTTCCATTATCGGTTTGACCTCAAAGCTAGGCCTCTTAAAACTTGAGATTAGAACTGGTTTCATGGCTACTCCTTCCGGATTGTCCCACATTGACACTAGGGTTGCCAGTGCATCAGCCAACCGATTTTCATCCCTTGGCACAAAATGGAACATACAAGTCTCAAACCGACTGCATAGCTCCCTCATATATTAGACGTATGGTACTAAACGTTCTTCCTTGATAGCCCACTCTACCCGAATATGGTTGATTACTAAGGACGAGTTTCCATACACCTCCACATCCTTTGCCCCCAGGGCGATTAAAGCTTCCAGTCCGAAAGTGCACGCCTCATACTCAGCTTCATTATTAGTGGCCCTGTGTGACGTGCGCCGGACTCGCGACCGCCCCTCTGACTGCCCGCTCGAGGGCGATCGGGCATTTGAGGTCCGTTGATAACTTGCAACGAATTACAAGTGCGTCTATTTTGGGCAACAAGGAGGTTTCATGGAGTTGCCACCCAATAAAACATTGGAAAAGTTTCTCTAGCCTCGGAGAGCCTAAGACTACGCTTATTATCCATTTTGGGCCAACCAAAGGGGTCTTGGAGGGTAAACCTCTCTCCCAAAGGAGCCTAGGATTAATGTCTAAGTCTCGTGACACAAGAGGTGTCTTGGAGGGTAAACCTCTAGCCTCTTTGAGCCCAAAGACCAGAGATGGGTTCGGGACTTCTCATCTATTTCTACCTTGATTAATTTTACAATTTGGTTTTGAGTTTATTAGTTCGCTCTCTCTCCACACAATGCAATTTTAATTAAAAGTCACAAATATTCACATCGAAAGCAATAAAATATTAAAAGTAAATTACAATAATACTAGGAGCGGAATACAACTCCCATCTAAAAAAGCGCCAACATACATAAAACCGGGGAATTTATTAACTATGAGGACTTTGGTCCCCGCATGTGTATTTAAAGAAAACATTTTGGATGTGGTGACTTATTTGGGATGAAAACTAGGACATTGGTCCCATTTATTATGAAAAATCCAAGTTTAATTTAGTAGAAATATTTTTGTGATTTTTATTTAGGCGTGCATACAAAAATCACTTTATTTATTGAATATATACAAGGAAATTAAAAAAAACATAAACAAAATGAGAATTAAAATGTGCAATGAAAATACCAAACCCCGCATCTCCTCCTTCGCATGCATGGATGCTCAAATGAGAATAAAATAATGATTTGCAACCAAAAATAAAAATGAAATTCATGTTAGAAATTAACCCAAAGAAATAATATGACATAAAAGATAATATGTATAATGAAAATATAACATGCATAAGATACTATAACATGCATAACATGCATAAAATAATTATGATGCAATTTAACATGCATAAGAATAAAAAAAAATATTAACCATGCTCAACATATCAAATAAATAATTATAATAACAACTATGAGTAACAATTAAAATATTGATATGTATAAAAAACAATTTGACATGAAAATATAATAGGATTTAAAAGAGTTTATTTGTTATATGAACAATTGAAGATAAAATAATAAGAAGAATGTGAGGACTAAGAGAATTTACATGTTTATAAGTTAATTGGAAACAAAAGAAATTAAAATCAACAAGAGAATTAAGGAGTTAAGCCATGAATAATTACCATCAAATTTAATCTTGAAGAATTGAAGGTAGAAGTGTTGAATTCCTTGTCTTTTCCTTGTGAAAAATGCTTGAAAAATAACTTGGAAACTTGAAAAATCACCTTTGGAAGCAAGTGTGTAAGATTGATTTTTTTTTTTTTTACTAAGAGCTCAAAAATTCAGTTTTTTTCTCCCCTAAATCTTTCTCATTCGTCCTCCCCCTTGTCTAAATTTTTTCTACACTTTTAACACTCAAAAACCACCCAAAAACGTCCAAAAACCGTTAAAAATCGAGTGGGGGCGAAAACTCGGCGAAATGGGGCAAGAGTGGGCGACTGCGCGTGAGAAACATGCACAGTGCGCGCACGAAGCAAGCGAACGCTCGTCGAGCGCTCGCTTGCGCGCGCGCTGGGCGCCGCCCAGTGCCCGGGCAGGCGCTCTGCGCGCGCCCAGCGCTCTGCCGTGCCCCGACCTTCGCGAAAAATACTTTTTTTTTATCTAAAAACCTAAAACACGCTTTTTCTTGTCCAAAATAATTTTAAAAATATTTTTAAAATATACTTTTTACTCATCAAAAAGAGAAGGAAAATCACTTTCAAGCTCCAATCTTTTCGCCTATAAGCCGGCGTAGCTAAATTTCATCATCGGGTAATCCTGATCAAGGCCACTCGGGACCCGGTGTCTACAGTTGCCCCCAATTTTGGGGAGGCTAGTGCATGGGTGCCTAGGTGAGCCAAAAATTCAGGAAAAGGAAAGAAGCGCGCACCTGAAGCGGCGACCTTCCTGCTGGACGGAGTTATGATGATAGCTATTGCCGTGTTATAGGCAGGCTGTCTTTTGGTTGTAACTGGTGGTGCTGTGGGCACGCTAACCTCTTGTGGGTGGCGCCTCTATCGTGCTAACCATTGTGAGTTGGTAATGCCGTGGTCGTTCTAACCTCTTATGGGTGGCGCCTCTATCGTGCTAACCATTGTGAGTTGGTAACGCCGTGGTCGTTCTAACCTCTTGTGGGTAGTGCCGCCATTGTGCTAACCGCTGTGAATTGGTAATGTCGTGGTCGTGCTAACCTCTTGTGGGTAGTGCCGCCATCATGCTAACTGCTATAAATTGGCAATGCCGTGGTCGTGCTAACCTCTTGTGGGTAGTGCCGCCATCGTGCTAATTGCTGTGAATTGGTAGTACCGTGGTCGTGCTAACCTCTTGTGGGTAGTGCCGCCATCGTGCTAATTGCTGTGAATTTTAGAGCTGTGCCCCTTTGGACGTTAGGACTGATGTCGTCACTCGGCTTTTGTTGGTGTTCCCCTCCGATTTCTCCTGCAATATTGTATGTGTAGGGATATACAAGAAATCATGTGTGTATGACATGGAATGCAAATGCTTGCCTGCTCTACCATGCCCCCAGAATCCTGAGGATCGTCGACAAGTTTTCTGAAAGAGACCTCCGGTGTACATCCCTTGCCCCCCTGGCCAATGATGCCTTACTCGGGATTCTGATTCATGTTCTGTGTTGTGTACTATCTGGTTGAAAGAGAATCATCTGAAATAATGCCACCTTATCGCTCCAGGCATTGAACGTCATTGTTTTAAAGGTAGTGCGTCCCTTATGGATTTTCACACTAGCCTTTCTTTGAGGGAAATGCGTCCCTTAGGGATTTTCACACCATCTTTTGTCTAATTTTTGCCTGGAATGGACCCAACCCAATCCAGCGGCTTTTGTTTATTTCATTTTTTTTAAAGAGAAGGTTATTATCAAAGCTTCTGTTAAGAGCAAATAGCACATATCCGATGAAGTGATTGAGCAATAATCATTAGATGAACAATTGGTATATCTCTTTTTAAGATAGAACTAAAAGATCAATGAAAATATATTCTTTTATTCATTGCAAAATTGTGTACATTTCTATATGATTTCATAATACATGATTTTCATTTGACAAGAATTCAAAAGCTTATGACTACACCTAATCTCGGAGTGGATTTTGTCAGCATCAAACTCCTGTTATCAATCGGCCCTCTTGGGTTTTCTCGATTGAATATTTTCTCTTGGCCCTTAATTTTTGCCTAGGATGCCTTTTTTCGGTTTTCACCCTGTCAGGGTGCCCAATTTTAGCAAGGCCGCCTTTTTTCGATTTTTGACCCGCGGGGCATTTATTCTCTTCTTTTTATTTTTGGTCTTTAGCCATGGAACCTTTTAAGTCTATCGATATTGACCGGGTCCTTGAACTCATTCCCATCACTGTCTGCCAAAATTGCTGCTCCTTTTGTTAACAGCTTCTTCAAAACGAATGGACCTTCCCAGGTGGGCCTGAATTTTCAAAGTATGTCCGGCACTCCCGGCCTCATCATCTTAAAGACCAAATCCCCCTCCTTCAATGGGTGCTTTCGTACTTTCTTGTCGAATGACCGAGCCAACCTTTTCTGATAAATTTGATTGTGGTAATTGGCCCGCAACCTATCTTCATCTAGCAAATTTAGCTGTGACAAATGCTGTTGCGCCCATTCTGTCTCTCGGCTTCCATGACTACCTCAAAGACTTCAACTCAATTTCAACCGGCAAGACTGCTTCAGTTCCATATACCAGAGAGAATGGTGTTGACCCCGTAGAGGTTCTGATTGTAGTTCTATATCCCCAAAGTGCGAAGGGTAACTTTTCAGCCTAGTCTTTATAGCTCTGAACCATCTTGGCCAATATCCGCTTCACATTCTTGTTCGCTTTTTCAACTGCATCGTTTGCTTGAGGATGGTAGGGAGAAGACTTGTGATGTTGGATCCCGTATCTCTGGAGCATTTGTTTAGTTTCTGCTAGAAATTGCACCCCATTATCAGACACAATGTGATGTGGGAGACCATATCTGCATATCAGATTCCGCTCGATGAATTTGGCCATATCCCTTGCATCAACCTTCTTGAAAGATTCAGCTTCAACCCACTTAGTGAAGTAATCAATGGCAACTATAATGAACCTGTGCCTGCTAGAAGCTGTAGGATGAATCTTGCCTATGATGTCTATTCCCCAAGCTGCAAATGGCCATGGAGATGTCAAGTTATGTAACTCTGAAACTGGCACATGCCTCAAGTTCGCATACTGTTGGCATAACTGGCATTGCTTCACAAATTTTGAATAATCCGTATCCATTGTGAGCCAATAAAACCCTTGGTGCATGATCTTCTTTGCTAAGGCTAAGCCATTCATGTGAGCTCCACAGATCCCGGTATGAACCTCTTCCATAACTCTTTTAGCTTCTTTCTCCGCGAGACATCTTAACTGGATACCATCAGCTTGCCTTTTGTACAAAGTGCCATTAACACTAATGAATTGAGTGGATAACTTCCTGATCATTCTTTGATCCTTCTTAGTGGCTTCCTCTGGAAAGACTGACCTTTCTAAGTAATTTTGAATGTCATAGTACCATGGATTTCCATCGGTGGTCTCGACGTCCATCACCTGCTCAGCTTCAAAGCAAGGCCTTCATGAGCTAGAGATTAGCATGGGTTTCATCGCAACTCCTGTTGGATTATCCCACATAGATACTAAAGTTGCTAGAGCATCAGCTAACTGATTTTTGTCTCTGGGGATGAAGTGAAAAGTGCAAGTCTCAAACTGGCTGCTCAACATTCTCAAGTGCTTCACATAAGGCAACAACCTTTCTTCCTTGACTGACCACTCCCTTCTGATCTGATGAATTACCAAGGAAGAGTCTCCGAATATTTCTGCGGTCTTTGCCCCCAGAGCGAGTAATGCTTCCAATCCAAAGATGCAAGCTTCATATTCTGCTTCATTATTGGTAGCCTTATACCTCAGCTTCATAGCTAATGGTAGCCTTTCACCATTCGGGGTCGTAAGAATAATTCCTGCTCCTGCCCCTTTACTGTTTACTGCCCCATCAAAGAATAGCTGCCACCCTTGCATTGCTATGGCCGTGACATCTTCATCCGGGAAATTATACTCAAACTGGTCTCCCTCAATAGGATGCTCGGCTAAGAATTCCGCTACAGCTCTTCCTTTAATGGTTTTCTTGGTTATGTATTCAATTTTGAACTCCTGCAATAGCAGTAACCATCTTCCCATCTTCCCTAGTAGAGAGGGTGCTTCTTGAAGGTATCTAAGAGGATTATGTTTGGCTACTGCCTGTACCCTGAAGGAATAAAAGTAGTGTCGCAACTTCTTAGAAGCCCAGATAACTGCTAAACAAATATTCTCCACCTCTACATATTTAGCTTCATACGGTAGGAACTTCTTGCTAAGTTAGTAAACCGCAAACTCCACACCAAAATCGTCTTCTTGAGACATCATAGCACCTACTGAATTATCTTCCATTGCTAGGTACAGGATTAGTGGCTTGGCACGGCGTGGTGGTCTTAATACTGGAGGATTTAACAGATACTCCTTAATGGTGTCAAATGCCAGTTGACAGTCATCGTTCCATATCACCGGCTGATTTTTCCTAAGAAGCTTGAAAATAGGCTCACATACTGAAGCTAGCTTGGCAATAAACCGGCTGATATACTGAAGCTTTCTTAGGAAACTTCTGACGTCCTTCTCCTTCTGGTGTACCGGCATCTCTCTTATGGCTTTTACTTTATCGGGATCTACTTCAATTCCTCGCTGGCTTACCACATGGCCTAATAGCTTACCCGAGGTAACCCCAAAGATGCATTTCTTACGATTGAGGCTCAGATTATACTTACTAATCCTTTGAAAGAACTTTTCTAAAGACTCAAAGTGACCTTCTCTAGTAGCCTACTTAATCATCATGTCATCGACATATACTTCCACTTCTTTGTGAATTAGGTCATTGAGAACTTTGGTGGCCATCCTCTGATAAGTTGCTCCTGCATTTTTCAACCCAAAAGGCATAACCCGATAGGCGTATGTCCCCCACTCGGTGATGAAAGCTGTCTTGATCCAATCCACTATCTTGTTAAGGATTTGATTGTAACCTGCATATCCATCCACAAAGCTATACATCATACAAGCAGCAGCACTATCCACTAGCACATCAATATGGGGTAGCGGGAAATCATCCTTAGGGCAAGCTTTGTTCAGGTCTCGATAGTCAACACATACTTGAACCTTACCATCTTTCTTGGCTATAGGAACCACGTTAGCGAGCCAGGTCAGGTATTGAACCTCTATTAAGAATTTGGCCTCAATCTGCTTATGGATCTCCTCCTTTACTTTCTGCGCCCATTCTGGCCTAAGTCTCCGAAGCTTTTGCTTGACTGGTTTAAATTCTGGGTAAGTTGGGATGGCATGTTCGGCAACATCTCGATCTATTCCTGGCATATCCTCATAGGTCCAGGCAAAGACTTTTTCATATTTTTTTTAATATTCTCTCAAATTTTATTCTCTCTTCAGGAGTTATGTCTGATGCTATCAAAATTTCCTTTGGATTTTCCAAAGTTCCGAGATTAAATGCAGTTGTGCTAGTTGAATTAATATCAAAAATGAATGCATCATGCTTATGATCATGCGAAATGAAATCATCAGAAACATCACACAAGTAAGCAAAGTTGTTCATCTCATTAACATAATCAGAAACATTAACATTGTCCTCAAAGAGTTCTGGCATAAAGAGAGAATCTAAATGACTATCAACTTCAATCGACGCCAATACTTCAGCCGACTGTGCTTTGGCTTCTTGACTTGGTGAAATCTTGAGATCTTCAATCTTCAGCTCTGGTTCTACCATCTTCTCCTTCCCTTTGAGTCTGGTGGCTAACAGCTTATCAGTTATAATCTCTTCGGGCTCATCCCTGTCCCAGACGCTGCATTGGGTCATAATCTCCTCGTCCCAAAAGTTCTCTACAGCTTTAACCACTCCGATCTCCCAATCAAAGGCATCGTTGAAAATTTTAAAACCCGGAGTGATCTTCCCATCTATCCACTGCGGCTCTTCTTCACCGGTGTAAGCACAAACCAATGATGATGGCACAAAGCTGTCCAAAATATGGGGGATCTTCTCTGACACTTTCTTCTTACCATACTCTCCTTTGTAGCCCAACCCCTTTCTATCTTTCTGACCATGTGTAGTGATAGCATCCTGCAGCCCTTGTGGCTCTTTTCCCAAACTAGCCCCTGGGAGGAAGTGCATCTTCTTTAGCATGTTCACCACCTGAGGGCTACCTTCTAAGCTTTGCTCTTCTCCGATCATTGATACATGAAAGCCATTGAATGGCTGATTAGATATCTCTAAGGCAGACACTTGGTTCTCTCTTGCTGCTTTAATGGTCACTACTTCTCCTTCATGGGGTATCTTAATTATCTAGTGTAAGGTGGATGGTACTCCCCCTAACCTGTGGAACCACGGTCTACCAAGTAGAGCTGAAAAGTTTGCTGGGATCAGGAAAACCACAAAATCCGTTTCTGTCTCAATGGGCCCTATCTTTACTACAGCTTTGAAAATTCCCGATGCTTGCCTCCTGGAGTTGTCGTAGGCTGTGATGGTCAAATCGGACCTGCTTAGCATACTTTCATCTAGCCCAAAAGCCTGAAGCGCTACTAAAGGGCAGACATTTATTGATGACCCGTCATCAACCATGACGTAAGCGATGTGCTTGCCATTGATCTGTGCCTTGATGTACAAAGGTCGGTTGTGGTTGCGACCCTCTATTGGTAGGTCTGCATCAAAAAATACCAGCTTCTCCCTAGATCCGCCCTAAACAAGGTCTAACAGCTCAGATGGAGAGATTTTCGTTGCTACGATGGATACACTCAATGCTTCAACTAACTTCTGTCTGTGAGAGGGGGACTGTCTCAAGAGGTCCCAAATAGATATCTGAGCCGTGGCCTTTTTCAGCTACTTCACTATTGAATTGTCTTCCGGCTCCTTCTTTGCGATTGCTTGTGCTGGGTCCTGCTGCTTCTCAACTTCTGGAACCACCCTCCCACTTCTTGTCACTGCTTCTACTCTTTCTTCTTCTTCCGAATCCCACAGATCCGTGAACTCTCCATGTTTCTCATCGTCTTCATCTTCTCCACTCTCACTAGTGGACCAACAGTCTATCTCTGCCACGGAAATCCCTTCTTCATTCACTGTAGGCCGAGTAATAGCGACATACTCATTTCCATATAAATCTTGCATCACATACCATTTTGGTAGGCTCGATCCAATCATAAAGACTGGAGGTGGTACTGCATTATAGCTGGACTTCTTCTTGCCTTCTCTCTTCTCAGGATCGGTGATATGCTTGTTGTCAATTAGATCTTGGACCCGATTTCGTAGCATTATACAATCATCTGTCAAATGCCCGGTATGTTGGTGAAATGCACAGTATTCATTTTCCTTGTGCCCTGGCTATCCCTGCGTCTTGGCCGACCTAGGTGATAGGGGTTGCAGTTTTCCTTCTTTTACTAGCCTCTTCAGCACCCATGATAAAGGCCTACCCAAGTTGGAGAAATACCTCTGATTCATGCCTGTTACAAACACCTCGGCTGTCTTCCCACCACTATTACCACTGCTTGAACTTGGTGACTTGGCTGTCCCTTAATTGTTGTATCCCTTCCTGGCATAGGACTCACTGTTTGCCCTCTTGGCTAAATATTCACCTTCTGCTTCTATGGCAATGTCCTTCAGGGATTCCCAGTCTTTCAGTCCCTTCATTTTTAGTCCATCTCTCAAGTACGCGCTGGCATTTCGAATGAATAATCGGATCTGATCAGAAGTATCCGGTTTGCATTTCATCTCCATAACCCGGTTCCTCCATCGAGTAAGGTACTCGTGGAAGGACTCTCCAGCCTTCTGTTATAGCAACTCGAGATCTTTCAAAGTGACCTCCATCCGGGTACTGCAATCGTACTGCTTAAGAAACTCTTCGGTCAGCAAGTCCCAATCCTCCTTGGACCTCCTGTCAAGCCCATGATACCAATCAATAGCAGCTCCTGTGAGACTCAAACAAAAATACTCTATCTTCTGCTTTCTTGTTAAGGTCATGCCCTTCATGACCAGCGAGTATTTCTTGATTTGTACGGCAGGGTCAGATGTGCCATCAAAATTAGGAATGTCCGGCATTTTAAAGCTCTGAGGAATCAGGTCATGCCCATCCAGCTCTCGGTCTTCTGGGTTCATTCCTTTCCCTACTGTCATCATTCTTGCCATGGCCTCAAACCTCTCTTCCATTTTCCTCCACATTGCCTCCTCCAATTTCGGCGACTTTTCTTTAATTACTGTATGCTCCTCTTGCTCATCTCCCCCAAACTCAGCTTCAGACCTGGGGCCCTCTCTGCGCTTAATAGGCGCAGGTACTCTTTGCTCAACAATAGGTGGATTGACCACTGGTTGGTTAACTGCAGCAGGGAGCTCTTCTCTAACAACCTCTTGTTCAGCTCGCATCCGGATAGGGGTAGCAGCAGCTTGTTGCCCAGCTATGGTGGTGGCAAGATTGCCCATCATTGCAATCATTCGGGCTTCAAACTCCTCCATTTTCTTTCCTACCTCTTCAGTAATTATTGCCCGGGTTGCATCAGACTCATTTGATGGATTAACCATGCTTACTTCTATTGATGATTCGAAAGAAAACCCCACATTGTCTTCTAAGATTGAATCTAAACTCTGATCTGACACTAACTCTGTTAACCCCAAAAGCGAAGTCCTTCTTAACCGTCCGTCGGGACCTCTAGACCACCCAGGAGAATCTATGATGGTTGAAATGCGAAAATTATTAAGATGATGCATGATTAAAATGCAATGCATGCTCGTGCTGACGCAACATAGACAAACACATGCAAGCAGATAGATCCTTCTAACCTTATATCTCCCACACACGTGGTAGTGCAGTCTCTTTCCTATGTGGGCTTGATCCATGGGTTAACGGGGAACTCAATGGACACGTATGGTGCACGGTGGAAAACCGGCAGCATAACAGCTCTCATCTAATGTACATACGTATGGGTGTTTGGCCATTATGTATTTAAACAATTCAACTTAACTAAAATGGGCCCACCGGGGCATGAAAGCCTTTGATGAAGACCATTTAATTAAGTTGACTTCGTCCAATATATGATGGCCCATATAGCAAGCATAGTATTACGGTACATTTCACCTAGTGGAAGTATCTATTGCCATTACATGAGCTTTAGTCAAAGGGTGATGATATTTTTGGGTTACCCAAGCATGATCCCTGCCGACGGGTTTAGCTCATCACGAGCATAACGACCGATTGGGTCACCATTTGATATACCTTAATGGTACGAGGCTTGGGCTGGTGATTATTCTTAACACTTCCCTAGATTGAGTGAAAATAGAGTCGTGCTTCAGGAACGCACTGGGGTTGAGAAGGGACCAAATTAACTTAATCTAAGGCTCTAATGAGATGATATGCAATTTTGAGATAAAGCGAAATTCATAAACAAAAAATTAATTGTAAAAGATAATCAAGGTATTTTCAAATTGAAGTCTCGAACCATTTGTCCCCAGTGGAGTCGCCACTGTGACGCGTGCCGGACCCGCGGCCGCCCGCTCGAGGGCGATCGGGCATTTGAGGTCCATTGACAACTTGCAACGAATTACAAGTGCGTCTATTTTGGGCAACAAGGAGGTTTTATGGAGTCGCCACCCAATAAAATATTGGGAAAGTTTCTCTCGCCTCGGAGAGCCTAAAACTGCGCTTATTATCCATTTTGGGCCAACCAAAGGGGTCTTGGAGGGTAAACCTCTCTCCCAAAGGAGCCTAGGATTAATGTCTAAGTCTCGTGACACAAGAGGTGTCTAGGAGGGTAAACCTCTAGCCTCTTTGAGCCCAAAGACCAGAGATGGGTTCGGGACTTCTCATCTATTTCTACCTTGATTAATTTTACAATTTGGTTTTGAGTTTATTAGTTCGCTCTCTCTCCACACGATGCAATTTTAATTAAAAGTCACAAATATTCACATCGAAAGCAATAAAATATTAAAAGTAAATTACAATAATACTAGGAGCGGAATACAACTCCCATTTAAAAAAGTGCAAACATACATAAAACCGGGTAATTTATTAACTATGAGGACTTTGGTCCCCGCATGTGTATTTAAAGAAAACATTTTGGATGCGGTGACTTATTTGGGATGAAAACTAGGACATTGGTCCCATTTATTATGAAAAATCCAAGTTTAATTTAGTAGAAATATTTTTGTGATTTTTATTTAGGCGTGCATAAAAAATCCACTTTATTTAATGAATATATACAAGAAAATTAAAAAAAAACATAAACAAAATGAGAATTAAAATGTGCAATGAAAATACCAAACCCCGCATCTCCTCCTTCGCGTGCATGGATTCTCAAATGAGAATAAAATAATGATTTGCAACCAAAAATAAAAATGAAATTCATGTTAAAAATTAACCCAAAGAAATAATATGACATAAAATATAATATGTATGATGAAAATATATCATGCATAAGATACTATAACATGCATAAAATAATTATGAGGCAATTTAACATGCATAAGAATAAAAAAAAATGTTAACCATGCTCAGCATATCAAATAAATAATTATAATAACAACTATGAGTAACAATTAAAATATTGATATGTATAAAAAACAATTTGACATGAAAATATAATAGGATTTAAAAGAGTTTATTTATTATATGAACAATTGAAGATAAAATAATAAGAAGAATGTGGGGACTAAGAGAATTTACATGTTTAAAAGTTAATTGGAAACAAAAGAAATTAAAATCAACAAGAGAATTAAGGAGTTAAGCCATGAATAATTACCCTCAAATTTAATCTTGTAGAATTGAAGGTAGAAGTGTTGAATTCCTTGTATTTTCCTTGTGAAAAATGCTTGAAAAATAACTTAGAAACTTGAAAAATCACATTTGGAAGCAAGTGTGTAAGATTGATTTTTTTTTTTTTTACTAAGAGCTCAAAAATTCAGTTTTTTTCTCCCCAAAATCTTTCTCATTCGTCCTCCCCCTTTTCTGAATTTTTTCTACACTTTTAACACTCAAAAACCACCCAAAAACGTCCAAAAACCGAGTGGGGGCAAAAACTCGGCGAAATGGGGCAAGAGTGGGCGACTGCGCGCGAGAAACATGCGCAAAGCAAGCACGAAGCGAGCGACGCCCTGGCCGTCGCTCGCGCAGGCGAGCGCGCGCGCTGCCCAGCACTCGGGCAGGCGCTCCGCGTGCGCCCAGCGCGCTGCCGCGCCCCAACCTTCGCGAAAAATACTTTTTTTTTTATATAAAAATCCTCAACCTAAAACATGCTTTTTCTTCTCCAAAATAATTTTAAAAATATTTTTTAAAATATTTTTAAAATACACTTTTTACTCATAAAAAAGACAAGGAAAATCACTTCCGAGATCCAATCTTTTCGCCTATAAGCCGGCGTAGCTAAATTTCATTATCGGGGTGATCCTGATCAAGGTTACTCGGGACCCGGTGTCTACACCCTGTATCTCAACTTTTTAGCCAAAGGGAGTTTTTCGTCATCCGGGGTTGTAAGGATGATTCCTACTCCTGCCCCCTTATTGTTAACAACCCAGTCAAAGTGCAGTTGCCAACCTTTAATTGAGATCGCCGCTACGTTTTCATCAGGAAAATTGAACTCAAGTGAGTTGCCCTGGATGGGATGATCGACTAGAAACTCAACTACTGTCCGCCCTTTGATAGTTTTTCGAGTAATATACTCAATATCGAACTCTTGTAGTAACAACAACCACCTTCCCATTTTCCCAAGTAAAGACGGTGCTTCTTGCAAATACCTCAGAGGGTTCTGCTTTGTCACTGCCTGCACTTTGTATGAATGAAAATAGTGTCTCAGCTTCTTGGATACCCAAATCACGGCGAGGCAAATCTTTTCTACTTCTGCATATTTTACCTCATACGCGAGGAATTTCTTACTGAGATAATAGACTGCAAATCCCACTCCAAATTCATCTTCTGAGCCATCATGGCACCTACAGAGCCATCTTCTACTGCCAAATACAAAATGAGCGGCTTGAATGGTTGTGGCAGCCTCAGTACTGGTGGGTTCAGCAAATACTCTCTGATGCTATCGAAGGCCTTCCGGCAGTCCTCGTTCCATACCACAGGCTGATTCTTTCTAAGCAACTTGAAAATTAGCTCGCATATCGAGGTGAGCTTTGCAATGAACCGGCTAACATATTGTAACTTGCCCAGGAAACTTCTCACATCCTTTTCCTTTTGCGGCATTGGCATTTCCCTGATGGCTTTCACCTTATCTGGGTCGATTTCGATCCCCCTTTAGCTGACCACATGTCCTAGCAGCTTTCCTGAAGTTACCCCGAAGATACACTTTTTGGGATTTAGCCGCACGTTGTACTTATCTATTCTGGCAAAAAACTTCTCTAATGCTTCAAAGTGGCTCTCTCTGGTAGCTGACTTGACTATCATGTCATCTACATATACTTCCACCTCTTTATGGATCAAGTCACTCAAGATCTTTATCGCCATCCACTGGTAGGTAGCCCCTGCATTCTTTAAATAAAAAGGCATCACTCTATCAGCATACGTCCCCCACTCTGTGATAAAAGCCGTTTTGATCCGATCGATTATCTTATTGAGGATCTGGTTGTAGCCCGCATAACCGTCCCCAAAGCTATACATTGCGCAATTGGCGGCGCTGTCTATCAATACATCAATATGGGGCAGCGGGAAATCGTCCTTCGAACAAGCCTTGTTCAGATCTCGGTAATCCATGCATACCCTCACCTTTCCGTTCTTTTTGGCCACAGGGACTACATTAGCTAACCATGTGGGGTACTGTACCTCTACTAGAAACTTAGCTTCAATTTATTGCCGAATCTCTTCTTTTACTTTATCTGCCCATTCCGGCCTTAGTCTTCTCAGCTTCTGTTTCACTGGCTTGTGGTTTGGATAAGTCGGAATGGCGTGCTCCGCGACGTTTCGATCGATTCCCGGCATGTCCTCATAGGTCCAGGCAAAGACTTTTTCATATTTTTTAATTATTCTCCCAAATGTTTCTCTTTCCTCAGGAGTTATGTTTGATGCTATCAAGATTTCTTTCTGATTTTTCGAGGTTCCTAGATTAAATGGGGTAGTATCAGTAGAGTCAATATCAAATATGGATGGGATGTGATCATGATCATGCATGTTGAAACTATCAGAAACATCGCACAAGTAAGCAAAATCATTCATTTCATTAATAAAATTATAATTGTCATTTACATCATTAAAAAGTTCAGGAATAAAAAGACAATCTAAACCAGTCTCTTCCTCATCTCCAGCTGGATCTGCCAATGCTAACGGTCCCGCATCATTAGGGTTGACCAAAGGCTCTTCATCCACCTCTTGAGCAGCTTCTTCCATCTTTGCCTTCCCTTTGATATGTGCGGTCAGCATAGCTTCTGTCACCACTTCCTCAGGCTCTTCCCTGTCCCAGATAGCTCTGTTGGTCAAGACCTCTTCATCCCAGAAGTCATCAGCTGGCTTGATCATCCTGATGTCCCAGTCATAAACATCACTGAATACCTCAAAACCTGGCACAATCCTCCCATCGACTAACTGAGGCTCGGCCTCTCCGGTGTAAGCGCAAAGTGCTGTTGCAGGCACAAAACTTTCCCAAAGGTGGAGAATCCCCTCTGCTGGCTTCACTCTTCTCTGCACTCCTCCTTTATAGCCCAGGCCCTTTCTATCCTTCTGACCTTTAGTGGCGATGGCCTCAGGCATCCCTTGGGAGTTCTTACCCAATCTAGCACCCGGAAGGAATGACATCTTCTTCATCATAGCTAGCACTTGTGGGCTTCTTGTTATTATCCCTTCCTCTTTGATCATGGCCACGTGGAATCCACTAAAAGGCTGCCTCGCTATCTCGAGTATCGACACTTGATTCTCCCTTGCAGCCTTGATGGTCACCACTTGTCCCTCGTGTGGTATCTTGACCATTTGGTGGAGAGTAGAGGGAACACCTCCCAACTTGTGGAACCACGGTCTCCCCAGCAGTGCTAAAAAATTGGCAGGAATGGGCAAGACTACGAATTCTACCTCAGTCTCCACTGGCCCCGTCTTGACCAACGCCTTAAAAGTCCCTGAAGCAGGCCGACGAGAATTGTCATAGGCTGTAATCATCAAATCTGATTTGGCTAACATGTCCCCCGTCACTCCAAAGGCTGCTATGGCTACTTGAGGGCACACATTAATCGACGATCCATCATCCACCATCATGCAAGAAGTGTGCTTCTGATTGATTTGAGCCCTAATGTACAAAGGGCGATTGTGGTTACGGCCTTCCGCGGGTAAATCAGCATTTGTGAACACCACACTCTCTCCGGCACCTCCTTTCACCACTTCCAGCAGCTCAGTGGGCGAAATCATTGTAGCCACAGTTGTCATGCATAGAGCCTCTACCAGTCTTTGCCTATGAGAGGGGGACTATCTTAATAAGTCCCAGTTGGAAATTTGGGCTGGTGTCTTCTGCAACTGTTTGACTATCTGATCTCCTTCGGGCTCCTTTCCCTTCTCTTTCTGACCTTCCACTGACTCTTGACGCACTGTCACTTCGGGCACTACTCTCCCACTGCGGGTCACCGCTCCTACCTTCATTTTTCCTTTGTGCTCTTCCGCTTCCTCCTCTTCTGAACCCCGTGGTCAGGAAACTCAGCAGTTTCATCATCATCACTTCCACTCTCACTAGTGGACCAGCAATCGATCACTGCAGCGGGCATCCCTTTTTCACTTACCTCATAGAGGCTCGTGACAGCAGTGTTTACATCGATGCCATATAATTCATTCAAGACAAACTCCTCCGGTAAACTGGATCCAATCATGAACACGGGTGGGGGCACCTTGTTATATCCGGCTTTCTTCTAGCTTTCCCTTTTCTCAGGGTCTGTAATCTGCTTTGTATCAATCAGGTCTTGGATTACATACCTCAAAGCCCTACAGTTGTCGGTCACATGACCCGTGTACTGATGTTAAGCACAGTATTCGTTCTGCTTGTGACCCGGCATTCCTTGTGTCATGGCAGGTCTAGGAGGCAATGGCTGTAATTTTCCTTCCTTCATCTATCTCCTCAGAACCCATGACAAGGATCTCCCCAAGTTTGAAAAACGTCTCATGGTCGCGTCAGCAGCAGAGACCTCAACCATTCTTCTGGTGCTACCGCTGGGACCTACCGGCCTACTTGCCCCTTGGCTACCATTCCCCCTCTTGGCATAGCTGTCACTGTTCGCTCTTCGGGCCAGGTACTCTCCTTCCGCTTTAATGGCTATATCCTTCAAGGATTCCCAGTCTTTTAATCCCTTCATCTTCAACCCTTCTCTCAAGTATGGGCTTGCGTCCTTGATGAATAATCTAATCTGGTCCTGAGTCTCAGGCTTCCTTCTCATTTACATCACTCTGTTCCTCCAGCGAGTCAAGTACTCATGGAAAGATTCTCCGACCTTTTACTGCAGCAATTCTAGATCTTTGAGGGTCACATCCATCCTCGTATTACAATCGTATTGCCTTAAGAACTCTTCCGTCAGCGAATCCCAGTCTTCTTTGGTTCTACGGTCAAGACCATGGTACCAATCTATAGCCAGACCAGTTAGACTTAAGCAAAAATATTCCACCTTTTGTCTCTTCATCAAGGTGGTCCCCTTTATGATCAACGAATATTGCTTCACATGGGCAGTTGGGTCGGAGGTACCATCAAATTTGGGAACATTCGGTATCTTGAAATTGTATGGGATCGGATCCTCTCCTTCCAGCTCCTTATCCTCGGGATTTATTCCTTGACCCCTACTCAACATTCGAGCCATCGCCTCGAACTTCTCTTCCACTTTCTTCCACATGGTCTCTTCTGACTGGGGCACTTTCCCCTTTTCCGACACAACACTCTCTTCATAATCCTCATCCACGCGGTCATCCTCTAACCTCTGAACCGGTCTTCTCCTCTAAACCCCCGATGCTACTGATCTCAAATCTACCGGCGGTGGTCGGATCTCTTCCTGCCTTTCTTCTCTATCCTCCCCCCGCTCATTTTGTCTCATGGGAGGAGGAAGTGGGTCTTACAGAGCAGTACGCTGGGTCAACGCGGCCAACATATTCATCATCCGACCCTCAAATTCCTCCAATCTTCTACCAACCTCTTTAGCAATCAAAGCCCTAGTGGCATCATTTCTCCTCGGCGAGTTAGCCATATTTGGTACGGTACAGCTGGTTTCTGGACAGTTCTCTAAGAAGCTCTTCCTTTCTGGTGATTCAGACACGGAAGTTCGGATCAATCGCCCCG
This sequence comes from Excoecaria cochinchinensis, assembly GCA_947683425.1. NCBI lineage: Eukaryota > Viridiplantae > Streptophyta > Magnoliopsida > Malpighiales > Euphorbiaceae > Excoecaria > Excoecaria cochinchinensis. The sequence goes on from CANTUQ010000020.1 coordinate 6,745,809, forward strand.
CGGGTCCTCTCATCCACCTGGGTAGATCTATGATGGCTGTAGAAACAAGGAGTTAGAATATACATGAATGCAAATGAAATGCATGATCGTGATGTGCAATATCCACAAATCACATACAAGCAGATAAGTCCTTCCACCCTTATTACTTCCGCACACGTGGTCATAGTCTCTTCCCTAGGCAGGATTAGCCATGGGTCAACAGGGAACCCAATGAACACGCATGGAGCGTGGCAAAAAAACCGGCAGCATAACACTCCTAAACTAATGCACAAGCGCATGGGAAATGGTCATTACATATTTAAGTAATCCAAATATATCGACGTGGCCCTACCGGGGCATGAAAGCCTTTGGCTAGGTAACCAAGCAGGATATTTGGACTCACCCAATACATAAGGACCCATACAGCAGGCAAGGTATTACGGCTCATATTACCTAAGGGAAGTATCTACGGCCATTATGTGAGTTTTGGTCAAGGGTGGTGTTACTTTAGGTCTACCCAAGCACGGTCCTTGCCAACGGGTCTAGCTCGTCGTGAGCATAACGACCAACTGGGTCTCCATTTTATATACCAAATGGTACGATGCTTGGGCTGGTGATTATCCTTAACACTTCCCTACATTGAGTGAACATAGGGTTGTGCTTCGGGAATGCACCGAGGTTTAGAAAGGACCAACTAGCATAGTCTAAGGCTCTAATGGGATGTAAATGCAAATTTGAAAGAAAGTGAATTTATAAACTAAAATTTAATCATAAATCTTAATCAATGGTATTTTCAAATCAAAGTCTCGAACCACAGTCCCCAGTGGAGTCACCACTGTGACGCGCGCCGGACCCTGCGAGCCGCCCCTTTGACCGCCCGCTTGAGGGCGATCGGGCAATTGAGGGTCCGTTGGCAACTTGTAAAAGTATTTACAAGTGCGTCTATTTTTGGCAACAAACAGGTTTCGTGGAGTCACCACCGAATTAAACATTGGGAAAGTTTCTCTCACCTCGGAGAGCCTAAGACAACGCAAATATCCATTTTGGGCAAACCAAAAGGGTCTTGGAGGAAGAACCTCTCTCCTTTGAAGCCTAGGATTATTAATTGAGTCTTTTAGTGGGACACAAGAGGTGTCTTGGAGGTTCCAATGAGTGATCGGATACCTCTCGCCTCGTTGAGCCCAAATACCAGAGATGGGTTTGGGACTTCTCATCTATTTCTACCTTGATTAATTTTACAATTAAGTTTTTAAGTTTATTAATTCGCTCTCTCTCCACACGATGCAATTTAATTAAAAGCGCACTTATTCACGTCAAAAGCGTTAGTAAATAAATAAAACAAAATAAAAATAAACATTCTAAAATAAATTACAATAATACTAGGAGCGGAATACAACTCCCATTTGTAAAAGTGCGGTACATACATAAAATGGGGAATTCATTTATTTTGAGGACTTTGGTCCTCACATGTACTTATTATAAAAGAAACTAATTTTTTATTGTGATGCTTTTATTGGGTGGAAATGAGGATGTTGGATCCTTGAGTTAAAAAGAAAATCCCAATTTTATTTACTATAAAATGTTTATCCATTCTTATTTAACACGGAATAAAACAATTCATTATGAGCACAAAATGATCAATAAAAATGAATGAATAAATTATTAAATAAGCAATTGAATAAATAAATAAATAAATAACAAATAAATAAATAAAGGGTGAAGAGGTAAACCAAATGGAGTTTCCCATGGAAAAACTCCTCTTAAGCTCCAAATTATCCCAAAGACATGAAAATAATCTCACAAAATAATCAATAATGTTAATATAAAACAGAACAAAACATTAATAAATATTAATGAAAATGAGGATTAAAATTCTGAACTTAAAATAATAAGAATAAAACTATTGATAAAAAACAGAAGAGAAAAGATTTAGAAAGAAATAGAAATAAAGAATGGAAAGAAAATGAAGAAAAAAGGTTTTGAGAATTGCAAACAGATCCCAGGGACGGCCTCTAACGAATGACTGACGGGCGTCTCTAGAAGCGATGGACGGTTCGGGTACCGTCGTTCATTCGATAGACGGGCATATCTCGGGGCGACCGACGGGGAATAACGCCTCACATATAAGCCGTCGCTGAAACGAGTGACAAGCGTCGGTGGCCTTATGACCCGTCGGTCACTACTGTTTCCGAAAAAATAGTTAGAACCAAATTTTCTCAAACAGAATAATTTTCCAGCACAAAAATCAAAAAAAACCAAAATAATTAAAATGAACTAAATGAAATATGTGTCCAGAATATTTACCCTCGGATTTTACCTTTTAGATTGGATTCTTTGATGATTCGAGTCCTGCACACTTCACGAAAAATGGGTAAAAATCAAGAAAAGAAGGGTTTGGACTTTTCTTTCTTGACTTTCACGAAATGCACGAATGTTGGAATCAAAATTCTTAGAAACTAATCAGTTTTGGCTCCTTCAAATTAATTTTGATTCACAAAATTTCAAAAATTTCGAAATAGAATGGAGAAATATTGAGATGAAAAGAAAGAATGCTAGGAAATAGGTTTTTTAGGTGAAAAAAAAATGCGAATTTGTCCCACTAGCCGGCCAACCCCCTAAACAGGTGAAAGATAAGTTTTTATAGGCCTTGAAATACCGACGGCCGTCGGAACATCTGAAGCTACAGATGGGCGTCGGTTGAATCCATTTCCCAATAGGAAATCGGATTGAATCGGCGGTCGTCGGAAAACTACAGACAGGCTTCGGGACTCTCAATCCAGAGACGATCATTCTGTGATCGACGGGCTGGCCGCCGGTGGAGGTAAACTTACTTTTTCTAGTCTAAAACTCTCGATTTTCTTTTCCTCTTTATCGAGAATACAGAAAACATATTTTTTGTGAATCTAGAGGGCCAAAATCTCTGAATCTCAACCGTTCACTCGGACTCGGGTATTGATTTCTTCATTGGGTAATCTCTGATCTGGACTACCTCGGGACATGGTGCTTAAACGGCCACATAAGAGTAGAGTTATTTTTGTTATCTTCTCCTATAATTCTTTTTGTATGTAGTATTTTCGTATAGTGGCTCTTGTAACTCTTTGTAAGGTTTATGATGTAATATTTTGGATATTGTATCTAACTCTATATCTTGATTATATGAGATGTTTATGATTTGCTATGTTTATGGATGTTATGGCCTGGTTTCGCTCAGTGTATGTGAGTATATTGTGAGTGAGCGTCGGGTAGCGTGCCTGCTGGCGCCCTTCCAACGGGGGCGATGGTGGGGGTGTTACAGTTTTAGTATCAGAGCGCCGATTTAGGCGGTTCTGGTTGTCTTTGATTGTTATGTGTCGAGTCTTTGCATGAGAGTCGATTTTGTGTTGTGGCCTAATGCAGATGTGTCTTGTCTTGTGTAGTGTTTAGATGGAGTCTGATCCAAGTGAGAACGTGGGCGAGACATTTGGTAGTGCGAGTGTAGTGAGGGGTGAGCAACCCGCTCCGCAGCGTCAGCAAGAAGAGATTCCTGGTATGGGTTTTGGTCATGAGAATTCGGTCTTAGTGTAAGGTTTACTTCAGTTAGTGGAAAGGTTAACTGCTCCTAAGGCCCTGACCGAGTTATTAAGAAAGAAAGGAGCAGAAGACTTTCATGGGACTGCATTGGACCAATCAGGTGTGGCCGAGTTTTGGCTTAAGAGGGTAGGCCGGATTTTGCAAGAGATTAGATGCCCCGTAGATTAGAGAGTATTATGTGCAGTGTCATTACTTCAAGGGTCAGCATATGATTGGTGGCAGCTTGTGATGCGAAATCCTCAGCGACCAGCTGAGTTAACATGGGAGTTCTTCAAGCAAGAGTTTGAGCAGAAGTATGTAACGAAGGCATATCGGGAAGCTAAGTGGAGAGAGTTCATCAGTCTGAAGCAACGGGGTATGACCATAAGTGAGTACGAGAAGGAATTCAGCCGGTTGAGTAAGTATGTGCCCGAGCCATTGCTGACAGATGAGTTTAGATGTAGACACTTTCAAGAGGGATTGCGTGAGGTGATCAGAGGTCCTTCATCTGCAATGTCGGTTATGCAGCAAGTGGGGTACTATCAATTAGTGGCAGCGGCGATCAAGTTAGAGGAATCTAAGTTGATCAAGCAGAGAATTGAGCACAAGAGGAAAGTACCAGATAGTGACTATGGTAGTGGTAAGAAGTCAAGAGGATCCCAGACTGGTCAAGGTGTGAAGATTTCAGTTCCGGTACATTCAGAAGTTGGGAGTGTAGCGCCACCCTCTAGCAAGGGAAGTGTGATCCCAGAGTGCTAGCATTGTCAGAAGCGCCATTGGGGCGAGTGTAGAAGGATCTCTGGAGCATGCTTCAGATGTGGAAGCCAAGAGCATATGGTAGCCAACTGCCCAGATCGAAGAGAGCTTTAGGGTCAACCCGAGAGTAGAGTCAGTGGTCAGAGATCGAGAGGGAATCAAAGTGGAAGAGGCAGTGGACGTCCTTCTCAGGCGCCGTCAGAGACAGTGCAAAAGCCGCCAACTGAAGAAGTTTATGCGCGCCCGCGAGTATACGCCATATTAGGAGAGGATGCCATGGATCGAGCAGGACCTTCTGGTAAGTTGTGTTATTAGCTTTCGGTTAAGTTTCGGGTTGTTTTGGGTTGTTTGGATATTAGTGGTTAGCAGGGGAAATTTCGAGGACGAAATTTCTTTAATGGGGAGTGATTGTAACAACCCAAATCGGGCCTAGTCGGAATTTGCATGTTAAGTCTGAATATTAAGGGTAATTTGGTAATTTTGGTTGTGGGTTAATTAATAAAGCTTGAGTAAAGGAAATGATTTAGTGGATTATGGGTTTGGTGCAAAGGATGTGGATATTTTTTTTAAGAGGTTATAATGTGTGGGTTGAGTATGGTGCCAAGGGCAAGTTAGTCAAAGTGGATTTTGTTGGTGCTTTAGGAAGGTGCCATGTGGCATGGTAGGTGAGGATAATTAATTTGAAGTGAGGGAAGGAGAGAGGAAAGGAAGAAACCAGATTTTTTCTTCTCTCTCACGTTTTCTCCTCTCCTCCTTCCTCTTCTTCACTTCTTCTTGCTCTCTCTTGCTTGTTGCCAACGTGGATCTTCAAGTGGTAGTGGATTTCTGAGTTTTGAAACTGGTTTGGAAGGTAAGTGCTTGGATTTCTTGAGTTTTATCTTGGATTCTTCTTCTCCTTCATCAATTCTGGTTTTGAATGTGAAGTGCATGGCCTAACTTGAGTGTGTTTTTGGCTGGGTTTTTGTGCAAGAATCTGAAGAACATAGAAAGAGTAAAGGGAAAGAGAAAGTGGGGGTTTAAAAGAGAAGATTGAAGCTTCATTTCCAGGTTTGGGAGCTTTGTTGGTTGTGTTTGATTATGAGTTGAAGTTGCTTACTCTGTTAACTGATGGTTTTTGCCCTAGCTCTCATTTGGATTGTGTATGTTTGTGTCATTTTAATTCTGTAATTAATTGAGTGTTTTGCTTGGGTAAATGCATGTGTTGTTAGAGTGAGGGATATGTGTTATATGTGTTATTGAGGAATATGTACATGATATGTGAATGATTCTGGGTTTGTTAGTACTTTTGATTTCAGAAGTTCAAAGTGTTTGATTAATGTGTTGATTGTATTTTGAGCAAGTTTTAGAAGCTTGGGAGATAAGAATTTACATGTGTTCGCATGTCAAATGATGTTGGGTTAAATGGGTTTTATTTTGGTTGAGCTGGGAATTGGAAAACATGATCCTATCGCGAGCGCGACGACTATCGCAATCGCTACAGAATCGCATTATTCACTTCCGTGCACAGCAAACTATCGGGTGTTTTTCTGTGATGTGAGGAGAGAGTCACGAGTGGTGACCAAGCATCACGATGCGTGAGTCCCGTCATGAGTCTTGATGGGGGATCACGACTCGTGGCCCCTCTCTCTTGTGGAAGAGCTCCATCACGAGTGGTGACCAAGCATCGCGACGCGTGAGTCCCATCACGAGTCGTGATGGGGGATCATGACTCGTGACCCTCCATGAGCTCCGCCAAGCATCATGATGCGAGTCCTGTCACGAGTTGTGATGGAGGATCACGACTCGTGACCCCTCTTTCTGGTGGGCGTGAGGCGGCTTGTCACGAGTTGCAACTGTGTATGCAACTCATGACTGGCCTTCTTCCCTCTGTTACTATCGTGAGCACAACACTAGTCGCGATCGCGACAGTGGCTCCTGCCTATTTTGCCCTATTTTGACTTGAAATCTTCTTCTGTACTTTTTGCATGGCTTTTCATACTGTGTAAGTTATGTTTTGTATTTTTATACTAGTGTATAAATTTTTTTGAGTCGTGTTAATAATTAATGGCATTGTCTAGCGTTAAGTGTTTAGAATAAGTGTCTTGAGCCTGAAGCGTCAAGGAAGTGGATGATTAAGCATGCTTAAGAAGGGTTAGTGAGTGCAGCTCCCTGTGTTGGCCCTGTTTGGGTCTTTCGGCCGACCTCCGTGATGGTCATTCTCCGCGTAGTGATAAACTGTTTTGAGACTCCGATGTCCCGTGCTACCTTCGGGTATAAAAACTATTTTGATGCTTCGGCCTCTCGTGTTGTGTTCCCGTATGCACCACCAGTGAAATTCAGGCTATTGTTTGAGGTGACTGGTATTTATTTAGTGAAGTGTTATTGATATTGTGCATTTTTTTTTGTTAGTGTTATTGCTTCGTGCTTTCTATTATATATTCTGATTCGATATAGTGATTTTTGATTTACTTATTTCTGTCCTCTGGTATTTAGTGAATTCTGTATGCTAATGCTCAATATCTTGTATAGTGTTCTGTTGTGTTTGTTCTCCCCACTAAGCATTATCGCTTAGCACGGGCTCTTGTCCCGTGTAGGTGATAGGATTTTTGGGAGCTTGCTCGTGTCGCATATCTGCAAGTCGGCCACATAGGAGTAGAGTTGTTTTTGTTATCTCCTCCTGTAATTCTTTTTGTATGTAGTATTTTCGTATAGTGGCTCTTGTAACTCTTTGTAAGGTTTATGATGTAATATTTTTGATATTGTATCTAACTCTATATCTTGATTATATGAGATGTTTATGATTTGCTATGTTTATGGATGTTATGGCCTACTTTCGCTCAGTGTATGTAAGTATATTGTGAGTGAGCGTCGGGTAGCGCGCCCGCTGGCACCCTTCCAACGGGGGCGACGGTGGGGATGTTACAGCGCGGCCTCCTGCTCGAGGCCGCGCCTCGTATAGTGGGAGGTACGGCCTCTTGCTCGAGCCCGCACCTCGCCCATGCGAGGCGCGGCCTCCTGTGCGAGGCCGTGCAATGTGTAGCGTGAGGCACAGCCTCCTACGTGAAGCCGTCCCATGTGTAGCGTGAGGCGCGGCCTCTTGCGCAAGGCCACACCTCGCATAGCGTGAGGCACGGCCTCGAGCGCGAGGCTATACCTCGTGTATGCGGGGTGCACCCGCACCTAGGCGCATGAGGCACGACCACCCCGTCGCGGGCAGCCTTTCTCTTGTCCCTTTCTCACCTGTGAAAATCTTATTTTTGAAAGATTTTGGGACTGTCAAAAGTCATTCAGGTTTCAGGGGTTTTGGGGGGCAAGAGGAATAGAAAGGGGCTTTTGTCCTTTCCCCTTTTGAGAAGAAGAGGGAAATAAAGGAAAAAGAAAGGTTTCTTTTGAAAAGAGAGAGAGCTGGAGAGAGCTAGAGAGAGAACGTGTAACGTCCTATACCCGTATGTGATGCGGATACCGGATGCTACAACACTGAACTGACATATACTCTAATACTGTAATATCCGATTAAATAACTGTTCATTTAAATCCGGTTAACCTAAATAAACTATTCAGGTTATTAAATATACAATTAATTAAATTTTGTTTTTGAATAGTACCGTATATGAGAATAGTACCGTATATATGAATAGTATCATATGTACGGATAGTGCCGTATGTATATTACTGTATGAATAGTACTATATGAATAGTCAACTTACTTAAGTCTATTAATACATATTAATTAATTATCAAACTTAATATTTACTATTTTTAATTTACTATTAACTATGTCGATTGACCTATAACTGTCTAAATTACTATTCATTTAGCAAATTTTCTTTTAAGGCGAAAATCTATATTTTACTTTATCAATTGTATTAACTTAATTTCTACCAATTATTAGGTATGCCCAACACACATACTAGTGACAGATATAATAGTCTATTACAGACCAAAACCCAAATCAATACTATAAGTCATATACATGCCAAACCTCTTAACATACTTAATATTCTAAATAATATCTTCCATACCACTTCCAACGTGTGAGGTATACTCTACTCCCAAAATCTTACGGAGTACCTACATGCAGTCAAACAAAACTACGTGCTGAGCATTAAATATGTCCAGTGGTGATTGCAATTCCATAAATTTCCACTTAATTTAATTTTTCATGCATAATAATATTCACATAAATAATATCATTTAATATTTATAAATAAACATATTTAATTTAATTCCCAGCTTGGCATGCAATATTACATGTAATTATTTTTCAATTTCATAATTGGGCAATTACACAATTAATTCACATAAATAATCTTATTACCATTTTACCCTTAATTTATGGTAATAATTCATTTATACCCTTAAACTTTTTCAAAATGACAAAAATGCCATTAGTTCATTTTAATTTCATTATATTACCATTATGCCACTAGTTCAATTATTTTTACTAAAATTACAATTTTGCCACTATTTTAATTAATTTCACTAACATTACAATTTTATCATTAATTTATATGCCAATTTACAGTTTTACGCTCCAATTATTATTTTCATGCCAAATTACATTTTTACCCATATAAAGTGGCCAATTTTAATATTTAACCATTTATTTATATTTTTACCCTTATTAATTATTCTTAACACAAATATGCATAAAATTTCAATTTTGCCCTCAAACTTTTTTTTTAATAATATTTATGTCCTTTTTTCACATAAATATTATTTTAATCACATTTTAACCATTTTAATCTTATTTTTTATAATTATGCCCTTGTAACACACTGGCAGACTCTATATACAGGATAAACGAGACGTGAACTCCAGAAGTTCACAAAAATACCAGCGGAGTCCTGTGGGACCACCACTGTCTTTTAATACAGAACAATACACTTCAGATATTCAGATACCGATATTCAGATATTCAAATATAGAAGTAGGACCATCATTGGCCTACTAAAAAGTGAGTCGCCATGCTCACACCCGCGGTCTTATTTCCCTATGGCATGCCAATATATCCTGAACTAGACTTGACTACCAGATTACTATATAGGGCAATATTATTTTATTTTCCACATTTTTAATGTGACATACATATATTTTAATTTTTCACATTTTTAATGTGACATACATATATTTCATGGTATATCATTATTATATCTTATTCTTTTTCATACCATTTCATAATTTCACATGTGATTATCATTATTACATCATCACATGCCATGTAAACTCATTATTTCATCATGGTACACATGCATACATACATACATGCATACGGCTCACATACTAATTTATTTACATTAATTCTTTTTATCAATTTTATCATTTATTTAGGCCAATTTCATGATGTATAACATCACCATACCATCAATTTTCATGAAAACACATCAAAATCATGACTTTACATATGATACACATTCGGCCATACATACATCACATACTATATGATGTTTTCACATGCTCCAACACACACCATTCATTAGTTCACATGCCAAATACCATAGATCCATCATAATTATACATAAAACATCATGTAAACACATAAAATTCACTTAAATACCATTCGGCAAAAGAAGGAACTTTTCACACAAAATTTATTTCTTCAATTTAATCATCCATACCATCATTTTTAACATCCCTAAGCATGAATATCATGTTAATTTCAATTAAACATCCTTAAATCACATACTTTCTTCATAAATATAACCTAAATTCATGCTTTTACCATAGAATTAAATGGAATTTGCAATCACAAACCTCAAATCCGTGTATTATACTTCTCAATTATTCTTTTCCTTGCCCTTAGCTTACTTAGAGGTTCTTTCACCTATTGGACATAGTTATATCCAAACACAAAAATTAAGATTTAATCAAATCCAAGCTTCCTTTCAAAAATCAAACTTCATAAACGTCTTATTAACATCCTATAGTACCCTTAGGAACCTTAAAACCAAATTAAAATCACTTACCTCAATTTTACACCTAAACTTCAAGTCTAGATTTCACCCACTTTTAATTCTCCAAACAAAACTCTGAGACCACTACTGGATTCTAGAGGGGCTTTATTATGTTAGGGAGATTTGATCTTGAGGTGAGATGAAAAAAAATTGAAAGAAAAATGGTGAGAAAGACAGGAAAAACCATTCGGCCAAGAGAGGAAGAAGAGGGAGCTGAAAAAAATGGAATCCAAGGAGATTTTAACATTTTTGAAGGCTTTTATATGGGTTTAATCGGACCCAACCAGGTCCAACCAAAGTGGTTGAGCCGATTTGGTCCGATTTTCATTTTTCGGGTCATTTTCCACTGTTTTAGTTAAATTGAATGTTTTCGAATTCATTTTCACTCCAAAACACTTCCATAATTCTTAAAATATTAAAATTAGTCTCCCTACAAAATTTTAGCTCAATCAGAGTTCGTTTGGGGTCCGGTTCACTTAAACCGGTCTAATTCAGTTAAATCCGGTTTTGCCGTAAAATAAAATTCTAATACTATCAAAAATTTCTACAAATTTTTCTAAGCTTTTTATCCTCTTATAGTAGACCATTTTATCCACTCTAACTATTTATAAAAATCGGTCAAAGTTCGGTCAAACTTTGGTTCAATTGAACCGAACCAGAGAAACTTCAGACTGAATTTCGGAAGCCTATTTGATCTCGTTTTTATACCAAAATTACACCATCAGACTACATTTTTCATTCTCTTTCTGATGGTGAAAAAAAATATTTTCGGGTACTATTCATCCCAGAGTCACTATTTTGTGGGCTCCACACTTACTATTCACGGACCCATAGTTACTATTCAAAGACCAGTCAAAGATGCTGTCACTATTCAATGGGACCCAGGCAATGATGATGTTCCTAACCAAATGACGATGTTATACTTTAGGGGATACAATTACTATTCATCATCATAACATTGCTGATGTCATCGCTGATGTCATTATGGTCCCACATTTACTATTCACTGGACCCTACCTGGTCCCACTTTTACTATTCACTGAGCCCCACCTGGATCCACTTTTCACTGAAGTAAATACTTTTGCTTACTGTTTTGGCCATTTCGGACTCGTTTGACCTCCGATTGACACGAAATTTTCACCTACGGACTCGTATTGACGAGCTCTATCTAATGGTCAAATAAAATATTTTTCAATTTTGGGAAATACTATTCACCCTGGAGATACTATTCACTCTAGAAAAATATTATTTACGACTAACCTGGTATTGGGGCTATTACAGAATGGCGGGAGGAGAGAAAGAGAAGAAACGAGAGAGTATTCTAAAAAAGGGTATTTCAAAAGGTGGATTTCTTCCTTTGATCTTCAGGGAACCGAGAAAAAATGTTTTCTGAGTTTGAGCTTGGCATAAGACAAGGAAATCAATTCCCTTACCTTTGGTTTATTAGCAAACAAAAATAAAAAATCATTCGGTTTCGTTCTAGTGTTTTTTTCTTGAGTTTTTGAGTTATTTTAAATCTGTTTTGAAGCTTGACAAGGGGAGTTGAATTCAAACATCTTGCTTCCATATCATCAAATCTAAGGGTAAAGATTCTTGGATCCACTATCATCATCTCATTTTATTTTATTTATTATTATCATTATTAATATTATTATCATTACTGTTGATGTTACATTTATTTTTGTTATTATTATTATCATTATGATTATCATTTCTCCTTATTAGTATTCTTAATATTATTATCATTACATGCTAATGTTATCTTTATTATTATCATTATTATTATCGTTATTATTATTTATTATCCTTATTATTATTGTTATCGTTGTTTGCTTTTAATGGTATTATTAATATTATCGCTATTATTACTTTTATTATTCTCATTATTATGATTATTGTTATTATCATTATTATTGTTATTATATTTATCGACCTTGTTATCATCATCATCATCATCATCATCATCATCATCGTCACTATTATTATTATTATTATTATTATTATTATTATTATTATTATTATTATTATTATTATTATTATTATTATTATTATTATTATTATTATTATTATTATTATTATTATTATTATTATGTCATTTGTGTGGTTAATTGTGCATGATTCATTGAATCTTTTTGCATGTGCATGATTTGTGCTTTAAAATCACATGTCTAATTTAACCCATTTCATTCCCTACATGTATATTAAACAACTTTTGTATTTATCTTGTCTTTATTTTTATATGGTTAATTTCAAAATTATTACTAATATTTTTTATTGTTGTTTTTTTTTTTTGTTTATGTGGGTAAAATGTGACGTTTGCTTGTTTGAGTATGATTGTGACCAAACGGAGGGGTCATAGAGCGTAGAAGGCCACATCACTTGGGTGAGACCTTACCAACCACTATTTGCATGAGTGTGTTTGTTTTTAAGTAAAATAATTCTATTTTTATACACGTGTAAGGTAAAAATCACAAAAATATTTTTATGATTAAACCGGGATTTTTACCAATAAATTAGGACCAATGTCTTCGATTTTAACCAAGGAACGTAAAATATCACGAATTAAAACAAAGAGTTAAATTTTCTAAAAATGGGATCACTTATCCCGGTTTTCAAGACAAATAGCCGAAATAAATCTTCAATCCCTCTTTAAGTGAGCATGAAGGAACCAATGTTCCTAAACCAAATAAATATCCCGATTTATGCATGTTTCCTCTTTTGTTTAATTTTGCTTAATTCTTTAGATTTATGTTATATATCTCGTAGGCCCTTGTAATTAATTATTTTTGGGGCAATTTTATTTAGTTTTGTTTCTTTTGGGGGACTATATTTTCCCCAATTTCTATTTTATAATGATGTATTTTGTGTGTTTATTTATTTATTTATTGGTTTTCTTTATAGCTTTCATTTACCATTTTTCTCGATGATTGAATTGTACCTTTAAATAAATTGCATTAATCGTGTGAGAAAAGAAATGGAATTTTCGAAACTAAAATCTCATTTATAATTAACCAAGGCATAAATAAGAGTTGAGTTCCAAACTACTCTCTGGTTTAGACCATAGAGGTTAGATGACTTTTCCCAATTTCTCGTAAATTAGGTGGCGACTCCAAAATACCTCAAAGGTGCCTAAAGGTTTCATGAGACTAAATGACCTTCCCGAATATTTTATTGGGTGGGAATTCCAAAATGTCTCATGTTACCCAAGATCAAATGACGCGAGCCAATCCCTCGAGCCCTAAAAGCGGGCCATTCGAGGGCCTTTCCGGTTCGGTGCCTGTCACAGTAAGCAAGTGATACATGAAATAGATGAGAAATTATTGCCTTATCCTTTAGTAGATAGAAAGGAAAAGAATAATGAACAATTCCCCAAATTCATTGAAATGTTCAAGAAATTGCATATGAATTTTCCTTTTATTGAAGCTTTGCTTCATATGCCTAAGTATGCAAAAATTTATGAGGAGTTGTGTTCAAATAAAAAGAAATTAGAGGATTATGGGACTATACAAATATATGAGTCCGGAATGGTAGGTGATCTCTAGATGTTGAGATTAATAGGTCCACATCTATGAAGGGTAAGTTAGGTTTTCAGATAACTGAGTCCGAAATGGTAGGTTATTAAAAATCTAGGATTTGGGGTGTTTATGCTATTTAATATATTGAGTCCAGTATGGTAGGTGTATTGATTAGAATAACTAAGTCCAGAATAGTAAGCTTGGGTGTAGAAGGGTTGTCCACTATAAGCACGTGTTATGTTTATGAGAGTAATTGCATAGTAGGATAGGGATAATAGGTATTCCTTGGCAAGGTTTTTATTAATTTGATTTAAATTCTATTTTTCCATTTAATCTAGCATTTATATCTTTATTGTTTTCTTAGTTCAATTGTTTAAATTTTAGTTCAACTTTATTTAATTTTTTTCTTAGTTTAATTAAGCCAAAAACTCATAAAAACATTGGGAATTCTTTAGCATAGATTTAACAACCTCAATCTCAATTCACTTTCCCTTGGGTACGATATCTGCGGGTCATAATTTACTCGCTATATTACTTGTCAATTTGGTACGCTTTCCAAATTCCAAACACTCAACTCTCCATTACACACATCAATCAACCATTAAACAAAAATTTACACCAAGGATTGACAAAAACTAAACTCCCGTTTACCCAAAATACAAACCTAACCTTACTAGAGTAACCACTCTTTTAAGGGGAGGCAAAAATCATTTTAGGCTAAAAGTAGCTTTAATGTGTGTAACATTAAAACAAACATGCATTTAGCATACTAACATAATAGGCTCAATAGGCTAGCAAGAGACTGTGAAAATAAGATAGGAAAAGTCATTTAAAGAGCTATACAAAGAAGGGTTGCGCAAATCATTTTATAGGTTTTGTCTCATTCGGGGATCGATTTGATGGGTAATTGGAAAGGTTTTAGTGCTCTTGGTGAGTTTTCATCTAATTCCCTAATTGCAACTAGATTTATAAAAATTTTTCAAAATAGGCCCAAAAGTTCACAAAATTTAGAAATTGCAATGTATTGTCAAGATCTACATGCAGTCTAGCAAATAGAGATATAAACAAGACTACTTCCCACTCAACTTAAAATTGAACTAAACATAAATTTCTAAAAATACGATTAAAACCATTTACAGTTGAAAACTACTAGGACGAAATAAGAATTCAAATGGAAAGCAAATCAACAAGAAACAACTATCTCAACATTTCAGGTACAACTTTGGCATAAACACACCAAAAAAAAAAAGATTTTAAAATACGAGAATTTAAAAAAAAAAATTAAATTACTCTAAAAACAAGAAAAGACACAAAAATACTTGAAAAAGAAACAAATCTGGTTAGAATTATTGAACAGGTACTCCACCCCAAACTCAAAATGTTGTTCTATCCTTAGTGTAAGGAAATAAAGCACACAAAAATATTTCCCAAAACTTTTCTCCAATGCTATGCAAATAGCTCATTGCAAATCAAAAATTCTTGCAATAATCTCAAAAATGGTAAAAATCAAACAATTAATATGTAAAAATAATAACAGTGTAAAATTCCTTCCTAACACCTGTGCACAATATGGAAAACTCAAAACCTATGCAAAATATAATAAGTACTGTGCAAAATGAAATACTTTGAAACCGACGACAATCATAACCAAACAAATATAATATAACTATCCTATCACACATCAATGGCTCATACACACAATTTCAAAATATAGCAGTGCAAATAAAAAGTACTATGCCTGTATACTACATTAACTAGATTAGCTACAAAAATAAACAAAGTGCAAAACTTTGTTCTGATAGTGTCACTTCTTGAAAAGTGGAAAGGACATCACTGTGGTAGTTTGGTTTGAGTTCAAGGCATGATTTCTACAAAGAAGCATAAAAGCATAAACAACATCCTTAGTCCAATTAAGTATAAACCACACACATCACTTTATAGAATGAATTAAAGAAATTTCACCACAAATTCAAAACAAAACAAATGCACAACAAATAATTCTCTAGCTAATGTGAGGATGCAAAGTAGCTAATATGAGGATGCAAAGTATGAACGATAAAACATAAGGCATAAGTATAAACAATTAAGCACAAAACCAATGCATAGAACTCAGTTAAAATTGAAAAATTCACAAGAATTAGATTTAAGAAATTAAAAAGCAATGCACAAGGTGAAAAATGAAAAATGAGCAAAAGTAATTATGCTTTGAAGTGCTAATGCCAAAATAATGTGCATGCAAGTTGGTGCTGCTGAAGAAAACGGAGATGCAATATTTTCCTTAAACATGCTTTATGAGTAAAAATGTAGGGCAAAAATCAAAGTTGCATGCAAATAAATTTTTGAACATTGACATCAAATGCAACTTATCCTAATCCCATCAATTTAGGTTATAGCAAACATGAATTAATCCCAACACAAATTTAGCACAATCACCAATTACATCACATCAAAGAACTAATACAACAACAAAAATTATAAAGCAATAAAGTACCAAGCACAATCTCAGGCAATTCAAATTTAACCTGTAAAACTTTTCCCAAATCCATGTTTTGCCCAAATGTATTAATTCAAACAAAACATTTCATTCCAATTATCAAACTCTCAAAATCTCCACTTTCTAGCATGCTACCTTTCACAACAAAATTCAAGAAACATATCCCATCTAGCATAATTACACTGAAATTTAAATTCACTTATAATGGTACTTATCAACTCAACACCGTTATAAGAGCAATTAAGCATAAAAATATAAGGAGCTAAACTCAAAAATGTGATTGCTCTATGTATAAATTACTCAAGTAAAAACCAATTCTAAGTTAGTTGTGAATGTGCCAAAAGTGACAGATTTCCATGTCTAAGAAACAACATTAATGCCAACAATATTTGTAATTACCTTAAAAGTTCTTATTAATAGTTTGGAGGAGAATTAATTCACAAAAAAAATGTTGTATTAATCAAGTTAAAAGCACAAAATTTAGCATGCACTTCTCATTTAGGCAATTTATCAAACACTTGCTGGTAAGGATTATAAACTGATTTTCTAAGCACAACTTCTTAATCCTACACACCCATTTCTATTCATTTTTGCAAAAGATGAAACACAAATCAATTAACAAAATGAAAACAACACAATATCTTCATCGAAGCTTGGTGCATAATTGAACAGGAAGAAAATGAAGAACAAGAGATAGGAAATTAGCATACCTGAAACTTGTATAAATTAGCTTGCTAAACTTAAAATTTGAGAAAAAGAGAATAGAAGAAAAATCTCTTAATTTCAACTTAAAATCTGTAATATTTGCACAAAAGAAGATCATCAAAATTCTGGGCAGAAATAGGAAAAAATGCATAAATAATAAGCAAAAAATAAATTGAATTTTAGCTCTTGAACAAAAATCAAATTTAAATTACTTGAAAATATCTTGGCTTGCCAATGATGATCAAATAAAAGATTGAAAAGAAATTTTAATTTTGAAACATGGAAGAGAACAGGGGAGAAAAGGAGAGAAACTAGGGGTGACAACTCCTTTTCAAAATGAAAACAAAATTTTTTAAGAGTTAGGAACAAAAGAACAGCTGTTGTAATGCCCCAATACCCCCTAAAGGATATCGGAGTCGCTACACACACATAACAATCATACAATTCAAATCAAGATCAACTAAACACTATCAAATTTCTTAGATAAAATAATAACCAAATATCATTACTAAAATAGGTCATACATGCTTATACAAACTTTAGTTCTTTATATTACATATATATCTTTTAAATCTTTTATACTTAATATTCAAAATTCTTTACATGATCACTATACTAAACATTACAAAAGGAATCATCTCACATACAAAAAGAAACTCAAAGCTTCCATCCTAGTGGCCTGCAGATTCTCAACTCTCTATACCAAACCTGCATACCTACACGGGAAAACACACATGTTGAGCGAAGGCTCAGTAGGGATGCACTGTAACACCCCCTAACCACCTGTAGAGATTTACTACAGTGATTATGGAGTGTCACAACACAAACACATGAACATAAAACATTTTTACAAACAAAGTTCCGAATTAATAAATTTCTTTTAGTATCACATTTAAATTACAAACTGAGAATCCATGCATTGCATTACAAAACACTTATAGACTTTCTTTATTATTCACTTTACAAAATATAACTTTCTTAATACAAAAACTTAGTCTCCTTACACATTACTAACTATAGTAACACCTCCTATAATATTACAAATATTCTATATTTACAGTGGTTCCTAATGTGTTGGCCGTTGGCGATGCAGAACTGTCTTCCAAAACACTACCTTCGGTTACCTGCATAGATAAAACATCCATGCTAAGCGATAATGCTTAGTGGGGAATAATAACATAATATTCTTATACAAAACAATAATTTGATCAAGTCATATCATGCCTTGAATTAACACATATACACAATATATGTCTTTCTTATCAATGCAATAATAAGTCATCATACATATACGTCCCATACTCAAGTTCTCTTATAGTATAATTCTTGCATCATGCATAAACTTACATTGCTATATTCACAACATAACATTCATTCTATACTCAGTTTTCATTAGTTTTAGAAATGAATAACGATATGATACCATGCACATAAGAATTCCTCTTTCACATATATATCTGAACATACATACACTTTGGGATCAACTTAATATAAATATAGCATATCACACATCTTAGTTTACTCATAACCTTACTAATGAGTCATGTTCATATGGCCATATCACAACACAAATTTTTAACACATCGTATGCACATTTCCAATAATATAACATTCTTTTAAAATGCTCAATATTATCATTAACCTTGCTTGTAATTAATAGACAAGCACCTAAAGTCATGCTTCTACAAACATGCTATGATAATATAACATATCCACAACTTATTACATTAATAGCACATTACGCATCGTAATTTACGTGTGTGTATATATATATATCCATATGCATTCATGCGAATGAATCATATAAATGCATCTCATGTCAAACTATGTAACTTTGTATTCATATTCTCATCTTTAAAACTTTCCTTCAAATGACCACATAATTATCATTAATCTTTCTTTGCCTTGCCTGCAACTCAACGACGCGGATAACGGGTATCGCATTGGTACCCAAAGGGTACAATTATCACATTGGTATCCGTGGATACCTCAGATTCGTATTGGTACCCTAAGGTACAAAAATATCAACATTATCAATAATTTCGCATTGAAGAATCCAGTAAGGATTCAAATCACATTGTGATTCTAAAGGAATAGGGTGCATTGAGCTGCGGCACTTAAACCCTATAGGCATGCCTATCTATCCACTATTTGACTTGCAGGCTAATTGTTATTTCCAGTTATCTGTCTATCATTCACAATTAACATTGTTCATATAGTTATATGAAATAGATCATATGCATAATAGCTCACATATGTTTGTAAGCATACAATCATGTTCACATTCTTTTCCAAAGTACACATTCATATAGCTCATAATCATTTCACAAGTCTATATGATGTTGATACACTATTATAGATTCCATTCCATATCATCATACCACATTAAACAATGATATATAAAGAATTACTCTTCATTCATATGCCTCACGGTGACAACCATTTGGTTGTGATTGTGACATAGATAATTATCAAAATAGAATGCATTTCGTGCATACCTCATGCTTCATCATTCGATTCATATCAATTATTTATACATATATATGTATATAGACATACGCTCACCTATTTTGCCACATTTTTGGTTTTCATATAATAAGTAACTCATAAGCTCAAGGCCATAAATCACATTAGTCAATATCTTATATATAATCACTCATATATCCACAAAAACCAGTATAATATCAACAAAATCAATTTTACGTCTACATATTTGGATATTCCATAATAATAACTGAGTATGTCAAATTTACATGTGTTCATTACAAACATTAGGTCATACTCTTACACATCTCATTCATTTCAATCATGCCCATATTTCCATCATATACAATCCAAACTGATTACACACCTACATATGGTTTATATTCACATCAAGCAAACTTATTTCATTTGTTATCCTTCTTATGTGTATAACTTAATCTCAATTCATAATTATGCATACTTGTTCATATTATACATGCTCATATAGATTAAGGTATTATAATTCTTAATAATGTCATTAAACTTGACTGAATTCTATTACATACAACTATACATTATTACTTTAATAGTTTGCTATTAATATTAATCATATTCATATGTATTTTCCAAGTGATAATTATTCTTATACTCATTTTATAGTCCTAAACATGCATTGAATAGATCCTAAAAAGTTTCGGTGCGATATGGGTTCAATTCGGGAAAAAAACACATAAAATAATCAAAACAGAGGGGGTAACGGTGGCAATGACTTTGTTGTGGCCGTGAGGTCCAAAAATAAGCATTTTGCCTTCTCTAGGAATTGGTCATGGTGGCAATGAATTTGGTTATTGTAATATCCCAAATATGGCCTAGTTGGAATTAAAAGTTTAATTTGACATTAAGGGCATTTTGGTAATTTATGCTAGTGAAATAAGGAACTAATTGAAGAGTTAATTAATGTATTTAGAGAAAAGGGCAAGGTACTGGAATAAGGGGTCCAATGAGAACTTGACATGTGTATGGCTAGGTGGAGAGTTAGTGGGATTTGGAAGAAAGAGAGAGGGAAGAAACAGAATTTGGGGTTTCTTTCATTTTTTTGTCCCGTTCTCCCTCTTTCTTTTCTTCATTTTCCTTCTTGCTGCTCTCTGGGTTTGCATGTATTGATTCCTTAAGAATGTTCTGTGTTCTAGAGATTAAGAACTGAGTTTCCAGAGGTAAGTTGCTGAGTTATCTTGGGTTTCCATCATCATCTTATTCTTCTTGGATTTGAATGGGTTATACGGTTGTTTTGCATGGGTTAATTGGGTGTTTATTTTTATTGGATTATGCAAGAATCTGAAGAGAAAAGGAGGAACAAAGGAAAGAAAAGATTGGGTCTTGAAGTTTAAATGAGATTAGCAACCAGGATTGGGAGTTGTTTGTCCATCCTCCTTGGAACATTGAGTGATATGTCCATTTTGATATTTGTGTGTTCTAATACATGTAAAAGCATGTGTTTAATAGATTTTATGTATAAGATTGACATGTTAGAATTATATGCTTTGATGTGTTTCATGATTTTTGCATGAATTTCTGGAAATCTGAGTTGTTGAATGTATTTTAACATGTACTTGAGTGGGGTTTTGAATATATGTTAAGCATGATAAATGTAACTTTGGATATGTGTTTCATAATGGTATATGCTAAAAATATGACCTATGGAAGGAGAGTATATGTATAATTATTGAGGTTGTGTGAAGTCATATGCATGTTGAGATAAATTTTGTTGAGTTTGGTTTTGTAAGCAACTTAGTTTTCTGGGAGAAATCTGGGTCTGGGGTGTTTACACGGTAGTAAGATCGTCCCCATACCGCCGTGTAATTGCCCTCTGGAGATGGGACTTTGTTGGTCTGTCGCGCTGCACGGCGGTAAGAATATACCATACCGCCGTGTAACTGCTCTCTAGAATGTTTCATTTTCGGGGTCCTGCGTGTTATACGGTGGTAAGAGCATTCCATACCGCCGTGTAAACCCTGTTTTACCTTAAATGATATTTGATAGTCAAATCTTTTACTTGGTTTGTTATGATAAGGTTGTTACATGATTTTGCTTATGCATGTGTAAAGTTATGGATTCTTTATATCAAGTTATATGTATATGATTAATCATCTCATTTAGGGTTTAAATGTATATGATTTATATTTCTCTAATTTTTGACCAATACATATATGTATACATGCAATATGTGATTATACTTGAGTTATTCTTTATTCTATGATAATAATACTAGAGTATATATGAGTAATTGTTTTGAGCCTGAATGGTCATAGTTGTGGATAGATAAGTGCTTATCTAGGTCAGGGTGTGTGTGCAGCTACTATATGTTACACGTTACATGCGGGCACCCTTTGAGTCATTTCATATGATTTGAGGCTTCGGTCTCCGGTATACTTTCGGGAATACATGATTAAAAGATGTTTTGAGACCCATGTCTCCATATGCTTCGGATGCTGTGTTCTATCAGTATCAAAATTTAACCGTATCCATCTCTAATGTATAGTCAGGCTATTATATGATGCTAATATGTGTCGTGAATGAATAAATGTGCAATGAGATGCTTATGCTATGTTGTTTCTTTATATGTCTAGTAAATATGGATTGATGTTATAAGATTATGTATATGAAAGATGCCATGTTATGCTGCGATGCTTGTAGCTGAATGCGATTGTTTAATTTGAGTATGAGTAAATATTAATCACATATTCTGTTGTTATATAAGCATTGTTTACATGTTTAATTACTTAGATAAGTTTTTAAGTGGTTAATGTAATTATTTGTACATGCATATCTGGTTGTTTGGTTCCTCCCCACTAAGCATTATCGCTTAGCATGGGTTGTTTTCCGGTGTAGGTGCCAGGTACAGTTCGGAGTCGGACATTTGCAGGTCGGCCACTAGAAGTTTATTGCTAGAGTCTCCTTTTGTCTTTCGCTAATTTTGTATAAGGATTTTCGTTTTGGCAAATGTAATTTTGTAAAAGAACAATTATTTTGTATATGTATATGTTAAATGTTTACAAATCCCTTTTGTAAAATGATATGATTATATGTAAATGGATTTGTTATCTTTTAATTAAATGCATTTGTTATCTTTCTCTTATTTTTAGTTTGTATATGTATATGTTCGCGTAGCGAAACCGGCGTCCTTCCATCGGGGGTATCGGGTGTCACACCCCATTTGCCCCCTAGTAGAATGAGCCTGTCTGTCCGTCTGTCTGTTTGTAGGTGTAAGCATTCGCATGTGTTCAGCATTTCATAAGGGTATTTTAGTAAAATATATGATTTTGGGGGTTTTATTATTATGTGGGTGCATACATGGTATTAAGGTGAGAATTAATTGAGTTGCATTGGTGTGCACTTACATATACCATTGTAGGGTGCATTTAAATGAGGTTACTTAGGGTGTGTGTAATGCATTTTAGATTGGTGTGAGTGGTTAGCTTCACTAATAGGAATTTGACACATAGTTAGGGTAAAGAAAAGAAAAAGAAAAAAAAGAAAGGAAGGAGTGAAGATAACAGATTCACGTTATCTTCTTTCTCTCACGGTTCTTCTCTTCCTTTTTCTCCATTTTCTCTACTCTAAGCATTGTGGTGTGGATTCTAGTTTAATTTGGTGAAGATAATCTCTTCTTGCATCCCCTAGCTTGGTAAGTGCATATCTTGTCTTTGTTTTACTGTCACTTTACACCTTCATCTTCTTCTTTAGGTTGAGTTTTAATTTAGGGTTGCATGTTGATGGTCATTTACTATGTTTGTGTTCTAGCTGTGGCTCCACGTGATCCAAAGGGGAAAGAGGTTGCTGGTCCTAGTGGAGCTAAGTGATAGAGGCTTAGAATTCGGGTTTGGGAATAATTGCTTGTGATTTGCATAATTTGAGTTTACTAGAAATTTCTAGGGTTTATATGTTCTTGAAGAATTTGAATGCAAATATCCTTGATTGGTTTGACTGAATACTGTTTTGAGTTGTTTATATGTTGTTTGAGATGATTTCTTAAAGGTAAAGACAGGTTTGTATGGTTTAAAATCAAATTGGGATTGAGATTGTTGTTCTGTAAATTCTGGAATTTCTGGGAAAATCGAATTACTATAGAAACTCTCTCTGTCGCGTGACTCGCTACGAAGGAAGGCAAGTCACGTCGCATGACTCTCGGTCACGATGTGACCTGCCTGCTGAGAAGCCAGTCGCGTGACCAGCTGATGAGTAAGCAAGTCACGCGACGTGATCCTCGGTCACGTCGTGCGACCTGCGAGGCGAGGCGTGCGTGATCTGCGAGATCACGCTACGTGATCTGCTTGAGTGTAGCAAGTCACGAGACGTGACGTTCAGTCACGCCGTGACCTGCGAGGGGTGTTGCGTGATTTGCGAAGATCACGCAACGTGATCAGCGAGAAACACGCAAGTCACGTCGCGTGACCCTCGGTCACGTCGCGTGACCTGCCTAGTGAGGAGGCCAGTCACGCCTCGTGACCAGCCAACCTCACCCGTTTCTCCGTTCAGCCCGTTTTTTCGTTTTTCCGAAATTTCCCAATTTTTAACTCAGAAGTGAACTTGTATTTCTCCTGAATGAATATTACTATTGTTTGATGCATGACATTCTGTTAAATGCTTCGATATGCGTGATACCATGATTTTCTGATGAATTATATTTCGTACTCTGAAATGTGATTTGAATAACGCATAACCTGCTAGAGTCGAGTCAGTGGATAGTTAGGCATGCCTAATAGAGTCTGTTGCTGCAGCCCATAGTTCTGTTTGGACCCCGATCAGGTCCCCGTTTGGTTCCTCGCGAACCCTTTTCTGTATTGGATCTTGTTTAAGGTCCCTTTTGGAAATATCTGTGAAAGTTAAAGTAAAATGGTTTAATCGTTTCGTACCCGTAATGTACTGTCTGTAATCGGCTCGTACCCGGAAAGTACTATCTGTACACTCGTTATCCACTATCTAGAGTCAGCAGGTGTTCTTTAAATGTTTATTTGAATTGTTCTGATCTGATCTGGCTATGAAATGGATTATCTGAATGAGTTTAATGATGAAATGCATGTTGGATTATTCTGTAATGAATATGGTTATTGAGAGACTGAATGTTTGGTTTTTTTTTAAATATGAACATGCTTATAGCAACTATGTTATAACCTTTGCATAATGCCATTGTGAATGTGATCTGCTTTGACGA
The DNA here is from genome assembly GCA_947683425.1 of Excoecaria cochinchinensis. Taxonomy (NCBI): domain Eukaryota; kingdom Viridiplantae; phylum Streptophyta; class Magnoliopsida; order Malpighiales; family Euphorbiaceae; genus Excoecaria; species Excoecaria cochinchinensis. Next base: position 6,770,415 of record CANTUQ010000020.1, read on the forward strand.
CCATTGTGAATGGCCGTCCATAATTTATGTGTGTTTCCCCACTAAGCGTATATCGCTTAGCACGGTGTGTTTACCCGTGCAGGTGCGGAAGGAGTTTTGCTTTGAGAGAGTCGCCGTCATCAAGCCAACACAGAAGAGTTTTTAGTGTAGGGCTATTTTTGTATCAGTGATGATTCTTTTTGTATAGAACTCTCATGTATCAGTTTTGTATCAGCTTCCGCTTTTGTAACTATATTTTGGATATGTAATATTATTTCGTTTCAGCTAGTTGATCAGAACATTATTGTAATAGTTTAATTATAGTAATGCATGATCAGCTTTTGCTTTCTGCATGTAAAGTTTTTAATTATTCTGTATTTTCTGAATGTATGTTATGAATGATTGTATGTTATACTTTGTACTTGCTTGGTGGCACCTTTACTCATACGGCATCTCACTCCTTTTCGGATGGGATCGCCTACGTATGGGAAGGGGGTGTTACAGTTAGTGGTATCAGAGCATAGGTTTAGGCGTTTCTGGGTGTTGCTATGATTGTTCTGAGTTTCTTCGATGTGTATGTGTCTAGATCTGTGTTGGCTGATACGGTTGTTTCTTGTTTGTTTAGATGGCTTCTAATTCTGCTCATGGTGCGCGTGAGGAATCCGTCGAGAGTGTGAATCCTCCAGCTGTAGATCAGTCTGTTTCTGTTACTGTGTCGGCTCAGCATGCTAGGGTTCAGCCCGAGGCCACAGCCATGCCCTTTGAGGCTATGTTTAGACTGCATCAGGACATGGCTAGGGTGTTGGAGAGAGTGACTGCTCCTAGAGCACCTATGGAGAATTTGAGAAGGGCAGGAGTTGAGGATTTCTATGGTACGGGTTTGAATGAGTCTGAGATCGCAGAGAGATGGTTAGACAAAGTGAAGCGTGCTTTGAGAGAGATTCGGTGTCCTCCCGACCAGCAGGCAGAGTGTGCATTAGCTCTTCTTCAGGGGTCTGCTTTTGAGTGGTGGGAGTTGGTTTGCAGGCATCCTCGGCTACCGGATCCGATTACCTGGGAGTTCTTTGAGGGTGAGTTCATTAAGAAGTACATTACTCAGACTTATAGAGATGCGAGATGGGCGCAGTTTTTGAGTTTGAAACAGAGGGCCATGTCTGTAGTGGATTATGAGAAAGAGTTCAACAGGTTATCGCGCTATGCCCCACGAGGAGTTATGACTGATGACTTTAGATGCAAGCATTTCGAGGCTGGGTTAAATGAGTCATTGAAGATTGCTTTGATTGCCTTGATGTGTATACCTGGGGTTAGCTATTATCAGATTGTTGAGGCTGCTGTGAGAGCTGAGTTATCAGAGACTGTCTTGAGAGAGCGAGCTCAGAGGAGGAGTTCTTCTCGTGGAGGATCTTCAGCGGGTAAGAGATCGAGGAACCCACAGGATGAGTCAGCATCTGGTCCGGCTTCTAGAGGTAGACGTCAGGGTTCTGCAGCTGTGTCAGGTTCTGGTAGGGGAGGTAAATCTGATGCCATACCTATTTGTGAGAATTGCAGTAAGGCTCAACGGGGTGAGTGTAGGTGGCTTACTGGGGGATGTTTCAGATGTGGGAGCACTGAGCACCGTGTGGTTGGTTGTCCCCAGTCGATTGAGGATTCAGGACCTCAGGGAGGAGCTAGTAGGGTTGGTTCGAATGCTTCTCAGGCTACCCGAGGTAGAGGTCGAGGTAGAGGGCGAGGTGGACGGCATAGAGATGGAGCTGCTTCTGAGACTGTTGAGCGTCCTCCCCAGGCTGCCGTTAGAGCTTATGCTATGAGAGCCAGAGATGAGCAGGATGCGCCTGATGTTATTGCTGGTAAGTTCCTACTCCATGACACTGAGTTGTATGCTCTAATTGATCCTGGTTCCACACACTCATATTTGTGCACGGATAGAATTGTTGATAAATTGCATTCAGTTGATCAGTTAGATTATGAGATTTGTGTGACCAGTCCATTAGGGCATAGTGTCAGTGTGAGTAGAGTTTTTAGGAGTTGTCCTCTGGTTGTTGAGGGAGCTGTGCTTCCAGCGGATCTGATTGAGTTACCCTTCAGAGAGTTTGACTTGATTCTGGGTATGGACTGGTTGGGAAAGCATCGGGCTGTAGTGGATTGCCATAGGAAGACAGTTGTACTTCGGGATAGAAGTCAGTCTCTTGTGTTTCTGAAAGGTTTGGGTGCTAGTTCGTTGAATGATGTTATTTCTGCGATTCAAGCCAAGAGATTCATCAGGAAAGGTTGTGAGAGTTTTCTAGCTGTTGTGTTAGATTCCAAGAGAGATCAGGTTCAGATTGAGGACATCCCTGTAGTGCGGGAGTTTAGTGATGTGTTCCCGAGCGAGTTGCCTGGTTTGCCTCCTGAGAGAGAGGTTGAGTTGTCCATTGAGATTATGCCAGGTACTGCACCTATTTCGAGAGCACCTTATCGGATGGCTCCTGTAGAGTTGAGGGAACTTAAATCTCAGCTACAGGAGTTATTGGATAAGGGGTTTATTCGACCTAGCATATCTCCTTGGGGAGCTCCAGTTCTGTTTGTCAAGAAGAAAGATGGATCCCTGAGGATGTGTATTGACTACCGTCAGATTAATAAAGTTACAGTGAAGAACAAGTATCCTTTGCCTAGGATTGAGGATTTATTTGATCAGCTTCGAGGTGCGGGTGTCTTTTCCAAGATAGATCTTCGATCAGGGTACTACCAGCTTCGTGTTCAGGATGCAGATGTGGTTAAGACTGCATTTCGGACTAGGTATGGCCACTATGAGTTTCTTGTGATGCCGTTTGGTTTGACAAATGCTCCAGCGGCTTTTATGGATCTGATGAATCGTGTGTTTAGGCCATACTTAGATCGATTTGTAGTAGTGTTCATTGATGACATCTTGGTGTATTCCAAGAATGAGAGTGAGCATGAGGAGCATCTCAGATTAGTTTTGCAGATGTTGAGAGAGCATCATTTGTTTGCTAAGCTTAGCAAGTGTGACTTCTGGCTTCGAGAAGTATCATTCTTGGGTCACATTGTTTCAGCTAGAGGTATCCAGGTGGATCCAGCTAAGATTGAGGCGATAGTTGATTGGAAAGCGCCTAGAAATGTTCAGGAAGTGAGGAGTTTCCTCGGCTTAGCAGGTTACTACCGTCGGTTCGTTAAGGGATTTTCTGTGATTGCTGCTCCTATGACTAGATTGTTGAGGAAAGGAGTTAGATTTGAGTGGTCAGACAGGTGTCAGTCTTGTTTTGATCGGTTAAAGCAGTTGCTTGTTGAGGCTCCTATCCTTACTCAACCCATCTCGGGTAAGGAGTTTTTCATTTACAGTGATGCTTCTGGAGTTGGTCTTGGATGTGTGCTGATGCAGGAAGGAAAAGTAGTGGCTTATGCTTCTCGTCAGTTGAAGCCACATGAGAAGAACTATCCGACGCATGATTTAGAGTTGGCAGCTGTAATCTTTGCTTTGAAGATTTGGCGTCACTACTTGTATGGGGAAAAGTGTAGGATCTTCTCGGACCACAAGAGTCTGAAGTACTTCCTTTCTCAGAAAGAGTTGAACATGAGACAGCGCAGATGGCTTGAGTTGTTTAAGGACTATGACTGCATTGTGGATTACCATCCTGGTAAGGCTAATGTAGTCGCCGACGCTTTGAGTCGAAAATCGGTTTCAGCCTTGTTCTTGAGGTGATTCAGATGGCGTTTTGGTTCAGATGGGGCTTTGCTTGCCCAGCTGCGTGTGAGGCCTACCTTGAAACAGAAGATTGTGGATGCTCAGAGAGATGATGTGAGGCTTCAGCAGATTGTGCATGAGGTTAGATCGGGTAAGCCATCAGAGTTCTCAGTTCAGGATGAGGTACTTATGTTCAGAGATCGTTTATGTGTGCCAGAGTCTGAGGATTTGAGGAGTCAGCTTATGAGTGAGGCGCATAGTTCAGTCTTTACTATGCATTCGGGCAGTGGGAAGATGTACAGAGACATGAAGCAATTCTATTGGTGGTCCGGTATGAAGCGTGATATAGTGGATTTTATTTCCAAGTGCTTGACTTGTCAGCAGGTAAAGGCCGAGCATCAGGTACCTTCAGGTTTGCTTATGCCTTTATCCATTCCTGAGTGGAAATGGGACGACATCGCCATGGACTTTGTTTCTGGCTTGCCTTTGACTCAGAGGAAGCATGATTCGGTTTGGGTTATTGTGGATCGGCTTACAAAATCAGCTCACTTTCTGCCGGTTAGAGTGGACTACTCCATGGACAGATTAGCCAGTATCTATGTGGATGAAATAGTTCGGTTGCATGGTGTGCCCTTGTCCATAGTGTCAGATCGAGATCCGAGGTTTACTTCCAAGTTTTGGAAGGAGTTACAGAGAGCTTTGGGCACTAGGTTGAACTTCAGTACAGCGTTTCATCCTCAGACCGATGGTCAGTCAGAGCGAGTTATTCAGATTCTGGAGGATATGATGAGAGCTTGTGCATTGGATTTTCTGGGTAGCTGGGACAGATATGTATCGTTGATGGAGTTTGCCTACAACAACAGTTTCCAGTCGAGTATTGGTATGACACCATATGAGGCTTTGTATGGTCGTCAGTGTAGGACTCCGATTTGTTGGACTGAGCTATCCGAGAGATCTATGATTGGACCAGACTTGGTTAGAGATACTGAAGAGAAGATCAGAGTAGTGCAGCGGAATTTGAAAGCAGCCAAGGATCGACAGAAGTCTTATGCCAATCTGAAAAGGAAAGATGTGCATTTTGAGATCGGGGACAAAGTTTTCCTTAAAGTTTCTCCTTGGAGGAGAGTGCTTCGATTTGGAAAGAAGGGTAAGTTGAGTCCTCGTTTCATTGGACCTTATGAGATTTTGGCTAAGGTGGGACCTGTAGCCTATAGATTGGCGTTACCGATGGAGTTAGCAAAGTTACATGATGTGTTTCACGTTTCGATGCTTCGTCGGTACCGATCAGATCCTTCGCATGTTCTGTCAGTTCAGGATATCCAGGTTCAGCCAGACTTCTCCTATGATGAGGAACCACGAGCTATTCTAGCCCGAGAGGTTAGGCAGTTGAGAAATAAGCAGATTCCTTTGGTTAAAGTGTTGTGGATCCATCATGGAGTCGAGGAAGCGACTTGGGAACCAGAGGAGTCGATGAGAGCTCAGTATCCACAGTTATTCAGTTCAGGTGAGAATTTCGAGGACGAAATTCTTATTAGTAGGGGAGAGTTGTCACACCCCATTTGCCCCCTAGTAGAATGAGCCTGTCTGTCCGTCTGTCTGTCTGTAGGTGTAAGCATTCGCATGTGTTCAGCATTTCATAAGGGTATTTTAGTAAAATATATGATTTTGGGGGTTTTATTATTATGTGGGTGCATACATGGTATTAAGGTGAGAATTAATTGAGTTGCATTGGTGTGCACTTACATATACCATTGTAGGGTGCATTTAAATGAGGTTACTTAGGGTGTGTGTAATGCATTTTAGATTGGTGTGAGTGGTTAGCTTCACTAATAGGAATTTGACACATAGTTAGGGTAAAGAAAAGAAAAAGAAAAAAAAGAAAGGAAGGAGTGAAGATAACAGATTCACGTTATCTTCTTTCTCTCACGGTTCTTCTCTTCCTTTTTCTCCATTTTCTCTACTCTAAGCATTGTGGTGTGGATTCTAGTTTAATTTGGTGAAGATAATCTCTTCTTGCATCCCCTAGCTTGGTAAGTGCATATCTTGCCTTTGTTTTACTGTCACTTTACACCTTCATCTTCTTCTTTAGGTTGAGTTTTAATTTAGGGTTGCATGTTGATGGTCATTTACTGTGTTTGTGTTCTAGCTGTGGCTCCACGTGATCCAAAGGGGAAAGAGGTTGCTGGTCCTAGTGGAGCTAAGTGATAGAGGCTTAGAATTCAGGTTTGGGAATAATTGCTTGTGATTTGCATAATTTGAGTTTACTGGAAATTTCTAGGGTTTATATGTTCTTGAAGAATTTGAATGCAAATATCCTTGATTGGTTTGACTGAATACTGTTTTGAGTTGTTTATATGTTGTTTGAGATGATTTCTTAAAGGTAAAGACAGGTTTGTATGGTTTAAAATCAAATTGGGATTGAGATTGTTGTTCTGTAAATTCTGGAAATTCTGGGAAAATCGAATTACTGTAGAAACTCTCTCTGTCGCGTGACTCGCTACGAAGGAAGGCAAGTCACGTCGCGTGACTCTCGGTCACGACGTGACCTGCCTGCTGAGAAGCCAGTCGCGTGACCAGCTGATGAGTAAGCAAGTCACGCGACGTGATCCTCGGTCACGTCGTGCGACCTGCGAGGCGAGGCGTGCGTGATCTGCGAGATCACGCTACGTGATCTGCTTGAGTGTAGCAAGTCACGAGACGTGACGTTCAGTCACGCCGTGACCTGCGAGGGGTGCTGCGTGATTTGCGAAGATCACGCAACGTGATCAGCGAGAAACACGCAAGTCACGTCGCGTGACCTGCCTAGTGAGGAGGCCAGTCACGCCTCGTGACCAGCCAACCTCACCCGTTTCTCCGTTCAGCCCGTTTTTCCGTTTTTCCGAAATTTCCCAATTTTTAACTCAGAAGTGAACTTGTATTTCTCCTGAATGAATATTACTATTGTTTGATGCATGACATTCTGTTAAATGCTTCGATATGCGTGATACCATGATTTTCTGATGAATTATATTTCGTACTCTGAAATGTGATTTGCATAACACATAACCTGCTAGAGTCGAGTCAGTGGATAGTTAGGCATGCCTAATAGAGTCTGTTGCTGCAGCCCATAGTTCTGTTTGGACCCCGATCAGGTCCCCGTTTGGTTCCTCGCGAACCCTTTTCTGTATTGGATCTTGTTTAAGGACCCTTTTGGAAATATCTGTGAAAGTTAAAGTAAAATGGTTTAATCGGTTCGTACCCGTAATGTACTGTCTGTAATCGGCTCGTACCCGGAAAGTACTGTCTGTACACTCGTTATCCACTATCTAGAGTCAGCAGGTGTTCTTTAAATGTTTATTTGAATTGTTCTGATCTGATCTGGCTATGAAATGGATTATCTGAATGAGTTTAATGATGAAATGCATGTTGGATTATTCTGTAATGAATATGGTTATTGAGAGACTGAATGTTTGGTTTTTTTTTAAATATGAACATGCTTATAGCAACTATGTTATAACCTTTGCATAATGCCATTGTGAATGTGATCTGCTTTGACGACCATTGTGAATGGCCGTCCATAATTTATGTGTGTTTCCCCACTAAGCGTATATCGCTTAGCACGGTGTGTTTACCCGTGCAGGTGCGGAAGGAGTTTTGCTTTGAGAGAGTCGCCGTCATCAAGCCAACACAGAAGAGTTTTTAGTGTAGGGCTATTTTTGTATCAGTGATGATTCTTTTTGTATAGAACTCTCATGTATCAGTTTTGTATCAGCTTCCGCTTTTGTAACTATATTTTGGATATGTAATATTATTTCGTTTCAGCTAGTTGATCAGAACATTATTGTAATAGTTTAATTATAGTAATGCATGATCAGCTTTTGCTTTCTGCATGTAAAGTTTTTAATTATTCTGTATTTTCTGAATGTATGTTATGAATGATTGTATGTTATACTTTGTACTTGCTTGGTGGCACCTTTACTCATACGGCATCTCACTCCTTTTCGGATGGGATCGCCTACGTATGGGAAGGGGGTGTTACATCGGGGGCGTTACATTTTGGTATCAGAGCACCGATTTAGTCGGTTATGGTCTATGTGATTGTTTGAGTATAGAGTCCTTGTATGTGAGTTTGTCTAGAGTTGTGGCCTAATGTAGATGTCTTGTCTTTTGTAGTGTCTTGATGGAGTATGATCCGAGTGAGTATATGGGCGACATAATGGAAAGTGTTAATCCGATCGGAAGTAATCCAGTCGGACAAGATAGGCTAGCACGTGAGCGTGCACCAGTAGAAGGTCAGGGTTTTGATCCGGCATTAGTATAAGGTTTGCTTCAAGTGGTAGGTAGATTAACTGCTCCAAAAGCTCTTACTGAGTTACTAAAAAATAGAGGAGCAAAAGATTTTCATGGGACTGCATTAGATCAATCAGATGTGGCCGAGTTTTGGGTTGAGAGGGTAGATCGAATCTTGCAGGAGATGAACTTCCCTGCAAATCAAAAGGTATCTTGCGCAGTGTCTCTACTATAAGGATCAGCATATGTTTTGTGGAAGCTTGTGCTTCGCAATCAATAGAGACCGGCTGAGTTGACATGGGAATTTTTCAAAGAAGAGTTTAAGAAGAAGTATGTGACAAAGGCCTACCGGGAGGCGAAGTGGAATGAATTTATCAATTTGAAACAGAGCAATTTGTCGGTCATTGACTACGAGAAAGAATTTAGCCATTTGGCCAAGTATGTACCTGAACTGTTACTGACAGAAGAGTTTAAGTGCTAGCATTTCCAGGGTGGATTAAGAGAAGTCATTAGAGGTCCATTGTCAGCTATGGCAGTCAGGCATCCGGTTGGATATTTTCAGTTAATGGCTGCAGCGATAAAGTTAAAAGAATCAGAGATGGCGAAGTAGAGAATAGAATAGAAGAGAATTGCACCCGATAGTGGAGTTGTAAGTAATAAGAAGACCAAAGGTGTCCCGATCGGACAATTTACTATAGGGACTGAACAAGCGCCTTTGAAAGTTAGAAGTGTAGCACCGCATGCTAATAGGGGAAGTCGACCACCGGAGTGTGAGCATTGCCAAAGACGGTATTGGGGTACATGTCGTAAGATTACTGGAGCATGCTTCAAGTGTGGGAGTATGGAGCATCGGTTTGCTAGTTGTCCCGAACGGCAAGAGAATAAGAGTCAGAAAGAGAGTAAAGCTGATGGAGGTAAATCTAATGCAACGAGAAGCAATCGAGATAGAAGTAGAGCTCCTCAGGCACCATCGAAAACTGTCCATCGGCTAGGGACTACGGAAGAGTATGTTCGGCCAAGGGTGTATGCGATGATTATACAGAATGCTCCAGAGCCCGCAGGTCCATCTGGTAAGTGTTAATTTGCTAAGTTTTCATATGAGTTCGGTTTTGGTATTTAGGATGTAAGTGATTAGTGGGGAAATTTGTAAGTGATTAGTGGGGAAATTTCGAGGACGAAATTTCTTATGGGGGAGAGAGTTGTAACATCCAAAATATGGCCTAGTTGGAATTATAAGTTTAATTGGACATTAAGGGCATTCTGGTAATTTATGCTAGTGAAATAAGGACCTAATTGAAGAGTTAATTAATGTATTTAGAGAAAAGGGCAAGGTAGTGGAATAAGGGGTCCAATGAGAACTTGACATGTGTATCGCTAGGTGGAGAGTTAGTGGGATTTAAAAGAAAGAGAGAGGGAAGAAACAAGATTTGGGGTTTCTTTCGTTTTTCTGTCCCATTCTCCCTCCTTCTTTTCTTCATTTTCCTTCTTGCTACTCTCTGGGTTTGCATGTGTTGATTCCTTAAGAATGAGCTTTGTTCTAGAGATTAAGAACTGAGTTTCCAGAGGTAAGTTGCTGAGTTATCTTGGGTTTCCTTCATCATCTTCTTCTTCTTGGATTTGAATTGGTTATACAGTTGTTTTGCATGGGTTAATTGGGTGTTTGTTTTGATTAGATTATGCAAGAATCTGAAGAGAAAAGGAGGAACAAAGGGAAAGAAAAGATTGGGTCTTGAAGTTTAAAGGAGATTGGCAACCAGGTTTAGGAGTTATTTGTCCATCCTCATTGGATCACTGAGTGATATGTCCATTTTTATATTTGTGTGTTCTAATACATGTAAAAGCATGTGTTTAATAGATTTTATGTATAAGATTGAGATGTTAGAATTGTATGCTTTGATGTGTTTCATGATTTTTGCATGAATTTCTGGAAATCTGAGTTGTTGAATGTGTTTTAACATGTACTTGAGTTGGGTTTTGAATATATGTTAAGCATGATAAATGTAACTTTGGATATGTGTTTCATAATTGTATATGCTAAAAATCTGACCTATGGAAGGAGAGTATATGTATAATTATTGAGGTTGTGTGAAGTTATATGCATGTTGAGATAAATTTTGTTGAGTTTGGTTTTGCAAGCAACTTAGTTTTCTGGGAAAAATCTGGGTCTGGGGTGTTTACACGGCGGTAAGACCATCCCCATACCGCCGTGTAATTGCCCTCTGGAGATGGGACTTTGCTGGTCTATCGCGCTACACGGCGGTAAGGATATATCATACCGCCATGTAACTGCTCCCTAGAATGTTTCATTTTCGGGGTCCTGCGTGTTACACGGCGGTAAGAGCATTCCATACCGCCGTGTAAACCCTGTTTTACCTTAAATGATATTTGTTGGTCAAATCTTTTACTTGGTTTGTTATGATAAGGTTGTTACATGATTTTACTTATGCATGTGTAAAGTTATGGATTCTTTATATCAAGTTATATGTACTTGATTAATCATCTCATATAGGGTTTAAATGTATATGATTTATATGTCTCTAAATTTTGACCTATACATATATGTATACATGCAATATGTGATTATACTTGAGTTATTCTTTATTCTATGATAATAATACTAGAGTACATATGAGTTATTGTCTTGAGCCTAAATGGTCATAGTTGTGGATAGATAAGCGCTTATCTAAGTCAGGGTGTGTGTGCAACTGCTATATGTTACACGTTACATGCAGGCCCCCTTTGGGTCATTTCACATGATTTGAGGCTTCGATCTCCGGTATACTTTCGGGTATACATGATTAAAAGATGTTTTGACACCCATGTCTCCATATGCTTCGGATGCTGTGTTCCATCAGTATCTAAATTTGACCGTATCCACCTCTAATGTATAGTCAGGCTATTATATGAGGATAATATGTGTCGTGAATGAATAAATGTGCAATGAGATGCTTATGTTATGTTGTTTCTTTATATGCCTAGTAAATACGGATTGATGTTATAAGATTATGTTTATGAAAGATGCCATGTTATGCTGAGATGCTTGTAGTTGAATGCGAGTGTTTAATTTGAGTATGAGTAAATATTAATCTCATATTTTGTTGTTATATAAGCATTATTTACATGTTTAATTACTTAGATAAGTTTGTAAGTGGTTAATGTAATTATTTGTACATGCATATTTGGTTGTTTTGTTCCTCCCCACTAAGCGTTATCGCTTAGCATGGGTTGCTTTCCCGTGTAGGTAGCAGGTACAGTTCGGAGTCGGACATTTGTAGGTCGGCCACTAGAAGTCTTTTGTTGGAGTCTCTTTTTGTCTTCCCCTGATTTTGTATAAGGATTTTGGTTTTGGCAAATGTAATTTTGTAAAAGAACAATTATTTTGTATATGTACATGTTAAATGTTTACAAATCCCTTTTGTAAAATGATATGATTTTATGTATATGGATTTGTTATCTGTTAATTAAATGCATTTGTTATGTTTCTCTTGTTTTGAGTTTGTATATGTATATGTGCACATAGCGAAACCGGCATCCTTTCAATGGGGGTGTCGGGTGCATTATAGTTATCACCGTGACATACCAATGTTTAGCAAAACAGAAGCAAAATCTCTGGATTGCTTTACTACCCAATTTGGAAACGATCATAACAACATCTAAACCTCATTTTTAGCCAAAAATCAATCTTAATAAATTTTCCTTGGGATGTTTAGTTTCCAATGGAACAAGATTCAGGTCATTTGAACATCTGAAACATCAGATATGAGCTATACAACCTGAACTTCTCAAATCAGCCAGTTAAAGTAAAGACACCTCTATTTTGGCAACTTTTGGGATAGTTAGAGCTAGAATTAGCTCAACCACATTTCTGAGAAATTTGTATGTGTGGATCTTAGGTTTTAGATGAAATTTGAAACAACCAATTTGGAGTATTAAAACTCGATATATGGGCAAAAAATTTACTAAAGGTCGAGAGAGACCTACCCATAAACTTACCTTATAAGCACATTTTTCCTACTTCGTGCTTATGACTTCTAAAACCAATTTCAATGACATTTATAACCAACATGCTCCACTAATAACTTGTTCATTTTTATGCTAACTTGCAATTGACACAATTCTCATTTCATTTGAACTTAGAATCAAGGAGTTGTGGCCAAATGAACACAACCAGTTCTGAAAGCCCTCCTTCAGAAATTCTTCTACTTTATAAGCACTTTAGAAGGCTTTAGAGTTCTCAAAACCATAAAACCATTTCCACATCATTTTATAGTACATTCAATAGTGGTTCAATCTAATTGGTCTCTTTCATGTTAGACTCATAAAACTAACTATATGACCTAATTAATCCAAAGTCTATGTTTTTGAAGCTAGGGTTCAGCTTCTTATCAGCACATTACAATCACTCTAACACAACCAACACACATATTCAATTCCATACAACACATATCATTACTACTCATTACCAATTATAGCATTTAACAAACCAACATGTAAACAAGCAAGTTTCCCAAACCTGAATTTCCTATGCTCCCTATGAGCTCACTTGGCACCTTGATCAACAACTCTCCTCTTTCCCTTTTCTTTTCTCAAAGCCACCATCACCACATGCACAATCAATTCCAGAATCTGAAAAAAAAATGAATCAATTTCCATCTTAACACAGAAATGAAGAAGGAGTAGAAGAAGAATAATCTAATGCACCACTTACCTTATTTTCCCAATAACTCAACTTTTACTAAGGAATCAACTTATCATTTTGCAGAAATTATAGAATCAAAGGATAAAGATGATGGGTCACGAAAGAAGAAGAGGAATAGAATTTGGGAAGTTGAAAAGACCATATAAAGAGAAAGATAATTGAAAAATCTGTCTTTTCCCACTATATATATATTGCATGTAATTTGGTGTGTTGGCAAGGCCACTACACAACACATGGAATCCACTATCTTTACCCCTAATCATGATTAGCTTAAGTTAATCACTCTTATTACTTAGTTAATCCCACTCTTTTGCTTACTCATGCACAACTACACTTTAGCCACTTAAACTTATTTATTTTCTTTAATTGGGTCCTCAATTTCTCAATTACTCTTAGATCCAAAATTAAAGATCCCACTCAAACTCATCCAATTACCCTAGTTAACCCACAATACTACTAGGGTAATTTTCGGGTCATTACATGTACAAAAAGCAAATTGACTTCTAACAAAGACACAAACTTCAAGCAACATGCATAACAATATACAACATGCATAACAATATGCAACATGCTAGTCACATAATAACATTCACTAAAGAGCACTTTAGAATAAACATGTTATCACCATGTTAATATCATTTACGTTAACCACCACATGCACATATTCTCGAGTTTTTACAAACATCATATACAATAAGTGATAACATATCACTACATCTAATTCTTATTCAAATGCATATAAATAAATCATTGCATTTCTGATAAAGGCATAAACATACAATAGCCTTCAATCCATCTCTTATACAATCATAGCACATAATAGCTTTCAATAGCCTGAATTCATATCGATGGTGGATACGGGTACTCTAGATACTTACAAGCAGTATCAAACATCTGAAGACCGAGGTCTCAAACATCTGGAGACCGAAGTCTCAAATCTCTGGAGACCGAAGTCTCAAATGTCTAGATACCAAAAAGGTACCAAACTCTAAACACCAATCGATGCCGCTTAGGAAGCTGTAAACTCTAACCCTTTATAGGCATCCCTATCTATCCACTACTATGAACAATTTAGGCTTAACATATAAACTTTATTCACTATTTCATGTACATTACATTTACTCGATCATCTTTACAAACCACTGCACATCCAACTCAAAACATATATTAACTATGCAAACCATGAACATACATCCATATTTATTTTTCTAACATGCCAAAGCAATATCTATTTAACATGCTCAACTTCATTCAACATTTTCTTATAATGTAGACAAATAACTTAAATTCATATTGTTCCCTAAGCATAAGAAAAATCATCAAGCATCTCATATACTCTCTCTTATGTTAACATATTTAAACTTCCACATGTATAATCATTCATAATCCAATGCATTAATGCACACAATATAGGAAAGCTAACTTTCATTCATGACTTTCAGCTATGTCGCACTCATGACTCTTGTTGTGGTTCTGTTACGCTCGTGGCAGAGCCTCTGTACGCGGCATGTAACCCCCCAAAATGCACCCTAGAAGGATTTGTGTATTTTCGGGGATTTTGACGATCGAAATCGTGTGATGTGATGGTCGGAGTGATTAAGTAGTAGTAAAAGATATGATCAGAATTAAGAAAAAGAGAGCCAAGGGTATTTCAGTAATTTCACTTATAGGGATTTAATTGAGTGGAATAAATAAATATGAGGGATAAATTTTGAGAATGGATCATTTATATGCGGAATGTATGTAAGTTGTGGTATTAGGTGTGTTGAAAGGACGAATTCGGTATTAGTGCAAAAGTTTCGGCAAATGCGGCCAATTGCAAATTTGTAAGGTATTAATTTAGGACTTAATTGAAGGGGGATAAGATTTAATTGTGGGCCAATGTAAAATTATATTATGTATTATGTGAAGGAAGGATTAAAAAGGAGTTAAGGGACCAAAAAGGGGAATTATCAAAAAAAACCTATTGAGGGTCAATAGGAAGAGGACATGTGGCATTTGAGATAGGTTTGACTTAATTAAGAGAGAGTGAGAGCATATTTCTACTCATTCCCCTCTCCTTCTTCACATTTTGCCTTTCTCCTCTTCCCTTCCTCTTCTTCTTCATCTCACACCAGCCCCTCTCTCTCTTCTTGCAAGCCCAAGTTGTGTATAATGGATTGTAGCTCAAGTACTTTTATGAGAGATTAGAGATAGAAGGGTAAGTTATAACTTTTGATTTTTGCAATTCCTCTTTGGTTAATTAGAAATCTTAAGTAATATTATGTGTTTTGTTGAGGAAATTAGAATAATAAAACTGAAGAAAGAGTATGGAAGCAAGAAGAGCAACCATTGAAGCTAATGGAGCAAAGGAGTTTGAGGTTTGGGAAAAGTTATATGCTTTGGTGTGAATTCTTAATTATCGATTTGTGTATGAATGAGTTTCTGTTTTTAAGTGTATTTTATTTAAAATTTGATTGGTTGTGTTGATGTGGTTGTGTGGATTGGCTTGGGTTAGAGAATTTGAATTTTCTGGGGATATTCTGTCCAGACTTCACTGGACCTTTAGTGTTTTTTTTTTAATTATAAGTCAAGCTATAGATGTCCAAATGATATGAAATTAGCGCCATTTGAAAGATAATTCATTTATATAAAGTTTTCTCTGAAGGACCGGAATCTAATTCTAGCACTAAAATCCTCAAAAATGGTAAAAACTGTGGTGTCTGTACTTAGATAGGTTCACGGGAGCAGTGTAGGTTGTGTAGCTTATATATGGAGTTATAGATGTCCAATTGATCTGAAATTTGTTGCATTTGAAAGCTAACATCCTAAGGAACATTTTGCTCCCTATGAGCTCACTTGGCACCTTGATCAACAACTCTCCTCTTTCCCTTTTCTTTTCTCAAAGCCACCATCACCACATGCACAGTCAATTCCAGAATCTGAAAAAAAAATGAATCAATTTCCATCTTAACACAGAAATGAAGAAGGAGTAGAAGAAGAATAATCTAATGCACCAGTTACCTTATTTTCCCAATAACTCAACTTTTACTAAGGAATCAACTTATCATTCTGCAGAAATTATAGAATCAAAGGATAAAGATGATGGGTCACGAAAGAAGAAGAGGAATAGAATTTGGGAAGTTGAAAAGACCATATAAAGAGAAAGATAATTGAAAAATCTGTCTTTTCCCACTATATATATATTGCATGTAATTTGGTGTGTTGGCAAGGCCACTACACAACACATGGAATCCACTATCTTTACCCCTAATCATGATTAGCTTAAGTTAATCACTCTTATTACTTAGTTAATCCCACTCTTTTGCTTACTCATGCACAACTACACTTTAGCCACTTAAACTTATTTATTTTCTTTAATTGGGTCCTTAATTTCTCAATTACTCTTAGATCCAAAATTAAAGATCCCACTCAAACTCATCCAATTACCCTAGTTAACCCACAATACTACTAGGGTAATTTCCGGGTCATTACATGTACAAAAAGCAAATTGACTTCTAACAAAGACACAAACTTCAAGCAACATGCATAACAATATACAACATGCATAACAATATGCAACATGCTAGTCACATAATAGCATTCACTAAAGAGCACTTTAGAATAAACATGTTATCACCATGTCAATATCATTTACGTTAACCACCACATGCACATATTCTCGAGTTTTTACAAACATCATATACAATAAGTGATAACATATCACTACATCTAATTCTTATTCAAATGCATATAAACAAATCATTGCATTTCTTATAAAGGCATAAACATACAATAGCCTTCAATCCATCTCTTATACAATCATAGCACATAATAGCTTTCAATAGCCTGAATTCATATCGATGGTGGATACGGGTACTCTAGATACTTACAAGCAGTATCAAACATCTGAAGACCGAGGTCTCAAACATCTGGAGACCGAAGTCTCAAATCTCTGGAGACCGAAGTCTCAAATGTCTAGATACCAAAAAGGTACCAAACTCTAAACACCAATCGATGCCGCTTTGGAAGCTGTAAACTCTAACCCTTTATAGGCATCCCTATCTATCCACTACTATGAACAATTTAGGCTTAACATATAAACTTTATTCACTATTTCATGTACATTACATTTACTCGATCATCTTTACAAACCACTGCACATCCAACTCAAAACATATATTAACTATGCAAACCATGAACATACATCCATATTTATTTTTCTAACATGCCAAAGCAATATCTATTTAACATGCTCAACTTCATTCAACATTTTCTTATAATGTAGACAAATAACTTAAATTCATATTGTTCCCTAAGCATAAGAAAAATCATCAAGCATCTCATATACTCTCTCTTATGTTAACATATTTAAACTTCCACATGTATAATCATTCATAATCCAATGCATTAATGCACACAATATAGGAAAGCTAACTTTCATTCATGACTTTCAGCTATGTCGCACTCGTGACTCTTGTTGTGGTTCTGTTACGCTCGTGGCAGAGCCTCTGTACGCGGCATGTAACCCCCCAAAATGCACCCTAGAAGGATTTGTGTATTTTCGGGGATTTTGACGATCGAAATCGTGTGATGTGATGGTCGGAGTGATTAAGTAGTAGTAAAAGATATGATCAGAATTAAGAAAAAGAGAGCCAAGGGTATTTCAGTAATTTCACTTATAGGGATTTAATTGAGTGGAATAAATAAATATGAGGGATAAATTTTGGGAATGGATCATTTATATGCGGAATGTATGTAAGTTGTGGTATTAGGTGTGTTGAAAGGACGAATTCGGTATTAGTGCAAAAGTTTCGGCAAGTGCGGCCAATTGCAAATTTGTAAGGTATTAATTTAGGACTTAATTGAAGGGGGATAAGATTTAATTGTGGGCCAATGTAAAATTATATTATGTATTATGTGAAGGAAGGATTAAAAAGGAGTTAAGGGACCAAAAAGGGGAATTATCAAAAAAACCTATTGAGGGTCAATAGGAAGAGGACATGTGGCATTTGAGATAGGTTTGACTTAATTAAGAGAGAGTGAGAGCATATTTCTACTCATTCCCCTCTCCTTCTTCACATTTTGCCTTTCTCCTCTTCCCTTCCTCTTCTTCTTCATCTCACACCAGCCCCTCTCTCTCTTCTTGCAAGCCCAAGTTGTGTATAATGGATTGTAGCTCAAGTACTTTTATGAGAGATTAGAGATAGAAGGGTAAGTTATAACTTTTGATTTCTGCAATTCCTCTTTGGTTAATTAGAAATCTTAAGTAATATTATGTGTTTTGTTGAGGAAATTAGAATAATAAAACTGAAGAAAGAGTATGGAAGCAAGAAGAGCAACCATTGAAGCTAATGGAGCAAAGGAGTTTGAGGTTTGGGAAAAGTTATATGCTTTGGTGTGAATTCTTAATTATTGATTTGTGTATGAATGAGTTTCTGTTTTTAAGTGTATTTTATTTAAAATTTGATTGGTTGTGTTGATGTGGTTGTGTGGATTGGCTTGGGTTAGAGAATTTGAATTTTCTGGGGATATTCTGTCCAGACTTCACTGGACCTTTAGTGTTTTTTTTTAATTATAAGTTAAGCTATAGATGTCCAAATGATATGAAATTAGTGCCATTTGAAAGATAATTCATTTATATAAAGTTTTCTCTGAAGGACCGGAATCTAATTCTAGCACTAAAATCCTCAAAAATGGTAAAAACTGTGGTGTCTGTACTTAGATAGGTTCACGGGAGCAGTGTAGGTTGTGTAGCTTATATATGGAGTTATAGATGTCCAATTGATCTGAAATTTGTTGCATTTGAAAGCTAACATCCTAAGGAACATTTTGCTCCCTATGAGCTCACTTGGCACCTTGATCAACAACTCTCCTCTTTCCCTTTTCTTTTCTCAAAGCCACCATCACCACATGCACAGTCAATTCCAGAATCTGAAAAAAAAATGAATCAATTTCCATCTTAACACAGAAATGAAGAAGGAGTAGAAGAAGAATAATCTAATGCACCAGTTACCTTATTTTCCCAATAACTCAACTTTTACTAAGGAATCAACTTATCATTCTGCAGAAATTATAGAATCAAAGGATAAAGATGATGGGTCACGAAAGAAGAAGAGGAATAGAATTTGGGAAGTTGAAAAGACCATATAAAGAGAAAGATAATTGAAAAATCTGTCTTTTCCCACTATATATATATTGCATGTAATTTGGTGTGTTGGCAAGGCCACTACACAACACATGGAATCCACTATCTTTACCCCTAATCATGATTAGCTTAAGTTAATCACTCTTATTACTTAGTTAATCCCACTCTTTTGCTTACTCATGCACAACTACACTTTAGCCACTTAAACTTATTTATTTTCTTTAATTGGGTCCTCAATTTCTCAATTACTCTTAGATCCAAAATTAAAGATCCCACTCAAACTCATCCAATTACCCTATTTAACCCACAATACTACTAGGGTAATTTTCGGGTCATTACATGTACAAAAAGCAAATTGACTTCTAACAAAGACACAAACTTCAAGCAACATGCATAACAATATACAACATGCATAACAATATGCAACATGCTAGTCACATAATAGCATTCACTAAAGAGCACTTTAGAATAAACATGTTATCACCATGTCAATATCATTTACGTTAACCACCACATGCACATATTCTCGAGTTTTTACAAACATCATATACAATAAGTGATAACATATCACTACATCTAATTCTTATTCAAATGCATATAAACAAATCATTGCATTTTTTATAAAGGCATAAACATACAATAGCCTTCAATCCATCTCTTATACAATCATAGCACATAATAGCTTTCAATAGCCTGAATTCATATCGATGGTGGATACGGGTACTCTAGATACTTACAAGCAGTATCAAACATCTGAAGACCGAGGTCTCAAACATCTGGAGACCGAAGTCTCAAATCTCTGGAGACCGAAGTCTCAAATGTCTAGATACCAAAAAGGTACCAAACTCTAAACACCAATCGATGCCGCTTTGGAAGCTGTAAACTCTAACCCTTTATAGGCATCCCTATCTATCCACTACTATGAACAATTTAGGCTTAACATATAAACTTTATTCACTATTTCATGTACATTACATTTACTCGATCATCTTTACAAACCACTGCACATCCAACTCAAAACATATATTAACTATGCAAACCATGAACATACATCCATATTTATTTTTCTAACATGCCAAAGCAATATCTATTTAACATGCTCAACTTCATTCAACATTTTCTTATAATGTAGACAAATAACTTAAATTCATATTGTTCCCTAAGCATAAGAAAAATCATCAAGCATCTCATATACTCTCTCTTATGTTAACATATTTAAACTTCCACATGTATAATCATTCATAATCCAATGCATTAATGCACACAATATAGGAAAGCTAACTTTCATTCATGACTTTCAGCTATGTCGCACTCGTGACTCTTGTTGTGGTTCTGTTACGCTCGTGGCAGAGCCTCTGTACGCGGCATGTAACCCCCCAAAATGCACCCTAGAAGGATTTGTGTATTTTCGGGGATTTTGACGATCGAAATCGTGTGATGTGATGGTCAGAGTGATTAAGTAGTAGTAAAAGATATGATCAGAATTAAGAAAAAGAGAGCCAAGGGTATTTCAGTAATTTCACTTATAGGGATTTAATTGAGTGGAATAAATAAATATGAGGGATAAATTTTGAGAATGGATCATTTATATGCGGAATGTATGTAAGTTGTGGTATTAGGTGTGTTGAAAGGACGAATTCGGTATTAGTGCAAAAGTTTCGGCAAGTGCGGCCAATTGCAAATTTGTAAGGTATTAATTTAGGACTTAATTGAAGGGGGATAAGATTTAATTGTGGGCCAATGTAAAATTATATTATGTATTATGTGAAGGAAGGATTAAAAAGGAGTTAAGGGACCAAAAAGGGGAATTATCAAAAAAACCTATTGAGGGTCAATAGGAAGAGGACATGTGGCATTTGAGATAGGTTGGACTTAATTAAGAGAGAGTGAGAGCATATTTCTACTCATTCCCCTCTCCTTCTTCACATTTTGCCTTTCTCCTCTTCCCTTCCTCTTCTTCTTCATCTCACACCAGCCCCTCTCTCTCTTCTTGCAAGCCCAAGTTGTGTATAATGGATTGTAGCTCAAGTACTTTTATGAGAGATTAGAGATAGAAGGGTAAGTTATAACTTTTGATTTCTGCAATTCCTCTTTGGTTAATTAGAAATCTTAAGTAATATTATGTGTTTTGTTGAGGAAATTAGAATAATAAAACTGAAGAAAGAGTATGGAAGCAAGAAGAGCAACCATTGAAGCTAATGGAGCAAAGGAGTTTGAGGTTTGGGAAAAGTTATATGCTTTGGTGTGAATTCTTAATTATTGATTTGTGTATGAATGAGTTTCTATTTTTAAGTGTATTTTATTTAAAATTTGATTGGTTGTGTTGATGTGGTTGTGTGGATTGGCTTGGGTTAGAGAATTTGAATTTTCTGGGGATATTCTGTCCAGACTTCACTGGACCTTTAGTGTTTTTTTTTAATTATAAGTCAAGCTATAGATGTCCAAATGATATGAAATTAGCGCCATTTGAAAGATAATTCATTTATATAAAGTTTTCTCTGAAGGACCGGAATCTAATTCTAGCACTAAAATCCTCAAAAATGGTAAAAACTGTGGTGTCTGTACTTAGATAGGTTCACGGGAGCAGTGTAGGTTGTGTAGCTTATATATGGAGTTATAGATGTCCAATTGATCTGAAATTTGTTGCATTTGAAAGCTAACATCCTAAGGAACATTTTGCTCCCTATGAGCTCACTTGGCACCTTGATCAACAACTCTCCTCTTTCCCTTTTCTTTTCTCAAAGCCACCATCACCACATGCACAGTCAATTCCAGAATCTGAAAAAAAAATGAATCAATTTCCATCTTAACACAGAAATGAAGAAGGAGTAGAAGAAGAATAATCTAATGCACCACTTACCTTATTTTCCCAATAACTCAACTTTTACTAAGGAATCAACTTATCATTCTGCAGAAATTATAGAATCAAAGGATAAAGATGATGGGTCACGAAAGAAGAAGAGGAATAGAATTTGGGAAGTTGAAAAGACCATATAAAGAGAAAGATAATTGAAAAATCTGTCTTTTCCCGCTATATATATATTGCATGTAATTTGGTGTGTTGGCAAGGCCACTACACAACACATGGAATCCACTATCTTTACCCCTAATCATGATTAGCTTAAGTTAATCACTCTTATTACTTAGTTAATCCCACTCTTTTGCTTACTCATGCACAACTACACTTTAGCCACTTAAACTTATTTATTTTCTTTAATTGGGTCCTCAATTTCTCAATTACTCTTAGATCCAAAATTAAAGATCCCACTCAAACTCATCCAATTACCCTAGTTAACCCACAATACTACTAGGGTAATTTTCGGGTCATTACATGTACAAAAAGCAACACAGAAAACTGTCTCGTAAGTCTGTTTTCGTAGGGTAGTTGGGAAAGCTCTCTGTCACGATCGCGACCCATGTCACGAGCGCGACAGAATCTGTTTGTGGAAGGTTTTTCCTTTCATTTTGAGCCTCATAGTTGGTATGAACCCTTGCTCCTCTTTCCTAATATTTAGGATGCAAAATTGGTCATGTTTTTTTATCCCGAAACACACCCGAACTTCCTTGGAACCTTTCAAGATATATTCATCATATGTTTAAAGTTTGGAAAGGAGTAAATAAATGGATATCACTTAGGAATACAAATGTCTAAAGTTATAAATAAGAATATTGACTTAGTTAATTAGAAGTTTAATGTATCGAACACTTTCGAGTATGTTCATTTTAAACCTGATTTATATTATGTTAGGCAATTTGAAGTGGCATTCTATAACTTACATTTTTAACTAGTAGAGTTACAGGGTTGGACTCCCAATTCTTCGGGATATATATGAAGTTTAGAATATTCTTTCGAGTTCAAACCAAAGCATGGAAACTTAATCGGACATGAAAGAGAGAGTATCAATTGAACCCTAGTAGTGCCTTGGTGTCTGTTAAGAATGATTGCGGTACATTGTGTAAGACCTATAAAGGTTTGTGAGCCTTTAATAATTCAAGACCTGAGGAGACTTATTTATAGTTAGAATTGGTATGAGATGTTAAGAATGAAATAAATGATGGTATTAAGCGTGTCATAAATTGAAACAGAAATGAATCTTCTGTATCTCAAATAGTTTTAGTTCGACTACTTAATTACAAAATGATTCTTAATCAATTGAGTAATTTGAGCGAATTGTACTGAAATTCTTTGGTTCTACGTATGAATTTAGGGAAAATAATGTTCATGAAAATTAGTTACGGACATGACAAAAGTAAGTATGTTCCTATGCGAAGGGTATACAAGTGTGAAATGAAAGAAGGGTGATGCTTGTCTCTGTCGCGAGCGCGATAGAGGTCGTCTGATTCTTATCGCGGTCACGACTCAGGTTGCGAACGTGATTCCTAGGGTATGGTTGGCTCTGTCGCGAGCACGACAGAGACCATTTAGCTTTCTATCGCGATCGCGATAAGGGTTACGAGCGCGACTCTTTTCTGTGCCTTGTAAATATATATACACACAATTGATTGAACTATTTGACATGAGTTTTGGCTTGTGGTCTACATGTGACATAGTGTATAATTTAAGACATGTTATACCATGCAAGTTAGTGGTAATAATTTGTGGAGCATGTATTAAAATTAAATGTGATTGTAATTAAAGGTTATGAATTGTTATATTTTATATGATCCATTGTTTTCATTTGTGAATAATTTATGTATCGGATTGTTATGCGACTATAATAAAAGTATGTGCTCTTGAAAAAGGTATAAAATTATAGCATGAACATTATTAAAGGAAACAAGTATGTGTTAGCCTGCATTAGTCGAGTCATGGATAGTTAGGCATGCCTAATAGAGTTAGTGTTGCTGCAGCTAGTGTATGATTTGGACCTTGATCAGGTCCCCCGACTGGATCTTCGTGATCCCCGTGTACTGAAAAGATAGTGTTGATACCTTCGGGTATCTATGAGTTATGAGAATAGTGTTGATACCTTCGGGTATCTATGTGTTACTCGTTATCCACCCCTTTGACTTAGCAGGCATTAAACGAACATAATTATGTGAATTGAACAATAAGTGTGAATTGATAAAGATATGTGAAGATTTGTGTGAGATTATGCACTTAATGAGAATGTGATCACACTGTACGCTGTGACTTATATATATATGGCATGATTGCGCTTCGCGCACCTATGTGTTTTGGATCCTGTAGGATCCTTATGCGAAAATGTGGTAACTTCTTTGAAAGCTTATATGGTCTAGCTTTGGTTATTTCCTTCTGAAATATTAACATGAATTAATGTCACGAAGGTAATGCCACAATTTGAAGTAACTGATTAAATGAAAGTAACTATATGTATAGTATACATCTATATACTGGGACATTAAGTTAGATTATTAGCGACTATTCATGACTCTTTGAGGTGTGAGAATTATTGTAGGTTAAGAACTATTTATAGGCTGATTACAATGATATGTGTGACTTAAGACATATGAATAATAAGACATGAAAGGCATGTATTGATTAAGATTGTTACCCTATTTTACCTTATGAATGATTATAATTAAAATATTCTGTTTATGATCAATTTTATGTATTTATTAAATGATTTGATTTTGGATAATTATTGTGTGTGGTGACTGAAGGCCATTGTGAATGGTCGTCCATGCTATGTGTTTTTCCCCACTAAGCTTTGTGCTTAGCATGGATTTTTATCCGTGCAGGTTTGGAGTTAGTCATGTCGCTGAGGATAATCTGCAACAGTCAGGCCATCCAGTCCATAGTAGTAGCTAGTGTTTAGGAATTATAGTCCATCTTTGTAAAGTAATTCTTAATTAGTATTGTATTAAGTGATTGGGATGTAATAAGATGTTAATGAGCAATGTAATGATAAGTATATGAAGGTCTTTTGTATTATGTGGATGTTTGTATGTTTTGGGAAATTTATTTTGTAACTCTGCTTATATTAGTGTTCCCGGCTTGCTTTGCCTGTAGCATTCCTTACCCATCATCGCATACTGTCTATGTTACCATACAATATGCTATATGTGGGTGAGGGGTATTACACGAAAAAACACCAAAACACTTTTTTCACACTCAATATAGATCTTGTGCTCATGAGAGAACATGGTCTGCCATTCTTTGCCCAACGGAGCCCTTTGTTGCACTCATGACCCCTGTTGCGCTCGCAATATAGCCTAAACTGTATGTTCAAACTCCCAAATCACATTCCTCTCTTTATACACTTTACTATATTCACATACACAAACACTTTACTATATTCACATACACATTTCCAGTCAAAATGGCCTCTAAATAAGTAATCACATGCAAGTAACTTCTCATGCACAATTTGTAACAAACACAAAATCACCATGCAAATAGTCAAAACTCTATACAACTTCAAGTTGTCAATAAAGCATCATGGAACTCACAAATATTAACCCATATACAATGTAACAACTAGAAGAGTTATTGAACTCTTCGAAATCCTTAATTAACACAATCTAACCAACATATATCTATTAACAAGTTAAGCAAAATAATCCAAAACGCAAATTAACAACTAAAAGAGCTGTTAAACTCTTTCAAGACCCACATTTTTCGCAAATCTAATCAAGCATACATCTACTCAAAGTCAAAATCCCAAACCTCAAAATGAAGCTTGATCAACTCCTCTACTAGCTCAAATCTTATCTTTGCCCTTCTCTCTTCTCTTATCCACAGCTTCTTGCACAAACCCAACAAAACACAAGCTTAATCCATAAATCAACCAACTCAAATTCAGAACAAATGAGAAGAACGAAATACTTTAACTTCTAGACCCATACTTACCTATCCAATTTATCACTTAATCCTCTTCAAACCAATCCAAAGCTCTTGAATTTCAAACGGATAAGAAGAAGAAGCAAGAAATGAAAAGCCAAATGAAGAACAAAGAGAAAGAAGGCATAAAATGGAGAAGTGACCGGCCCCAATGAATGCAAAGAGTCTGACAGATTTTGCCACCAATCAACCTTATATTTGCATGTAGAATCCTAGGTGTCACTTCCTCCTAAAGCTACATGTCAAATCGTTACCAAATTCCCACTTAATCCTTGACAAACTCCTATTTAATCCCTCACAATAATATCTTTCTTTTAGCAACTTATATTTCTTTTCAATTACATCTTCATTTCTCATAAACTCATACTATTTACTCTTGTACACTTACAATGCAATTGACACAACAAATCCTCCTAGGGTACGCTTTGGGTCATTACAATTCTCCCCTTCTTAAGAAATTTTGTCCTCTAAATTTCCCATGCTACTAATCATAAGACCATACTTGTAACGCCCATCCCTGATAGCTCTCATAGCTTCACTATGGCAGCCAAAGATGGTCGTCACGACGCGTATCATATATACATACGTATACAATTGAATCGCATATAATTGAATTAGATACATAATCCTGAACTAACAAATTTCATTCAGACGTAGTGGAATTCATTACAAAATGGATACTGTCAACTTACATTACATATCATGTTCAATTGTTAAATTATATCCCTTTACATGCCAAAACTATTAATTACATTATACAAAATTAAAAAAAACCAAAACCCAGCACTAAGCAGTGAACCCTAGTGTTGACCAAAAGAGATGCGGGACCGTCCTTCAGATGCGCTTCACTTCCGAACCTACACGGATTAAAACCTGTGTTAAGCGATAACGCTTAGTGGGGAAACAACAAACAACATGTATATATATACATCCATGACAACCATCGAATAATATCAAACACATG
Source organism: Excoecaria cochinchinensis (assembly GCA_947683425.1). Classification (NCBI taxonomy): domain Eukaryota; kingdom Viridiplantae; phylum Streptophyta; class Magnoliopsida; order Malpighiales; family Euphorbiaceae; genus Excoecaria; species Excoecaria cochinchinensis. The sequence goes on from CANTUQ010000020.1 coordinate 6,796,937, forward strand.
CCTCATATTCATACTTCTTATACATTTCAACATACATGCCTTATTATACAAAATAATATTCACATCACGCATAAGTTCACATTGCTTCACAATCAATTTAGCACTCATTTAATTGTTCTCATAACACATGAAATTCACATTCACTTTTTAACCACAATATATATTATTAGTCTTGTAATACCCCCATACCTATACGTAGGGGAGCTCAATCCACATAGGGGAGTGAGTACCCGTATAGATAAATGTGTCACCAAATAGAACACATATGCATATCAAAAACGCGAAAACAAAAATAACAAACATATTAAATATTCATGACTTTCAGCTATGTCGCACTCGTGACTCTTGTTGTGGTTCTGTTACGCTCGCGGCAGAGCCTGCGTACGTGACAGAACACCAAAACACTTTTGTCACATTCAATATAGATCTCGTGCTCTTGAGAGAACACGGTTTACCATTCTTTGCCCAATGAATCCTTCTGTTGCACTCACGACCCTTGTTGCGCTCGTAATAGAGCCTAAACTGTATGTTCAAACTCCCAAATCACATTCCTCTCTTTATACACTTTACTATATTCACATACACAAACACTTTACTATATTCACATACACATTTTAAGTCAAAATGGCCTCCAAATAAGTAATCACATGCAAGTAACTTCTCATGCACAATTTGTAACAAAGACAAAATCACCATGCAAATAGTCAAAACTCTATACAACTTCAAGTTGTCAATAAAGCATCATGGAACTCACAAATATTAACCCATATACAATGTAACAACTAGAAGAGTTATTGAACTCTTCAAAACCCTTAATAAACCCAATCTAACCAACATGTATCTATTAACAAGTTAAGCAAAATAATCCCAAACACAAATTAACAACTAAAAGAGCTGTTAAACTCTTTCAAAACTCACATTGTTCACAAATCTAATCAAGCATGCATCTACTCAAAGTCAAAATCCCAAACCTCAAAATGAAGCTTGATCAACTCCTCTACTAGCTCAAATCTTATCTTTGCCCTTCTCTCTTTTCTTATCCACAGCTTCTTGCACAAACCCAATAAAACACACACTTAATCCATAAATCAACCAACTCAAATTCAAAACAAATGAGAAGAACGAAATACTTTAACTTCTAGACCCATACTTACCTATCCAATTTATCACTTAATCCTCTTCAAACCAATCCAAAGCTCTTGAATTTGAAACGGAGAAGAAGAAGAAGCAAGAAATGAAAAGCCAAATGAAGAACAAAGAGAAAGAAGGCATAGAATGGAGAAGTGGCCGGCACCAATGAATGCAAAGAGTCAGACAGATTTTGCCTCCAGTCAACCTTATATTTGCATGTAGAATCCTAGGTGTCACTTCCTCCTAAAGCTACATGTCAAATCGTTAGCAAATTCCCACTTAATCCTTGATAAACTCCTATTTAATCCCTCACAATAATATCTTTCTTTTAGTAACTTATATTTCTTTTCAATTACATCCTCATTTCTCATAAACTCATACTATTTACTCTTGTATACTTACAATGAAATTGACACTACAAATCCTCCTAGGGTACGCTTTGGGTCATTACAATTCTCCCATTCTTAAGAAATTTTATCCTCTAAATTTCCCACGCTACTAATCATAAGACCATACTTGTAACGCCCATCCCTGATAGCTCTCATAGCTTCGCTATGGCAGCCAAAGATGGTCGTCACGACTCGTATCACATATACATACGCATACAATTGAATCGCATACAATTGAATCAGATATAGAATCCTGAACTAACAAATTTTATTCAAACATAGTGGAATTCATTACAAAATGCATACTGTCAACTTGCATTACATATCATGTTCAGTTGTTAAATTATATCCCTTTACATGCCAAAACTATTAATTACATTATACAAAATAAAAAAAAAACAAAACCCAGCACTAAGCAGCGAACCCTAGTGTTGACCAAAAGAGATACGGGACCGTCCTTCAGATGCGCTTCACTTCTGAACCTACATGGATTAAAACTCATGTTAAGCGATAACGCTTAGTGGGGAAATAACAAACAACATGTATATATATACATCCATGACAACCATCGAATAATATCAAACACATGCCTCATATTCATACTTTTTATACATTTCAACATACATGCCTTATTGTACATAATAATATTCACATCACGCATAAGTTCACATTGCTTCACAATTAATTTAGCACTCATTTAATTGTTCTCATAAAACATGAAATTCGCATTCACTTTTTAACCACAATATTTATTATTAGTCTTGTAATACCCCCATACCTATACGTAGGGGAGCTCAATCTCCATAGGGGAGTGAGTACCCGTATAGATAAATGTGTCACCAAACAGAACACACATGTATATCAAAAATGCGAAAACAAAAATAACAAACAGATTAAATTAAAACTTTATATCTCAAATAATAAGCCATCAGAATTTCTCAAATCTCATTCATTAATATAAAAAAATATTCATTATAAAAAGGGGTAAAATATCATCCTTAGATAATTACAAAGGATTAAATAATTACAAAATCATATACATAACCAAAAGGTTTTACATCAGAGATCAAAATACAAAAATACAAGGCTCTAAAAATCTCTCTAATGTGTTGGCTCTGATGGCTGCGGATCAAACTCCCAAAAACTCTGACAGCTTCCACACCCGCACGGATGAAACACCCATACTAAGCTATATTCTTTAGTGGGGAAAACAAAAGATGAATGACCACTCATAGTGGCCGTCAAGGCAAAACACACACATATGGCACATACAGAAGTATACATATATCCATATAAGAACATATTACTTATATCATACCTTAAGTTCACAAGTGATACTTAACATAATTTTATTCAAATAACAGCATAAGACGAATTTGCATTCATAAGATAATCAAAGATTTGCCTGTAAACTCAGAGTCGCGGATAACGAGTGAGCACATTAGTACTTGTGGGTAAGAACAAAAGCAACTTCTTTCATTTTCATTCGAAAACATTTTCATATTAAGGGACCTTAAATAAGATCCAAACACATTAGGATCCAAAACACAAAGGGGTTGCAGCTAACAGAACTCTATAGGCATTCTTATCTATCCACTAACTTGACTCTTTCAGGCTAGGCATAATTCAACACACAGGGCATATATTGAAGATATTGAATTACATGATAATTCTTGCATAAGGCAATTGCAATATATGAGTGAGTAACCATACAAATGGCATAAAAATAATTAATATAAAAGAACAGGGGACCGCCGCATTCGCGACAGAAGAGGCAAAAGGGCCTCTGTCATGCCCACGACATAGACGCGCTCGTGATAGAAGGCACTCCTCAGCGGGAGCTCGGATGACTGGGTTTTGTCGTGCTTACGACAGAGTTTTCCAGCTCCTTCAACCAATATGCAGAAAATCTTCTAAAGCCAAACCATCCCCAACTTGCAATGCACTCAATAATCTTCAACACAATCCTCATCAAGCATTCAAAATATGTTATACAACATAAAACCCAACATGAACTAAAACATCAAAATAAGCAAGTCAAACCAAAAATTCTTCAAACCCAGAAATTTTGCCAAAGACCATATAAAATCATACACAATCTCAATTCTTCTACCAAATCAACAATTCCAATTCAATTCAACATCACACACTTCAATTAAGCACACATGACACATTTTCACTCTCAATTTCTAGAAATTAAACAGAAAATTCAAAGATAAATAAAATATGCAAAAATAAATAAATTCCCAAACATTGAATTCCTAAGCTCCAAGAGATCAATTGGATGAACTCCCACCAAAAATCTCTTTCCCTTTAGGATCCTTAGGAGGAATCTCAGCTATAACAATCCAAAATACACATAACTCAAAAACCTTAAACATAGCCACAAAAAGAAACTGGAAGAAGAGAAAAAGAAGAAGAAGAGAGCAATACTTACTTGATGAGCTCTAAAATTAGCCAAACCAAACACCAATCACAAAAGCTAGAAAGAATGAAAGTGAGCAAGGGGAAGAAGAAAGAAGAAAAAGAAGAAGGAGGAGGAGGAGGAGGGCTGGCGTGAGAAAAACGGGGAGAGGGGCAGAAATGCTCTCTCTCACATTTCTCTCTCCAAGGCTTTAAAAGCCACTCTCTTTGTGACATCCCAAATATGGCCTAGTAGAAATTGCATGTGTAATTGGATTATTAAAGAGGTATTTTGGTAATTGGTATATGAATTGGGATTTATGTTAGGAATTAAAAGAGTTTATTGAGGGTAAGATGGTATTTGTGTAAGTGACTAGAGGAAAAAAGAGAAAGAAAGTCCAAGAAGGAAAATGAGGTCCAATGAGAACTTGACACATGGATGGGTTTGTGAGAGTAACTAAAGTATTTAAAAGAAAGAGAGAGAGAAGAAGGCAAAATTTCTTTGTTTCTCGTGGAAGCTTGTTCTTGCTCTTGCTGCTCTTCTTTCTTTCTCTCACTCTCTTCCTTTTCTACTCTTTAACCTTTGCATGTGTTATTCTTCAATTTGAGCTGAGTTCCAAGAGATTAAGAACTGGGTTTCAATACGTAAGTGACTGGTTTTGTAGTTTGGATTCTCTTTTTCTTCTTCTTCTTAGTTTGGATTGGGATATACGGTTGTTTTGCAAGGGATAATTGGGTGTTTGTTTTGGTGGGTTTGTGCAAGAATCTAAAGAAAAGAGAAAGACTAAAGGAAAGGAAAAGATTGGATTTTGAAGCTAACGGGTTGAGCTCCATTATCAGGTTTAGAAGTTTGCATTGGCAGTGTACTTTGAGAATGATTGTTCATTTCTCTTTTGATCTTGGTTTGATATGCGATCATCTGTTAATTCAGTGTTTTGATACATGTAAAAGTATGTGTTAATAAATTTGTGTATACGAGTTGAGATGTTAGAATTATATGCTTTGATGTGTTTCATGATTTTTGCATTAATTTCTGGAAATCTGGTTGTTGAATGTGTTTTAGCATGTATTTGAGTTGGGTTTTGAATATATGTTAAGCATGATAAATGTAACTTTGGATGTGTGTTTCATAATGGTATATGCTAAAAATATGACCTATGGAATGAGTGTATATGTATAATTGTTGAGGTTGTGTGAAGTGATAAGCATGGTGAACTGAATTTACTTGAGTTTTCTGGGAAATCTAGGTCAGGGGGTGTTTACACGGCGATAAGACCATCCCCATACTGCCGTGTAATAGCCACACGGCGGTAAGGATAGGCCTTAATGCCGTGTAACCTCTCTCTGGATTGTTGTTCGGTTGAGCCACACGGCGATAAGGAATCCCATACTGCAGTGTAAAATGCATGATTTGTGCAGTTTAGCTGGGCAGGGCACGAGTCGTGTCCCTCATGCACGACTCGTGCTCCCTCGTTTTACACGGTGGTATGGCTTTGCCTTACCCCCATGTAAAGTGTCTTACACAGCGGTAAGACAATGTCATACTGCCGTGTAAAACGCTATTGCCCCCATATTTTGTAAATGTTCTCTATTGTTTCTTTTTGATCCTTTTTCTTTTAATTTGGGTTTTTAACCTCTATTTGTGTACTATTAATTAGTAAATAAGATTTGTATATGATGTATATGACCTTTAAATTGATAAATATAAATGTATACATGAAATTGTATAATTATACTTGAGTTATTCTTTATTCTATAGTAATAATACTAGAGTACATATGAGTATTGTTTTGAGCCTGTATGGTCTTAGTTGTGGATAGGTAAGTGCTTATCTAGGTCAGTGTGTGTGTGCAGCTGCTATATGTTATATGTTATATGCAGGCCCCATTTGGGCCATTTCACATGATTTGAGGCTTCGGTCTCTGGTATACTTTTCGGGTATAAATGATTAAAAGATGTTTTGAGACCATGTCTCCATATGCTTAGGATGTTATGTCTTATTAGTATCCAAAATTGACCGTATCCACCTCTAATGAATAATCAGGCTATTACACATGTGTCTTTTAGATTTGTGTCTATCATATATGTTTCCAATAATATGAATATGGCTATAAGTTACATATTTGAGTACTTATGTATATGCATCTGATGAATGCATAATGTTTAGTTGTATGTGTGTAAATAGGAACTATGATGTACAAATGAATGTTGCTTATATGGTTTATATTTTATGAACTCGTTAGTTCTTATTGTTATTATGTGTTATACATATCTATGTTTTCGTTCCTCCCCACTAAGCATTATTGCTTAGCACGGGCTCTTTTTCCTTGTAGGTGGCAGGTTCATTTTGGAGTCGGACATTTGCAGGTCGGCCACTAGAAGTCTTTTGTTGGAGTTTCTTTTATGTCCTCCGCTATTTTTGTATAAGGATTTTGATTTTGGCAAATGTAATTTTGTAAAAGAATAATTATTTTTTATATGTATATGTTTAATGTTTACAAATCCCTTTTGTAAAACGATATGATTATATGTATATTGATTTGTTATCTTTTAATTAAATGCATTTGTTATCTTTCTCTTGATTTGAGTTTGTATATGTATATGTGCGCGTGGCGCAACCGACATCCTTCCAATGGGGGCATTACAAGTTTTTGTATCGGAGCACAGGTTTAGTCGGTTCTGGTCTATGTGATTGATTGAGTGTCGAGTCTTTGTATGAGAGTCAGTCTAGTGTTATGGCCTAATGCAGATGTCTTGTCTTATGTAGTGTCTTAATGGAGTTTGATCCATGTGAGTATATGGGCGACACGATGGAAAGTGTTAATCCGATCGGAAGTAATCCGATCGGACAAGATAGGCCTACACGTGAGCATGCACCAGTAGAAGGTCAGGGTTTTGATCTAGAATTAGTGCAAGGTTTGCTTCAAGTGGTAGGCCGATTGACCGCTCCAAAAGCTCCTATTGAGTTATTAAGAAAGAGAGGAGCGAAAGATTTTCATGGGACTACATTGGATCAATCAGATGTGGCCGAGTTCTGGGTTAAGAGGGTAGATCAAATCTTGCAGGAGATTAACTGCCCTGCAAATCAGTGGGTATTGTTTGTAGTGTCTTTACTACAAGGATCGGCATATGATTGGTGGAAGTTTGTGCTTCGCAATCCACAGAGACCGGCTGAATTGACATGGGAATTTTTCAAAGAAGAGTTTGAGAGGCGAAGTGGAATGAATTTATAAATTTGAAATAGAGGAACTTATCGGTGAGCAACTACGAGAAAGAATTTAGCCAGTTGACCAAATATGTACCCGAACCGTTACTGACAGAAGAGTTTAAGTGCCAGCATTTTCAGGGTGGATTAAGAGAAGTCATTAGAGGTCCATTGTCAGCTATAGCAGTCATGCATCCGGTTGCATATTATTAGTTAGTGGCTGCAGCAATAAAGTTAGAAGAATCGAAGATGGCAAAGCAGAGAATAGAACAGAAGAGAAGAGCACCCGATAGTGGAGTGGTAAGTAATAAGAAGCACAAAGGTGTCTCGATCGGACATTTGACTAGTGGGACTGAACAAGCGCCTTTGAAAGTTGGAAGTGTAGCATCGCATGCTAGTAGGGGAAATCGACCACCGGAGTGTGAGCATTGCCAAAGACGGCATTGGGGTACATGTCGTAAGATCACTGGAGTGTGCTTCAAGTGCAGGAGTATGGAGCATCAGTTTGCTAGTTTTCCTTAACGGCAAGAGAATAAGAGTCAACAAGAGAGCAAAGCGGATAGAGGTAAATCTAATGAAACAAGAAGCAATCGGGATAGAAGTAGAGCTCCTCAGGTGCCATCAAAAACCGTGCGTCGGCCAGGGACTACGGGAGAGTATGTTCTAGCTAGAGTCTACGCGATGATTAGAGAGGATACTCCAGAACCCATAGGTCCTTCTAGTAAGTGTTAATTGGTTAAGTTTCTATTTGAGTTCGGTTTTGGTATTTGGGATGTAAGTGATTAGCGGGGAAATTTTGAGGACGAAATTTCTTAAGGGGGAGGGACTTGTCACATCCCAAATATGGCCTAGTAGAAATTGCATGTATAATTGGATTATTAAAGGGGTATTTTGGTAATTGGTATATGAATTGGGATTTATATTAGGAATTAAAAGAGTTTATTGAGGGTAAGATGGTATTTGTGTAAGTGTCCAGAGGACAAAAAAGAAAGAAAGTCCAAGAAGGAAAATGATGTCCAATGAGAACCTGACACATGGATGGGTTTGTGAGAGTAACTAAAGGATTTGAAAGAAAGAGAGAGAGAAGAAGGCAGAATTTCTTTGTTTCCCGTGGAAGCTTGTTCTTGCTCTTGCCATTCTTATTTCTTTCTCTCCTTCTCTTCCTTTTCTACTCTTTAACCTTTGCATGTGTTATTCTTCAGTTTGAGCTGAGTTCTAAGAGATTAAGAACTGAGTTTCAAGAGGTAAGTGACTGGCTTTATAGTTTGGATTCTCTTCTTCTTCTTCTTCTTCTTCTTCTTCTTCTTCTTAGTTTGGATTGGGATATACTGTTGTTTTGCATGGGTTAATTGGGTGTTTACTTTGGTTGGATTCTGAAGAAAAGAGAAAGAGTAAAGAAAAGGAAAAGATTGGATTTTGAAGCTAGCGGGTTGAGCTCCATTATCAGGTTTGGGAGTTTGCATTGGCAGTGTGCTTTGAGAATGATTGTTCATTTCTCTTTGGATCTTGGGTTGATATGTGATTATCTGTTAATTGAGTGTTTTGATACATGTAAAAGTATGTGTTAATAGATTTGTGTATACGAGTTGAGATGTTAGAATTATATGCTTTGATGTGTTTAATGATTTTTGCATGAATATCTAGAAATCTGGTTGTTGAATGTGTTTTAGCATGTATTTGAGTTGGGTTTTAAATATATGTTAAGCATGATAAATGTAACTTTGGATGTGTGTTTCATAATGGTATATGCTAAAAATATAACCTATGGAATGAGTGTATATGTATAATTGTTGAGGTTGTGTGAAGTGACAAGCATGGTGAGCTGAATTTACTTGAGTTTTCTGGGAAATCTAGGTCAGGCAGTGTTTACACGGCGGTACGACCATCCCCATACCGCCGTGTAATAGCCACATGGTGGTAAGGATAGACCATAATGCCGTGTAACCTCTCTCTGGATTGCTGGTCGATTGAGCCACACGGCGGTAAGGAATCCCATACCGATGTGTAAAATGCGTGATTTGTGCAGTTTAGCTGGGTAGGACACGAGTCGTGCCCCTCATGCACGACTCGTGCTCCCCCGTTTTACATGGCGGTATGGCTTTGCCTTACCCCCATGTAAAGTGTCTTACACAGCGGCAAGACAATGTCATACCGCCGTGTAAAACGCTACTGCCCCCATATTTTGTAAATGTTCTCTGTTGTTTCTTTTTTATCGTTTTTCTTTTAATTTGGGTTTTTAACCTCTATTTGTGTATTATTAATTAGTAAATAAGATTTGTATATGATGTATATGACCTTTAAATTTATTAATATACATGTATACATGAAATTGTATAATTATACTTGAGTTATTCTTTATTCTATGGTAATAATACTATAGTACATATGAATATTGTTTTAAGCCTGTATGGTCTTAGTTGTGGATAGGTAAGCGCTTATCTTTGTCAGTGTGTGTGTGCAGCTACTATATGTTATACGTTATATGCGGTCCCCATTTGGGTCATTTCTCATGATTTGAGGTTTCGTTCTCTGGTATACTTTTGGATATACATGATTAAATGATGTTTCGAGACCATGTCTCCATATGCTTAGGATGCTGTGTCCTATCAGTATCCAAAATTGACCGTATCCACCTCTAATGAATAAACAGGCTATTACACATGTGTCTTTTAGATTTGTGTCTATCATATATGTTTCCAATAATATGAATATGGATATAAGTTACATGTTTGAGTACTTATGTATATGCATCTGATGAATGAATAATGTTTAGTTGTATGTGTGTAAATAGGAACTATGATGTACAAGTGCATGTTGCTTTCATGCTTTATATTTTATTAACTCGTTAGTTGTTATTGTTGTTATGTGTTATGCATATCTATGTTTTTGTTCCTCCCCACTAAGCGTTATTGTTTAGCACGGGCTCTTTTCCCTTGTAGGTGGCAGGTTCATTTTGGAGTTGGAAATTTGCAGGTCGACCACTAGAAGTCTTTTATTGGAGTTTCTTTTGTGTCTTCCTCTGTTTTTGTATAAGGATTTTGATTTTGGAAAGTGTAATTTTGTAAAAGAACAATTATTTTGTATATGTATATGTTTAATGTTTACAAATCCCTTTTGTAAAACGATATGATTATATGTATATGGATTTTTTATATTTTAATTAAATGCATTTGTTATGTTTCTCTTGATTTGAGTTTGTATATGTATATGTGCGCGTGGCGCAACTGGCATCCTACCAATGGGGGTGTTGGGGGCGTTACACTCTTCCTCTCCTTCTCTCTCCTGCCACTTGTCACTATATCATTGGTGGGTTTGGCAAATTCCTCTTCTAATACTCCTCATTCTCCCAACAACACAATAACACCATAAAATTAAAATATAACCTACAATTATACCCTTAAACAACATATCCACACATTCACACACATACACACTAGCTCAAAACTACTAGGGTGGGAATCAGGGTGTTACAAGTCTTGCTTGCAACTCATTAACGCGGATAATGGGTATCGGATTTGTACTTGTAAGTACCACATTTTGCATTTGTATCCGAAGATACACACTTTCGCTTTAGCACCCATAGGTACCGAAATAATCATTGAGATATAAATAAATATGTGAACCCAAGAAGGATTCAATATGCATTGGGGATTTCAAAAGGAATAAAATGCTTCGGCTGCAGTACTTTGACCCTATAGGCATGCCTATCTATCTATTACTCGACTTGCAGGCTAATTCCTTAGTTCCAATTAATGTTTACTTACTCACATAATATAACATCCACTTATTCACATGAGACAATATAGGATCATTTATATCATCCACACATAAATTGTTTATCAAACATATCTATGCTTCATTATATATATATATATATATATATATATATATATATATATATATATATATATATATATATATATATAACATTGCATTTATAATTTTCATATTCATAATCATACATAGGCCAATGTCATAATTCACGCAAAATAGTACGTTTAGAAAGTGTCCCTAACTTGAAACTCTGTCGCGCTCACAATAAACCCCAACAATCCCTACTATCGTGCTCCCGACAGAACCAACCAACGACTTCTGTCGTTCTTGCGCCAATGCTCGCGTCTACGATAGGACACAAACTGGCATCATTGACTGTCAGAGCACTCTTTCTTGCCCGTGACCCCTGTCACACTAGCAACAGAGCCTGAACTTTATGTTCAAAGCTCCACTCCACATACCTCTTTTCAAGCACCTATCCAATATCCACCTATATGACTTCTAAAGACCAACATAATATCATTTTCAGCCATCATGGCCTTCTAATCATATGTTCACTTACATGTTAACTCTATAAAGGCATAAACCTCATAATAATTGGACTTAAGATTAAGGAGTTATGGCTAATGTAAAACCACTTTCTCCAAAAGCCCTCCTACAGGATTTAGCTACACTTCTTAGGCATCTTTAAAGACCTTAAAGCCCTCAAATCAACATGACCATTTCTATAACAATTATAGGCACATATCTTAGGAACCAAATCCTATTAATCTCATTCATTTTACAGTCTCACAACTAAAGTTATGACACAGACAATTACAGTAGGTCAAATTACCCTACAAGACCAATTTTACCATATCAAGTTGTTCAAGCTTGAAATCACAAAGTTGGAATATCCAATACTCCAAATGCAGACCATATTATCCCCTGATATTTAACCAAACCCTTCAGCACATTCAATTCCATATAAAATGTCTGTACACATACAAATTCCATAGCGATTTCTCAAGTTGCCTAAAAACGGAGTTATATGTTAAGTCAATAAACTCATGGCAGTCAAACTAGCTCAATAAACTCATCACTTCAATTCAGTTCATCACATCATAAGCCGACCCTTGCAACAATAACACTGCACAAGTCTCTCTGATTATGAGGAGAATTAATCTCTTGCAGTATCCTTCTTGTCCTTTCCAACAAAAACTCAACCACATCTGACTTATCCATAGAGGTTTCGCTAAACTCTTCTGCTCCTCTCTTTCTAATAAGGTCCGTAGGAGCCTTAGGAGCAGTCAATGTAATGGCCCTAACACCCGTCTAGAAGTGTCATTCATAATTTCAGTGTTACCATGATAATCACAGTGTCAAACAGTATAGGGAGTGAGTTTTTCAGTGTCAAAGTTTAGTGTTAAGCGTGTTAAAATTATAGTGGCTCCGGGTCGGGTGATACCGGGGTGGCTATACAGCGAACTCGGCTGTCTGGCATCCAAAAAAATTTAATTTTGCAAAAATGATATGTGGGTCCTAAGGAGTTTATTGGTGAAATTTGAACTGAAAACGGAGTTAAATCGAACTCCGAAAGTCATTCTAAAGTTAGCCTCTGGTTCGATTCAAATTGAACCAGGTTTGACCGAGATTTGACCAAGGGGTCATTAGTGGGTAAATTTTCCTAATAGATGTTAAGTGTATAAAATAAGATAGTGGAAGTGTTATTTGTGAATTTTGACAGCTTTAGAGTTGTATTTTACGGCAAAAGAAGAATTGATCGAATCGGACCAGTTTAAATAAACCGGTGCCCAAATTGACTCCGATTGAGCTAAAAATTTGTAGGCAACCTATTTTTGATGCTTTAAGATCAATGGAATTAATTAGAAGTGAAAATGATCAGAGAAACATATAGATGCTTTGGAAAAGTTGAAATGTACCGAAAAACCAAAATTTTTGCTTAATTTGGTCGGACCACTTCGGTTGGACCGGTTTAGTTCGTTATGGGACTATATAAAGGGAGCAATGGCTGGATTTATCTAGAAAAATCATCTTCTTCCTCCTTCAAAACCGAACCCACTTTCTCTCTCTTTCCTCCATTTTTCTTCACTTCTTCTCTCATTTCTCACCAAATCTTAGCTCCCAAATAAAACTTCAGCCTCTCTAGAACATGGAGATAGTATTTGGAGTCCAATTGGTGCACTGGAAGTGAGGATTTTATTTTATTAAAAGGTTAGGGTTAGTTTGGGGGTTTTTAATTGAAGGGTTTTTAAATTATTTTATTGGTTTATACAAGGGTTTTGGGGCTTTAGAACATGTTTATGAAGTTAGATTTTACATTTGAAGCTTGGTTTTAATGATATGAGCACTTTTATATTCGGCCATGGTAGGTTCTTCAAGGGAAGAGGAAGCTTCTCACGCCAAAGGGAAGGAAAAGCAATCCTAGAGTGCTCTAAAGCTTGGGAAAGAGGTTTTTGGTTACTAAATCTACATATTTTCTATGATTTGTGGTGATTTTTAGGTTATGTCTAAGTGTATATATAAGTAAATGATGAGATTAACTAAAACTAATTTGATATTCATGTTTAATAGGCTTAAATTAATGTATAAATATGATTAGATGAAATTAAATCGAAATGGTATGAAAAACCTAAGTGTGGCCGAATTGAACATTAAGGAAATTATTGAATTTTAAGGTAATCTAAGGCATGTAAATGGTGTTTATGATATATATAACATGTGCATAACATGATAGGATGATTAAAAGGTTGAAAAGAATTCATGATGAAACTTTAGTATTATGGCCGAATGGACTAATAAGGGATTAAATAAAATATGTGATGAATTATGGCATGTAATTGGCATACAAGGTATGTATAACATGAAATAAGTGTAATTGAGTGACTAAGAGATATTATAATGCATGATATGAAAATTGGAATCCTTGGCCGAATGGTATATATGTGTATTTTGATGGTATATGTAAATGAAAGGCATGATGTGAATATATAATGGCAAATGAGTGTGTATGTAAAATGGTGTGAGAACATAAGATGTATGTTCAATTATGCATATTGACATAATGTGATAATTATATGAATTTTGAGAAAATATTGCCCTTAGTAGTTGTCTGGTAGTGAAATCTAGTCTAAGATATAATTGGCTAGCCATAAGGATTCTACACCGCGATATGAGTTATGGCGACTCGCTATTAATAAGCCAATGAGAGCTTATCACAATGTACATTGATATTTAGCGTGTAGTGGAGTGCAGTGCAGTGAAATTGGTCCTACTAGGACCATTTTATAGTGAAATGTGTCTGTGGGGCCCATGTCCCGCATATCAGTAGATTTTCTACCGGGTCCATACTAGGGGCATGCTGGTAATTATGTGATAAAAATGGTTAAAATAGTGAAATTGGTGAATATGAATGAAAATAGGACTAAATTGAAGTAAATAGAAAGTTAAAGGGTAAAATGGTAATTTTGGAAAAGTATAACGCTAAAATAGTGAAACGGTGAAAAAGTGATAAAATAGGGACTAAATTGTAAGTTAAAAATTAGAAAAATAGTGAAATGGTATTTAGATGAGTTAAATAAGGGTAAAAGTGGAAAAGGGCATAAATGAGATAAATAGTATAAATATTGAATTAATAAGGGTATTTTGGTAATTAAGTGTAAAATGGGGACATGAGTGTAATTAAATTAAAAGATGGAATATAGTGGGTAATATTGTATTTGTGAGGACATAAATGTAATTGTTGGAAATGACAAGGACATAAGTGGAATTAAGTGAATAGATTAGTGATTAAAATGAAGTTTTATGGGAAATAAAGAATCAAGGAAAGTGAATAAATAAATTGTGTAATTAAGTAATTAGAAGTGTAATTACGTGATTAAATAAATAGTAATGTGAGTAATTAAGTGAAATATTAAGTGAATTAGAAGAAATAATAATAAATGAAAATAATAAGTATATGCATTTACGTTATGTTAACTAAATAGAATTAGTTAGGAAATTTATAGATTTGTAACCACTACTGGGCATACTAATACTCAGCATGTAATTGTTTTTTACTGCGTGTAGGTACGCTTTAGGACTGGAACAATATACCTCAGTTTTGTGGAACAAGCAAAAGGGAGCAGAAATCAATTTTATTTTGTATGTGTAAGTGATATTTTGTGGCATGTATATACTTAAACTAGTTTCAAATATGGGCACATAATGTTATTATACGTACATTATCTGTGAGGATTTTATCATGACTGTGTGATGAATGGCGGACGGGATTTATATGAATTTGGTTGATATTATTGTTGTTCCCTTACCGGGGCTGTGGATTTTCAAATTTGCAGGTTTGGGTAGTGCAAAATATAAGCCGTTATAATGCCGAAATTTGTACCAAAAGAATAGTAATTAAGACAGTTATAGGTAAATCGGTAGCTAAGAACTTTAGCGTATTTGTTTAACTAATATATATAAAGTGAATAAATGTTTAGAAGATAATTGACATAGTGAATTATTATCGAATATTGAAAAAAAAAAATTTGACGCATGACTTCATAAGTAAGTGACTTTTAATTGATCATGGTAATCGCACAGTATTGTTAAGTAGGCAGTATATGCATAGGGTATAAGGGTGTTACAGTCAATCTATCTATTAATTGCATCAACCCTTGCACTAACACCAAATCACCCTAAGCAAGACCTAGACCTTCTGCCGGAGGTCACTAAGGTACAGGCGGGTTAACACGCATCGGATTTGTAACACCCTAATACCCCTTGGAAGGAATATCGAGATGTCACACACAACATAAACATTCAAGCAAGAGCTAAAGGGGAAGAACTCATGAATAACCATATAAACTTGCATAACTAAACTTATAAAGTATACATATACTAAGTCCTTACATTACGTATCAGAATTATATGCCTTACAAAATGTTACAAAACGTACAAGCAAAAACTGGACTATACAACTTATCCCTATACTAGTACAAAAAGAAGACTTCAACTCCTAGTGGCCAGCAGATGCGCGATCCAAAACAAAACCAAACCTGCAAACCTACATGGAAACAAACATCCGTGCTAAGCGATAACGCTTAGTGGGGATGTACAAAAACAAAGGACTGCACAAGCATGCATCACATTATATACATATCATGCCAAGGCGTAAACGCAAAGTCAATTACAAAATTATAACATGTACAATTCAATCTTATCAAAACTAACATGCTCAAAGCACCATAACATTCTTATATACGTAACACATAACGGAATCTTAACAATATCATGTCCACTTGACAAACATAACCGATCCAAAAGAATTAATATGAAATGCTAAAAACAAAACAATCATTCCATCATCAAAAGCATAAGCTCAATCAACACAAAAGCAAATAAGAAGCCTGAACTCTCACGAACTGTGGATACGGGTACAAAGGATACCGATGAAATTCAGTATCTAAAACAAAAGACATAAGTCTGAAAACATTTGAATAATCGGAGGTAACGAAAGAGACTGAAGTCTCCAGACAAAAGACCATAATGGTCTACAAAGCAGCCGCACAAAACACTTTATAAGCATGCTTATATATCCACTAACTTGACACTTTAGGCTCGCTAACACTCTAATTACTACAACACATATTCACGTATCCAATCACAATCACATCTCACTCAATTCATGTACTTGCTAAACAATCCAATAATGTATATAATTCCGACTAGAAAATGATACCTATGATATATAATATGCATGCCCAAACATATTCATATACTCATCTCATAATGTTAAACGTGAATTGGATAAGTTGTAGGAATTTGTAGAGAAGTTCGGGTGCATTTCGGGAAGGATAAACACACAAAAATACTCAAAATAGAGGGGTGTAAAGGTGGGAAATGATTCGTGCCAACCATGGGATCAAAATGTGAAGGAAAGTCCATCATGTAACTGGTTCTGTCGCGCTCGCGACAGTAGACTCCTACAGGTGCACAACGAGACTGCTTTTCACCTCAAACTTGAACCGTAAAAAAACACCAACCTCTAAACATCCTTTTTATGCAAAATGTCCTTCTTAACAATTCTAGGATGTTAAGTTTCTAATGGTACAAGTTACAGGTCATTTGGACATCTAAAACATAAGATATGACCTAAACAAACTATACTTTTCCAATGGACCCGCCAGAATAGAGACACTTATGTTATGGGCATTTTTGGGACACTTAGAGCCAGAATTTGATCATGGTCATTTCTTTGACTTATATAGATATGAAGTCACGGTTATAATGGAACAACAAGCACATAATTTGGAGTTGTAAGACTCCACATATAACCAAAATATCACACGGAGGTCTGATACAATCTGGGCAAAGTTTTCCCCTACAACTAGGGTTCATACAAGATTACTAGATTATACTAAAGGCAATTCAATTAACACTTCAACACACATCCATTTTACATTTTAATTATATCAAATATCAATTAAACACATTAACATGCATCAATTGACACAACATTGCAATTCACTACACATGCAAAAATCAAAGGGCACACGATCCTTACCTCTAGTAGAGCAGCCGAGACACCCCAAATCAGATCTTGTCCTTGCCCTTCTCAATCCTTCTATCTGGAACTTCAAACACAGCAAAGAACACTAATACAACACCTCTTAGTCCATTAAACAACCAGCTCAAACCAAAATAGAAATGGAGTAGAAGAAGACCCAACACAAAGCTAAGTCACACTTACCTTCTTAATCCTTCAATAACCTCTTCAAACCATCCAATGCAGAAATTAGCCAAAGGAAGACAAAATCAAAGAAGAAAGAGGAAGTGAAACAGAGAAAGAGAGGGAAACAAAGAGAGATAACACTATTTGCATGCAAAACAAGAATGAGGACAAATTTTCCCACTCAAATCACTTTTATTGCATGCAGAAGTCCACTTGGCACATCCTCTCAAAGCCACATGTCTATCTTAAGACATGTGTCCCAAACCCTTCCAAACTCCTTGCATGACTGCCACATGTCCAAACCCAACTCAAAATCCACTTAAATCCTGCTTAAAACGAACTCCAACAGGCGCGTTCTGTTGCACTCGTGACGGGTGTCACGGTCGCGACGGAAGCTAAACCAGAAATTCTAAAAACAAAAATTGACCAATCTTCTTTCCAATTCTTCCTCTCTCCCAAACAATCATTCAAAAGTGTTCTTTCTTATAAATACACACCCATATACATACAAAATCATCACAAATCCTACTAGGGTGTATCCACACTTCCTGTCATCTCCCCTACATCTTCACTCAGATCTGATTCCATTTATACTCTACACAAGACAACATCTGCATCAGGCCACCACACTAGACAAACTCACATACATCTAATCTATGCTCTAACATCTTATCTTCTTGAACTGTCTGCCTATGCTTTAATACCACCAACTTGTAATGCCCCAATACCCCCTAGAGGATATCAGGGTTGCTATACGCGCATAACAATCATACAATTCAAATCAAGATCAACTGAACAATATTAAATTTCTTAAATAAAACAATAACCAAATATCATTACTAAAACAGGTCATACATGCTTATACAAACTTTAGTTCTTTTTATTACATAAACATCTTTTGAATCGTTTACACTTAATATTCAAAATTCTTTACATGATCACTATAATAAATGTGACGCGCGTCGAACCCCGTTAGCCCTAAAAACCCGCTTTTAGGGTATTCGAAAGAGGTGCATAAGATGTGTAAGGATTATAAAGGCGTCTATTTTGGGCAATAAGAGGTGTTTTGGAGTCGCTACCCAATAAAATATTGAAAAAGTTCATCTAGCCTCACTGAGCCTAAGACAGTGCGTATGTGTCTACTTTGGACAACAAGAGATATTTTGGAATCCCCATTCTCATAGAACACTGAAAAGGTTCATATAACCTCATGAAGTCTAAGACGATGCGTATGAGTCTATTTTGGGCAGTAGGAGATATTTTGGAATTTTCTTCCAAAAAGAATATTGGAAAGATTCATCTAACCTCGTGAAGCCTAAGATTACTGAGAGTTCGGGACTCCACTCTTATTCATACCTTTGTCAAAGTTACAATCGAGTTTTGAATTTAAAATTTCATTCCTTTTCTCATGCAATTTAATGCAATAATTAAAGCGCACATCAATCACATAATGAAAGCGATAAATAAAAGTAAATCAAGCATAAAGTAGATAAAAGTACAATAATTTACAATAAAACTAGGGGCGGAATACAACTCCCAATAAAAAGGAAATATAAATCACACATAAGACGAGATATTTATCAAGGATGAGGGCATTAGTTCTCGCATACATACTTAAGAGAAAATAAATTAAGGTGATAGTTTATTTGGATGGAAAAGCTAGGACATTAGTCTTATTTTATTAGAAAAAACACAATTTAATTAATAAAAATATTTTTTATGATTTTCTTTTAAACGTGCATAAAATAAATAATTTTATTACAAATTACATTAACAAAATAAATAAAAAGCCAAAATAAAGAAAATAATATAAATAATAAAAATAAAAAGTCAAAGCCAGATGAGTCTCCTGGATCTCCCCATTTGCTCGCGAGAATGCCCAAACAAGGAAAACAGATATTGGAATAAAAAAAAATTAATGTTAGTAATTAAATCAAGAAAATCAATAAAACACATAAAATAAAAAATAAAAAATTAAAATAAATAAAAAATTGCATTATGAATGACAAATAAATTAAATGACATGATGAAATAAATCAACTAACATAATAATAATAATAATAATAATAATAATAATAATAATAATAATAATAATAATAATAATAATGAACAATCAAATAAATAAATAAAAAATGTTAAAGAATGTTAAACCTATGACTAAGATCACATAAAATAATAAATACACAACAGATCTAAAGATAAATGGTGACTAATTGACTGTAAATAAAAATAAATAAAAGAAAATAAAAGTAAGGGATCGAGCCCAGAATATTTACTCTCAGAATTCGGATTCGATGAAAGGAAAAATATGATTGATTTTCTTGTTTTAATCGAAAAATTAGAATTAAAAAATAATAAAAATTGCAGTAAAGTCTATGTTTTTGAAGCTAGGGTTCAACTTCTTATCAACACATTACAATCACCCTAACACAATCAACACACGTATTCAATTCAATACAACACATATCACTACTACTCATTACCAATTATAGAATTTAATAAACCAACACATAAACAAACAAGTTTCCCAAACCTGAATTTCCTATGCTCCCTATGAGCTCACTTGACACCTTGATCAACAACTCTCCTCTTTTCCTTTTCTTTTATTAAAGCCACCATCACTACATGCACAGTCAATTCCAGAATTTGAAAACAAAGGAATCAATTTCCATCTTAACACAAAAATGAAGGAGTAGAAGAAGAATAATCTAATGCACCACTTACCTTGTTTTGCCAATAACTCAACTTTTACCAAGGAATCAACTTATCATTCAGTAGAAATTATAGAATCAAAGGCTAAAGATGATGGGTCACGAAAGAAGAAGAGGAATAGAATTTGGGAAGGTGAAAAGACCAAATAGAGAGAAAGATAATTGAAAAATTTGTCTTTTCCCACTATATATATATTGCATGTAAATTTTTGTGTTGGCATGGCCACTACACAACACATGGAATCCACTATCTATACCCCTAATCATGATTAGCTTAAGTTAATCAGTCTTATCACTTAGTTAATCCCACTCTTTTGCTTAATCATGCACAACTACAGTTTAGCTACTTAAAGTTAGTTATTTTCTTTAATTGGGTCCTCAATTTCTCAATTACTCTTAGATCCAAAATTAAAGATCCCGCTCAAACTCATCCAATTACCCTAGTTAAGCCACAATACTACTAGGGTAAATTTCGTGTCATTACATGCACAAAAAGCATATTGACTTCTAACAAAGTCACAAACTTCAAGCAACATGCATAACAATATACAACATGCTAGTCACACAATAGCATTCACTAAAGAGCACTTTAGAATAAACATGTTATCACCATGTCAATATCATTTACGTTAACCACCACATGCACATATTCTCCAGTTTTTACCAAGATCATATACAATAAGTGATAACATATCACTACATCTAATTCATATTCAAATGCATATAAACAAATCATTGCATTTCTTATAAAGACATAAACATAAAATAGCCTTCAATCCATCTCTTATACATCATAGCATATAATAGCTTTCAATAGCCTGAATTCACATCGTTGGTGGATACGGGTACTCTAGATACTCACAAGCAGTAGCAAACAGATAAAGACCGAGGTCTCAAACATCTGGAGACCGAAATCTCAAATCTCTGGATACCAAAAGGTACCAAACTCTAGACACCAATCACGAGTTGTGCTGCCAAATCACGAGTCGGACACATCACAAACAATAGAGCAAATCTCGCATAAAACTGGAATTCACCATTCTGCCGTGCTCACAAGGATGTCGCGGTCACGACAGCATCACGATTTCCAATTTCCAGCAAAACGTAGGAAAATCCAGATTTTTAACAACAAAACCAATTTGACCAAAAATCAAACCAAACCTCATCTTACCTCCAAATAAGCCTTCCACCATCACATATAACATAAAATACAGCTTAATTCAACAATTTACACAATCAAAATCATGCATCAACAAAATCAAGCTTCTTAAGAACACAAACCTAGAATTTACAGTAAAGGTCATCGAACTTCAAATTCACTTCAATACTTCAACATTCATGCATCATAACTTAAATCAATTGAATACCCATAACATTAACATGATAATATGCCTCATCAAACATCAAATTTCTAGAAATCACATGCAAAGGCACAAATTAACATAAAAAACAATCAAATTTCCAACAAATTCCCAAACCTGATATTCTTATGCTCCAAATCAATGAGCACCACTCCCACTAGCCTTCTCCTTTCCCTTGGGATCGTGAGGAGGCTCAACTAATCGAAAACACCCAACAACTGTACAAACACAAAACCTAAATTAAAACCCAATTTAACCAAAATCAAGAACAAGAGATGAAGAAGAAGAAGAAGAAGAAGAACATGAAACCCAAGAAAGACTTACCAATCAAAGCTAAGGAGATCATCACTTTCCACCACCAACACTTGGATCAAAGCTAGGGCACACAAATAAAGATAAAAGAGGAAGAAGGAGATGAAGAGAGGAAGAGGGAACGGGAAAAGGGATAGCAATTTGCTATTCTCATTTCTCTCTCCTTCTCTTTATTACCTCTTTCCTAATTTCTAGCCACATATCACTCCTTGGTTGGTGGAACTTGACCACACACACCCAACAAACACACACGATACTACACACAAGACCCACCCTCATAATACATATGCTACAACCATGTGAGCATGCACACACTAACACAACCCAACACACACACACCCTACTAACATATATGCACTCACACTCTATTAAAGCCCACAAAACATGCATTTTGCCCAAAATACCCTTAACACATGACAAATGCTCACACATACACCCATACACATGGCAATCATGGCTCAAACTACTAGGGGGGAATCAGGGTGTGATAACTCTCCCCTACTAACAAGAATTTTGTCCTTGAAATTCTCACCTGAACTGAACATATGTGGATACTGAATCCTCATCGTTGGCTCTGGTTCCAAAGTCGCTTCCTCGACTATGTGATGCTACCATAGAACCTTGACTAGAGGGACCTGCTTGCTTCTTAACTGTCTCACTTCCCGAGCTAGAATAGCCTTTGGCTCTTCATCATAGGAGTAATCCGGTTGAATCCGAACATCTTGAACTAACAACATATGCGATGGATCTGATCTATATCGATGAAGCATGGAGACATGGAAGACATCATGCATCTTAGCCAACTCCATCGGTAAAGCCAACCTATAGGCTACCAGACCAACTCTATCCAAAATCTCAAAAGGCCCAATGAACCGAGGACTAAGTTTACATTTCTTGCCAAACCGCAATACTTTCCTCAAAGGTGAAACCTTAAGGAAAACTTTGTCCCCAACCTCAAACCGAATATCCTTTCTCTTTAGATTGGCATAGGATCTCTGTCTATCCTTAGCCACCTTTAGATTCCGCTGCAAAACTCTGATCTTCTCTTCGATATCCCTAATCATCTCTGGTCCAATAAAAGATCGCTCGATTAACTCTGTTTAGCAAATCGGAGTCGTATACGGTCGACCATAGAAAGCTTCAGACGGTGATGTCCCGATGCTCGACTGATAACTGTTGTTGTAGGCAAACTCCATAAGTCGCACATACTTATCCCAACTTCCAGAAAAATCCAAAGCACAAGCCTAGAGCATATCCTCTAAAATCTGGATAACCCGATCGGACTAACCATCTGTCTGAGGATGAAATGTCGTGCTAAAATTCAACTTGGAACCCAAACCTCTCTACAATTCCTTCCAAAACATAAATGTGAACCTTGGATCCCGATCTGACACTATTGAGAACGGCACACCATGCAGTCAAACCACCTCATCCACATACTCACTGGCCAACTTATCCATTGAGTAGTCCACTCTAACCAGAACAAAATGAGCTGACTTCGTAAGCCAATCGACAATAACCCATACTGAATCATGCTTCCTCCGAGTCACTGGCATACCCGACACAAAATCCATAGCGATGTCATCCCATTTCCACTGAGGACCGGATAAAGGAGTGAGCAATCCCGTAGGGACTTGATGTTCAGCCTTTACCTATTGACACGTGAAACACTTCGCCATGAACTCCACAATATCTCTCTTTATCCCAGACCACCAATAGAACTGCTTTATATCCCAATACATCTTCTCACTACCAGGATGCATAGTAAAGATCGTAGTGTGTACCTCACTTAAAAGTATCTTCCTTAACTCATCACTCTCGGGCACACACAAATGATCCATATACATAAGCACCCCATCCAAAACTGAAAACTCAGACTGCTTACCCTACTGAACCACTTGCAAAGCCTGCTGAAATTTCACATCATCCTTCTGAGCAACCACAATTGACTACCTCAAGGTCGGCTTTACTCTCAATTGGGCAACCAAAGCTCCATTCGAATCAAATCTCCATCTGAACCTCCTTAAGAACAAAGCTGAAACCGACTTCGGACTAAAAGCATATGCAACTACATTGGCTTTACCCGGATGGTAATCCACAATGTAGTCATGATCCTTAAACAACTCTAACCATCGATGCTGTCTCATGTTCAACTCTTTCTGCGTGAGGAGATATTTCAAACTCTTATGGTCCGTAAAAATCCTACATTTCTCCCAATATAGATAATACCGCCAAATCTTTAAAGCAAAGATCACAGCCGCCAATTTCAAATCATGCGTCGGATAGTTCTTCTCATGAGGTTTCAACTGACAAGACGCATAAGCCACAACTTTACCCTCTTGCATCAGCACACATCCGAGTCCAATACTCGAAGCATCACTGTACATTACAAACTCTTTACTCGAGGTGGGTTGAGTCAGTACAGGAGCTTCAACTAACAAACTCTTCAACTTCTCAAAGCGCAATTGACACTTATCCGACCACTCAAATCTGACTCCTTTCCTCAACAATCTGGTCATCGGAGCAGCAATAACTGAAAAACCCTTCACAAACCGATGGTAGTAGCCTGCCATACCAAGGAAGCTTCTCACTTTCGGAACATTTCTAGGCTCTTTCCAATCCACAATCGCCTCAATCTTAGTTGGATCCACTTGAATACCCTTAGCCGACATAATATGACCCAAGAAGGACACTTCTCGAAGACAAAAGTCACACTTATTGAGCTTCGCAAACAAACGGTGCTCCCTCAAAACTTGCAACACCAACCGGAGACGCCCTTCATGCTCATTCTCATCCTTCGAGTAAACCAAAATATCGTCAATAAACACTACTACAAATCGGTTGATATATGGCCTAAACACTCGGTTCATCAATTCCATAAAAGCCATTGGTGCATTGGTCAAACAAAACGGCATCACAAGGAACTCATAGTGGCCATATTGCGTCCAAAATGCAGTCTTAACCACATCCATATCCTGAACCCGAAGCTGATAATAACTCGATCGAAGATCAATCTTGGAGAAAACACCCGCACCTCTAAGCTGATTAAACAAATCCTTGACTCTAGGCAAGGGATACTTGTTCTTCACTGTGACCTTGTTAACTTGCCTATAGTCAATACACATCCTCAAAGAATCATCCTTCTTCTTGACAAACAAAATCGGGGCTCCCCATGGAGATATGCTAAGTTGAATAAACCCCTTATCCAATAACTCTTGTAGTTGAGTTTTGAGTTCCCTCAACTCTACAGGAGCCATCCGATAAGGTGCTTTCAAAATGGGCAAAGTACCCGGCATAATATCTATGGACAACTCCACTTCTCTCTCGAGAGGCAAACCAAGAACTCACTCGAAAACACATCTCGAAACTCCCTAACAACTGGGATATCCTCAATTCTAACCTGATCACGCTTAGAGTCCAACACAACTGCTAAGAATGCCTCATAACTTTTCCTCATAAACCTCTTAGTTTGCATGGCAAAAATCACATTACTCAAAGAAGTCGAACCTTTAACCACTACAGAAGATTGATCTATATCTCGTAACACAACCACCTTTCTATGACAATCAACTACCGCCCGATGCTTACTAAGCAAATCCATACCCAAAATCAAATCAAACTCCCGGAAAGGCAACTCAATCAAATCCGCCAAAAACTCAACTCCCTGAACCAAAAGAGGACAATTCTTATGCACTCTACTCACATTGACACTATGCCCTAAAGGACTGGTCACACAAACCTCATAATCTAATTGATCAACATCATATAACTTATCAAACAATTTACTTGTTCACAAATATGAGTGTGTGGATCCAGGGTCAATTAGAGCATATAACTCAGTATCAAAGAGTAGGAACTTACTAGCAATCACATATGAGACATCTTGTTCATCCCGAGCTCTCATGGCATATGCTCTAGCCGAAACTGTCAAAGGATGATCAACAGACTCTGATGGAGCTCCCTCTCTATGCCGACCACCTCGATCTCTACCTCGGCCTCTACCACGACTGGCTTGCGGAGTATTAGATCCAACTCTGCTAACCTCACGCTGATCACCCCTCGGACAATTAGCCAAAAAGTTCTCGGTGCTCCCACATCGAAAATAACCACCCGTGAGCCACCTACACTCACCTCGATGGTGCTTACTGCAGTGAGAACACTCAGGAAATAAATCAATCCTAATACCAGAACCACCTCTGCCAGAACCAGAACCCATGGTAGAACCTTGCCTTCTACCTCTCGAAGCAGGACCTGAAGAAGACTCATCATGCGGGTTCCTTGACCTCTTACCCGATGATGATGATGATGATCCACCACGAGGGGGATTCCTTCTTTGAGCTCTCTCCCTCAAAACCGACTCAGATCTCTTAGCCCGCACTGCTGCTTGCACTATCTGGTAGTACCCAATACCTGGAGTACTCATTAGAGAAATAATCATAGCCCTCAATGACTTATTCAAACCGGCCTCAAAATGCCAACACCGAAACTATTCAGTCAGAACACCTTTTGGAGCATACTTAGAAAGACGGTTGAATTCTTTCTCAAACTCTGATGCTGACATAACCCTCTGCTTCAAACTCAAGAACTGTACCCACTTAGCATCCTTGTGCTCCCTAGTCACATACTTATTAGTAAAATCCCTCTTGAAGTGTCACACCCCGAACTGGGCCTAGTCGGAATATGCTTGCTCGGTCGGAATGAGTGAGGGTAATTCGGTAATTTGTACATGAATAATATGGATAATAAGGATTTATTTGCAAAGAAATTAATTAAATAAGTTAAGTGAAGGAATTATTATAGTGTGCTTGTTGTGTATGGAAGTAGGGTATAAGTGGGTTTTAGGAAATGATTTGGTGTGACTCAAGTGTGGTACCTTGAAGATTTTTATTCAAGAAATGTTTGTATGTGGAGTGAGTATGGTGCCAAGGTAGGAATTAGTCAAAGATGTATCTTGGATTTAATAGGATTATGACAAGTGGACCTTTAGGATGGTGACAAGTGGTATGGTTGGTGTGTGCACTAAATGAGAAAGAGAAAAAGGAAATGAAGAATGGGAAAGGGGCAGAATCACGTTTGGCCCTCCTCTCCTTCCCATTCTCTCTCCTCTTCTTACCTTTCCCCACTTGCTGCTCTCTTCTTCCTTGCTCCTCTTTCGATTGGGCTTGTGCATGTGTAGAGGGTGTTATGATGGAGTATAAGGGGCAAGATTAAAGGTATGTATATGGGTTTTTGATTTTGGATGTTATCTCTTTCTTCTTCCCTGTTTTCTTTTGGTTTGGATGAACTGAGGTTTGGGTTAAGTGAATCCATGATTTGTGTTTGTGCAAGGGATTGATGCTATGAAGAAGTCTAATAAGAGGCAAGGAGAGATGGAGGACTAAGCATAAAGAGTGTTGGTTGTGCTTCTTTGAGGTTTGGGAACTTTTTATTTATGTATGATTTTGATTATATTCATGAGTTGTTTAAGTAATTTGAATGTGTTGATGATGATCTTTGATGATAGTAGTGAGTGTTGGTTTTAATTTGATAAAAGTGCATGTGAATAGGATTTTGGTGAGGACTGTGTTAGGTTACACTTGACCCCTCTTTGGTTATTAGGCTATATCTGGAGTTTTAGAACTCCAAATGGTATGAAACCAGTTCCATTGGAAAGCTAAGATATATTTATACATATGTGTTAGAAATAGGTTTGAGCTAATTATAACTCTAAGTGTCCGAAAAATGGTCAAGAAGTAGACCTATCTTCTTTGGACGGGTTCAGAGAAGCACTATGGGTTGTTTAGATCATATCTGAATCTATAGATGTCCAATTGACCTCTAATTTGTTTCATTTGGAAGTTAACATCCTATAGAACATTTGTTAAGAAGGAAGTTTTGGCTAAAAATGAGTTCTAGACTTTGATATAGGCTGTACAAAATTGTGGAGTGAACCAGACCCGAAATTTTGCTTCTATTTTGCAATATTTTGGTATGTCACGGTGGCAACCAAAATGGTTACCACCATGACCAATGAAAATTCAGGACAGAATGCTCATTTTTGGACCTCACGGTGACAACCAATTGGTTACCACCGTGACCACCCCCTAATATGCATAATTTGAGTGTTTTCCTTCCCGAAACGTACCCGAACTTCATGGTAAGTTCCTATAGCATGTCTAACTCATTTCTAACCTTAGGAAATGAGTATGTGGGTGGTCGTTAATCCAAATTGTAAGTGATTAAAGCTATAGCATAAGAGTTTAATAATGAAATTAAATGTATATATATATGCTTTTAATTATCGAACAGGATATGCCTGTGGTATTGATCGTGTATGATATGAACAAGTATGCATAATCATGAATTGAGTTTGTTTAATGGAAAAAAATGTATATAGGGGATATGAGTAATGAATGCATGATTAAAGTAATTGCCTAACAATATTATACGATGCATGCATTGGTAATAGATGTTATTAGAATATGTTAATATGCAAGGTATTTATGATATTTTAACGGTTCATGTGGATACTTGAATGCCTATATAATATGATAATGATTAAGGTGATTTAATGCTTTTAGATTATGAATTTCTCTTTTAAACAGAGACCTGTAATGTGGCAAACCGGGTAAGTAAGTGTTTATGTAAATGTATAAATAGTTTGTATGAATGATATGATTAAGTGAGAAGATTTGCATTCTGTTTTGAGGTTTTTGGTATGTCACGGTGGCAATGAATGTGGTTACCACCGTGACCTACCCCAGATTTGCATTCTGTTTTGAGGGTTTGGTATGTCACGGTGGCAATGAATGTGGTTACCACCGTGACCTCCCGCAGACTTGCATTCTGTTTTGGGTTCTTGGTATGTCACGGTGACAACCTAATGGGTTACCACCGTGAGGTACCCCAAGAGTGCTTTCTGCCGAAAGTTTTGGTATGTCACGGTGGCAACCAACCTGGTTGTGACCGTGACCTACCCTGTTTTTGTAAAAAGTGTGTAGTTGTTAAAAGCACAGTTGAGTGTTAAGTTATTGATTGGCATGATAATATTTCCATATTTGACTCTGATAAATCTTAGAACATTGAATAGTACTAAATTACATTGATGGAATTGTATTGTATGATTCGTAATATGAATAATACGATGCATAATTGATGTTATGAATTTCTTTATATGTCTATTATACTTTGGATTAAGTATGATGATATTTATATACTGTTTGATATGACACATGATTTGAATGATGCATAACCTGCGAAAGTCAGTCTAGTGGATAGTTAGGCATGCCTAATAGAGTCTTTGTAGCTGCAGCGCCCTTTGAACGATTTGGACCCTGATCAAGTCCCACGACTGGTTCCTCGCGAACCCCTATCAGTACGGATCCTCGCGATCCTTTTTAATGTGGTTGGATCGGGTTAAGATCCCTCATCAGTAAAATGCTTTTGTGACAAAATAAAATGATTTTTGATTAGTACCCGTAAGGTACTCTCTGGCCGACTTGTACCCGTAAGGTACTAATCAGTTCACTCGTTATCCACTATTATGAGTCAGCAGGTATTTTGATGGTTTGTTTATTCTGTTTTGAAATAGCCATCAGAATGTGATATCTGAATGAGCAAGAATCAGTTTATATGTATATGAATATGACTACGGGCTTCAGAAAGTAAATCTGTATTTAGTAAACATGACTTTTCAGTTAACATGATTATCCGTACTTGGAATGTGATTTGTTATTAGTTTCTGAATGCTTTGAAATGATTCGATCGATGTATTTATGTATATGAGTTAAGCATGGTTTTATTGTGTACAAGCATGTGAATCAGATCGGTTGTGAGGGTAAGTATATAAGATGTAATCGTACTTTCTGCATGGTTTTGATATGAATGTGAAGTGATGCGATTATGCCTTCAGTCTCCGTTATGGGAGTGTTTACAGCATGATATGCTATGTATTAGAGTTGTGCAGCAGAAGTGTGGTGTTTTGGATGTTTTCTTGGGTATGTGGCTCAGCATGATAACACTGGTGTCGTGTTTTGTGTTATGACTGTTTTGGCCCATTCCGGATATATGTATATGATTATGTGTGTGAGTTTCCGAATGAATGCCTTTATTATGCAAGTCTATTTAGATATGTGTTTTGAATATCCGCAATTGCCATTTGAATGTATTTTGCCTTGGCGACCATTGTGAATGGCCGTCCATACTCTTGTGTGTTCTCCCCACTAAGCGTTTATCGCTTAGCACAGATTTCCTTTCCGTGCAGGTGGCAGGTGGGTTCTGTTCGAGTCGCGCTTCTGCAGGGTTGGCCACGTAGGAGTTAGAAGTTCTGGATTTTGTTCATCTTCTGTATCTCAGCTTTTGTATTTCTGTAGTATTGTTTATGTAATTAATTATGTATTTATCTTGAGTTTTCTTTTGGGAATGTAATAGTTAGTATGTCTCTATGTTAAGTTATTCCTTTATTTTATTTAGTTCGCTTATGCTTCTGTTGAATGGTCGTATTTATGCTTCTGTGCATGCTTCTGCTTAGTGCCTGCGCATATGTGAGTTATTGCATGATCAGTCTGCGACCGCAAGTCAAGGTAAGTTTTAATTAACCCGTATTTTCGTATGTGTGTTATGTATGTTTGTATACTTCCGCATTGTGCTTATGCTTATCTGTATAAGTGAGCGTCGGGTAGCACGTCCGTCGGCGTCCCTCCAACGGGGGCGGCGATGGGGGTGTTACATGAAGAACTCCCATATGACCGGGTCAGGCAACTAGGGATGCCTACGGACCAACTTCCACAAATCATAGGCGGATCCTTGAAGCAATGCCACAACACTCTCTACTTGCCTGTCTGGAGGACACCTAGTCTCCTCAAACACTCGTTCCACTTTCTCCGTCAATTTCTCAGCAAGCTCAGACTCATCCAGACTGGACCTATAGAAATCCTTTGTACCAGCTCTCCTCATACTCTCTAAAGGGGCTCTCAGAGCGGTCACGTTATCTAAGACTCGAGCCATGTCCTAAGAAATCTTCAACATTGCCTCGAAGGGCATGGCTACGGCCTCAGGCTGAACCCTAGGTGTTTGAGCTGAAACAAACACTGAAGGATCTACTGCTCGAGGATTCACACTCTCAACGGACCCCTCAAGCAACCCATGAACATAATCAGAATCCATCTAAAACAAACACAAAGACACTGTATTAGTCAACACAGTCCTAATCATATATCTATACACAACAATCACCCAGAAAATGCCTAAACCGGGCTCTGATACTAAAAAGTGTAACACCCCCTACCTATACGTAGGGGAACCCATCGGCAAGGGAGTGAGAACCCGTATGAGCAGGGGTGTCACCAAACAAATTGGTACACACTCATTCATTCACATATATAAACATACATATAAATAGCGAAAGTTAAAAACATTAAATCAAACTGAGCATTCATTGATGGAATAACAATATTCAATACATAACTATTCTAATACCAATATAATTAAAACTTTCAGAGATACAAAGTGGAAGCTGACAAAATACTAATTTCAAGAGAGATCACTATTATAAAATAATCATGATACAAAAAGAAACTAAGTCCTATCAATGTGTTGGCTTAACTGGCGATGACTCTCCCAAAAGCTATACACCTTCCGCACCTGCATAGGTGAAAATACCATGCTAAGCGATAACGCTTAGTGGGGAAAACAAACCACAATAATATGGACGGCCATTCACAATGGTCGTCAAGGAAAAACACATACGATATGGCATATGCTGAATATCATAAGATATAATCATAACAAATCACATTCATAACCATTCAAAGGTTCATAGTCATATTCATATGCCCACTAATTCATATGCTCATAAATAGAGTCATTCAAATTCACATAGTTATCATCATTTTCATTTAAATCCACATTCTCACAAACATATCAGAACAAATCACAACACCTACTAACTCACAGTAGTGGATAATGAGTGAACACATGGCGGTAGCATACGGGTACGAATCAAATGCATGGCAGTACCTTATGGGTACGAATCGAAAAATAATATCATATTTTCTCTTTTCAAAACATTTTACAAAGGGGATCTTAAACAAGATCCATAGACATTGAAGTTTGTGAGGAACTAAACGAGGACCTGATTAGGGTCCAGAACAGAACAGAGGGCTGCAGCTAAAGGACTCTTTTAGGCATGCCTAACTATCCACTAGACTGACTCTTGCAGGTCATGCATAATACAATTCATGCTCAAAGCATAGCATATAATTTATCATGAAGAAATCAAAATAGTGCACATATATAAGCATAATGATTCCCAAATAGTAGTAAAAACCCATGAAGAAATGATACGAAAGTCATTTTAGAATAAAGGGAAAAATTTGAAAAAATAAGGCATAAGGAGGTCACTGTCGCAATCGCGACCAGTGTCTCGCTCGCGATAGTGGCTGATGGGCCTGCGTGAGGGGGAGGGGCGAAGGGGCGTGTGAGTCGTGAGACAACCTTCACAACTCATGAACAACGTTCACGACTCATGAATATGGTTCACGACTCATGAACGTAGTTAACGTCTTGTGAACTCTTAGTCTGTCATATTCACGACTCGTGAACGTAGTTAACGTCTCGTGAACTCTTAGTCTGTCACACCCCGTTTACCCCCTAGTAGTATGAGCCTATTTGTATGTGTGCATGCATTGTGTGTTTTGGGCATATCATAAGGACATTTTGGGAATATTGCATGTTTTTAGGTTTTGTTAGCATGTGGATGCATGTATGGCATTAGAGTGTGAATTAGTTGGATTATGTTTGTGTGCACATGATCATATCATAGTAGGGTGTATATAATTGGAATTGCATTATGTGTGTGTGTTCATACCATTGTAGGGTGTGTATTAGTTGGGAGTGCATTGTGTGTGAGTAGTGTATGCTTGTTGAGTGTGAGTGGTCAAGTTCCACCAATCTTAGGATGACATGTGGCTAGGGTTTTTGGAAATGGGTGTAAAAAGAAAGAGAAAGAAGGGCAGCCACTCCTGCAGCCTCTCACCCCGTTTTCTCTTCTTCATTACTCCTTCTTCCTCTTTTCCCTTCCCATTTGTGTCCTGGTACTTGATTCAAGTGATTTGTGGTGGAATTTGATCGCTCCTCAACCTCCGCTAGGTAAAGTTTTCTACATTTTCATCATCTTCTTCACACTGTTCATTTCTTCTTTGCATTTCTAAATTGGGTTTTGATTTAGGGTTTTGTTTGTGTGTTCTTGGTGTGTCGGCTATTAGCTGAGTCTTCTCGTGACCCGAAAGGCAAAGAGAAGGTTGGGAGTAGTGGAACCAAGTGACTGAAGCTAGGATTACAAGTTTGGGAATTTCTGCATATTTGTGTTTATGTTGTGGTTGAATGATTTGTGGTAATTTGATGATCGTTGTGATGCATGCTGGAAGTAATGTAATGTATTTTAGTTAATTGAAGTTTCAAACTAAAAGAACGGATTAGTGTATTTTGGGTTTATTGTGACTTTTTGGGTTGCTGCGATCCGAATTTGCTTTTGTTCAAATGTGATCTAATTGTGTTAAGGGTGTTAAAAGTTGTGTCTGTGCATTGCTGGTGACGAGGAAAGTAGCAATCTGAGGTAAGAGATTTTTGAAGAAATGTTTTTCAACGTTCTGGGCAAGTTTAGGAACTAAGGATTCCTGCAGAGTTTATGTGGTTCCGAATGCAGAAAATTAGTCAGTCCAAGTCTCGATCGGCCTACCATCTTCCGATCGGAAATTCTTTGAGTGCATCACGCTCGGCTATCGATCCAAAGATGGGAAGTTCCGATCGGGAGAGTGGATCTTGGCACTCGTGACCCTAGTTTTTCCTGGAGAGACCAGTTACGAGTCGTGATTGCCAGTCATGACTCGTGACCAACCAAGAGGCCAGTCACGACTCTTGACCAGCCAAGAGACCAGTCACGAGTTGTGATTACCAGTCACGACTCGTGACCAGCCAAGAGGCCAGTCACGAGTTGTGATTGCCAGTCACGACCCGTGACCAGCTAAGGGGCCAGTCACTAGTCGTGATTGCCAGTCATGAGTCATGATTGCCAGTTACGAGTCGTGACCGGCCAACCTTGTACGATTGGTCACTGTCGGGAATGCGACTCGTGTTGCGATCGCGACAGTGAGCCTCTGTTCGGCCTATTTTCTGAAATTGCCTAGTTTTAACTAAAAATGAATTTTGTATCTCTCCTGAATAGACTTATACTACTGTATGATACATGTCATGCTTTTATATGAGTAATACCAAGATTCTTCAGATGAATTGTATGCTGTACTTTGAAATATGATTTGTATTATACATGACATGCGAGAGTCAATCTAGTGGATAGTTAGGTGATCGGTGTTCGGTAAGTGTACCGAATTGACAAGTAATAAAGTGGGGTATAGTTAGGACCCCGAGTTATCGTACCCAAGGGAAAAAGGATTGTCACGTCAAATATCTATAGATGAGTGAATATGAGATATACCCGATTTGTTTGGTGGAGAAAACTAAGCTAAGCAAGAAAATAAATTAACAATTAAAAATAAAAGTGTTCATCAAGAAATTACTCAAGGATGAAATTAAATGCTTAGGAAATTCTATCCTCATAAATGTAATTAGAAATTGGTAAAACAATATAAACATGAAATTCTGGAAAACCCAACTAAACCCAAGCATCACATTCCGGAGCAAGCTACTCTAATTGCATAACGTCCCATTCTGGAGCAAGCCATACAACTAGCCTCAGCACAGGTCTAAAGTCCTAGATTCGGTTTGCTTTAACATTCCGGAGCCAAAAAACCCAAAACCCATCTATTCCTCACATATCTAAAAATTATAAAACTAACATCTATAAATCAAGCGTCACATTCCGGAGCAAGAAAAATCGATAGATGTAGAGATATAAGAACAGAGCAAAAATAAATTACAACAAAAATCATATTTGAAATTAATCATCATTCCGGACTAAATCATAATCAAATCTAATAATCATCATAAATGCAGAAAATATAATGAGAGAAATAAAAGAAATCATGAAAATATTCATTAAATCCCAAAAATCCAAAATACAAATATGATTCAAGAACTCCTAAGCAAGAATAACTACTCTAACATCAAGAATATAAGCATAAAATATGAAAAATCAAAGTTTAGAATACACCCTTGATGAGAGAGAAAATAGATCTTGAAGCTCTTGTTCATCAACCTTGGAATCTCCATGAATCCCCAAAATATAAATTTAAACTAAAAATAATCTAAATAAATTAAGAACAAAATTGCAATTTAAAATTAAATCTATCTAAAATAGAATTTTAAAATGAAAATTAAAATCTAAAAATAAAATAAAAGACTGCTGGAAAACTAAGGAAAAAATAAACCTAAGTCTAATAAGCCCCTTGAAGATGAAATGGCGTGCTTTTTAATGTCTGAGGAAAAGCACAGCTGTGCTTTGAGAAGCACAGCTGTGTTTGTGGCTAGGGGGTGTAATCCTTGTGACACAGCTGTGTTTCACGCAAACACAAAGCTGTGCTGTGGGCGAGGCAGTGCCCGATGTCGCTCCGTGCGCGCACGCCTCCAGCTGCGGAACACAGCTGTGCTTTGCGAGGAAGCACAGCTGTGTCGTCGATTGTCCTCACTGATGCGCGCTCCAATCGAAAGCACAGCTGTGCTTTAGGCAAAATCTGCTTTCCTTCCACAATTGCTTCTAAAATCAATTCCTAACCTCCAATTTAGCTTCGAATTAAAACAAAACACCTGAAAACATCCCAAAATTTATTAAAAATGATAAAAACATTAAAAACTAATTAAATGATAAAAACTAATTTATTAATATTAAAATTAAATAAATAAAACACATAATTATGCCAAGAATTAATCTAAAATATTAATATAATTGCAACTTATCAACTACCCCAAACTCAAACCTTTACTCGTCCTCGAGTAAACTGAATGAACCTCATTCTCAATCATTTCAATCTCAACAAAAGAAAATAAGGAGTCATTCTCATTTAAGGGACAGGAAAATAGGCTTGTAAATACCAATGCTTACTAAATAACAAATAAACACAAGAACATACCAAGCAATTTCTGTGTGTGTGTGCAAAAGGCCAAAACAGAATTTTTATCATTTAAAAACAAAACTTCTAGATACAATGTTGGGAAAAGGAATCAACTCGAATGCATGAATGCACTCATGGCTTTTCACTCAAAGCTCAAGAAACATCATATGCCTCTTCTTACGTACCAAACCTTAATAAAAGGTCATCTCCACTAAATAGGACAAGACAAAACAAAGAATCAAGAGGTCTTACATTTTGGTTGTAACGTTAGGCTTAGGTAAATTGGCTAACAAAGAAAGATCAAGTCACTAGAGAAAAATGGCCACTACCTAAACAAAACCACAACCACCCAACTAGACTAGTGAAAATTCCCAACTCAATTACATACCATCAAAATAAAATTGGTCTTAAAGACACCTTAGCTCATCAAACTTAGCTTAAAATTATAAATGCCACATAATATTTCACAATGATCATCACAAGGCACTAGTTCAAGTTTTACTAAATTTTGTACCCCAAACTCACATTTTGCTCAGTTAGCTAGAAAAAATTTGCAATGCTTCTTCCTTTTTAAAATTTTTTTTCTCTTTTTTTTTTCTTTTTTTTTAAGAAGCATAAAAACCAACTAGCCACTAACAATTAATGAAGCACTTAATAAATCCAAAAATATCAACAAGAACTAAAATTGAGCTCTAATTTTCAAAAGACCAATAAGCCACATAAATCACATTCCTCTTTATCAACCCCAAACTTATATATTTAAATGGGCTCAACTCTCCGTTACACACACCAATCAATCCTCAAACAGAAATTTACATCAAAAATTGACAAAAACTAAACTCCTTTTTACCCAAAATATAAACCCAACCTTACTAGAGTGGCCACTCTTCAAAGGGGAGGCAAAAATCATTTAAGGCTAAAGGTAGTTTTAATATGTGTAACAATAAAATAAGCACGCATTTAGCACACTAGATAAAAGGCTCAATGGGCTAACAAGAGACTATGAAATTGAGGTAGGAAAAGTCATTTAAAAGAGCTATACAAAGAAGGATTACCTAAATCATTTTCTAAGTTATGTCTCATACGAGGGTCGCTTCAATGGGTAATTAGAAAGGTTCTAGTGCTCTTATTGAGTTTTCATCTAATCCCCTAATTGCAACTAGATTTTTCTCAAATTTTAAAAACAGGCCCAAAGTGCTCAAAATTTAGAAATTGCAAAATATAATCAAGGTTTACATGCAGTCTAGCAAATAAAGATACAAACAAGACTATTTCTCACTCAACTTAAAATTAAATGAAACACAAATTTCTAAAACTAAGATCAAAATTATTCACAATTGAGAACCACTAGGATGAAATAAAAATTTAAATCGAAGGAAAATTAAAAAGAAACAACCATAAAAATATTCAGATACAAACTTGGCACAAAACACACCACAAACAAAGCAAAACTAACTAAAAACCACTCAAACACAACAAACTAAAAATACACATACAAAACAAAACTGGTTTTGGTTTCAAAAATATGAAATGGTACTCCACCCCAAACTCGAAATGTTGCACTGTCCTCAGTGCAAAGAAATGAAGTACACAAATAAATTTCTCAAAAATTTTCCCTTGCTGTGCAAAAAGCTCATTGCAATTTAAAAATTATTGCAATCATCTCAAAATGGCAAACATAAAATAATTACTGTGCAAAACTAAAAACAATCCAAAATTCCTACATGCCACCTGTGCAAAAATAAAGAAAACTCAAAACCTGTGCAAAAATCCAATAATCATTGTGCAAAATGAAATAATCTGAAATCTATGAGATTCATAGCCAACACATATAATAAGTCTATCCTATCACACGGCATTGGCTCAGCCACAAAATTTCAAAAATATAACAAAGTAAATAAAATCATACATTGCCTTACTACATCAATTTCATTAACCATAAAAATAAATAAATACAAAATCTGTTGTATAAGAATCACTTCCTGAAAGATATACAATATATCATAGTGGTGGTCATCTCAAATGTGGAGGAAATACAGTTGAAACAGGTGTAAAAAATTCGCGAATCTCACTACTCAACCTGTCCAACTGTGTCATAATCTGGTGCTGAAACCCTCCCAAGAATGCGTCTCACTGCTCAGCTCCCAGGTCCATGTCTCGGCGCACCTGCTCCATCTGAGTCTCAATGGAAGACAAACGCTCCCAAGCTCTCTGCACTGACAGGTCCATGCCAGAGATCAACTGGTCACTCTGAGAGGTAGCTGCCCTAACCTCCGCCAAGTCTTTGCTCAACACATCCAATCTCTCCCACACCCTCTCCTGGAAGGCTGCCTGCTCCCTCCTCGACTCACTAAATGAATCATGAAGCATGCCGACTGTAGTCTCAAACCGTGTCATCATAGCAGTCATAGACCGCATCTTTGAAAGCAAAGTCTGGACCATCGAAGCATCTAAATACGGAGCTGAGGGTGGAGGGGCTATGGAAGAAGATGGCTCATCATGCCCCTGAGCATAGTGACTCATATCTGGAGGGGAGAATGGTATGTCACTCCGCTACCTCACCCTCCTACTAGACGTGCTAGCTGTCGCTCTCTGTGGCAGAGGTGGTGGTGGAGTATCAAAATCATGATCAGCTGGTGGGTGGGCATTATCAAAATCGCCCTCTCCATCATCACCCAAGTCATGGGCCTCCAACTCCTCCGCTCTCCTCAATCTATATCCACTCTCGGAAGATGGATCCTCTATAGCTATCTTACATATGAGTACTACCTCCTCATCAATCAAATAAGATGATGTCAAGTGTCATCCCATATCAGCAGTAGGAAGATGTAGGGCTCTCATGATTATGGTGATCAACCCACCAATCCCGATCCTCTTCCCTGAGGTGGCTGTAGCTCTCTTCAGTTGCTTACATAACTAGGGTACGACATTGACTCTGATACCGGTTTCCATAGCATAAAGGAAAAATTAATCTGGTGTAGTCACATTGCTTGGACACCCTGGTCGCATGAACAATGAAGATGTCATCACTCTATGTAGGTACTGATAGACTAGAGAGCGGAGTATTGTTGACTTGGTGTTTCTCGCATGAAAGTCCATATTGGGCTTCCCAATAATTGCCCAATGTGCAGCTGAATCATCCACAATATGCACCTCTCCATCCATTGGCAATCTCAGATATGTAGCTAAGTCTGAAATCGAAAGATAATAGGGAATATTGTGCACTCTAAACTAAATGGTATTCCTATCATCCTTAGATAACCTTGGAGAGTACTGAAAAGTACTCAGAAACTCTAATGTTATCTCAGGATGAGTCGGGCCATTCAGAGAAAAGAACTTCTCCCATCCAATGTTCCTCAGCAAAGTTAATACCCTCTCTTAAATGCCCAGGTCAATGAGTGTCTTCATACTCATAAACCTACTAGAGATAATGATCTTTGCAGCCAGCTTGTTGAACAATGTGCGCTGTGCTAGAGTCAACCAATCAGGAGGCTGAATAGGCTCTGAAGGTTGCTCATCTCTGCTACGAACCATTGTTCCTGAAAAAGAAAGTATAAACTTTGTTCAAAACATTCTTGGTTTCATTAAGCGTATACCACATCTATAACTAAATTGGAAGAATAATATCAAAACTCACCAAAACTTCACAACAGAAATTTGCAAAATAAATACACTTTCTAGCTAATGATGATGCAAAAATTAAAACATTAAGCATAAGGTAAATGTATAAACATATTGAAGTACAAAATCTATGCACAAAATAGTAAAAATTGGAAGATTGCACAAAGTAGAATTTAAAGAAATTAAAGATGAAAAGCACAAGGTGGAGAATAAAATACGCACAAGTAATTCATCATTGAGATGCAATTGCCAAGAATAAAATACATGCAATTTAATGGAGAATAATAGAGAACAATGCACAGTTTGCTTAATCAATGCTCTATTCATAGCAAAAATATGTAGGAAAAATTCAAAGTTGCATGTAAATAAGAATTTGAAAAATTGGCATCCCTTATAACTTATCCTAATCCCATCAAGTCAGGAACTAGCAAATGTGCAATTATCT
This sequence comes from Excoecaria cochinchinensis, assembly GCA_947683425.1. Lineage (NCBI taxonomy): Eukaryota > Viridiplantae > Streptophyta > Magnoliopsida > Malpighiales > Euphorbiaceae > Excoecaria > Excoecaria cochinchinensis. The sequence goes on from CANTUQ010000020.1 coordinate 6,837,049, forward strand.
CAACACAATCAAACACAATATCATGCATTTAAACCACAAAGCTAAAAGCAGCAGCAAATACTTCTAAAACAAAATAAATACCAAACACAATCTCAAGCAATTTAAATTTAACTTGCAAAATTTTCTTTCCATATTCATACAATGCATAATGCCCCATTTATCTCAAAGCAATTCAGTTCAGACTCCCAAAATCCCAATTCTCAGCAGCTACATTTCAAGACAAAATGCAAGAACACATCCCATCTAGCACAATGATTATTAAGCTCAAATTCAATTCTAGTGGCACCCATCAACTCAACATTGCTATAAAAGCAATTTAGTAAAGACGCAAATATGAAATTAGGCTCAAAATAATTACTCAATATACAAAATGTAAGATAATTTCCAACAGTTGAAAGCTCCAAATCAGCAGTGAATAAACAACCTGATTTATGCAAAATGAATTTGAAAATATCCTCAATAGATCATATTGACAGGATTGGGAAGAACAAATTAACAAATTGCTGAATTAGTCACGTTATAAGTCCATAATTGACATGTAATTCTCATTCAAGCATTTCATCAAACAGCTGGTGAGCATTATTATAACTAGATTTTTAAGCACAATCTTTTCAATCCTAATTGCCCATTTCTATTCACGTTGGCCCGAAGAAGCAAAGCACATCAAAATTAACACCTAATACAACAAAATTGCCATTTGAGGATCAAGCACAGTCAATTAAAATGAGAAAATAAATTGTGAAGAGTGAGGAAATTACATACCTGGAAATGTCGAATTTAGTTACTGACTTAAGAAAATTGAAAGATAAATAACGGGAAAGAGAGAGAGAACTCTTAATTCTTTTAACCCAAAAATCTAGAATTTCTTGCAGAAAAATTCGGGAGCATCAGAATCGGCATAAAAGAGGAAAATGAAGAAAGAAAATGAAAAGAATTCCATTTAAGCTCTATACAATTGCATAAAATTAAAATTACCTGAGATTAGCTTGGTTTGTCAGTGAAGATTGAAGAGAAGATTAAGAGAAAATATTTAAACTGAAGAACAGGGGGAAACAAAGGAGAAAAGAAAAGAAGAAGAGGGAGCAGCAAAACGAGCACATGCGTGTTTTAAGAGGGGCTGTGCAAAAAGCACAGCTGTGCTTTTGAAAGAAGCACGGCTGTGTTTTTCACAGCGCTATAAATCGGTGTGTTTAAAAATGAAAGCACAACTGTGTTTTTACACTTTACCTGATGCTATTGCCCTGATGTACCACATCTCATGGTGACAACAATTTTAATTGTCACCGTGAGATAACTGTTAAATGCTACTGCCCCACTTCTTCAGTGCACAATTGTGGCTGCAAAATTTTTGAATTTTCATGTTGTTCTCCCTATTAAATTCCAAAACAATAAACCAAACTAAAACCAATTAGAACCAAAAATTAAAAATCAACAAATTAAACATTAAAAACAACAAATTAACTTTCTAACACACCAAAAATTTAAGGAAAATTATAAAAACTCAAAAATAAACAATTAAAAATTAAAAACATAAAACACAAAAACACATATAAATGACATATAATTAAATAGAAAGGGTTAAGACGAAAAGTTCTGGTTTAATGAGTCCCAGCTCGACTCATGTTACTCTCAGGTGGACGAGCTTGTGAACCAAATAATGGTCTTTCCGGTTTTTGCTCCACATTTTCCCCTATCAGTAAGAGAAAATCATCGAAAGCCACCAAGCTGGGAAATTCCATGTCTTCGATGAAGTATAACTCCACCTTGGGTTCACTATAAACGAACTCCACTGGCTCTTCCAGCCTAAATAAATTCTTCAAATGGACTGAATCCAGTGCTTCCATTTGCGAATCACACAACTCTTGCTCCTTTGGTGCACTATCCTGCACAGAAAAACTGAAATTAGTTTCCAAAGAAACACAAGAGTTGTCTGCAATAATAATTGGCTCATTTTCTTCATGCAACCCATCCTCAAAAATTTCAATATTCTCGTTAATCTCTATAGGTGCATGACTCAATTCACCACCATCTTTTTGATCACTCGAAGAGACAATTAAAAGCTCTAACTTGATTCAAAATTTTGGATCTTCAATGCTTGACTCTTTAATAGATCCCCTTGAGCCTTGATCCTCTCCTCTTGATAGTTAATTATAGCCTGCAACTCTCCCCTTTCCGCTTGGTATTATTTCTCTCTACAATATATGTGGTCTAAAAGACGTTCGATGTGGGCACAGTGAGACTCTTGTGATACCCATTGAGAGTAGGGATCTTCAAAAGATGGTGAATAGGTGACTGGTGAAGTTGAATACATTTGTCGTAACTCTTGCATCTCCCTCATCATATCATTCACTTGGCATCGCAAAAGGACCAACTCATAGTCTTGATCTCTATCTTGCATCATTTTGAAAATATCTCAAAACTTTCCTGCAAAAATAAACACCAAATTAAAAAAAAAGAAGAATAAAATAAAAAAAAATCTCAAACTAACTCAACTAAAGATATGAAACAAACAACACCGTTTGTCCCCGGCAACGGCGCCAAAAACTTGATCGGTATTTGCCAAGTGTACCGAATCGACAAGTAATAAAGTGGGGTATAGTTAGGACCCCAAGTTATCGTACCCAAGGGAAAAAGGATTGTCACGTTAAATATCTATAGATGAGTGAATATGAGATATACCCGGTTTGTTTGGTGGAGAAAACTAAGCTAAGCAAGAAAATAAATTAACAATTAAAAATAAAAGTGTTCATCAAGAAATTACACAAGGATGAAATTAAATGTTTAGGAAATTCTATCCTCATAAATGTAATTGGAAATTGGTAAAACAATATAAACATGAAATTCTGGAAAACCCAACTAAACCCAAGCGTCCCATTCCGCAGCAAGCTACTCTAATTGCATAACGTCCCATTTCGAAGCAAGCCATACAACTAGCCTAAGCACGGGTCTAAAGTCCTAGATTCGGTTTGCTTTCCCATTCCGGAGCCAAATAACCCAAAACCCATCTATTCCTCACATATCTAAAAATTATAAAACTAACATCTATAAATCAAGCGTCCCATTCCGGAGCAAGCAAAATTGATAAATGTACAGATATAAGAACAGAGCAAAAATAAATTACAATAAAAATCAGATTTGAAATTAATCATCATTCCGGACTAAATTATAATCAAATCTAATAATCATCATAAATGCAGAAAATATAATGAGAGAAATAAAAGAAATCATGAAAATATTCATTAAATCCCAAAAATCCAAAATACAAATATGATTTAAGAACTCCTAAGCAAGAATAACTACTCTAACATCAAGAATATAAACATAAAATATGAAAAATCAAAGTTTAGAATACACCCTTGATGAGAGAGAAAATAGATCTTGAAGCTCTTGTTCATCAACCTTGGAATCTCCTTGAATCCCCAAAATATAAATTTAAACTAAAAATAATCTAAATAAATTAAGAACAAAATTGCAATTTAAAATTAAATCTATCTAAAATAGAATTTTAAAATGAAAATTAAAACCTAAAAATAAAATAAAAGACTGCTGAAAAACTAAGGAAAAAATAAACCTAAGTCTAATCAGCCCCTTGAAGATGAAACGGCGTACTTTTTAATGTCTGAGGAAAAGCACAGCTGTGCTTTGAGAAGCATAGCTATGTTTGTGGCTAGGGTTGCATCGTGTAATCCTTGTGACACAGCTGTGTTTCACGCAAACACACAGCTGTGCTGTGGGTGAAGCAGTGCGCGATGTCGCTCCTTGCGCGCGCGCCTCTAACTGCGGAACACAGCTATACTTTGCTAGGAAGCACAGCTGTGTTATCGATTGTCCTCGCTGATGCAAGCTCCAATCAAAAGCACAACTGTGCTTTGTAAAAGCACGGCTGTGCTTTAGGCAAAATCTGCCTTCCTTCCACAATTGCTTCTAAAATCAATTCCTAACCTCCAATTTAGCTCCGGATTAAAACAAAACACCTGAAAACATCCCAAAATTTATTAAAAATGATAAAAACATTAAAAACTAATAAAATGACAATAACTAATTAATTAATATTAAAATTAAATAAATAAAACACATAATTATGCCAAGAATTAATCTAAAATATTAATATAATTGCAACTTATCATTAGGCATGCCTAATAGAGCCTTTAGCTGCAGCCTCTGCTCCGTTTGGACCCCAATCAGGTCCCCGTTTTATTCCTTGTGAACCCCCTCAGTATTTGGATCTTGTTTAAGGTCCCCTCAGTAAAATGTTTTGTAATTGATAAAATGAAATGGTTTTCGATTCGTACCCATAAGGTACTGTCAGTATTCAATTCGTACCCGTAAGGTACTGTCTGTATAATCGTTATCCACTATTGTGAGTCAGCAGGTGCTCTTTTTGTGTTGTTCTGCTTTGATATGATTTCAAGAATATGGTATTCGGATGCGTATAATGATAAGTATGAGAAATCAACTAAAGTGTAAATGAATGTGGATGTGAACTTCTGAATGCATGTCATTATTATGCAAGTATGATTATATAGCTGGTATCATTATCCGCATTTGTCATATTGTATGTGTATGGCATTGGCGACGATTGTGAATGGCCGTCCACTCTTTTGTTGTGTGTTCTCCACTAAGCATTTATCACTTAGCATGGTGTTTTATCCGTGCAGGAGCGGAGGATGGTGTTCTTTTGGGAGAGTCATCGCCAGTCAAGCCAACAAAGAGGGATTAGTGTTAGGGCTTTATTTTTGATAGCATATTGCTTCTTTTGTATCAGAACTCTCTTTATACCGTTATTTTGTAAAGCTTCCGCATTTATATACTTTTGGGATATGTAATTATTTTATTATAGCTTTTGATCAGAACATTTTTGTAACGAATTTTGCTATTGTAATGATGGATCATTCTGATGCTTATGAAGGTTTTAATTTCCCCATAATGATGTATGGTTATTATGTATGAATGTATGCTTTGTACCTTTATCTGCTTGGTGATACACCCGGCTCATACGGCTTCTCATTCCTGTAGGATGGGTACGCCTACGCATAGGTAGGGGATGTTACACAGTCTACCCCTTGACGACGCGTCATTCTGCTGCACCACTTGCGCACGCCGAAGCTTCACGAGTCGTACTGCCAAATCATGAGTCAGACACCTCACAAGCAGTAGAGCAAATCTCGCGTAAAACTGGAATTCATCATTCTATCGTGCTTGCGATAGCATCGCGATTTCTAATTTCCAGCAAAACGGAGGGAAACCCAGATTTTCAACAACAAAACCAATTTGACCCAAAATCAAACCAAACCTCATCTTACCTCCAAATAAGCCTTCCACCATCACATATAATATAAAAAACAACTTAATTCAACAATTTACACAATCAAAATCATGCATCAACAAAATCAAGCTTCTTAAGAACACAAACCCAGAATTTACAGTAAATGCCATTTAACTTCAAATTCACTTAAATACTTCAACATTCCTGCATTATAACTTAAATAAATTGAATAACCATAACATTAACCCTATAATTTGCCTCATCAAACATCAAATTTCCAGAAATCACATGCAAAGGCACAAATTAACATAAAAAATAATCAAATTTCCAACAAATTCCCAAACCTAGTATTCCTATGCTCTAAATCAATGAGTACCACTCCCACTAGCCTTCTCCTTTCCCTTGGGATCGCGAGGAGGCTCAACTAATCAAAAACACCCAACAACCATACAAACACAAAACCTAAATTAAAACCCAATTTTACCAAAATCAAGAACAAGAGATGAAGAACAAAAAGAAGAAGAAGAACATGAAACCCAAGAAAGACTTACCAATCAAAGCTAAGGAGATCTTCACTTTCCACCACCAACACTTGGATCCAAGCTAGGGCACACAAATGAAGATAAAAGAGGAAGAAGGAGATGAAAAGAGGAAGAAGGAACGGGAAAAGGGATAACAATTTGCTGTTCTCATTTCTCTCTCCTTTTCTTTATTACCTCTTTCCTAATTTTTAGCCACATGTCACTCCTTGGTTGGTAGAACTTAACCACTCACACCCAACAAACACACATGATACTACACACAAGACTAACCCTCATAATGCACACACTACAATCATGTGAGCATGCACACACTAACACAACCCAACACACACACACCCTACTAACATATATGCACTCACCCTCTATTAAAGCCCACAAAACATGCATTTTGCCCAAAATACCCTTAATACATGCCAAACGCTCACACATGCGCCCATACACATGGCAATCATGGCTCAAACTACTAGGGGAGAATCGGGGTGTGACATAGCCAAAATGACTAAGTACAAAAAAATATTTAAGTATACAAAATGCTAAAACCTACGCTAATAATCGTAGTGTTGACCATTTCAAGTTCACCTCGATTCGAAACTTACACGGATTAGAAAACCCATGTTAAGTGATAATGCTTAGTGGGGAACAAAATACAGTATACAATATACATATAACATATTGACAATCATAATATTCCTTGTATAATAACTGACATAAACTTATAATCATGCTTCTACACATACAAAGGATTCTATATCATAATTTAATACTTACACAATATGAATATGGCATTGTACACATCTTGCCTCACATATAAGCTTACTAGTGAATCATATTCACATATCTGTATCACATGTCAAACTTTACATGTCGCATTCACATTCTCATAAAGTATACCGTTCATATTTTTAATCATAATGTTAATAGTAGTCTTGCCTGCAACTCATTGACTCGGATAACGGGTATCAAATCAGTACTTAGAAGTACCACAATCACTCGTATCCAAAGATACTCACTTGCAATCAGTACCTGTAGGTACAAAGATATTCACTATAATAATAATATTTAAATGAAACTGACAAAGGTTCAATTGAATGGAAGATTCCTAAAGGAATCAAACGCTATCGGCTGCAGTTCTTAGACCATATAGGCATGCCTATCTATCCACTACATGACTCATAGGCTAAATTATTAAGTCAAGTTATTATTTAATTGTTCATGCTTTATATCATTCATAGCACAACACATGAAGCAATGTAGTATAGTACATGTAATTTACACAAACACATGGCTTATCAAGTAAGCCCACATTTATTAATCACATACATTCATCATGTTTAATCATTGCATTTAACACATAAGAATTCTCATTAAATGATGTTAAACTTGATTGAATTATTGCTCATACAAGTATATAACATTTGTTAAAGTTCTATAGTTCATTATGCAAAACAGAGGTACCTCACTGTGACAACCAGTTGGTTATGACCATGACATAAGCTCAACTAACAACAGAATGCAATTTAAGGGGTACCTGTAATGGCCGAAATTATACCTTGGTAGTAATTGGTTAATTGAGAAAGTATGTATGACCTAATTTGACATGTGGAACTGAATTGAGCTTTAGAGAAGGACTTAATTGAATGAATGAAATAAGTTAAGAGGCTTAATTGAGGAAGTATTGGTGGTGGATTAATTATGAGCTAATTGGACTTAATTAAGCTAATGAAGAATAAGGGATTATAAGTGGATTCCGGGTGTTTTCAAGAGAGAGTGCCACCTTGTGCAGCTCATGCAATAAATTGGATTAAGGTGAGAGAAACTACATTTTCCTGCACTTGTTATCTTTGATTTTCCCATCTTCATTTCTGTGTTTTCTTCTCTCAAAACTTAAACTTGGATCTTCAATTGGATGGTTGATTGGTTGGAAATGAACTAAATTCTCGAGTAAGTGTGATTAAGATTGATTTGCTCTTATTCTTCCTTCTTGTGTATTGGATGAGTAGTAATCTTTTGCTCCCAATTCTGGAGGTGGTATGGTTGCAGTCATTGAATCAAAGAGGGACAAAGAAAAAGCAAAGATTGGTGAAGGAAGCATTAAGTGATCAAAATAGGAGCAAAGGATAGTAAGGTTTGGGATATATGTATTTATGTGTTAATCTTGCTTAAGTGATGAGTATATGCTGTTTAGTTTAGAATTAAAGTGTATAATTGATATGTGAATATATTGTTAGAGAAATTGAGTGTGATTATATGTTAATTGATAGATGATATAATTGAAATATATAATTGATTTGTTTTGAAATTGATGATTGAATTATTATGAGATCAGAACCAAAGTATGAACCCTAGTGTTAGGGAAAAATTATGCTTATATCTCACCAGACCTTCGTGTAATATTTTGGTCATAACTAGAGTTTGAGAACTCCAAATTGAGTGTTTTTTGTGCCATTAGAACCATGATTCCAATACCTACAAAATTCCTAGAAATAACCATGAATTACATTTGACTCGAAGCCCTTAAATATGGCAAAAATATAAGTGTCTCTATTCTGGCGGGTTCACGAAATAGTATAGATTGTTTAGGTCATATCTCACGTTATATATTTCCAAATGACCTCAAACTTGTCCCATTTGAAATTTAACATCCTAGGAAATAAATGTTAAGAAGGAAGTTTTGCCTAAAAATGATGTCTAGATGTCAGCTTAAGCTGAACAAAAAAGAGTAGTGAAGCAGTCCTGAGTTTTGCTTCTGATTTACTTAATTCTGGTATGTCACGGTGTGACGCGCGCTGAACCCTGGGACACTCCGAACCGCCCGCCTTTAGAGCGATCGAGAGAGGTTCATAAAACTGGTAAGAAATTACAAGTGCGTCAATTTTGGGCAACAAGGAGGTTTCTTGGAGTCGCCACCAAATAGAACATTGGGAAAGGTCGTCTAGCCTCAGTGAGCCTAAGACAGTGCTGCTATGTCCATTTTGGGCAAGCCAGAGGGGTCTTGGAGGCCCCATCCTAATAGAATATTAGGATAGCCCTCTCGCCTCGTGGAGCCTAGGACTATGCAAGTTAAAGCCTTTTTACGAGACATAAGAGGTGTCTTGGAAGTCCCATTCTATTGGAATATTGAAATGGTCCTCTCGCCTTATTGAGCCAAAGGACCAGAGATGGTTCGGGACTTCCCATTTATTCATACCTTGATTAAGTTTATAATTGAGTTTTGAATTTAGCGTTTCATCCCATTTCTCATTCAATTCAATTCAATTTATTTAAAGCGCACATCAATCATATAAAGAAAGCGATAAATAAAAATAAAATTAAAATAATGCACATGAACATAAATTACAACAAAACTAGGGGCGGAATACAACCCCCATTTGTAAATAAAATACAATTCATACATAAATCGGGCTATTTATTAAAGATGAGGACATTGATCCTCTCATGCATAATTAAAGAAAATAATTTTAAAGTGACAATTTATTTTGGATGAAAAAGCTAGGACATTGGCCCCCTTTTTGTTTAGAAAAAAAACCAAATTAATTAATATAAACATTTTTGTGCTTTTTAATTAATGTGCATAAAAAAATAATTTATTACAAATTACATATTAGAAATACAATAACCCAACATAATAAAAAAAAATAACAAATTAAATCCCAAAGGGTATATCTGAATCTCCATGGGCTCCCACTTGGTGTGGAAAAACTCATACATAAAAACAAATATTGGAATAAAAACAGACAAATAAAAGTGATGTTAGTAATAAAAAATGAATTTAATCATACAACATAAAAAAAACAAAATGAAGCCAATAAGGATGCATCATGTATGACAAATTAATTAAATGACATAATAAAAATGTGCAAATTAACCAATTAACAATTCAACATGCATTAAAAAGTATAAAATAATAACAAAGTTTAACATACATAAGAATATAAACAAAAATAAATATAAAATTCAGCATGCATAAAACATAAATCATAATAATAAAATTCAACATGTGTGAAGATATGAATAATAATGAATAAAAATAATAAACAAGAGTAATAAAAATAATACTAATACTAATGATGGTAGTAATTACAATAGTAATAATAATAAAGCACAATAACAACCAAGGAATATGAACAATCAAATAAACATGTAAGAATAATGAGAAACAAGATAAATATAACATGTTAAAACATGATAAATAATAAAAAAACAATAATAATATATGAACAACAATGAGGATAATGATAATCATAAAAATAGAAAAAAAAGATGAATAATCAAATAAAGAGGATAATAATAATAATAATAATAATAATAATAATAATAATAATAATAATACTATTAACAATTAAATAATAACACAAGAAATGAGAAGCCAAAAAAATAGATCTAAAAGAATTCACATATTAACTAATTAATTGGAAACAAAAGAATAAGAAAATAAGAAGAAAATGATAGAATCAAAAGAATTTACATGTTAACCAATTAATTGGAAACAAAAAAATGAAATTAAAAATTAAATTAATAAATTGAGCCAAGAATGTTTACCCTCAAAATTTATCTTGAAGAAATGAAGGTAGATTCCTTGTCTTGATTGTAAGAATATATTAGAAAAATAAAATATTGAAAATAAATTTTTACTCAAGAACAAATAATTGACTTATTTGTCTCAAAGTAAAAAATTGTTAAAAGGAAAAGAAGAAAATTTCCAAGAACAAAAATTATTCTTTTTGCCTTAAGAATTATTTTGGAAAAATCCTTTAGAAACTTGAGAGAATTTGTTTTTTGAGAGAAGAAAGAAGAAGAAAATAAATTTTCTAAAGAAAATCCCACTATAAACAGGCACACTTAATTTCATCATTGGGTAATCCTGATCTAGGCTGCTCCGGGATCCGGTGTCTAGAGCTGCCCCCAATTTTGGGGAGGCTAGTGTGTGAGTGCCTAGGTGAGCCAAAATTCAGGAAAGGGAAAGAAGCGGGTACCCGAGGCAACAACCTTCCAGCTGCTCCCTTGGGAACAACGTGGTGATTTGAGCTGTAAATATCCTCTGGGATTGTACTGAGTCGCTGACAAGACTACAAAGTGCTAAGGACCATTCTCAGACGGTGATGCGCCAGGTCTGCTATATACTTACAAAACGCGAGAAATGTCCTCTTCAGAGGGCCACACCGAGTCTGCTACAGACTACAAGAAGTGCAGGTGCCATCAACAGATGGCGATGCGTCGAGTCACTGACAAGACTACAAAGCGCAGGAGAAGGAGTGCACCGAGTCGCTGACAAGACCACTAAAAGTGCAGGTGCCATCTGCAGATGACGATGTGCCGAGTCGCTAACAAGGCTACAAAAAGCACAAGAGGAGGACTGCACCGAGTCACTGACAAGACTACTAAAAGTGTAGGTGTCATCCGCAGATGATGATGCGCCGAGTCGCTGACAAGACTACAAAAAGTGAAAGAGGAGGACTGCACCTTGTCAATGATAAGACTACTAAAAGTGCAGGTGTCATCCGCAGATGACGATGCGCCGAGTCACTGACAAGACTACCAAAAGCGCAAGAGGAGGACTGCACCGAGTCTACTATAGACTACTAAAAGTGCAGGTGCCATCCGCAGATAGCGATGCGCCGAGTCACTGACAAGATTACAAAACGTAGGAGATATCCTCCTCAGAGGATTGCACTGAGTCTGCTCTAGACTACTAAAAGTGCAGGTACCATCCGCGGATAGCGATGCATCGAGCCGCTGATAAGACTACAAAACGTAGGAGATATCCTCCTCAGAGGATCGCACCGAGTCTGCTACAGACTACTAAAAGTGCAGAGGTTGCTCTCTTGAGCTGCACCGAGTCTGCTACAGACTACTAAAAGTGCAAACGATGTCCTCCTCAGAGAACCGCACCAAGTCTACTACAGACTACTAAAAGTGTAGGGGAAAGAGATTTGTCTCTTAAGAGGTCTCGGAGAAATGCCTCTTAAGAGGTCTTGGAGATTTGCCGATGTAGATTCTATCTTGACCTAATTGTCCAGCAAGGGTGAGTGCTAACATTGTTGTCCTTCACTAGATTTTATGTGTGTGGCCTTCATTTGGACTTTTCTTGCAAAGCTGTGTGCACAGGAATATATACAATAGATAGTGCATGTATGTGCAAAAGGTCATATGCAGGTGTTTGCTAAAGAATTGTACGAAATGCATGCAAAAATGGATAGACCATGTCCTGAGTGGTTAAAGATCCATTGAGAATATGGCTTGGCTGCTCCACCATGCCCCTTGAGGAACTAGACATGGCATCTTGGCTTAGGGACTCTGACCCGTAAACTCTTCAGAGAGAACCATTAGGTGTGCATCTTTGTCCCTCGGCCAATGATCATATGCCCGGGATTCTGACTCATGTCTTGAATTATGCCTTATCTGGGTGAAGGAAAATCTTCCAAAGTAATGCCGCCTTATTGCTCCAGGCATCGAAAGTCATTGATTTAAAGGTAGTGCGTCCCTTGTGGATTTTCACACTAGCTTTTCGTTGTGGGAAATGCGTCCCCTTAGGGATTTTCACATAACCCTTTGCCTAATTTTTGCCTGGAATTGACCTAACCCAAACCAGCGGCTTTTATTTATTTATTTTTTTGTAGGGTAGACTGCCTGTTTCCAGGTTTTCACCCTGCCCTTTGGCCTAACTTTTGCTTAGAGTGCCAGCTACGATTTTTTCAACTCTAACGGCCTCTTTTTTTTTTTAAGGCTAAAATCCTTTTTGGTTTTTAAATAATGGTCGTATGGATTTTTTGCTGACGAATAGATCGAAGTCGATGTCCGGGCAAGTTGACGCGACCTCAGCAAGTGTACTGAATTGGCAGGTAATATAGTGGGGTAAAATTAGGACCCCGAATAATCATACCCAAGGGACTGTGTGTGCAAGCATTGAGAATCAAGAGTATGCTAAAGAATTCGCAATAGTTTGAATTGATTTAGTTTTCTATTGATTAAAAATAAAGAATTTAAATAACTAAAATAAGCATGCAGAAATAATCAAATTAAATTGACATAAAAAATTGAAGAAATAAAATGATGGAAAGATTAACCAGATAAGAATTCAAATTAGACGAACGTTGCTCGGGTTCACTTATCCACCCCATACCCAAATGTAAATAAAATTAATCCAAGAACCAACTATGAAAGAAATCGGGATAACCCTCTTAACCCAAGCTTCCTAATCCGGAGTCAGCCATTCTAATTATATGACATTCCAAATCGGAGTCAGCCACATAACTAGCCTACGCAGGGGTCGAAAATCCTAAGTTTGGTTTATTTTCCCAATACGGAGTCAAATAAACCAGAACTCAATTATCTCACTCACCATTCTAGTCCTAAATCATGAAATTTTGCACTTCTAGATTCTCGATCGGAGTCGTCCAAAAGACACAGCAAGAATGATAAGAACTGAATGTAAATAACAATGGCAACCAATCCATACAACTCAATAACCAACAAAGATACATGAAATAAATCATTCATCAAAATTGGAAATTAACTTGAGAAAATAAATCCCATGAATTAACAATAAGAACCAGTGAAATAAACCATTCAATCATATATTTAAATTCAAAAATGTTCAGAATTCACATCATGGGTAGGGGATTCAAAGATCCCCAAACAACTAAAAGACTACTCACGATCCATTACAAAATCAAAAGGAAAAAGGAAAGAATAAACCCAGAAATTCATGAAGGCGTAAATCCCAGTTGAATCCCACGTTCTTCAATCTCCTTCTTCAAATCTTCAATGGACAAAAATCTGGAAATTCTAATGTAAAAACTGTGTATTCAAATTAAACTATGTGTTTCCAATGTAAAAACTCTTGAATGCAAATTAATTCTAAAGATAAAATTGAAAACCTAAATCAAGAACAATAGAAAAGAAACCAAAAATTCTAGTTCTAAAACCCTAATATGAGAAAAGGCTGCCAAAAATCCGAACTCTTTGCCCAAACAGCAAACTTTTCTTTTTATATCCCGAGGGGTCACGATGGTAACCAAAATGGTTGCCACCGTGAGGGTATCGAGGAAGCAAATCTGCCTTGCGTGTAGGATAGGGGTCACGGTGGCAACCAGATTTGTTGCCACCGTGAGATGCTTAAATTTCACTTCAGTCCAGGACTTCCCTATGTCACGGTGGCAACCAGAGTACCTTGCCATTGTGAGGTACCTCCTCACTTGATTCTGCCTTGGTGCGAATTATGTCACGGTGGTAACTAGATAGGTTGCCACTGTGAGGTACTTCTTGCCTGCATTCTGCCCGATGGATAAATATGTCACGGTGGTAACGACATTGGTTAATACCGTAACCCATAGTATGCCTACATTCTGTTTTTCTTGCATGTCACGGTGGTAACCAGATAGGTTGCCACCGTGAGGTACCTAAAAAATTGCTTCACTCAAAATTCAAACTCAATCAAAATACTAACTAAAATGCATAAAAAAATCTAATTTTACTAAGATTGACAAAATTAAACTAATGTAAGCATATCATGACAATAAACACTACTAAACACCCACAAATCATACGAAAATACTATCAAATCTAAATACTAAATTGAAGTTATCAAAATACCCCACACTTAGACTTTGCTCGACCTCGAGTAAATGAATTATCCACATTCCTGAAATTTCAAACTCTAACTCGGAACAAGAAAGCTCAAAAACAATCAAAGCATTAAGTAGAATAGTTTTAACCACAAATTCTCAATTCAGCTAATATCAATAAATTTCACGTGTGTATGTGCTAGGCTAAAACAAATTTTCCCTTTTTAAAACAAAACAACCAATGTAATTCAGCAATTTAGCAAAGGAAATGAATAAGCAAATAAATTGCAAATTTGTTACGCACTTGCAACTCAGGGTAATCATAAACCTCTCCTTTAGGACCGGAACCACAAGGGTCATCTCCACTAAACAACTAAAGCTAAGAGCAGGATCATTAGGACTTATTGCAAGGTTGAAATGTTCGGTTAGGGTATTGGCTAACAAGAGAAGTTAAGGAAATCGAACAAAGAGTCAGCCACTCTACCTACAAACACCACTACCCAATTTGATACAATTTTTCCATGACCTATTTTTAATCCCCCCCCCCCCCGCAGTTGCCAAAACTCGTCTGAACTACCCATCATGAAAACAATTAAAACATTAAACCACAGGAAAACAAAGAGAAGAAATTACCCAAAGAAATTTTTCTCTCAACCCAATCATTTCTGAATGTAAAAACATCTTCTTCTAATTGAGGGTACCCCACACTTGAAATTTTCTACATCTGCTTAACTCCAACATTTAAAACAATGATCAAACTTTTTATCAAATTCTTCTTTTCAGCTTCTTCTTCTTTTTTTTTTTTTTTTTATTATGAGATACCCAAAACCTCTATTTTCCTACCACAAATTTGACTCAATTAAGGGAAACTTAAACGATATACTAGGCAACACCCCAAAGTTTCACAATTCTTCTCACTCCCACATTATTTTCGCAGAAAATATCCTTATTCAACTTTCAATGATATCCCAACCCAATCCTAGAGTGGCCAATTCTTAGAAAGGATAGGCAAAGGCATTTAGGTTAAATGGTAAAATAATAGTGTAACAAAAAAAATGCATAGTATGCTTTTAGCATACCAAATCAGCTCAACGGGGCTAGCAACTGAAATTATGCAAATAGGTAGGTAAAAAGTCATTTAAAGTGGTTATCAAAGAAAAATTTTTCCTAAATCATATCCTGAACCTGCTTAAGTTGTTATAATGTTTCGAAGGGTGATGAGGAAGGTTCTAACTATCCTAAAATTCCTTTACTCAAAAACTTTCATACACTGGAATTTTTCAAATTTTTCACAAACAAGCCTATAGTGCACAAAAGATAGGAAATTACAAGATATATGACTAATTGAAATTAATTTGCTACTAAAACTACCAACTACTCTCTTGCTAAGATCAATATTTAATAAATTCCATTCACAACTTAAAGTTTAAAACATTCACAACAGGAATAACTAGAGGCATGCTAAACTAAGATAGGAAAAATTCAAACAACCACAATTAAGTATTCAAATAACTAAAACTCAATAAGATATACGAATACAATTAAAATAAAACATCAAACATATATGAATACAATTAAAATAAAACATTAAACATGCAAATAAAATAAAAATAATTATTTACATATTAAGCTGTTGGAGTTACTCCTCCTACCCCACACTTAATACCTTGCTTTCCAGCAAGTCAAATAATTACAAAACACAATCAAAATAAAAATAAAAACAAAAGTTAGTATTTCTCCCTGTCTAGCTCTCTGGAGGTGGCGGAGGTGAGAAATGCGCATCAATGCACGCAGTAAATGAGGAAATTCCCAAGAGCACCTGGTCCATCTGGGACTGAAGATCAGCCAGAGACGCGGAGATGGTGCCTACAGATGCAGCGATGGTGTCCATGCGCTCCATCAGCGCGTCGTACCGCTGAGATGATAAATGTGCGGGCTCTGGTGCTGGAGGTGCTTCCGGATCTTCCTCTTACTCATGGGGCAAGCCTCCTAGAGCTCGCTGAACTCCTTGAAGATACTCTGCATGAGTAGTCAGTCTATAGCCATGCGCGGTCGTCGCGTCATCCACTACAACCTTCATGTTCTTCAGCATCTTCTTATCAATGGTCACAATGGATGA
This sequence comes from Excoecaria cochinchinensis, assembly GCA_947683425.1. Classification (NCBI taxonomy): domain Eukaryota; kingdom Viridiplantae; phylum Streptophyta; class Magnoliopsida; order Malpighiales; family Euphorbiaceae; genus Excoecaria; species Excoecaria cochinchinensis. The sequence continues at coordinate 6,853,540 of CANTUQ010000020.1, forward strand.
TAGTGGTTTGGGTTTCCTCAGTGGGTGATGTACACCCTTAGCAATAACCGTTACCAAACCACCCAGAGCAATTTTCTTTACCTTCTTAGGGTGCCACTGCATTTCTTCCAATTTATGCCATAAATGGGGTGCCCTATTAATTCTCACACCCTGCACCATACAATCTAAAAATAAGGGCTCCTGTAGATTGACTTGCCTAGGTGAGTCCACATGACTCAGAAAAGAGAGTGAGAAAAACCTATAGATGATCCACATAGCATGATTATCGAGATGGTGGGCCTTTGTCTTGCCCGATACATATGTCATGGCCGTCACCGAATCTCAAATTATTGCCCAGGCATTATCCTTGTCATAATCTTCAAAGCAATCTGGGGCTAGGGCAGGGAAACCAAGCATTTCTGCAAAGTCCACAAAAGTCCGCTCATATTTCGTACCTTCTAAAAAAAAGGATACTTTTTCAGGATCTAGAGAAGGGTCGCGGCTGATCCTACATTGCACAGTTGACACAAAATCTCTTGTCAACCCCGGATAGCCGCTCCCAACCAATATTAGATATGAGCCGCTGTACTTCATTTTTGATTCCCAGCTTCTCCAACAGACCAAAGTCCAAATAACTCGTAGGAATGTACGAGCATTTTGAAAACAGAGCATATGCAGGTTTCTGACTAGTCGGAACCCAAGAAGGCACATGGGAAATATCAACGGGAGGTTGGCTGGATGTTTTGCCTATTGAACTCGAGGCTAGAGTAGAGCTTTTTTGCTTAGGGGCCACTGCACAACATGGAAAAATCAAATTCAATAGCATTCGATGTGCATCAAACAACAATGGCTTTCAAAATAAAGCATTATTTCAAGCTCATGCTAACTTATTAAAACAATCTCCCCATTCCAAATTGAGATTATAAAAGATGCATCAATGCACGAAGTATTCAAATGACATAAGCACAATTCAGCAAAAGTGATGATCAAATTCAGTATTAAACTAAGCATAACCATCAGCATAAACTCAATAGAAGGTTAAGAGAGTTGCAGCTATTGTCAAAAGAAAATGATTAACGAGAACAACAAACGCATTTGAACACTATGGCCAAAGAATCTCTGCATTTCAAATTGGCAATAAATTGAAAAAACAGGAAAACCATTCATTCAGACATTTTTTTCAAACACCTGGTATGCAGATAATTAACTGACTAAAATTGAAGCCCACAGATAATAATAACAACCCAAAATTACAAAACGAGGCATTAGAATGTAGAGCAAACAATTAAAACCTAGCAATTTCCATTTTCAACCAAGAATTTGAATAAAATTGACAACTCAAATCACGCACACAGACAATTGCCCTAACATCCCAACCCAACTTCGTTCATGGTTTCAACGTCAGATATTGAAATTGAGAGGGGAAATAAGAATTGAGAACATTCACAACATTAATTCAGGGCATAAAAATAAGAAACTCCTAAGTGGTTAACAATATGGAGACCTCGAAAGTAACTATGGAGGAGAACATGAACATGGGAAAGAACCACAAAAAGAAAATAAATGCAAAAGAAGAATAAACGAAAGAGCAAAATTACTTACTTGTTGTGTGCTCGCAAAAATCAACGCCTAATAGAAAGGATTGAAGTTCGAAATGGCAAAAAATAACGAAAAGTCCAAGTTTGGAGAGTGAGAGATGTGGTAGGGTGAGAAACAAAACACGAAAAATTGGAAGTTTAAAACAAATTTCGCGGGGGTCATGGTGGTAACCTGATAGGTTGCCATCGTGAGGTACCCAAAATTTTCAATCCAAAATTGAACCGCCTCTTGGACACGATGACAACCAAAATCATTGTCACCGTGACATATTACAAATTCAAAACATAATTGAAACTTCAACACGTCACGGTGGTAACAAATTTCATTGCCACCGTGAGGTGTGCAAACTTAAAAACATAATGTAACCCACCCTACGTCACGGTGACAACAAAATCAATCACCATCGTGACATGTGCACATATCAAAACAGAATGCTACTTACCAGTTGGTCACAGTGGCAACCAAAACCAATGCAACCGTGACATACCTAATGTGCCAATCCAGAATGTCTTCCTCACCCGGTCACAGTGACAACCAGAAACCTTGTCACCGTGAAATGTGCACATTCCAGAATCCAGAATGCATTCACCATTGGTCACGGTGGTAACAAAATCCATTGCCCCGTGACCACCTGCAAACTTGCAAAAATTTCATCAATCACTCAAAATATCAGCTACTAAAACCTTGAGAATTCTCCCATTAACAACATAATTTCATCACGACTACAAATCACACAACTTGGACAAAAATAAACAAGTCTAACTACCTAGAGAAAATAACAATAAACGCAAAATAACTAAGTTGGAGAAGAAGTTCTACATTTAACAAGTCCGTAGCTGGACTTTTAAATACCATTAAGGATTCGTAAGGTCGACGATCACTAAAGCCCCATCATATGTTGATTTAAAATAAGGCTTCACACGGTTTCCATTTACCTTGAACTCGGTTTCACCCATCGGGTGCTTCAATGTGATCACTCCAAACTGATCAGCTCCTACAACCTCATACGGTCCCTTCCACTGCGATTTCAACTTTTCAGGAAATAATTGCAACCTGATATCATATAAAAGAACTTTCATACCTGGAATGAATTCTTTACTGACTAACTTCTTGTCGTGCCATTTCTTTGTGTTTTTCTTATACTTCTCTGCTTGTTGCCACGACCAATAGCATATCTCTTCCAATTCATTCATCTGGAGAAGTCTCTTCTCACCTGCACTCTTGATATCAAAATTTAAAAACTTGGTTGCCCAATAAGCTTTGTGTTCTAATTCGATAGGGAGATGACAAGATTTACCAAATACAAGCTTAAATGGGGATAATCCTATAGATGTTTTGAATGCAGTTCTGTAAGCCCACAAAGCTTCATGCAACCTTAAATACCAATCCTTTCTAGATGAATTTACAGTCTTTTCTAGGATGGCCATAAGTTCTCGATTGCACACTTCAACCTGCCCATTAGCTTGAGCATGATAAGGGATGGTGACCTTATGCCTTACTCCAAATTTTTTCAATAAAGCCTTGAATTGGTGGTTAACAAAGTGTTTACCACCATTACTTATAATCGCTCTAAGGGCTCCAAATCGGGTGAATATATTCTTTCTCAAGAAATCTAGAACAACTTTGGCATCACTAGTTCTAGTAGCTATGGCTTCTACCCATTTACTCACATAGTCCACTGCCACTAAAATATACTCATACCCGTAAGAAACCGGAAAAGGCCCCATAAAGTCTATCCCCCACACATCAAACAATTCTACCTCAAGCAAATTGGTTAAAGGCATCTCATCTCCCTTAGAGATGTTACCTACTCTTTGGCATCTATCACAGGTTTTCACAAAGAATTGCACATCTTTAAACATAGTAGGCCAATAAAAACCAGAGGATAGAATTTTTGATACTGTTCTATTTGGCGCATGGTGTCCACCAGCTTCCCCGCTATGACATGCCTTGATGATCTCATCCTTCTCCTCATCCGAGATACACCTCCTCAGCACTTGATCAGCACACAGGCGAAACAAATAAGGGTCATCCCAAATGTAGTGTTTGGCATCCGCTTTCAGCTTCTTCCTTTACAGCTATGTGAAGTCCTTTGGAATAAATCCTCCTGCAAGAAAATTAGCCACATTAGCAAACCAAGGAATAGAAAATTCACTTGCAAATAAAGCACAAATATGTTCATCAAGGAATAAATCTAAAATTTCCCCCTTTTCAATTTGATCGCTCTCCAATCTCGACAAATGATCCGCTACGAAATTTTCTGCCCTCCTTCTTATCTTTGATTTTCCAGGTCAAACTCTTGCAATAAGAGCACCCATCTAATCAATCTCGGCTTGGATTCCTTCTTGGCAAACAAATGTCTCAACGTTGCATGGTCTGACCACACCACGATTTTTGCACCTAGCAAATACGGTCTGAACTTCTCAAAAGCATAGATGATTACAAGAAGCTCTTTCTCAGTGGTGGTATAATTAACCTGCGCCCCTGTTAAAGTGTGACTAGCATAATAAACTGCACAAAATACCTTATCCCGCTGCTGTACAAGCACTGCCCCAACTGCAAAGTCACTAGCATCACACATTAATTCAAATGGCAAATTCCAATCTGGAGATATAATCACTGGTGCTGAAATGAGCCGTCTTTTCAAAGTTTTAAAAGCTAGCATGCACTCACTATTAAAATCAAATGGAGCATCTTTCATGAGCAAATTGGATAAGGGATTAGCAATTTTTGAAAAATCTTTGATAAAACGACGGTAAAACCCTACATGTCCTAAGAAACTCTTAATGCCCTTAACACCAGTCGGGGGTAGCAACTTTTCTATCACCTCTACCTTGGCCTTATCGACCTCTATTCCTTTCATAGAAATTTTGTGCCCAAGCATAATGCCTTCTCTCACCATAAAGTGGCATTTTTCCCAATTCAAAACTAGGTTGGTCTTTTCACACCTCCCTAGCACTAAATCGAGATGCTCTAAACAACTCTCAAAGTCAGCCCCATAAATAGTGAAATCATCCATGAATACCTCCATAAATTTCTCTATGAAGTCATGACAAATAGCGATCATACACCGCTGAAACGTAGCCGGTGCATTACATAATCAGAAAGGCATTCTCCTATAGGCGAATGTGCCATAAGGGCAGGTAAAGGTTGTTTTCTCTTGGTCTTCAAGGTCTATAGGGATTTGCAAATATCCTGCGTACCCATCGAAAAAACAGTAAAACCTATTGCCTGCTAGCCTCTCTAACATCTAGTCAATAAATGGCAAAGGGAAATGGTATTTTCTTTTGGCATTGTTCAACCTTCTAAAATCAATACAGACTCTCCACCCCGTAACAGTACGAGTTGGAATCAATTCATTCAGCTCATTCTTAACCACAGTCATCCCCCCCTTCTTAGGCACACACTGTACTGGGCTAACCCACTTACTGTCAGAAATAGGATAAATAATACATGAGTCAAGGAGTTTCAGTACCTCCTTCTTTACCACCTCTTGCATTGCCGGATTAAGTCTCCTTTAAGGCTGAGCAACCGGCTTACATTCCTCCTCCATCGGAATCCGATGAGTACAGTAACTTGGATCAATTCCTTTCAAATCCGATGTCTCGCATCTGATGGCCTTCTTGTGTTTTTTCAGTACCTTAAGCAGCATATTCTCCTCAATACCTGACAACGAAGAGGAAATAATCATTGGCTTTTTCTCATTCTCTAAAAACACATATTTTAAATGAGAAGGAAGGGGTTGAAGTTCAGAATTTGAATCCCCCTTGTTCAGATTAAGCTCTTCTTGTTGTGACTCATCTTCTTCCTCTTCTTTCTCCATAGCTGCTATCACTTCTCCCTTCAACTCTTCTTCCAACTCTTCATCCTCCAGTGAATGTATCAAACTCACATTCACTGGATCAGTTCCCAACACATTTTCCTGAACTTCTTGTACACACTCATCCACTGTGTCTACAAAATAGATAGACTCCTCCATATCACTCGACGGATACTTTTGAGCCTTGTTCATGTCCACTACTAACTCTTCATTATTAAACCTTAAGGTGACCGTTTGACCATTTACATCGATCAATGCCTTTGTTGTGTTCAAAAATGGCCTCCCCACAATGAGTGGTACCTTGCGATCCTCTTCTATCTCCATCACCACAAAATCCACCGAGAAAATGAATTTCCCCACTTTCACTAACAAATCTTCAATCACCCCTTTTGGTCTCCTCACCGACCTATCTGCAAGTTGGAGTCTCATTCCCATCTCCTTGAGCTCTCCAAGATTAAGCTTCCTGCAAATAGAATAAGGCATCAAATTTATGCTCGCACCCAAATCACATAAAGCATTTCCATTAAAATCTTCACCAATTGCACAGGGTAGAGTGAAACTACCTGGATCCTCCAGTTTTTCAGGGATCTTGTTCATGATTATAGCACTGCAATTTTCTGTGAGCTGCACTGTTCCATGCTCTTCTAATTTCTTTTTATTAGAACATAATTCTTTCATGAATTTAGCATAGTTAGGCATGTGAGCTAAAGCTTCAGCAAATGGTAAATTTATGTGCAGGTTTTTGAACATCTCCAGAAACCTAACCAATTGCTCATTTTTCTTTTCTTTTCTAGCCACAGAAGGAAATGGCAGTCTATTAATATCAAGATCCTCTACTCTAGGATTCACTAAACTTTTATGCTTATCATTTTTAGGAGCATTTTCATTAACATCTACCCTAGAATTTGGGTTGCTTACCTTCCGTGTCGACTCCTCCATATCAGATAATGGTGAAGAATTTTTACCTTGATCATCTCTCTGTACCACCTCCTTACCACTTCTCAGTGTGATTGCTTTAGCCTCTTCCTTAGGATTTCGGTCCACATTCGAAGGAAAAGTCCTCAGTTGCCTTTGAGACATAGAATTTGCAAGCTGTCCCACTTGAGTTTCTATATTTCTCATGGAAGCGTCTTGATTCCGATTCCATTGTTCTTGAGATTTCCACCTTGCTTCTTGGTTAGTAATAAACTGTTGCTGGCTATTCATAAACTGCTATTGACTGTTCATGAAGCTAGCTAACATATCTTCCAGGTTTGGCTTTTTCTCTTGAACAGGTGGCCTTGGTTGATATCCCGGTGGGTGGTATAATTGAGCATGTGATTGATTAAAACCTGGCCCTTGGTTATGAAGGGGTGGATATGGTGTTTGGTATTAAGTGTTTTGGTTGAAGGGGGCTCTTGCTTGTGAATAAGAAGAGGAAGCATTTTGATTTCCATCCTTCCAAGAGAAGTTTGGATGATTCCTCCAACCCGGGTTATATGTGTTACTGTAAGGGTCATTCCTTCGATAGTCTCCTACAGCATTTACATCTCCCATTGCTCTACTCTCTTGACTAGATTGCCCACTTTTGTACCACTCACTCTCTTGAGAAATAGAGGCTACATTTTGCACTTTCAAGCCACTCATCTCTTTTCTCATTGACTCAATCTGTGCCTTCAACATAGACACCTCATCCACATTATGTATTCCTTATTTCTTCGGAACCAATCTAGGATTAGCCCATTGAGCATCATTTGCTGCCATTTCATCTAACAGATGGAAAGCTTCCTCTGGTATCCTATTCATGAATGAACCTCCTGATGATGCATCCAAAAGGGATCTTGTCTGCGGTGTAACCCCAGAATAGAATTGCATTATCAGATGGTAGATTGCTATCTCATGGTGTGGACAGCTTCTTAACAACCTCCTAAACCTTTCCCAGGCCTCATGAAAAGGTTCATCACTCATTTGGCTAAAACCCAAAATACTATTGCGGATGTTTATAGTCTTTGTAGGAGGGAAGAATCGCATCACAAACCTCTCTTGTAACTGGTCCCATGATTTAATTGACTGTCTCGGTAACATTTGCAGCCATTCTCTTGCTTTTTCGATCAAAGTAAACGAAAATAATTTTAATCTTACCGAATCAGATGTTACTCCTGGAATCTGGACCGTATCACTAACCTCCAAAAATATGTCCAGGTACTGTGCAGGATCTTCCACTTCTGAACCCAAAAACTGGTTCCTCTGGACCATATTGATAGTTGCAAATTTAAGTTCAAACTGCACTCCCCTTGGCAGCATAATTGTACGATGATCCTCACTCTATCTCGGTACAGTGTAGTCCCTTATCGTCCTCTACCTAAGGATCTCATCTCTATAATTACCAGACATCTCTTCTTGTGCCCTCGGCACTTATTCATTTTCGGGAGGAAATTCACCAATAGGAGGAGGATTATTTTCCATGCTGTTATCTCTGTTGGCTCTCCTTCGTTGATGCAAAGTCCTCTCGATTTCAGGGTCGTAGGGTGCTATTTGTTCTTGTCTCAATCTGCTCATACACCACAACTACCTGAAAAGAATAAACAAAAACAAAAATAAGAAAAATAAAAAACACATTCAAATAATAATTAAAACTCAAAAACAACGCCAGTCCCCGGCAACGGTGCCAAAAACTTGACGCGACCTCAGCAAGTGTACTAAATCGGCAAGTAATATAGTGGGGTAAAATTAGGACCCTGAATTATCGTACCCAAGGGACTGTGTGTGCAAGCAATGAGAATCAAGAGTATGCTAAAGAATTCCCAATAGTTTGAATTGATTTAGTTGTGTATTGATTAAAAATAAAGAATTTAAATAACTAAAATAAGCAAGTAGAAATAATCAAATTAAATTGACATCAAAAATTAAAGAAATAAAATGATAGAAAGATTAACCAGATAAGAATTCAAATTAGACGAACGTTGCTCGGGTTCACTTATCCACCCCATACCCAAATGTAAATAAAATTAATCCAAGAACCAACTATGAAAGAAATCAGGATAACCCTCTTAACCCAGGCTTCCCAATACGGAGTCAACCATTCTAATTATATGACATCCCAAATCGGAGTCAGCCACATAACTAGCCTATGCACGGGTCTAAAATCCTAAGTTTGGTTTATTTTTCCAGTACGGAGCCAAATAAACCAGAACTCAATTATCTCACTCACCATTCTAGTCCTAAATCATGAAATTCTGCACTTCTAGATTCCCGATCGGAGTTATCCAAAAGACACAGCAAGAATGATAAGAACTGAATGTAAATAACAATGGCATCCAATCCATACAACTCATTAACCAACAAAGATACATGAAATAAATCATTCATCAAAATTGAAAATTAACTTGAGAAAATAAATCCCATGAATTAATAATAAGAACCAGTGAAATAAACCATTCAATCATATATTTAAATTCAAAAGATGTTAAGAATTCACATCATGGGCAGGGGATTCAAAGATCCCCAAACAACTAAAAGACTACTCACGATCCATTACAAAATCAAAAGGAAAGAGGAAAGAATAAACCCAGAAATTCATGAAGGCGTAAATCCCAGTTGAATCCCACGTTCTTCAATCTCCTTCTTCAAATCTTCAATGGACAAAAATCTGGAAATTCTAATGTAAAAACTGTGTATTCAAATTAAACTATGTGTTTCCAATGTAAAAACTCTTGAATTGCAAATTAATTCTAAAGATAAAATTGAAAACCTAAATCAAGAACAATAGAAAAGAAACCCAAAATTCTAGTTCTAAAACCCTAATATGAGAAAAGGCTGCCAAAAATCCGAACTCTTTGCCCAAACAACAAACTTTTCTTTTTATATCCCGAGGGGTCATGGTAGTAACCAAAATAGTTGCCACCGTGAGGGTATCGAGGAAGTAAATCGGCCTTGCATGTAGGATAGGGGTCACGGTGGCAACCAGATTTGTTGCCACCATGAGATGATCAAATTTTACTTCTGTCCAGGACTTCCCTATGTCACGATGGCAACCAAAGTACCTTGCCATTGTGAGGTACCTCCTCACTTGATTCTACCTTGGTGCGAATTATGTCACGGTGGTAACTAGATAGGTTGCCACCGTGAGGTACTTCTTGCCTGCATTCTGCCCGATGGATAAATATGTCATGGTGGTAATGACATTGGTTACCATCGTGACCCATAGTATGCCTGCATTCTATTTTTCTTTCCCTTGCATGTCACGGTGGTAACCAGATAGGTTGCCACCGTGAGGTACCTAAAAAATTGCTGCACACAAAATTTAAACTCAATCAAAATACTAACTAAAATGCATAAAAAAATCTAATTTTACTAAGATTGACAAAATTAAACTAAAGTAAGTATATCATGATAATAAACACTACTAAACACCCACAAATCATTCGAAAATACTATCAAATCTAAATACTGAATTTAAGTTATCACAAGTCTACTGAAGCATCAAGATGAAGATGGCAATGAGGGCCACTTATAGTAAATTGCACATATGCGAAGAAAAAATAATGTACTACTTTTTATGTGGAACATAAACCATTTTGAGTATGCAAGATAAAGTGCTTTGCTTACATTAAAATATTATTGCATAAATGCATATGTTCCAGTTTTATTTCATCACGCATGATCATCATTTGGCATTAATCTCAAAAATGCAAGATCCTATCTAATCTCAAGATGGATCCTAAAAACATCAAACTCTTGTTATCAACCAGTTCTCTAAGGTTTTCATGGTTGAAAATTTTCTCTCTGCCCTTAATTTTTGCCCAGGATGTTTTTTTTTTTCTTTGAAGAAAATTCTAGATTCAACGTTGGGGACAAGATTTAACTCAAATGCATAAAAGCACTTGTGGCTTCCCGCTTGAAGCTCAAGAAACACCATATGCCTCTTCCTATGTATCGAACCTTATTAGAAGGTCATCTCTACTAATTGGATAAGAGTGAACCAAGAATCAAAAGGTCTTACTTTGGTTGTAATGTTAGGCTTAGGTAGATGGCTGTTAAAGGAGGATCAAGTTGCTTGAGAAAAATGGCCGTAATTTTACTCGACTGATGGGAGAACCATTCTCAGCTCAATTATGTACTATAAAGGTATTCTTGAATTTAGGTTTGATAATACTTTAGATCATCAAGCTCAGAATAATAATTCAGTTAAAAAGATAACCGTAGAAGCTAATCAAGGGGTTACTATCTTGAGCTCTACTTCTTTTTTCTTTTTTTTTTCTTTTTTTTTTCTTCCTTGCTCTCTAACTATGTAGAGTTTTTGAATGGCTAAACCTTCTTCCCGAAGTGTAAACTCATCCTTATCAAGGCAATTTTTGATAACCCAAAGAATTGTCAATGATGTATATCCGTTCTTACAAGAGCGGCCATTCTTCTTAGTGGAGGCAAAAATCATTTTAGGCGAAGGGATAGTTTTAACATGTGTAACAAAAAAATTGGCACGCATTTAGCATACCTCCATAAAGGCTCAATGGGCTAGCAAGCGATTGCGAAATAAAGGTAGAAAACAGTCATTTAGAGAGCTATATAAAGAAGGGCTGCCTAAATCATTTTCTAGGTTCTGTCTTATCTAGGGATCGCTTTGATGGGTAATCAGAAAGGTTCTAGTGCTCTTAGTGAGTTTTCATCCAATCCCCTAATTGCATCTAGTTTTTCCTTTCACTACTTTCTATTTTTATTTTCAGCTCTCAGAATTTTCCTCTCTTCAGGAGTTATATCAGATGGCACAGGATCTCGAGATTAAATGAAGGAGTATTCATTAAGTTAATATCAAATGTAAATGACTTGTAATTGTGATCATGCATAATGAAATCATGAGAACATAAATAAAAAGCCATTAATATAATTAATGTAAACAGTACTGCATACATCAAGACTGAAAAAAGTTCAAATATGAAAAGGATATCTACTAAAAGGTTTCCTCCCCTATTTCTTGCGGCACTCTGGATTAGTAATCTGTTTGTTATCAATGAAATCCTGAATATGGTTCCTCAGAGTTCGACATTCATCAGTGTCATGCCCTGTATGCCTATGGTAAGCACAGTACAGATCTGCTCGATGATCGGGATGTCCTTGACTTTTAGCAGGCTTAGTAGGCATTGGTTATAGCTTGCCTTCCTTCATCAACCCTTTAAGTACCTAAGACAGTGACTTGCCTAGGTTGGAGAAATGCCTTTCGTCGCCTTTGGTAGCCGCTACATCTACGGTGTTTCCAGACCGATTCCCATTATCGGACCCTGCTGACTTTCCTGCCCCCTGATTACCATAATTTCTCCGGGCATAATTATCTTTGTTGGCCTTCCTTGCCAGGTACTCTCCTTCAGCTTCTATCGCTATGTCTTTCAAGGACTCCCAGTCCTTTAAAACCTTCATTTTTAACCCATCTTTCAGATATGGGCTGGCATTCCTAATAAATAGCCTTATCTGGTCTGGAGTGTCCGGTTTCCTCTTCATCTCCATTACCCGGCTTTTCCATTGGGTTAGGTATTCATGAAATGACTCCCCTGACTTCTACTGTAGCAGTTCTAGATCTTTCAGGGTTACCTCCATCCTCGTGTTGCAATTATACTGCATTAGGAACTCTTTTATCAATAGATCCCAGTCCTCTTTAGTCCTTCTGTCGAGTCCATGATACCAGCCCACCACTGGACCCGTCAAGCTCAAGTAAAAATATTCTATCTTTTGCCTTTTTATCAGCATTGTACCATTCATCACTAACGTGTACTGCTTCACATGAGCTGCTGGGTCTGAGGTGCCATCAAACTTTGGCATGTCAGGCATCTTAAAATTCTGGGGAACTAGATCTTCACCTTCTAACTCCTTGTCCTAAGGGTTCATGCCTCTTCTCGCTGTCAACAAGCGAGTCATCGCTTCGAACCAACTGGTTTGGGGGCTTTGCCTCTTATCATGATTGGCTCCTCCTGCTCTTCCTCACCTAAGTCACTCTCAGGTCTAGGAGCTTCTCTATTCTCTACATGTGCTGGCACTCTGGGCTCAACTATATGTGGGTCAACTACTGCAGGGAGATCCTCTCTAACAGGCCCTTATTCATCTTGCTCCCCAGCTGGAGCAATAGATTATTTCCCAGCAAGTGGCGCTAAAGTGGCAGCCAAATTTCCCATCATCGCCATCATTCTGGCCTCAATTTCTTCCATTCTCTTTCCCACCTCCTCGGCAATCATTGCACTGGTTGCACTAGACTCACCTGACGGGTTAGCCATACCTGTCTTAGCTAATGATCCGAAAGACAATATCTCTCTACCCTCTAAAAGAGAATCTGAACTCTGATCTGACACTAGTTTCGATAATCCAAAGAGTGGAATCCTTCTTAGCTGACCGTCGGGACCTCTAAACCACCTGGACAAATCTATGATGGCTGTAGAATACACCTTGTTAGGATGATACATCATTGAAATGCAATGCATGGTCGTGCTGATGCAGCATAGACAAACACATGCAAACAGATAGACCCTTCCAACCTTATCTCTCCCACACAAGAGGTAGTGTAGTCTCTTTCCTAGGTGAGCTTTATCCAAGGGTTACCAGAGAACCCATTAGACGTGTGTAGTGCACGTTAGAATACTGGCAGCATAACATCTCTTATCTAATGTACACACGTATGAGTTTTTGGCCATTATATATTTACACAATTCAACTAAATTAAGATGGACCCACCAGGGCATAAAAGCCTTTGATGAAGACCATTTAATTTAACTGATCTTGTTCAATATGTAACGGCCCACATAGCAAGCACGACATTATGGCATATTTCACCTAGTGGAAGTATCTATTGCCAATATATGAGCTTTGGTCAAAGGTGATGAAACTTTAGGGCTACCCAAGCATGGTCCCTGCCAACAAATCTAACTCATCATGAGCATAACGACCGATTGGGTCTCCATTTGATATACCAAAAGGTACGAGGCTTGCGCTGGTGATTATCCTTAACACTTCCCCACATCGAGTGAACGTAGGGTCGTGTTTCGGGAATGCACCGGCATTAAAAGAGGGACCAAACTAGCATAATCTAAGGCTCTAATGATATGCTATGCAATTTCAAAAAGAGATGAATTTTTTAAATTAAAACTCAATTGTAAATTTTAACCAAGGTATTTTCGAAGGGAAGTCTCTTATTGTCCCCAGCGGAGTCACCACTGTGATACGCGTCGAACCCCGGGGCACCCCGAACCACCCGCCTTTAGGGCTTTCGAGAGAGATTCATAGAACTTGTAAAAAATTACAAGTGCGTCCATTTTGGTCAACAAGGAGGTTTCTTAGAGTTGCCACCACATAGAACAATAGGAAAGGTCGTCTAGTCTGAGTGAGCCTAAGACAGAGCTGCTATGTCCATTTTGTGCAAGCCAGAGGGGTCTTGGAGGTCCCATCCTAATAGAACATTAGGATGGCCCTCTCACCTCGTGGAGCCTAGGACTATGCAAGTTAAAGCCTTTTTACGGGACACAAGAGGTGTCTTGGAAGTCCCATTCTAATGGAATATGGAAATGGTCTTCTCGCCTCGTTGAGCCCAAGGACCATAGATGGTTCGGGACTTCCCATTTATTCATACCTTGATTAAGTTTATAATTGTATTTTTAATTTAGTGTTTCATCCCATTTCTCATTCAATTCAATTCAATTTATTTAAAGCGCACGTCAATCATATGAAGAAAGCGATAAATATAAATAAAATTAAAATAAAACACATGAATATAAATTACAACAAAACTAGGGGCGGAATACAACCCCCATTTGTAAATAAAATACAATTCATGCATAAATTGGGTTATTTATTAAAGATGAGGACATTGATCCTCTTATGCATAATTAAAGAAAATAATTTTAAAGTGACAATTTATTTTGGATGAAAAAGCTAGGACATTGGTCCCCTTTTTATTTATATAAAAAAAACAAATTAATTAATATAAATATTTTGTGATTTTTTAATTAACGTGCATAAAAAATAATTTATTAAAAATTACATATTAGAAATACAATAAACCCAACATAATAAAAAAAATACAAATAACAAATTAAATCCCGAAGGGTATCTCTGAATATCCATGGGCTCCCACTTAGTATGAAAAAAATCACACATAAAAAATAAGTAATGGAATAAAAAAAAGACAAATAAAAGTATTGTTAGTAATAAAAAATGAATTTAATCATACAACGTAAAAAAATAAAATGAAGCCAATAAGGATGCATCATGTATGACAAATTAATTAAATGACATAATAAAAATGTGCAAATTAACCAATTAACAATTCAACATGCATAAAAAAGTATAAAATAATAACAAAATTTAACATACATAAGAATATAAACAAAAATAAATATAAAATTCAGCATGCATAAAACATAAATCATAATAATAAAATTAACATGCATGAAGATATGAATAAAAATAATAAACAAGAGTAATAAAAATAATACTAATACTAATGATGGTAGTAATTACAATAGTAATAATAATAAGGCACAATAACAACCAAGGAATATGAACAATCACATAAACATATAAGAATAATAAGAAATAAGATAAATATAACATTCTAAAACATGATAAATAATAAAAAAACAATAATAATATATGAACAACAATGAGGATAATGATAATCATAAAAATAGAAACAAAAGATGAATAATCAAATAAAGAGCAAAAGGATAATAATAATAATAATAATAATAATAATAATAATAATAATAATAATAATAATAATAATAATAATAATAATAATAATAATAATAATAATAATAATAATATGAACAATTAAATAAGAACACAAGAAATGAGAAGTGAAAAAAAATAATAGATCTAAAAAAAATCACATGTTCACTAATTAAGTGGAAACAAAAGAATAAGAAAATATGGAGAAAATGATAGAACTAAAAGAATTTACATGTTAACTAATTAATTGGAAACAAAAAAATGAAATTAAAAACTAAATTAAGAAATTGAGCCAAGAATGTTTATCCTCAAATTTATCTTGAAGAAATGAAGGTAGATGATCCAATTCCTTGTCTTGATTGTAAAAATGTATTAGAAAAATAAAATATTAAAAATGAATTTTTACTCAAGAACAAATAATTGATTTATTTGTGTCAAAGTAAAAAATTGTTAAATGAAAAGAAGAAAATTTCCAAGAACAAAAATTATTCTTTTTGCCTTAAGAATTATTTTGGAAAAATCCTTTAGAAACTTGAGAGAATTTGTTTTTTGAGAGAAGAAAGAAGAAGAAAATAATTTTTCTAAAGAAAATCCCCCTAATTCTCTCTCCAAAAAAACACTTTATACCTCTCCAAAAAATTAGATTTTTTAATGAAAAAAATCAAAATCAATTTAATTTTCGTAACCACAAAAAACTGATAAATTTGAAAGGTTGGAAAATAAAAGGTTTTAGAATTAAATTCTATGAAAAAAATGAAGAAAAAGCATTAAAAATGAAGAAAAAAGGGTCAAAATGGCCAAAAAGGCTGTCAGGTGCGAAATCAGGCGCATAAGGCTAAGCGACGCCCGTTGGCGCGCGCAACAGGCAGGCTGTCGCTCGCGCGCATGGGCGACGGCCAGCGCAACAGGCAGGCTGTCGCCGCACCCCCGACACTCGCAAACTTTTTTTTTTAAATTTCAAAAAAACTATAATTTCAAAACATACCCTTTTTGTCTCACAATAATTTTTAAAACATTTTTAAAATACATTTTTATTTATCTCTAATAAATCAATCTAATAAGGAAATCGTCACTTCCAACTTTCATTTTTGCCTATAAACAGGCACACTTAATTTCATCATTGTTTAATCCTGATTTAGGCTGCTCCGGGATCCGGTGTCTACACACGGTCACAACCAAATGGTTGCCACCATGACCAATGCCGAGACAAGGCAGAATTGCATGTAATTAGACCTCACACAATAAAATCATTACCACTGTGACCCTTCCCACTTTTGTGTATTTAGGGTGTTTTTCTTCCCGAAGTGCACCTGAACTTCACTACAAGTTCCTATAGCTTGTCCAACTCATGTCTTACATTATGAATTGAGTTTATGAATGTTTAATAATTGAAATTACATGTAAATGATGCAATGGCATAATAGTTTAATTATGGAATTAAATGTACACATGTTTTCTTTTAATTATTGAACATGACCTAGTATGCGATATTAATCATACATTATTGAAACATAATGTGTTAAGTATATGATAGATGCATGAAAGAGATATTGCTTAATGAAGCTTAGCAATATTATTGGGATCCATAGAATGAGTCAATGTGTATTGATATGTGAGTATGCTTTCTAAGCCATTGGTATATGCTAGGCATGAGATGATGCAAGTTTATTTTACGTGATGACTTATACCATAATGTTGCTTTAGGAAAGTACATAAGTACCTTACTATGCAAACATATAATACTATCTGAATGAACTATACCATGCGAATATGCTAACCATGATGGTGAATTGTGAAGAGAGCCATAAAGTAATGTTAATTCTATTGTAATGCTGTGATGATGATATTCTTTATGAGAATTGCGAGTAATAATTGGATTAATAATTTGCCTGCGAGTCAAATAGTGGATAGACAGGCATGCCTATAGGGTCTAAGTGCTGCAGCCTAATGCGTCCGATTCCTCTGGAATCATCATGAGATTTGAATCCTTGCTGGATTCTTCAATGTGAAACATTGAATATGTTGAATTATATTGTACCTTAGGGTACAAAAGTGAATGCGAGTATCCATGAATACACTGAATTTACTGTACCTCAGGGTACCAATGTGATACCCGTTATTTGCATCTTTGAGTTGCAGGCAAAGTTAATAATAATAAGTTAATAATAATGTGACTTTGTACAGAATATCATATCAATGAGAATATGAGTGCAATGTGTTAAAGTTTGCATGTGATACAATTATGCGGTCACGATTCGTTCACATGAATATATGTGTATATATATAAATCAAGGTTTGTATATATTATAATAATATTATGTGGATGCTGGAATGTGATAATAATGTGGTCATTTATAAAGATTATATTAATGAGAATAAGAATAGGTTATGTTAGAAGTTTAGCATGAGGAGTAAATATGTGGTTATGACTCATCAACCAAATAGATATATATATATATATATAAACAAAATGTGTAGGATGATATAATTATATTGAAATGAAGTTATAATATGATAATGAGGCATGATAGTAAAAGTATGACTATATGTGCTTGTCTAACAATTACAGCGATAATAATATTGCGTAAGTGCACATTAAATATATATATACATATATTGAGTGTAGAGCATGAAAGTTGTTGTGTTCTTGTAAATGCTATAACATGCTGAATGTGTGTAAATATCTTGTTATCGTATTGTGTATTGTTCCCCACTAAGCGTTATCACTTAGCACGGGTTTCTGGATCCGTGCAGGTTCTAAAGTAGGGTATTGAAGGACAGTTCCGCATTGGCAAGGGTCAACACACTAGGGCTGCTGATAGCGTAGGTTTTGGGTAGATTTTTTGTTATATCATATGAGCATGTAATTATTATTTTGGGTAACCTAAAATATGTAATATGTTAGTTAATCAAGTCTATAATGTTAATCATATGACGTTGTGTGGAAGTGAGTGTGCATAATCTGGCATGTGGAGAGTATAAATGATTCGATGCATGCGAGTGTGATGTGAACGAATTTTTACTTGTACAGGTTTTCTGAATGTGTTGACATTGTATGTGTATGAGGGAGTGATTGTTGTGTGATAACCATTCTAAACTACATTAGCTGAGCTTCAAGTGGTAAGGAATGGGCGTTACAGTACCTCACAGTGACAGCTGGTTGGTTGTGATCGTGACATACAAAACTACCCAAAATAGAATGCAAACTAGGTGCATCTCACGATGACAACCAATTGGTTGTGACCACGATATGCAAATTAAATCCAACAGAATGCAATTTGGGTATACCTCATGGTGGAAACCAATTCAGTGTCACCATGACATATGCCACACTTGAGGCAGAATGCTAAACACAAGCATTCAACCTACAAATCCAAAACCCCTTTTTCCCACTTACAAATACATGATTTTGGGCACTCATCAAAATGCCAATTAAACCAACGTAATCATATCCCTTATTAAATTATTAAACTCCTTTTATATGACACAACCATAAAGAAACACTTCGATCAATTTTACACTTAAACTCATCATGCTTCATCCACTAACTAGTTTGCATCATGCTAAACTCAGCCTTTCTAATGCAATCAAAACTATTATAGCACTTACAACTTTCTCATTAGCAATCATTCATTTGCAAATACACATATTTAATTCAAATATGCCTATCATGCCACCTGCAAACTCTCAACCAATTCATTGTTCACAAAACATAGCCATTTCCTTACTCATCCGAAATGAGGGTTCGAGTTAGCCTTTTAGACTCATTGCTATCACTATAACTCAATAAGTTTAATTCTTCAATTCAATACAAGTCATAACATAATTTACACAATCTAAGCATATACACAATCAATTAGCATACACAAGTCAATTTATTCCCAAACCTCTTCTCCTTAGCTCCTCTTTAGTCACTTAGGGCTACGTTCTCCCACCTTTCCTTTGCCCTTGTCTTTCTTTGATTCCACCTCTACATGTATCATCAAAATCCAAAATTGAAACATCTTTCTTTGATTCCACCTCCACATGCATCATCCAAAATCAAAAATTGAAACAAGGAATTAAAACCAATTCAAACTCAATTCTAGCATCAAAAAGAAGTAGAAGAAGATGAGGCTCAATAACTTAACTACTTACCCTTATTGCTAGCAAATACTTTGTAACTTAGAATTTACGTGATCAATCCACAGGAATGTAAGAGATCAAGTTAAGGAGATAAATGAAAGAAGAAGAAGAAACACAAAAGAAATTTGAGAAGGGATAGCCGAAGAACACATGCAGCAAATGAGGATTTTCTCTTTCCTCAACACCTTAAATTGCATGATTTGGGTGTGTTAGCCAAGTGAAGAAGAGAAACCCAGATTCCACTAAGAAGACCCTTAATCCAAATTAGCCAAAATCATATTTTATTAGTGTTAATAAACCTCACTTAATCCTAATCATGCACATCTACCAAATGGTCATGCAAACTTATTTAATTTACTCAATTAGGTCCTCAATTTAATTACTCTTTGATCCAATATTAACAAACCCAAAGTTAAACTTACTCAATTTCCCTAATTAGGACAATTTGCTATTAGGGTATAATTCGGGCCATTACATACACATATATATATATATTTTTCATATAACATAATCCAATTACATATGCACTGTAACACCCCATACCTATACGTAGGGAACTCACCCACAAGAGGAGTGAATGCCCGTATAGATATGTGTGTCACCAACAAAACATACATAATAACATAATAAGAGCGAAAAAGAAACATTCTTAATACAATAAATTAAAAAAAAAAACACAATAATGGGCCAAAAAAAATCTCATTCATATATCAAAATATTCTTTACAAAAGGGGTACAATTTAACGTAAATACATAAATTACATACTGAAATATTTACAAAGTCTTATACATTACAAAAGATTACATCAGAATACCAAAATACAAAATATAAGCTATAAAAAGAATCTCTATAATGTGTTGGCTCGGAATGCTACGGATCACACTCCTCAAAAACTCAGATAGCTTCCACACCTGCACGGATGAAACACCCGTGCTAAGCGATAACGCTTAGTGGGGAAACAAAAGATGGATAACCACTCATAGTGGCCGTCAAGGCAAAATGAATACATATGCCACATACAGAAGTATGCAATTATTCATATAAAATATATCACTTATATCATACTATACATACAAGACTAACTTATCATAGTCACAATCATGTCTTAACATAAACAAGGTTGCTTTCATAAGAGAATAAAACATATATGCCTGCAAATTCAGAGTAGCAGATAACGAGTGAACACTGGGTACCCGAGAGTACAAAAAAAAAGTAACATCTTTCATTTTCATACAAAAACATTTTCACTGTGGATCTTAAACAAGATCCAAACAAACAGGATCTTGAGGACCCAAATGGTGACCTGATCAGGGTACAAAAGACTAGGCTGCAACTTACAAAACTCTAAAGGCATGCCTATCTATCCACTAACTTGACTCGTGCAGGCTAGGCATAATTCACACATACCAAATACATTGCAAAGGTATTGAATAACATGGTAGTTCATTCATAAATGTAAGTGAAATACATAAGAGAGAAATCATGCAAAAGGCACAACCAAATAATATAAATGCATAGGGGACGGTCACGCTCGCGATGAATGTCGCACTCGCGACAGAAGGGGCAAAAAAGCTTTTGTCGTGGCCGCGACATGGTCATGCTCGCAACAAAAGAGGAAAGGAAGATCACTGTCAAGGTCACGCTCATGACAGCCATCAGTCCTGCACAAACTTGGCAACCGAGCACTCTGTCGTGCTCGCGACAGAGGCAAGATTCTCAGCAAGAGCTCAGATGATCGGACACTTAGCTCACCTACCAAACTCTCTGTCATGCTCGCGACTGAAGTCACTCCTGCGACAGAGGCACTTCACACTGGGAGCTCGAATGGCCGAGCTCTATCGCGCTCGTGGTAGAGTCCATTTTCCAGCTCCAACACAGAAAACTCAATCTCCTAAACATCCCCAACATGCAATTCATCCATCTAAACTCAACCAAAATATCAATAGGCATTCAAAACATATCATGTAACATAAATCCCAAGTTTTATGCTAAGAATCATAAATTAAAACATCAAAAAAAACATATCAAACCACCAACTCTCAAACCCATATATTTTGCCCAAACTCATATATAATCATACCCAAATTCACTTTCACTTTCAAAATTACCAAACCCAGTTAAATTCCACAATATAAACTTCAATTAAACACACATATACACACTTTCACACTCAATTTCCAGAAATTAAAACAATAAATCAATAATAGATCAAAATTATGCGATTACAACGCATTCCCAAACCTCAAATGCTAAGATCCTTGAATGTTAATTGGCGGCACTACTACTGGCAATCTCCTTTCCTTTCAGCTCCTTAGGAGGCAACTCTGATCAAACAAACCCCAAAACACACAAAACTCAAAACCCTAAATATCAACACGCACACACCAACGGGAAACACAAGGAGGAAAGAAGAAGAAGAAGAAACTTACTCAAATAACTCTTGAATTTGTCAAACCCAACACAAATCACCAACTTAAGAAGATGCAAGTGAGCAAAGAGGAAGAAGAAAAGTAAAGAAGAAGAAGAAGAAGAAGAAGAAGAAGAAGAAGAAGAAACGTGGAAGAGGAAATGGGGAGAGGGGCAGATTTGCTCTCTCTCATTTTCTCTCTCCTAGGCTTATATAGCCCTTCACTTGCCACATGTCACAAGGTTGTGGTGCATTCGACAAATTCCCAACCAAGTCTTCTTATTCTTCTAACCACACAACCACACCACATAATAAAATAGATAACATGCAAATAAACCTTAAAAACTCAATAAATCATGCAAAGACATTCTAACACACCCACACACAAGCTCAAAACTACTAGGGTGAGATTCGAGGTGTTACATGCACAACGAAAAGGTTACATTTACACCTTTATATCTCAGTACGAAAACCTACACAAAGAGCTCCTATTTACATGTTTGAGAATTCTGGATGTCCTTAGTGAAAGTCCTATCTTCAGTACTTGCACAAATGGAATACCCGTGCTAAGTACAAAGTCTTCGTGGGGAACAATCATGAAATGGACAACCACTCACAGTAGTCATAAATGCATATTCACACACATATGAGGCATGCTTACATTAATATAAAACATATATAATAATTTGCATATATATATTTATATAAGTCAAATTAAACATTTACAATATTATCCATTTAAAGTTCATACACACAAATATATTCTCATATATTACCACATTCCACATTACTCATTTAATATTTTCCATATCAAAATTATTGCCTGCATTCCCAAAGAGGTGGATAACGGGGTACAAAATAAAACAGAAGGTACAAAAGAGTACATTTACATATCACATTTTATCATATTAAACAAATGGTGACCTAAACAGGGTCTAGTATAATGACCCAAATGGGGCCTAATCAATGACCCAAATGGGGCTGGCAAAGCAGAATAGAGGGTTGCAGCATCAAGGATCCCTATAAGTGTAACAACCCGATTTGTACCCTAGTAGAATTGGTAGTGCAAATTTCTGTTTTGTATAAGATTAAGTGGATTAAGGACTTAATTGAATGGAATTTATAAGTTGCTTGAAGGAGAAATGGATTTGAGGGACTTAGAGGGACTTAGATGGGTAGCACTAAAAATGAAATTACAATTGCAAATATGCCCTTGTATCATGACTCAACTGACTTGTGCACGTGACTCAGCGAGTTACATATGCAACTACAGAGTCATGGGCTGAAAAGGAGATGGGTACAAAACCTGTGAGTGAGTGCTGGGCAGGGCGAACAAGATGACAGATGAGCATCTCTTCTTGAGAGATGGGCATCTATCGACAAAAAAAAAGCCAAATTTTGCAATTAAAACCTCATTTTAGGTCCTAAAAAATGCAAAGAGGCTAAACCTGAGAAAAACTCTTTAAAAAATCATGAAAACCAAAGATAAGGACTAGCACTTCCGTTCTCCACCTGTAATATAGGTAATATCATCCTCATTAGGTAACTCTGATCCGGGTTGCCTTAGGACCCGATGTCTACACTATCTTAACTAGTCCATTAACTTGTTGAGCATACTCAAGATTACACTACAAGAAAATTAAGTTTTAACGACCAAAATTTAATGAATGGATAAAATTCTAGTCGTAAAAAGATACAAATAATGAAGAGAATTTAATCCAGTCATTAAAACTCAAACTTTATTTTTATTTAATGACCGGTTTAATTTTGTTCGTTAAAAATACTCAAAAACTAGTCGTTATTGGCTTCAAATAAAATGGCGGGACTTCAAAGGTAAATACAACCATAAAAATTAAAATCACCCATCCCCTTTTTCCAAGCTGCATACAAAATACATTTTGTCTCTCTTAGTGGATGGTGCCCCCTTGTGCCTGGATCGCCGCATTGCCTCGCCACCGCATCACCTCGCAACCGTCATGAGTTACATCTGCATCGTATCTGCCTCGCCACAGAGCTACCTCGCCTCACCCCCATCGCGCTTCACGTCTGCTTCGCCAAGCCGTCGCCGTATTGCCTCGTATTGCGTCGCCCTTGCCTCTGCCTTGCCTTGCTGCCGCATCATTCACTGACGTCATTGAAGATGGGTTTGTATCCTCAACTTTGCATTTGATTTTTATCTGTGATTTTTTAAGATTATTAATAAGGAATGTGTTCATTACAGAAGTTAGTCTTACTAACTTGGTTTTAATCTTTGGAATTGTAAATTAGCAGTATTATTTCTATAAATTGGCAGAGATTGAGTCATCTCCTGTTCGCTATCTCGTGTCTGATGTCAAGAATACTGCTTGTGGAGCTAATTTCACTGTGTGGTTGTCAATCGTGGAAGGAGCTTCTATACTGTGTGGTTTGTCAATTGCTTTAGTATAATTTTGTGGCCATAAACTGATAAGTTTTATCATTTTTGGTTCCTAATTAATAAGATTACTTTCTGATTTACAAAATTTTTAATAGTTTGTAGAACTGCTAGCCTTCCACAGTATTTTCAACTTGGACATGGAACAGATAATGAGGTGTGTTGAAAGGTCTTTTATTTGAATGGTTTCCTAATTCTCTTACTCTGCACCATATATGGTATGCTTTGCTAATTTTTATGCATCCTACTTAATGCAATTGTTACATAAAACCATGAACAAGTTATGTAGCTCTTGTATATTTTTTTGTGTATTGTGATATTTCTTTATGTACTAAAGGACTGTTATAGCTGTATTACCACATGTAGTAAGTTGCAATTCAATAAAGTTGGAGCTAAGGGAGTAGTGTGATATGAAGAATTCTGGATTTGATTCGATACAATGAAATCTAGTTCAATCCAATGTGATTTGAATAACCTATCCTAAACTGAAGTTGTGTTTGTTTATTGTGTACAACTGCTTATTTTTGAGATTGGATTGGTCTTCAACTTCATTACTTAATTTTTGACTAGCTATAGACAAGGCTGCTAATGAGATATTGTGTATGCTTTCAGTACAATACCAAAGATAGCTCAGTTAGGCTTGCTTATGAAGCACAACCATGCCCTAGAGCGATAGCTACGCTTTATGGAGAAACTATTGTTAAAGTTGCCTGTGGAACTAACCATACAGGTAACTGGCCTCCCTTTCTCTTTACATGCATTCCCATTCCCCTATAGGAATGAGATTGTTTCAGTTGGTTGTTACATCTACTAATTTGTTAAGGTCCTACAGTGGCTATTGATTCAAATGGTTATGTTTACATGTAAGTTCTCTGTCCTTTGATTCCTTTCAATATGCACTTCTCTCTCCCCCTCCCCCATACATCTAATATGCTTCAAAGATTAACAATTGTCCATGATGTATATTCTCAGGTGGGGCTTTGGTGGATATGGAAGGTTGGTACCTTCTATTGACATAGGCTTTCATGAGGCATGCAATTTAAACATTTTTAGGACATTGGAATGAGCTTTTGAATTAAAAGCTCTGCTAAGAACCAAAGTCTTCTTTGCCTTCTCATCAGCTCATTTGTTTGATTTTCTGATTGCAAACATAGGCTTGGACATAAAGAGCAAAAAGATGAATGGGTTCCTTGTCGGGTAGATGTTTTTCAAAGGCATAATGTTCTACCTCCTGATGCAGTTGTTTCTGCTAGTTCAATGTACTCTGCATGTACTGCAGATATTATCTTTCTTTTCTTCTTCTTCTTCTTCTTCTTCTTCTTCTTCTTCTTGCATTTAAAGCTGCTACCAAATAAAACCATAGAGTTAATTAACAAACTTGGGTTAAATAAAGTATGAAATTAAATGACTTAGTTATAAAATCTGGGACTATAAGACCATCGGAGAATCTGCCAATGGAGCGATTATGGAGGCTCATTCCAAAAGGAAAAGCAGTAGCAAGAGCATGGCCATTGCTGCCATTGAGATATCAGTTATTGCTTGCATCAACAAATGAGTCCCTGAACACTAACAAGAGCTTTTACTAGGCAATGCCGCCAATTAGACTCAAAACTGCTGCACAAAAGATCATAAGTAGGAAATGGTAACTGTTTACACTTACTACCACGAAAGCTAATTCTGATTTAGTTATTATGTCTTGTTTTTTTTAATCGTTTGCTGTTATTTCGTCACATGGAGTATCTAATACTTATAGGTGGAAAACTGAAGCTCTATTTTTTTATTTTTAAATATATCAGTGATTAATTTCAATAATATGGTGAAAATTTATATGAATACTTCTCTCATGGCCTTGTAAAATTTATTACTTTTATCATTTCCTTGTAAAATTTATTCCACAATGTTCAGGTGCTTTGGCCAGAGTACGAATGGCCACCTATTTCATTGAATGATTTTATTACTACTGCTGCTATAAAAAAAGGTTTATAGGAAGGCAACTTTATGCATTCATCCTAACAAAGTGTAACAAAAGGGTTGTTGAAGGATGAAGTGCTCTCCTGTAATTCGAGTGGCTATAAAGTGAGGCTCCTTCGGCATATAGCACGTAAAAGCTAGAATTCTTTCTCCATCTAAAGTATCATTTGTACCCCAGTTACATTAGATAGGGTGATTCTTTTTATTTTTTGCATCAATTCTTTTATATAATTATATTACATATAATGTGCCAATTCTTTTCTTAATAAACTTGTATATGACAAAGAAAATGTTAAACAATTTCGATATATTTTGCAATTATTATTTTGCAATTTATGAAAAGACCATTTATTATACTTTTGGATATATATGTGTGTGTGTATGATGTGTACAGTTGATATTCACATAAAATATTTTATTTATTTTGAAAATTAATATTAATGACCAAATTTCCTTTCAACAAAGGAAAATCCGGTGGATAAAAGAAATCTTTAACGATTGGAATTTTCTTTTTTAAAAAATGAAATCTATATAGAGAAGGGAAAATCCAATCGTTAAAAGGTATTTTTAACGACCGAAAATCCATTTGTTGAAAATAAATACAATCAGCGAAGGGAAAATCCGATCGCTAAAAGGTATTTTTAACGACTGGAAATCCCTTTGTTGAAAGTTAATACAATTAGCGAAGGGAAAATGTAGTCGCTAAAAATCAATATTCAATGATAGAAAACATTTCAGTCGTTAAAGACATTAACGACTTGATTAAATATCTGGTAGTCTATACCTTTAACGAAGGGGATTTTACCGACCGGATTTTTTGGTCATTATAGGTTTTTAATGACTGAATTTTGATTTTTAACGACCGAATTTCCCTTCGTTAAAGGGTATTTTTCTTGTAGTGTTAATGGTTCTAGAGATGAGATTGGAGAAATACATACAATGTATATGCATGCATTAAGAGTTAATAACCCAATGATTAGTAGTGGTATGTGATACAATTGATATAAGATGTCTTCCAATCAAGTGTCCGCAATTATGGCTTATTGAGCATACTCAAGGTCACACTCTTACAAAGGATTAGGTACTGACCCACTAGGAAAACCATCAGATTTTCTCAAACCAATAGTGAGGGGTATTAATTCGCAATAAAATAGTAGGAGTAAAATGTGACTAATTAATGACATAATTAATGTATTTGTGTATGTGAATATACACTAGCATAATATATTCTTAACATCTAGGTTTATTTAATCACGAACACCTCAAGTTTAAACCTGCATAATACTAAGGAAGCTTACCAAAACCTTTTGACTAATAAAGAAACTTGAGAACTATTCTCAAGTCTGGATGGATTACCTATATGTTTGACATATGAATTCCAACTACTATAGCAGATGATTTCTCTAATGTTGATCATAAGGCATTTCTGAGATATCAGGGAAATAAAGTTTAGGCAACATACATAATGCTTACCTCTATGTCTCCACAACTTCAGAAATAACATTAGCACATGGATGCTTCTATTATCATCTTCCATCTAAAGAAGTTTTTTCATTAAACAGGCCTCTAATGGATCCATATGAGATATAGAATTTGTTATTCAATTCTAAGATGTTAGAGAGCACTTCGGCTATGAAAGATAAATTGAAGATTTTGAGCTATATTAAGAGGTCACCTCTTTAAGTTTTGTGATGGAGTCACAAATTAAATGTGAACTTAATTCTTCATTTTCTTCCTGATAGTAATACATAATTTATGCTTAACTATTGTATGAGGAAGAATACAACAACATTAGTTAAATGGGAGAACTTACACCAATACTGCTAGAATTTCTATTTAAGAGAATTAGAAATTAGTTATGGTAGTTAATTAGGAGAACTTACACCAATACTGCTAGAATTTCTATTTAAGAGAATTAGAAATTAGTCATGGTAGTTGATTCTACTTCTTCAAGGAATAATAAGTCTTCTAAGAGGAAGAAAAAGTCAATTAGGGGGCCTAAGATGGAATTAAGGAAAATGGCAAGTAATCTATTGAGACAGACACCAGAAGGACTCACTTCCACTATGACAAAAGGTAATCACTAGAGGAAGAACTACAAGATCTATCTCTCAAGAAAGAAAAGCAAGGAGATGCTTTGACTTCAAATATTTATATACCAAGAGAGTAAGGAAAGATAATTTTGAAACATCTTTCTTGTGTCATTTTTGTTTATGCCATATAAATGTGAGCTGTATGACTAGGTCATAGAATTCTAGTGACTTAGGATCATTTGATTATGAATCATATATGCATGTGAATCATGTTTATTGGCTAAAATGACAATAGCTCCCTATAGTGGTAAAGAAGCACGATCTAGTGTAGCATTAAACCATATATATTCTGATGTATGTGGTCTTATTTCTACATAGGCCAGAGGAGGTTATGGGTATGTCAATCTAATGAAGTATAAATTTAAAGCCTTTGGAAGTTCAAAAAATTCAAAAATGAATTAGAGAAACAACTTGGCAAAAGTATTAAATATATCAAATTGAGACGGAGAATACCTAAGCTAAGAATTTCAAGATTATCTTAGAGATAATGGGATATTATCTCAATGTGCTCCACCATATACATAACATCAAAGAGGAGGAATCAAACTTTGTTAGACATTGTACGATCCATGGTGAGTTTCAGAGACTTGCCAAAGTCTTTTTAGGGCTATGCACTTGATATTGTTGTAATGATCCAAAATTCACCCTAGTAGTATTGAGTATGATTAAGGTGATTAAGTGAGTTTAATTTAGGATTTATAATTTTCGGACTAAATTGTAATTGAGAATTAAGGACTTAAGTGCATGAAATAAAATAGTTTAGTGACTAAAGAGCAATTTTGCATGATTAGTGTTAAGTGGGGATTAATTAAGTAAAGATTAATTAATTAGGCTTAATCAACCCTAGTGGACTACAAGTGGCTTGTTGTGAGTTAGACACCTAAGAAATGACATGTATATATAAGTGAGGAGGTGGAATTTGGATTGTTCTACCTAACTTGGCCGGCCAAACCTAAGGGATAACTCTGCATTTCTTCCTACTTTTCTACCTTCTTAGCTCACTCAAAACATTCTAAGGTGTTGATTAAGTAAAATTCAAGTTAGCCAAGTAATCTTTGTGTTATTATAAGCTAAAGCTAAGTTTGCTTGTTCTTCTTTTCCTTTTTCTTTAGTTCAATTTCATCCAAGGGATTAGTTTGCTTGTATTCTCTCTTTGTTCTTCTTCTCATTCAAGTATATGTTGGTTTGAAGTTGGAGAATCAGGTAGGAGAGCAAAGGGTAAAGAGAAGGCTACTTGATTTGTAAGGTGGAAGGATATAGCTTCTAAAGGTTTGGATTTTCTTTTAACTCTTTATTAGATACATGATTAGTTATTTGGGTGGTTTATGGGTTGAAGGGTTCAATAATTCTTCTATTGGTAAATTGTATTTGAGATAGTATGGTTATGTTGATAAAGTTTTGGTAATGAATTCAAGTCATACCATGTAATGATTGTTTGTAAGTTGCTTATGTTAGTCATAAATTATGTCATTAAAAAATTTGCATGTAGGTGTTCATTTTGTTAGAAACCCTTATTGGTTATGCGGTGTCTTTGTTAGTTTGAAAGTCATATCTATTGTGGTAGGAAAGTGCTTAAGAGAAGTAGGTGTAGTAGAAATTTAAATGTGCGATTATGGCTATGTTGCGAGCGCAACAATACTCGCGAGCACAATAGAGGGCATCGTAGCATTGATTCTGCCAAATCATGCGCTGTCGTGAGAACGAGACATAGCCCGAGTGTGACATAAGCATTTTGTATGTTCTGTCACATGTGTGACTTGTGCAACGAGCATGACAGAAGGTATTGTCGGGGTTTCTCGCGAGCACGACGGTGTTCATGTGATAAATACTTGTTAATTTGTCCTATTTTGTGTGAATTATGGTATTTGGTCTATGAATGTCTATGCATATGGTAATGATAAATGTATCTATTCATGTGAATATTAAGTAGATTAATTGTTTAGCCTGTAATCGAGTCGTGGATAGGTAGGCATGCCTATAAGGGTTAGTGTTCGTAGCTGCCAGTGTTGGTACCCGTTTGATATCCAGTGTTAATGCCGTTTGGTAACCAATGAATTGAGATTTGCATATGTCCAGTGTTGATACTATTTTTCCCTAGTATTTAGTGATTGATACCCGAGTGGTATCCAGTGTTCCCATTATCCACTGCTGTATTGATTCAGACTATATTAAAATTGTTATGTCATTGACTGATTATAGTTCTGTGTTATATGTAATATTTGCCATAATATAGTAACAATTTAGAGTATATTGCGTCGTTAATATGTAGTGAGGTTAATGACTTAAAGAGTGTATTATTGAATACTTGACTTAACATTTAATTATAACATGTTTTATTATTTTATCTTAATTCGTGATTTCCTGTAGTAGACTTTGTTCTGTTTGAATTCCCACTGAGCCATAGCTTAGCACGGGTGTTTATCTCCCATGTAGGTTCATAGCTTGGAAGCTCGAGTTTTTGAGAGAAACATCTGCTAGCCACTAGGAGAAGTCTTTAAGCCTTCTAGTTAGGTTTAATCTTTTGTATTGCATAGATAATGTTTTATTTTGTATATCAAGAATATGTAAATGTACATTATAAATTTTGCACTTTTAAAATGTAAACTTTATTAGCTAATATTAATGATAATTTTTGACATGTGTTGTTTTAAGTTCACCTTATATTAGCTTCGATAATTATTGTTAATATGATATGAAAGAGTGAGTGTCCGTAGCACTCCTATATCCTCCTAAGGGGTATTTGTGGTGTTACAATTGTTGTTTATGCATTAAATAGAGTACCAACCAAATTGGTTACTCAATTGAGTCATGGTATAACAAGAAACTCATACTTTCACCTATGAAAGTGGGGTTGTTCTACTTATGTGAAGCGGATAATTCAGATAAGTTAGGTGCTAAATATAACAAAAGCTTATTTTTATGGTAACTAAAGGAAACTTTGGGATACTAAAATTACCATCATTTGGAACAAAAGGTGTTTGTTTCAAAGCATGTTGTCTTCTTAGAGAAAGAGTTCTTCTAAGAGGAGAAAATGGGAGTAAGATTGAACTCAATGAAGTTCAAGATCCATAAATTACAGATCTACTAATTGAGCCTAAGCCTATTATTCATGAAGATAAAATAATAGCATAACCTAATATTACACAGTTACCTAAGAGATCTACTAGGATATGTTATATTCTTAAGAGATATGGATTTTTCATAAATGAGAACAATAATGTAACTCTAGTAAAAGATAGTGAGATTACAAACTATGAAGAAGTTCTAAACAGTTAAGAATCTAAATTATGGTTAAAGGCCATGAGGTCTGAAATGGATTCTATGTATGAGAATGAAGTTTGGACGTTAATTCAACCACCTGAAGGGATAAAGCCCATTGGGTGCAAGTGAGCCTTCAGGAAGAAGATTGACATGAAGGGTAATGTGATTACCTACAAAACACACCTAATGGCAAAAGGTTATTGCCAAAGAACAGGCATTGATTATGATGAAACTTTCTCTTCTATTGTAATGCTTAAATCAATTAGGATTCTCCTAGCTATAGCCGCTCATTATGACTATGAGATATGGTAAATGAACGTAAAGAAAGCTTTCCTTAAAGGAAATCTATCTAAAGATGTGTACATGACATGGCTTGAGGGGTTTACATTTGAAGACGGTTGTAATGGCCTAAAAATCTCGGTAGTTATGAATAGTATTTTTCAAGTGTGAACAGCACCACCAGAGTAGAAAATATACCCAAAGGTGAGGAACATTTTATTTGACCATCGAAAAATACTAGTCACCATGAGTCCGATGGTAAAATTTGAAGTGAAAATGAAGTCAAATAAGCCTTTAAAATGCAAAAATGAGTGAAAAAAAAAAGAAATAAGATGAGTGATGGGCATCACTTAGTTGAGGGATGGGCGGCACTCCAACGTGACTCCAGAATTTGCATAGTAATCGGTTTGACCAAAAGTTTGACAGAATTTTAAAAATAGTTATGGACCTCCATATGGTAATAAAAAATTAATTTTATGGTGACACTGAAAATTGGGTTATCGGACTGATAAATATTTATCGGACCAGGAAACGGGCTCCGATTGACCTGAAAATTTTATGTAGGATAATTAATACATTTTAAGAATTACGAGATCACTTTTGGGACGATTTGAGCTTGGGAAATGAATGAAATAAATTAAGGTCAAGTAATGGGTAATTATGTACATTTGGGTTTAAAATTTGATTTGGCCCACTTGGTTGGACTTTACCTAACCCATTTAAAGGATATATATAAGACAGAAATATGAGAATTGCAGAATTATTTCTCCCTTTTTCTCCCCTAGCTTGGCAAAAACCCTCAGTTTTTCCCCTTTTACGATTTTCTTCAACTCTCTTCCATTAATCCCATAAAATCAAAGACTACCAATCAAGCTTCAGCCCCTCCTTCCATTGAAAATCATCTCTACAGTCCATTTGAAGTGAAATAAGTGGAAAAAAATGGGCAAAGAAGTATATGTGCCAAAATTGAGGTAAGTGAAATTGAGTTCTATAATTTGATTTAATGCTTCTGTGACGTGCGCCGAACCCCGTGGCCTCCCAAGGGCCCACTTTAGGGCGATCAGGATGGGATTCATTAAAGGTTTGTAAGGTATTTACAAGCTGCGTCTATTTTGGGCAACAATGAGGTTTCTTGGAGTCGCCACCCAATAGAACATTGGGACGGGTCGTCTAGCCTCGTCGAGCCTAAGACAGCGCATACATATCCATCTTGGGCTTGCCAGAGAGATTTTGGAGGTCTTAGCCTCTACCCCCTAGAGCCTCGGATTTGTATATTTAAGTCTTTTGGTGAGACTCAAGAGGTGTCTTAGAAGTCCTAGACCTCTCGCCTCTTGAGCCCCAAAGACCAGAGTGAGTTCGGGACTTCTCATTTATTTATACCTTGATCAATATTATAATTAAGTTTTGAATTCATTATTTCACCATCTTTCCACACGATGCATTTTAATTAACGGCACAATCATTCACGTCCAAAGCAGTAAAAGGAAGTAAAAATCAAAATGAGGCATTCAAAAATGTATTACAATAACACCAGGAGCAGAATACAACTCCCACTTGTAAAAGTACACCACATGCATAAAACGGGGTATTCATTAGAATGAGGACATTGGTCCTACCATGCATATTTTATTACAAAAAGTGATCTTTCATGAAGCGTCAATTTTATTGGCTAAAATGGGACATTGGTCCACAACTTCCGAGAAAATCCCAAAGTAAACTTTTAGAAATCTTTTGGCCTTTTTTCCTTTAATGATATTAAAACCATTTCCATAATAGCATGAATAAAAGATAAGGCTAAAGAAAGAACCCTAGTGGAAGTCCTCAGACTGATGCAACCCTCTCTCTCAGAATTCCAACTCCAAATGATCAGAAAATAACTCATAGGGATAAACACGCTAGCATAAAAAACGTGGATAAAAATAAAAATAAAAGAACGAGAAATTCTAACAGAAATAAGTTGGAAGATAAAATTAGAAACATGAGAGTTTGCCTAGGGACGGCCTCCTGTACTGTGCCAGCGGCCGTCCCTAGTACGGGGAAATAATTAGAAGAGAAAAACTTTCAATTATTTGTAAAAGATTATAAGTAGAATAATAAAAGATTAATGTAAATCAAATAAGATTATACAAATATTAGTCCAGAATGTTTACCCTCGGATTTTACCTTTTAGGCTGAATGTCGAATGATTCTGATTCCCGTATGCTTCCCAAGGATCAAGTAAAAATTAGAGAAAGAAGATTTATATTTTTCTTCCCTTGAAAATCCGATTGCAATTGAGTGTTTGAATTAACTGTATTGATGGAAACAAATGAATTTTGTTACCTCAAATTGGCTCAATTCGTAAGAAAAATTTGAGGGAATCAATTAATTGGCAGAAATTTTATAAATCTTGCAAATGAACGGAGATTTTATAAAATTTTTGAGTAAATTGCTCACAAAATCTTTTCTAAAAAATGATCTCTCAAAAAATTAATAAATTTTCCCAAAGAATTTTTCTTATAAAAAATAATCACTTTTCTTACTAAAATCTCAAAACTTCTAACCCCTAAAAATGGAATTTAATCCATTATTTATAAAGTTCTTTTTGGAGATAATTAGGATAATCATTAGTTTAAAATTTGAATTTTAAAAGGACTTTAAAATTCAACTTTTAACCAATTTTATCCAAGGATTGAAAGAGATCAGATTAGATTTAATCCAATCCGGCGTTATCCAATCAGTTAATGTACCGACGGGCATCCCTCCAACTACCGACGGGCATCCCTACTCTGCCACGTGTCCGTCCCTAACTACGGACGGGCCGTCTCCATTATACGTAGAGATGGGGATCACCGTAAGTAGAGACGGGCGTCCCTACACAGACGGGAATCCTGTCTGTGGAGCAAAACCTCCATTTTCAAGCTAAATTTTTCAAAATTCTTTAAAAACTTCACGCTATAGAAAAAGATTTTTAATCCTTGCAAAACTAAAAGACGAAAACCTCTGGACTTCACCCAGTTATCCGAAAATCAACGTTGATCTCATCATCGGGTAACTCTGACCTGGACTGCCTCAAGACCCGGTGTCTACAGTTACCCCCAATTTTGGGGAAACTAGTGCACTAGCGTCCAGATGAGCCAAAATTCAGAGAAGAAAGGAAAAAGACGCATACTCAAGGCAGTCCCACCTTTGTGTCGAGTCTGCTCTAGACTTACAAAACATGAGGGTTGCTCTCCTGAGCTGCACCAAGTCTACTCCAGACTTACAAAGCGCGGATGATGGCTCTCCTGGACTGCACCGAGTCTGCCCCAGACTTACAAAGCGCGAATCATTGCTCTCCTGAGCTGCACCGAGTCTACTCCAGACTTACAAGGCGCGAATCATTGCTCTCCTGAGCTGGACCGAGTCTACTCCAGACTTACAAGGCACGAATCATTGCTCTCCTGAGCTGCACCGAGTCTTCTCTAGACTTACAAAGTGCGAATCATTGCTCTCCTGAGCTGCACCGTGTCTTCTCCAGACTTTAAAAAGTGCGAATCATTGCTCTCCTGAGCTGCACCGAGTCTTCTCCAGACTTTAAAAAGTGCGAATCATTGCTCTCTTGAGCTACACCGAGTCTTCTCCAGACTTTAAAAAGTGCGAATCATTGCTCTCTTGAGCTTCACCGTGTCTTCTCCAGACTTACAAAGTGTGAATCATTGCTCTCCTGAGCTGCACGGAGTCTTCTCCAGACTTTAAAAAGTGTGAATCATTGCTCTCCTGAGCTGCACCGAGTCTTCTCCAGACTTTAAAAAGTGTGAATCATTGCTCTCCTGAGCTGCACCAAGTCTTCTCCAGACTTACAAAGTGTGAATCATTGCTCTCCTGAGCTACACCGAGTCTACTCAAAACTTGCAAGGTGCAGATCATTGCTCTCCAGAGCTGCACCGAGTCTTCTCCAGACTTACAAAGTGTGAATCATTGCTCTCCTGAGCTGCACCGAGTCTTCTCCAGACTTTACAAAGTGCGAAGTTGGCTCTTCCACTCGGGCATCCTCCTGGACTGTTCTTCTTCTTGGCTGAGTGTCATTCTAGACTGCTCTTCTGAGCGGGGTGTTCTTCTAAACTGTGTGTTTCAATTTGGCGGCTTCATCCTGCCCCCGAAGTACAATTATGATCTTTTGATCTCAAAGGACATGGTGTTTGAACTGTTTATTCTCCCTTTTGACTGTTGGTCAATTATGAATTGGTGTAAAACCACGTTCCTGTATTACAAGAGATTATCGTTAATCCTCTTACCAATTAATTTGGCTGTAGATTGGTGAACATTTTTCTTTTTATCACATGATTAATTATCCCTTTTTCTTTTTTCTTAAGAGAGTTAAATCACAAAGAAAATGCAAATTTAACAGGCTTACCATAAATGTTTTTCCACTAAAAAGTTAAATTTTGTATAATGTAACGTAAGCATGATAATATAAAATACAAAAATGATATCATGACTCCCTGAAGGGCTATAGTGGTGGATAGTCTGAAAGCTCCTCCTCCGGATCATCATCATCATCTGATATATGAACTGTTTGAGGCCAAGATGAAGAGGCAAAGGGTCCCGCATTTGGAGCAGATGGCTAACTGGGAGGGGCTGATGGTCCGACCCGCTAAGTAGCTGAAGCTCTGGCCTGTCTCTGGTATCTAGGAGGTACCGCCACTGGCACTGATAATGGCTATGCTCTCGCTGGATCCTGCTGCTGGAACTAGACCTGAGCAAACCCATCTAGGAATGGCTGTGCACACACTGTCATGAACTACAGCGTATCAGTGATGACCTAACTCTCTAAAAGCGTCACCTAGGCGAAGGGTCTGATCTGTGGAGGGGGTCCCCATACTCCTCAGCCTATCCTCAGTATGCTCCCTGAACTCCCGAAGAGACTGGGCAATGGGAGGTATGGCACCCTCCAGAACCTGAATCCTAAACCTGAGAGCCTCAACCGACTCATCCACGATCTGTAAGGATGCATCCATCCTCTGGGCTACCCCATCCTGGGAGGTCCTCATCTCCTGCCTCAGCTGAGCTACAAGCCTCTCCTGCTCCTGCCTCAAAAAGTCAATGAGCCTCCCTTGCTCCTGAATAATACTCTGCTGCTGATCCAGCCGCTCTAATATGACTCTATCTCGCTCCTTGAGGTGATTGAGAAGGGCCCTATCTCTCTCCTCCTACCTATGCTCGAAGGACGCGAAGGTAGAAGCCAGTAGTGCAGTAAAATCTGGCTGCGCTGGGATAGCCGATGATGAGGACGGAGGGGGAGCTGACTCTGGTGTCGGCTCTGGAGGTGGAGCTGTAGAAGTAGATGCCCCCGGATCCCCTACTCTATGATATGGACTGAACCTCTCATGGGCCCGGGGAGCAGTCCGATGTACTCTCGATGGCGGAGGTAGAGTGGGGCTCTGTACTCTCTGCCCTGAAGGAGCAGCGAATAGCTCATCCATGGTGAACTCGATCCCCATGTCAAAGGGAATACCCGGATGCTCCTCCTGGTGCTGCTGAGGCTCAGGAGGCTGGTGCTCCATTTGAGGCTGCTCCATATGAGGCTGCTCCATCTAAGGCTGCTCCTCCATCTGAGGCTGCTCCTCCACTGGCTCTAGCAAGGGCAAGATGAAT
This sequence comes from Excoecaria cochinchinensis, assembly GCA_947683425.1. Lineage (NCBI taxonomy): Eukaryota > Viridiplantae > Streptophyta > Magnoliopsida > Malpighiales > Euphorbiaceae > Excoecaria > Excoecaria cochinchinensis. Next base: position 6,890,788 of record CANTUQ010000020.1, read on the forward strand.
GCACATCTGGTCTCATGCATAGTACGAAGCCTATATGCCTCTGGCTAGCCCGGTATCGGTACTATCATAGCCATAGTGATAGCTGCCGGAGCATCCACATAAATACTCTCATCCAAAGCACGCCCCAGGATGTCTGGACGAACTCCCAAACTCAGAAGCAATCTTGTAATAACTCCCCCAACATACACTACAGGGGCTATCCCCCTAAATACCCTCACCAGGTTGACCAATATCTCATGGCTGATGTTAACTCTCTGGCCTGCCACCATGGCCCACAAGCTCTAAATCTCTGCGGCATTGAGAGATCCTGGGCTACCAGCTCATCCTAAATATGTGCTGGATAAGACTCTGTGAACATATCACAGGGCCTGTGATGAGAGTACCGTGCTCTTTGACGTATCATGATCATACGGCACTCCCGGCAAGGCGATAACTGCCCAATGCTGACGTCTAACTCACCTCTGAGGCGCTATGACATCCTACCCGAACGGAAGCCCCATGGCCTCTGTGAACCGCTGGCGGGTAATACTATAATGATGGCCCTCTATCCAAAACTGTATGACACCCACCTCTATGTCGGATCTCTGATATCCCCCATACTGTAACGTGGCAAGAAACTGCCGTACTATCTCCGAGTGAGTCTGGAAGGCTGGCGCCAAAAACTCCGTCCATCCCGCGCCTGCTATTAGAATGTCAACCTCATTCGCCATCCCCAGAGCCTCAAGGAATGGTCGGGAAATGAAACGGCTAGCTCGGAACCGCACCTGAGCCAGCGTCGTATATCTCTGTCTAGCCTCATCACTCATCCACCCCGAGGCCTGAGGCTCGGGCTCGTCGTGAGGAGCATATCGTCGCGGTGGCATCCTGCGAATGAGGTAAATAGTTAGCTAGGCATCATAGATATAAATGAAACTTTGCTTAGAAATTGAGGCAGCATTCTGACGGGAATGTGTCTAAACCAATAAGATAAATTATGGGCAGTACCCCAGCAAGGATGTGCCCAACCTTCTGCATAAAAAACAACAAAAAAAGAAGGACAGGCCTCAGGCCCCAAGCAATCATTGCAATGTATTTGCTACAAAATTTGGGCAGCACCTCGGCAAGGGTGTGTCCAACCTCCTGTATAAAAAAGAAGGACAGGCCTCAGGCCCCAAGAAATCATTGCAATATATTTGCTAAAAAAAATTTGCTTTGCTTCCTATTTCCTAGTATTGGTTCCAATGTGCATGCATTTTTGAAGCCATGTCTTATCTAAAAAAAACTCGGGAACAACTATACATTTATCACTAATTATTTTTAAACAATATATGTCAATCTATCTTGTGCCCATTAAAAGGAAAGAAAATGAAAAAAAAAAGAAAAAAAAATTGCATGCTATTTACTCTATGCTTCAAGTCATGCATTTTATTACTAAATAAATGATATTTCAATTAACTAACAAGGCTACTAATTATACTAATTCGAAAGAAGAGAGAAGAAGATTAAATTACATTACTTATGATAAAATAAAATAAAAATGATCAAAAGATGGAAGGATTTTACTAACCTGGAAGTTGAAACCCAAAGAAGAAGTAAAAGACTCACAACTGGTGCCAAAAATGAAAAGAAACCGCTGGAAACAAAAGGGAACAGCGTCGGTGCAAAGAAGAAGGGAAAGAAAGTGATAGCCCGTCGGTACCTGCGCCTTCATATTGAATTTAAGTACTGACGGGCTTTCTGTTCATGCCGCTACAGACGGGCATTCCGTCTGTCTATTCAAATTTCTCTTTTAACCCTCATTAATTACCTAATTAATGCGCGTGATATGCACGATGCAAAACCTGCCAAGTGGACAAGTACAGACGGGTTCACCATCTGATTATAGGGACGGGCTAGCCGTCGGTAAACAAAAATTATATAACCCAGCTTTTTTCTTGGATTTCGTGCCTCTTCCTTATTTTAGCTTCATAATAGGCTCTTTTCTCTAGTTTTTTCCTTTTTTCCTCCTTTATTCCCCTTAGCAACTGTGACTTTAGCTATTGGGCCATAAATCCTCCTTTTCTTTCCAAAGTGCACCGTATCTTAGACGATGCTCAAATTTGGGAACACAGCACTCTTACCCCCCTTTCTGGACTGAGGTTTTTACGAAGAGTCAAGATAGACTATAACCTTCTTTTGGCTGCGACCCACTTCTGGGATCCTCATTTTCATGTTTTTAGGTTCACCTATCAGGAAATATGCCCCATACCTGAAGAACTTGCTGCTATCATCGGGAGTTGGTATCCTCCTGCTGCTTTGCCCTGCGTACCTCGCTGTGGTTTGATCCAAAACTAGGATATTGCTCTGTCCTTAAGTATAGCTCCTTCTGATGCTGCTCGTTTAGTTCCTTAGGGCCCAGTATTTGCTTTGGAACCTCTGATTGAAGCAATGGATGAATTCTCCAACATTCCCTCATATAGCGTAAGTGTCCTCTTCCTTTTTTGCCTGATGAAGTATCTAATCGTGACCTCAGAGGAACTGCTCGGAGATCCCCGTTTGTTTGGAATTCTGGACGACTTTCATCGCGGGCTGACCCCTTTCCCTCTCATTCTGGCTGAGACTATCTTGGGTTTGGACTCTGTTCGTGTCGGGCCTACCACTTCATTCTCTGGAAGTCCCTTATTACTTCAGGTACGTCATTATTTTAAAAGGTAGTGTGTCCCTTGTGAATTTTCACACCAGCTTTTCTTAGCGGAAAGTGCGTCCTTTCGGATTTTCACACAACCCTATGCCTAATTTTTGCCTGAAGTAAATCCAACTTAATCCAGCGGCCTTTTTTTTCAGGAGAAATTGAAGCTTTTATCAGAGCCACCTCCTAGAGTCATTAATCAATACTTTGCGAAGTGTTTTCTTCCTCGCCGGCGTCTATACTTACCTGGGACCCCTGACGAGGTATTACCAAATTCAGTGAGATATCAGATGAGGATATTAGCTTCACGCACGCTTGGCTTCCCTTGTCCAGTGCTATTATTGATGGGTCTTCAGGATGCGTTCCCCTATGTGGGCTTCGCGAGGCAACTTTCTACATTACGGCCCGTTGCTCCCGTTAACTTGGGATGACTCAGGATGTGGTGAGACTTCCTCTATCCTTTCGAGGTGGAGTCCTTTCTGCGGCTTTTGCTTCCCGCTATCATGAGCTCTGGGGTCGACTTCCACTAAAAACTATCATACCTCCCTTCGGGAATCACTCTGTCACTTCCACCAGCGCGTACAAAAGTTGGATACTTAGCCCATCATCTGACAACCGAACTCGGCGACTGAGGCATTTAGCTAGCAAGGGTAGTAGTAGGGCATAGTTTAGTTTTACATGTATTTTGAGCAATATGTTTCTTTTTAAAGCAGAATTAGACAATGATATAAATGAATAAATCAAGTCTTATTTTATTTCACAAAATTGTGTACATTTTAGTACGATTTCAAAAATACATGATCATTTTGGTATCGATTCAATTATGCATGACTTCATGGAACCAAATCTTGATAGCGCCTAACTCCTGTCTCCAATCAGCCCTCTCGGATTTTCATGATTGGATATTTTCTCTCATGCCTCTAATTTTTGCCCAGGATGCCTTTTTTCAGTTTTCACCCTGACAAGGCGCCCAATTTTAGCAAGGCCGCCTTTTTTCGGTTTTCGACCCGCAGGCCCTTCATTCTCTTCTTTTGACTTTGTGGCCTTTAGCCATGGAACCTTTTGAGTCTATCAATATTGATCGGTTCTTTGAATTCATTGCCATCACTATCCGACAAAATTGCAGCTCCTTTTGACAACAGCTTCTTGAGGATGAATGGTCCTTCCCAGGTTGGTCTAAACTTTCCTCTGATATCCGGTACCCCTGGTCTCATCTATTTGAACACTAAATCTCCCTCCTTCAGCGAATGCTTTTTCACCTTCCTCCCGAATGATCTGGCCAGCCTCTTCTGATAGATCTGATTATGATAGTAAGCTTTCAGCCTACCCTTATCCAATAAATTCAAATGCTGTAACCTCTGTTGTGCCCATTCGGTCTCTGGAATCTGGGCTTCCCTGACTACTCTCAGCGATTTGAGCTCTACCTCGACTGGCAATACTGCTTCTGTCCCATAAACCAGAGATTATGGCGTAGCGCCCGTAGATGTCGTTACCGTCGTTCTCTAACCCCACAGAGCAAAAGGTAGCTTCTCCGCCCAGTCTTTGTAGGTTTGGACCATCTTGGCTAGGACTTTCTTCACATTCTTATTGGCAGCCTCTACTGCCCCGTTAGCTTGTGGTCGATAGGGAGAGGATTTACGGTGCTCGATTCCGTACTTCTCAAGAAGTTTCCTGGTCTCCCCCATGAACTGCACCCCATTATCCGACACTACGTGATGTGGGAGTCCGTATCTGCAAATCAGATTCCTTTCAATGAACGTGGCCATATCTTTTACGTCAATCTTCTTGAAGGACTCCGCTTCTACCCATTTTGTAAAATAGTCAATTGCGACTATTATGTATCTATGCCCATTAGAGGCCGTAGGGCAGATTTCTCCAATAATGTCTATTTCCCAAGCAACGAATGGCCAAGGTGATGTTAGGTTATGTAGCTTTGACACTGGCAAGTGTCTTAAATCTGCGTACTGCTGGAATAGCTGGCACTGCTTAACATATTTTGAGCAATCGTTATCTATCGTAAGCCAGTAGAAGCCTTGCCTCATGATCTTCTTGGCCAATGTCAGCCCGTTCATATGGGCTCCGCATATTCCAGCGTGTGTTTCTTCCATTACCCTCTTGGCCTCTTTTTCATCCAAACACCTCAATTGGATACCATCAGCTTGCCGTTTGTACAACATCCCATTTATGCAGATGAACTGAGTAGACAACTTGCGAATCATTCTCTGATCCTTTTCGGTAGCCCCCTCTGCAAATGTCGCATTCTCTAGATAGTTCATAATGTCAAAATACCATGGCTTCCCATCTGCCACTTCTACCTCCATAACTGATTTGGATTCGAAGCTAGGTCTTTCGGAGCTATAGATCAAAATTGGCTTCATTACCACTCCTTCAGGGTTGTCCCACATTGATACTAACGTGGCGAGCGCATCGGCTAATTGATTCTCATCCCTTGGAACAAAATGGAATGTACATACTTCAAACCGACTACTTAGGCCCCTCAAATGTTGGATATATGGCATTAGCCTCTCTTCTTTCACGGCCCATTCACCTCGAATTTGATTGACCACCAGGGAGGAATCACCAAGCACTTCCACATTCTTTGCTTCTAAGGCTATTAAGGCCTCCAATCCAAAAATACAAGCTTCATACTCAGCCTCGTTATTGGTAGCCTTGAATCTCAACTTCTTCGCCAAGGGAAGCTTCTCATCGTCCGGAGTCGTCAAAATGGCTCCTACTCCTGCCCCCTTGCTGTTTACGGCTCCATCAAAGTGCAATTGCCAACCTTAAACTTTGATGGCTGCCACTTCCTCATCTGGAAAGTTAAACTCGTACGAGTCTCCTTAAATCGGGTGTTCTGCTAGAAACTCAGCCACTGCATGTCCCTTGATGGTCTTCCGAGTAACATACTCTATATCGAATTCTTGTAGCAACAATAACCACCTTCCCATTTTCCCAAGTAAAGATGGAGCTTCTTGCAAGTATCTCAGGGGATTCTGCTTCGCGACTGCCTGTACCTTGTAGTCATGAAAGTAATGTCGTAATTTCTTATAAGCCCAGATTACTGCAAGGCAAATCTTTTCTACTTCTGTGTATTTGACCTCATAGGCCAAGAATTTCTTGCTGAGGTAGTAGACAGCAAATTCCACTCCAAATTTGTCCTCTTGGGCCATCATAGCGCCTACAGAGCTGTCCTCTATGGCCAGGTATAGGATCAGTGGTTTGACAGGCCGTGGCGGTCTCAGTACCGGTGGATTCAGCAGGTATTCTTTGACAGCGTCAAAAGCCTTCTGACAACTCTCGTTCCATACTATTGGTTGGTCTTTTCTGAGTAGTTTGAAGACCGGTTCACAGATCAAAGTAAGCTTGGCAATAAACCTACTGATATATTGCAACCTTCCCAGAAAGCTTCTCACATCCTTCTCCTTCTGTGGTATCGGCATTTCCCTTATAGCCTTAACCTTATCCGGGTCAATCTCAATTCCCCTTTGACTAACTATGTGTCCTAGGAGCTTCCCTGAGGTAACACCAAAAATACACTTCTTAGGGTTTAACCGCAGGTTGTACTTGCTTATCCTCTGAAAGAACTTTTCTAGGGCTTCAAAATGACCTTCTCTAGTGACTGACTTGATCATCATATCGTCCACGTACACCTCCACTTCTTTATGGATCAGGTCATCCAATATCTTTGTGGCCCTCCTCTGATAAGTGGCTCCCGCATTTTTCAAGCCAAAAGGCATTACCCGATAAGCATAGGTCCCCCATTCTGTGATGAAAGCCTTCTTAATTCGATCAATTATTTTATTGAGAATCTGATTGTAACTCGCATAACCATCTCCAAAGCTATACATCTCGCAAGCAGCGGCGCTATCTATCAGCATGTCTATATGAGGCAATGGGAAATCATCCTTTGGATAGGCCTTATTCAAATTCCGATAATCCACGCATACCCTTACTTTGCCATTCTTTTTGGCTATAGGGACAACATTGGCCAACCAAGTTGGATATTGCACCTCAACTAGAAACTTGGCTTTGATTTGCTGGCGAATCTCCTCTTTCACTTTCTCTGCCCATTCTAGCCTAAGCCTTCTCAATTTCTGTTTAATGGGTTTATGGTCTGGATAGGTGGGAATGGCGTGCTCTACAATTTCCCAATCGATTCCAGGCATATCTTCGTAGGTCCAGGCAAAGACTTTTTCATATTTTTTTAAGATTCTCTCTAATTTTTCTCGCTCTTTAGGAGTTATATTTGATGCTACCAAAATTTCTTTTGGGTTTTCTATGGTTCCAAGATTAAATGGAGTAGCATCAGTTGAATCAATATCAAATATGGATGGATGATTATGATCATGCATAGTGAAATCGTCAGAAACATCGCACAAGTAAGCCAAATCATTAAATTTATTAATAAGATTGAAATTGTCATTAACATCATTGAAAAGTTCTGGAGCAAAAAGAAAATCTAAACTATTTTCCTCTTCCTCCTCTGCTGGCGTATCTGCCACGGTTGACGATCCTGCATCACTTTGGCTCTTCAGGGGATCCCCAGTCAACTCCTGCATAGTTTCGTCCACCTTCGCTTTCCCTTTCAGCTGGGCGGCTACCATTTTCTCAGTCATCACTTCTTCAGGCATCTCACGGTCCCAAATCGTCTTACTGGTCACGATTTCCTCATCCCAAAAGCCCTCTGCTGGCTTGATCAATCCAATGTCCCAGTCATAGACATCATTGAAAACCTTGAACCCTGGCACAATTCTTCCATTCAGCCACTGAGGTTCCTCTTCCACTATATAGGCACATGCTGTATTTGTTGGCACAAAAGTTTTCCAGATATGAGGAATTTCGATTTTTGACTTCTCACCCTTCCCTACCACACCTGTGTATCCTAGGCCCCTTCTGTCCTTTTGGCCCTTGGTGGTAACCGCTGTTGGTATCCCCTGAGAATTCTTGCCCAATCCTGCACCGGGGAGGAATGACATCTTTTTCATCATATTCAACACCTGGGGGCTTTCTTCCTTCTGCTCTTCTTCACCTATCATGGCAACATGAAACCCACTAAACGGCTGCCTAGCTATCTCCAGTACTGAAACCTGATTCTCCCGTGCAGCCTTTATACTCACAATCTGGCCTTCGTGAGGTATCTTTACCATTTGGTGCAGTGTAGAGGGGACTCCTCCCAACTTATGAAACCATGGTCTGCCTAGCAAAGCTGAGAAATTGGCGGGTATAGGCAGCACCACAAACTCCACTTCTGACTCTGCCAGTCCTGTCTTCACCACTGCTGTGAATGTCCCCGAAGCCTGCCTACGTGAGTTGTCATATGCCGTGATGGTAAGATCAGATTTTGCCAACATATCCTCCGTTACCCCAAAAGCTGCCATTGCTACCTGTGGGCACACATTTATCGAAGAACCATCATCTACCATTATGCAGGCGGTATACTTCTGGTTAATCTGCTCCCTTATATACAGAGGGCGATTATGATTGCGGCCTTCCGCCGGCAAATCAGCACTGGTGAAAACAACATTTTCCCCGGATCCTCCTTTCACTACATCCAAAAGTTCCGTAGGCTAGATGGTTGTAGCCACAGTTGCCACGCACAAAGCTTCTACCACCTTCTGTCTATGTGATGGCGACTATCTCAGAAGATCCCATATTGAAATCTGAGCCGGCGTCTTTTTTAGTTGTTTAACAATTGAATCTTCTTCCGGCTCCTTTCCCCTTCTACCCTCAACCGGCTCTTGGGACTTCTCAACTTCCGGGGCTACCCTTCCACTCCGGGTCACGGCTCCCACTTCCCTCCTCTTTGGCTCTTCTCCTTCTTCCTCCGAACCACATAGGTCGGCCAATACTTCCGAATCATCATTTTCAGTTCCACTATCATCAGTGGACCAGCAATCGATCACTGCAGCGGGAAGCCCTTCTTCACTCCCCTCATAGAGGTTTGTGACAGCAGTGTGGATATCGTTGCCGTATAACTCCTTCAACACAAAGTTCTCGGGCAAACTGGACCCGATCATATTCACTGGCGGAGGCATATTATTGTACCCAGCTTTCTGTTGACCCCCTCTCTTCTCCGGGTCTGTAATCTGCTTTGAGTCATTCAGATCTTGAATCGCGTGCCTCCAAGTCTTACAGTTATCAGTTATATGCCCAGTGTGCTGGTATATGCACAATACTCTTCATTCCTATGTCCTGGCATGCCTTGGGTTTTGGCAGGTTTGGGTGGCATAGGTTGCAACTTACCCTCTTTCACCAATCTCCGCAATACCCATGACAAAGACCTTCCAAGATTAGAAAAATGCCTCGGGGTAGCATTTGCAGCTGACACCTCAACAGTCTTCCTTGTACCACTAGCGGTACCTGCTGGTCTACTGGCCCCCTGGCTAGTGCTACCCCTCCTGGGATAGTTCTCATTATCTGCTTTCCTAACAAGATACTCTCCCTCGGCCTCAATGGCGATGTCCTTCAGCGACTCCCAATCCTTTAGTCCTTTCATTCTTAATCCCTCTCTCAAATACGGGCTTGCATTTTTAATGAATAGCCGCATTTGATCCTGAGTATCTGGTTTCCTCTTCATTTCCATCACCCAATTCCTCCACCGGGTTAAATACTCGTGGAAGGACTCACCCCCCTTCTGCTATAACAACTCCAGGTCCTTCAAGGTTACCTCCATCCTTGTACTACAGTCGTATTGCCTCAAAAACTCCTCTGTCAATAGATCCCAGTATTCTTTAGTTCGGCGATCGAGCCCGTGGTACCAATCCACTGCCGGGCCCGTCAAGCTCAAGCAAAAGTACTCAATCTTCTATTTTTTCGTCAAAGTGGTGCCTTTCATCACCAGCGAGTACTGCTTTATATATGCTAGGGGATCAGAAGTACCGTCAAACTTCGGCACATCCGGCATTTTAAAGTTCATGGGGACTAGATCCTCTCCTTCTAACTCCTTATCCTCAGGGTTCACTCCTCGGCCCTTTGTCAACATTCTCGTCATAGCTTCAAATTTCTCTTCCATCTTCCTCCAGATGGCCTCTTCAATTTGAAGGGCTTTCCCTTTCTCAGACATATGTTCCTCGTATTCTTCATCTTCCCAATCATCATCCAACCTAGTGACAGGTCTTCCCCTCTGTGCCCCCGAAGTAGTAGCTCTTAGGTTCACGAGTGGCGAGCGAGTTTCCTCTTGTGGGTCCTCTCTGACCTCCTCCCTTTCATTATTTCTCATAGGAGGAGGTTGTGGGTTCTGCGGGGCCGCTTGCTGACCCATTGCGGCTATCACTGCCATCATCCGACTCTCAAATTCTTCCAACCTTCGGCCTACTTCCTCTGCTATCATTGCTCTGGTGGCCTCTGCCCCTCTCGGTGAGTTTGCCATTTCTTCAGGTACAGAAAACTGATCTGAAGTAGCATAACTAGTTTCAGAAGAAGTGTCCGGATACTCTACCCTTTCCGGTAACTCAAAGAATGGATTTCTGCGTAGGCGCCCCCGAGACCCTCTTGTCCATCTAGGCGAATCTATGATGACTCAAAAGCACAAGGGGTCAGGATGATGCATGACTGTGCTAAAAATGCATGATCGTGCTATACAACACTCATAAGCCACATAAAAGCACATAGGTCCTTCCAACCTTATTACTCCCGCACACGAGGTCATAGTCTCTTTCCTAGGTGGGATTGGCCCATGGGTCATCTGGGGACCCGATGAACACGTATGGTGCACGATGATAATCCAGCAGCATAACCTCTCCTAACTAATGCGCAATCGGATAGGTTATGTGTAACACCCCCATCGCCACCCCCGTTGGAAGGACGCCGACAGGTGCGCTACCCGATGCTCACTCACACATATATGCACATACACGATGCGAAAACATACATTCATACATAACATACATACAAAAATACGGATTAATTAAAAACTTGACTTAACATGCGTGCACAGACTGATCATGCAATAACTCACACACAAGCAGGCACTAAGCGGAAGCATAAAGCGAATGATAAAACAAAGGAATAACTTAACATAAAAACATACTAACGTTTACAATCCCAAAAGAAATCTTAAGATTCTTACATATAATATTACATATACAATAATACAGAAATACAAAAATAACGGAAGTACAGAAGCTGATAAAATACAGAACTTCTAACTCCTACGTGGCCGACCTTGCAGAAGCGTAACTCGAACAGAACCAAACCTGCCACCTGCACGGAAAGGAAATCCATGCTAAGCGATAAACGCTTAGTGGGGAGAACACACAAGAGTATGGACAACCATTCACAATGGTCGCCAAGGCATAACACATTCACAATGGCAAATGCAGCAATCAGAATACATATATAATCAGGCTTGCATAGTAAGGCATTAATCCGAAAACTCATAACTATAACCATATGCTTATATCAATAATAGGCCAAAACAGACATAATACAATACACGATACAAGTATCATCATGCAGAGCCACATACAGTATCACATGCATAAATCTACAATGGTATCAAATATCAGTACCTTACCGTGCGAAGTCATATGAGATTTACACATATAATAGTCATAACCAAGTACCCATGCATGAACTGACAACCCAATCCAAAACGACACAATTACCATATGATAATGCACCCAACTGTCATGTTGATAATACTAGCTATCTAACATACCTTAACATGCCATACACACACTAGTCCAAATCCAAGGGATGACATCCAAAGCACCACATAACCGCTGCACAACTCTAATATATGAAATATCATGTTGAAAACACTCTAATAGCGGAGACGGAAGACATAATCACATAACATCACATTCATATCATCACCAAGCAGAAAGTACAGTTAAATCCTACATACTTACAGCCACAACTGCTTCGGTTCAGATGCTTATATACATAACAAAACCATGCTTGAGTCACATACATAAATACATTAGTCGATTCACATTCAAAGCATTCTGAAACTTAAAACACATCATATGACAAGTGCGGATAATGGTGTCAGATATAAAATCATGCTTGCAATATAAAAACATATATTCCGAAGTTCAAATATACGATCATATATTTATAAACTGATTTCTCAAATCATTACCGTGCTCATTCGAATATCACATTCTCATAGACATTTCGAAGCAAAGCGAAACAACAAGGTACCTGCTGACTCACAATAGTGGATAACGAGTGAACTGATTAGTACCTTACGGGTAAAACTCGGCCAAAGGGTACCTTATGGGTACGAATCGAAAACCATTTGATTTTGTCACAATAGAAACATTTTACTGAGGGGGATCTTAACAATATCTAAACACATTAAAAAGGATCGCGAAGATCCGCACATATAAAGGGTTCGCGAGGAACCAAACGGGGGACCTGATCAGGGTCCAAACGTCCAAAGGGCTGCAGCTAACGGGACTCTATTAGGCATGCCTAACTATCTACTAGACTGACTCTCGCAGGTCATGTATAAAACAATTCACATTTCGAATCGTACAACGCATAAATATATATACATCATGCATAAACCAGAGTACGATAGACATATCAATATGCTCATAAAGTCGGTCATATATATATCATACAATTCCTATTGCAAAACATAAAACAGTCAACACACTTTAACATTAAACAATATTCTAAAGCATGTCAAAATCAGGTATAGAAGCACTACCATGCCAATGATTATCAATACAAAATCCTAATCATGTGTTATGTGAGGATAACTAAGTATAAATCATGCATAATCCAAAATTACATTTAAGCATAACACATTGAGTTCAAACGCCAAAGCATAATAATGCATTCAGACATTAACCATATTATTCAACTAAATTTGGCATAGCATACTATCAATCATACCTCATACAATTCATATTCTGAAGCATGCAATACTTCAATCAATGATAATTTAGCACTACTCAATATACTAAAGCATATCAGGAACACATGTGGAATCATATTATGCCAAAGATGAATAACGCATAATCTTAATCATGGCAGAATTATTCTTAGAGGAGGATCTAATCAAGGACATGCATAACATATTGCTAATCACAAATAAACCATTCATATAAACAAGTTAATATAGCACACAGTAGGGGGAAAAGCCATAAAAGCATTTCAAAGTCATTTTATAAGAAAACTAGTCACTTGGGGAACACAGCAAAACAGAAAGGCCAAATAAGAGCATATAAAAGTATGACATGAATCATACAGCAGTATAAGTCCATACAAGTCCATACAGAAGAAATATGATATTCATTTTGGTTGAAACTGGGCTAATTCGGAAAATGGGGCTGAAGGGAGGTCGGTCACGAGCCATGTCACGACTCGTGACTGGCCTCACAGGAGGGTCACGAGTCGTGACTCTATGTTACACCTCGTGACATGCAAGGAAGTAATGGGACGTGACTCTAAGTCATGCCTCGTGACATGCAAGAGAGTCACGAGCCGTGACTCTAAGTCACGAGTCGTGACATGCCTCATACAGGGCAATCACGCTTCGCGACTGGGAGTCACGCCTCGCGACTGCTTCCAGCCCGCCGAGAAGTCATGCGTCGTGACTGGGAGACAGAGTCACGTGCCTTGACTGAGAGTCACGACTCGTGACTTGTCTCTCTCAGGGAAGTCACGAAGCATGCTGGAAACGGAAATTCCACAAAGATCGCGATTTGTCGTTCCCAGCATGCCCAGAATTCAAAGAACTCGACAAAAACCATTTCAATTTGATTCAAAACAATACCATTCTCATCTTACCTTCCAATCGATGTCCCATACAGCATAAACAAGATAATTGCAACTTAATTCAACAATCAAAACAACCAAAATCATGCATAACCACATTCAATTCCCTCAAGAACATAAACCCTAAAAATTACAGTAAGTTCAAAACCTACACTCAGTACCTTCAATTCAATCCTTAACATGCATTACTAACACACCTACTCATATAAATCATGCATATACACATTCCAAAACACACCAAATTCCAGAAATTAAACCATGCAACACATTTACAACCTAAGTGAGAAATAGGGCAGAGACATTCAAAAATCCACAAACTGAAATTGAAGAACACAGAGCTCCCAAACCTGGAAAATGCAACTTCAATCCTCTCTTTAGAAGCCCACCATATCTTTCCCTTTGTCCTTCTTGCAATCCAAAGCTTGCACAAACAAGAAATCCACAAAATCTTAGTCCAAACCCTAACTGAAGCAAAACCAGTAGAAGGAAAAGAAGAAGAAGGACAGAACGCAGGAACCCTTAAACCCAAACTTACCTCTTCAATCAAAACACACTCCAAGCCAAACACAACTCCCAGCCAAAGAGAACGAAAGGAAAAGCAGAGAAAGGAGAAGAGAAGAGGAAGAGGAAGCGTGAGAGGAGAGAACGGGAATGCTAAAATCTGTATTCCCTCTCTCTTCCTCTTACTTCTTCTTTTTCTTCTTTCAATGCCCACCTAACAATGCCACATGGCAACTCCTAATTGGACCACAAAATCCACTTAGACTTTTCAAACCAAGGCACCATACACTCACATGCACCCAATCCTTCCTTTAATTAAATATCTCATGCCAAGGTACCAAACTCACACTTCACTAGATCAATGCCACAACCAAAACACCCTACAACCGTATACCACAAGCACACTCTAACATTTCTCTTCTTAACATACTTAATTAATTATTTGCCATTAAATCCTTATTATCCAAATTTCTCATGCACAAATTACTGAAATACCCTTGCATTCCAGACTTAGCATACACATTCTGACCAGGGCTATTTTGGTGTGTGACAACTCTTCCCTCCTAAAAGAATTTCATCCTCGAAATTCACGGCGAAACACTTACATCCAAACAACCCAAACAAACAAAACTTACTTAGACAAAAGCTTGCAATGTAACTTACCAGAAGAATCTGCGGTCTCCTTCGAATCCTTGCTAGACGCTACAAACTCTGTGGGCGCTCGAGAAGATCTGAGTAAATCCTCCACATCCTTTCTAGCTTGCCCAACTAGGCTCTCACTCATCTTCTTAGGACAATCAATTATCTGATGTTCCATACTGCCACACCTGAAACAAGCACCTGAGAGCTTCTGACATGGGCCCCGATGTCGCTTCTTGCAGTGCTGGCATATAGGCGGTAGCCACTTCTTCCTACTCTTGTCCCCATATTTCTTCTGACATTATTGACACATCGATGCCCCTCGAACCCTTTTTCCTGCTGGCACTTCACTAACCAATCCTTTTCTCTTCTGAGGTACATTCTGAACAAATTCTTGAGAAGTTCGAGGAGCAGTCAATCTATCCAAAATCCGAATCAACCCTTGCACTAGAGCCCTATCCTCCGAAACACGACAAGAATCTTCAACTAGAAGACGCTCGAAAACATTCTGATCAGTACTACCTCGGTTCACACCTTCCGTTGTCTCACCCACATTCTCACTAGGATCAAACTCCATCTAGACACGACACAAAACAAGACGCATCTGCATTAGGCCACGACACAAAACCGACTCTCATGCAAAGACTCAACACATAACAAACAACACACCTAGAATCATTAAACCTGGGCTCTGATACCACTAACTGTAACACCCCCATCGCCGCCCCCGTTGGAAGGATGCCGACGGGTGCGCTACCCGATGCTCACTCACACAGATATGCACATGCATGATGCGGAAACATACATTCATACATAACATACATACGAAAATACGAATTAATTAAAAACTTGACTTAACATGCGCGCACAGACTGATCATTCAATAACTCACACACACGCAGGCACTAAGCGGAAGCATAAAGCGAATGATAAAACAAAGGAATAACTTAACATAAAAACATACTAACGTTTACAATCCCAAAAGAAATCTCAAGATTCTTACATATAATATTACATATACAATAATACAGAAATACAAAAATAACTGAAGTACATAAGCTGACAAAATACAGAACTTCTAACTCCTACGTGGCCGACCTTGCAGAAGCGCAACTCGAACAGAACCAAACCTGCCACCTGCACGGAAAGGAAATCCGTGCTAAGCGATAAACGCTTAGTGGGGAGAACACACAAGAGTATGGATGGCCATTCACAATGGTCGCCAAGGCATAACACATTCACAATGGCAAATGCAGCAATCAAAATACATATATAATCAGGCTTGCATAGTAAGGCATTAATCCGAAAACTCATAACCATAACCATATGCTTATATCAAGAATAGGCCAAAACAGACATAATACAATACACGATACAAGTATCATCATGCAGAGCCACATACAGTATCACATGCATAAATCTACAATGGTATCAAATATCATTACCTTACCGTGCGAAGTCACATGAGATTTACACATACAATAGTCATAACCAAGTACCCATGCATGAACTGACAACCCAATCCAAAACGACACAATTACCACATGATAACTCACCCAACTGTCATGTTGAGAATACTAGCTATCTAACATACCTTGACATGCCATACACACACTAGTCAAAATCCAAGGGATGACATCTAAAGCACCACATAACCGCTGCACAACTCTAATATATGAAATATCATGCCGAAAACACTTTAATAGCGGAGACGAAAGACATAATCACATAACATCACATTCATATCATCACCAAGCAGAAAGTACAGTTAAATCCTATATACTTACAGCCACAACTGCTTCGGTTCACATGCTTATATACATAACAAAACCATGCTTGAGTCACATACATAAATACATTAGTCGATTCACATTCAAAGCATTCTGAAACTTAAAACACATCATATGATAAGTGCGGATAATGGTGTCAGATATAAAATCATGCTTGCAATATAAAAACATATATTCCGAAGTTCAAATATACGATCATATACTTATAAACTGATTTCTCAAATCATTACCGTGCTCATTCGGATATCACATTCTCATAGACATTTCGAAGTAAAGCAAAACAACAAGGCACCTGCTGACTCACAAAAGTGGATAACGAGTGAACTGATTAGTACCTTACGGGTACAAGTCGGCCAAAGGGTACCTTACGGGTACGAATTGAAAACCATTTTATTTTGTCACAATAGAAACATTTTACTGAGGGGGATCTTAACAAGATCTAAACACATTAAAAAGGATCGCAAAGATCCGCACATATAAAGGGTTCGCGAGGAACCAAACGGGGAACCTGATCAAGGTCCAAACGTCCAAAGGGCTGCAGCTAACAGGACTCTATTAGGCATGCCTAACTGTCCACTAGACTGACTCTCGCAGGTCATGCATAAAATAATTCACATTTCGAATCGTACAACGCATAAATATATATACATCATGCATAAACCAGAGTACGATAGACATATCAATATGCTCATAATGTCGGTCATATATATCATACAATTCCTATTGCAAAACATAAAACAGTCAACACACTTTAACATTAAACAATATTCTAAAGCATGTCAAAATCAGGTATAGAAGCACTACCATGCCAATGATTATCAATACAAAATCCTAATCATGCGTTAGGTGAGGATAACTAAGTATAAATCATGCATAATCCAAAATTACATTTAAGCATCACACATTGAGTTCAAAGGCTAAAGCATAATAATGCATTCAGACATTAACCATATTATTCAACTAAATTTGGCATAGCATACTATCAATCATACCTCATACAATTCATATTCTGAAGCATGCAATACTTCAATCAATCACAATTTAGCACTACTCAATATACTAAAGCATATCAGGAACACATGTGGAATCATATTATGCCAAAGATGAATAACACATAATCTTAATCGTGGAATGATACAACATACTCTTAAGCATGGCAGAAATATTCTTAGAGGAGGATATAATCAAGGACATGCATAACATATTGCTAATCACAAATAAACCATTCATATAAACAAGTTAATATAGCACACAGTAGGGGAAAAAGCCATAAAAGCATTTCAAAGTCATTTTATAAGAAAACTAGTCACTTGGGGAACACGGCAAAATAGAAAGGCCAAATAAGAGCATATAAAAGTATGACATGAATCATACAGTAGTATAAGTCCATACAAGTCCATACAGAAGAAATAGGATATTCATTTTGATTAAAACTGGGCTAATTCGAAAAATGGGGCTGAAGGGAGGTCGGTCACGAGCCATATCACGACTCGTGACTGGCCTCACAGGAGGGTCACGAGTCATGACTCTATATCACGCCTCGTGATATGCAAGGGAGTCACGGGGCGTGACTCTAAGTCACGCCTTGTGACATGCAAGAGAGTCACGAGCCGTGACTCTAAGTCACGAGTCGTGACTTGCCTCATACAGGGCAATCACGCTTCGCGACTGGGAGTCACGCCTCACGACTGCTTCCAGCCCGTCGAGAAGTCAGGCATCGTGACTGGGAGACAGAGTCATGTGCCGTGACTGAGAGTCATGACTCATGACTTGTCTCTCTCAGGGAAGTCACGACACACGCTTGAAACGGAAATTCCACAAAGATCGCGATTTCCCGTTCCCAGCATGCCCAGAATTCAAAGAACTCGACAAAAACCATTTCAATTTGATTCAAAACAATACCAATCTCATCTTACCTTCCAATTGATGTCCCATACAGCATAAACAAGATAATTGCAACTTAATTCAACAATCAAAACAACCAAAATCTTGCATAAACACATTCAATTCCCTCAAGAACATAAACCCTAAAAATTACAGTAAGTTCAAAACCCAAACTCAGTACCTTCAATTCAATCCTTAACATGCTTTACTAACACATCTACTCACATAAATCATGCATATACACATTCCAAAACACACCAAATTCCAGAAATTAAACCATGCAACACATTTACAACCTAAGTGAGAAATAGGGCAGAGACATTCAAAAATCCACAAACTGAAATTGAAGAACACAGAGCTCCCAAACCTAGAAAATGCAACTTCAATCCTCTCTTTAGAAGCCCACCATATCTTTCCCTTTGTCCTTCTTGTAATCCAAAGCTTGCACAAACAAGAAATCCACAAAATCTTAGTCCAAACCCTAACTGAAGCAAAACCAATAGAAGAAAAAGAAGAAGAAGGACAGAACGCAGGAACCCTTAAACCCAAACTTACCTCTTCAATCAAAACACACTCCAAGCCAAACACAACTCCCAGCCAAAGAGAACGAAAGGAAAAGCAGAGAAAGGAGAAGAGAAGAGGAAGAGGAAGCGTGAGAGGAGAGTACGGGAATGCTAAAATCTTTGTTCCCTCTCTCTTCCTCTTACTTCTTCTTTTTCTTCTTTCAATGCCCACCTAACAATGCCACATGGCAGCTCCTAATTGGACCACAAAATCCACTTAGACTTTTCAAACCAAGGCACCATACACTCACATGCACCCAATCCTTCCTTTAATTAAATATCTCATGCCAAGGTACCAAACTCACACTTCACTAGATCAATGCCACAACCAAAACACCCTACAACCGTATACCACAAGCACACTCTAACATTTATCTTCTTAACATACTTAATTAATTATTTGCCATTAAATCCTTATTGTCCAAATTTCTCATGGACAAATTACTGAAATACCCTTGCATTCCCGACTTAGCATACACATTCCGACCAGGGCTATTTTGGGGTGTGACATTATGATGATTATGTATCTAGGCAATCCGAATAAGTCATCTTAGGCCTATCGGGGCATGAGAGCCTTTGATTAGGTGACCAATCAAACTATCTGGCTTGTCCAATACAGAATGATCCATACAGCAGGCATAGTATTAAGGTTCATACGACTTAGGGGAGGTAACTATTTCCATTACATGAGCTTTGGTCAAAGGGTGGTGTTACTTTAGGGCTACCCAAGCATGGTCCCTGTCAACGGGTCTAGCTCATCACGAGCGTAACGACCGATTGGGTCGCCATTTAATATACCATGATGGTGCAAGGCTTGGGCTGGTGATTATCCTTAACACTTCCCTAAATTGAGTGAAAATAGGGTCGTGCTTCAGGAACGCACCGGGGCTAAAAGAGGGACCAAACTAGCATAGATCTAAGGCTCTAATAAGATGCAATGCAGTTTTGAAAAATGATGAAATTTTTAAACTAAAACTCAATTATAATTTTTTTTTAATCAAGGTACTTTCGAATAGAAGTCTCGAGTATCACTCCCCAGCGGAGTCGCCACTGTGATGCGCACCGAACCCCGTGGCCTCCCGAGGGCCCACTTTAGGGCGATCAGGATGGGATTCATTAAAGCTTTGTAAGGTATTTATAAGCTGCGTCTATTTTGGGCAACAATGAGGTTTCTTGGAGTCGCCACCCAATAGAACATTGGGAAGGGTCGTCTAGCCTCGTCGAGCCAAAGACGACGCATACATATCCATCTTAGGCTAGCCAGAGAGATTTTGGAGGTCTCAGCCTCTACCCCCTAGAGCCTCAGATTTGTTTTGGTGAAACTCAAGAGATGTCTTGAAAGTCCTAGACCTCTCGCCTCTTGAGCCCCAAAGACCAGAGTGAGTTCGGGACATCTCATTTATTTATACCTTGATCAATATTATAATTAAGTTTTGAATTCAATATTTCACCATCTTTCCACATGATGCATTTTAATTAACGGCGCAATCATTCACGTCCAAAGCGGTATAAGGAAGTAAAAATCAAAATGAGGCATTCAAAAATGTATTACAATAACACCAGGAGCATAATACAACTCCTACTTGTAAAAGTACATCACATGCATAAAACGGGGTATTCATTAGAATGAGGACATTGGTCCTACCATGCTTATTTTATTACAAAAAGTGATATTTCATGAAGCGTCAATTTTATTGGCTAAAACGGGACATTGGTCCACAACTTTCGAGAAAATCCCAAAGTTAACTGTTAGAAATCTTTTGGCCTTTTTCCCTTTAACGATATTAAAACCATTTCCATAATAGCATGAATAAAAGATAAGGGTAAAGAAAGAACCCGAGTGGAAGTCCTCAGACTGATACAACCCCTCTCTCAGAATTCCAACTCCAAATGATCAGAAAATAACTAATAGGGATAAACACGTTAGCATCAAAAACGTGGATAAAAATAAAAATAAAAGAATGAAAAATTCTAACAGAAATAAGTTGGAAGATAAAATTAGAAACATGAGAGTTTGCCTAGGGACTGCCTCCTGTACTGTGCCAGCGGCCGTCCATAGTACGAGGAAATAATTAGAAGAGAAAAACTTTCAATTCTTTGTAAAAGATTATAAGAAGAATAATAAAAGATTAATGTAAATCAAATAAGATTATACAAATATTAGTCCAGAATGTTTACCCTCGAATTTTACCTTTTAGGGTCAATGTCAAATGATTCTGATTCCCGTATGCTTCGCAAGGATCAAGTAAAAATCAGAGAAAGAAGATTTATATTTTTCTTCCCTTGAAAATCTGATAGCAATTGAGTGTTTGAATTAGCTGTATTGATGGAAACGAATGAATTTTGTTACCTCAAATTGGCTCAATTCGTAAGAAAAATTTGAGGGAATCAATTAATTGGTAGAAATTTTATAAAATCTTGCAAATGAACGGAGATTTTATAAACTTTTTGAGTAAATTGCTCACAAAACCTTTTCTAAAAAACGATCTCTCGAAAAATTAATAAATTTTCCCAAAGAATTTTTCTTATAAAAAATAATCACTTTTCTTACTAAAATCTCAAAACTTCTAACGCCTAAAAATGGAATTTAATCCATTATTTATAGAGTTCTTTTTGGAGATAATTAGGATAATCATTAGTTTAAAATTTGAATTTTAAAAGGACTTTAAAATTCAACTTTTAACCAATTTTATCCAAGGATTGAAAGAGATCAGATTAGATTTAATCCAATCCGGCGTTATCCAATCAGTTAATGTACCGACGGGCATCCCTCCAACTACCGACGGGCATCCCTACTCTGCCACATGTCTGTCCCTAGCTACGGACGGGCCGTCGCCATTACACGTAGAGACAGGGCACCCCAAGTAGAGACGGGTGTCCCTACCCAGACGGGAATCCCGTCTGTGGAGCAAAACCTCCATTTTCAAGCTAAATTTCTCAAAATTCTTTCAAAACTTCATGTTATAGAAAAAGATTTTTAATCCTTGCAAAACTGAAAGACGAAAACCTCCGGACTTCACCCAGTTATCCGAAAACCGACATTGATCTCTTCATCGGGTAACTCTGACCTGGACTGCCTCAAGACCCGGTGTCTATAGCTTCCTATGGATAATTTGAATGTTGTAGAGTATGATTTTATGGCTATATTGAATAAAGGAAGCAAAAAAATGGTGATTTCTTGCCATGGTGAATTCGACCATGTTAGGTAACAAAGGAGAGGAACGTGTTTCAAGGGAAAAGGCAAAGAAAAGGAGGTTTAAAAGGTCTAGAATAAGATTTTGAGATTAGTGGATACAAAATCCCTAATTTTATATGATTTTGTGTGAATTTAAGTGTATGTGTGTTATGTAATTGTGTAGATATTGCATGTATAATTGAAATTAAGGTATAATTGAAATTGTGTAGATATTTCATGTATATATTGCATGTATCCTTATCTATTCAGTACAGGTATGAATTTCGCAGATGAAATTCTTTTTAGGAGGGAAGAGTTGTGATGACCCGAAATATACCCTAGTAGTAATTTGGCTTAATTAGGGTAATTGGGTAACGTTGATTTGAGTTTGCTAATTTTGGACTTAAGCAATGTAGTATAGTACATGTAATTTGCATAAACACATGACTTATCAAGTAAGCCCACATTTATTAATCACATACATTCATCATGTTTAATCATTGCATTTAACACATAATAATTCTCATTAAACGATGTTAAACTTGATTGACTTATTGCTCATACAAGTATAAAACAATTATTAAAGTTCTATAGTTCATTATGCAAAACAGAGGTACCTCACGGTGACAACCAATTGGTTGTGACCATGACATAAGCTCAACTCAAAACAGAATGCAATTTGAGGGTACCCCATGGTGACAGCCGGTTGGTTGTGATCGTGACATACCAAACTACCCAAAATAGAATGCAAACCAGGTGCATCTCACGGTGACAACCAATTGGTTGTGACCGTGACATGCAAATTCAATCCGGCAGAATGCAATTTGGGTATGCCTCACGGTGGCAACCAATTCATTGTCACCATGACATATGCCACACTTGAGGCAGAATGCTAAACACAAGCATTCAACCTACAAATCCAAAACCCCTTTTTTCCACTTACAAATACATGATTTTGGGCACTCATCAAAATGCCAATTAAACCAACACAATCACATCCCTTGTTAAATTATGAAACTCCTTTTATATGACACAACCATTAAGAAACACTTCAATCAATTTTACATTTAAACTCATCATGTTTCATCCACTAACTAGTTTGGATCATGCTAAACTCAACCTTTATAATGCAATCCAAACTATTATAGCACTTACCACTTTCTCATTAGCAATCATTCATTTGCAAATACACATATTTAATTCAAATATGCCTATCATGCCACCTGCAAACTCTCAACCAATTAATTGTTCACAAAACATAACCATTTCATTACTCATCCGAAATTAGGGTTCAAGTTAGTCATTTAGACTCATTGCTATAACCACAACTCAATAGGTTTAATTCTTCAATTCAACACATGTCATAATGTAATTTACACATTCTAAGCACATACACAATCAATTAGCATAAACAAGTCAATTTGTTCCCAAACCTTTTCTCCTTAGCTCCTCTTTACTCACTTAGGGCTAGGCTCTCCCACCTTTCCTTTGCCTTTGTCTTTCTTTGATTCCACCCCTATATGTATCATCCAAAATCCAAAATTGAAACAAGGAATTAAAACCAATTCAAACTCAATTCTAGCAACCAGAAGAAGTAGAAGAAGATGAGGCTCAATAACTTAACTACTTACCCTTATTGCTAGCAAATACTTTGTAACTTAGAATTTACTTAATCAATCCATAGGAATGTAAGGGATCAATTTATGGAGATAAAAGAAAGAAGAAGAAGAAACACAAAAGAAATTTGAGAAGGGATGGCCAAAGAACACATGCAACAAATGTGGATTTTCTCTTTCCTCAACACTTTAAATTGCATGATTTGGGTGTGTTGGCAAAGCCAAGAAGAGACACTCGGTTTCCACTAAGAAGATCCTTAATCCAAATTAGCCAAAATCAGATTTCTTTAATTTTAATCACCTCAATTAATCGTAATCATGCACATCTACTAATTGGTCATGCAAACTTATTTAATTTACTCAATTAGTTCCTCAATTTAATTACTCTTTAGTCCAATATTAACAAACCCAAAGTCAAACTTACTCACATTCCCTAATTAGGCCAATTTGCTACTAGGGTACAATCCAAGCCATTACATACACACATATATATACATTGTTCATATAATATAATCCAGTTTCATATGTACAGTAAAAAGGCTACATTTACACCTTTATAACTTAGTACAAAAACCTACACAAAGAGCTCCTATTGACGTGTCGACCTTTGAGAATGCTGGATGTCCTTGGCGAAAGTCCTATCTTCAGTACCTGCACGAATGGAACACCCGCGCTAAGCATAAAGGCTTCATGGGGAACAATCATGAAATGGACAACCACTCACATTGGTCATCAATGCATATTCACACACATATAAGGCATGCTTACATTAATATAAAACATATATAATAATTTGCATATATATATTTACATAAGTCAAAGTAAACATTTACAATATTATCCATTTAAAGTTCATACACACAAATATATTCTCATATATTATCACATTCCACATTATTCATTTAATATTTTCCATATCAAAATTATTGCCTGCATTCCAAAAGAGGTGGATAACGGGGTACAAAGTAGAATAAAAGGTACCAAAGGGTACATTTACACGGCGTGTAAGACATCCTACACGGTTGTAAGAAAAAACCATACCGCCGTGTAGTGAACACAAATCCCTCAAAACATAATGCATTTACACGGCAGTATGGCAAAGCCTTACCCCCATGTAAAATGGCCAACACAGAAGTTCATCAAAATAGAATGACTTTACACGGCGGTATGAAATTTCCTTACTGCCGTGTAAAATTACGAACATGAAACTTTTGAGAATAGAATGCAATCACACGGTGGTATGACCCCTTTCATACCGCCGTGTAAATCATCCCAACCTAGATTTTAACTGAAAACTCACTTACTTTAAAAACCGATTTCACCCAAAAATCATTTTAACATGCATATCACTTCAAATCACTGCCTTTATATACCTTACTCATGCTTAAGTTCATCTTAACATTATTTAACACGGGATATAAGTAGTAATTTAGCAAGATTAATCAATACAATCTCACGCACATACACTTTTCATATCCCACACACAGACACTCAAATACACATAGCTGTGGTTTACCAGAACACAGTTGTGTTCACCATTTTTCATACCAATTCCAATAGGCCTCAACGACTTTCATGCACATTTTTTTTTGCCTTAGTTAAGTCATTCTCAAGATTTATCAATGTTCATCATAATTAATTCTCACATGCAAATATAGCCTCAAGGCAAATCAACTTATTATCATTTAATCAATTTATCAACACATGCTAGATCAATTTACTCCTCTCAATCAAATAATCATGAACACATGCTCAATCAAATTATACAAAAACACATGTTTCTCAAACCTCTACTCCTTTGCCCCTAGCCAAAGTCACTAGGTGCTTGGCTCACCAATTTTGGCATTCCCTTTATCTCTCTTAGGTTCTACCACTACAACAAAACCCAAATCCAAAATAGATGCAAGGAGTCAACACCCCATTTACCAAGTACCGAAATAAGAGGAGAAGAAGAGGAATTTGAGCTAAACGAATCACTTACCTTCTAGGATGAAAACACTCACATGCAAACACCCTTTCTAACCCACAATGCAACAGAATTTTATTTAATAACTCAAGAGGAAATATCAAAATGAAGATGGAGAGAAAACACAGAAATCTTGAGAGAAGATGAAGGAGAAAACGTGTGAGAGTGAGAGGAAGAAAGCAAAAATTAAAGAGGGAGCTGGAAAGGAAAGCGGCCCTCCATGCAGCCAACCCCATCAAATTGCTCTCCTACATGCACTGTCCTATGTGGTACACACTCTCTCCCTCATGCACAGTCCTAGGTGGCATTTACAGCAAGGATCATGGGCTCTACTGCACGTTTGCCCCTCTAGCGAACTTCCAGCCTTTAAGCCCACTAAACGATCTTAATATAAATTAAGCCCATAGCCTCATTAGTCCTAGATAAGCCCATCCACAAATATGATTTTCTTAAGTCCATAAACCCATGCAATGCAAGTCCAGCCTTCTAACAATATCTAGCCCATTAACACGTTAATCACTTAAACAATTTTAATTATGCAATTAAGTCCCAATGAACACACATTAAAATTCCAGATTTTAGAATCCTACCACATGCCATAACCAATTCACATAATTAAACACATAATGCTCCTAGGGTGATATACGAGGCTGTTACAACTCTCCCTTCTTAATAAGAATTTCGTCTGCGAAATTCATACCTGAATCAAAGAGATGAGGGTACAGATCTCGTATAGCCGCTTCTGGTTTCCATGTTTCTTCTTCCATCCCGTGGTGTTGCCAAAGCACTTTAACCAACGGAACTTCCTCCACAGTTGTTTTACCTCTCTAGCTAGAATCTCAATAGGTTTCTCATCATAAGAGAAATCTCGTTGCACTTGCACATCTTGTACTGGGATGATGTGGGATTCATCCGAACGATACCTTCGAAGCATTGATATATGGAATACATAATGGAGCTTAGACAAAGCTGGCGGCAAGGCTAATCGGTAAGCCACCGATCCCACTCTTTCTAATACCTCATATGGCCAAATAAACCTCGGACTTAGCTTTCCTTTCTTGCCAAACCTTAACACTTTCCTCTAAGGAGATACCTTGAGAAACACTTTATCACCCACATCAAATCCAATGTCTTTCCTTTTCAAATCCGCATACGATTTCTGCCTATCGCTTGTAGCTTTCAACCGTTACTGAATCAATTTTACTTTCTCTTCTGTATCCCTTATCGAATCTGGCCCAATAACCCTATACTCAGTCAATTCAGTCCAACAGATTAGAGTTCGACACTTCCTACCTTCAAATGGTGCCATACCAATACTTGCTTGATAACCGTTGTGATAAGCAAACTCCATTAATGGAATGTACCTATCCCAACTCTTTGAGAAATCAAGCACACATGCCCGGAGCAAATCCTCTAACATTTGAATTACCCTTTCCGACTGTCCATCAGTTTGCTGGTGGAAAGCCGTACTGAAATTCAACCTCGTGCCCAAAGTAGCTTGCAAACCCTTCCAGAACTTTGAGGTAAACCTCAGATCTCTATCAGAAACAATGGACAGAGGGATACCATGCAGCCTAATAATCTCCTTCACATACAAATCATCCAATCGATCCATTGAGTAATCAAGCCGAATTGGTATAAAATGAGCCGACTTTGAAAATCGATCAACTACTACCCATACAGAATCATGCTGTCTTAAAGTCATGGGCAAACCCGAAACAACGTCCATGGTTATATTATCCCACTTCCACTAGGGAATTGGAATGGGACTCAATAAACCATATTGAACCTGATGTTCTGCCTTCACTTGTTAGCAAGTTAAGCACTTAGAAAAATAGTCCACCACATCCTTTTTCATGCCAGGCCACCAATAAAATTGCTTTAAATCTTGGTACATCTTGGTACCGCCTGGATTCATAGTGAACACCGCGTTATGCTCTTCATGCAACAATCTCTTCTTTAGCTCCTTATCATTAGCAACATATAATCGCCCTTGATAGCATAGCACACCATTTTCGCTTACTGAAAAATTAGTTTTTTCCCCATTTCTCACTGACTGTACAATTTGCTGAAGCTTGGGATCACTCTCTTGTGCACTAACCAACTCACCCTTTAATACTGGCCTCGCTTTCAATTGTGCCACCAAAGCACCATTAGAATCAAATCTCAACTTAAACCTTTGCAAAAACAAATCTTAAATGGATTTCCTACTCAAAGCATACGCCACCACATTGGCCTTACCCGGATGATTGTCCACGATGCAGTCATAATCTTTAAACAATTCCAACTACCTTCTTTGTCTCAAGTTTAGCTCTTTCTGAGTGAGCAAGTACTTAAGGCTCTTATTGTCTGTGAAGATCTTACACTTCTCACCGTACAAGTAATGCTGCCAAATCTTCAAAGCAAACACTACTGCGGCCAACTCCAAATCGTGAGTAGGATAATTCTGCTCGTGCGGCTTCAACTGCCTTGAAGCATAAGCCACTACCCTACCTTCTTGCATCAATATACATCCCAATCCGATTCTAGAAGCATCGCTATACAAAGCATACTCCTTACCCGAAATTGGTTGAATCAAAATTGGTGCTTCAACTAACATCCTTTCAATTGCTCGAAACTGGCTTGGCACTTGTTTGACCACTCAAACTTAACTCCCTTACGCAGCAGCTTAGTAAGTGGAGAACTATAGACACCGGGTCTCAAGACGGTTCAAGATCAGGATTTCCCGATGATAAAAATAATACTTGCCACAAGTAAAGGTGTCGAAAATTATGTCATCCTTGTCAAAAATTCCCTTTGTTCCTCAAAAAATTTCAGTGCAAAAATTTATTTCTTTTGCTCTCTTTTATTCCTTTTTACTATTTGTATTTATTTTCTTTTTTTATTTTATTTAATGTTATTTTATTTTTATTTTTTATATTTAATTATTTTTTGTTTCGCGTGCCACGCGTACAGGCCGTGCCCGTCGCGGAGGCTGCGCGAGCGCGTAGCAGAGGTGCACACGGCAGGGGTTGCATGCGCAGCAGCAGCTACGCTCGCGCGTAGCACATGCCACGTGCAGCATGTGTGCGCATCTCACGCGACAGCGGGCGCGTCTCGGGCTGGCGCGCACACCCATAGGAGCGCGCATCTTCCCTCACACACGCGGCCATTTTTACCCCGCGCCTTGCTGCCCCGTGCCATCGCTTTCGCCTGTCATTTTTTTCCAGCCTGTTTTTAGTTTCATGTTTTAATGATAATTTTGGGTAACGAAAATGAAAAGAGTTTTTGTCATTTCCCATTTTGGGATAAAGACAGTAAATTAAATAGGGTTTTGAGATTCATTTTCAGATGGGCTGCCATTTTATTCAAAGAAAAGAACTTCATTTTTCTCTCAACCAAGGGGCAGCCGTAGTTTTTTAGAAAAATCTTAAAAATTCAAAGCTTTAATTCTCTTCTTCTTTCTTCCTTTCTCTTAGAGAACATCTAATTCCCGGATGATCTTGAGTTTGGAAAATTAATTTCCTTTGCTCAATCATCCTCCAAAAATATTTTCTTGAGTTAACCTATTTTCAAATACAGAATTTCATTTTTTCTTCAAGCATTTATCACCATAAAAATTGACAAGGGGGACGGATCAAGGCATCCTATTTTTTGATCTATAAATTCTGAGGGTAAACATTTTAGGACCCGTTCTCATTTATTTTTGTATATTATTTATTGTTGTTAATATTATTATTTTTTTTTGCTATTATTGCCATGTTTCATTGTTACTTTTCTAGTTTTTCATATTATTGCTACTGTTGGCTTTTCCACTTTCTATTGTCATTTTTCTTACCAACCTTTCATCACTGTCAATCATTTATTATTATTATTAATATTATTATTATTATTATTATTATTATTATTATTATTATTATTATTATTATTATTATTATTATTATCACTGTATTATTTATTTGTTATTATTTTATGTACACTTGTTTTGTATTATTATTTTGATTATTGTCATTTCACGTTGTCGTCGTCGTCGTCATCATCATCATCGTCATCATCGTCATCATCATCATCATTATTATTATTATTATTATTATTATTATTATTATTATTATTATTATTATTATTATTATTATTATTATTATTATTATTATTATTATTATTATCATCATCATTTCATTTTGCCATCCTTCGTGTTATTATCCTAGTTTTTGGCACGATTTATTTTTAATCCCAACTCGCATGTAGATTGTTTGTTCATTAAATTAATTTGCCCAATATTTATTTACTTGATTAATTTTTAGAACTATTACTAATATTTTTGATATTATTTTTCTGTATGGGATTAAATTTAAATCAGATTATGTGAGCGTCCCCGTGACTCGCTGGATGGGTCACGACGCGTGGAGGGACACGTCAGTTTGGTGAGACCTTTATTATTCCCCTCTTTTATTGTGTTTATTTGTAAATAATTATTTCATTTATTCACGCGTGAGATAAAAAGTCACAAAAATATTTTTATAATTAAATGGAAATTTTTACTAATAAAATTGGGACCAATGCCCCTCATTTTAGCCAAGGAATGTAAAATGTCACAATAAAACGAAGAATTAAATTTTCTCAAAAATGGGATCACTCATCCCGGTTTTTTAAACTAGCAATCAAATAACTCTTCGATCCCTTTTCAAAATAAGTGCAAAGGAACCAATGTTCCTAAACCAAACAAATGCCCCGATTTATGTATGTTTTTCTTATGTTTGATTTTATTTGATTGTTTAAATTTATGTTCATTTTCTTTTGGGCCATTGCAATTAATTTTTGGGCAACATTATTTAATTTCTATTTGGGATTGTATTCCATCCCAATTTACACTTTTAATCTTCTTTTAAGGGGTTGTATTCCAACCCAATTTTTCTTGTAATTGTGTGCTTGGTGTGTTTACTTCTTTATTGCTTTATTTACCACTTTCTTTATAGTTTTTTTTTTATCGCTTTTGAATGCTTACGATGCGCCTTTTAATCTAAATGCATTAATCGTGTGAGATAAGAGATAGAATTTTAGGAGGTTAAAAAATCATTTATAATTAACCAAAACATAAATAAGAGTGAAGTTCCGAACACCTCTCTGGTTTAGACCGTAGAGGTTAGATGACCTTTACCAATTTCTTGTAAATTGGGTGGCGACTCCAAAATACCTCAAAGGTGCATAAAGGTACCATGAGGCTAGATGATCCTTTCCAATGTTCTATTGGGAACGAGCCATCCAAGATGTCTCATGGCACCCAAGATCAAAAAGACAGCACCCAATCCCTCGAATCCTAAAGCGGGTTCAAATGAGGGCCCTTACTAGGTTCCGGCGTGCATCACAGTGGCGACTCCACTGGGGACTTGTTTGAGACTTTGCTCTAAAAGTGTTTTTGTTAAAATGTATAATTGAGTTTTTAAAACCTAAAGTTCTATCTCTTTTCGAAAATTGCATTGCATCATTTTAGGGCCTTAGAACTATGTTAGTTGGTCCCCTATCTTACCCCGGTGCATTCCCGAAGCACGACCCTACTTTCACTCATTATAGGGAAGTGTTAAGGATAATCACTAGCCCAAGCCTCGTGCTATTAAATGTATATCAAATGGAGACCCGATCGGTCGCTATGCTCGTGATGAGCTAGACCCATTGGCAGGGACCATGCTTACGTAGACCTAAAAAATCACCATCGACCAAAGCCCATGTAATGACAAATAGAAACTTCCACTAGGTGGTATGCTCCTTAATAGGATGCTTGTGATGTGGGCCGTCACGTATCAAACAAAATCAAGCAAATTAAGTGGTTCTTTATCAAAGGCTTTCATACCCCGATAAGCCCACCTTAACTTGATTGAATTATCGAAATACGTAATGGCCAAAACCCATACGAATGTGCATTAGATTAAGACTATTATGCTACCGATTTTCCACCATGCATCATATGTGTCCGATGGGTTCCCTATTAACCATCAGATGAAGTCCACCTAAGAAAGAGACCGCACGACCTCGTGTGTAGGAGTGATAAGGTTGGAAGGATCTATCTGCTTGCATGTGGTTGTGGATACTGCACAGCATGCTCGCGCATCACATGTCATTCATGCATGTCAATAAAATAAATACATGTATATATAAATAATAATATATTTTATCTCATGCTATGTGTATATGTATCTTTCTGTCTACATGCTATTTTTCACATGTGCATGTCATCCTGCGTATAATCTCATGCTGTGTACATATATATCTTTTCATCTGCATATTATTTTTTCTCGTGTACATATCATCCTGCATGTAATTTCTTCCATACATCCCATCGTATTGTGGTAATCCATTGATCTCATACTCATCAAAGACCATTTCCATGGCACGATCATGCATTGTATATGTCATCCATGCATCATTCTAACAATCTTAATCTTTTAGCCACCATAGATTCATCTAAGTGGACTAGGGGTTCTGACGATCGGCTAGTAAGGACAGACTCGCCCTTTGGGTTGCTGGCACTAATGCCTGTTTGGGATTCTGAGTCACTCTCTACAGCTAGTGAATTATATTCCATGGCATAAGAAATCAAAGCTTTGACTACTCAAGACCTCGCTAGGAGACTAGAGGAATTTGAACGAAAGATATTGGACAAGATGGGCACTATAGCCAAAATGATTGCTCACCCCCTGCTCCACAAGCACCTGTTGCTCCACAACCACCGGTAGCCCCTCCTTACGGGCAAGTCGAACCACCTGCTGGTGGGGAGGCTCCCCTCGTTGGAGTTGCTACCCATCAACCTATAGACGAGCCTAAAGTTGTTGTTGTGCCCGCTGAGCCAAGAAGGACAAGGGTCCCTAATCCCAATGAGGATTTTCTAATGGAAGAAGAGGTTGAGGAGATAACAGCCCATCAAACCGTGACGGCAGGGGATTAGACAAGGCTCTGAGAGGTATGAGATAGCAAATTGAGGCAATCACTTACCTATTAACAGCTAGTAAGGGAATCAACCCGGAGGACAGAGATTTGGGAGATGAGGAGCTGCTGCCCCAAAGGTTTTGGATGCCTAAGCTGTCGAAATTTGACTGAACATCAAGCCCATCTGCACATATCAAGTAATACACTCTGGTGATGAAGGGCATGGGGCTGACTAAGAGGCAAAAACTAGATTATTTCTGCCTCAGTCTAGTGCGCCCGGCGGTAGACTGGTATCATGGGTTGGATAGGAGATCTGAAGAGGACCGGGACCTTATGACTGATGAATTCATGAAGCAGTACGACTGCAGTACTATAATAGAGGTCATCCTGAAGGACCTCGAGCTTCTACAGCAAAAGAATGATGAGTCATTCCACGAATACCTCACTAGGTGGAGAAACAGGGTCATGGAAATGAAGCGAAAACCCGATACCACCGATCAAATTAGATTATTCATCAGGAGCTCCTATCCTTACTTGAGGGACTTGCTCAGCTTTAAAGTACTCAGAGATTGGGAGTCGCTCAAAGACATTGCTGTAGAGGCTGAGGCAGCCTTCCTAGCGAAGAAAGCAAGCCAAAATAACTTTGCTGGGAGGAACTTTGGGAACTAGTCAGGGTACAAATCAGGCGAGGCTGGAAGCAGTAATAACAGAAATGGCAAAACGACCGAGGTTTCAGCCACCAGAGCAGAATAGGGCCAGCGATACTTTTCTAACTTGACCTCTATCCTGGGTGTTGGACAGACTAATGAAGGAGGGCAAGTTGCAACCATTGCCGCCCAGACCAGCCTTGAGTCAGGGACAGCCGGGGCATAAAAGTGATCAATACTGTGCCTACCATCAACACACTGGGCATCTAACAGACCATTGCCGAATCTTGAGGGGTAAGATCCAGGATCTCATAGACTCCAAATAGATCACGAACCCTAAAAAGAGGGAGAAGAAGAAGAAGAAACCGAGCTACAATGCAGTTCCCCCACCATGAGTTTGATCGGTCCTGGCCAAATGAGTACGTCACTGTCGTTCGTCAGGAGGGTGGAAGAGAAGACCATGTTTTTTTAGATGCTTTATTTCTTTTTACTTCAAGAACTTTTTATGACAGTTTAGTTATTGTAATATGATGGACAATTTTTGCTTATTCGTATGGTATTTCTAATGATTTCATTCCCTATGATCACGATGCATTCATTCATTTTTTACATTAACCTAATTAATACGACTTCATCTAATCTCGAAACTTTGGGGAGTCCAAACAAAATCTTGATAGCATCTGATATAACTCTTGAAGAGAGGATAATTTTGAGAGACAAAAAAAAAGGACATTCTTGAGACCAATGCTACTTCCACGTGCCAACATGATGACGAACTGAATTTTAAAAGCCATTCCTTGCACCCCCAACATCTGGGATGCATATGGTGCTGCCAAATAAAATAAAACTTCAAGATCTACACCAGGAGTTAGACGAATAAAACTCAAGACCTTCACAAGAAAAATATAACTCATCAGAACCGAACAGTGTGACCCCTTTCCTCCCAATCATTTGAAATGTGTACCCCAAAACCAATTAAGATTGACCTTTAACCATCCGGAACCCTTATAGCTTTTTACCTTTCAACAAAACAAAAACAAAAAAACAAAAAAAAAAGAGAGAAAAAAAAAAGAAAAAAGAGGGAGCAAAAAAAAAAGAGAGCAAAAACCAAAACCCACTATCTTTGCCCTGAACCACCTGAGCCTAACCTATAGCCCAATCCCAACCACTAAGGCCTAACTTGTGACCCTTAGCCAATCCCAACCATTGAAAGCCACTTCAGAAACTGCACCACCGAAGTCGACAAAAGCCAAGTGTGAGATTTCACAACCAAGCCCCAAATAAGGAACCCATTACCTCAACCAATTTGCACAAGGGACAAGAACAGGACTTTGATACAAAAAAGAACCACTCTAAGAAGGAGCAGCTTTCCCGTCTAACGAAGATGGAAGCAAATTCAATCAACACCGATGAACTGAAGGAGGGTCCATGGCAGAGGCTAAATAAAGAATAAAAAAATAAAAAGAGAGAAAATATTTAATCAAGAAAACCCGCGAGGGCTGATTGGTAACAGGAGTTTGATGCTCTCAAGATCTATCCCGAGATTAGATGAGGTCTCATATTTTTCGAATTAATGCAAAATAGTGATCATGTGTTATGAAATTAGATTGCAATATATGCATTTATGTAAAGATGCATTGGTATGACCATAGTAGTTCATCTTGCACACTCAAAGTTGTCTGGGTCCTACATAAAACCAGCACATTGTTACTGTCTACCCTCTACCATTCTCGCTACTCAGGCACTTCAATCAACTCATCCCGCTATCAACTCTGAAGCCAATTCTATAGCACCCTCATGATAAGAATCAAACTCAAACAACCATAATCTGAGGCATAAATACACACTAATTATACCTGAACGATCCTTCACGATAACTTTAGCCACACCACAAAAAAAAAAAAGCCGTTAGAGATGAAAACCGTGACTGGCGCTCTAAGCAAAAGTTAGGCCAAAGGGCAGGGTGAAAACCTAGGAACAGGCAGTCTGCCATACAAAAAAAGTAAAGTGAATAAAAGCCGTTGGATTGGGTTGGGTCCATTCCAGGCAAAAAATAAGGCACAGGGTTATGTGAAAATCTGAAAAAGATGCATTTCCCGCTAAGAAAAGCTAGTGTGAAAATCCACAAGGGACACACTACCTTCAAAGAATGACTACAGGTATCAGAAGAGAACCTCATAATCCCCCAGAGGCATAAAATTTAAAAGTAATTCTAGAGGGCACTGATCCTACTGCAAGTCGTGACCAAACCGGCTATCGCCTCTAGATCCACTTAGACGAATTCTTGTCTTGCATTACTGCATACATATGCATCTCACGTGCATGCTCACTAATTTTCCTGCATATTTGGCTTTCTAAATCTTGCAAAAAGAGAGAACCAACGAATGGCGAGTGAGGACATATATCAAAACACCAATTCAATCCAATCGAGCTATCCGAAGACCTCTCAGGGGGCAGCTATCCGAAGACCTCTCAGGGGGCGATCAACCGAAGACTTCTCAGGGAGCAGCCAGCTAACCGAAAACCTCTCAGGGGGTGATCAACCGAAGACTTCTCAGGGGGCAGCCAGCAAACCAATGACCTCTCAAGGGGAGATCAACCGAAGACTTCTCAGGGAGCACCACCTTAGAAAGGATAACACACCAATTATCTCTTCCAGTCCGAAAAAGCGACCGCCTAAGGTACATGTCTCTTTCCTTCTTTTCTGAATTTTGGCTCACCCAGGCACCTAAGTTCTAGGTTCCCCAAAATTGGGGGCAACTGTAGACACCGGGTCCCGAGATGGTCCAAGATCAGGATTACCCGATGACGAAAATAATACTTGCCACAAGTAAAGGTGTCGAAAATGATGTCATCCTTGTCGAAAATTTCCTTTGTTCCTCCAAAAATTTCAGTGCGAAAATTTGTTTCTTTTGCTCTCTTTTATTCCTTTTTTACTATTTATATTTATTTTCTTTTCTTATTTTATGTTATTTTATTTATTTTTTTATTTATTTATTTTTCGTTTCGCATGCCACACGTATGGGCGGTGCCCGTCGCAGAGGCTGCGCGAGCCTGCGGGCGCGCGCGTCTTCCCTCCCACACGCTGGCATTTTCTCCCCGTGCCTTGCTGCCCCATGCCGTCGCTTTCACCCGTCATTTTTTTTCCAGTCTATTTTTAGTTTCATGTTTTAATGATAATTTTTGGTAACGAAAATGAAAAGAGTTTTTGTCATTTCCCATTTTGGGACAAAGACAGTAAATCAAATAGGGTTTTGAGATTCATTTTTAGGGGGGCTGCCATTTTATTCAAAGGAGAGAACTTCATTTTTCTCTCAACTAAGGGGCAGTCATAGTTTTTTAGAAAAGTCTTAAAAATTGAAAGCTTTAATTTTCTTCTTCTTTTTTCCTTTCTCTTAGAGAACATCTAATTCCGGGATGATTTTGAGTTTGGAAAATTAATTTCCTTTGCTCAATCATCCTCTAAAAATATTTTCTTGAGTTAACCTATTTTCAAATACAGATTTTCATTTTTTCTTTAAGCATTTATCACCATAAAAATCGACAAGGAGGACAGATCAAGACATCCTATTTTTCAATCTATAAATTCTGATGGTAAATATTTTTGGACCCGTTCTCACTTAATTTTGTACATTATTTATTGTTTTTAATATCGTTATTTTTTTTTTATTATTGCCATGTTTCATTGTTACTTTTCTAGTTTTTCATATTGTTGCTACTGTTGGCTTTTCCACTTTCTATTGTCATTTTTCTTACCAACCTTTCATCACTGTCAATCGTTTATTATTATTATTATTATTATTATTATTATTATTATTATTATTATTTATTTGTTATTATTTTATGTATACTTATTTTGTATTATTATTATTATTATCATTTCACGTTGTCGTCATCATCATCATCATCATCATCCTCATCATCATCATCATCATCATCATCATCATCATCATCATCATCATTATTATTATTATTATTATTATTATTATTATTATTATTATTATTGTTATCATTTCATTTTGCCATCCTTTGTGTTGTTATCCTTGTTTTTGGCATAATTTATTTTAATCCCAACTCGCATGTAGATTGTTTGTTCATTAAATTAATTTGCCCAATATTTATTTACTTGATTAATTTTTAGAACTATTACTAATATTTTTGATATTATTTTTCTGTACGGAATTAAATTTGAATCACATTATTAGAGTATCCTCGTGACCCCCGGATGGGTCACGACGCGTGGAGGGACACGTCAGTTTTGTGAGACCTTTCTTATTCCCCTCTTTTGTTGTGTTTATTTGTAAATAATTATTTTATTTATCCACGCGTGAGATAAAAAGTCACAAAAATATTTTTATAATTAAATGGGAATTTTTACTAATAAAATTAGGACCAATGGCCCTCATTTTAGCCAAGGAATATAAAATGTCACAATAAAATGAAGAGTTAAATTTTCTTCAAAATTGGGATCACTCATCCCGATTTTTCAAACTAGCAATCAAATAACTCTTCGAACCCTTTTCAAAATAAGCGCGAAGGAACCAATGTTCCTAAACCAAACAAATGCCCCGATTTATGTATGTTTTTCTTAAGTTTGATTTTATTTGATTGTTTAAATTTATGTTCATTTTCTTTTGGGCCATTGTAATTAATTTTGGGGCAACATTATTTAATTTCCATTTGGGATTGTATTCTGTCCCAATTTACACTTTTAATCTTCTTTTAAGGGGGTTGTATTCTGCCCCAATTTTCCTTGTAATTGTGTGCTTGGTGTGTTTACTACTTTTTCTTTATCGCTTTATTTACCGCTTTCTTTACAGTTTTTTATTTATCACTTTTGAATGCTTGCGATGCACCTTTTAATCTAAATGCATTAATCGTGTGAGATAAGAGATAGAATTTTAGGAGGCTAAAAACTCATTTATAATTATCCAAAGCATAAATAAGAGTGAAGTTCTGAACACCATCTCTGGTTTAAATCGTAGAGGTTAGATGACCTTTCCCAATTTCTCGTAAATTGGGTGGCGACTCCAAAATATCTCAAAGGTGCTTAAAGGTACCATGAGGCTAGATGATCCTTTCCAATGTTCTATTAGGAAGGAGGCATCCAAGATGTTTCATGGCACCCAAGATCAAAAAGATGCGAACCAATCCCTCGAATACTAAAGCGGGTTTAAACGAGGGCCTTTGCTAGGTTCCGGCGCGCGTTACAAGAAGCAATTACTGAAAACCCTTGTACAAAGCTTCGGTAACACCCCGCTAAACCCAAGAAACTTCGCACTTCGGACACATTCTTAGGGGGTTTCCAATTCACCACCGCCTCAATCTTAGTCGGATCCGTTTTAACACCTTCGGCAGAGACAATATGACCCAAGAAGGACACCTCCTTTAGCCAAAACTCACACTTGCTTAACTTTACATACAACTGGTGTTCTCTCAAGGTCTGAAGCACAGTTCTCAAATGCTGCTCGTGTTCCTTCTCATTCTTCGAATACACCAAGATGTCATCAATGAACACAACTACAAATAGATCCAAATATGGTCTAAAAATCCTATTCATCAAGTCCATAAATGCAGCAGGCACATTTGTCAACTCGAATGGCATTACGAGAAATTCATAATGCCCATAGCGAGTTCTAAATGCGGTCTTAGGGATATCCTCCTTCTTAACTTTTAGTTGTAATACCCTGATCTTAGATTAATCTTAGAGAACACACCAGCTCCCTTTAATTGATTAAACAGATCTTCAATTCTTGGCAAAGGGTATTTGTTCTTCACTGTCACTTTATTCAGCTGCCTATAATCAATGCACATCCTCATAGATCCATCTTTCTTTTTGACGAACAACACTAGTGCTCCCCATGGAGACACGCTCGGCCTAATGAAGCCCCTATCCAACAATTCTTGCAATTGCAGTTTCAATTCCTTCAACTCAATCAGAGCCATCCGATAGGGTGCCTTACACATAGGTGCAGTACCGGGCACAATATCGATGGACAATTCCACTTCACTCCTTGGCGATACACTAGCTAACTTTTTGGGAAAAGCATCAAGAAATTCCCTCATAATTAGGATATCCTGAATTCTCACGTGATCCCTTCTAGAGTCCAAGACTAAGGCCAAGAAAGCCTCACAACCCTTTCTCAAATATTGACATGCTTGCATAGTCGACAACACATTAGCCTAAGGATTGGTACATCGGCTCTTCACTGTTACTTTAGTTCCCTCACTACTACTGAGCACAACAGTCTTCCTCTTACAATCAACTACGGCACTATGCCCACTCAACCAGTCCATACCCAGA
This sequence comes from Excoecaria cochinchinensis, assembly GCA_947683425.1. Classification (NCBI taxonomy): domain Eukaryota; kingdom Viridiplantae; phylum Streptophyta; class Magnoliopsida; order Malpighiales; family Euphorbiaceae; genus Excoecaria; species Excoecaria cochinchinensis. Next base: position 6,930,151 of record CANTUQ010000020.1, read on the forward strand.
ATCAAATCAAAATCATCGAAGGGTATTTCAATCAAGTCTACCAAAAACACATGTTCTTGTACCACTAATGGACAACCCCTATGCACTTTATTCACTTTCACCACATTCCCTAAAGGACTAGTTACGTATATATCATAATTTAAGCAATTAGCAACATGTATCTTTTCACAAATTCTCTTAGAAAATACATACGAATGAGTAAATTCGGGATCAATCAATGCAAGCATTTCTATATCATAAAGTAGAAAAGTACCTGCAATGACTTCAGGTGCATCCGATCCTCTTTAGCTTTCATGGCATAAGTTCGGGCTGGTAAGGCTGGAGGTCTATTCACAGTTTCAGACTCAGCTCTATCTCTGGACTGGTTACCACGACCACGTCCTTTACCTCTACCTCGGCGAGCTAGAGGTAAATTTGACCCACTATGGCTAGCCTCTTGTTGATTCTCAACCACTTCATATGCCTTGGGATAGTTAGCAAATTAATGCTCTTTACTTCCATATCTAAAATAAGCCCCAGTCACCTTCCAACACTCCCCTCTATGCCTCTTACCACAATGAGGGCATTCATGCACTTCACTCTTATTACCGGATGCACCCTTACCAGAACTAGGTGCATACGATGATCCTTGCCTTCTGCCTCTAGTAGCGGGACTATTCATAGATTTAGCTGGAGGTACTGCAGGAGAATCTCTTGATCTTTTTCTCGAATGTGCCCCGCCACAACTAGGGTTTCTCCTTTGCATTCTCTCTCTCTGCACATCAAGATATCTTTTGGCTCTCATGGCCGCTTCACAATTTTGTAATAGGTAACAGTCTGAGATGTGGCCAAGGAAATCAGCAAGGTCTTGATCTGCTCGATTAGTCTTTCCTCAAATTGCTGACATCTGAAATCCTTTATAAGCACTCCAAGAGGTGCATACTTGCTCAGTCTACTAAGTTCTTTCTCATATTCGGCTACAGACATGGCCCTTTATCTTAGATTGAGGAATTGCTTCCAATTGGCTTCCTTATATGCCTTGGTAATATACTTATTTCTGAACTTCAGCTCGAAGAACTCCCAAGTAATAGGATTCGGGAGCATTGGAAACCTCAATACTAACTTCCACCAGTCATATGGAGCTCCTTGTAGTAAAGACACCACACTTTCAACTCTTTGCTCACCCGGGCACTTTATGTAATGGTTTGGCTTATACCCTAGTAGTATTTTGACCTAATTAGGGTACTTAGGGTATGTTTGTTTTAAACATTATCAAAATTGGACTAAAGAGTAAACAATTGATGACTTAATTGCATAAAAGAATAAGTTTGTGTGGCTTATCGGTACATGTGCATGATTAAGGTTAAGTAAGGTTGATTAGTATTAATGGAAGAGAGATTTTGTTAATGGTGGATTAGTGAAGAGGTAGTGGATTCTGGGTGGCAAGCTTAGGCTTAGCCAACCCACCTGTAACACCCCCATCGCCGCCCCCGTTGGAAGGACGCCGACGGACGTGCTACCCGACGCTCACTTACACAGCTAAGCATAAGCACAATGCGGAAGTATACAAACATACATAACACACATACGAAAATACGGGTTAATTAAAAACTTACCTTGACTTGCGATCGCAGACTGATCATGCAATAACTCACATATGCGCAGGCACTAAGCAGAAGCATGCACAGAAGCATAAATATGACCATTCAACAGAAGCATAAGCGAACTAAATAAAATAAAGGAATAACTTAACATAAAGACATACTAACTATTACATTCCCAAAAGAAAACTCAAGATAAATACATAATTAATTACATAAACAATACTACAGAAATACAAAAGCTGAGATACAGAAGATGAACAAAATCCAGAACTTCTAACTCCTACGTGGCCGACCCTGCAGAAGCGTGACTCGAACAGAACCCACCTGCCACCTGCACGGAAAGGAAATCCGTGCTAAGCGATAAACGCTTAGTGGGGAGAACACACAAGAGTATGGACGGCCATTCACAATGGTCGCCAAGGCAAAATACATTCAAATGGCAATTGCGGATATTCAAAACACATATCTAAACAGACTTGCATAATAAATGCATTCATTCGGAAACTCACACACATAATCATATACATATATCAGGAATGGGCCAAAACAGTCATAACACAAAACACGACACCAGTGTTATCATGCTGAGCCACATACCCAAGAAAACATCCAAAACACCACACTTCTACTGCACAACTCTAATACATAGCATATCATGCTGTAAACACTCCCATAACGGAGACTGAAGGCATAATCACATCACTTCACATTCATATCAAAACCATGCAGAAAGTACGATTACATCTTATATACTTACCCTCACAACCGATCTGATTCACATGCTTGTACACAATAAAACCATGCTTAACTCATATACATAAATACATCGATCGAATCATTTCAAAGCATTCAGAAACTAATAACAAATCACATGCCAAGTACGGATAATCATGTTAACTGAAAAGTCATGTTTACTAAATACAGATTTACCTTCTGAAGCCCGTAGTCATATTCATATACATATAAACTGATTCTTGCTCATTCAGATATCACATTCTGATGGCTATTTCAAAACAGAATAAAACAAACCATCAAAATACCTGCTGACTCATAATAGTGGATAACGAGTGAACTGATTAGTACCTTACGGGTACAAGTCGGCCAGAGAGTACCTTACGGGTACTAATCGAAAATCATTTTATTTTGTCACAAAAGCATTTTACTGATGAGGGATCTTAACCCGATCCAACCACATTAAAAAGGATCGCGAGGATCCGTACTGATAGGGGTTCGCGAGGAACCAGTCGTGGGACCTGATCAGGGTCCAAATCGTTCAAAGGGCGCTGCAGCTACAAAGACTCTATTAGGCATGCCTAACTATCCACTAGACTGACTCTCGCAGGTCATGCTTCACACCAATCACATTTAAGCATGGCACATTATTCATAATAAGCATATAATTCTGAAGCTTGCTTAGTAAATCAAACTCAATCCATGATGCTCAGCAAATTGTTCATATCATTAATAACATTGCCCATGCACAATACATCAAATTATATTAATATACTTCATAAAATAGTCCAATTATAAACCTAAAGATATCACAAGTTCGGAAATTAGACATTGGAATCACCAAAGAAAACTCATTCAGCACAACACATCTGTCGCGCTCGCGATGTCTGTCGCGCCCGCGACAGAGACCATAGTCTCTTCGCTGCGCGTGCGCAACGGACTTCGCGATAGCGGGAAGGAGAGAAGGCCCAGCTCTGTCACGCTCGCGACGTTATCGCGATCGCGACAGAGGACAAGCATTGCTATCGTGGGGTCGCGACAAGTCGCGTGCTCGCGATAGCACAGGCCAACAATATGCTATGTCGCGATCGCGACAGTTGTCGTGCTCGCGACAGAGAGCAGACAAGCTATTGCCATCGCGGGCTCGCGACAGCGTCGCGTGCTCGCGACGGCACAACATCAAAATCACTGGTCTCTATCGCGCTCGTGACAGAGTCGTGATTCCGAAATTCTACAGAATTTTACAAGATCTTTCCTTCCTCAAACTCACCCACAAACACATCAAACACCTCCAAAGGTCTCTTACCTCATTTCCAGCAAGTCACACATCATTAACAATATAAATCCAACATTTGTATCAAGAATTTCAATAAAACATGCCACTAACAATATCCATATACACAATTTATAATAACAACCTTATTCGTCAATCAACTCAATCGCACCCACATTAAATGTATTCATACATATGGTTCTTCATGCTAAGGTTACTCATGAGACTATCACATAATAGCACTCATTCATAAACAATCCTTCATAGGATTATATCTATGATTAATTACTAGTTAAATCACCAATCTTAAACGTACTCCTAAGTTTTCCCAACGATAATTACTTGTATAGCCAATTAATTACCCTAAACATGCGTAATAACTGATGGGAAAGATACGGGATTGATCCGGGTCAACCCTAGACTCAAAAATAGAGAAGAAAAGGCTCAAAACATGTTTTTCTGTCGTGAGGTCGCGACACCTGTCGCGCTCGCGACAGAGGCTCGCCACAGCTACCTAACAGACTGCTTTTTACCACAAATATATATCATGAAAACCGACCTCTAAAACCTATTTTTAGGAAAAGTGGTCTTCTTAACAAATGTTCCTCTACATCTTAACCTTTAAAAGAAAAAAGTTTCAGGTCAATTGGACATCTATAACGTCAGATATGAATTCCAAAACCTATACTGGTCAAATAACCCGACACAAGAAGAAACATTACGGTTTTATTAAACATTCAGGCTCTTAGAGCCAGAATTAGTCCAAGGCTATTTATAAGACTTTTAAAGAAATGGAATTCATGGTTCTAATGGTTTAAAAGTCGCATGATTTCGAGTTCTCAAACTCACAATACAGCCTAATTACTGAAGAAAGGTCAAGTGCATTTTAATCCAGTTTCACCTAAAAACCTACTCACATACACGATTGAGCAATTTAAACTAACACTCACTACCATCATCATCTATCATCACCCACACAATCAAGAAACTTATATCATACATGAATATATATATACAAAACTTCATATATATCAAATAAAGTTTCCCAAACCTGTAAATCAAAGATCCAAAGTCACTTTCTAGTTTCTATCTACAATCTTCCTTTCCCTTGAGCTTCCTCTTGTCATCACCAACTCTTCAATCTTGCTCTAATACTCACCCAAAACCACCTCTAAACAAGCACCACATCCAGCCAAAAGAGAAGCAAGGAGAAAGAGCAAAGAATGAGGAAAAGAAGAAGAAGAGGAGGACGAGAGAGGGAGAACGGGAATTTCCAAATTCCTCTGTTTTGCTTTTCTCTCTCTCTTTCCTCTTACCTTTCCCATTAATTGCTTCTTATCCCAAATCCACATGCCCACTTCCCATTGGTCCAAGTAATTCACTTTGACTCTCAACTCAAGTCACCATACACATGCACACACTAAATCACTTCTCATAGAAATATCCTACATCTTAAGTTCCATACCCATAATGCACTTGATAATTATTTCTTAAAACTCATTTACATCCTACTTCCATATACTTCAATCACACTCTAACATTTCCTTATAAACCACTTGTCATCATCTTACAAACCCAAGTGTCACAATCTTGCCCAAATCACTTCCTAAGTACCATACACATGTTCCACTAGATAATTCATTTACTAAACTTATTTAATTAATTTCTTAGCAATTAAATCCTTATTATCCATATTACTCATGCATAAATTACCGAAATACCCTTCACTCAACCGACTTAGCTGCCGATTCCGACTAGGCCCGTTTTGAGGTGTTACAAATCTACCCTCCTTAAAAGAATTTCGTCCTCGAAATTCACTTATATCCAATTTTCTGAATTTCAAAATCTTGATTACTACCATTCACACACTAACATTATACTATCCAAGTCATTTTTTTACTAGTATCAGGATATATAGAAGAAATCCTTCTCACTAAATAACATCTCCAAAATTTTGAGTTACAGATCGTTTACATTCTATCACTATCATGCTAATCTTTTCACTTCACTCCTTCTTCATAACACTTCTCGTCTTTTAAATACAGAATCGTTCACACATTCACTATACTCTTTCCTTCATTAAAATGACTATAACATTCCGTCCTAGGTTACTAGCATCACTAGTCACAATTTGGTTTTCACTTTCAAACTATCACATAAATCTTACAGTACTTGTTATTTAATCATCTTATACAGAAGTCCACAATTCCATCCACTTACTTGCTTATACTTACCACTATTACTCTTGTTCCTAATAGCAAATAGTACACGTACACCCTGTCAGCTTTCTCTCAATCAAAACACATATACAAATGCTTTTCATGTATGGTCAAAAGGGATGATGATGCAATGAAAATGTGATGGCTCATGTATGCAGAGTGATGCTGAGGAAATGCAAGTAATGCTGTAATGATGCATTCAGTCCCATCCCCATGATTTAATATGTTTTTTTTTTCAAATACTTGTCTGGAGATAGCTGACAGGTATATAGAGTACTACCAAAACCTTATGAAATCCAAATACTCATCCACTTACACGATATATTACTTTACTGAGATACACTCAGAACAAAACCTTGAGAAATCCTAGGAACAGTCAGTCTATCAAAAATCCGAATTAATCCTTGCACTAATGTTCTATCATTAGAAACAGGACCGGAATTCTAACCAAAAGGTGCACAGAAACGAAACACTTTGATTAGCACTAATTGGGTTCACACTATCGGTTGTCTCGCCCACCTTCTCACTAAGGTCGGACTCCATCTAACACAACACACAGGACAAGACACATCTGCATAAGGCCACGACACAAAACTGACTCTCAAACAAAGACTCTACACATAACAAGTAATATACAAAGACCCGATACTCAAATAAATAAGGCAACCAGAATCTTGGGCTCTGATACCACTAAATGTAACACCCCCATCGCCGCCCCCGTTGGAAGGACGCCGACGGACGTGCTACCCGATGCTCACTTACACAGATAAGCATAAGCACAATGCGGAAGTATACAAACATACATAACACACATACGAAAATACGGGTTAATTAAAAACTTACCTTGACTTGCGGTCGCAGACTGATCATGCAATAACTCACATATGCGCAGGCACTAAGCAGAAGCATGCACAGAAGCATAAATACGACCATTCAACATAAGCATAAGCGAACTAAATAAAATAAAGGAATAACTTAACATAAAGACATACTAACTATTACATTCCCAAAAGAAAACTCAAGATAAATACATAATTAATTACATAAACAATACTACAGAAATACAAAAGCTGAGATACAGAAGATGAACAAAATCCAGAACTTCTAACTCCTACGTGGCCGACCCTGCAGAAGCGTGACTCGAACAGAACCCACCTGCCACCTGCATGGAAAGGAAATCCGTGCTAAGCGATAAACGCTTAGTGGGGAGAACACACAAGAGTATGGACGGCCATTCACAATGGTCGCCAAGGCAAAATACATTCAAATGGCAATTGCGGATATTCAAAACACATATCTAAACAGACTTGCATAATAAATGCATTCATTCGGAAACTCACACACATAATCATATACATATATCAGGAATGGGCCAAAACAGTCATAACACAAAACACGACACCAGTGTTATCATGCTGAGCCACATACCCAAGAAAACATCCAAAACACCACACTTCTGCTGCACAACTCTAATACATAGCATATCATGCTGTAAACACTCCCATAACGGAGACTGAAGGCATAATCACATCACTTCACATTCATATCAAAACCATGCAGAAAGTACGATTACATCTTATATACTTACCCTCACAACCGATCTGATTCACATGCTTGTACACAATAAAACCATGCTTAACTCATATACATAAATACATCGATCGAATCATTTCAAAGCATTCAGAAACTAATAACAAATCACATGCCAAGTACGGATAATCATGTTAACTGAAAAGTCATGTTTACTAAATACAGATTTACATTCTGAAGCCCGTAGTCATATTCATATACATATAAACTGATTCTTGCTCATTCAGATATCACATTCTGATGGCTATTTCAAAACAGAATAAAACAAACCATCAAAATACCTGCTGACTCATAATAGTGGATAACGAGTGAACTGATTAGTACCTTACGGGTACAAGTCGGCCAGAGAGTACCTTACGGGTACTAATCGAAAATCATTTTATTTTATCACAAAAGCATTTTACTGATGAGGGATCTTAACCCGATCCAACCACATTAAAAAGGATCGCGAGGATCCGTACTGATAAAGGTTCGCGAGGAACCAGTCGTGGGACCTGATCAGGGTCCAAATCGTTCAAAGGGCGCTGCAGCTACAAAGACTCTATTAGGCATGCCTAACTATCCACTAGACTGACTCTCGCAGGTCATGCTTCACACCAATCACATTTAAGCATGGCACATTATTCATAATAAGCATATAATTCTGAAGCTTGCTTAGTAAATCAAACTCAATCCATGATGCTCAGCAAATTCTTCATATCATTAATAACATTGCCCATGCACAATATATCAAATTATATTAATATACTTCATAAAATAGTCCAATTATAAACCTAAAGATATCACAAGTTCGGAAATTAGACATTGGAATCACCAAAGAAAACTCATTCAGCACAACACATCTGTCGCGCTCGCGATGTCTGTCGCGCCCGCGATAGAGACCATAGTCTCTTCGCTGCGCGTGCGCGACGGACTTCATGATAGCGGGAAGGAGAGAAGGCCCAGCTCTGTCACGCTCGCGACGTTATCGCGATCGCGACAGAGGACAAGCATTGCTATCGCGGGGTCGCGACAAGTCGCGTGCTCGCGATAGCACAGGCTAACAATATGCTATGTCGCGATCGCGACGGTTGTCGCGCTCGCGACAGAGAGCAGACAAGCTATTGCCATCGCGGGCTCGCGACGGCACAGCATCAAAATCACTGGTCTCTGTCGCGCTCGCGACAGAGTCGTGATTCCAAAATTCTACAGAATTTTACAAGATCTTTCCTTCCTCAAAGTCACCCACAAACACACCAAACACCTCCAAAGGTCTCTTACCTCATTTCCAGCAAGTCACACATCATTAACAATATAAATCCAACATTTGTATCAAGAATTTCAATAAAACATGCCACTAACAATATCCATATACACAATTTATAATAACAACCTTATTCGTCAATCAACTCAATCGCACCCACGTTAAATGTATTCATACATATGGTTCTTCATGCTAAGGTTACTCATGAGACTATCACATAATAGCACTCATTCATAAACAATCCTTCATAGGATTATATCTATGATTAATTACTAGTTAAATCACCAATCTTAAATGTACTCCTAAGTTTTCCCAACGATAATTACTTGTATAGCCAATTAATTACCCTAAACATGCGTAATAACTAATGGGAAAGATACGGGATTGATCCGGGTCAACCCTAGACTCAAAAATAGAGAAGAAAAGGCTCAAAACATGTTTTTCTGTCGCGACAGAGAAATGCTTAAAATGACTTATATTTATGTTTTAAAGCATATGGTTGGCATGGGTCAAGCCCATAACCTTCCCCTCAACTTATTATATATGTTTAGGGTTATTAAATGATCACAAAAGTAGTTATCATGGGGAGAACTTATGAGCATGATTAAGATTTGTAATTTACTTAATAAATTAACAATATACATATGTGTGAAAGCGATGTTATGCTCAAATGATGTGTATATGCTTATGACATGATGATTCTTGAACTTAACTAAGTAATATAAAGAGTTGATGGGTTAAAGTGCATTTGTAAAAGAGAATGTGGTCATGAATGATATATGTGCTATGAAGATTGATCAATGTGAAATGAATGACATAATTAAACAACTTAAGCCTGCCAGTCAAGTATTGGATAGGTAGGCATGCCTATAGGGTCCCTGTGCTGCAGCTTAAGTAAGTAAGTTGATTCCGATGGAATCATTATGAATTAATCCTTGCGGGATTCCCTGATTTACAAGAATAAATGTACCCGAGGGGTACTAAGATGACTGAAATTTCTATTTACAAGAAGTACCTTTGAGGTACCTATTTCTGTTTACAAGAAGTACCTTTGAGGTACCTATATTTCTGTCTGAAATTTACCCGTTATCCATGACATTGAACTGCAGGCAAAAATAATCTACATAAAGGAAAAAGGGAAATAAATGTGTGTGGTAATAATGGGATGAAAAATTAACTTATGTGATAAATGGTAATATGACCGCATAGTTTAATTGGCATGAATATATGTTATGAATTGAGATGCTAAATATGCTTATCTTATCTGTTGTTGATGCGTATGTTAATATACCATATTGCTTGTTATGTGTGAGTTCCCCACTAAGCGTAAAACTCTTAGCACGGGTTTTCTTTAATCTGTGCAGGTACGGAAGTAGGTATTCGAAGGAAGACTCCGCAGGTCAAAGGTCAACACTAGGATTAGTGTAGGTTGGGTTATCCTTTGGGATATGCGTGTTGTATGTACAAAGCATGTTTTGGCTTGTAAGCATAAGATAATAACATAGTATATGCAAAATGGAAAGTAAGTAAAGCTGTATGCTCATGTGATATATAAGTTTATGTGTAACGTACAAGTATGTTGGCATGTAACTATAAGGATAACAACCTAGCATGTTTATGGTGAAATATATGTTTATGTGTGCTGCATGTGGATGGCATGAATAAGTATAGATAAAAATTTATTTGTACCGGTTTTTATGATCAACTTAAGTTCAGCATATGTAAGTAATTTTGCGTGCGCGGTCACTTCCTATCGTTATAGCTGCATCAGCTTTAGCGAGTGGAACTGGGCTTGACAACTCTCGCCTCGGAGAGCCTAAGACTGCGCTTGGTATCCATGTTGGGCCAACCAGAGGGGTCCTTGAAGGTAAACTTCTCGCCCTAAGGAGCCTAGGATTAGTGCTAAAGTCTCGTGGCACAAAAAGGTGTCTTAGAGGGTAGACCTCCAGCCTCTTTGAGCCCAAAGACCAGAGCTGGGTCCGGGATTTCTCATCTATTTCTACCTCGATTACTTTATGATCAAATTTTAAATTATCATTGATTCGCTCTCCCTCCACACTATGCAATTTATTAAAGGCACATTTATTCATGTTTGGAAAGCCATAAATGAGAAAGTAAATATCAAAAGACGATAAATTACAATAATACAAGGAGTAGAATACAACTCCCTTTATAAATGTGAGATACATACATGAATCGGGGCATTGTTTATTTTTTAGGACTTTGGTCCTCGCATGCACCATTATCAAAAGTGGATATTTTTATTTGTGATGATCTTTATTGGATAAAAATAGGGTATTGGACCCTTGCTTTTGTGTAAACCTCATTTTATTGAATATAAAACATTGAGTCATTTTTATACATTAACGGGACATGAAAGAAGTACATCCATATACATAAAATAATCAATGAATAACAAATGAAGAAAATATTCAAGAGGATTAGGAAACTAAACCAGACGAAATCCTCCAAATATGGCAGGTAGCCACTCCAACTCGGGATAGCCCAAGAGAATCAATATACACTCATAGAAAGTTAAAAGATGTCAATATACATACAATTAAAATATGGGAACCCAAAGGGACTTGAAAAAGATAGAAAAACATTTAAAAGGGAAGAGATAGAGCCCACCGACGGCCTCTTTTAGGTGACTGACAGGCGTCAGTCAAGATAACCGACATGTCCGTCTGTCACTCAAAAAGTGGGCGTCTGTAGATGAGGTGACCGATGGGCGTCGGTGATAGAGATGACCCGTCGGTCACCACTGTCTCCGAAAAAAACAGAAAGAGAAAAATTCCTTTTAAGGCCAAAAGGAGATTTTACAATAAAATCAAGTAATGAGAGTCAAAATAAAGAAAAATAATGACAAAATTGGAAGAATTAACAAATAAAGAATAAATATGAAATGATATGGAGAAGGAATCTGGAATATTTACACTCAGATAATCGCTTTGGGTGAAATTCTTGTGTTGATTAGAGCCCCGCATGTTCCACGAAAAGCAAGATGAAGGATTGAAAAGAGGAAATCAGATTACTTCCTTCTCAAACATTCAAAGTATTGTCTTTGGAATCAAAATCTAAAGGAAAACTAATTAGTTTTTAGTCCCTTTTGATGGATTTGATCCTCTTTTGAACAAGATTTCTTTGTGAAATGTGTTTGCTGGAAGAGAGAGAAAATATGCTTGAATTTGGGCAGAGTTTCCCCTCTTCAAAAATTTTAGAAACCCCTTTTCTATTGAAAATCCGGAGCTTTTATAAGCCAGACACGACCGACGGGCGTCGGTGTATAGAGGCGGGCGTCAGAAGAATCCTTCTGACACAAGGATTCGTCCGACGGTCCTGCCACATCCACAGACGGGCGTCGGAAAGGTTGCGTGCTCCGGGAAACCAGGCGGCGTTCTGACAGGGGCGGTGACTTTCCAACGGGCGTCGGAAAATACCACAAGCCATTAGTGACCCCAAGCGACGGGCTGACTTCACAGACGGGCTAGCCGTCTGTGGAGGTAAAAAAGCTTTTTGACTCGAAAAAACCCCCGTTTTCTCCCCCTCTACCTACAAAAGTTAAAAAGACTCATTTCTCGTGGAACGCGGGACTAAAACCCCCAAATCCAAACCATTTATACAGGCTAGGATACTGATTTCATCACAGGGTAACCTCTGATCCGGACCGCTCCGGGACACGGTGCTTTCAGTTGCCCCCAGTTTTGGGAAAACTAGTGCACGAGTGCCTAGAGACGCCAAAACTCAGAGAAAGGACAGAAAGAAAGAAGGTGTACCTGCAACGGTTCTTACCTTCCTCGCCTTTTGCCGGGTAGACCTCTTCTCGGTCTGTTCGGCGATGCGAAGATACCCCTACCAATCTCGTCTCGACTTGTAGGTGTTGGTGAGACGTAGCATTCTCTAACTATGGACTTGATCTAGTGAAGAGCAGTGTTTCTTTAATTGCAGCTTCGATCTGAAGTTCCCTTGCTTACCCCCATTCGATATGCAAGGTGCGTAGCACTCTCTGGCTGCCGCGCGAACTGTGAGATGTAGCAGGCTTTGGCTATAATCCCGGTTTTGTGAAGAGCAGTGTTTCTTTAACTGCAGGTTCGATCTGAAGTTCCCTTGCTAACCCCCATTCGATCTGCAAGGTGCGTAGCACTCTCTGGATGCCGCACGAACTGTGAGATGTAGCAGGCTTTGGCTACAATCCCGGTTTGGTGAAGAGCAGTGTTTCTTTAACTGCAGCTTCTATCTGAAGTTCCCTTGCTAACCCCCATTCGATCTGCAAGGTGCATAGCATTCTCTGGCTGTCGTGTAAACTGTGAGATGTAGCAGGCTTTGGCTACAATCCCGGTTTGGTGAAGAGCAGTGTTTCTTTAACTGCAGCTTCGATCTGAAGTGAAGCGATATTCTCTGTACCTGTGTGATAAAAAGGTTTTGTTAGTTCATGTTCGAGTGGTCATCTTTTAACCTGTTTATTAATGGAGGGATTTTCGTTTTTATCTGTTTTGCCATGTTTCGTTTGTTCTTTTTTATTGAGTTGTTATTCATCATTTTTTCACCATTTTTGTTTTAGAGTATGAGTGATTGTGAAGGTATATATTCATCTGCTATATGAATGAATCATAAATTTTGAAAACAAAAGTTTTTCACTAAAAATATCTATTTTGTACAACGTATATACAAAGTACAAATATACAAAAAATATGACTCCGTGAACGTCATAGAGGTGTGTAGTCAGAGGGCTCATCAGGGTCCTCATCATCCGATATAAGCACTGTCCCGGGCGGAAGTGGAGGCAGAGCTGGCCGTGCCGGAGGTGGAGGCTGAGCTGTGGAGGGTCCTGCCTCGGCATCGTGGGCCCGCCTGAATCGGACCTGAGCATGGCCATCCAAGAAAGGATGGGTGCAGGTCCTGATGAACTCCAATGTCTCTGATATTGTGCCTCCCAACTTCTTGAACGCCTTGCTCAACTGAGTGGTCTGCTCGCTGGAGGCCCCCTTCATGTGCTCTAGGCGCTGCTCTGTCTGGTCCCTGAACTCCCTCATGGTTTGAGACAAAGGTAGGAGTATCCCCTCTATCGCCTGGACGCGGGATCTCAGAGAGTCAAGTGACTCATCAATCATCTGCAGGGTCATGTCAACCCTCTGAGACGCCTGGTCCTGTGACGTCCTCAAATCATGAGCGAGCTGTTGTCTGAGCTCCCTCTGTCCTTGAGCAATCTGCTCGATCAGCCTCAACTGCTCACCTCTGAGGGTCTCTACGACCCGAGCCTGCTCATCCCTGAAAGCATCCATAACCCAAGCCTGCTCCCGTGTAGTATGCTTAATGTAGCTAGCCTGCTCTCGGGCCAACCGCTCCACTGACTGGGACTGCTCCTGAATAGCAGCCTGTTGGCGGTCCAACCTCTCATGAATAGCTCTGTCCCTCTCGTCCTGTCGTCGCTCTAAAATTGCGAACATGGAGGTGAGGAGCTGAGAGAAGTCGGGCTGTACTGGCTGCTGCTGTGGTGGCTCTGGAGGTGGTGCTGTAGAGGTGGATACCCCCGGGTCGCCTCTAGAATAAGGGTGATACCTCTCGGGGGGTCCGTGGGTATTCCTATGTACTCTAAAGCCCGGCGATGGGATAGGAGTCAGTGCTCGGGATGCTGGTGAGGCAGCAAAAAGATCATCCATTGTGATCTCTATATCGAAGTCCGATGGGGTCCTGGGCTGCTCCTGCTGCTGCGGCGGTGGCACAGTCTGAGGCTGAGGAGGCCTGGGCTCTAGCTCTGAGCGTGGAGGCTGGTACTCTGGCTGGGGCTCAGGCTGAGGCTGGGGCTCTGGCTGTGGAGGCTGATCCTCTGGGTGCTCCGGCTGATCTGGATCTGGACCCAAGGGTGGAAGCGAGAACATCCGCCGGGTCTCATGAATGGTCAACACCCTATAGGCCTCTGCCTGGCCTGATATCTGGGAGATCATCCCCATCTGTACTGCCACTGCGGTGTAACACTCCCATCGCCGTCCCCGTTGGAAGGACGCCAACAGACGCGCTACCCGATGCTCAGTCATACAGATATGCATATGCACAACACGGAAGTATACTTTCATACATAGCATACATACGAAAATATGGGTTAATTAAAACTTGACTTACCTGCGGGCACGGATTGATCATGCAATAACTCACGCACATGCAGGCACTAAGCAAAAGCATACACAGAAGCATACATATACCATTCAACGGAAGCCTAATCGAAATAATAAAACAAAGGAATAACTAAACATAAAAACATACTAACTATTACATTCCCAAAAGAAACCTCAAGATCAAAACATAATTAATTACATATACAAAACTACAGAATTACAAAAGCTGAAATACAGAAGCTGAACAAAATACAGAACTTCTAACTCCTACGTGGCCGACCTTGCAGCAGCGCGACTCGAACAGAACCAAACCTGCCACCTGCACGGAAAGGAAATCCGTGCTAAGCGATAAACGCTTAGTGGGGAGAACACACAAGAATATGGACGGCCATTCACAATGGTCGCCAAGGCAAAACACATTCAAATGGCAAATGCGGATATTCAGAACAAATATGATCATGCTGGCATAGTAAAGGCATTCATTCGATAACTCATAACCATAACATATACTCATGTCAAGAATAGGCCAAAACAGACATAAAACAATACAAGATACAGGGATCATTATGCAGAACTACATACTATAATACATTCATAAACCTACAATGGTAACAATTATCAGCATCTTACCGTGCGGAGTCACATAAGCTTTACACATGCAATTGACATAACTAAGTACCCATGCCTGAACTGACAACCAAACCATCATGTTAAGAATGCTAGCTAACCAACATACTTAGACATGCTAAACACACACACTAGTCAAAATCCAAGGTACAAAATCCAAAGTATCATATTACCGTTGCGCAACTCTCATATATAAAGTATTAAGCGAAAACACTCTAATAGCGGAGACTGAAAGCATAATCACATAACAATACAATCATATCATCAACATGCAGAAAGTACAGTAATCATCACATACTTACCATCACAACTGCCTCAGTCCACATGCTAATATATATAACAAAACTATGCTTAAGTCATATACTTAAATACATCAATCAAATCATTTCAAAGCATTCAGAAACTTATAACAAATCACATGTCAAGTACGGATAATCATGTTAGATATAAAATCATGCTTACTTAATACAGACATACATTCTGAAGCCCATAGTCACATTCATATACATATAAACTGATTCCTGAAATCCTTATCATGCTCAAACGGATATCACATTCTGATAGTTATTTCAAAGTAACACAACCAATAAAGCACCTGCTGACTCACAATAGTGGATAACGAGTGTACTGATTAGTACCTTACGGGTACAAGTCAGCCAAAGGGTACCTTATGGGTACGAATCGAAAACCACTTTATTTTATCACAAAAGCATTTTACTGAAGGGGATCTTAACCCGATCCAAATACATTAAAAAGGATCACGAGGATCCGTACTGATGGGGGGGGGGGGGTTCGCGAGGAACCAGTCGGGGGACCTGATCAGGGTCCAAACGTTCAAAGGGTGCTGCAGCTACATAAGACTCTATTAGGCATGCCTAACTATCCACTAGACTGACTCTCGCAGGTCATGCATAAAATCATTCACATTACGAATCGCACAACGCATAAATATATATATACATCATGCATATACCAGAGTCCAATAGACATATAAGTATGCTCATAAAGTTGATCATATCTCATACAATTCCCATTGCAAAACATAATACAGTCAATATACTTTAACATTTAAACATTGTTCTAAAGTATGCCCAGAATCAGGTAAAGAAGCACTACCATGCCAATGGTTATCAATACCAAATCCTAATCATGCGTTAGGTGAAGATAACTAAGTAAAATCATGCATAATCCAAATTACATTTAAACATAACACATTGAGTTCAAAGGCTAAAGCATAATATCAATCATACTTCATACAAGTCATATTCTGGAGCATGCAATAATTCACTCAATAACATTCAAGCACTACTTTTCATACTAAAGCATGTCAGGAACACATGTGAAATCATATTATGCCAATGAATAAAAACTCATGGAATGATACGAAATACTCTTAAACATGGTATGTTATTCTAGATAAGAATCCGATCAAGGACAGGCATAACATAATGCTAAACATAACTAAAATAGGCTAACTAATCAGATAAGTAAGATAAGATAGCACACAGTAGAGGAAAAAGCCATAACAGCCTTTGAAAGTCATTTTATAATAAACCAGTCACGGGGGAACAAATCAAAATAGAAAAGGTCATACAAAGTCATACAAGAGCACATAAAGGTATGACAAGAGTAATACAGTAGTACATCACCATACAGAAGAGATAGGAAATTCATTTTGGTTAAAACTGGGCGAAATCAGAAAATGGGGCTGAAGAGGGGTCGGTCACAAGCCATGTCACGACTTGTGACTGGCCTCAAAGGAGGGTCACGGGACGTGACCTAGTGTCATGCCTCGTGACCTGCAAGAGAGTCACAGGACGTGACTCTATGTCACGCCTGGCTCCTCACAAGAGTCACGAGTCGTGACTCTATGTCACGTCTCGTGACATGTCTCCAAGAGAGTCACGGGACGTGACTCTAAGTCACGCCTCCTCACAAGAGTCACGGGACGTGACTCTAAGTCACGAGACGTGACTTGCCTCTCACAAGGCAGTCACGCTTCGCGACTGGGGGCACGCCTCACGGCTTCGTCCAGCCTGCCAAGAAGTCACGCATTGTGACTGGGAGACAGAGTCACGTGGCGTGACTGGGAGTCACGTCTCGTGACTTGTCTCTCTCAGGGAAGTCACGACACAATGGAAATGGAAAATTCCACAGAAACGCGATTTCCCATTCCCAGCTACCCAGAATTCAAAAACTCTATAAAATCATTTTCAATCTAATTCAAAACACCACCAAATTCATCTTACCTTTCAATCGATCTTCCAAGCAGCATAAACAAGATGATTGCAGTTAATTCAACAATCAAACAATCAAAACCATGCTTAAACACATTTAATCCATTCTAGAGCATAAACCCTAAAAGTTACAGTAAGTTCAAAACCCAAAGCTCAGTAACTTCAATTCAATTCCTATCATGCATTACTAACACATTTATTCACATAATCATGCATATACACATATCAAAACACACCAATTTCCAGAAATTAAGCAAAGCAACCCATTTATAAGCCTAGTGAGAAAAAGGGCAGAGACATGCTGAAATTGAAGAACACAGAAGCTTCCAAACATTGCATGCATTCAAAACTCTCCCAAACCTGGAAATGACGATCCAAAATCACGCTTCAAGATCACTGCTCAATCCTTTCCTTGCCTTTACTATGCTTCTTCAAGCAATCCAAAGCTTGCACAACAAAACCCACAATTCCTTAGTTCAAACCCTAATTGAAGATAAAACCAGTAGATGAAGAAGAAGAAGAAGAAACACAACACGTAGAACACCTTAAACCAACTTACCTCTTCAAAGCAGCCTCACTTCAAGCCAAACACAACTCAAGCCAAATGAGAAAGAAAGGAGAAGCAAAGAAAGGAGAAGAGAAGAAGAAGGGAGGGCATGAGAGGAGGGGACGGGAAAGCCAAACCAAAAATCTGTGTTCCCTCTTCTCTCTTCCTCTTACTTCTTCTTTTTCTTCTTTCAATGCCCACCTAACAGTCCACTTGGCAGCACTCAATTGGACCATAAAATCCACTCAAACTTTCCAAATCAAAGCACCATACTTGAGTCACACCCAATCATTTCCAAAACCACTCATATCCTACTTCCATACACCATAAGCACACACTAGCACTTCTCTTCTTAACACACTTAATTAATTAGTTACCATTAAGTCCTTATTATCCAAATTCTCTTACACAAATTACTGAAATACCCTTCCGATCTCGACTTAGCATGCACAATCTCGAATAGGGCCATTTTGGGGTGTGACATGCGGCGTCTACATGGATCCCCTCCTCCAAGGGTCCTCTCAACCTGTCAGGGGCAACTCCCAACCTCAAAAGTAGCCCGGTGATAACTCCTCCCACTATCACCACAGGTGTCAACCCTCTGCCGACTCTGGTCAAGTTGGCCAAGATCTCATGGCTAATGTTGATACGCTGGCCTGCCACTATGGCTCAGAGGCTCCAGATCTCGGCCGCATTAAGTGACCCTGGATTACCAGCTTGATCGAGGTACGAACTGGACAGCACTCTATGCAAATACCGGAGTGCCTGAGACACCAGTACAGTGCTCTTTGCTGTATTATGATCATACAGCACTCCCGATATGGCAATAGACGCCAAATGTGCGCGTCTAACAGCTCGTCGTGGGATCTCGACCCCTCCTCTGTAGGGAGCCCCATGGCCTGAGCGAATCTCTGTCTAGTGATACTGAAGTGGTCGCCGTCAAACAAAAACTGAACCACCCCTGGGTCGGTATCTGCACTCTGAAAACCGGTGTAGCGAAGAGTGGCCAGGACCTGGCGAGTAGCCTCTGGAAAAGTCTAGAAGGAGGGCTCAAGGAACTCTGTCCACCCAGCACCCTCGACGAGCAAATCAAACTCTGGGGCCATCCCTAGGGCCTCCAGGAACGGTCTGGATACAAAAAGGCTGGCCCGAAGCTCTACCTGAGCCAATGCTCTATACCTCTGAGCTGACTCAGCATCCATCCAATTCGGAACTACGATCTCGGGCTGGGCCTACGGTACTCTACAACTGGGAGGCATCCTGTAAAGACAAAAAAATTAGATAGCGAAAATTTGATAAAATAGGTATTATTAGACTTATTCTCAAGGGGACGGCACACTTGGGCCTCACCAGGGCAATGGCGGCCCGAAAACTAAATAGAGAAACTGATAATAAATGAAAAGGGCAAAGGTTGCCCACATGCTTTGCACATATCAAGGCAAAAACAATATGCAATTAGCATAAAAATAATTTGAAATGAGTAAAGAAAATGGGCTATCTAGGTCCCAAGGCATGCATTATACATGAAAATATTAAATTTTAGAATAAATAATAAAAATTTGGCCAGCACCCCGGCAGGGGTATGCCCGACCTCCTGCATAAAAAGGCAACAAAATAGGCCTCAGGCCTCGACAATAATATACGCATGTAAATGGGACACACCCCGGCAAGAGTGAGTCCCCAACAACACAAAATAATGGCCTCAGGCCTCACAAGCAATATATACACAGAATAGTGCGCTAGAAACTGTCTATTTCTAAAGCACTAAAGTTATAGAAAAATTCTATTTCTATGTGATAATGCAAAAATTCAGATTTAATTGCACTAAAATAAAGATAAATGGGCAGCATTCTCCCTAAATTCCTAAAGAATCTAAAACTTCCTAATTATTTCTAAAGTTAAAAGAAGAAGAGATGAAGAAATAAATTGAATAAAATTCAAAAAAAAGTAGTTATTTACTTACTTGTAGTCGCGAGAAGTGTGGAAACTGAAGAAATATAAATATCCAAGCACCCGGTGAGTAAAGAATGCGAAAATATGAAGAAATCGCGAAAAAATAAGAAGAAATGCTTGAAAAACCGCTAAAAAATGCTAAGAAACCGTTTGAGAGAGGAAAGTGAAAGGGACAGCAGCGTTTGCACCGTCTGTCACTCACCCTTATATAGAATTTCGTGACCGACGGGCTGGGCGTCTGTATGTGACCGACGGGCTGGCCGTCTGTCACGCAATAAATGCAAGTTAATGCGCGTGATGAATGTAATGCTGATGTCTGCCAGGTGGATCTATACCGACGGGCAGGCTGTCTCTTAGGAGAGGCGGGCAGGCCGTCCCTAAGGATAGGCGGGCAGGCCATCTCTGTGGAGAGGTGGGTAGGCCGTCGGTGACACTTCCCTATAAATTCTCACCAAAATTTTTGCTCTTCTTGTGTCTCTTCATTTTCCAACATCTTGAGCCTTTCATCTCTCCCAATGTCTTCTTCTCTAGCCCAAAGGATGCACCGTATTTTAGATGACAAACACACTTGGGAAGAAGGCGCCCTTTCCTCTCTGTCCGGGCTGAAATATTTGTGCCGGGTCAAAGTCGACCAAAACCTCCTTCGGGCGGCGACCCACTTCTGGAACCCCCGGTTTCACGTCTTCCGCTTCACCTACCAGGAACTGTGCCCTTTGCCTAAAGAGCTAGCTACCATTCTGAGAGCCTGGTTCACTCCTAGCGCTCTGCCTTGCATCCCTCGCTGCGGTCTATTTCAGACCCGGGACATAGTCATGGCTCTGGGCATACCTTCTTCTGAGGCCGTCCGGCTGATTCACCCGGGCCCTTCCTTCGCTCTGGGACCATTGATCGAGGCTCTGGATCAGTTCACCGACATCCCCACCTATCGGGCAAGCATCATATTCTTGTTTTGCATGGTGAACTTCCATATTGTTGTTCTAGGGGGTTTGACAGGTGACTCTCGCCTGTTCGGAGTCTTGGGCGACTTTCATCTGGGATTATCACCCTTGCCGCTCATTCTGGCTGAGACCATTCTGGGCTTGGACGCTGTGAGCTCTAGATCCACTACAATCTTTACCGGCAACCCCTTATTGCTCCAGGTACATCATTATTTTAAAGGTAGTGCGTCCCTTATGGATTTTCACACTAGCTTTTCTTAGCGGGAGGTGCGTCCTTTCAAATATTCACACAACCCTGTGCCTTATTTTTGCCTGAAGTAAACCCTACTTACTCCAGCGACTTTTTTCCTCTTTTTTCTTTTTCTTCTCTTCTTTCTTTTTCTCTTCTCCTTTTTTTTTTTTTTTAGATCTGGCTGCAAGAGAAACTGAAGATGCTGTCTGAGCCACCCCCTCGAGTTACTCCATAGTACTCGCCGAGCCACTTTCTGCCGCGTCGACGACTTCATGGGTGTGCCATTACTGGTGAAGGCATTACCAGATTTAGCGAGCTGTCAGATGACGACATTAGTTTTATGTCTACCTGGCTCCCACTGTCTCATGTGGTCATTGATGGGCCATCGGGGTGTGTTCCCCTCTGCGGCCTCCGTCAGGCCACCTTCTGCATCACCTCTCGATGTACATATCAGCTCGGGATGACCCAGGATGTAGTGAGGGTTCCCTTGTCTTTCAGGGGAGGTGCTCTCTCGGCTGCGTTTGCTTCTCGGTATCATGAGCTGTGGGGCAGACTACCAGTGAAGACTGTTATCCTGAGGTTCGACAATCATTCTATGTCTTCGACTAACGAGTACAAGAAGTGGATCCTTAGTCCAGCATCTGAGAACAGGACTCGAGGGCTCAAGCATCTGGTCGGCGAGAGCAGCAGCAGGACTTAGCTTAGCTTACATATGTATCTCTTTTGGTGCTACAGTTCTTTTTAATGCAGAACTAGGAAACGACAAAAATGAAAAGAATAATATTCATTCTATTTCACGAATTTGTGCACATTTTCATATAATTTCAGCATACATGATCAGTTTTGGCATTTACTCAGCTGCTTACGCACTGTTAATACGAAGAACAAAATTTTAACAGCATCAACTCCTGTTACCAATTGGCCCTCTCGGGTTTTCACGATCGGACATTTTCTCTCATGCCTCTAATTTTTGCACAGGATGCCTTTTTCGGTTTTCACCCTGTCGAGGCGCCCAGTTTTAGCACAGCCGCCTTTTTTCGCTTTTCGACTTGCAGGGCATTTTATTCTCTTCTTTTTATTTTGGTCTTTAGCCGTGGAACCTTTTGAGTCTGTCAATATTGATCGGCTCTTTGAATTCATTCCCATCACTATCCGACAAGATTGCAGCTCCTTTGGACAACAGCTTCTTAAGGATATACGGCCCCTCCCAGGTCGGTCTGAATTTCCCTCTAATATCTGGTATGCATGGCCTCATCTATTTGAACACCAAGTCCTCTTCTTTCAGCGGATGCTTTCTTAACTTCTTTCCGAAAGTTCTTGCCAATCTCTTCTGGTAAATCTGATTATGATAATAAGCTTTCAGCCTACTCTCATCCAGTAAATTCAAGTGCAATAGCCTCTGCTGCGCCCATTCGGCCTCTGGGATTTTGGCTTCCATGACCACCCTCAGTGATTTGAGCTCTATCTCAACTGGTAATACTGCTTCCGTTCCGTATACCAGGAAAAATGGTGTAGTGCCTGTAGACATCCTTACCGTTGTTCTATATCCCCATAGGGCGAAAGGTAACTTTTCAGCCCAGTCTTTGTAGGTTTGGACTATCTTGGACAGGATTTTCTTCATATTCTTATTAGCAGCTTCTACTGCTCCATTCGCTTGTGGTCGGTAGGGAGAGGATTTATGATGCTCGACACCATACTTCTCGAGCAGCTTCCTAGTTTCTCCCATGAACTGCACTCCGTTGTCAGACACTATATGATGAGGGAGGCCATATCTGCAGATCAAATTTCTCTCTATGAACTTGGCCATATCCCTTGCGTCAATCTTCTTGAAGGATTCTGCCTATATCCATTTGGTGAAATAGTCAATTGCGACTATGATGTATCTGTGCCCATTGGATGTCGTAGGGCGAATCTCTCCAATGATATCTATCCCCCAAGCAGCGAAAGGCCAAGGTGATGTCAGGTTACGTAACTCTGATACCGGCAGGTGTCTCAAGTCTGCATATTGTTGGCACAACTGGCATTGTTTAACATACTTTAAGCAGTCATTGTCTATCGTAAGCCAATAGAAGCCTTGTCTCATGATTTTCTTAGCCAAGGTCAAACCGTTCATGTGGGCCCCACAGACACCTGCATGGGGTTCCTCTATCACTTTGCGGGCTTCTTTTTCATTCAAGCACCTGAGCTGAATCCCGTCCGACTATCTTTTGTACAACACCCCTTTCAAGGATATGAACTGAGTAGATAGCTTCCGAATCATCCTTTGGTCTTTCTCAGTAGCTTCTTTTTGAAATTCATTGTTTTCCAAATAATTCATGATGTCGAAGAACCATGGTTTCCTGTCCACCACTTCTACTTCCATTACAGGCGCGGTCTCAAATCTGGGCTTATCAGAACTCGAAATTAGCACCGGCTTTATAGCCACTCCCTCAGGGTTATCCCACATCGACACTAAGGTTGCCAGTGCGTCAGCCAGATGATTCTCATCTCTCGGCACAAAGTGGAAAGTGCAAGTCTCAAACTGCCCGCAGGCTTCTTTCAAATATTCGAGATAGGGTACTAGCCGCTCTTCTTTTACAGCCCACTCACCTCGGATTTGGTTAATTACCAAGGCTGAGTCACCAAAAACCTCTATATTCTTTGCCCCCAATGCCGCTAAAGCTTCCAATCCGAAAGTGCATGCTTCATATTCGGCTTCATTATTGGTTGCTTTGTATCTCAGCTTCTTTGCTAGGGAAAGTTTCTCATCATCTGGGGTTGTCAGAACGATTCCGATTCTGGCCCCTCTGTTATTCACTGCCCCGTCAAAGTGTAACTGCCATCCTTGGACAGAAATTGCGACTATGCTCTCATCAGGAAAGGTAAACTCGGGAGTGTCTCCTTGAATAGGATGCTCGGCAAGAAATTCTGCTACAGCCCGCCCCTTAATAGTTTTGCGAGTGATGTATTGCACATCGAACTCCTGTAGCAAGAGCAGCCACCTCCCCATCTTACCAAGCAAAGACGGCGCGTCCTGCAAATATCTTAACGGATTCTGCTTGGCCACTGCCTGAACTTTGTATGAGTGGAAGTAATGTCTCAGCTTCTTTGATGCCCAAATTACTGCGAGGCAGATCTTTTCTACTTCAACATATTTTATCTCATAAGCCAAGAACTTCTTGCTGAGGTAATAAATTGCAAATTCCACCCCAAATTCATCTTCTTGAGCCATCATGGCACCCACTGAACTGCCTTCTACTGCCAGATACAGGATAAGCGGCTTGATTTGTTGCAGCGGCCTTAGCACTGGCGGATTCAACAGGTATTCTCTGATGCTGTCAAAGGCTTTCTGACAGTCTTTATTCAAGACCACAGGTTGATTCTTTCTAAGTAGCTTAAAAACAGGCTTGCATATCGAAGTGAGCTTGGCGATAAATCTGCTGACAGACTGCAGCTTACCCAGGAAACTCCTTACATCCTTCTCTTTTTGTGGCACGGGCATCTCTCTGATGGCCTTCACCTTGTCCGAGTCAATTTCTATTCCCCTCTGACTGATGACATGTCCGAATACTTTTCCTAAAGTCACTCCAAAAATGCACTTCTTGGGGTTAAGTCGCAGATTATACTTGTCAATCCTGGTGAAGAACTTCTCTAGAGATTCAAAGTGCCCCTCTCGAGTGGCTGACTTGACCATCATGTCATCGACATACACTTCCACTTCTTTGTGGATATGGTCACTCAAGATCTTAGTCGCCATCCTCTGGTACGTGGTCCCTGCATTCTTCAGGCCGAAAGGCATGACTCGGTAGGCATAGGTCCCCCACTCCGTGATGAAAGCGGTTTTAACCCGGTCAGCTATTTTGTTCAGGATCTGGTTGTATCCCACATAACCATCTCTAAAGCTGTACATCGCGCAATTAGCGACACTGTCTATCAATACATCGATATGAGGTAGTGGAAAATCATCTTTGGGGCAGGCCTTGTTCAGATCTCGACAATCTACACACACCCTGACCTTTCCGTTCTTCTTTGCTACAGGGACCACATTTGCCAGCCATGTAGGATACTACACTTCAACAAGGAACTTGGCTTCGATCTGCTGACGAATTTCCTCCTTGACCTTGTCTGCCCATTCTGGCCTGAGCCTTCTCAACTTCTGCTTCACAAGCTTGTAATCTGGGTAAGTCGGGATAGCATGTTCTGCCACGTCTCGGTCAATTCCTGGCATGTCCTCATAGGTCCAGGCGAAGACTTTTTCATGTTTTCTTATTATTCTCTCAAAATATTTTCTCTCCTCAGGAGTTATATTTGATGCTATTAGAATTTCTCTCGAATTTTCCGAGGTTCCAGGATTAAAAGGCATTGTATCAGTGGAATCAATGTCAAAAATTGATGGAATATGATCATGTTCATGCATGTTGAAATCATTAGAAACATCGCACAAGTAAGAGAAATTGTTTGCCTTATTAATAATATTATAATTGTCATTTACATCATAAAAGAGTTCTGGAATAAAAAGACAGTCTAAACTAGAGTCCTCTTCTGCCACTCCAGAGGTTGATGCTATCGCAGCTTGATCACTGGCTTCCTGATTCAACAGAGGCTCCTCAGGCATGTCAGAGGAAATTTTCAAACCCCCCATTCTCGGCTCTAATTCTGCTATCTTCTCTTTCCCTATCAGGCTGGCAGCTATCATTTTCTCGGTAACGACCTCTTCAGGCTCGCATCTGTCCCAAGTGATACCCTGAATCATGACCTCCTCATCCCAGAAGTCTTCAACACTCTTGATAAACCCGACTCTCCAGTCAAATACATCATTGAAGATCTCGAACCCAGGGACAATTGTCCCCTTCACCCACTGCGGTTCATCTTCACCAGTGTATGCACAAACTGAGGATGCGGGCACAAAGCTTTCTGAAACGTGAGGGATCTTGTCTGTTGCCTTCTTCTTACCGAAGCTGCCTCTGTACCCTAGACCTTTTCGGTTCTTCTGACCTCGAGTGGTGATCGCTGTTTGCAAACCCTGAGAGTTTCTGCCCAAACCAGCCCCGGGGAGATAGTGCATCTTCTTCAACATATTAACCACAGCTGGGTTATCCACTGACCTGAGCTCTTTTCTTATAATGGACACATGGAAGCCACTAAAGGGCTGGTTATCTATTTCAAGCACTGAGACCTGGTTCTCTCTGGCTGACTTGATAGTCACCACCTCCCCTTCATGTGGGAACTTTATCATTTGGTGCAGCGTAGATGGTACTCCTCCTAATTTGTGAAACCAGGGTCTCCCAAGTAGAGCTGAGAAGTTAGCAGGGATGGGCAGAACTACAAATTCTACCTCCACTTCAATGGTTCCGGTCTTGACCAAGGTCTTAAAGGTTCCCGAGGCTTGCCTCCTCGAATTATCATAGGCCGTGATAGTCAGATCCGATCCACTAAGCATATCTTCATTTAAACCAAAAGCCTGCAGAGCTATCAGGGGGCACACATTGATAGAAGACCCATCATCTACCATAACGCAAGCAGTGTGCTTGTCGTTAATCTGCGCTTTGATGTACAGGGGTCTGTTATGATTACGGCCCTCGACCGGTAGGTCGGCATCAGAAAAGACCAATCTCTCCTCGGATCCTACTTTGACCAAGCCCAACAGTTCTGATGGGGAAATCGTGGTGGCGACCGTGGCCTCAACCAAAGCCTCCACTACCTTCTGCCTATGAGAGGGGGACTGTCTCAAAAGATCCCAGATGGATATTTGAGCCGCAGTCTTCTTTAATTGCTTGACAATCTGATTCTCCTCTGGCTCTTTCTCTGCTGGCATCTGCACTGGCTCAGGCAGCCCTGTAATCTCGGGGACCACTCTCCTGCTTCTCGTTACAGCCCCTATCTCTTCTTGATCTTCATCAGACCCCCACAAGTCAAGGTTCATCTCTCCCTCCTCCTCGGCTTCTCCGTCGCTCTCACTGCTAGACCAGCAATCAAGGGTAGCCACGACTGCTCTCTCCTCTCTAATATCGGAATAATCAGCAGCAGAATTCTTGCTCCCATATAGATCTTTTAGCACGTACCATTCTGGCAAGCTAGATCCGATCATAAACACGAGTGGTGGTACGGCATTATAACCGGGCTTCTTCTCAGCTTCCCTCTTTTCGGGGTCAGAAATCTACTTGTTATCAATCAAGTCTTGGATAGCGTGCCGCAGCGCTTTGCACTTATTTGTGACATGGCCTGAGTGTTGATGAAACGCGCAGAATTCATTGTCTTTTTGCCCAGGCTTTCCCAGCGTCAAAGAAGGTCTAGGAGCTAAGGGTTGTAATTTTCCCTCCTTTATTAACCTTCTCAAGACCCAAGATAATGGTCTCCCCAAGTTCAAAAACTTCCTCTGGGTGGTTACATCAGTAGCAGACACCTCACCTGTTCTTCTGGTGCTACCACTGGGACCCGCCGACCTACTGGTTCCTTGACCGGGGTTAGCCCTTTTGGCAAAATTATCATTGTTAGCCTTCCTAGCCAAGAACTCTCCTTCTGCCTCGATGGCTATATCCTTGAGAGACTCCCAGTCCTTCAACCCCTTCATCTTCAACCCATCTTTCAAGTACGGGCTTGCGTTCTTGATGAATAAACGAATCTGATCCTGGGTGTCCGGCTTTCTCCGCATCTCCATTACTCAGTTCCGCCATCGGGTGAGATAATCATGGAAAGATTCTCCAGCCTTTTGCTGGAGCAGTTCAAGATCTTTTAGAGTCACCTCCATTCTGGTATTGCAGTCATACTGCTTCAAAAACTCCTCAGTGAGCAGATCCCAATCTTCTTTAGTGCGACGGTCAAGACTATGATACCAGTCGATGGCATGGGAGGTCAGACTCAGACAAAAGTATTCTACCTTCTGCTTCTTAGACAACGTGGTCCCCTTCATGACCAGAGAATACTGCTTCACATGAGCGGTCGGGTCAGAAGTTCCATAAAATTTCGGCACGTCTGGTGATAGGAGCTAAATTGAACTATAATTTAGTATATGTTTAGTATGAGTTTAATTAATTAATTATATAATTAAGTGAATATTTGATGTTATATGTGTTAGTTTATGTATATTAGTATTAGTCTGTTAGTTTGTGTGTTTACTGTCATTTGTAGGTGAAAAATGAAGAAAAGAGCAGATGAAGAAGTTAATAGAATGAGATGATCGTGAGAAAGGAACTGATCACGCCGTGACTAAGGGTCACGTGACGTGACTTAATAAGAAGAAGAAGAAGAAGGAGCAGAGAAGAGAGGAGCTGCGAGAGAGATGAGACACGCCGTGACCAGGAGTCACGTAACGTGACTGAAGAAGAGAAGCCAGCAAAGAAAGGAAAGAAAGGAAAGAAGAACAAAGAAGAAGAGTCACGCCGTGAGCAAAGGTCACGCGACGTGACGCCACAGAGAGGCTAGGAAAAGAAGGGAAAAGAGAAGAGAAGAGAAAGGAGAGGAGAAGAGGCGAGACGTGAGCGCCAGTTACGCCACACGCGAAGAAGGCACGCCGTGCTGGGAAGTCACGCGATGTGACTGGCCAGAGAGGGAAGCGTAAACCGAAGAGAGGAAAGAAGGAAGAAATGGGCAAGCGCGTTCTGTCGCGATCGCGACACCGTTGCGAGCGCGACAGAGGCGACCGTTGGACGGTTTTCAGACAAAAATCACTTGAAAAATCACCTTCTTTCACCCAAAGTTGCAATTATTCCCAAGGGACATCTTCAAGGGACACAAGCTTTCAATTATATTCTATAAATATGTAGTTTAACAGTAAATTTAGATATACAATAATATTAGATGAAATTTTAGTTAATCAATTTTCTGTATTTCCTTTAGTTTTATTTTCTTAGTTAGTTTTTATGTATTGAAGAAGAAGATTAAGGAGAAGGAAAATCTATTGTAAGAGTTTGAGAAAAAGGGTTGAAGAACTTCTATCTTATTCTCTTATTTTTAATTCTTCTCCAATATTTTTATGAATATCATTTTAATGAATTTGTATGTTATGATTATTTCTATTTTCATCTACTTTAATAGTCTTTCATTGTAGATTTTCTATTAGTATCTTTTGCTTGATCTTTACAAGTTAAAGTTATTCGAGAGTTTGCTTTATCTGACATCTAATAGAATTTCATTATTAAGATATATTTAAGAGATTGGTATATCGAGATAATTGCTATAGGTTAGTGTCTATTCTTAAAATATGTAATTAGAAACCTCTAATTCATTAATAAAAATTGTGAGTTAGAATTTTAATTATATGTTTTAGGCATTTTAATTCATGTCGAGAGAGTGAGTTAAAAGTTTATTCTAACTTAGCTTGCATGAAAGATGAATAAATGTAAATCAAAATGATGGGTCAAATTCATTATGTTTAGTTCTTCATTCATATACTATTTATCTTATTCTAATAAACATAAATTAGGTTCAAATTAAGTAGTTCTAATTCAACCATCAAATTTATGATCATTGTAAACAAGATTAAAATCAATTAGTAATAGTGTGTAACACGTTCCCTGTGGGATCGATATCTAAAGTACTATTGCGGTACACCGTATACTTGCGGTTTGTAGCATCATTAGAAAATGCTGTGCATACTTGCGGTTTGTAGCACTATTGCGGTTTGCGCCAAAAACTTGTTGTGCATTTTCACTGCAGCCTCTCATCATCTCTCTGAGCATCCATAATCCTCTAACTCAAGGTAGGCTTCACTCTCAACTAAGCAATCAAAGCTCCATCTGAATCGAACCTCCATCTGAACTGCCTCAGAAATAATGTTGAAACCGACTTCTGACTCAAAGCATCAGCGACTACATTGGCCTTACCTGGATGGTAATCCAGCATGCAGTCGTAGTCCTTAAACAACTCAAGCCAATGACGCTGCCTCATATTCAACTCTTTTTGCGTGAGGAGATACTTCAAGCTCTTGTGGTCCGTAAAGATCCTACATTTCTCCCCATATAGATAATGGCACCAAATCTTTAAATTAAAGACCACAACTGACAACTCTAAATCATGCGTCTGATAGTTCCTCTCATGTGGCTTCAACTGACGGGAAGCATAAGCCACAACCTTACCCTCTTGCATCAAAACACATCCAAGACCGACACCCGAAGCGTCACTATACATTACAAACTCCTTACCCGAGATGGGTTGAGTAAGTATAGGAGCTTCAACTAACAAACTTTTCAACTTCTCAAAACAAAGCTGGCACTTATCCGACCACTCAAATCTGACCCCTATCCTTAACAACCTTGTCATCGGAGCGGCGATCACAAAAAAACCTTTAACAAACCGACGATAGTAACCTGCCAAACCAAGAAAACTCCTCACTTCCTGAACATTCCTAGGCGCTTTCTAAATCAACTATCGCCTCAATCTTGGCCGGATCAACTTGAATACCCTTAGCGGATACAATATGACCCAAAAATGACACTTCCCGAAGCCAAAAATCGCACTTACTGAGCTTGGCAAACAACTGGTGCTCTCTCAGAACTTGCAGCACTAACCGAAGATGCTCTTCATGCTCACTCTCATTCTTGGAATACACCAAGATGTCATCTATAAACACCACTACAAACCGATCTAAGTATGGCCTAAACACTCTGTTCATCAAATCCATGAATGCCACTGGAGCATTGGTCAAACCAAACGGCATAACAAGGAACTTATAGTGGCCATACCGAGTCTGGAATGCAGTCTTAACCACATCCTCATCCTTAACTCGCAACTGATAGTAACCGACCGAAGATCAATTTTCGAAAAGACACCCGCACCTCGAAACTGATCAAACAAATCCTCGATCCTAGGCAAAGGATACTTATTCTTCACTGTGACCTTATTAATCTGCCTATAGTCGATACGCATCCGCAAGGACCCATCCTTCTTCTTAACAAATAAAATAGGTGCTCCCTATAGAGATATGCTAGGTCGAATGAACCCCTTATCCAACAGCCCTTGTAGTTGAGTTTTGAATTCTCTCAACTCTACAGGAGCCATCCGATAAGGTGCTTTCGATATGGGAGTGGTACCCAGCATAATCTCTATGGACAACTCGACTTCTCTCTCAGGAGGCAAACCAGGCAATTCACTCAGAAACACATCATTAAACTCCCACACAACTGGGATGTCTTCAATCTGAACTTGATCCCTCTTTGAATCCAACACAACCGCTAGGAAAGCCTCACAACCCTTCCCAATAAACCTCTTAGCTTGCATCGCATAAATTACATTGTTCAAAGAACTAGCACCCAAACCTTTAACAAACACAAAAGACCGATCCTTATCCCGAAGTACCACCATCTTCCTATGGCAATCAACTACATCCCGGTACTTACCCAACCAGTCCATACCCAGAATCAGATCAAACTCTTTGAAAGGCAACTCAATCAAATCCGCTGGAAACACAACTCCCACAACCAAGAAAGGACAATTCCTATAGACTCTACTCACATTGACACTATGCCCTAATGGACTGGTCACACATATCTCATAATCTAGCTGATCTACCACATGCAACTTATTAACAATCTTATCCATGCACAAGTATGAGTGTGTGGAACCAGGGTTAATTAGAGCATACAATTCAGTGTCATTGAGTAGGAACTTACCAGCAATAACATCGGGCGCATCCTGTTCCTCTCTGGCTCTCACACCATAGGCTCTAGCTATAACTGGCAACTGACGCTCAACAGACTCTGATGCAGCTCCTTCTTTAGGTCGACCGCCTCGACCTCTACCTCAGCCTCTACCACGAGTAGCCTGTGTGGCATTAGAACCAACCCTGTTGGCCTCTTTCTGGACACCCAAATCCTCATTCAACCTCAGACAACTAGCCAAAAGATGCTCAGTGCTCCCACACCTGAAGCACCCACCAGTGAGCCACCTACACTCACCCCGATGAGCCTTACTGCAAGGCGAACATATGGGGATAGGCTCAAATCTATCACCTCTACCAGAACCAGATACCAATGCAGAACCCTGTCTTCTACCTCTGGTGGCTAGACCAGATGATGACTCATCCTACGGGTTCCTAGATCTCTTACCTGAGGATGATGAAGATGAACCACCACGAGAAGGATTCCTCCTCTGAGCCCTCTCTCTCAACACAGACTCTAATCTCTCGGCTGTAATAGCAGCTTCCACAATCTGATAATAATTCACCCCTGGGGTGCTCATCAAGGAAATGAACATAGCTCTCAAGGACTCATTTAATCCTGCCTCAAAATGATAGAATCTGAACTCATCAGTCAAAATCCCATATGGAGCACACCTAGCCAACTGGTTAAACTCCTTCTCAAACTCTGAGACCGACATAACCCTCTGCTTTAAACTCAGAAATTGTGCCCACCTAGCATCCTTATATGTCTGAGTCACATACTTGGTCATGAACTCCCTTGAAAAGAAATCCCATGTAACTGGAGCAGGCAACTAAGGATGCCTACAAACTAACTCCCACCATTCAAAAGCTGACCCTTGTAGCAAAGCCACTGCACACTCTGCCTGCTGGTCAAGAGGACATCGAATCTCTCTCAATGCACGCTTCACCTTGTCTAACCATTTCTCAGCTAACTCTGACTCATCCAAACCCGTGCCATAGAAATCTTCAGCACCAGCCCTTCTCAAGCTCTCTATAGGGGCTCTAGGAGAAGTCACTCTCTCCAAGACCCTAGCCATGTCCTGTGATAGCTTGAACATAGCCTCAAAAGGCATGGCAGCGGCCTCGGGCTTGAACTTAGCAGCTTGAGCCGACACAGAGACAGAAGGATCAACAGCTTGGGGATTCATGCTTTCAGCTGATCCCTCAAGAGATCCACGAACCGAATCAGAAGACATCCTAAACAAATAAAAGAAGAAAGTCGCATCAGCCAACACAGTCCTGAACATATATACATCTATGCACCTCAACACATCAACATCACCCAGAAACGCCTAAACCTGGCTCTGATACCAAAAACTATAACACCCCCTACCCATACGTAGGCGTACCCATCCTCAAGGAATGAGAAGCCATATGAGCCGGGTGTGTCATCAAGTATATAAAGATACAAAGCATACATTCATACATAATAACCATACATCATTACGGGAAAATTAAAACCTTCAAAAGTATCAGAATGATCCATCATTACAATAGCAAAATTCATTACAAAAATGTTCTGATCAAAAGTTAGAATAAGATAATTACATATCCCAAAAGTATATAAATGCTAAATCTTTACAAAATAATGGTATAAAGAGAGTTCCGATACAAAATAAGTAACATGCTATCAAAAATAAAGCCCTAACACTAATCCCTCTGTGTTGGCTTGACTGGCGACGACTCTCCCAAAAGAACACCATCCTCCGCACCTGCACGGATAAAACACCGTGCTAAGCGATAAACGCTTAGTGGGGAACACACAACAAAAGAGTGGACGACCATTCACAATAGTCGTCTAACCCATACACATACAATATGACAAATGTGGATAATGATATAAGTTGTATAATCATACTTGCATAATAAAGACATGCATTCAAAGTTCACATCCACATTTATTTACACTTTAGTTGATTTCTCATACTTATTATTATACGCATCCGAATACCATATTCTTGTAATCATATCAAAGCGGAGCAAAACAAAAAGAGCACCTGCTGACTCACAATAGTGGATAACGAGTATATGGACAGTACCTTACGGGTACAAATCGAATACTGACAGTACCTTACGGGTACGAATCGAATACCATTTCATTTTATTAATTACAAAACATTTTACTGAGGGGACCTTAAACAAGATCCAAATACTGAGGGGGTTCGTGAGGAACCAAACGGGGACCTGATCGGGGTCCAAATGGAACTAAGGCTGCAGCTAAAGACTCTATTAGGCATGCCTAACTATCCACTTACTTGACTCTAGTAGGTCATGCATCATTCACATCAGGTTTCCAAGAGTAATACATAATTATACTCATACTCATATCAATGAATCATAAATAAGACATGCATAATCCAATATCATTCAACAATCTATAACATGCAATATCTCATACATTACTTATTATTTGACTAAGTTAAAATACCATTCATATCATTTGAAATTTAATATCACATAGAGGAAGACTAAGAACACAAACAAAGGAAAGAGGATAGAAAGAAAAACCCATATTTTCATTTGATAAAAAAATAGGAGGGGCAGAGGAAAGGAGGGGCACGAGTCGTGCTTGAGGAGCACGACTCATGCTCCTGGAAGTTGAGGGGCACAAGTCGTGCTTGAGGAGCATGACTCGTGCTCCTAGGAATTCTAAGGGGCACGAGTCGTGCTTGAGGAGCATGACTCGTGCTCCTGCTCTCTGCTCCCTCAGAAAGCATAGAAGAGAAGATAAAGTAGAAGAAGAGACACTCACCCTGGACACGACTCGGACTAGCACAAATGACTCGGACAGGCATAAAGACAGCAACGAGAGAGCAAAAACGAAAGAAGAACAAGGAAGAGGGGACATCCAGACATCGCGATTCTCAAACCCTAGTATCGTAAAAATTCATACTGAACCCAGAATTTCCAGAAATCATCCCAACTCAAATCCAAATCATTCTTACCTGAAATTAGTTTCCTCAAGCACACAAAAACCAACGTAAATAATACAAAATCACTTCCTTAAAAATTACCCATTCATTCAAACCCCAACATGCAATATCAATATATCAGATCATCTTCAAAAGAATCAAACAAAGCAAATAGACAGTAAATGCAATTCTCCAAAACCTGAAAATCTGAAGCTCTAATCACTTAGTTCCACTACTCCTTGCCTTCTCTTTTCCTTTAGGATCGCGAGGAGGCTCAGCTAAGCACAACACATCAAAGAACATCCAAAATACAAACCCTAAGTTAAATCTAAACCCAGAAATCAAAAAGAAGAAGATGAACAAAAGGGAAAACAAGATGGAAAATGCAATAACTTACCAAAGGAATGCAAGGAGATGATTAATCTTCCACCAACAAAACTTGAATCCACACTAGGGTTCTTAGAGAAAAGAAAAGGAAGAAGAAGATGAGGGAAGGGGAAAAACATAAAAGAAGAACATAATCTGTATTCTTCCCCTTTTCTTTCTTTTTATTTTTCTTTTCTTTGCCCTAGCCATGTGTTACTTTTTTATTGGTGGAAACTAACCACTCACACCCAACAAGCATGCACTACACGCACCCAATGCACTCCCTCTAATGCACACCCTACAATGGTATGAACACACACACATAATGCAATCCCAATATACTCACATCCGACCAAGGTGTGAGCAAAGCATACAACATAACTCACCTAAAATGCACTCTACTGCCATGCATGCACCCATACACTATTATTACCCATAAAACATCCAATATTCCCAAAATGCCCTTATGATATGCCGAACACATACAATTGCATGCACACACAAATAGGCTCATACTACTAGGGGGCAAACGGGGTGTGATAGAGAGGCTATATAAAGGCTGGAATATCAAAATTCACTAGAGAAATAAGTAGTATTCTAGTAGCTCCTCTTCCTCCTCTCTTAGCCAAATTGTTCCTTGTTAGGTGCTAAAAACGCTAACTCCACAAGTGCACGGTTAATCGCTCATAGTACTTAAGATGTCTATCCCACAGGGAATGTAGATTAAATATCTCTCACTATTACTACTTGATTTTATCTTGTTTACAATATTCAATAATTTGTAAGTTAATTCTATACTACTCGTGTCGTGCAAATTAATTAATCCTATTTAATGATAATCAAAGAAGACAATGTAGATGATGAAGAACTAATGATTATGAAACTTGACTCCATACTTTTATTATAATTATAATTTTATCAGCAATCTAAATTGAAATAATATTCTAATTCACTCTCTCGACATGAACAAGAGTGCCTAAAACATGCAATTACAATGTTAATCCATAACTTTCATTAATGAACTAATTAAGTCCAATCATATATTTTAAAATTAATTACCAACTTATATCAATTATCTTGACATACTGATCTCTCAAGTTATGTTTTGATAATGAATTTCTATTAGTTATAAGATAAAGTGAATCTCTCAACTCTACTTTAACTTATAATGATCATGCAAATATACCAATAGAGAATTTTGCCTTCAAAGACTATTAACATTGATGGAAATAGAAATAACATTAATATCATTCAAGTTTCTTAAATAACATTCATTTAATGTTTACAAAGAAGAACTAAAGATTAGAAATAGAAAAAGCAGATCTCTTAACCCTTTTTCCCTTCACAAAGTGTAAACTTCTTCCTTGCAATTGCCTTCTTTTTAAAACATAAAACTAACTTAGAACTTCAATTGAATAAATTATTCTCTCTCAAATTTATAGAAAAATACTTAATTAAAATTCTATCATCATTTTAAATTGTAGTTGAATTAAATATATATAATGTTCTAAAAGTCATGTCCCTTGATAAGCTTCTTCAAAGAGTTGCAAAAGTTGGTGAGAATGCATGATTCTTCAAGGCAATGTTTGAAAATAACTGTCCAACAGCTCTCTCTATCGCGCTCGCGATAGAGCACGACCCTTTCTTCCCCTTACTTCTCTTCAGCTGCACTAGCTGCTTGCTTTCCTCTGAATCTCATCACGCTCGCGACTCTTTCTCGCTCGCGATAGCGCGTGGCTTCTCCTTTGGTTCTTTTCTTCCCTCTTCTTTATCACTTCCTGTCGTGGTCATGATGCTTGTCGTGCTTGCGACAGATTCCTCTTCTCTTGCACTATTTGGCTCCTTTTTCCATTATTTTCTCCAATTTTCCTATACTCACAAAACATAGAACAACACATAAAACATACCTAATTATAACACAATTAACTACAAATAAACATTATTTTAATTACAAAACATGGACTAAATATGAGCAATTTAGGCTCATATCAAGCCCCCATACTTAAACATTTGCTTGTCCCTAAGCAAAACATAACAAACAATCAAACAAAACACATAACACAAAATGACACTCACACACCTCTTTAGAGCTTGCATCTATATTTGGCAAACATTTGGAAACAACATGCAATAGCTTTTATCTCTTAATACATTAGTCTAAATATGCAAATTCTCAAACAATATCATTGTCCATTAAACTTGAACAACCATGCACATTTGGAAAATCATGAAGTTGCAAAACATAAGAATGTTTGAACTCAAGAAATTAAATATCTTAACACATCTATAGACTATTTCATACAAAATATTGCCTAAGATAATTCTCATTCAAACACTACATTATTCAATCACTCAATGTGTTTATAGGTTAGTGTTTCACTCATTCCTTAAATATGCCATTGCATACCATAAGCTTATAATTAGTAAAAATCTCCACTACTAGTATAAGGTAGTACATAAAATCAAAAGGTCTTATTAAAGGTTGTAGCTTGGCTTAGGTTAAGGTAGGACAATTTGGTTTAAGTAGCTCATAATATGTAGAGAAAATGTATCACAATATCATAAGAGACTTAAAATCTAAGCATAGCATGATCTCATTACATTTTAACTTACTATTCTAATTCCCTTCTTAATGGCCATATTTTCTACTAGTTTTTTTTTTAAGAATATTGTGGGTGCATTTTATGCTCCATCCCACTTTGTTCTTTTTTTCTCTTTTTTTTTTCTTTAAAAACTATCCTTTTTTTAATATTAGACTTTGAGAATAAGGGAATTCAACTAACATCATGCTTACTCTAAACAAAATTTATCTCCAATGATATAGCAATTCTAATTCTCTCCACAAAAAAGGGTAACAAAAAGAAATTGTTTATTATTTAGCAAAGGATTTAGGCTAATTAAGTGCTTCACAACAAAAATAAGTTAAAGGCTCAAAATTGGCTACCTAAATTCAAAAAGGGTAAGTTATTTAAGCAAGCCAAAATGGTTTATTCTAAATGCCCTTATCATTTTTCATGCACATCTCATATTAAATGTAGCCTCAAAAGTTAACAAAAACAAGTTCTAAAGGATATGGCATACTAGAGCTCTCATATAAAAAATTTTTAATGTACAAGGCTCAAAAGCTCACTTCAGCTATAGGTCAAACTACCTTAACCAATGAATTTCCAAAATAATCATTTTTTATATGTGAAAAGATAAACAACTTAAAAAGAACCTACTCTAAAGTGCTTTGCTAAGTCATGATCTTCACTATGTACATTAAATTGTCAAAGTAAAACAAATATATTCTTCAAGAATTTGCCTAACTAGATTAAAGAGCCAAAAATCCAAGCTAAAGCATATATATATATATATATATATATATTCCCAAATAGGCATCAAATATACAAGCTCCAAAGCTAAACAAACTCAAAAACAATCTAAACATAAAAACAAAAACCTAATACTAGCATCTCATGCATATCCACAGGCTATACTAAACGCACACACAAATATACATACAAATATACATGAACATAACATGGTTTCCCCCACACTCAAAGGACACAATGTCCTCATTGTGAAGAAAATCAAACACAAATGAACACACACAAGAAAGAAATTAAAATACAAAACACAATATAAATAAAATAAAAATAACAATGAAAAGCACTAGAGTAAGGAGAAAACTGATCTCAATTCCCACTTGGGAAACTTGGCGGAGAAGGGGTAAATTTAACATTTTTCTTGCGGAAGAAAGAGAGGAGTTTACGATTCAAACTCTTCTATCTATTGTGCATTTCCTTCATGGTGGTCTCCATATTGTCCAGGCGTGCAGCCATGCTTTGGTGGGCATCCTCGACACCATCTAAGCGTGTCAAAACTTGCTGCCAACCAACAGAAGCAGCCCCTCCACCAGCATAAATGCCAGCTCCTTCCTCCTTAGATTCCTCTTCATTGGAATCTTCTTCTTCAGCAACTACAACAGAGGTTTCAGATGCTTTGCTTTTGCCTTCAACACTTGCGCCTCTAACCTGCACACCACGGTCAACAAACCTTGGAGGCCAACTGTAATGGCCCGAATTATACCCTAGTAGCATTGTGATTCAATTGGAGGTAAGTTTAACTGAGCATTGAATAATTGGATGTAAGTGTAATTAAATCGAGGACTTAATTGTATAAACTAAGAGGCTAAGTGCAAGTGATCATAAAGTGGCTATGCATGATTATGCTAATTTAAGATTAATTAGGAATAAGAGGGGATTAGATGGAGTTGATCATGTTTAATGGATGATGGGATTCACTTGGCATGTGTTGGCTTTGCCAACCCAACCAACACATGCATACAAAGGAAATATTGAAAGTGGATTTATGTGTGGTATGTTTTGCCTTTAACACCTTAGCTAGCTCATACAATATAAAGGTTTTGAGGAGAGAGAAACTTCTATTGGTTTTGCTTGGTGCACGGTTGCTCTCTCTTGCTCTTCTCATTCTTTGTTTTTCTTTAACCTTAGTTCTTATCCCTTAATTTCGGCTGGGTTGATTGTAATCATGGAATTCTGTTAGAATGAGTTATGAGTTGAGTTATTGATTAGTCAAGGTAAGTGTTTAATTGGGTTGATCTTCATCCCCTTCTACTCCTTCATTTCTGTGTTGAGATAGAAACTGATCACTTTGTTTCAATTTGGGAATTTGATTTTTTATGAGGTGCTAGCTATGAGAAAGGAAAAGGGGATTGGTGATTAAGGTGCCAAGGGAGCATTTGGAGCATAGGAGAGGAGGTTTGGGAACTAATTGCATTATGTGTGTCAATTGATAGATTACGTGTTTAAATGTGTAAATTATATTATGAGATGTATTGAATTGAAGAAATGAACATAACAAGTTATTGTGATAACTATGAATCAAATTGATCTAGTTTGAACCCTAATTTCGGCTGAATTATAGAATTGCTGTAATTTTCGAGCAAATGAATTTGTTGAGAAATTAGATGTGGTATGGTATGGATAATTGAGGTAGGAATGTGTAGCTTAAATTTGTTGTGAAAGTCATGTTGAATGAGTATAGTATAGTGGCCAAAACATGAACCTTAATTTTGGAGATGTGAGTATTGATTGTGCAATTTTTGGTTATTGGCATGTGCTGAGAATTTTGATTGTGTTAAATGGTTTTTGAGGTCTATTCTGACCTATGTGAATTGTTTATGCTATAAAATGAGTTTTACAACTCTAAATTGGATTAGACTAATTAGGTTGAATCTGTAAAATCTATGTCTTTAAATTCCATAGAAATAGTCTTGTTTATTAGGGGACTCTAATGTCTCGAAAAATTACCTATAAGTGAGGCTAGAATTTTTGTAGGAGGGTTTTTGGGATGAGTCATGCTCCCTTGACTATAAATCCTTGAATTTGAGTCTAAATGTTATCTAAGTTGTGTTAATTGGAAGCCAACACATATATGAATAAATTGTTAGTAGAGCGTGTTGGATAAAAATGTCATTAAAGTTGAATTTAGAGGTCATATGCACGTAGTAGGAAAAATGTATTTGTAGAGTAAGTTTCTACATGGGTTTCTCTTGACCTTTAGTGACTATTTAGACCATATATTGAGTCAAAATGATCCAAATTGATTGCTTTAAATTGGAGCTTAAAATAAATATCTGCACCTAAAAATGTCTCAAAAATATGTTTGAGCTAATTCTAGCTCTAAATGTCCCAAAAGTTACCAAGACAGAGGTGTCTCTACTTTGGCCAGCTCATTTGAGCAGTTAATGTTGTACAGATCCTATCTAACGTTTTAGATGTCCAAATGACTTGGAACTTGTTTCATTTGAAACTTAACATCCTAGGGAATAAAAAGGTTTAGGCATTGATATATGCTTTTCAAAATTGGGTAGTAAAGTAGTCCTGAGTTTTACATTTTGTTTTGTTAAATTTTGGTATGTCACGGTGACAACCAATTCATTGCCACCCTAACCAAAGCCTCAATAAGGCAGAATGTTTATTTTTGGACCTCATGGTCACAACAAAGTCATTGCCATCGTGACCCCTTCTATTTTGACTATTTCATGTGTTTTTCTTCCCAAATTGAACCCGTATTGCACCGAAACTTTCTAGGATCTATCCGATGCATGTTTAGGACTATAAAAAGAGTATAAGAATAGTTATCATTTGGGAAATACACATGAATATGATTGATATTAGTAATAAACTAATGAAGTAATAATGTATAATTATATGAAATATAACTCAGTGAGGTTAATTGACATTGAGGATTATAATACCTTAATCGATATGAGCATGTATAATACGAACAAGGATGCATAGTTATAAGTTGAGATTAAGTTATACACATTTGAAAGATATCAAATGAAATGGGTTGGCTTAATGTGAATACGAACCTTACGTATGTGTGTAATGAGGTTGGATTGTATACGAGGAAAATATGAGCATGATTGAAATGAATGAGATGTGTAAGAGTATGATGATGGGTCTGTAGTGATTATGTATAAATGTGGTACGTTTAATGGATATGTGGTTGAAGAATTTATCTAACATTATTAAAAAGATGAATAAATTGGTATAGATGTTACTATAATGTTTTATTACACAAGATATCTATTGATGTTATAATGATTCATGTGGATAATTGAGTGATTATATATTATGATAAATGTGATTTAATGCTTTTAGCTTATGAATTTCTCATTTATATAGAGACCAATAATGTGGCAAAATTGTTGAGTATGTATCTATATAAATGTATAAATAATTTGTATGAATTACATGATGAAGTGTGAGATACCTCAATTTACATTCTGTTGTGTACCATTGGTATGTCACGGTGACAAACAAATCGCTTGTGACCGTGAGGTACCCTTGCTATGGATTATTAATTCAAATCAATAACATATGTCATGTACATGTATGATCATTATTTCAGTCAAGTCTAGCATCATTCGATGAGGAGTATTATATGTGTAATGCTATGGATTAACTGATGAATAATTGTGATTAATAATTGTGAATTTATTTATAAGCTATATACTAAACAATTCTATCTTATAAACTAATGTGATAGCATGATGCGGTTAGTGAATATGGACTTGCTATACATGATATGAATTTGTGGTAGTGAATTTTAGCAAAAACATATAAGCGTGATGGAATATATATACTATGAAAATTGCTACGAAACCATGTGTTTATTCTATTATGTAACTGAATCAATGAATATTAATCGAGAAATTAATATCATAGCCTACGAGTCAAGTAGTGGATAGATAGGCATGCCTATAAGGTCTAAGTGCTGCGGCCCAATGCGTCCGATTCCTCTAGAATCACAATGCGATTTGAATCCTTGCTGGATTCCCCAATGCGATATTAATGTTGATAATTCTGTACCTTAGGGTACCAATGCGAATGTGATGTATCCATGGGTACCAATGCGATTACTGCGCCCATGGGGTACCAATACGATACTCGTTATCCGCATCTTTGAATTGCAGGCAAGGCTTAAATAAAATGTTAAACAATTGAAAAATGCGAACTTTACTTGAAATACTTCTGGATATGAATATAATGTGTCACACCCCGTTTGCCCCCTAGAAGTTCGAGCCGTATTTGTGCATGTGCATTTAGTGTATATTTGCATGTCATAAGGGTATTTTGGGTATAATGCATGTTTATGGGTTTTGCTAGTATGTGGGTGCATGTACGGTGCTAGGGTGTGAATTAGTTGGGTTGCATTTGGGTGTGCTTACTCACATGGTTGTAGGGTGTGAGTGAGTGAGTTGTGTTTGTGTGATTTGTTCACATATTAGTAGGGTGTGCATTAGTTGGGAGCTCATTGTGTATGTGTAGTGCATGTTAGGGTGTGAGTTATTAAGACCCACCAATCTTGTTGTGCCTAGTGGAAAGGGGAATAGTGGGGGTGAATAATTAAAGAAAGAGAAAGGGGAAGAATAGAAATCCGTTCTTCATTCCCGTTCTCCCCTTCTCTTCTCTCTATTGCTTTCCCTTCTACTCCTTCTTCCTCTTCCTTTCTTTGGCAAACTCCTTTTGGGTTGGATTATTGGTGGATCTTGATAATTCTAAGAAGTAATTGGTAAGTTTTCTGTATTTTCATTTTGTCTTTCTTCTTCTTCTTCTTCTTCTTCATATTTTCTGGGTTTAGATTTAATTTAGGGTTGTGTTTTGTGTGTTCTTGTGGGTTGTTCGTTAGTTGAGCCTCCTCGTGAGCCTAAAGGCAAGGAGAAGGCATCAGGAAGTGGAACTAAGTGAATAGGAGCTAAGGAGATTCAGGTTTGGGAGTTTTGTGATTTATGCATTTTTGGTGATTTTGTTCTTTGAATGAATTTCTGGAAAATTTGATGTTCTTGATGTTTTTACTGGTTATTATGTTATGGGTTTGTGATTTTTATTGTTCATGAAACCTTGATTGTGAGTTATTGAACCAAATATGCAATTGATTGAGTTGTGGTATGAATAGTGATGAGATTGAATGTGTAACTTGATGTTGTTTTGAGAATTCATGAGTAGGATCTTATATTGGTATGATTTCATGATGTTAGAAGGTTGATGTTGAGTATGAGTGAGGAGAGATTTGTTGGAGTGAGAGGCTTTGAGTTAGCCTGGAAATGAAGTGATTTTGGTTCGGTGGTATTGCATCTGGGCATGGGTCATGGTGGCAACCATTTTGGTTGTGACCGTGAGGTATGTACAAGATGCATTCTACCGTGAGTTTGGACATGTCACGGTGGCGACCATTTTGGTTATGACCGTGAGGTGTCCAGATTTTTGCTTCTGTTCTGGGTTCTGGACATGTCACGGTGGCAACCATTTTGGTTGGGACCGTGACGTGTCCAGACTTTTGCTTCTCCTTGGTTTCTTTGGTATGTCACGGTGGCAACCATTTTGGTTGTGACCGTGAGGTACCCCAGACTTGCATTCTGCCGAGAGTTTTGGTATGTCACAGTGGCAACCAATCTGGTTATGACCGTGACCTACCCTATTTTTCCAATAAAATCTTATTTGTTTAGGGTGATTTAGGGGTGTTAAATTATTGATTTAAGCACACACAATGACACTTAATAAGAGCTTTATACTAGTAAGATGGATGATGTTTATATGTACTGATTAACCAAAGTATGCGAATTCTTTGCTTGTTATAATTGAACTATGGACGTTAACGGTATAATTTTAGCCTGTGAATCAACTAAGTGGATAGTGAGGCATGCCTAATAGAGTCTTTTAGCTGCAGCATCAGTTCTATTTGGACCCCAATCAGGTCCCTATCTTGTTCCTCGCGAACC
Organism: Excoecaria cochinchinensis; assembly: GCA_947683425.1. NCBI lineage: Eukaryota > Viridiplantae > Streptophyta > Magnoliopsida > Malpighiales > Euphorbiaceae > Excoecaria > Excoecaria cochinchinensis. The sequence continues at coordinate 6,974,626 of CANTUQ010000020.1, forward strand.
TTTATGAATTTTTTGATCTTGTTTAAGGTCCCTTCGAAAATTATTTTAAATGTGATAAAATAATTGGTTTCTCGATTCGTACCCGTAAGGTACTGTCTGTATACTCATTATCCACTATTGTCAGTCCACAGATGTTCTGTTTGCTTTGGTTTATGTCGATATGATTATTAGAATGTGACATCCGAAAAAAACATGATAAATAAGAGGATCAGTTTATATGTATGTGGATGTGGAAATAAGCTCCTGAATGTATGCCTTTATTCTGCAACTATGGTTATATATCTGACATGATTATCCGCATATGTCATACCGTATGTGTTATGCCTTGACGACCATTGCGTATTGTCGTCCACTCTTTTGTTGTGTGTTTCCCCACTAAGCGTTATCGCTTAGCACGATTTTTATCCGTGCAGGTGCAGAAGGCGTTTGCTTTGGGAGAGTCACCGCCAGTCAAGCCAACACATAAGGGTTTAGTGTTAGGACTACTTTTGTATTAGATTGATGATTCTTTTTGTAATAGAGCTCTCAATGTATCAGTAACTTTGTAAGCTTCCGCTCTGTATATTTTGGGTTATGTAATTATTTCGAAATATCAGTTTGATCAGAACATTATTGTAAGGAATGTTGTTATATTAATGCATGATCAGGTTGATATTTCTCAAAGTTTTAAATTTCAGTATGTTTTAATGTATGAATGTTTGCTTTGTATCGATCTGTCTGGTGTGACACCCCTACTCCTACGGCATCTCACTCCTATCAGGATGGGTTCGCCTACGTATGGGTAGGGGGTGTTACATAATGTGCATGCGAAGACAAAGTGGTAGTGGGAACCAAAGTGTGGATTTCTTAATTGATTATATACGTTGGATTTATGCATATGTGCATATGAATGCATTAGTAGGCATGATTCTTTTATTGGATATAGTATATTATATGTATATGTGTGTTAATAAATATGAAATTATGATCTTGTGTATATACACACGAATAAGAATGTGATGTGCATGTGAAGAATAAATGATAATGTGATTATCTAACATGTATGCCTATAAATAGTAAGTACAAAGCATGATAGTTATCATGAACCTTGTTGTGCTTACAATATGCTTTATGTGTATATTGAACAATATGTTATTGTATATTGTATTTTGTTCCCCACTAAGCATTATCGCTTAGCATGGATGTTTTATCCATGTATGTCTGAATATAGTATTTTGGAAGGCAGACATTCATCATCAATGGCCAACACATTTGGAATCCGCTGTTTATATAGATTATTTTGTAATATGTACAAAAAGTGTATTGTTAGTAAGTATGTATAAGTTTTGTATCAGTAAAGTTGTATTCTTTAACGCGAAACTGTTGTAAGACAAGAAGTGTTTTGTGATGCAATGTATGGATTCTTAGTTTGTAATCTATTTTTATTGATGAAATAAATTTATTAATTCGAAACTTTGTTTGTAAAACTGTTTAATGCGCATGTGTTTGTGTTGTAACACTCCATAGTCACCATAGTAAATCACTATAAGTGGTTAGGGGGTGTCACACCAACCGCCTCTTGTTAACACATTAGCATTCCTTAAGGCATCAAGCAAGGCAACAGTCTCATGCTCATCCATGATAAAATTTTGCAATTCCCCCAAACATCCTAATACAATCCCAGTCACCATATGGCTCATTCCTACTGTTTTAGTTCTTGCAATGGAAGCGTGATGGAGACCATCAAATATAAAATCAATAGAACAAGGTGTTTTTCTAGATTATATTAGTTCTAAAACAAATAAATCCTTGGTTTGAACTTTATTACTTTCCACTCTTCCAAATAAAGTATGACATATATATTTATAAAACAACAACAAGAGATCATCTTTAAATTGATGATTAGTGGAATTCTTATTATTAAAAGTATCCAAACCCGTTAATTATTTTCCAAACATGGGTAGGATTAAATGTGTGAAAATCAAAGCGTTTGCCATTTAAGGGAAAATCAAACCAGTCATGCATCTCATCAAAACCAAATACATATGCTATGCCTTGGGGTCTAAATTTGAAATTGATTTTTCTCTTGTCCACAAATTCAAGAGTTACAAAAAATTCGACATCCCATTCCTTCCTAATTGGAAAAGTTAAATGCGCAAATTGACCCCCAATGCATATACTTTAAGAATTTTTCAAATTGCTCAGTTATGCCTACATCGTCCAATAAAGGAAAATGCACATGCCATATAGCTACATAGGTTTTCTTAGCAAAATATAAAAATTTCTCACCTTCTTCGTTTGTGTAAATAGGAAATGGACAATCATACTTGAGTTGGAGAGACAACGAGTCAGAATCTTGGCCTTAAGCACTAGACTCTCCGGTTGCCATCTTCCCTTTTCCTTTGTTGGCCAAAGTTTTGGTACCCACCATCTTGAAATCTTAAATGGCTTGGTAGGTCTTTCAATTCCACATTAGGAGGACTTACAACAGAAGGTGGCAAAGGTGTCTCATTTTTATACAAAAGTTCTGTTTGGAGCTCTCTTGCTCCTTCTCCTCATGAACTTCTTCCTCAATATTGTCCTCCTCTTGGCCTGCATCATCCAATACTTCCAAAACACAAGCATCAATGAAATCAATTTTCATGCACACGTTTTCATCCATGGGGTATTTGAGTGTTTTATCCATGTGATACTGTACACTATCCTCCCCCAATCTTAAAACCAAAGTTCCTTCATAAACATCAACTAAAGCTCTACCAGTTCTCATGAAAGGTCTTCCTAATATCAATGGGCATTTAACATCATAAGCAAAGTCTAAAATAAAAAAGTCAGCAGGCAAAATAAATTTATCCACTTTAACTAACACATCTTCGACTATGCCATATGGTTTCTTAATAGACTGCTCAGCCAATTGCAATACCATTGAGGTGGGTTTAACATAATCCAAACCTAACTTCTTAAAGATAGACAATGGCATGATTAATGCTTGCCCCTAAATCACATAAACACTTGGGAAATTCAACATCCTCCAAAGAACAAGGAATAGTAAAACTCCCATTATCTTTTAGCTTAGTAGGCAAATTATCAGTGATCACTGAACTACATGCTTCAGTCAACTCAACAGTGGATAGGTCTTCCCAACTTCTTTTCTTAGAAATTAAGTCTTTAAGAAACTTTGCATAGTTAGGAATTTGAGTTATAGCCTCAATAAAATTCAAATTAATATGTAAATGTTTTAATTTATCAATAAAAGTTTGAAATTACTTATCTTGATTTTGCTGCTTAAGACGTTGCAGACATGGAGGACGAGGTTGGAAATTTTTTGAAGAATTTGCCTTTGTAGCCTTTTCTGTCATGCTCGCGATAGGTGTTGCGCTTGCGACAGAAGGTGGACTCTGTTCTTTTGCACTTGCGAAGGGTATCATGCTCGCGATATTGGCAAATCTCTCCTCTATCGTGCTCACGATAGAAGACTCATCTCCCTTCTGAAATTGTTTTTCCTGCACATCATCATCCTTATGAGTAGAAACAAATTCATTAGTATAGGATTTAACTGACCTCAATTTAATTGCCTTAAGATGTTCCCTTGGATTTTCCTCTGTATTACTTGGTAAATTTCCTAGGAATCGTGAAGGTAATGCCTTAACAATTTGCCCTAATTGCACCTCCAAGTTTTGGATAGATGAGGCATGATTTTTAGTGATTTGATCAAACTTTATCTCTAGCCTCTTTTGGTTCTCTTCTTGTGAACTAAACTTCAAATTCATACTCTCTAAGAACCCATCCATCTTAACCTCTAAAGCTGAAAACCTATCTTGAGGTTATTGAAATCCTACACCTCTATTCTGATTGCTACTATTTTCCCATAAAAAATTTGGATGGTTTCTCCACCCAGGGTTATAGTTATTTGAATATGGATTTCCACGCCCTTGTCCTTGGATAAAGCTCACTTGTTCCTCTGTACTAGCGATTCCCAAATTACACACTTCACTATTATGACGTTGTTGACCACAAATGGTGCATGCATTTGGTTGACTTCCTCCCATACCTAGGCTATTAATCTTATGAGTCAAAGCCTCAACTTGTGCTTGCAATGCTACCACTGAATCAATTGAATGTACCCCCCTAGCATTAGAATAATTCAATTCCCTTATTCTTTCGGTTGGCCATATGCAATTGTTCATGGACATATCCTCAAGCAACTCAAATACAGCTTCCATTATTTTCCTCATAAGAGAACCACCGGCTGCAGCATCTATCGTTCATCTAGTTGTGGGATTCACTCCATTGTAGAATGTTTGCATAAGCAACTCTCTTGGAAGATGTGGACAACTTCTCTGCAATTCTTTAAACCTTTCCCATGCTTCATACAAAGATTCATTGTCATGTTGAACAAAAGTAGTGATGTCCTTAATAATTTTTGCAGTTTTAGCTAGAGGAAAATATTTAGATAAAAATGGTTGAGCCAATTGGTCCCAAGTTGTAATAGATCCTCTAGCAAGTAAATTCAACCAAGTCTTAGCCTTATCCTTCAATGTGAAAGGAAAAAGCCTAAGCTTAATTGCATCCACAGAAACTCCATTAATTTTGAAGGTATCACAAATTTCTAAGAAATTTGCACAATGAGCATTTGGATACTCATTTGCCAAACCGTAAAATTGAAAACTATTTTGAATCATTTGCAAAAGAGATAGCTTAATTTTAAATTGATTTGCTTTTACCATTGATCTTACAACCCCTTGTTGAGACCCGCTAAATGCTGGCGTAGCAAAATCCATCAATCTTTGTGGATTCTCTTCTTCAGCAATGATTAGTCTCCTAGTCTTATTCTTCTTGTTATTGGACTTATAGTTACTTGAAAGAAACCTTTCTATTTCTAGATTCAATGGTTTATGTTCTTCTTGAGAACTCCTTGTATTTGGCATATACTTGAACTATCCAATCCTGTAAAAATAAAATAAAAACAAACAAACAAAACCAATTAAGTATTGTAATCCAAAATCATAAATCAAGATTCATAATGGGAAAAAATTTAATCATAACATTCCCCGACAACGGCGCCAAAAACTTATTAGGTGCTAAAAATGCTAACTCCGCAAGTGCACGGTTAATCGCTCATAGTACTTAAGATGTCGATCCCACAGAGAATGTAGATTAAATATCACTCACTATTACTACCTAATTTTATCTTATTTACAATGTTCAATAATTTATAAGTTAATTATTTGCGAAAAAGATGGCTTAATTTTCAATGTGAAAGGAAAAAGCCTAAGCTTAATTGCATCCATAGAAACTCCATTAATTTTGAAGGTATCACAAATTTCTAAGAAATTAGCCAAATGATCATTTGGATACTCATTTGCCAAACCGTAAAATTGAATACTATTTTGAATCATTTGCAAAAGAGATGGCTTAATTTTAAATTGATTTGCTTTTACCATTGGTCTTACCACCCCTTTTTGAGCCCCGCTCAACACTGGCGTAGCAAAATCGATCAATCTTGGTGGATTCTCTTCTTTAGCCATGATTATCTACTACTCTTATTCTTCTTCTTATTGGATTTATAGTTACTTGAAAGAAACCTTTCTATTTATAGATTCAATGGTTTATGTTCTTCTTGAGAACTCCTTATATTAGGCATATACTTGAACTATCCAATCCTGTAAAAAAAAAAAAAAAAAAACAAACAAAACTAATTAAGTATTGTAATAAAAAATCATAAATCAAGATTCATAATGGCAAAAAATTTAATCATAACATTCCCCGGCAACGGCGCCAAAAACTTATTAGGTGCTAAAAATGCTAACTCTGCAAGTACACGGTTAATCGCTCATAGTACTTAAGATGGCGATCCCACATAGAATGTAGATTAAATATCACTCACTATTACTACTTGATTTTATCTTGCTTATAATGTTCAATAATTTGTAAGATAATTACACTACTCGTGTCATGCAAATTAATTAAACCTATTTAATAATAATCAAAGAAGACAATGTAGATGATGAAGAACTAATGATTATGAAACTTAACCCCATATTTTTATTATAATTATAATCTTATCAACAAGCCAAATTAGAATAATATTCTAATTCACTCTCTCGACATGAACTAAAGTGCCTAAAACATGCAATTATAATGCTAATCCTTAACTATCATTTATGAACTAGTTAATTCCAATCACATATTTTAAGATTAATTACAACTTATAGCAATTATCTTGACATACTGATCTCTCAAGTTATGTTTTGATAATGAATTTCTATTAGTTGTAAGATAAAGTGAATCTCTCAACTCTACTTTAACTTGTAACGATCATGCAAATATACAAATAGAGAATTCTACTTTTAAAGACTATTAACATTAATGGAAATAGAAATAACATTAATATCATTCAAGTTTCTTAAATAAAATTAATTTAATATTTACAAAGAAGAAGTAAAGATTAGAAATAGAAGAAGGAGATCTCTCAACCCTTTTTCCTTCACAAAGTGTAAACTTCTTCCTTGTAATTGCCTTCTTTTTTAAACATAAAACTAACTTAGAACTTCATTTAAAGAAATTGTTCTCTCTCAAACTTATAAAAAAATACTTAATTAAAATTCTATCATCATTTCAAATTACTATTGAATTAAATATACATAATGTTCTAAAAGTCACGTCCCTTGATAAGCTACTTCAAAGAGTTGCAAAAGTTGGTGAGAAAGCATGATTCTTCAAGGAAATGTTTGAAAATAATTGTCCAACGACTCTTACTATCATGCTTGCGATAGAGCATGGCCCTTTCTCCCCCTTGCTTTTCTTCAGCTGCACTGGCTGCTTGCTTTCCTCTATGTCTCGTCACACTCACGACTCTTTTGTGCTCGTGACAGCGCACGGCTTCTCCTTTGGTTCTTCTCTTTCTCTCTTTTGTTCCCTCTTCTTTGGCACTTTTTGTCACACTCACGATGCTTGTTGCGCTCTGTAGACACCGGGTCCTGAGGTAGTCCAGATCAGAGTTACTCGATGAAGAGATTAATGTCTGTTTTCAGATAAATGAATGGAATTTTGGGGCTTTCATTCTTCAATTTTACAAGGATTGAGGATTTTCTCAGCAATAAGAGGTTTCAGATGGTGAAAACTTTGAAAAAGAAAATTTGGGTCCACAAACGGGTTACCAATTTATGGTGGGATGCCCGTCGCTCGCACGAGAATGCCATCTCTCGAGATGAGCAACGCTCGCCCCTCGCAAGGGAAAGCCGTTGAGAGACGGCCGTCTCTCGTCCGAGCGATGCTCGCCCCTCGCGAGGGATAGCCTTCGCTTGGCTCCCTGTCCATGGGTGGTCTTTCGGTCAAATGATCGCTAGTACCCCTCCCATCGACGCCTGTTTATTTTCCAACGACGGCCGTTGGTCGATGATCAGGTTATTGAAACCGCCGAATTTTGTTAGGATTTTGTTAGATTTATCAAATATTTTATAAATCTTATTAAAATCCTCTAAATCTTTTCAAATATTTTTAAATATTAGATTTGATTTTGTAAATATTCTGATAATTAATTCGGTTATGATTTGATTGCAGAAATCTTTTTCAAATTCGAATCTTAAATTTAAATTTATTTGAATTATCTTATAAAAACTATAAATAGGGGATAGAAGTTCATTATTTAGGGTTGGAAAATTTTCAGTTAGAAATTTTGAAGAAAACTAAAGTTTAGCAGTTTTTCATAGAAATTTTATTTTTTGCATTTTTTCAAAATAATTTGCAAAAATTTCTACTCTCTCTCATTTCTATTTGCGAATTAAGCTAATCCGAGGTAACGAAACTCATTCGTTTCCATCAATCTAGCTAATTTTGACATCTAATTGCTGTCAAAATTTCAAGAAAGAAAAAATATAATTTTCTTTTCTTGATTTATTCTTGAAACACGAGTTTTGTAATAAAAAATATCCTGAAATCAAGTAATCACGGGCTGATCCTTGTAGAACTTGAGGAGCCGAAATCACTCAACGTTCACCTTCACGAGGTAAAAATTCGAGGGTAAACATTCTGGATATATTATTTTGACTTAAATTATTTTTCAGTAATTTTCTGCATAAAAATACTATTTTACTCAAATTAAAACAACAAAATAATTTGGGTTTTCCTTTTTTCGGGAATAGGAGTGACCGACGGGCATAGAACCACTAATGGTTGTCGCTCAAACGAGCGACGGGCCGCCGAGGGTAACCATCTATGCCCGCAGGTTGTGCCCAGGGACGCCCGTCGCTCACACGCCTTGGGCCGTCCCTAGGCCTTCTTTCCACATTTGTCTCCTCTTTTTTATTCCTTTTGTTTTTCTATTGATTTTTCACACAATTTCTCATATTTTTTTTATTATTATTTAATTTCTTATTTTATTTTGCTCTTAATTAAGCACTAATATGTCTTTTATTTTGCGAGTTTTTATCTGATTTGTTTAGTGAATCTGGAGCTGTTTGTGATGGAGGTCACTACAATAACCTAAGGGTCTTCTCCCGGTTTATTTTCTGGATTTTATCCTTTTAATTTATGTTGTTATTGTGAATACTGTTCTTTTATTCCGCTAACACAAAAGTGTTTAAATATTTTCTATAATAATTAAATCGGGATTTTATTGATAAATCAAGGACCAATGTCCTTTTAGTTAGCAAATAAAACCGACACTTTAATGTCATTTCGTAATAAATGTGAATGCGATGATCAATGTCCTCGCCTTTAATGTATACCCTGTTTTATGCATGTTTCGTATTTTATTTACAATGGGAGTTGTATTCCGCCCCTAGTTTTGTTGTAATATATTTCTATGCACTTTATTTTAATTATGCTTTGTTTATCGCTTTCCCTGAATGGACAACCTATGCTTTAATTAAATTGCATTGAATTGAATGAGAAATAGGATGAAACAATAAATTCAAAACTCAATTATAACATTAATGAAGGTAGAAATAAATGAGAAGTCCCGAACTCTGGTCTTAGACTCAACGAGGTTAGAGGACCATTTCAATGTTTCATTGGGATGGGGCCTCCAAAATATCTCTTGTTGCCCACAAAAAAGGCCCAACTTGCATAATCCCAGGCTCCATGAGGTTAGAGGATCATTCAAATGTTCTATTGGGGTGAGGCCTCCAATATATCTCTGGGTTGCCCAAAATGGATGCATAGGCGCTGGCTTAGGCTCACTGAGGCTAGACGACCTTTCTTAATGTTCTATTGGGTAGCGACTCTAAGAAACCTCCTTATTGCCCAAAATGGATGCACTTGTAATTCTTTACAAGTTTTCATGAACCTCTCCCAAAAGCCCTAAAAGCGAGCGGTTCGGGGTGACCCAGGGTTCAGCTCGTGTCACAGTGGCAACTCCGCTGGGGACATATATTCGTGACTTCGATTCGAAAGTAACTTGGTTAAAATTTATAATTGAGTTTTAATTTAAAAATTTCATCATTTTTTAAAACTGCATGGCATCTGATTAGAGCCTTAGATCTATGCTAGTTTGGTCCCTTTTTAACAGGTGTATTCCCGAAGCATAACCCTAGGTTCACTCAATGTAGGGAAGTGTTAAGGAAAATCACCAGCCCAAGCCTCGTACCGTCATGGTATATTAAATGGAGACCCGATCGGTCGTTATGCTCAAGATGAGCTAGACCCATCGGTAGGGACCATGCTTGGGTAGCCTTAAAGTAACATCACCTTGGCCAAAGTGCATGTAATGAAAATAGATACTTCCCCTAAGTTGTATAAACCTTAATACTATGCTTGCTGTATGGATCATTATATATTGGACAAACCCAGATAATTTGATTGGTCATCTAATCAAAGGCTTACATGCCTCGATAGGCCCATGTCAATTTATTCGGGCTGCCTAAATAGATAATGATCATAACCCATGCGCTTGTGCATTAGTTAGGAGAGGTTATGCTGTCGGTTCTACACCGTGCACCATACGCATCCATCGGGTCCACTGTTGACCCATGGGCCAATCCCACCTAAGAAAGAGACTATGACCACGTATGCGAGAGTAACAAGGTTGGAAGGACCTATGTGCTTGCATGTGATTTGTGGATGTTGCATAAGCACAACCATGCATTATATGTCATTCATGCATCATCCTAATGGGTATGTTTTGCAGCCATCATAGATCGGCCTAGGTGGTCAAGAGGTCCTCAAGGATGACTACGCAGATGTAACTCCCCCGCCGCCGCCCCCGTTGGAAGGGCGCCGGCGGGCGCGCTACCACACGACACTCACTCACGACGCGGCAAAGTATACAGCGGAAGCATACATGCACTAAGCGGAAGCATTCAATAACCATATAATAAAATCTTGGAAAATATAAAAGGAAACATACTTCATTACATAGATAATCAAATACGAGTTATATACAATGGCCCAAAAGATTACATCTTTAAAATCCTTTACAAAAAGAGTTGTACATAAACAAAAGAAAATTTCAGGAGGAGACAGAAATAATAAACTCGACTCCTAAGTGGCCTTCCTGCAGATGCACGACTCGAGCACTCCCAAAATCCTTCACGATACCTGCACGGGATAAAAGCCCGTGCTAAGCGATAACGCTTAGTGGGGAGAAACAAACATAACAGAACACTATGCAAGGAAACATGCATTAATATACATAAATCATTATGCATCAGAGTACAGAGATATTACGATATAATCAGGATAATATAACGCAATGCACTAAACCATTTCACTATTCGGAAATCACACTACGATCAGAACACTCACTTAATCAATACAAGACCATTCACACAATAGCCTGAAATCAATGGTGGAGGATACGGGAACACGGCACGGGAGACCGAAGCCTCAAAAACAGTTTAATACCCGAAGGTAGCGCGAGAGACCGGAGTCTCAAAACATTTTATCACTACACGATTGATGACCATCTCGGAGGTCGACCGCTTCGCCCAAACGGGGCGGACAGAACAGCTGAACACTAACCCTTCTTAAGCATGCTTAATCATCCTTTACCTTGACACTTCAGGCTTGACAACACAAAGACTCTCAAGACAGTACAAAGACAAAAACAATATTCAAAATAAAACTCATCCATAATATAAATCCATATCAAGGACACTAATACAATAATACCACAAGTCAAAGGCACACACACCTTCCATACAGTAGTGAGAAACCGTGCAAAGTGGAACGAAAGAAACACATTCAGAAGACAAGGCAAGCAGAAAGGGCCTCTGTCGCGATCGCGACAAGTGTCGCGCTCGCGACAGAGCACGGAGTGCTTCCTCGCGAGGTCGCGCCAAAAGGCCTCCTCGCGACGAGGTACTCGCGGCAGAATTTCACGGAGCCGAGCTCTGTCGCGCTCGCGACAAGTGTCGCGATCGCGACAGAGACCAGTTCTTCCTCCTCGCGCGCACGCCCGCACGGAGGTTTCCGCGACCGAGCTCTCTGTCGCGCTCGCGACAAGTATCGCGATCGCGACAAAGGACTCTTCAAGAACAAGGGCCAAGTCCGCCTTCTGTCGCGATCGCGGCACTTGTCGCGGTCGCGACAGAACCCAGATTCGCCCAAAACTGCACTTTTCCCTTCACAACTTCACACACGAAACTCCATACATGCAAACAAGAAACACAAACACTTACCTCATGCCTCCAGCACATCACCGCATCACTTTCAAGCCACATAACCCATTTTAAACAATAATACCACATCGATGTATCGAAATTCACTCACATGGCACAATCATGATCTCATAACACATAACAATTTCACTATATCACAATCACTTCACTATAAATCAATGCTTGATTAACATGCATTCATAACACACTCAGGATTACAGATAACATGCAAACACTAGCTAGAGTTGATCCAAGGAGAAAAATAGGGGAAAAACCACAATCCATAACACAGCTCATAACACTCGCATGTACCCAAAACACATTCAAGAATACAACTCCCATACATCATCAAATAAACTCCCAAACCTGGAAATCGCAGCTTTAAATCGAGCTCCTCACGAGTCCACTTTATCCTTGCCCTTGATCTTCCTTCGCTCTTCCGATTCTTGCACAAAAACCCAGCCACAATACACTCAAATCAGACCCAAACACAATCAAAATCAGAAATCCAAGAACAAGAAACAAATACGAGACCCCAATCCGAACTCAACCACTTACCTATAACACTTCCAGCTCAAACCTTCCAAGATTCCACTCAAAACTCAAGAAATCACAAGAGGAAAGAGATGAGAGTAGAAGAATGAAAGCAAGAGAGAGAGGAGGACGGGAAAATGAGAAAAGCAAGGGGAAATTGAGATAGCTTCCACGGGAAGCTAGGCAATTTCTGCCCTTCCCTCTTCTCTCTCATACTTTACATTAATTACTCACCAACTCAAGCCACATGTCACAATCTTAGAGAATCAAGCCAATCCATCTTAACAAATTCACTTAAGGCACCATACACTAACCACACACAAGCCCAATCCACACAAATATCTTCCAAGTACAAAACACTCACTCACACCACAATATTTCTTATAATTCCACTTACCTCCAATGTACCATGCACTAAAACCACACAATAAAAGCCTTAAATCCACTAACACCCTACAACTATACACTATAAACACACACTAATATTCTCTTCACTTCACTTAACACTTAATTTAATTAATTCCTTTAACACAAAATTCTTAAATGTCCAAAATTCCTCTTTACCCAAATTACGAAAATACCCTCACTAAACCGACTTATCGCACAAATTCCGACTAGGCCCTATTTGGGTTGTTACAGCAGAAATCCATTCTTTGAGCTACTAGAAAGGGTAGAGTTCTTGCAGCCATGCTACATCCTCTTAATTATCTATAGACCCTAAAATGGCCAACTCGCCAAGAGGGACAGATGCTACTAGGGCCTCGATAGCTGAAGAAGTGGACCGCAGGTTGGAGGAATTTGAGAACTAAATGATGGCTATGGTGGCCACGATAGCTCAGCCAGCCGCGCTACAGAATCCACCTCCTCCTCCCACGAGATAAAATGAATGGAAGGAGGTCAGAGAGGATCCACCGAAGGAGATACATCTGCCACCTGCAGACTTAAGGGCTACCACATTAGGGGCCCTAAAAATAAGGCTAGCCCAGAGGTTGGAAGATGACTTAAAAGAGTATGAATATGAAGAAACAGTGTCAGAAAGAAGGAAGGTACCTCAAAATGAAGAAGCCATATGGAAGAAGATGGAAGAGAAATTCAAAGTGATGACAAGGATACTAATGAGGGGTCAAGGGATGAACCCCAAAGATAAGGATTTAGAAGGGGAAGATCTGGTCTCGATGAACTTCAAGATGCCCGATGTCCCCAAATTTGATGGTACTTCCGATCCCACCGCGCATATAAAGCAGTACTCACTGGTGATGAAGGGTACTACTTTGATAAAGAGGCAGAAGATTGAGTACTTTTACCTAAGCCTAACCGGCTCAGCGATGGATTGGTATCACGGGCTTGATCGCAGAACGAAAGAGGACTGGGATTTATTGACGGAAGAGTTTCTAAGGCAGTACGATTATAGTATGAGAATGGAGGTGACTTTGAAGGATCTGGAATTGCTGCAGCCGAAGGTGGGCGAGTCTTTCCATGAGTATTTGACCCGATGGAGGAATCGAATATTGGAGATGAAAAGAAAACCAGATACTCAGATCAGATATGGTTGTTCATTAAAAATGCAAGGCCACATCTGAGAGATGGACTTAAGATAAAGAGACTTAGAGACTGGGAGTCTCTAAAAGACATTGCCATTGAGGCCGAGGGAGAGTACCTTTCGAGAAGGGCGAACAATGAGAGCTTTACCAAGAAGGGGAGTAGCAGTCAGGGGGCAAGTAGGTCAGCAGGCTTCCCACTGCACTGATCGATTGCCAGTCCACTGATGAGAGTGGAAGTGAAAATGATGATTCTGATGTGTTTCTCGACCTATGGGGTTCGGAGGAGGAAGAAGAAGAAAGGAAGGACAATAAGAAGAAAGCAGGAGCGGTGCCCGAAGCGGAAGGGTAGCTCCAGAAGTATAAAGGCCCCAGGAGCCGGAAGTGGGCCAAAAGGAAAAGGAGCAGGAAGATGATCCGATAATCAAGCAGTTGAAAAAGACGCCGGTATAGATTTCGATACGGGACCTCCTGAGGCAGTCTCCATCCCACAGGCATAAATTAGTGGAGGCTTTATGTGAGACAACCGTGGCCACGACTATCTCACCAATAGAGCTTCTGGATGTAGTGAAAGGAGGGGCTGGGGAGAATGTAGTTTTTACAAGCGCAGACCTGCCAACAGAAGGCTGTAACCATAATTGCCCTTACATACGAGCACAGATTAATTAGAAGCACACGGCTTGTGTCATGGTGGATGACGGTTCATCAATCAATGTGTGCCCATAGTTGGCAATGGTAGCTTTCGGGGTGAACGAGGACATGCTAGCTAAGTTTGATTAGACAATCACGGCTTATGACAACTCACGAAAGCAGGCTTTCGGGACTTTCAAGGCGGTAGTCAAGACCAGAACAGTAGAGACGGAAGTATAGTTTGTAGTCTTGCCTATCCTCGCAAACTTTTTGGCCCTCTTAGGAAGATCATGGTTTCATAAGCTGGGAGGAGTACCCTCCACTCTACATCAGATGGTCAAGATTCCTCACGAGGGGTAGGTTGTGACCATAAGGGCTGCAAGGGAAAACCAGGTCTCTATCTTGGAGATCGCCAGGCAACCTTTTAGTGGATTCAATATCGCTATGATAGATGGGGAGGAGCAGATAGAAGGAAACCCCCCAGTGTTGAATATGATGAAGAGGATGTCGTTCCTCCCTGGCACAGGTTTGGGCAAGAACTCTCAAGGATTGCCAACGGCCATTGCTACTAAAGGCCAAAAGGATTGGAGGGGCATCGGATATAAAGGTGTGTTGAAGAAGGATAAGAAGCCGGTAGGTGAAGTGCCTCACATTAAAAAGAGTTTTGTGCCAGCCACAACAGTGTGCGCCTACACGGGGGAAGATGAGCCTCAGTGGGTTGATGGAAGGATCGTGCCAGGCTTTGAAGTCTTCAATGATGTTTTCGACTGGGACATTGGATTGATCAAGCCACCAGAGGGCTTTGGGACGAAGAAATGATGACCAGCAAGACAATTTGGGACTGAGAAGTGCCTGAAGAAGTTATCACTAAGGGATTGGTGACTACCTAGCTGAAGGGGAAGGCAAAGAGAGAAGAAGCCACACCGGAGGTCATTGCAGAGCCTCCAAAAACCCAGAATGAAGCAGAGCCTTCGACTTCAACAGTTGGGCCGACGGAAGAAGAAGAAGAAAATAGTTTAGATTTTCTTTTTACTCCAGAACTTTTTGATAATGTTAATGATTTTTTCAATTCTATCAATAAAGTGAACAATTTTGCTTACCTGTGCGATGTTTCTGATGATCTCATTATGCATGATCATGATCATAATCCATTTATATTTGACATTAATTCATCTTATGCTACTCTATTCAATCTTCGAACCTCGAAAAACCTAAAAGAAATCTTGATAGCATCTAACATAACTCCTGAAGAGCGAGAGAAATTTGAAAGAATTTTAAGAAAACACGAAAAAGTCTTTGCCTGGACCTACGAGGATATGCAAGGAGTAGACCGGGAAGTTGTAGAACACGCCATCTCAACATACCCAGACTGTAAGCCTGTTAAGTAGAAGCTAAGGAGGCTCAGGCCAGAATGGGTGAATAAAGTGAAGGAGGAGATTCACAAGCAGATCGAAGCCAAGTTCCTATTTGAGGTGCAGTACCCAACCTTGTTGGCCAACATCATCCCGGTAGCTAAGAAAAACAGCAAGGTAAGGGCATGTGTAGATTATCGGGATCTGAATAAAGCTTGTTCGAAGGATGACTTTCAATTACCCCATATAGATGTGTTGGTAGATAGCGCAGCCGCTTGTATAATGTATAGCTATGTGGATGGTTATGCAGGCTACAATCAGATACTCAATAAGATAACAGACTGGATCAAAATAGCTTTCATCACAGAGTGGGGGACATTAGCTGACAGGGTAATGCCTTTCGATTTAAAGAACACAGGCTCGACTTATCAAAGAATGGATATAAAGATCCTTAATGGGTTGATCCACAAGGAGGTGGAAATTTATCTCGATGACATGATGATCAAGTCAGCCACCAGCGAAGGCCATTTTGAAGCTTTAGAAAAGTTCTTTCAAAGGATTGGTAAGTACAACTTGCGGTTAAACCCCAAGAAATGTATCTTCAGCGTTACTTTAGGGAAGCTTTTAGGGCACATAGTCAGCCAAAGGGGAATTGAAATCGACCCAGACAAGGTGGAGGACATCAAAGAGATGCCGGTGCCTAAGAAGGAAAAGGAAGTTAGAAGATTTCTAGGTAAATTGCAGTATGTTAGCAGATTTATCGCGAACCTTACTTCAATTTGTGAGCCAATCTTTAAACTCCTTAGAAAAGACCAACCCGTGGTGTGGAATGAGGACTGTCAGAGAGCTTTTGACACTATCAGGGAGTATTTACTGAATCTGCCAGTGCTGAGACAACTGCAGCCAGTTAAGCCTCTTATTGTATATTTGGCTATTGAGGATAGTTCTATTGGTGCCATAATGGCTCAAGAAGATGAATTCGGTGTAGGGTTTGCAGTCTATTATTTCAGTAAGAAGTTCCTTGCTTATGAGATCCAGTATGCAGAGGTAGAGAAGATTTGCCTCGCGGTAATCTGGGCGTCTAAGAAGTTGAGACATTACTTCCACTCTTATAGGGTATAGGCGGTAGCAAAATAAAATCCTTTAAGATATTTGCAGGAAGCTCCATCCTTACTTGGGAAAATGGGGAGGTGGTTATTGCTGCTATAGGAGTTTGATGTCTAGTACATCACTCGGAAGATAATTAAGGGGTGTGCAGTGGCAGAGTTCCTAGCAGAGCACCCGATTCAAGGAGATTCAAATGAATTTAGCTTCCCGGATGAGGATGTGGCAACTATCACGATTTATTGCACTTTGACGGGGCTCTAAATAGTAAGGGGATAAGAGTAGGAATTATTCTGACAACCCTAGACGACGAGAAACTCCCATTAGCTAAGAAGCTAAGATATAAGGCTACCAACAATGAAGCCGAGTATAAAGCATGCACCTTCGGGTTGGAAGCTCTGATAGCTTTGGAGGCAAAGAATGTTGAAGTGTTTGGAGACTAATTTCTAGTGATCAATCAAATTAGGTGCGAGTGGGCCATCAAAGAAAAACGGTTGATTCCATACGTCAGGTACTTGAAGGATTTGAGCAGTCAATTCAAAGTGTGTACATTTCACTTTGTGCCGAGGGATGAGAATCAGTTAGCCAATACGCTTGCAACTTTGGTATCAATATGAGATAATCCAGAAGGGGTGACCATGAAGCCAGTTTTGATTTCCAGTTCTGAAAGGCCCAGCTTTGAGGCCAAATCAGTAATGGAAACAAAAGTAGTAGATGGGTAGCCATGGTATCACGATATAAGGAATTATCTAGAAAATGCGACTTTTCCAGAAGAGGCAACGGAGAAAGATCAAAGATTGATTCATAAGTTATCCACTCAGTTCATCTGCATAGACGAAGTGTTGTATAAGCGACAGGCTGACGGTATCCAATTGAGGTGTCTGGACAAGAATGAAGCCGAAAAGGTGATGGAAGAAACTCATGTTGGGGTATGCGGAGCCCACATGAATGGTTTAATACTGGCTAAGAAGATCATGAGATAGGGGTTCTATTGGCTCACCATGGATACAGACTGTTCAAAGTACGTGAAGCAATGCCAGTTGTGTCAGCAATATGAGGATTTGAGGCACATACTGGTTTTCGAATTACACAGTCTGACGTCGCCTTGGCCATTCGCGGCTTGGGGGATTGATATTATTTGAGAAATACGTCCCACGGCCTCTAATGGACATATGTTTATCATAGTCGCTATCGACTATTTTACCAAGTGGGTAGAGGCTGAGTGTTTTAAAAAGGTTGATGCATGGGATATGGCCAGATTCATTGAGAAAAACTTGATATGCAGGTACGGCCTCCCACATCACGTGGTGTCCGACAATGGGGTCTAGTTCATGGCTGAGATGCAAAGGGTGCTTCAAAAGTATGGCATTGAGCATCATAAGTCTTCTCCTTATCGTCCGCAGGGTAATGGAGCAGTAGAAGCTGCCAACAAGAACGTTAAGAGAATCTTGGCCAATATGGTTATGAATTATAAGGATTGGGCGGATAAGTTACCTTTTGCACTATGGGGTTACAGAATGACTAGCAAAACCTCTACAGGGGCCATGCCGTATTCCTTGGTGTATGGGACGAAAGCAGTATTGCCAATCGATATTGAGCTCAAGTCATTGAGGTGGTTATGGAAGCTCAGATCCCGGAAGCTGAATGGGCCCAACAGCGGCTGCTATCATAATCAAGTCCATTAGAAGAGGCTCACCAGGTCGTTCGATAAGAAGGTCAAGAAACACCCATTGCAAGAAGGAGACTTCGTATTCAAGGAGATGAGACCATGTGTGCCCGATATCAGAGGGAAGTTCAGGCCGACATGGGAAGGTCCTTTCATCCCCAAGAAGCTATTATCAAAAGGAGCAGCGATTCTATCAGATAGCGATAGCAACGAATTGAAGGAGCCGATCAACATTGATAGACTCAAGAGGTTCCATGTCTAAAGATAGCAAAAATCAAAAGAAGAGAATAAAAGCCCCGCGGGTCAAAAATTGAAAAAAGGTGGCCTTGCTAAAATTAGGCTCCTCGTTAGGGTGAAAATCGAAAAAAGGCATTGTGACGCGCGCCGGATCCCCGCGGCCGCCCGTTCGACCGCCCGCACGTGGGTGATCGGGGCATTTGTGGGTCCGTTGACATCTTGCAAATAAATTGCAAGTGCGTCTATGTTGGGTAACAAGGAGGTTTCATGGAGTCGCCACCCAATAGAATATTGGGAAAGTTACACTCGCCTCGGAGAGCCCAAGACTGCACTTGGTATCCATTTTGGGCCAGCCAGAGGGGTCATGGAAGGTGAACTTCTCACCCTAAAGAGCCTAGGATTAGCGCTAAAGGCTTGTGACCCAAGAAGTATTTTGGAGGATAACCTCTAACCTCTTGAGCCCAAAGACCAGAGCTGGGTCCGGGATTTCTCATCTATTTCTACCTCATTTATTTTATGATCAAATCTTAATATCATTAATTCGCTCTCTCTCCACACTATGCAATTGATTAAAAGGCGCATTTATTCACATTTTGAAAGCGATAAATGATCAGATAAATAATGAAAGCGATAAATTACAATAATACAAGGAGCGGAATACAACTCCCTTTCATAAATGTGCGAATCATGCATAAATCGGGGCATTGCTTATTTTGAGGACTTTGGTCCTCGCATGCATCATTATTAAAATTGGAGATTTTCGTTTATGATGATTTTATGGATAAAAATAGGGCTTTGGCCCCTTTTGTACTTTATACAAACCTCATTTTTATTTAGGTATAAAATCATTAGATTATATTTATACATTAACGAGATATGAGAAGAATATATCCATATACATGAAATAATCAATGAATAACAAAATGAAGGAAATAATCGAGAGGGTTAGGAAACTGAACCGGACGGAATCCTCCGAATATGGTAGATAGCCGCTCAAGCTTATGGTAGTCCAAGAGAAATCAATATACACTCATAGAAAAGTTGAGAGATGTTAATATACATAAAATTAACATGTAGGAAACCGAAAGGATTTGAAAAAGATAAAAAAAGATTTAAAAGGATGGAGGCAGAACCCACAGACGGCCTTGCTTAGATGATCGACAGGCGTCGGTTAAGGTATCTGACATGTCCGTCTGTCACTCAAGGAGAGGCATCTGTAGGTGGGGTGACCGACGGGCGTTGGTGATAAAGATGACCCGTCGGTCACCACTGTCTCCGAAAAAATAGGAGAGAGAAAATTCTTTCCAAAGCCAAAAAAATGGGTTTTATCCCAAAAGGAGATAAAGAGAGTCAAAATAAAGGAAAATAATGATAGATATTGATAAATCCCACAAAATAAGGAATGAATATAAAATGATAAGGAGAAGGAATCCGGAATATTTACCCTCAGATAATCGCTTTGGGTGAGATTCTTGTGTTGATTAAAGCCCCGCGCGTTCCACGAGAAGCAAAGGATGAAGGATCAAAGAAAGAAAAATGGGCTATTTCTTCTTCAACCCCTCAAAAGATTGATTTTGGAATCAATATCTAAAGAAAACTAATTATTTTTAGTTCCTTTTTGATTTATTTGATCCTTGGTCAAATAGATTTCCTTTGTAAATGTGTTTTGTTGGAAGAGAGAGAAAATTTGCTTGAAATTGGGCAGAGTTTCCCCCTTTGAAAATTTTTCCTAACCCTTTTCTCTAGAAAATCCGGAGCTTTTATAAGCCAGACACGACCGACGGACATCGGTGTATAGAGGCGGGCGTCGGAAGAATCCTTCTGACAGAAGGATTCGTCCGACGGCCCTGCCACATCCACAGACGGGCGTCGGAAGGGTTGCATGCTCCGGGAAACCAGGCGGCGTTCTGACAGGGGTAGTGACTTTTTGACGGGCGTCGGAAAATACCACCAGCCGTCGGTGACTCGAAGCGACAGGCTGACTTCACAGACGGGCTAGCCGTCTGTGGAGTACAAAAAGCTTTTTGACTCGAAAAAACCTCTGTTCTCTCCCCCTCTGCCCAGGAATGGTAAAAAGCCTCGTTTCTCGTGGAACGTGGGACGAAAACCTCCAAATCCAGCCCTTTATACAGGCTCGGGCACTAATTTCATCATAGGGTAACCTCTGATCTGGACCGCTCCGGGACACGGTGCTTACAGTTGCCCCCAGTTTTGGAGCAACTAGTGCACAAGCGCCTAGATAAGCCAAAACTCAGAGAAGGTCAGAAAGGAAGCGTACCTGTGACGGCTTTTCACCCTCTGTGCCTTATGCCAGTTAGACCTCATCTCGATCTATTTGGCGATGCGAAGATACTCCCATCGGTCTCATCTCGACCTGTAGGGCTCGGCGCGATGCAGCATGCTTTAGCCACAACCCCGGTTTGGAGTGCGGTATGCTTTGACCACAGCTTCGATCTGAAGTTCCCTTGCTAACCCCCATTCGATCTGCAAGGTACGTAGCACTCTTTGGCTGCCGCGTGAACTGTGAGATGCAGCATGCTTTTGCTACAGTCTCGATTTGTGAGATGCAGCATGCTTTGGCTACAGTCTTGATTTGGTGAAGTGCGGCACTCTCTGACCACAGCTTCGATCTGTGAGATGCAGCATGCTTCGGCTACAGTCTCGATTTGGTGAAGTGCGGCACTCTCTGACCACAGCTTCGATCTGTGAGATGCAGCATGCTTCGGCTACAGTCCCGATTTGGTGAAGTGCGACACTCTCTGACCACAGCTTCAATCTGTGAGATGCAGCATGCTTCGGCTACAGTCATGATTTGGTGAAGTGTGGCACTCTCTGACCACAGCTTCGATTTGTGAGATGCAGCATGCTTTGGCCACAATCTCGATTTGAAGAAGAGGAGACCCCGCCGGGTTCCTTGTCCCAAAAGGGATTTTTTAATCAATTTCTATGTTCAGATCGGTATTTCTCTGTACCTGCATGATGAAAGATTTTGTTAGTTCATGTTTGAGTGGTCATCTTTCAACCTGTCTATTGATGGCGTGATCTTACTTTATTTGCTATGCCACGTTTCATTTTTCATCTTTTCTTATTTGAGTTGTTATTCATCATTTTTGTTCCATTTTTATTATATTGTAATTTTCATCATTGACATATAAGTAAATATGAGAACATACACTTTCTGTGATGTGATTAAACAATTAACAATCGAATGATCATGCAATAATGAAACAAAAGTTTTCACTAGAAACGTCATTTTTGTACAGTGCATATACAAAATGAAAATGTACAATAGATACAAAAATAACTCCCTGAAGATCAGAGAGGTGTGTAGTCGGAGGGCTCATCGGGATCCTCGTAATCTGATATGTGCACGGTCCCTGGCAGAGGTGGAGGTGGAGCTGGCTGAGCCGTGGAGGGTCCTGCCTCGTGATCATGGGCCCGCCTGAATCGGATCTGAGCGTAGCCATCAAAGAAGGGCTGGGTATAGGTGCTCATAAACCTTAAGGTCTCAGAAACCTTATCTCCTAACTTCTTGAAGGCTTGGCTCAACTGAATGGTCTGCTCGCTGGCGGCCTTTCTCCTCTGCTCCATCTGCTCTTTGAAATCTCTCATGGTCTGAGACAGAGGTGGGAGGATCCCCTCTATCGCCTGGACCAGGGATATCAGAGAGTCGAGCGACTCGTTGATTATCTGTAGGGTCATGTCAACCTTCTGAGACGCCTGGTCCTGTGACGTCCTCAAATCATGAGTGAGCTGCTGCCTAAGCTCCCTCTGCCCCTGAGCAATCTGCTCAATCAGCCTCATCTGCTCACCTCTGAAGGCCCCTAAGGCCCAAGCCTGCTCATCCCTGAAAACATCCAAGGCCCGAGCCTGCTCCCGAGTCGTATGCTCAATGTAGCCGGCCTGCTCTCGGGCTAAGCGCTCCACCGACTGGGACTACTTCTGAATGGCAGCCTTTTGGCGATCCAACCTCTCATGAATAGCCCTGTCCCTCTCATCCTGTTGCCGCTCTAAGTCTGTAAACATGGAGGTGAGGAGCTGAGAGAAGTCGGGCTGTGCTGGCTGCTACGGTGCTGGCTCTTGCGGTGGTTCTGAGGAGGTGGATGCCCCTGGGTCACCTCGAGAGTAGGGGTGGTATCTCTCGGAGGGCCCGTGGATAGACATCTATACCCTGGCACTCGATGATGGGGCTGGAGTCGGCGCTCTGGATGCCGGTGATGCGGCAAAGAGGTCATCCATCGTGAACTCGAAGTCGAAGTCCGAGGGAGTCCTGGGCTGCTCCTGCTGCTGTGGTGGTGGCACAGTCTGTGGCTGAGGAGGCTGATGCTCTGGCTGAGGCTCGAGCTGAGGCCGGGGCTCTGGCTGCAGCTCGGGCTGTGGAGGCTGCTCCTCTGGGTGCTCTGGGTGGTCTGGGTCTGCTCCTAAGGGCGGGAGTGAGAACATCCGCCTGGTCTCATGAATGGTCAACACCTTGTAGGCCTCTGCCTGCCCTGATATCGGGGAGATCATCCCCATCTGTACTGCCGCTGCGGCATCCAAATGGATCCCCTCCTCCAAAGGTCCTCTCAACCTGTCAGGGTTAACCCACAACCTTAAAAGTAACCGGGTGATAACTCCTCCTACTATCACCACCGGTGTCAATCCTCTTCCGACTCTGGTCAAGTTGGCCAAGATCTCGTGGCTAATGTTGAGACGCTAGCCTGCCACCATAGCCCAGAGGCTCCAGATCTCGGCCGCGTTAAGCGACCCTGGATTGCCAGCTCGACCGAGGTACGGACTGGATAGCACTCTGTGCAAATACCGGAGTGCCTGAGACACCAGTACGGTGCTCTTCGCTGTATCATGATCATACAGCACTCCCGATAGGGCAATAGCCGCCCAATGGGCACGTCTCACCGCTCGCCGCGGGATCTCGACCCCCTCCTCTATAGGGAGCCCCATGGCCTGTGCAAATCTTTGCCTGGTAATACTGAAGTGGTCGCCGTCGAACCAAAACTGGACCACCCCTGGGTCGGTATCTGCACTCTGAAAATCGGCGTAGCGAAGAGTGGCCAGGACCTGGCGAGCAGCCTCTAGAAAGTCTGGAAGGAGGGCTCAAGGAACTCTGTCCACCCGGCACCCTCGGCAAGTAAATCGAACTCCGGGGCCAACTCTAGGGCCTCTAGAAACGGTTGGGACACAAAGCGACTGGCCCGAAGCTCTACCTGAGCCAATGCTCTATACCTCTGAGCTGACTCATCATCCATCCAATCCGTAGCTACAAGCTCGGGCTGGGCCTGCGGTGCTCTACGTCTAGGAGGCATCCTGTAAAGGAAGAGAAATTAGACAGCAAAAATTTGACAAAACAAATATTATCAGACTCATTTTCCAATCGAAGGCCCATTTAGGCCTCACCAGGGCAATGGCGACCCAAAACAAGATAGAAAATTGATATTGAATGAAAAGGGCAAAGGTTGCGCAGATGCTTTGCACATATCAAGGCAAAAACAATATGCAGTTACCATGGAAATAAATTTGAAGTGAATAAAAATGAGCTTTCTAGGCCCAAGGTACGCATTGTACAAAAATATTCAATTTTTAAATAAAACTTTGGGCAGCACCCCGGCAAGGGTACGCCCAACCTCCTGCATGAAAAGGCATACAAATAGGCCTCAGGCCTCAACAACAATATGGGCATAAAGATGGGGCGCACCCCGGCAAGAGTGTGCCCCCAACAACACAAGATAATGGCCTCAGGCCGCCAAAGCAAAAATATGCACAGAATGGTGCGCTAAACAGCGTAATTCTAAAGCATCAAAAATTATAGAAAAATTCTATTTTTATGTGATCATGCAAAAATTCAGGTTTTGCACTAAAAAAAATGGGCAGCATTCTCCCTAAATTCCTAAGGCATTTCAAAATTTTCTAAACATTTCTAAAGTTGAGAGAAGAAGAAATGAAGAAATAAATTGAATAAAATTCAAGAAAAAAGTAATTATTTACTTACTTGGAATCGCGAGAAGTGTAGAAACTGAAGAAAATATATATACCAAAGCGCCCGGTGAGTAAATGATGCGAAATTATGAAGAAATCGCGAAAAAAGATGAAGAATGCTTGAAAAAACACTAAAAAATGCTAAAAAAACGGTTTGGGAGAGGAGGAAGAAAGGGACAGCAGCGTTTCCACCGTCTGTCACTCGCCTTTATATATAATTTCGTGACCGACGGGCTGGGCGTCTGTAGAAGCGACCGACGGGCTGACCGTCTGTCATGCAATAAATGCGATTTAATGCGTGTGATGAATGCAATGATGACGCATACGCCTGCCAGGTGAATCTCTACCGACGGGCAGGCCGTCTCTCTAGAGAGACGGGTAGGCCGTCGGTGACCCTTCCTTATAAATTCTGCCAAAATTTTTGCTCTTCTTGAGTGTCTTCATTTTCCAACACCTTGAGCCTTTCATATTTCTCAAAATGTCTTCCTCTCTAGCCCAAAGGATGCACCGTATCTTAGATGACAAACACACTTGGGAAGAGGGCACCCTTTCCTCTCTGTCCGGGCTGAAATACCTGTGCCGGGTGAAAGTCAACCAGAACCTCCTCCTGGCGGCGACCCACTTTTGGAACCCCCGGTTTCACATTTTCCGGTTCACTTATCAGGAACTGTGCCCTTTGCCTGAAAAACTAGCTGCCATTCTCGGAGCTTGGTTCCCTCCTAGCGCTCTGCCCTGCGTCCCCCACTGCGGCCTATTCCAGGCCCAGGATATAGCTATGGCGCTCGGCATACCCTCATCTGAGGCCGTCCGGTAGATTTCTCCGGGCTCTCTCTTTGCTCTAGGGCCACTGATCGAGGCTCTGGATCAGTTCACCGACATCCCCACCTACCGGGTAAGCATTACATTCTTGTTTTTCATGGTGAACTTACTTACTGTTTTTCCAGGGGGTTTGACAGGTGACTCTTGCCTTTTCGGAGTCTTGGGCGACTTTCATCTGGGATTATCACCCTTACCGCTCATTCTGGCTGAAACCATTCTGGGCTTGGACGCTGTGAGCTCTGGATCCACTACAACCTTTACCGGCAGCCCCTTATTGCTCCAGGTACGTTATTATTTTAAAGGTAGTGCGTCCCTTATGGATTTTCACACTATCTTTTCTTGGCGGGAGGTGCGTCTTTTGGATTTTCACACAACCCTGTGCCTTATTTTTGCCTGAAGTAAACCTTACTTACTCCAGCGGCTTTTTCTCTTTTTTTCTTTTTCTTCTCTTCTTTCTTTTTTTCTTTTTCTTCTTCTTTTTTTTTCTTTTTAGATCTGGCTACAAGAGAAACTGAAGATGCTGTCTGAGCCACCCCCTCGAGTTACTCCACAGTACTCACCGAGCCACTTTCTGCCGCGTCGATGACTTTATGGGTGTGCCACTACTGGTGAAGGCATTACCAGATTTGGCGAGCTATTAGATGATGACATCAGCTTTATGTCTGCCTGGCTCCCACTGTCTCATGTGGTCATTGATGGGCCATCGGGGTGTGTTCCCCTCTGCGGCCTCCGTCAGGCCACCTTCTGCATCACCTCTCGATGTACAAGCCAGCTCGAGACGACCCAGGATGTAGTGAGGGTTCCCTTGTCTTTCCGGGGAGGAGCTCTCTCGGCTGCGTTTGCCTCTCGATATCATGAGCTGTGCGGCAGACTACCAGTGAAGACTGTTATCCCGAAGTTCGGCAATCATTCTGTGTCTTCGACTAACGAGTACAAGAAGTGAATCCTCAGTCCAGCATCTGATAACAGGACTCAAGGGCTCAAGCATTTGGTCGGCGAGAGCAGCAGCAGGACTTA
Source organism: Excoecaria cochinchinensis (assembly GCA_947683425.1). Taxonomy (NCBI): domain Eukaryota; kingdom Viridiplantae; phylum Streptophyta; class Magnoliopsida; order Malpighiales; family Euphorbiaceae; genus Excoecaria; species Excoecaria cochinchinensis. The sequence continues at coordinate 7,001,072 of CANTUQ010000020.1, forward strand.
GCTTGGCTTACATATGTATTTCTTTAGGTGCTACATTTCTTTTTAATGCAGAACTAGGAAATGACAAAAAATGAAAAGGATAATATTCATTCTATTTCACGAATTTGTGTACATTTTCGTATAATTTTAGCATACATGATCAGTTTTGGCATTTACTCAGCTGCTTACGCGCTGTTAACACAAAGAACCAAATTTTAACAGCATCAACTCCTGTTACCAATCGGCCCTCTCGGGTTTTCACGATCGGACATTTTCTCTCATGCCTCTAATTTTTGAACACGATGCCTTTTTTTGGTTTTCACCCTGTCGAGGCGCCCAATTTTAGCACAGCCGCCTTTTTTTGGTTTTCGACTTGCAGGGTATTTTATTCTCTTCTTTTTATTTTGGTCTTTAGCCATGGAACCTTTTGAGTCTGTCGACGTTGATCGGCTCTTTGAATTCATTCCCATCACTATCCGACAAGATTGCAGCTCCTTTGGACATCAGTTTCTTAAGGATATATGGCCCTTCCCAGGTCGGTCTGAATTTCCCTCTAATATCTGGTATGCCTGGCCCCATCTGCTTGAACACCAAGTCCCCTTCCTTCAGCGGATGCTTTCTCACCTTCTTTCTGAAAGTTCTTGCTAATCTCTTCTGGTAAATCTAATTATGATAATAAGCTTTCAGCCTACTCTCATCCAATAAATTCAAGTGTTGTAGCCTCTGCTGCGCCCATTCGGCCTCTGGAATTTGGGCTTCCATGACCACCCTCAGTGATTTGAGCTCTATCTCAACTGGCAATACTGCTTCCGTTCTGTATACTAGGGAAAATGGTGTAGTGCCTGTAGATATCCTCACCGTTGTTCTATATCCCCACAGGGCAAAGGGTAACTTTTCGGCCCAGTCCTTGTAGGTTTGGACCATCTTGGACAGGATTTTCTTCATATTCTTATTAGCGGCTTCTACTGCTCCATTCGCTTGTGGTCGGTAGGGAGAGGATTTATGATGCTTGACACCATACTTCTTGAGGAGCTTCCTGGTTTCTCCCATGAACTGCACCCCATTATCAGACGCTATGTGATGGGGCAGGCCATATCTGCAGATCAAATTCCTCTCTATGAACTTGGCCATGTCCTTCGCGTCAATCTTTTTGAAGGATTCTGCCTCTACCCATTTGGTAAAATAGTCGATTGCGACTATGATGTACCTGTGTCCATTGGATGTCGTAGGGCGAATCTCTCCGATGATATCTATCCCCCAAGCAGCGAAAGGCCAAGGTGATGTCAGGTTATGTAGCTCTGATACTGGCAGGTGCCTCAAGTCTGCGTATTGTTGGCATAACTGGAATCGCTTAACATATTCCGAGCAGTCGCTGTCTATTATAAGCCAATAGAAGCCTTGCCTCATGATCTTATTAGCCAAGGTCAAACCATTCATGTGGGTCCCACAGACACCTGCATGGGCTTCCGTTTCATTCAGGCACCTGAGCTGAATCCCGTCCGACCGTCTTTTGTACAACACCCCTTCCAAGGATATGAACTGAGTTGATAGCTTCCGGATCATCCTCTGGTCTTTCTCAGTAGCTTCTTCTGGAAATTTATTGTTTTCCAAGTAGTTCATGATGTCGAAGTACCATGGTTTCCCATCCGCCACTTCTACTTCCATCACAGGCTCGGTTTCAAAACTGGGCTTATCAAAACTCGAAATCAGCATTGGCTTCATAGCCACTCCTTCGGGGTTATCCCACATTAACACTAAGGTTGCCAACACATCAGCCAGATGGTTTTCATCTCTCGGCACGAAGTGGAAAGTGTAGGTCTCGAACTGCCCACATACCTCTTTCAAATACTCAACGTAGGGCATCAGCCGTTCTTCTTTTACTGCCCACTCACCTCGGATCTGGTTAATCACCAAAGATGAGTCACCGAAGATTTCCACATTATTTGCCCCCAATACCGCTAAAGCTTCCAATCCGAAGGTGCATGCTTCGTATTCGGCTTCATTGTTGGTTGGTTTGTACCTCAGCTTCTTAGCGAGGGGAAGTTTCTCATTATCTGGGGTCGTCAAGATGATCCCAACTCTGGCTCCTCTATTATTTACCGCCCTATCGAAGTGCAACTGCCATCCCTGAACAAAAATTACGACTATGCTCTCATCAGGAAAGGTGAACTCGGGAGTGTCTCCTTGAATAGGATGCTCAGCAAGAAATTCGGCTACGGCTCGCCCCTTAATAGTCTTGCGGGTGATGTATTGCACATCAAACTCCTGTAGCAAGAGCAGCCACCTCCCCATCTTTCTAAGCAAAGACGGTGCTTCCAGCAAATATTTTAACGGATTCCGCTTGGCCACTGCTTGAACCTTGTACGAGTGGAAATAATGTCTCAGTTTCTTTGACGCCCAAATTACTGCGAGACAGATCTTTTCTACTTCAGCATATTTTATCTCATAAGCTAGGAACTTCTTGCTGAGGTAATAAATTGCAAACTCCACCCCAAATTCATCCTCTTGAGCCATTATGGCGCCCACTGAACTGTCCTCTACTGCCAGATACATGATAAGCGGTTTGATCGGTTGCGGAGGCCTTAGCACTGGCGGATTCAACAGGTATTCCACGATGCTGTTAAAGGCTTTCTGGCATTCTTCGTTCCAGACCACAGGTTGATTCTTTCTAAGCAGCTTAAAAATAGGCTCGCATATCGAAGTGAGCTTGGCGATGAATCTGCTGACATACTACAGCTTGCCCAGGAAACTCCTTACATCCTTCTCCTTTTGTGGCACAGGCATCTCTCTGATGGCCTTCACCTTGTCTGGGTCAATTTCTATCCCCCTCTTGCTAACGACATGTCCCAATAGCTTTCCTGAAGTCACTCCGAAGATGCACTTCTTGGGGTTAAGTAGCAGATTATACTTATCAATCCTGGTGAAGAACTTCTCTAGAGCTTCAAAGTGTCCCTCCCGGGTGGCTGACTTGACCATCATGTCATCGACATACACTTCCACTTCTTTATGGATCAGGTCACTTAAGATCTTGGTCACCATTCTCTGGTATGTGGCCCCTGCGCTCTTCAGGCCGAAAGGCATGACCCGGTAGGCATAGGTCCCCCACTCCGTGATGAAAGCGGTTTTAACCCGGTCAGCTATTTCGTTCAAGATCTGATTGTAGCCCACATAACCATCTCCAAAGTTGTACATCACGCAATTGGCGGCACTGTCTATCAATACATCGATATGGGGTAGTGGAAAATCATCTTTAGGGAAAGCTTTGTTCAGATCTCGATAATCCACACACACCCTGACCTTTCCGTTCTTCTTTGCTATAGGGACCACATTTGCCAGCCATGTAGGATACTGCACCTCTACAAGGAACTTGGCTTCAATTTGCTGTCAAATTTCCTCCTTGACCTTGTCAGCCCATTCTGGTCTGAGCCTTCTCAACTTTTGTTCACAGGCTTGTAATCCGGATAAGTCGGAATAGCATGTTCTGCCACATCTCGGTCAATTCCCAGTATGTCCTCATAGGTCCAGGCAAAGACTTTTTCATGTTTTCTTATTATTCTCTCAAAATTTTTCCTCTCCTCAGGAGTTATATTTGATGCTATTAGAATTTCTTTCGGATTTTCTGAGGTTCCAAGATTAAAAGGCGTTGTATCAGTGGAATCAATGTCAAAAATTGATGGAATATGATCATGTTCATGCATGTTGAAATCATTAAAAACATCGCACAAGTAAGAGAAATTGTTTGCCTTATTAATAATATTATAATTGTCATTTACATCATAAAAGAGTTCTAGAATAAAAAGATAGTCTAAGCTAGAGTCTTCTTTTGCCACTCCCGAGGTTGATGCCGTTGCAGCTTGATCACTGGCTTCCTGATTCAGCAGAGGCCCTCCAGGCATGTCGGAAGAAATCTTCAAATCCCCCATTTTTAGCTCTGATTCTGTTATCTTTTCTTTCCCTTTCAGCCTGGCAGCTATCATTTTCTCGGTAATGACCTCCTCAGGTTCGCATCTGTCCCAAGTGATACCCTGAGTCATGACCTCTTCATCCCAGAAGCTCTCAGCAGTCTTGATAAACCCGACATGCCAGTCAAATACATCATTAAAGATCTCGAAGCCAGGGACAATCCTCCCATCTACCCATTGCGGCTCGTCTTCGCCAGTGTAAGCACAAACTGAGGATGCTGGTACGAAGCTCTCTGAAATGTGAGGGATCTTGTGTGTCGCCTTCTTCTTGCCGAAGCCACCTCTGTACCCTAGACCTTTTCGATTTTTCTGACCCCGAGTGGTGATCGCTGTTTGCAACCCTTGAGAGTTTCTGCCCAAACCAGCCCCAGGGAGATAGTGCATCTTCTTCATCATATTAACCACAGCTGGGCTATCCACTGACCCGTATTCTTCCCTTATCATGGACACGTGAAAGCCGCTAAATGGCTGATTAGCTATTTCCAGCGCTGAGACCTGGTTCTCCCTGGCCGCTTTTATAGTCACCACCTCCCCTTCATGTGGGAACTTTATCATTTGATGCAGCGTAGATGGCACTCCTCCTAATTTGTGAAACCAGGGTCTCCCCAGTAGAGCTGAGAAGTTAGCAGGGATGGGAAGAACTCCAAATTCTACCTCCACTTCAATGGGTCCTGTCTTGACCAAGGTCTTAAAGGTTCCCAAGGCTTGCCTCCTCGAATTATCGTAGGCTGTGATAGTCAGATCTGATCCACTGAGCATATCCTCGCTTAAGCCAAAAGCCTGTAGAGCTATCAGGGGGCACACATTGATAGAAGACCCATCGTCCACCATAACACAAGCAGTGTACTTGTCATTAATCTGCGCTTTGATGTACAAGGGTCGGTTATGGTTATGGCCTTCAACCGGTAGGTCGGCGTCAGAAAAGACCAATCTCTCCTCAGATCCTCCCTTAATTAGACCCAAAAGCTCTGATGGGGAAATTGTGGTGGCGACCGTGGCCTCAACTAAAGCCTCTACTACCTTCTGCCTATGAGAGGGGGATTGCCTCAATAGATCCCAGATGGATATTTGAGCTGCAGTTTTCTTCAACTGCTTGACAATCTTACTTTCCTCTGGCTCTTTCTCTGCTGATGGCTGCACTGGCTCAGGTAGTCTCATAATCTCAGGGACCACTCTTCCACTCCTTGTCATAGCCCCTATCTCTTCTTCGTCTCCATCGGACCTCCACAAATTAATGTTCATTTCCCCTTCTTCCTCGACTTCTCCACCGCTCTCACTGCTAGACCAGCAATCAAGGGTCGCCACAACTGCCTTTTCCTTCTTATCCTTGGAAAAATCAGTGGCAAACTTCTCGCTCCCATATAGATCTTGTAGCATGTACCACTCTGGCAGGCTAGATCCGATCATAAACACGGGTGGTGGTATGGCATTATAACCGGGCTTCTTCTCAGTTTCCCTCTTTTCAGGGTCAGAAATTTGCTTGCTATCAATCAAGTCTTGGATAGAGTGCCGGAGTGCTTTGTACTTATCTGTGATGTGGCCTGAGTGCTGGTGGAACGCATAGAATTCATTATCTTTGTGTCCAGGCTTCCCTTGCGTCAAAGCTGGCCTAGGAGCTAGAGGGTGCAATTTTCCCTCCTTCATTAACCTTTTCAAGACCCAAGATAATGGTCTCCCCAAGTTCGAGAACTTCCTCTGGGTGGTCACTTCGGTAGCAGACACTTCACCCGTTCTTCTAGTGCCATTATTGGGACCTGTTGGCCTACTGGTTCCTTGATCGGGGTTAGCCCTTTTGGCAAAATTATCACTGTTAGCCTTCCTAGTCAAGAACTCTCCCTCTGCCTCGATGGCTATATCCTTGAGAGACTCCCAGTCCTTCAACCCCTTCATCTTCAACCCATCTGTCAAGTACGGGCTCGCGTTCTTGATAAACAAACGAATCTGGTCCTGGGTGTCAGGCTTTCTCCGCATCTCCATTACTCAGTTTTGCCATCGGGTGAGATAATCATGGAAAGATTCCCCGGTCTTCTGCTAGAGTAGTTCAAGATCTTTTAGAGTCACCTCCATCCTGGTATTACAGTCATACTGCTTCAAAAACTCCTCAGTGAGCAGATCCCAATCTTTTTTAGTGCGAAAGTCAAGGCCATGATACCAGTCGATGGCATGAGAGGTCAGACTCGGACAAAAGTATTCTACCTTCTGCTTCTTAGACAACGTGGTCCCTTTCATGACCAGAGAATACTGTTTCACATGAGCGGTCAGGTCAGAAGTACCGTCAAACTTTGGCACATCTGGCATTTTGAAGTTGTAAGGGATCGGGTCCTCTCCGTCCAACTCTTTATCCTCCGGGTCCATCCCATGAGCTCTGCCTATCATACGGGCCATGGCTTCGAACCTCTCTTCCATCTTTTTCAGAATAAACTCATCAGCTTGAGGTGCCTTCCCCTTCTCAGACGCAATGCTCATCCTAACATCCTCGATATCTCTATCGTCATCAATTCTCAGCACAGGCCTTCTCCTCTGCTCTCCCAAGGCTACTGACCTTAACTCTACAGGAGGTGGCCTAACAGGCTCTTCTTGTCTTTCGACCCTTTCTTCTTCTGGCTCATTCTGTCTCACAGGAGGAGGAGGATTCTGTGGAGCATTCTGTTGTGCCAGGGCGGTCAACATATTCATCATCCTACCCTCGAATTCCTCAAAATGGCGGCCTACTTCTTCTACAATCATGGCCCTGGTGGCGTCTTCCCCCCTAGGCAAGTTTGCCATCTGAGATACTGTACCACTGATTTCTGATAAGATTTCTGGTAGACCCTCTCTATCTGATAGCTCGGGCGTAGGAACTTGGATCAGTCGTCCGGTTGGTGATCTAGTCCACCTGGCCAGATCTATGATGGCTGCAGGGATAAAAAGTTAGGCATGATGCATGAAATGCAGGTATAATGCATGATCGTGATATGCAACGCTTACAGAGCAAAGGCAAGTAAGTAGGTCCTTCCGCCCTTATTTCTCCCACACACGTGGTCGTTCAGTCTCTTTCCTAGGTGGGATTAGCCCAAGGGTCAACGAGAGACCCAATGGACACGCATGGTGCACGGCGAAAAACCGGCAGCATGACACTCCTATGCTAATGTACAGGCGGATGGATAATGATCGTCACGTATTTAGACGTTCCATAAATTTCGACATGGCCCTACCGGGGCATGATAGCCTTTGGCTAGGTTACCAAGCAATACATGTGGACTCACCCAATACATGAGGACCCATACAGCAAGCATGGAATTAAGGTTCATTTCACCTGTGGAAAATAGCTACGGCCGTTACATGAGCTTTGGACAATGGAGATGTTTCTTTAAGGCTACCCAAGCATGATCCCTGCCGACAGGTCTAGCCCATCACGAGCATAGCGACCGATCGGGTCATCATTTTGATATACCATTGAGGTACGTGGCTTGGGCTGGTAATTATCCTTAACACTTCCCCAAATTGAGTGAAAATGAGGTCGTCCTTCAGGAACTCACCGGGGCTAAAAGAGGGACCAAACTAGCATATTCTAAGGCTCTAATGATATGCGAATGCAATTTTGAGAGAAAGCGAATTTATGAATTAAATTTTAACCATAAATGTTAAGCGAGGTATTTTCAAATCGAAATCTCGAACCATAAACGTTCCCCAGTGGAGTCGCCACTGTGACGCACGCCGGATCCCCGCGGCCGCCCGTTCAACTGCCTGCACGTGGGCGATCGGGGCATTTGTGGGTCCGTTGACATCTTGCAAATAAATTGCAAGTGCGTCTATGTTGGGCAACAAGGAAGTTTCATGGAGTCGCCACCCAATAGAACATTGGGAAAGTTACTCTCGCCTCGAAGAGCCTAAGACTGCGCTTGGTATCCATTTTGGGCCAGCCAGAGGGGTCATGGAAGGTGAACTTCTCACCCTAAAGAGCCTAGGATTAGCGCTAAAGGCTCGTGACCCAAGAAGTATTTTGGAGGATAACCTCTAACCTCTTGAGCCCAAAGACCAGAGCTGGGTCCGGGATTTCTCATCTCTTTCTACCTCATTTATTTTATGATTAAATCTTAATATCATTAATTCGCTCTCTCTCCACACTATGCAATTGATTAAAAGGTGCATTTATTCACATTTTGAAAGCGATAAATGATCAGATAGATAATGAAAGCGATAAATTACAATAATACAAGGAGCGGAATACAACTCCCTTTCATAAATGTGCGAATCATGCATAAATCGGGGCATTGCTTATTTTGAGGACTTTGGTCCTCGCATGCATCATTATTAAAATTGGAGATTTTCGTTTATGATGATTTTATGGATAAAAATAGGGCTTGGCCCCTTTTGCACTTTATACAAACCTCATTTTTATTTAGGTATAAAATCATTAGATTATATTTATACATTAACGAGTTATGAGAAGAATATATCCATATACATGAAATAATCAATGAATAACAAAATGAAGGAAATAATCGAGAGGGTTAGGAAACTGAACCGGACGGAATCCTCCGAATATGGTAGATAGCCGCTCAAGCTTGTGGTAGTCCAAGAGAAATCAATATACACTCATAGAAAAGTTGAGAGATGTTAATATACATAAAATTAACATGTAGGAAACCGAAAGGATTTGAAAAAGATAAAAAACAATTTAAAAGGATGGAGGCAGAACCCACAGACGGCCTTCCTTAGATGACTGACGGGCGTCGGTTAAGGTATCCGACATATCCGTCTGTCACTCAAGGAGAGGCGTCTGTAGGTGGGGTGACCGACGGGCGTCGGTGATAAAGATGACCCATTGGTCACCACTGTCTCCGAAAAAATAGGAGAGAGAAAATTCTTTCCAAAGCTAAAAAAATGGGTTTTATCCCAAAAGGAGATAAAGAGAGTCAAAATAAAGGAAAATAATGACAGATATTGATAAATCCCACAAAATAAGGAATAAATATGAAATGATAAGGAGAAGGAATCCGGAATATTTACCCTCAAATAATCGCTTTGGGTGAGATTCTTGTGTTGATTAAAGCCTCGCGCGTTCCACGAGAAGCAAAGGATGAAGGATCAAAGAAAGAAAAATGGGCTATTTCTTCTTCAACCCCTCAAAAGATTGATTTTGGAATCAATATCTAAAGAAAACTAATTATTTTTAGCTTGTTTTTGATTGATTTGATCCTTGGTCAAATAGATTTCCTTTGTAAATGTGTTTTGTTGGAAGAGAGAGAAAATTTGCTTGAAATTGGGTAGAGTTTCCCCCTTTGAAAATTTTTCCCAACCCTTTTCTCTAGAAAATCCGGAGTTTTTATAAGTCAGACACGACCGACGGGCGTCGGTGTATAGGGGCAGGCGTCGGAAGAATCCTTCTGACACAAGGATTCGTCCGATGACCCTGCCACATCCACCAACGGGCATCGGAAAGGTTGCGTGCTCCGGGAAACCAGGCGGCGTTCTGACAGGGGCGGTGACTTTCCGACGGGCATCAGAAAATACCACCAGCCGTCGGTGGCTCGAAGCGACGGGCTGACTTCACAGACGGGCTGGCCATCTGTGGAGTACAAATAGCTTTTTGACTCGAAAAAACCTCTGTTCTCTCCCCCTCTGCCCAGGAATGGTAAAAAGCCTCGTTTTTCGTGGAACGTGGGACTAAAACCTCCAAATCTAGCCCTTTATACAGGCTCGGGCACTGATTTCATCATAGGGTAACCTCTGATCCGGACCGCTCCGGAACACGGTGCTTACAGGCATCCTGGTCAAAAAATTAGAGGCTTGAGTGAAAATGTCCAATCAAGAAAACCCAATAGGGCTGATTGGTAACAGGAGTTTATGCTATCAAGATTTAGCTCCTTGAATGAAAGTAGTTTTGCATTTTAGGATTAATGTTAAATGATGATCATGTATATTGAAATCATACTGGGATATACATAATTTTGTGAAATGAAATGAAACTGAATTCGTTCATTCATATTATTTTCTAGTTCTATTCTAAAAAAAAACATAGTGCTCAAAATGCATAAAAATTTGAACTAGACCCTACTACTACTCTCACCGGCCAAATCTCTAAGTCGTCGCGTCCTGTTATCAACTGCACGACTGATGACCCATCTCTTGGATGCGCTAGTAGAAATGACGGAATGATTTCCAAATGAAGGTATAGCAGTCATCACTGGTAGTTCAGCCCAAAGAACATGATGCTGGGAGGCAAAAGCTGACGAGAAAACTCCACCCCAAAAGGATAGAGGTACCCTCACCACGTCTTGAGTCATCATGAGCTGTCGAGCACATCGAGCCATGATGTAAAAGGTAGCCTCACGAAGACCACATAAGAGAACACATCCTAAAGAGCCATCAACTATCGCAGTAGATAGGGGAAGCCAAGCATTCACAAAGTTGATGTCCTCATCTGTTACTTCACTAAATCTGGTGACGCCCTCATCGGGAGTTGCGAAAGAGTATAGCCGTTGATGAGGAAGGAGATGTCTCGGTGAATATTGGCTAACAATCCGAGGAGGTGGTTCTGATAGCAATTTCAGCTTCTCTTATAGCCATATATGAAAAAAAAAGCCGCTGGAGTGAGTTGGGTTCACCAAGGCAAAAGTAAGGCATAAGGTTGTGTGAAAATCTGAAAAGGACATACTTCCTGCTAAGAAAAGCTAGTACGAAAATCCACAAGGGACGCACTACCTTTAAAAATAATGACTTACCTAGAGTAATAAGGGGCTCCTGGAGAAGGAGGCAGAGGACTCGGCACGAACAGAATCCAAACCCAAGATAGTCTGAGCAAGAATAAGTGGGAATGGGGTCAATCCATGATGAAAGTCACCCAGAATTCCAAACAAACGAGTGTCACGGGTCAACTCCTCTAAAGTCACAGTCAAGTACCTCATCAGATAGAAAAGGATGATGACGCTCGTATGGTATGGGGGAACGTCAAGAAACTCATCTAAGGCCTCAATCAATAGCTCTAAGGTGAATGTGGGGCCCTGAGGACCAAACGAATAGCATCAAAAGGAGCAAGGCTCAAGGCTAAGGCGATGTCCCGAGTATGCATCAGACCACAGTGAGGAATGCAAGGTAAAGCACCGGGGGGATACCAGGCTCTGACAATGGCAGCAAACTCCTCAGGCAGGGGGCATAACCCCTAATAAGTAAATCTAAAAACATGGAATCGCAGATCCCGGAAGCGGGCTGCAGCCAAAAGGAGGTTGTAATCTATCCTAACTCTTCTCAAGAATTTCAGACTAGAAAGCGGAGCAAGGGTGGAATTTTCCTAAGTTTGAGAGTTGTCTAAAATTCGGTGCATCTTGATAATAGCGATAGAAGACATTTTTCAAGGGTTATAATTGGAACTCTAAATTAGCAAAGGAAATAAGGAAGGAAAAAGGGAGAAAACCTGAGAAAGGAACACGGTATAGACTTGAAATGATGAGAAGGCACGAAGTCCAAGGAAAATGGTGCAATTTATAAGAAGGACATGACCGACGGGGTACCCATCTGTCATCCTTCAGATGGCTAGCCTGTCGGTCATTGACCACCTGGCAGATTTATTCCCTGCATATTTTCCATCCATGTCACGCGCATAAACTAATTTTCATGTATTTTTATTGTTTTGTCAATTTGACAGGGACGTACAATGGACGCAGAGGTCGAAAAATACTCAAGGAGTATGTGAAAGAAAAAAATAATAATAAAATTAATTACGCATTAATTGGGAATTAATTGTGTAATTAATAAGGGGATAAGTTCGGAATTTCGAACGACAGACGGACTGCCAGTAGCTCGGTCCAATTGACGGGCAGCCCGTTGGTCATGAAAAATTATAAAAGCGCAGGCAGCCGACGGGACAACCACCTCCTTTCTTCTTCTTTTCTTTTCTCCTCGCTGCCCGTCGCTTTCTCTCCATTTTTTTAGCATTTTTTCACTCATTTTTCGTTGGTTTTAAGCACTATTTGCACCAAAATGATCCTCTCAGTGTCTTGCATCTTTAGGAGTAATCATTTTCATATTTTGTCAAGTTTTCTTTTAATGCATTTTCGTCGACTTAAAGGTTAGTTTGCCAATCTTTCTACTCCTTTTCTATTTATTTTTGAATAATTTGCATGAATAATGCGTGTGTAGCAAAATGTAATATTTTCTGCTTATTTTTATTTTCCTTTGATTGGTACAAAACGTAGTTATAGGAATGCATGCACACTCGAACTAATGAAGGAAAAAAGAGCTATTGAACTTGTACGTTAAATTTATTTTAACTTAGTTTTAGGGTTAGCATGAACTGATCAAAATTAGAAAAGTGAACTGAAATGTTCCTATTTGCTTGTTTTCTATGTAAGAAGCTAGGCACATCCTTGCCGGGATGCTACCTGAATTTTTTATGGGTTGGGCATATCCTTGCCATAATGCTGACCAAATTTTTTTTGTCTCTAGGAAGGCACATCTTTGCCTGGGCATTGCCAAAATTTTAGTAGACATGTTTCAGTCGAAGTACAGCTGAAAATTTACGAAATTTATTTATGTGCCTTTCGGTAGGACATTCTATAACACCCTTATACCCGTAAATAATACGAATACCGGATGTCACAACACTACACCGCATTGCCATTCACTGATGATGCCCTCGACAACTCTGAATTTTTTTTTTCATAACATACATAGCAATACACTAACATATAGCTTACCTACCTATACCATAGTTTTACCCAACTATGCTCGTATACATACCATGCAAATCCATCGGTCCTTGTTGTGGCTCAATCTTCAATTGCATTTACATCTTCGGCCACGTCTAGCCATCACTACATGCGTGCAATAACACTTACGCGCTGAGCATTAAAATGCTCAGTGGTGGATACTTATCCTAAGTTTTCCATACTAATTCTACATACTTGTTCACTTAATTTGTAACACCCCAACCCATACGTAGGTAAACCCATCCATGAGGGAGTAGGAAGCCGTACGAGTCGGTGTGTTACCGGACAGAAGCGATACAAAGCGTATAAAAATATGGAAGAATTTAAAACTTGAGACGTAAAACTGAACATACATACTTCACAACGCACGTAAACCAAGCAGAAACATTTAGATGTGTAAGTTTACCACCATACAACAGAAGTTACAGACAGAAGATAAAATAGAGGAAGTTCTTAATAACAAATATTTACATGGTCCAGAATATTACATAAGTATCTTTACATGCTATTACATACACATTTTATACAGAATTACAAAATCCTGATAAAGAAGCTGGACAAAATCCAAAACTCCTAGCTCCTATGTGGCCAACCCTTGCAGATGTGAGACTCGAACTGGACCAGACCTGCCACCTGCATGGGAAAAAGAACCCGTGCTAAGCGATAACGCTTAGTGGGGAGAACAAACAAAATAATATGGACGGCCATTCACAATGGTTGTCGAGGCATAACACACACAAATCTCATACTCACCTAGTCCTTACCGAGAAATATATATGCTTACATATAATAGCCGTGCATTCAAATGTTTCTAATCATATTCATATACTTATATGTGCAACACAAACAAAATCAACATCACCATACAAGATGTAAGTATATTCATGCATAACTACATATAACTTCACATGCGTGCACCTACCTATACATTACATGTCAGTATCATTATATTTATATGCTAATACTCGTATGGTCATACCAGTACAGGTCCTCATATGCATACATTTACCGAACACGTTGGGGAATCAGGCTTTTGAAAGTACATCATGCATAGATACAAAACAACTTAATCATGCAATTATCCCGCCAAAATAACCATATACCAGTCCCGAAACTAGTACTCTAACTGTTCACACCATATTGCCCACAAATTCCTAAGCAAAACTCACTAAAGTCTTCTCATACCACAATCATACTACAACACATATATACTAACTGAGAGCAAAGATACATAATCGCAATACCATCACACTTCCGTTGCGCAACATTAATCTTTAACATAAGCAACTATACGATATTGCATTCCAATCACGGTGTTCCAGAGAGCTAATAAATCTGCACTTATTAATTCACATATCTGTAATCATAACTGATCAGAACCACATGCTTATAAATAAAACATAACAAATCATACACCTGCTGACTCACAATAGTGGATAACGAGTACTGAATTGTACCTTACGGGTACTAATCGAACAGAAACATCATCTTTTTCCACATTTCAAAAACATTTCACTGAACAGGACCTTAAGCAAGATCCATACACATACACATAATAGGGTTCGCGAGGAACCATTCGGGGACCTGATCAGGGTCCAAATCGTTCAAAGGGCACTGCAGCTACACTTACATAGACTCTATTAGGCATGCCTAACTATCCACTAAATTGACTCTCGCAGGTCATGCGTAATACAAATCATGTTTCACATCATGGCGCATAATTTAACATATCACATTCATATAATTCATAACACTGTCCATGTATAATACATCCAATTGTATTAATATACTTCATAAAATAGTCCAAGTATAAACCTAAAGGTATCACAAGTTCGGAATTCAAACATTAGAATCGCAAAAGAAAACTCAATTTGGAAGCCAGGGAGTGTCGCGATCGCGACGGATGTCGCGCTCGCGACAGAGGCTACTTGCCTCCAGTCGCGATCACGCCAACCTTCGCGATCTCGTGAGGGAACTATACACATCTCACTATCGCGCTCGCGACGGTGAGCTGCTAGCTCGATCTGTCGCGCTCGCGACAGTGGATCTCCCAATTCAAATCGGCAGCCAAGCACTCTGTCGCGCTCGCGAGAGGGGCTCTGCTGCATGGCTCGGTAGCAATCTCGGATGCGTGCGAGGGCTGCTTTCACTAGGCTTTGTCGCGACCTCGCGACAATGTCGCGCTCGCGACAGAGTCGTGAATTCCAACCCTTGCATGAAAATCTGCAGAAAACTCCACTTCACAATGCCCAATCTCAAACCAAACATCAGAACATCAACTTACCTCACTTCCAGCAAGCCACACATTATTGACAACATAAACACAACATCCATACCAAGAATCCTAAACAAATCATGCCACTAACAATATCCATTTACACATCTACAATATCAGCAATATTCGTCATTCATCTCAATCGCACCCACATTAGTATGCATTTATATATATATGGTACATCATGCTTAGGTTACACATGAAATCAATACCTATTAAAACTCATCCATATGCTATTCTTCATAGAGTTGTATCTATTGTTATTTTACAAGCTAGATCATCTATCTCAATCCTACTTATAAGTTTTTCCCAAAGACAACTACTTATATACCCACTTAAATACCCTAAACAAGCATAAAAACTGATGGAAAAGGTACGGGATTGATCCGGGTCTACCCTGGACTTAAAAATAGAGAAGAAAAGGCTCAAAACATGTTTTTATGTCGCGCTCGCGACAGAGGCTCGCCTCAGCTACCATAACAAACTGCTTTTTACTACAAAATAATATCGTGAAAACCGACCTCTAAACCTCATTTTTAGGAAAAGTTGTCTTCTTCCAAAATGTTCCCCTACATCTTAAATTTCAAAAGGAATAAGTTTCAGGTCAATTAGACATCTATAACTCCAGATATGAACTCCACAACCTATACTGGTCAAACAACCCGACACAAAAAGAGACACTACGGTGTTATAAAAAATTCAAGGTCTTAGAGCAAGTATTGGCCCAAGGCTATTTCTAAGACTTTTAAAGATATGGAAGTAATGGTTCTAATGGCGTAAGAGTCACATGGTTTGGAGTTCTAAAACTCTACCCGTGACAAAAACATTGCATAGGGGTCAGATAAGAACTAAACAGAGTTTACCCAACCATGCGCTTCACTTTCAATTCTCACACACCTTCAACTTAAGCAACATCATGCATTACTAATACATTTACCCAAACAAATACATGCATAAGACTCATATCATAACACTCAATTTACTGGAAATCATATACAAATGTATATTCATAACTCAAGAAGAATTTAGGGTAAAGACAAATTAAAACTTAATTAAAGGAATCAACTCCCAAACCTCTTGTTGCACAATAACTGTTCTCTTCAAGCCTTAATATTCTCTTTTCCTTTACTTTGCTTCTTCTTATCATCAATCACTTGCACAAACAAACCCACAATACTTAATTCAAACCATAACTTAAACAAAATTAGAAAAGAAAAAGAACTCAAACACAGGAACCCTAAAAACCCCAACTTACCTCTTCAATCTTACTTCCCAAGCTCCACCAAATTAACTCTAACTCACTCAAAACCAAGAGATTGAGCAAGAAACGGGGAGGAAAGGAAAAGAAAATGGAGAATAGGGAGGAAGAGATGGCCAAAAGCGTGGATTCCTCTCACCTTCACTTTGTCTTCCCTTCACACTAAATGCACACCTACCACATCCACTTGTCCACTTCCTATAGGTTCACATGTCATAATCTTACAATCCCACTTTGACTTACTCATACATGCACCATAAACCAAACACACACAAGTACCTCCTACAATAATATCTCCATGGTACCAAACCTAAGTCACACCCTAACATTTTCTTATGACCCACTTTTCATCCAAGGCACCATGCTCATAAATCACTCAATAAAATCTCTTAGCCCATTTACATCCTACTACCATACACTACTAGCACACCATAATAATTCCTTCAATTGATTTATTTAATTAATTTCTTAGCAAATAAATTCTTATTATCCATATAACTCATGTACGAATTACCGAATTACCCTCACTCACTCCGACCGAGCAAGCACATTCCGACTAGGCCCGATTTGGGGTGTGACATAATTATTTTATTGTATTTAGTTATCGGGTCAATTATTTTTAGATCTTTTAAACTATTTATAGCATACTTTTATGATGCTCACTATTTTTATTTTTATCACTATCACTATTATCACTAATCAATGTCTTTACTTGTAGCACTACTCTATAATATTTTACTCACTATTCTACTGTAAGCACCGTGTCCCAGAGCGGTCCGGATCAGAGATTACCCTATAATGAAATCAGTATCCGAGCCTGTACAAACAGTTTGGATTCGGAGGTTTTAGTCCCATACTCCATGAGAAATGAGTCTTTTCACCTTTCGTAGGCAGAGGGGGAGAAAACAGGGAATTTTTGAGTCAAAAAGTATTTTTTCCTCTGCAGACGGCTAGCCCGTCTGTGAGAGGCCAGCCCATCGCTTAGGGTCACAGACGGCTTGTGGTATTTTTCGACGCCCGTCGGAAGGCACCGCCTCTTCCGGAGCACGCCACTTGATTTCCTGGAGCACGAAACCTTTCCAACGCCCGTCGGTGGAAATGGCAGGGCCGTCGAATGAATCCTTATGTCATAAGGATTCTTTCGACGCCCGTCGGTTGTGCCTGGCCTATAAAAGATTCGAATTTTCTCGTAAAAAGGGTTCCAAAAATTTTCAAGAGGGGAAACTCTACCCAAATTCAAGCAAATTTTCTCTCTCTTCTAGTAAACACATATCAAGAAATTTCTTTTAATTTAAGAATCAAACCATTGAAAAGAAACTAAAACTAATTAGTTTTCTTTGGGTTTTTTGATTCCAAAGTCAATCTTTTGAAGGGTTAAGAAGGAAATAATCTATTTTCCTCTTTCCTAACCTTTCATTTCGTTTCTCGTGGAGCATGCGGGACTCAAATCGACATCAAGAATCTCATTAAAACATTATCTGAGGGTAAATATTTCGGACTTATTCTCCATATTATTTCATCTTTCTTCTTTATTTTGCTGTTCTTTTGGGTTTTTGCTTTCATTTATTCTTTATTTTGATTCTCTCCATCTCTTTTTGTGATAAAAAAACCTATTTTTGCTTTGAAAAGAGTTTTTTTACTGTTTATTTTCGGAGACAGTGGTGACCGATGGGTCATTTGCTTCACCGACGCCCATCGGTCACCCCACTTACAGACGCCCTCTCTTTGAGTGAGCGACGGACATGTTGGTCACTTTGAATGACGACCGTCGGTCACTTGACAGACGGCCGTCGCTGGTTCCTGTCTCCACGTTTTCAAATCTTTTCTATCTTTCTCAAGGTTTTTTGACTTCATTTATGTTGAGTTTTCATATATTAACATCTTTTAACCTTTTTGTGAGCATATATTGATTTTCTTGGACTATTCTGAGCTCGAGGGGCGATCTACCATGCTTGGAGGAGTCCGTCCGGTTTAGTTTTCTAACCTTCTTGGTTATTTCCTTTATTTGTTTATTCATTAATTATTTTATGCACATAAGTATACCCTTTTTGTATCTCTTTTAAATATAAAAATTGATTAATGTTTTATATTTAATAAAGGGAGGTTTTCATAAATGTAAGGACCAAATGTCCTATTTTTCTCCAATAAAAATCATCACAATAAAAATATCCATTTTGATAATGATGCATTCGAGGACCAAAGTCCTCAAAATAAGCGATGCCCGATTTGTGTATGTATCTCACATTTATAAAGGGGAGTTTTATTCCGCTCCTTGTATTATTGTAATTTATTGCTTTCACTATTTACTTGCTCATTTACTACTTTCCAAATGTGAATAAATGTGCCTTTAATCAATTGCATCGCGTGGAGAGAGAGCAAATTAATGATAATTAAAATTTGATCATAAAATAATCAAGGTAGAAATAGATGAGAAGTCCCGAACCCAGCTCTGATCTTTGGGCTCACAGAGGCAAGAGGTCTACCCTCCAAGACACCTCTTGTGTCATGAGATTTTGGCGTTAATCCTAGGCTCTTTAGGGCAAGAGGTTTACCCTCCAAGACCCCTCTGGTTGGCCCAAAATGGATATTAAGCGCAGTCTTAGGCTCTTCGAGGCGAGAGAAACTTTCCCAATGTTCTATTAGGTGGCGACTCCATGAAACCTCCCTGTTGCCCAACATAGACGCACTTGCGATTTATTGTAAGCTATTAGCGGACCCATAAATGCCCCGATCGCCCTCAAGCGGGCGGTCC
The DNA here is from genome assembly GCA_947683425.1 of Excoecaria cochinchinensis. Classification (NCBI taxonomy): domain Eukaryota; kingdom Viridiplantae; phylum Streptophyta; class Magnoliopsida; order Malpighiales; family Euphorbiaceae; genus Excoecaria; species Excoecaria cochinchinensis. Next base: position 7,019,988 of record CANTUQ010000020.1, read on the forward strand.
CATGGGCGGCCGAGGGATTCCGGAGCGCGTCACAGTGGCGACTCCACTGGGGACTTATGGTTTACGGCTTCAATTTTAAAATACCTCGTTTAAACATTTATCGTTAAAATTTAATTCATAAATTCGCTTTCTCTCATTTGCTTTCGCATCCCATTAGAGCCTTAGAATATGCTAGTTTGGTCCCTCTATTAGCCCCGGTGCCTTCCCGAAGCACGACCCTATTTTCACTCAATTTAGGGAAGTGTTAAGGATAATCACTAGCCCAAGCCTTGTACCTTAATGGTATATCAAAATGATGACCCAATCGGTCATTATGCTCGTGATGAGCTAGACCTGTCGGCAGGGATCATGCTTGGGTAGCCTAAAAGTAACATCTCCCTTGTCCAAAGCTCATTTAACAGCCGTAGTTACTTTTCGCAGGTGATATGAACCGTAATTCCATGCTTGCTGTATGGATCCTCATGTATTGGGTGAGTCCAGATGTCTCGCTTGGTAACCTAGCCAAAGGCTTTCATGCCCCGGTAGGGCCATGTCAAAATTTTTTAGAACGTCTAAATACATGATGATCATTACCCATTCGCTTGTACATTAGTATAGGAGTGTCATGCTGCCGGTTTTTTCGCCGTGCACTATACGTGTCCATTGGGTCCCTCGTTGACCCTTGGGCTAATCCCGCCTAGGAAAGAGACTGCACGACCACGTGTGTGGGAGAAACAAGGGTGGAAGGACCTACTTGCTTGCTTGTGTTTTGTGAATGTTGCATATCACGACCATGCATTACACCTGCATTCCATGCATCATATCTAACGCTTTGTCCCTATAGCCATCATAGATCTGCCCAGGTGGACTAGATCATCCACCGGACGATTGATCCGAGTTCCTGCAACTGAGCTGCGAGGTAGAGAGGGCCTTTCAGAGATCTTACCAGAAGTTAGTTGTACCGTATCTGAGATGGCAAACTCGCCTAGGAGGATGACACAACCAGGGCCATAATTGCAGAAGAAGTGGGCCTACGATTTGAGGAATTTGAGGGCAGAATGATGAACATGTTGACCGCTTTGGCACAACAGAATGCTCCGCAGAATCTGCCTCCTCCTCCCGTGAGACAAAATGAGCAAGAGGAAGAAAGAGCTGAAAGACGAGAAGAGCCTATTCGGCCGCCGCTAATAGAGCTGAGGTCAGTAGCTTCGGGAGAGCAGAGAAGAAGACCAGCCTTGAGGATTGATGATGATAGGGATATCGAAGATGACAAGATGAGCATTGTGTCTGAGAGAGGGAAGGCACCTCAAACTGATGAGTTTATTCTAAAGAAAATGGAAGAGAGGTTTGAAGCCATGGCCCGTATGCTGAGTAGAGGCTAGGGGATGAACCCGGAAGACAAGGAATTGGAGGGAGAAGACCCGATTCCTTACAATTTCAAGATGCTAGACGTGCCGAAATTTGATGGTACTTCTGACCCTATTGCTCATGTGAACCAATACTCTCTGATCATGAAAGGGACCACGTTGTCTAAAAAGCAGAAGGTGGAATACTTTTGTCTGAGTCTGACCGCTCATGCCATCGACTGGTATCATAGTCTCGATCGTCGAACTAAGAAAGATTGGGATCTACTCACTGAGGAGTTTTTGAGGCAATATGATTGCAACACCAGGATGGAGGTCACTCTTAAAGATCTTGAATTGCTCCAGCAGAAGGCCGGGGAATCTTTTCATGATTATCTCACCTGCTGGCAAAACCGAGTGATGGAAATGCGAAGAAAGCCAGACACCCAGGACCAGATCCGCCTCTTTATCAAGAATGCAAGCCCATATTTGAAGGACGGTTTGAAGATAAAAGGGCTGAAGGATTGGGAATCTCTGAAAGACATAGCCATTGAAGCAGAGGGAGAGTTCCTGGCTGGAAAAGCTAACAATGATAATTTTTCAAAGAGAGCTAATACCAGTCAAGGTACCAGTAGGCCAGCCGGTCCCAGTGGTAGCACCAGAAGAACAGTTGAGGTGTCTGCTACTGACGCAACTACCCAGAGGAAGTTTTTGAACTTAGGAAGGCCACTGTCTTGGGTCGTAAGAAGGTTGATGAAAGAAGGAAAGTTGCAACCTTTGGCTCCTAGGCCTGCTATGACGCAAGGGAAGCTAGGTCATAAGGACAATGAATACTGTGCATTTCATCAGCACACAGGCTATCTAACAGACAAGTGTAAGGCGCTGAGGCACTCTATTCAAGATCTGATTGATGACAAGAAGATTTTTGACCCGGAGAAGAGGGAAGACAAGAAGAAGCCAAGTTATAATGCCGTACCACCACAAGTGTTTATGGTCGGATCCAGCTTGCTAAAGTGGTACGTGCTGCAGGATTTATATGGGAGCAAGAGTATTGCTGTTGTTCATTCAGAGAATAGAGAGGGAAGAGCAGTAGTGACAACCATTGATTGTTGGTCAAGCAATGAGAGCGGTGGAGAGGCCGAGGAGGAAGGAGAGATGAGCTCTGACTTGTGGAGATCTGATGAGGATGAAGAAGAAGTAGGGGCTGTGACAAGAAGTGGGAGAGTGGTCCCTGAGGTTACAAGGCTACCTGAGCCAGCGCAACCATCAATGGAAAAGAAGCCAGAAGAGAACCAGATTGTTAAGCAGTTGAAGAAGACTGCAGCTCAGATATCCATCTGGGATCTTTTAAGGCAGTCCCCTTCTCACAGGCAGAAAGTGGTAGAGGCTTTGACTGAGTTCACTGTTGCCACCACGATTTCCCCATCAGAACTTTTGGGCCTAGTTAAAGGAGGATTGAAAGAGAGATTGGTTTTTTTCGATGCCGACCTGCCGGTCGAAGGCCGTAATCATAACCGACCTTTGTACATTAAAGCACAGATTAACGACAAGCATACTGCTTGCATTATGGTAGATGATGGATCTTCTATCAATGTTTGCCCTCTGATAGCCCTTCAGGCTTTTAGATTGAGTGAGGATATGCTCAGAGAATCAGACTTGACGATTATAGCCTATGATAATTCAAGAAGGCAAGCCTCAGGAACATTCAAGACCCTGTTCAAGACAGAACCCATTGAGGTGGAAGTAGAATTTGTGGTTCTGCCCATTCCAGCTAACTTCTCAGCCCTGCTGGGGAGACCCTAGTTTCACAGATTAAGAGGAGTGTCATCCACGTTGCATCAAATGATGAAGCTCCCACACGAAGGGGAGGTGGTGACTATTAAGGCGGCTAGGGAGAATCAGGTTTCAGCGCTTGAAATTGCTAATCAGCCATTTAGTGGCTTCCATGTGTCCATGATAAGAGAAGAGCATGGGTCAGTGGACAACCCAGCTGTGGTTAATATGATGAAAAAGAGGCACTATCTCCCTGGAGCTGGTCTGGGTAGAAACTCTCAGGGGCTGCACACTGTAATCACCACTCGAGGTCAGAAAAACCGGAAGGGTCTGGGGTACAGAGGTGGTTTTGGCAAGAAGAAGACGGTAGACAAGATCCCTCACATTTCAGAAAGCTTTGTGCTCGCATCCTCAGTATGTGCTTATACTGGTGAAGAGGAGCCGCAGTGGGTGAATGGGAGAATTGTCCCCGGATTTAAGATCTTCAGCGATGTATTTGAACGGGAGGTCGGGGTTGTCAAGACCGCTGAGAACTTCTGGGATGAACATGTCATGACTCAGTGCATTAATTTGGACAGATGCGAGCCCGAAGAGGTTGTCACCAAAAAGATGTTGTGTACCAGGCTGAAAGGGAAAGAGAAGATGGCAGAAATAGGACTGAAGATGGGGGATTTAAAGATTTCCACAGACATACCTGAAGGGCCTCTGCTAAATCAGGAAGCCAATGAGCAAGCTGCAACAGCATCGACCTCTAGGGAGGCAGAAGAGGACTCTAGCCTAGATTGTCTTTTTATTTCAGAACTTTTTTATGATGTAAATGACAATTATAATATTATTAATAAGGCAAATGATTTCTCCTACTTGTGCTATGTTTCTAATGATTTTAACATGCATGAACATGATCATATTCCTTCAATTTTTGATATCAATTCCACTGATACAACACCTTTTAATCTTAGAACCTCGGAAAATCCGAAAGAAATTCTAATAGCATCAAATATAACTCCTGATGAGAGAGAAAAATTCGAGAGAATAATAAGAAAACATGAAAAAGTCTTTGCCTGGACCTATGAGGACATGCTAGGGATCGACCGAAACGTAGCAGAACATGCCATCCCCACTTATCCAGATTATAAGCCCGTAAAGCAGAAGTTGAGACGGCTCAGGCCAGAATGGGTAGACAAGATCAAGGAGGAGATTTAGCAACAGATTGAGGCCAAGTTCCTTGTTGAAGTGCAGTATCCTACATGGTTGGCAAACGTCGTTCCTGTAGCGAAGAAAAATGGAAAGGTCAGGGTATGTGTGGATTATCGAGATCTGAACAAGGCTTTCCCTAAAGATAATTTTCCACTACCCCACATTGATGTGTTGAAAGACAGTGCCGCCAACTGCGCGATGTACAGCTTTGGAGATGGTTATGTGGGCTACAACCAGATCCTGAACAAAATAGCTGACCGGGTTAAGACCGCTTTCATCATAGAATGGGGGACCTACGCCTACCGAGTCATGCCTTTTCGCCTGAAAAATGCAGGAGCCATATACCAGAGGATGGCGACCAAGATTCTAAGCGACCTGATCCATAAGGAGGTAGAGGTCTATGTCGATGACATGATGGTCAAGTCAGCCACTCGAGAGGGACACTTTGGAGCTCTAGAGAAGTTTTTCACCAGGATTGATAAGTACAATCTGCGACTTAACCCCAAGAAGTGCATTTTCGGAGTGACTTCAGGAAAACTGTTAGGACATGTCGTCAGCCAGAAGGGAATAGAAATTGACCCAGATAAGGTGAAGGCTATCAGAGAGATGCCCGTGCCGCAAAAGGAAAAGGATGTAAGGAGCTTCCTGGGCAAGCTGCAGTATGTCAGCCGATTCATTGCCAAGCTCACTTCAATATGCGAGCATATTTTTAAACTACTTAGAAAGAATCAGCTTGTGGTCTGGAATGAAGACTGCCAGAAAGCCTTTGACAGCATCAAGGAATATCTGTTGAATTCGCCAGTGTTAAGGCTGCCGCAACCAGTCAAACCGCTTATCCTGTATCTGGCAGTGGAAGACAGTTCTCTGGGCGCCATGATGGCTCAGGAGGATGAATTTGGAGTGGAATTCGTAGTTTATTATGTCAGCAAGAAGTTTCAGGCTTATGAGATTAAATATGCTGAAGTAGAGAAGATCTGCCTCGCAGTGATTTGGGCATCAAAGAAACTGAGACATTACTTCCACTCATACAAAGTTCAGGCAGTGGCCAAGCAGAATCCGTTGAGATATTTGCAAGAAGCGCCGTCTTTGCTTGGTAAGATGGGGAGGTGGTTGCTTTTGCTGCAAGAGTTTGATGTTGTATACCTCACCCGCAAAACTATTAAGGGGCGAGCCATAGCCGAGTTTCTTGCCGAGCATCCTATTCAAGGAGACACTCCCGAGTTCACCTTTCTGGATGAGATCATAGTCGCGATTTCTGTCCAAGGATGGCAGTTACACTTCGATGGGGTAGTGAATAACAGAGGGGCCGGAGTTGGAATTATTTTGACAACCCCAGATAATGAGAAACTCCCCCTAGCCAAGAAGCTGAGGTACAAAGCAACCAACAATGAAGCCGAGTATGAAGCATACACTTTCGGGTTGGAGTCTTTAGTTGTATTGGGGGCAAAGAATGTAGAAGTCTTCGGTGACTCATCCTTAGTGATTAACCAGATCCGAGGAGAGTGGGCTGTAAACGAAGAGCGGCTGGTACCCTACGTTGAATATTTGAAAGATGTATGTGGGCAGTTTGAAACCTGCACTTTCCACTTTGTGCCAAGAAATGAGAATCGTCTAGCTGATGCGTTGGCAACCCTAGTGTCGATATGGGATAATCCTGAAGGGGTAGCTATGAAGCCAGTACTGATTTTGAGTTCTGAGAAGCCCAGCTTTGAGATCAAGCCAGTAATGGAAGTAGAAGTGGCGGATGGGAAACCATGGTACTTTGACATTATGAATTATTTGGAAAATAATAAGTTTCCAGAGGAAGCTACTGAGAAAGACCAGAGGATGATCCAGAAACTATCTGCTCAGTTCATATCCTTGGAAGGGGTGTTGTATGAAAGATAGTCAGACGGGATTCAGCTCAGGTGCTCAAATGAAAAAGAAGCCCGCAAGGTGATGGAGGAGACCCATGCAAGCATCTGTGGGGCTCACATGAACGGATTGACTCTGGCTAAGAAGATCATGAGACAAGGCTTGTATTGCCTTATGATGGACAATGACTGCTCAAAGTATGTCAAGCAATGCCAGTTATGCCAACAGTACGCAGATTTGAGACACCTACTAGTATCAGAGCTACACAACCTGACATCACCTTAGCCTTTCGCTGCTTGGGGGATAGATATCATTGGAGAGATTAGTCCTATGGCATCCAATGGCCACCGATACATCATAGTCGCAATTGACTATTTTACCAAATGGGTAGAGGCAGAATCCTTCAAAAAGATTAACGCAAGGGATATTGCCAAGTTTATAGAGAGAAATCTGATCTGCAGATATGGCCTCCCACACCACATAGTGTCTGACAATGGGGTACAGTTCATGGGGGAAACCAGGAAGCTCCTTGAGAAGTACGGTATCAAGCACCATAAGTCATCTCCCTACCAACCACAAGCTAGTGGGGCAATAGAGGCCGCAAAAAAAAAATATGAAGAAAATCCTATCCAAGATGGTCCAAACTTACAAAGACTGGGCAGAGAAGCTACCCTTTGCACTGTGGGGATACAGGATAATGGTAAGGACATCTACAGGCGCTACGCCCTTTTCTCTGGTATACGGGACGGAAGCAGTATTGCCAATTGAGATAGAGCTCAAGTCACTGAGAGTGGTCATGGAAGCCCAAATCCCAGAGGTCGAATGGGCACGACAGAGGTTACAGCATTTGAACTTACTGGATGAGAGTAGGCTGAAGGCTTATTATCACAATCAGATCTACCAGAAGAGGTTGGCCAGGACATTCGGAAAGAAGGTGAGAAAGCATTCGCTGAAAGAAGGGGACATAGTGTTCAAGCAGATGAGACCGAGTGTACCGGATATCAGAGGAAAATTCAGACCGACCTGGGAGGGGCCGTATATCCTTAAAAAGCTGTTGTCCAAAGAAGCAGCAAGCTTATCGGATAGCGATGGCAATGAATTCAAAGAACCGGTCAATGTCGATAGGCTTAAGAGGTTCCATGGCTAAAGACTAAAATAAAAAGAAGAGAATAAAATGCCCTGCAGGTTGAAAACCGAAAAAAGGCGGCCGTGCTAAAATTGGGCGCCTCGACAGGGTGAAAACCGAAAAAAAGCACTCTGTGCAAAAATTAGAGGCACAAGAGAAAATGTCCAATCGTGAAAACCTGAGAGGGCCGATTGGTAACAGGAGTTGATGCTGTTAAAATTTGGTTTCATGTATTAATGGGGCGTACGCGGTTGAGTAAATGTCAAAACTGATCATGTATACTAAAATTATATGGAAATGTACACAATTTCGTGAAATAGAATGAATATTATTCTTTTCATTTTCATCATTTTCTAGTTCTGCATTAAAGATATATGTAACACTAAAAGAAATGCATATGTAAGCTAAGCTAAATCCTGCTGCTGCTGTCGCCGACCAGATGCTTGAGCCCTCATGTCCTATTATCAGATGCTGGGCTAAGGATCCACTTCTTGTACTCGCTAGTTGAAGCCACAGAATGATCGCTAAACCTCGGAATAACAGTCTTCACTGGTAATTTGCTCCACAACTCATGATACCTTGAGGCAAACGCAGCCGAGAGAGCTCCTCCCCGAAAAGACAAGGGAACCCTCACTACATCCTGGGTCGTCCCAAGCTAACGCGCACATCGAGAGGTGATATAGAAGGTGGCTTGATGGAGCCCACAGAGGGGAACACACCCCGATGGCCCATCAATGACCATATGAGACAGTGGGAGCCAGGCAGACGTGAAGCTGATGTCGTCATCTGACAGCTCGCCAAATCTGGTAATGCCTTCACCAGCAGTGGCACACTCATACAGCCATCGACGCGGAAAGAAATGGCTCGGTGAATACTGTGGAATGACTCGAGGAGGTGGCTCAGACAACATCCTCAATTTCTCTTGCAGCCAGATCTGAAAAAAAAGGCCGCTGGAGTAAATAGGGCTTACTTCAGGCAAAAATAAGGCAAAGGGTTGTGTGAAAATCCGAAAGGACGCACCTCCCGCTAAGAAAAGCTAGTGTGAAAATCCATAAGGGATGCACTACCTTTAAAATAATGACGTACCTGGAGCAATAAGGGGCTGCCGGTAAAAGTAGTAGTGGATCCAAAGCTCACAGAGTCTAAGCCAAGAATGGTCTCAGCCAGAATAAGTGGTAAGGGTGATAATCCCATGTGAAAGTCGCTCAGAACTCTGAACAAGCGAGGGTCACCTGTCAGACCCCCTCGAACAACAGTGAGAAAGTTCACCATGCAAAACAGAAATACTGTGCTTACCTGGTAAGTGGGGATGTCAGTGAACTGATCTAGAGCCTCGACCAGTGGCTCCAAAGCAAAGGAAGAGCCCGGAGAAATCAGCCGGACGGCCTCAGAAGAAGGTATGCCGAGTGCCGTAGCTATGTCCCAGGTCTGGAGTAGGCCGCAGCGGGGGACGCAGGACAGAGTGCTAGGAGGAAACCAGGCTCCATGAATGGCAGCTAACTCCTTAGGCAGGGGGTACAATTCCCGGTAAGTGAACAGGAAGACGTGGAACCGGGGGTTCCAGAAGTGAGTCGCTGCCAGAAAAAGGTTTTGATCAACTTTGACCCGACGCAGGTAGTTTAGCCCAGACAGAGAAGAAAGGGCGCCTTTTTCCCAAGTGTGTTTGTCATGTAGGATGCGGTGCATTTTTTGGGCCAGAGAGGAAGACATTCTAAGAAGAGTAAAGGGCTCAAGATGTCGAAAAAATGAAGAGACACAAAAGGAGCAAAAATTTTGGAAGAATTTATAGGAAAGCGTCACCGACGGCATGCCCGTCTCCCCAAAGAGACGGCCTGCCCGTCGGTAAAGATCCACCTGGCAGATGCATATGTTAGCATTCATCACACGCATTAATTCGCATTTATTGAGGGACAGACAGTCAGCCCGTCGGTCGCTCCTACAGACGCCCAGCCCATCGGTCACGAAACTCTATATAAGGGCGAGTGACAGACGGACCAGCGGCGCTGTCACTTGCACTCTTCCTCTCAAAAACGGTTCTTTAAGCATTTTTTCTGCATTTTCAAGTCTTTCTCATTTTTCTTGCATTTTCTTCATCTTTTCGTGTTCTCTACTCACCGGACGCTCAGACATTCAATTTTCTTCAGTTTTTCTACACTTCTTGCGACTACAAGTAAAATAACTACTTTTTTAAATTAATTCAATTTATTTTTTCATTTCTTCTTCCTTTACCCTTAGAAATGGTTAGAATGTTTTACATGACTTAAAAATTTAGGGAGAATGCTGCCCATTTTCTTTATTTATTTATTTATTTATTATTTTTGTAGTGCAATTAATCTGAACCTTTGCTTGATCACATAGAAATAGAATTTTTCTATACCTTTATTGCTTTTGAAATAGGCTTTCTAGCGCATATATCGTTTTGTTGAAGCCTGAGGCCATTATTTTGCGTTGATTGGGGACACACTCTTGCCGGGGTGCGTCCCATTTATATTTATATATTGTTGTTGAGGCCTGAGGCCTAGTTTGATGCCTTTTTATGCAGGAGGTTGGGCATACCCTTGCCGGGGTGCTGCCCAAATTTTTTATTTTTTATTCTAAAATTGAATATTTTTGTGTATAATGCATACCTTGGGATCTGGAAGGCCCATTTTTATTCGCTTTAAATATTTCCATGCCAATTGCATGTTTCTTCTGTTTTAATATGTGCGAAGCATGTTGGGCAACATCCCTTGACAGGACGTTCGCCTCTTTTCGTTTATTATCAGTTTTTATCTCGTATTCGGGCCGCTATTGCCCGGGTGAGGCCTAAATGGGCTTTCGCCTTGAAAATAAGTCTAATAATGCCTGTTTTGTCAAAATTTTCACCATCTAATTTTTCTTTTGCAGGATGCCTCCAAGATGCAGAGCACCACAGGCCCAGGCCGAGGTCGTGGTTTCGGGTTGGATGGACGACGAGTCAGCTCAGAGATACAGAGCGCTGGCTTAGGTGGAGATTCGGGCTAGCCGCTTCGTGTCCCGGCTGTTCCTAGAGGCCCTAGGGATGGCCCCGGAGGTCGACATGCTTGTTGAGGGAGCTGGGTGGGCAGAGTTCCTCGACCCCGCTTTCTAGACCTTCCCAAAGGTTACTCGCCAGTTCCTAGCCACCCTCCGCTATGGTGGTTTTTAGAGGTCAGATACCGAGCCAGGGGTGATCCAGTTCTGGTTCGATGGCTATCATTTTAGTATTACTAGGCAGAGGTTCGTACAGGCCATGGGGATCCCCATAGAGGAGGGGGTCAAGATCCCACGGCGAGCGGTGAGACGCGCCCACTGGGCGGCCATTGCCCTACCGGGAGTGTTGTATGATCATGATACAGCGAAGAGCACCGTACTGGTGTCTCAGGCACTCCGGTACTTGCATAGAGTGCTATCCAGTTCGTACCTTGGTCGAGCTGGTAATCCAGGGTCGCTTAATGCGGCCGAGATCTAGAGCCTCTAGGCTATGGTGGCAGGCCAGCGTCTCAACATTAGCCATGAGATTTTGGCTAACTTGGTCAGAGTTGGCAGAGGACTGACAACGGTGGTGATAGTGGGAGGAGTCATCACTCGGTTGCCTTTGAGGTTGGGAGTTGCCCCAGACAGGCTGAGAGGACCCCTGGATGAGGGGATACATGTAGATGCCGCAGCGGCAGTGTAGATGGGGGTGATCTCGCAGATATCGGGGCAGGCAGAGGCTTACGGAGTGCTGTCCATTCACGAGACCAGGCGGATGTTCTCACTTCTGCCCTTGGGTCCAGATCCGGAGCACCCGGAGCAGCAGCCTCCTCAGCCGGAGCAGCAGCCCCCTCAGCCGGAGCATCAGCCTCCACAGCCCGAGCCCGAGCCGAAGCAGCGGCCTCCGCAGCCTCCTCAGGCTCAGCCTCAGACTGTGCAACCGCCATCACAGCAGGAGCAGCCTAGGACCCCGTCGGATTTTGACATGGAGTTCACTATGGATGAGCTCTTTGCTGCTTCACCGGCATCCAGAGTGCCGACTCCTGTCTCGTCGCCGAGTATCAGGGTACAGAGGTCTACCCACGGGCCCCCCGAGAGGTATCATCCATACTCCCGGGGCGACCCAGGGGCATCCACTTTCGTAGCCCCGCCGCCAGAGCCAGCACAGCTTGACTTCTCTCAGCTCCTCACTTCTATGTTCGTAGCCTTAGAGCGACGACAGGATGAGAGAGATAGAGCCATACATGAGAGGTTAGACCATCAGTAGTCTGCTATTCAGGAGCAGTCTCGGGGGATAGAGCGTCTGGCTCAGGAGCAGGCCGGTAATATCGAGCACACCACGCGAGAGCAGGCTCAGGTTGTGGAGGCTTTTAGAGGCAAGCAGATGAGGCTGATAGAGCCGATTGCCCAGGGCCAGAGGGAGCTTAGGCAGCAGCTTGCTCATAAGATGAGGACGTCTCAGGACCAGGCATCTCAGAGGGTTGATATGACCCTGCAGATGATCGACGAGTCACTCGACTCCCTGAGATCCCGGCTCCTAGCGATAGAGGGGATTCTCCCACCCTTGTCCTAGACCATGAGGGAGTTCAGAGAGTAGACAGAGCAGCGCCTGGAGCAGATGAGGAGGGCCGCCAGCGAGCAGACCCTTCAGATGAGCCAGGCATTCAAGAAGCTAGGAGGCACAGTTTCAGAGACCTTAGGGTTTATGAGGACTTGTACCCAGCCCTTCTTGGATGGCTATGCTCAGATTAGATTCAGACAGGCCCATGATGCTGGGGCAGGACCCTCCATGGCTCAGCCTCCACCTCCGGCACAGCCAGCTCCACCTCCGCCAGGGACAGTGCACATATCAGATGATGAGGATCCCGATGAGCCCTCCGACTACACACCCCTCTGATGTTCAGGAAGTCATTTTTGTATTTTTGTACATTTTCACTTTGTATATACATTGTACAAAAATGGACATTTCTAGTGGAAAACTTTTGTTTTTAGTTTATGCATTTATTCAGTTATTTATGAATATATGTTTTCACATTTGCTCGTATTCCAAAATAAGGTAAAAAAAATGAAATGATGATGACAATTCAATAGAAAAGAATATAAATGAAACTTGACTTGATAGATAAAGCAAAACCATGCCATTCATAGACGTGTTAAAAAATAATAACAACTCAAACATGAGTTAACAAAACCTTTTATCACACAGGTACAGAGAACATCGATCAGAGCACAAGCATCGATTAAAAGTCCGAACAAGGGCTGCTAAGATTCATATCTTCTTGGAACGAGGAACCCAGCGAGGTCTCCTCCTCTTCACAACGGGATTGTAGCCAGAGAGTGCTGCATCTCACAGTTCACAAGACAGCCAGAGAGTGCTACACACCTTGCAGACCGGATGGGGGTTAGCAGGGGAACTTCAAGTCGAAGCTGTGGTTAGAAAAACACCACTCTTCACATCGGGATTGTAGCTAGAGAGTGCTGCATCTCACAGTTCACGCGGCAGCCAGAGAGCGCTACGCACCTTGCAGATTGGATGGGGGTTAGCAGGGGAACTTCAGATCAAAACTGTGGTTAGAAAAACACCACTCTTCACATCGGGATTGTAGCTTGAGAGTGCTGCATCTCATAGTTCATGCGACAGCCAGAGAGTGCTACGCACCTTGCAGACCAGATGGGGGTTAGCAGGGGAACTTCAGATCGAAGCTGTGGTTAGAAAAAAACCACTCTTAACATCGGGATTGTAGCCAGAAAGTGCTGCATCTCATAGTTCACGCGACAGCCAGAGAGTGCTACGCACCTTGCAGACCGGATGGGGCTTAGCAGGGGAACTTCAGATCGAAGCTGTGGTTAGAAAAACACCACTCTTCACATCGGGATTGTAGCCAGAGAGTGCTGCATCTCATAGTTCACGCGGCAGCCAGAGAGCGCTACGCACCTTACAGATCGGATGGGGGTTAGTAGGGGAACTTCAGATTGAAGCTGTGGTTAGAAAAACACCACTCTTCACATCGGGATTGTAGCCAGAGAGTGCTGCATCTCACAGTTCACGCGGCAGCCAGAGAGTGCTACGGACCTTGCAGACCGGATGGGGGTTAGCAAGGGAACTTCAGATCGAAGCTGTGGTTAGAAAAACACCACTCTTCACATCGGGATTGTGGCTAGAGAATTCTACTTCTCACCAACACCTACAGGTCGAGGCGAGACCGATAGGGATATCTTTGTATCGCCGAACAGACCGAGACGAGGTCTACCCGGCAAAAGGCACGGAAGGTAAGAACCGCCGCAGGTACGCCTTCTTTCTTTCTGTCCTTTCTCTGAGTTTTGGCTTATCTAGGTGCCTATGCACTAGTTTCCCCAAAACTTGGGGCAACTGTAAGTACCGTGTCCCGGAGCGGTCCGGATCAGAGATTACCCTATGATGAAATCAGTATCCGAGCCTGTACAAACAGTTTGGATTCGGAGGTTTTAGTCCCATACTCCACGAGAAATGAGTCTTTTCACCTTTCGTAGGCAGAGGGGGAGAAAACAGGGAATTTTTGAGTCAAAAAGTATTTTTCCCTCTACAGATGGCCAGCCCGTCTATGAGAGGCCAGCCCGTCGCGTAGGGTCACAGACGGCTTGTGGTATTTTTCGACACCCGTCGGAAGGCACAGCCTCTTCCGAAGCACGACACCTGATTCCCGGAGGACGCAACCTTTCCGACGCCCTTCGGTGGAAATGGCAGGGCCGTCGGATGAATCCTTGTGTCATAAGGATTCTTCCGACGCCCGTCTCCATACACCGACGTCCGTCGGTCATGCCTGGCCTATAAAAGCTTCGGATTTTCTCTTAAAAAGGGTTCCAAAAATTTTCAAGAGGGGAAACTCTGCCCAAATTCAAGCACATTTTCTCTCTCTTCTAGCAAACACATATCAAAAAATTTCTTTTAATTTAAGAATCAAACCATTAAAAAGAAAATAAAACTAATTAGTTTTCTTTGGGTTTTTGATTCCAAAGTCAATCTTTTGAAGGGTTAAGAAGGAAATAATCCATTTTCCTCTTTCCTAACCTTTCATTTCGTTTCTCATGGAGCGTGCGGGACTCAAATCGACATTAAGAATCTCATTAAAACATTATCTGAGGGTAAATATTTTGGACGTATTCTCCATATTATTTCATCTTTCTTCTTTATTTTGCAGTTCTTTTGGGTTTTTGCTTTAATTTTTTCTTTATTTTGATTCTCTCCATCTCTTTTTGTGATAAAAACCTATTTTTGCTTTGAAAAGAGTTTTTTACTGTTTATTTCCTGAGACAGTGGTGACCGACGGGTCATCTGCTTCACCGACGCCCGTCGATCACCCCACTTACAGACGCCCTCTCTTTGAGTGAGCAATGGACATGTTGGTCACTTTGACTGACGACCGTCGGTCACTTGACAGACGGCCGTCGCTGGTTCTTGTCTCCATGTTTTCAAATCTTTTCTATCTTTCTCAAGGTTTTTTGACTTCATTTATATTGAGCTTTCATATATTAACATCTTTTAACCTTTTGTGAGCATATATTGATTTTCTTGGACTATTCTGAGCTCGAGGGGCGATCTACCATGCTTGGAGGAGTCCGTCCGGTTTAGTTTTCTAACCTTCTTGGTTATTTCCTTTATTTGTTTATTCATTAATTATTTTATGCACATGAGTATACCCTTTTTGTATCTCGTTTAAATATAAAAATTGATTAATGTTTTACATTTAATAAAGGGAGGTTTTCATAAACATAAGGACCCAATGTCCTATTTTTATCCAATAAAAATCATCACAATAAAAATATCCATTTTGATAATGATGCATTCGAGGACCAAAGTCCTCAAAATAAGCGATGCCCGATTTGTTTATGTATCGCACATTTATAAAGGGGAGTTGTATTCCGCTCCTTGTATTATTGTAATTTATTGCTTTCACTATTTACTTGCTCATTTACTGCTTTCCAAATGTGAATAAATGCGCCTTTAATCAATCGCATCGCGTGGAGAGAGAGCGAATTAATGATAATTAAAATTTGATCATAAAATAATCAAGGTAGAAATAGATGAAGTCCCGAACCCGGCTCTGATCTTTGGGCTCACAGAGGCGAGAGGTCTACCCTCCAAGACACCTCTTGTGTCATGAGATTTTGGCGTTAATCCTAGGCTCCTTAGGGCGAGAGGTTTACCTCCAAGACCCCTCTGGTTCACCCAAAATGGATACTAAGCGTAGTCTTGGGCTCTCCGAGGCGAGAGAAACTTTCCCAATGTTCTATTGGGTGGCGGCTCCATGAAACCTCCCTGTTGCCCAACATAGACGCACTTACGATTTATTGCAAGATGTTAGCGGACCCACAAATGCCCCGATCGCCCTCAAGAGGGCGGTCCCATGGGCGGCCGCGGGGATCCGGCGCGCATCACATGTACCATTAACAATTTCACTATCACTTACACTGCTAACCTTTACACTATCAATTTCAGTGTTATTTACACTATTAGTCTGCACACTTATCGATTTCACTATCATTTAAATTGCTAATCTTTATAGTTACCAATTTCACTATTATTTGTCAATTTCAGTATTTTACTTTATTTATTGGTTTTATTCTTTTTGTTCCTATTATCACTAACTTATCATGTGCACTAATGTCTATTATCGCTTAACACTTTGTTCGGTTTGTCATTTACAATCAATTTCATATGTGTCTCTTTTTAATACTTTTATCTTTGTAAATAACCTATTAGATTCTTTCCTTAATTTGAATGCACAATCAGATTTAATTTCGGACACTGAATTGTTTATTAACTTACTTAATAATTTATTATTATTTCACTACTAGTAACACTGATATAAAACTATGACTTTCTTTGCGTTTCTAACATTTCCTTTACTCTTTTACACTACACTAATTCTCTTATGTTAATATCATTTACTATGTTAAATCTTTCGATAAGTCATTTACTTAAATTAATTTCGATTGCATTTATTCTTGTGTAGTTATCACTATACTTTAATCACTATCTTATTTCTTCCTTTACTATTTCGATTCTACACTTATCAATAATTTTACTTTACAATATCACTTATCAATTTCATTTCACTTAGACACTCATTTTGTTTAACAATTTTTACTTATCACTTAGCTATCGATTGACCTATAACTGTCTCTTTGAACTATTCATTTGATCCACATATACGCCATTGAAATTTTATTACTAATATATTATTTCTTATTCGACTTTGGTCACTTATATTATTATTCGCAATAATGGCCTGTCTATTTTTTTTTCTCATAACACTATTTATTAATCACTATTACTGTAAAAATCATTATCTCTTAATATACCCAATTAAGCACTTCTAATATTCTAATTTATTTCAACTACACTCAATTTGTTAGTCCATTTTATAACCTTTATTCAATGAATTATTTTACGTAGTAGCAAAATTCACTATAATCTCTTAATAATCCACTTTACAATTTAATCCCTCTATATTCTTACAATTAAAACACTATCTTTCCATTTCACTTGGTTAATATTATCCTTATTATTTATCTTGTTATTTATTTACTTATTTTCAAATATAATCTCTTAATTTTCATATATATATAACCAATTTATCAATTCACTTAATGGTCTCTTTTTTCTCAATTGACACTTAAATATTACCATTAGCCTTGTTATGATCAATTACGTATAAGTCCCATAAATTTCACTTATTTACAATAATGACACTAATTTACCTATTTACACTTCATTCTCACTAGCATAGTAGTTAATTAATAATCAATTTAATCCATTATTCACTTAATATTTAATCAAATAATATTATTCTAAAATTCTCAATTGTTCGCTCACTACTCACAAACACACATTTATTATCTCTCTTATTACATATTTACATTTTAATCCCTTCCTTAATCTCATTATTTCCAATTTACCATTTAGCCCCTTACTTTGTGATAATTTACAGTTTAGCCTTCAATGAGCTTATATTACGAACTTGTCATTACTTAATTTCATTATTACATTACTTTACTATTTATTTAGCATACAATTTTCATCTAGTCACTACTATAATATTTTCCTGACATTACACTTTAGTTCCTCATTATTCATTAATTTCAATATTACCACTCCAATTTACTATAATTATAATTATACCACTATTTATAATTAGTCTCACTTTTAATATTATTATTAACTCACAATTTTACATTTTAGTCTTTAAATCATTCATTCATTTATGCATAAATTTTCACTAACTACAATATAATTAATTAAATATAATAATTTATCCAATTATTTCCTCAATGTAATAATCCACTTAAATTCACCAATTAATTAATTATACCATTATTTTGTCAATTAACATATTTTTACACTAATTCATTAATTAATCTTATTTCAATCATATTATTTATTAAATCACTTTAATTACATTAAATATATATATATATATATATATATATATATATATATATATATATGTAACACCCCAAAACCACCCCAGTAGTTTGAGCCTGTCTGTGTCTGTATGTGTATATTTATGTGTCGATTGTGTGTGTCAAATTAGATTATTTATTTAATTTATGTATGGTAATTTGAGAAGAGGAGTTAGAATATAGTATAAGTGAGTGTATGGAAATAAAGTGTGAATAAGGGATAAGTTAATGTGTATAGGAAAGTATGGGAGTAGGGTGTGACTTGGGACATGTGTCTCATTGGGAGAGTGACATGTGGATTATGGATGGGTAAGCATTTATTGGGTTGGTGAGAGGAAAGGCAGCCAATCTCTTCTTTCCCTTGTTTTCCCGTTCTTCCTCTCCTCTTCACGCCATTCTCTTCTTCTTCTTCCTTTGTTCTTCCTTTTCTTTACATAATCTTGCTCCCACTTCCTTAATTGAGTAATTAGAGTTAATTAGCTTGTGGATTTTGGAAGCTTAAAGGTGAGTTGGGGTTATGGGTGTTTTAGATTCTTCTTCTTCCTCTTCTCTAGGTTTACATATTTGTAAATTCAATTGTCGGTAGTTGTAAAATTGATCTTGATTGTTATGGGTTTATGGTTCAGAGGAGGCTCCTAGACCTGATAAAGGAAAAGGAATCGCAAGCGGAAGTGGAGCTCGCGATTAGGAGCTAAGGAGAGAAGGTTCGGGAATTTTGTCTTTGTACACATATTTGTAGTTTGAATTGAATATTTGTGTTATTGCTTGGATTAGAGTTATAAGTTGTGTATATATGATTGAATTTGAATTAGACATGATATGAGATGCTAGAGAATGAGTATTGTTATAGGATTTGCGATAAAGTATGTGAATAGATGTAATTGGTATTAAATGTGCTGTTTTGGGATTGCTTGCAATTAGACATATAATGGATTTGATTTAATTCTGATAATTGGTGATAAAGCTGGGTTTTTAAATATGTTATGAGTTGTGGATGCTTGTGTTGCTGAATTTTGAGGTTTGGAATCAATTTTGGAAGTTTGGATGTGAATTGTGTGCGAATTCTGCAGAATTTGGGCGTAAGAGCTGGAAAACCCGTGTCTGTCGCGAGCGCGACAGAGCGCGGAGGTTTCGGCCCTCGCGCCGGTGCGAGAAGTGTCGCGCCAAAGAACTCGAGGGAGCTCTCTGTCGCGAGCGCGACCATTGTCGCGAGTGCGACAGAGTGCTCGAGCTCTGAGGTTGTGCGAGGTTCTCTTCTGTCGCGAGCGCGACAGAAGAGAAATCCCTACGTCCTCTCGCGACCACGAGATCTCTCACGATCGCGAGACGAGGCGGGGAAGTGCAGCTTGGCTTCTGTCGCGAGCGCGATAGTCGTCGCGAGCGCGACGGACGTGACTTCCAAATTTGATTTCTTCTCCGTTTTGCTTAAAGACTTGGTTTCTTTTGCATGTGCTCTGGGATGTAAAGCCTTGAATGTCTATTTAAATGAATAATATGTATGTTAATTTGACAAGATTTGGTATAACCTGTTAATGTCGAATAAGTGGATAGTTAGGCATGCCTAATAGAGTTATGTGCCGCTGCAGCTATATGTACGACTTGGACCCTGATCAGGTCCCACGAATGGATCCTCGCGATCCCTCTGTTTGAATCTTTCCTAAGATTCCACGGAAAAACGATTTGAAAACAAAGTAAAAAGAATGATTTGATACCTTCGGGTATCTATATGTCCACAAGAGGATATTGATACTCTCAAGTATCTATATGTGTACTCGTTATCCACTCATTTTGATTAAGCAGGTGTCATTGTATTTTGTACAAGAATCTTTGGATGAGAATGCTAATATCTGAATTAACTATGTATGATTATATGTGCATAATTGTATTGTTTTTATGCATTTCCTGTTACCGTCACTGTGAGTGACGGTCATGTATTGTGTGTTTCCCCACTAAGCGATTTCGCTTAGCACGGGTGTTTATCCGTGCAGGTGTGGAAGGTTTTCGATTGCCTCGGGTTGGGCGTGTCGCATCGGGAAGGCCAACGCAATTAGAGTTTTGAAGTTTTATAGCATAGGCTTTCCTTTATTTTGTAATAGATGTAATGTTTTGTTGCCCTTTTGAACAGTATGTATTGGGCCTTTGTAAACTGTTTCTTTTTGTAATCTGATGTAATATGTAAGGACCATCTTTTGGTATATTAATAAAGTGTACATTTTGTTCAAAATCATTCTTCTCTGTATTGAAGTTTTTAATTATTTCTGATATGTCGCTCTATATATGTAATGTTTGCATGTTTGTACTAGTGGGGTGTGACACTCCTATCTATCCAGGGAGGCCTCTCCTCCATTCTGTATGGAAGTCTCCTTGATTTAGGTTGGGGTGTGACATTAGGTGGTATCAGAGCTTTTGGTTTAGATGTTACTGGGTTTCAGTGTGTTCGTTAGTTGTTGGAGTTGTGTTGGCCTGATGCGCACTGCGTTTATGTTTTGTAGTTATGGAGTCCGCCCGTGGATCGCTTGAGAGGTCAGCGGAAAGTGCGAATCCCCAAGAGCAGGATCCCTCAGTTTCTGGTCCGGCTCAACCTCCTAGGGGTTATCCTGAGGTGCCTTTGGGAGCAATGGAAGCGATGCTCCAGAGTATGACAAGAGTACTTGAAAGGGTAACAGCGCCTAGTGCACCTATTGAAAGGCTAAGAAAGCATGGTGCAGAGGATTTCTTTGGTACTGGTATAGATGAATCTAACAAAGCATAGATGTGGTTAGAAAAGACAGCTAGAGTACTTAAGTAGATAAGATGCCCGCCGGAGCAAGAAGTAGAGTGTGCCTTGTCTTTATTACAAGGTTCAGCTTATGATTGGTGGAAGTTGGTGGCTAGTCAACCGCAAGTTCCTGAACCGATAACATGGGAGTTCTTTGAGGATGAGTTTCAGAACCGGTATGTGACCAAAGCTTATAAGGATGCTAAGTGGGCACAATTTCTCACTCTTAAGCAAAGAACAATGTCTGTGGCTGAGTATGAGGATGAGTTTAATAAGCTCAGTAAGTATGCGCCGCCAAGGGTCCTTACAGAAGAGTTTCGATGTCAGCATTTCGAAGCGGGTTTGAATGAGTCGTTGAAGGTGATGCTAATATCATTGATGTCGGCTCCAAATGTGAGGTATTATCAGTTAGTTCAAGCAGCCTTGAGGGCGGAGCGTTCTGAAAATATATTGAGGGAAAAGGCTCAAAGAAGAAAGTCTGCAAGAGGTGGTTCTTCTTCAGGCAAGAGAGCGAGGGAATCGCAAGGAAACTTTGCTGATGAATCTACAGCTAATCCGGCCCCTAGAGGGAGAAGACAGGGTTCTTCTAGGGGAGCAGGCTCAGGTAGAGGAGATGGCCCTCCCCGATGTTCTCATTGTAATAGACAACATTGGGGTGAATGTCGGTGGTTAACAGGAGGCTGTTTTAAATGTGGCTCTACGGACCATTTACTTGCAAATTGTCCGAACCGACTTGGAGATCCTTCGGGACAACAAGAAGGGAGCCGAGCTGGATATAATGTACCCCAAGGAAGTCGTTATAGGGGTAGAGGAAGGGGTCGAGGTGGACGGCCTCGTGATAGAGAAGCCTCAGAATCAGTAGATCACCCTGTGCCATCATCTGGTAGGGCTTATGCTATGAAGGCCCGAGAGGAACAGAATGCTCCTGAAGTGATTGCCGGTAAGTTCTCTTTGCTTGATTCTGAAGTTTATGTTTTGATTGACCCGGGCTCTACCAATTCTTATGTGTGTTCTGGTAAGCTATGGGATAGTTTGGGTAGTGAGGAGAAAATGGAATATGAGATTTGTGTATCCAGTCCGTTGGGTCAGAGTGTTTTAGTTGATCGGGTGTGTCGGAAGTGTCCTTTAATGATTCAAGGTACAGAGTTTGTTGTGGATTTGATCTGTTTGCCGTTTCACGAGTTTGATATTATTCTGGGAATGGATTGGTTGGAAAAGCACCGTGCAGTGGTAGATTGTCATAGGAAAATCATGGTTTTGAGAGATAAAGATCATTTGCGTGTTATTGTGAAGGGAATTGGAAGCAGTTCTTTGCATAATGTGGTATCAGCTATGAAAGTTAGAAGATTTATCAGGAAGGGATGTGAAGCATTTTTGGCTGTGGTTTTAGACTCTCGGAGAAATCAAGTTAAGATTCGAGATATTCCGATTGTAAGAGATTTTGTAGATGTTTTTCCGGAAGAGTTACCGGGGTTACCTCCCGAGAGAGAAGTTGAATTGTCAGTAGAGATTGTTCCAGGTACAGCTCCGATTTCTAAGGCTCCTTACAGAATGGCCCCAGTGGAATTGAAGGAATTAAAGAGTCAGTTGCAAGAGTTGTTGGATAAAGGATTCATTCGGCCAAGTGTGTCACCGTGGGGTGCTCCAGTGCTGTTTGTTAAGAAGAAAGATGGAACCCTTCGGATGTGCATTGACTATCGACAGCTTAATAAAGTGACTATTAAGAATAAGTACCCATTGCCAAGGATTGAAGATCTTTTTGATCAGTTGAGAGGAGCTGGGGTATTCTCTAAGATAGATCTGAGGTCAGGTTATTACCAGTTAGGGGTTAAGGAAGCAGATGTGGCTAAGACGGCTTTTCGGACACGTTATGGTCATTATGAATTTTTAGTGATGTCTTTTGGTTTGACCAACGCGCCTGCAGCCTTTATGGATCTGATGAACCGAGTTTTCCGACCGTATCTGGATAAGTTTGTTGTGGTTTTTATTGATGATATTTTGGTGTACTCTAGAGACCGTAAAGAGCATAAGGAACATCTTAAGTTAGTATTGCAAATGTTAAGAGATCATCAGCTGTATGCAAAACTCAGTAAGTGCGAGTTTTGGTTGAAAGAAGTGGCCTTTCTTAGACATGTGGTGTCAGCGGAAGGTGTGCGGGTTGATCCTAGCAAAATTGAAGCGATTGTTAATTGGATGCCTCCGAAGAATGTGCCTGAAGTGAGAAGTTTTCTGGGGTTAGCAGGGTATTACCGACGATTTGTTCAGGGGTTTTCAGTGATAGCATCTCCTTTAACCAAGTTACTTAGGAAGGATGTCAAGTTTGTATGGACTGAAAAGTGCCAAGCTAGTTTTGATCGTTTAAAGGAATGGTTGGTTAAAGCTCCTGTGCTCACACAGCCAGTTTCGGGTAAGGAATACACTATGTATAGTGATGCTTCGGGTATTGGGTTAGGTTGTGTTTTGATGCAAGGGAATAAAGTAGTAGCTTATGCATCGAGACAGTTGAAGCCTCATGAGCGGAATTACCCGACTCACGATCTGGAGTTGGCAGCGGTAGTGTTTGCGCTTAAGGTTTGGCGACACTACTTGTATGGAGAGACGTGCAGAATTTTCACCGATCACAAGAGTCTCAAGAATTTGTTAACTCAGAAGGAGTTGAATTTGAGGCAGCGGAGATGGTTAGAATTATTCAAGGACTATGATTGTATCATTGACTATCATCCGGGTAAAGCTAACGTGGTAGCGGATGCTCTTAGTAGGAAGTCTTTGTCTGCGTTACTGACTAGTCGAGGCAGATGGAGATTTGATTCTGAAGGTGCTCTAATTGCTCAACTTAAGGTTAAGCCAAGTTTGAGATCAGAAATTGCAAAGGCTCAGTTGGATGATCATGTGCTTCAGCGTGTTTCTCAAGCAGTGAAAGAGGGCAAGCAGTCTGAGTACTTATTAGACAGTGAAGGAGTGTTGAGGCACGGTAATCGGTTATGTGTACCTAATGTGGGAGAGCTAAGAAAGAAACTGTTGCAGGAAGCTCATTCTTCAGTCTTCACTATGCATCCTGGTGGAGATAAGATGTATCAAGATCTGAAGCAATACTATTGGTGGCCAGGAATGAAAAGAGAAATAAAAGAATTTGTTTCGAGGTGTCTTACTTGTCAGCAAGTGAAAACCGAGCATCAAGTACCATCGGGATTGCTTCATCCCTTACCCATTCCTCTATGGAAGTGGGATGACATCACGATGGATTTTGTATCTGGTCTTCCTATGACGCAGCGTAAGCATGACTCTGTATGGGTTATTGTGGATCGATTGTCGAAGTCTGCACATTTTCTACCAGTACGAGTGGATTATTCGATGGACAAGTTGGCGGAACTGTATGTGCATGAGATAGTCCGATTGCATGGGATTCCATTATCCATTGTATCAGATCGAGATCCTCGTTTTACATCCAAGTTTTGGAAAGAACTTCAGACAGCTTTGGGAACACGGTTAAATTTCAGTACTGCTTTCCATCCACAGACCGATGGTCAGTCAGAGAGAGTTATTCAGATTTTAGAAGATATGCTTCGAGGGTGTGCTTTAGAGTTCTCAGGAAGTTGGGACCGGTATGTATCTTTGATGGAATTCGCGTATAATAACAGTTACCAAGTGAGTATTGGTATGGCCCCTTATGAAGCACTGTATGGACGGAAATGTAGAACACCAGTGTGTTGGACTGAACTGTCAGAAAAGGCTATGATTGGTCCGGATATAGTGCGGGATACCGAAGAGAAAGTAAGGGTGGTGCAACAGAACTTGAAGGCAGCTAAAGACCGACAGCGTTCTTATGCTAATCTGAAGCGTCGGGACATTCAGTATGAAGTAGGTGATAAAGTTTTCTTGAAAGTGTCACCGTGGCGAAAGGTTCTCCGTTTTGGCAAGAAAGGCAAACTAAGTCCACGTTTTATTGGACCGTATGAGATTCTAAGGAAAGTGGGTCCAGTAGCGTATCAGTTAGCTTTGCCTTTGGAGTTAGCTAGATTACATGATGTTTTTCATGTATCTATGCTTCGAAGATATCGGTCAGATCCTTCGCATGTATTACCACTGCAAGATGTTCGGATTCAGTCAGACTTTTCTTTTGATGAAGAACCGAAGAGGATTTTGGATAGAGAAATCAGACAGCTTCGGAATAAGCAGATACCGTTAGTCAAAGTTCTGTGGCAGCATCATGGTATTGAAGAAGCTACATGGGAACCAGAGGAAACTATGAGATTACAATACCCTCAGTTATTCGGAACAGGTATGAATTTCGAGGACGAAATTCTGTTAAGTGGAAGAGTATTGTAACACCCCAAAACCACCCCAGTAGTTTGAGCCTGTCTGTGTCTGTATGTGTATATTTATGTGTCGATTGTGTGTGTCAAATTAGATTATTTATTTAATTTATGTATGGTAATTTGAGAAGAGGAGTTAGAATATAGTATAAGTGAGTGTATAGAAATAAAGTGTGAATAAGGGATAAGTTAATGTGTATAGGAAAGTATGGGAGTAGGGTGTGACTTGGGACATGTGTCTCATTGGGAGAGTGACATGTGGATTATGGATGGGTAAGCATTTATTGGGTTGGTGAGAGGAAAGGCAACCAATCTCTTCTTTCCCTTGTTTTCCCGTTCTTCCTCTCCTCTTCACGCCATTCTCTTCTTCTTCTTCCTTTGTTCTTCCTTTTCTTTACATAATCTTGCTCCCACTTCCTTAATTGAGTAATTAGAGTTAATTAGCTTGTGGATTTTGGAAGCTTAAACGTGAGTTGGGGTTATGGGTGTTTTAGATTCTTCTTCTTCCTCTTCTCTAGGTTTACATATTTGTAAATTCAATTGTGGGTAGTTGTAAAATTGATCTTGATTGTTATGGGTTTATGGTTCAGAGGAGGCTCCTAGACCTGATAAAGGAAAAGGAATCGCAAGCGGAAGTGGAGCTCGCGATTAGGAGCTAAGGAGAGAAGGTTTGGGAATTTTGTCTTTGTACACATATTTGTAGTTTGAATTGAATATTTGTGTTATTGCTTGGATTAGAGTTATAAGTTGTGTATATATGATTGAATTTGAATTAGACATGATATGAGATGCTAGAGAATGAGTATTGTTATAGGATTTGCGAGAAAGTATGTGAATAGATGTAATTGGTATTAAATGTGCTGTTTTGGGATTGCTTGCAATTAGACATATAATGGATTTGATTTAATTGTGATAATTGGTGATAAAGCTGGGTTTTTAAATATGTTATGAGTTGTGGATGCTTGTGTTGCTGAATTTTGAGGTTTGGAATCAATTTTGGAAGTTTGGATGTGAATTGTGTGAGAATTCTGCAGAATTTGGGCGTAAGAGCTGGAAAACCCGTGTCTGTCGCGATCGCGACACTGTCGCGAGCGCGACAGAGCGCGGAGGTTTCGGCCCTCGCGCCGGCGCGAGAAGTGTCGCGCCAAAGAACTCGAGGGAGCTCTCTGTCGCGAGCGCGACCATTGTCGCGAGCGCGACAGAGTGCTCGAGCTCCGAGGTTGTGCGAGGTTCTCTTCTGTTGCGAGCGTGACAAGCTTCGCGAGCGCGACAGAAGAGAAATCCCTACGTCCTCTCGCGACCACGAGATCTCTCGCGATCGCGAGACGAGGCGGGGAAGTGCAGCTTGGCTTCTGTCGCGAGCGCGACAGTCGTCGCGAGCGCGACAGACGTGACTTCCAAATTTGATTTCTTCTCCGTTTTGCTTAAAGACTTGGTTTCTTTTGCATGTGCTCTGGGATGTAAAGCCTTGAATGTCTATTTAAATGAATAATATGTATGTTAATTTGACAAGATTTGGTATAACCTGTTAATGTCGAATAAGTGGATAGTTAGGCATGCCTAATAGAGTTATGTGCCGCTGCAGCTATATGTACGACTTGGACCCTGATCAGGTCCCACGAATGGATCCTCGCGATCCCTCTGTTTGAATCTTTCCTAAGATTCCACGTAAAAACGATTTGAAAACAAAGTAAAAAGAATGATTTGATACCTTCGGGTATCTATATGTCCATAAGAGGATATTGATACTCTTAAGTATCTATATGTGTACTCGTTATCCACTCATTGTGATTAAGCAGGTGTCATTGTATTTTGTACAAGAATCTTTGGATGAGAATGCTAATATCTGAATTAACTATGTATGATTATATGTGCATAATTGTATTGTTTTTATGCGTTTCCTGTTACCGTCACTGTGAGTGACGGTCATGTATTGTGTGTTTCCCCACTAAGCGATTTTGCTTAGCACGGGTGTTTATCCGTGCAGGTGTGGAAGGTTTTCGATTGCCTCGGGTTGGGCGTGTCGCATCGGGAAGGCCAACGCAATTAGAGTTTTGAAGTTTTATAGCATAGGCTTTCCTTTATTTTGTAATAGATGTAATGTTTTGTTGCCCTTTTGAACAGTATGTATTGGGCCTTTGTAAACTGTTTCTTTTTGTAATCTGATGTAATATGTAAGGACCATCTTTTGGTATATTAATAAAGTGTACATTTTGTTCAAAATCATTCTTCTCTGTATTGAAGTTTTTAATTATTTCCGATATGTCGCTCTATATATGTAATGTTTGCATGTTTGTACTAGTGGGGTGTGACACTCCTATCTATCCAGGGAGGCCTCTCCTCCATTCTGTATGGAAGTCTCCTTGATTTAGGTTGGGGTGTGACAATATATATATATATATATCTAGTGCTCCACCAATTATAATTACCTAAACTTAAGTCCTTAATCTTTTCACTTAATTCTATATACGTCCCTAACTTTTCCATTAATTATATCCATGTCCCATCTTTTATATTAATTACATTCATGTCCTTACTTTTGCCATAATACCACCCTTTTCCTTTCTTTATCACTAATTCCCTTTATGTCTTCATTTTTCACCTAATTACCATTTTGTCCTCACTTATTCAATAATTACCCTTTTAACCTCACTTATTTTCCAATTTACACTTTTACCCTTATTTACTTATTTAATTACTATTTTACTCTTTTTACACTTGAATACCACTTTCAACCTTATATTTTCACTAAATTACATTTAGGTCCTTATTTTATCACTTTTTTACTAATTTACTATTTTAACCTCACATTTTGCCAAAATTACAATTTTACCTTCCACTTACACTTTTTACCTAACCTGCTCACTTTTTACCAACTCTGTATAAAATTACCGTTTTATCCCTAACCTTTTTATTTACTTTATTTTAGTCCTGTTTTCACTCATGTTCACTTTTATTACTATTTTAATCACTTTTATCATAAAATTATCAAAATGCCCCTAGTATACACCCGGTAGAAAATCTACTGACCGGATATGCGAGATGTGGATCCCACAGATCCACTACACTAGGAAATGATCCCAATAGGACTATTTTTCACTGCACTTGTAACACCCCCTAACCACCAGTAGAGATTTACTATGGTGACTATGGAGTGTTATAACACAAACACATGCGCATCAACTAGTTTTACAAATAAAGTTCTGAATTAATAAATTTCTTACATCAATAAAACTAGATTACAAGCTAAGAATCCATGCATTGCATTACAAAACAC
This sequence comes from Excoecaria cochinchinensis, assembly GCA_947683425.1. Taxonomy (NCBI): domain Eukaryota; kingdom Viridiplantae; phylum Streptophyta; class Magnoliopsida; order Malpighiales; family Euphorbiaceae; genus Excoecaria; species Excoecaria cochinchinensis. The sequence continues at coordinate 7,048,024 of CANTUQ010000020.1, forward strand.
TTATAACCTTTCTCTATTATCCACTTTATAGAATACAATTTTATTGATACAAAACTTAGTCTCTTTACACATTACCAACTATAATTACACATCTTGTAATATTATAAAACATCCTACATTTACAGCGATTCCTAATGTGTTGGCCGTTGGCGATGCTGGACTGTCTTCCAAAAGCTCCATCTTCAAAAACCTACATGGATAAAATATCCATGCTAAGCGATAACGCTTAATGGGGAACAATAACATAACATTCTTATACAAAACAATCATTTGATCAAGTCCTATCATGCCTTGAATTAACATATATCTACAACATAAAACTTTCTTATCAATGAAATCATAAGTAATTACGCATATACATCCCATGCTCAAGTTCTCTTATCGTATACTTCTTGCATCATGCGTAAACTTACATTGCTATACTCATAACATAACATTCATTTTATACTCTATTTTCATCACTTCTAAGAATGGATAACGATATGTTACCATGCACATAAGAATACTTTTTCACGTATATTCTTGAACACACATATACTTGGGGATCAACTTAGTATAAACATAGCTTATCACACATCTTGGTTTACTCATAGCCTTACTAATGAGTCATATTCATATGGCTGTATCACAAGTCAGAATTTAACGCATCGCATTCACATTTCCAATAATATAACATTCTTTTAAAATGCTCAATGCTATCATTAACCTTGCCTGCAATTCAATGACGTGGATATCGGGTATCGTATTGGTACCCCATGGGTACAGTAATCGCATTGGTATCCATGGATACCTCACATTCGCATTGGTACCCTAAGGTACAGAAATAATCAATCGCATTACTATCCGTAGATACCCTCATCGCATTAGTAACCATAGATACCTCAATATCAAATACACAATCACTCGCTTTTGGGGAACCTATTCCAAGATTACGCCAGACCCAAATAATCGCTTTTGGCTGCAGCACTTTAGACCCTATAGGCATGCCTACCTATCCACTACTTGACGCACAGGCTAATTATTAATCAAATTATTACTTGCAATTCACATAGAGAATATCATCATCACAGTATTACTTTATGGCTCACTTCAATATTCACCATCATGGTTAGCATATTCGCATGGTGTAATTCATTCATATTATTATATATTCGCTTAGTAAGGTACTTATGTACTTTCTTAAAACAATATCATGATAAAAATCATCACGTAAGGTAAACTCACATCACCTTATGCCTAGCATATACAAATAGCCTAGAAAGCATACTCACTTAAATATATACATCTTCATTAAACTCATGTTATAACATAGGTCTTAATCACGTTGATAAACAAGTACAAGTTCTGTTACTTACCATTGCATAATACTACACATAAATTTGTAAGAAATCCACTTACACATGATTTCATAAGTAACCCATATTTACCTATCTCATATACTTCATCTTGCTTAGCCATGCTATTTAACATGTGATAATCCTTAATAAATGATGTATAACTTGATTAAATTGTTGTTCGTATATTTATACAATGTTTAGCCAAGTTTTATGGTTCATTATGCAAAACAGAGATACCCCACGGTGACAACCAATTTAGTTGTGACCGTGACATACTTCAAACTCCTAAAACAAAATGCAAACTTGCGTACCTCACGGTGATAATCAAATTGGTTGTCACTGTGACCTGTGTAAATTTGCCAAAACACAATTGTGTTTTACCAATGCACAGCTGTGCTTTCAATCCACTCCTTATATCAATTTTTCAAGTTTTCTCAATGCAATTTCAAGTAGCACTCTTAGCCCAATTATGCTTCTAACCATATGAAATATTACACTTGTTCAAGCTATTTGTGTTTCCATGCCAAGTTCAATAATTAAAAAGTATACATTCATTTAATTCCATATTTAAACTATTATGCCATAACATCATTTACATATAATTGCAATTAATATCATTGACATACTCATTTCGTTAAGCAAACTCATTCTTTTGATATCCTTCATGTGTATATAACTAAATCTCAAGTTATAATTATTCATACCTGTTCATATCATACATGCTTATATAGATTAAAGTATTATAATCCTCAATAATATCATTATACTTGATTTGATTCTATGTCATACAATTAAAAATCACTACTTCATTAGTTCGCTATTAATATTAATCCTATTCATGTATAATTTCCAAGGGATAACTATTCTATACTCATTTTGTAGTCCTAAACGTGCATCAAATAGATCTTAGAAAGTTTTAGTGCAATACGGGTTCAATTCGGGAAGAAAAACCCATAAAATGGTCAAAACAGAAGGGGTCACGGTGGTAATGACTTTGTTGTGACCGCGAGGTCCAAAAATAAGCATTCTTCCCTCTCTGGGCACTGGTCACGGTGGTAATGAATTGGTTGCCATCGTGACATACTAAATTAAGCAAAACAGAAGCTAACTTTCGAGACTGGTTCACATCACAATTTTGTACAGCCCAAACGGATGTCTTACACTAAATTTTAGGCAAAGGTATCTTCTTAACATTTGTTCCTCTGTATCCTATCTTGCAAATAAGATAAGTTTCAGGTAAATGGGATTTAAAATGAAGGAGTTATGGCCAAAGGAACATAACTAGTTTTAGAAGCCCTCCTACAGAATTTTGACTACGGTTATGGTCAATTTTGAAGAGTCCTCAAATCAACAGAGCTATTTGTAGGATATTTAAAGACACGTATCGTATGGTTCTAATCCAATTGGTCTGACCTTTTTAGAGTTGTAAAACTCAACTTACACAATAAATAAGTCACAGGGGTCAGTATAGGCTTCTAAGACAGGTTAACACAATCAATAGTTAGAGGTGGTTCACTTTTGATGGTAATTCCATGGTTCCTTACTCATCACATGGCAATACACATTCAAATACACTTCCATCAAAGTTCATAATCATGCCCAATTTCAGAAATAACATATTCAATATCAATAACACATTTAAGCTAAACAACCATCACATACACTTGAGCAAAATTAACACATAAAATACATATATATCCCTAACTAGGGTTTATACTTTAATTCAGCTCATAACAATTAAATCATCAGTTTCAACACAAATCAACCATATATTTCAACTATATCATCTTTCAATTGTCACATGATAAACTAATTTACACACATATAACAATGGTTAGTTCCCAAACCTCTTCTGCTATGCTCCAAGTGTTCACTTTGCACTTGATTCAACAACTTTCTCCTTCCCCTTGCTACTTCTAAGTTCAACGGTTACAACAACATCCAATTTCCAGAAATTGGGGCCATGCATCAATTATCAATTCATTCACAAATCAACCACATGAAGGGAGTAGAAGATGAAGAAGAATCAATTACTAGATCACTTACCTTTCAATTTAGCTCTTAATTCTTGATCTTTCTAACCATATGCGTGCAACTAGTTTGATGCTCTCTCTCAAAACCACTCTCATGCAAGAAAGAAGAAGAAACACAGAAAATGACTCATTGAAAACTGAATGATCTTCACTCTCTCCTTAACCCAACATATTCATGCATTAGGTGGAGGTGGCAGCTTAAGATTAAGCCAGCAAATTCCACTATAAAAATCTGCCTCCACCCACATAGTTTAGTATTATTTTATTCCTCAATTAATCCTTGTTTTTCTTAATTAATCAGCCCCTTACTCACTATTAATTTAGTCATGCATAATTGCTATTTGGCCACTAAACTTCCACTCATCTTTTCAATCAAGTCCTTCCTTCTTTTCAATTAAGTCCAACCCTACACATTCCATCACACATACACACAAGCTTGGCCAATTACAACTAGGGTACATTTTTTATCATTATAACTCTCCCATCCTTAAAAGAATTTCGTCCGTGAAATTCAGATCTGATCCAACAATAGAGAATACTTAACTTTCCTCTATCGGGGCACTTTCAGGTAACTTTATCACTATTCAAAAATCCAAATGCAGATGCTTCATATTTAGACACTTTTACTTTCACACTCTTATTACACAATTCCTTAACGCATCGAATTTACAAAATATACTAGATACTTCTTTCACTCATGCTACTCATTTTCCATCCAAAATCTTATTTGTAGTCGCTTATGTAAACTTCGTAACTAACTTCCTCTTCTTAACTTTAATTACTCACACTTCATGCTTCATTAACAAACACTTTGCTCTTCCTCAACAGTCCTTTTTCTAACACCACACATTGTATGTACATCCTGTCAGCTTTCTCTTCGAATGGAACACATACACAAATGTTTTACACACATGATCAAGGGATGCGAATGATTATATGATGATGTATATATGCAAAATGATGCTAAAATGCAGTTTATGCAATATCAATGCACTTTTTCCCATCCCCATATTTTTACATGCTCATGATCAAATGATTTCATTGAGATAGCTGACAGGCGTACAAAACATCACCACTTTATTTCATACTCCACATTATTCTAAATTCTAAACTTATTCGTACCCAGAATTAATTAAAATTCATGGAATAACACTCTAATTCAATTATCAAATAACTTTTCACTTCAAATTACATAGGAACAATTCTCAGGCGCATACACGTATTTACACTATGTCTTGAAGGACCAATCACATACGCATCACAATTAAGATAATCTATACACACTTTAACACAAGAAGCTTGAGAACTATCTCTTCCAGAAATCTCTTTCATCGCTTCAAGAGAAGAATCTTTCAACATTCGAAAGAAATGAAGACATCCGCATCCAGCCAACACAAATTATATTCTATACTACTCTAGCCCAAAAAAGACTAAACCTATGCTCTGATACCACTAACTGTAACACCCCCTAACCACCTGTAGAGATTTACTACAGTGACTATGGAGTGTTACAACACAAACACATGCGCATCAGCTAGTTTTACAAATAAAGTTCCGAATTAATAAATTTCTTACATCAATAAAACTAGATTACAAGCTGAGAATCCATGCATTGCATTACAAAACACTTATAACCTTTCTTTATTATCCACTTTAAGGAATACAATTTTACTGATACAAAACTTATTCTCTTTACACATTACCAACTATAATTACACATCTTGTAATATTACAAAACATCCTACATTTACAGTGATTCCTAATGTGTTGGCCATTGGCGATGCTGGACTGTCTTCCAAAAGCTCCATCTTCAAAAACCTACATGGATAAAATATCCATGCTAAGCAATAACGCTTAGTGGGGAACAATCACATAACATTCTTATACAAAACAATCATTTGATCAAGTCCTATCATGCCTTGAATTAACATATATATACAACATATAACTTTCTTATCAATGCAATCATAAGTAATTACGCATATACATCCCATACTCAAGTTCTCCTATCGTATACTTCTTGCATCATGCAAAAACTTACATTGCTATACTCATAACATAACATTCATTTTATACTCTATTTTCATCACTTCTAGGAATGGATAACTATATGATACCATGCACATAAGAATACTTTTTCACGTATATACCTAAACACACATACACTTGGGGATCAACTTAGTATAAACATAGCTTATCACACATCTTGGTTTACTCATAGCCTTACTAATGAGTCATATTCATATGGCTGTATCACAAGTCAGAATTTAACGCATCACATTCACATTTCCAATAATATAACATTATTTTAAAATGCTCAATGTTATCATTCACCTTGCCTGCAATTCAATGACGTGGATAACGGGTATCGCATTGGTACCCCATGGGTACAGTAATCGCATTGGTATCCGTGGATACCTCACATTCGCATTGGTACCCTAAGGTCCAGAAATAATTAATCGCATTAGTATCCGTAGATACCCTCACATCGCATTAGTATCCATAGATACCTTAATATCAAATACACAATCACTCGCTTTTGGGGAACCTATTCCAAGATTACCCCAGACCCAAACGGGGTCGATTAACAGAAATTAATCTCTTTTGGTTGCAGCAATTTAGACCCTATAGGCATGCCTTCCTATCCACTACTTGACTCGTAGGCTAATTATTAATTCAATTATTACTTGTAATTCACATAGAGAATATCATCATCATAGCATTACTTTGTGGCTCACTTCACAATTCACCATCATGGTTAGCATATTCGCATGGTGTAGTTCATTCATATTATTATATATTCGCTTTGTAAGATACTTATGTACTTTCTTAAAACAATATCATGATACAAATCATCACGTAAGGTAAACTCACATCACCTCATGCCTAGCATATACAAATAGCCTAGAAAGCATACTCACTTAAATATATACATCTTCATTAAACTCATGTTATAACATAGGTCTTAATCATGTTGATAAACAAGTACAAGTTATGTTACTTACCATTGCATAATATTACACATTAATTTGTAAGAAATGCACTTACACACGATTTCATAAGCAACCCATATTTACCTATCTCATATACTTCATCTTGCTTAGCCATGCTATTTAACATGTGATAATCCTCAATAAATGATGTATAACTTGATTAAATTATTATTCATACATGTATACAACATTTAGCCAAGTCTTATGGTTCATTATGCAAAATAGAGGTACCCCACGGTGACAACCAATTTGGTTGTGACCGTGACATACTTCAAACTCCCAAAATAGAATGCAAACTTGCGTACCTCACGGTGACAATCAATTTAGTTGCCACCGTGACCTATGTAAATTTGCCAAAACACAACTGTATTCTACCAATGCACAGCTGTGCTTTCAATCCACTCCTTATATCAATTTTTCAAGTCTTCTCAATGCAATTTTAAATAGCACTCTTAGCCCAATTATGCTTCTAACCATATGAAATCTTACACTTGTTCAAGCTATTTGTGTTTCCCTGCCAAGTTCAATAATTAAAAAGCATACATACATTTAATTCCATATTTAAACTATTATGCCATAGCATCATTTACATATAATTGCAATCAATATCATTGACATACTCATTTCGTTAAGCAAACTCATTCTTTTGATATCCTTCATGTGTATATAACTAAATCTCAAGTTATAATTATTCATACTTGTTCATATCGTACATGCTTATATAGATTAAAGTATTATAATCCTCAATAATGTCATTATACTTGATTTGATTCTATGTCATACAACTAGACATCATTACTTCATTAGTTCGCTATTAATATTAAACCTATTCATGTATATTTTCCAAGGGATAACTATTCTATACTCATTTTGTAGTCCTAAACGTGCATCGAATAAATCTTAGAAAGTTTCGGTGCAATACGGGTTCAATTCACGAAGAAAAACCTATAAAATGGTCAAAACAGAAGGGGTCACGGTGGTAATGACTTTGTTGTGACCGTGAGGTCAAAAAATAAGCATTATGCCCTCTCTGGGCACTGGTCACGGTGGTAATGAATTTATTGCCACCGTGACATACTGAATTAAGCAAAACAGGAGCTAACTTTCGAGACTGGTTCACACCACAATTTTGTACAGCCCAAACGGATGTCTTACACTCAATTTTAGGCAAAGGGCTCTTCTTAACATTTGTTCCTCTGTATCTTATATTTCAAATAAGATAAGTTTCAGGTCAATTGGATTTAGAATGAATGGCCAGAGGAACACAACTGGTTCTAGAAGCCCTCCTATAGAATTTTGACTACGGTTATGGTCAATTTTAAAGACCTTAGAGTCCTCAAATCAACAGAGCTATTTCTAGGACATTTAAAGACACGTATCATATGGTTCTAATCCAATTGCTCGCACCCTTTTTAGAGTTGTAAAACTCAACTTACACAATAAACAAGTCACGGTGGTCAGTATAGGCTTCTAAGACAGGTTAACACAATCAATAGTTAGAGCTGGTTCACTTATGATGCTAATTCCATGGTTCATTACTCATCACATGGCAATACACATTCAAATACACTTCCATCAAAGTTCATAATCATGCTCAATTCCAGAAATCACATATTCAATATCAATAACACATTTAAGCTAAACAGCCATCATATACACTTGAGCAAAATTAACACATAACACACATATATATTCCTAACTAGGGTTTATACTTTAATTAAGCTCATAACAATTCAATCATCAGTTTCAACACAAATCAACCATATATTTCAACTATATCATCTTTCAATTGTCACATGATAAACTAATTTACACACATGTAACAATGGTTAGTTCCCAAACCTCTTCTCCTATGCTCCATGTGTTCACTTTGCACTTGATTCAACAACTTTCTCCTTCCCCTTGCTACTTCTAAGTTCAACGGTTACAACAACATCCAATTTCCAGAAATTGGGGCCATGCATCAATTATCAATTCATTCACAAATCAACCACATGAAGGGAGTAGAAGATGAAGAAGAATCAATTACTAGATCACTTACCTTTCAATTTAGCTCTTAATTCTTGATCTTTCTAACCATATGCGTGCAACTAGTTTGATGCTCTCTCTCAAAACCACTCTCACGCAAGAAAGAAGAAGAAACACAGAAAATAGCTCATTGAAAACTGAATGATCTTCACTCTCTCCTTAACCCAACATATACATGCATTAGGTGGAGGTGGCAGCTTAAGATTAAGCCAGCAAATTCCACTATAAAAATCTGCCTCCACCCACATAGTTTAGCATTATTTTATTCCTTAATTAATCCTTGTTTTTATTATTTAATCAGCCCCTTACTCACTATTAATTCAGTCATGCATAATTGCTATTTTTCCACTAAACTTCCACTCATCTTTTCAATCAAGTCCTTCCTTCTTTTCAATTAAGTCCAACCCTACACATTCCATCACACATACACACAAGCTTGGCCAATTACAACTAGGGTACATTTTGGGCCATTACAGCACTGCACTACACTAATCACTGGATAAACTATAAATACTAAATATTGCACTAAAATAGATCGTCATTGTTCTATCAATAGCGAGTCGCCATAACTCGTACTGCGGTGTGGGATCCCTATGGCTAGGCAATTATATCTTGGATAAGATTTTTCTACCAGACCACTACTAAGGGCAATAGTTCATCAATACTCATATAAACATCACATTATGCCATCACACTTATTTTTTTCATACACTTCATTTGCACTTATCACTTTACATACACACTCATTTATCACTACTTAATCATTTTATGCCATCACATTACACTAGTTATCAAAATACACACATAAATCACCATAATTACCATTTGGCCAAGGTGTCACCTTTTCACATCATTCACTTTAATCTCATTTAATCACTCATTCATACTCTTTACATATTGCACAGACCAAAGATATCGTTTATATGCCATAGTTCATCTTATATCTCAATTAAATCCTTTATATACCATTCGGCCACTACACAAATTTTCCATTTAGTTCACTTTAATTCAACTTAATAATTCACTCATTCAATTTACATATTATGTTTGCTATAAATATCATTTTCTTGCTATGTTACACAATATAACACATATTTCCTTTAATATTCCATTCGACCACAACTTTACCATTTCATTATAATTTCTTTTAATTCTTTTAATCACTCTATTATGCATTAAACATGTTATACATGTTATATCCATCATTTATATGCCATATAAGTCCTGTATGCATTATGAATTCCTTAAGTTACCATTCGGCCTACATGTGGGTTTTCATACCATAATGTTTTAATTTATTCCAAACATATTTATAGACTTATTTAAGTCTACTAAACATTATTATCAAGTTGGATTTAATTAAGCATGCCTAAATCTCGTGTTCACACTTAGACATAACCTAAAATTCACACATAATCAATGGAAAAGGAAGGATAATGTATCCACTCACATTAAATTCTTGTTCTCAACATCATAAACATACTCTCCATGCCATAACTCCTTAAAACTCCATCATTTCCTTTAAATTCCTAAGGTGGTCGAATTCAAAAATCCACATAACTTTAAAACCAAGCTTCCAATATGAAATCTAACATCATAAATGTGTTCTACACCCTAAAAAACCCCCATAGAGACCAATAAACCAAATTAAAATCATCTAAATCTCTTACCTCAAATCTTAACATAAACTTTGCATATAAGGTTTTTCCAACGTTCTGTGCTCCAAATGGACTCGAATAACTTATATATGATTGAAGAGGAGCTGAACTTTGTCTATGGGGTTGAATTTTGGGGAAATATTGGAAGAAAGAAGGAGAAAAATGGAGGAGAAGTGAAGAAAAACAATTTGGTTTTGGAAGGGAGGAAGAATGCCGACTTTTGATGGATTTCTCTAGAGAAATCCATATATAACCCTCTAATGAACCGAACTGGTCCAACCGAAGTGGTCCGACCGATTTAAACCAAAATTTTGGTTTTTCGGTTTATTTGCACGTTTCCAAAGAATCTATATGTTATCCTCATTATTTTCAGTTATAACCAATTCCATTGATCTTAAAATGTCAAAAATAGGCTTCCTGCAAATTTTTAACTCAATCAGAGTCCATTTGGGCATCGGTTCACTTAAACCGGTTCGAATCGATCAATTTCTTTTTTGTCGTAAAATACAACTTTAAAGCTGTCAAAATTCACAGATAACACTCCCATTGTCTTATTTTACACACTTAACATCTATTGGGCCATTTAAACCACTGCTAACCCCTTGGTCAAACCTCGGTCAAACCCCAGTTCAAATTGAATCGAATTGGAGGCCAACTTCAGAATGACTTTCGGAGGTCGATTTAACTCCATTTTCAGTTCCGATTTCACCACTAGACTCCTTACGGCCCACATATAATTTTTGCGAAATTAAAATTTTTCGGGCGTCGGACAGCCATATTTGTTGTATAGCCACCCCGATGTCACCTGACCCGGAATCACTATAAATTTAACACACTTAACACTAAACTTTGACACTAGCAAACTCACTCCCTACACTGTTCGACGCTGTGATCATCATGATAGCACTGAAATTATTTACTAACACTTCTAGATCGGTATTTGGACCATTACATCTGTGGGCCGTAAGGAGTCTAGTGGTGAAATCGGAACTAAAAATGGAGTTAAATCGACCTCCAAAAGTCATTCTAAAGTTGGCCTTCGGTTCGATTCAATTTGAACCAAACCGGAGGCCAACATCAGAATGACTTTCGGAGGTCGATTTAACTCCGTTTTCAGTTCTGAATTCACCACTAGAGTCCTTATGGCCCACAGATCATTTTTGTGAAATTAAAATTTTTCGGGCGTCGGACAGCCGGGTTCTTTGTATAGCTACCCCGGTGTCACCTGACCCGTAATCACTACAATTTTAACACCCTTAACACTAAACTATGATACTGGTAAACTCACTCCCTACACTGTTAGACACTGCGATAATCATGACAACACTAAAATTGTTTGCTGACAATTCTAGACCGGTATTTGGGCCATTACACAGTCTATAGCCATAATGTAAAGCTAACTTTTTCATTTTCTTTTCAGGATGCCTCCGCGACGACATGTTTCGCGTGATAAGCCTGAGCCTCAGACTCCGGCCTGGATGAGTGATGAGGCCAGGCAGAGGTTCAGAGCGCTGGCACGAGTACAGTTCCAAGCAAGCCGCTTCATCTCCAGACCATTCTTAGAGGCCATGGGGATGCTAGATGAGGTTGATGCGTTGGTAGCGGCTGCCGGATGGACGGAGTTCCTATGGCCTTCATTCCACACCCACCCGGGGGTTGTCCAGGAGTTTCTCGCTACTTTGCATTACGGGGGGTTCTAGATATCGGACACAGAGGAGGGGGTCATTCAGTTTTGGGTCGACGACTATCACTATAGTATCACCCGGTAGCGGTTCGCAGAGGCTATGGGATTACCCTTCGGAGATGATGTCGTAGTGCCTTAGAGGGTCGTTAGGTGCCAGTATTGGGAGGTCATAGCTCTGTCGGGAGTGTCATATGACCATGATACGGCGAAAGTACGGTGCTCTCATCGTAGGACCTCCGGTACATTCATAGGGTTCTCTCCAGCTCCTAGCTGAGACGGGCTAGTAACTAGGGCTCACTTAATGCCGCAGAGATCTAGAATCTGTGGGCCAGGGTTGCAGGGCATCGGCTTAACATTAGCCACGAGATCCTGGCAAATTTGGTCAGAGTGTATAGGGGGGCAGCCCCTATAATATATATAGGAGGAGTAATTGCAAGATTATTGCTGGAGCTAGGAGCTTGTCCAGACCGTTTAGGGCCCGCTTTGGATGAGAGCATTTATGTGGATGTAGCGTCGGCCCTGACTATGGGGATGATAGTTCAACTGCAGGGTCAGCCTGAGGAGTATAGGCTGCGTACTATCCATGAGACCCGACGCGCTTTCGGCCTTCCCTCACTCCAGCCGGCAGAGGAGCAGCCTCAGATGGAGGAGAAACCTCCCGAGCAGCCCTAGTACTAGAAGGGCCAACCTCCCCAGTACCAGCCAGATGAGGAGCAGCTACAGACCCCTTTTGATATGGGGATAGAGTTTAGTGTCGACGAGTTGATCGTGACTCCTCCGGCGCAGAGGCTGCAGAACCCCACTCCTCCCCCTCCGTATTAGGTACAATGGACTACACCCCGGGATCCTGAGAGGTTTGACCCTTATAGTAGAGCGGGGCACGCAGGGGCATCCACCTCTACAGCACCACCTCCCGAGCAGGCGCCATAGTCAACTCCCCTTGCATCACCATCATCACCACGGCCGGCTCAATTAGAACCATTAGCAACAGTGACCTCTCTCTTTGCCTCTATGGAGCGTAGACAGGAGGAGAGAGATAGGGCGATTCTGGAGTAGTTAGATCAGCAGGACAGAGTCATACAGGAGCATGGGAGGCTCATTGAGGATAGGCTCGGGCACATGAGAGATACATCCAGAGATCAGACCCTCAGACTGTCCAGTGCCTTCACAGAGCTAGGAGGGGTGGTTAGAGACACGTTAGAGTTCATGGCAGTGTGTGCACAACCTTTCCTTGACGGGTACGCCCAGGTTTAGTTTCAGCAACAGGACCCAGCGAGGGGGCAGCCCTTATCTATGCCGGTCGCCATCCCTCCTCGTTATCAGCCGTGGCCCGGACGCTCAGCTCCTCCCAGTTAGCCTTCCACTTCAGGAGCTAGACCTTTCGTGTCCACATCGCAGAGCGAGCCAAGACACATATCGGATGATGAGGACCCGGACATGCCCTCAGATTACCATCCTTTTTAGACCATTCAGGGAGTTCATTACACTATATTTTATAATTTTGGTGTATTTGTATATGCATTGTGCAAAACTTATATTTTGTTAGTGGAACTTATATTTACATTTTGTTAAATTTACATTTCATTTTGTATATTTATCCTGTTGTTATCTTGCTCTCTCTAAATGGACATTTGATAACATGATAAGGAAAAGATGATAAATGAAATGACAACACAAAAATGTTTATAAATCTGCAAAATCATATCAACCTGCAATAAATTAACAAAAATCTTTCATAATACAGGAACATGATTCCACACCAACCCAAGGATGGTCAACGGAATGATTAGCGAATCGGATATTGCATCACTCAAGTTATATGCAATCAAAACCATATCTTGTTGATTGAATTGTGGTCAGCAAGCCATGGGTCACACATTGTAGATCGGATGGGGGTCAGCAAATCAAAAGTCACACATTCCAGATCGTATGGTGGTCAGTAAACTAGAAGTGGTACCTTGCTAGCCGGATGGTGGTTAGTAAATCAAAAGACACGTCTTGCAGATCGGATAGGGATCAGCAAAACAGAATATTCAATCACATGCCTTACAGATCGGATGGGGGTTAGCAGGGACATTACATGAGCCAAGATGAAGCTAGCAGGGACATATACAAGCGCAACAGATATTGCAGTTAGATAACACTGTATCTCACTGACACCTTGCAAGCCGAGATGAAGCTAGCAGGGACACATGCGATAGAACAGATCGCAACAGAGATTGCAGTTAGAGAACACTTCACCTCACAGAAACCGTTCGAGCCGAGACGAGGCCAGCGGGACACCAGTGATAGAATAGATCGCAACGGAGGTCATAGTTAGAGAACACTACACCTCACAAACACTGCACAAGCCTAGATGAGGCTAGCAAAACACCTGTGATAGAATAGATCGTAATAGGATTGTAGTTAGAGAACACTACATCTCACAGACACCGTGTAAACCGAGATGAGGTCAGCAGTACACTTGCAATAGAACAAATTGCAATTAGGTTGCAGTTAGATAAGACTGCCTCTAAGAACACTCAAACGACGAGCAGGTCGAGATGAGGCCCGCCGGATGGATGATCACTTGCTTCCACGCAACATCGAAAAGGTAAGGACTGCCTCAAGTATGCATCTCTTCCTTTTCTTCTCTGAATTTTGGCTCATCTAGACACTAGTGTACTAGTTTCCCCAAAATTGGGGGCAACTATAGACACCGGTCCTGAGGTAGTTCAGATCAGAGTTACTCGATGAAGAGATTAATGTCGGTTTTCAGACAAATGGATGGAATTTCGGGGCTTTCATTCTTCGATTTTACAAGGATTGAGGATTTTCTCAGCAACAGGAGGTTTCGGATGGTGAAAACTTTGAAAAAGAAAATTTGGGTCCACAGATGGGTTACCTTTCTGTGGTGGGATGCCCATCGCTCCAATGAGGATGCCGTCTCTTGCGATGAGCGATAGGTCGTCACTCAAAAGCAGGGCCCATCTCTCGCAGTTGAGAGACGGCCGTCTCTCGTCCGAGCAATGCTCGCCCCTCGTGAGGGATAGCCGTCGCTCGGCTCCCTGTCCGTCGGTGGTCCGCTGGTCAAATGACAACAAGTACCCCTCCCACCGAAGCCGGTCTGTATTGCAACAACGGCCGTCAGTCGGTGATCAGGTTGTTGAAATCGCCGGATTTTGTTAGATTTATCAAATATTTTATAAATTTTATTAAAATCCTCTAAATCTTTTGAAATTTTTTTAAATATTAGATTTGATTTTGTAAATATTCTGATAACCGATTCGATTACGATTTGATTTCAGAAATCTTTTTCAAATTCGAATCTTAAATTTAAATTTATTTGAATTATCTTATAAAACCTATAAATAGGGGATAGAAGTTCATTATTTGGGGTTGGAAAATTTTCAGTTCGAAATTTTGAAAGAAAACTAAAGTTTAGTAGTTTTTCATAGAAATTTTATTTTTCGCATTTTTTCAAAATAATTTTCTCAAAATTTCTACTCTCATTCATTTCTATTTCTGAATTAAGCTAATCCGAGGTAACGAAACTCATTCGTTTCCATCAATCTAGCTAATTCTGACATCTAATTGCTATCAAAATTTCAAGAAAGAAAAAAAATATAATTTTCTTTTCTTGATTTATTCCCAAAACACGAGTTTTGTAATAAAAAATCTCCTAAAATCACATAATCACGGGCTGATCCTTGTAGAACTCGAGGAGCCGAAATCACTCAACGTTCACCTTCATGAGGTAAAAACCCGAGGGTAAACATTCTGGATATATTATTTTGAATTTAATTATTTTTTAGTAATTTCCTGCATAAAAATACTATTTTACTTAAATTAAAACAACAAAATAATTTGGGTTTTCCTTTTTTCGGGAAAAGGAGTGACCGACGGGCATAAGAACCACCGACGGCCGTCGGGTAAACATCTATGCCCGCCAGTCGTGCCTAGGGATGCCCGTCGCTCGTGTGCCTTGGGCCGTTCTTGGGCCTTCTTTCCTTATTTGTCTCCTTTTTTTCATTTCTTTGTTTTTTTATGGATTTTTTACGCAATTTCTCATGTTTTTTTTATTATTGTTTAATTTTTTATTTTATTTTGCTCTCAATTGAGCACTAATATGTCTTTTATTTTGTGAGTTTTTATCTGATTTGTTTGGTGAATCTGGAGCTATTTCTGATCGAGGTCACTGCAATGACGTAAGGGTTTCTCCCAGGTTTATTCTCTGGATTTTATCCTTTTAATTTATGTTGCTATTGTGAATACTGTTCTTTTATTCCACTAATACAAGAGTGGTTAAATATTTTCTATAACAATTAAATCGAGATTTTATTGATAAATCAAGGACCAATGTCCTGTTTCTAAGCAAATAAAACCGACACTTTAACGTCATTTCGTAAAAAATGTGCATGCGAGGACCAATGTCCTCGCCTTTAATGTATACCCCATTTTATGCATATTTCGCATTTTATTTACAATTGGGGTTATATTCCGCCCCTAGTTTTGTTGTAATATATTTCCATGAACTTTATTTTAATTATACTTTGTTTATCGCTTTCCCTGAATGGACAACCTGCGCTTTAATTAAATTGCATTGAATTGAATGAAAAATGGGATGAAACAATAAATTCAAAACTTAATTATAACATTATCAAGGTATAAATAAATGAGAAGTCCTTAACCCACTCTAGTTTTTGGATCAACGAGGTTAGAGGACCATTTCAATGTTTCATTGGGATGGGGCCTCTAAAATATCTCTTGTTGCCCACAAAAAAGGCCCAACTTGCATAATCCCAGGCTCCACGAGGTTAGAGGATTATTCCAATGTCCTATTGGGGTGAGGCCACCAAGATATCTCTGGCTTGCCAAAATGGATGCATAGGCGCTGTCTTAGGCTCAGTGAGGCTAGACGACCTTTTCCAATGTTCTATTGGGTGGCGAGTCCAAGAAACCTCCTTGTTGCCCAAAATGGATGCACTTGTAATTCTTTACAAGTTTTCATGAACCTCTCTCGAAAGCCCTAAAAGCGAGCGGCTCGGGGTGACCTGGGGTTCAGCGCGCGTCACACGCTCGCAAAAGATTCCTCTTCTCTTGCACTATTTTGCTCCTTTTTCCATTATTTTCTTTGATTTCTCCTATACTCATAAAACATAGAACAACACAAGAAACAAACCTAATTCTAACACAATGAACTACAAATAAACATTATTTTAATGACAAAACATGGACTAAATATGAGCAATTTAGGCTCATATTATTCCCTGTTTCTTTTCACCAAATTTCTTCATTTTTCTTCCAATTCTCTCCCTAAATCTAAGCCTCCAAGACAAAGTTCAGCTCCTCTACAACATGGTTATAGTGATTGGAGTCCATTTGGTGGATTAGAAGTGGGAAAAAGCAAGTGACAAAGGTTATGTCCCAAAAATGCGGTAAGTGATTTAGGGTTCTATAATTTGATTTAAAGGTTCCAATAGGTATTTTAAGGTATGTAGAGTATGTTTATTATGTTATATTGAATTTAGAAGCAAAGGATATGATGGTTTTATATCCTTGAAAATTCAGCCACTTAAGGAACTTTTATGAAGGAAGGTGTTCCAAAGGATGAAGGCTTGGAGAAGGGAGCTCTAAGCATGGAAAGCAAGGATCTAAGGTTAGTGGATATAATAACCTTATTTTTCCATTTAAAATAGGTGATTTTTAGGTTATGTTTAAAGATAAGTATAAAATGAATGCATGATTAATTGAATATAACCTTATAAACAAGCTTAGGGATGTGTAAAATGAAAAATTGAATGCTTAATTGATGAAAGAAAAAAATTATACGATGAACCTAAGTTTAGGCCGAATGGTATACCTTAGTATACCATGGGTATATTATGAAAATTAATTGAATATAGTGTTATAAATATGTAATTTAAAGTGTAATCTAACTAATTAAATGATTAAACGGACAAGAAAATAAACTTAGAGAATTTAATTATGTTGTCCGAATAGGTATTTAAGAGAAATGATGAAATATTTTGATGTTTTCGACTTGAATTTGATCTATAATTAATGTATAACATGTAATTGAGATGATTGAGTGATTAAAAGAAAGAAAGCTAAGTGAAATGGTAAGGATACACCTTGGCTAAATGGAATAGGTTAGGGTAATTTAGTGTACTTTGATAATTAATTAAGTATAATGGTATTAAATAATATTAGAATGACAATAGAGTGTGTATTAAGTTAATTAGAATAAATGGAATTTAATTGAAAATAATTTGGTATGATAAACTAATATGTATAAAGTAACAATATTGATATGTATGGCATAAATTGAAAAAAAAAATGTTATATTTAGTGCTAATATGGGTTAATAAGTGAGATAGAAGTAATTAATGTTTAAAACGAGAAATTTTAAAGTATAGCACAAGTGAGGGCCGAATGAGTATGTTGAAAATTTTATGATTAATTTGTGAAATTGGTAATATAAATGTTTAAAAATGAATGTATAAATGAAATGGAGTGTAAAATAAAGTAATTAGAATCTTTAATTACTTAAATGAATATTTTAATATGTTGAGCAAACATTATGTTTAAAGTGAATATTATAGGCTTTCATCTATTAAAGTAAAGAAATAACATAATTGATGTTAAAATTGAATAATATGTGTATTAGAATGAAATTGAAGGAAAAAAAGTGAAGTGAAAATGATTATTATATGATTAAATGAACTCAATGACATAATTAAAGATATAAATGATAAATATATAAAATGGAAGTGAATTATAAGTGATATGTAAATTTCAAAGTGAAGTGTATTTGATGATCAAATGGTATATTGGATCCTGTTATCTATCTCCAAGGTATGAAATGAGTTGTGTTATGCTTGTCTAAGAGGACAGTCCACCAGTAGGCCAGGAGAGCCGTTTATTTAGATCGTCATAAGTGACGTCTATCCATGCCTTCAAAACTATTTTTGGAGGTCATTTACTATTTTTAAAAATTCGGTCAAATTTCAGTCAAACCCTTGGTTATTATTGAACCGAACCAGAGGCTTTTTTCAGTTTGACTTTTGGAGACCTATTTGACCTCATTTTCACTCCAAATTATACCATTAGACTCCTTATAACTTGTACTTTCCAATAGTCCAATAAAATATTTATCTCTGCAGGCTTCCCGGGAGGTCACCCATCAGTGGCTTCCTTAGCCTGAGCATGTTTAACATTTCTTCTCTACTGCCTTTTAGGACCCAATCACTGATATTTTCGTAGAAAATTCATATTATAGATTATACAGATTTCACTGATCATTACTGACCCGGTATTCAGATCATTACAATGAAACCAAGGTTAATGGGTTATTAATAAGTGAAAATGATGTTAAGGATGAAAAGTGAACCGAACCGATTCAACCAGTGAACCGGACCGGTCGGACCAGTTGACTTTGGTTTGACTTGCTTTATTGAAGTTTGATCGGGCTGTTAAAAATAGTAGATAATCTCTTAAAATTACCATAACTCTAGATTTTCTCTAAATAATATGTCAAATTATTTAGCAATAAAAAAGAAATTTTATGATGACGCCGAAAATTGGCTAATCGGACTGATTTAAGTGAATCGAACTAGAAACAGTCTCCAATTGAGTTGAAATTTTACGTGGAGGCGAAATTATATATTTTAATAATTATGGAATTAATTTTGAGTGAAATTGAATTTGGAAAGTAAGGGAAATTATTTTTGTTGGGAAAATGGGCTTAAATTACTTAAATGGGCTTTGGGTTTGGCCCAATTGATTGGCCCATGACTTGGTCCATTAGGAGAGGCTACATAAAGGTTGGAGTATCAGATTTCTCTAGAGAAATTAGTAGAATTCCAGCAGCTCCTCTTCCTCCTCTCTTAGCCAAATTGTTCACTCTTTCTTTTCACCAAATTTCTTCATCTTTCCTCCAATTCTGTAACTAAATCTATGCCTCCTAGACAAATTTTAGCTCCTCTATAACATGGTGATGGTGATTGGAGTCCATTTGGTGGATTAGAAGTGGGAAAAAGCAAGTGACAAAAGTTATGTCCCAAAAATGAGGTAAATGATTTAGGGTTCTATAATTTGATTTAAAGGTTCTAATAAGTATTTTAAGGTATGTAGAGTATGTTTATGATGTTATATTTAATTTAGAAGCAAAAGAAATGATGGTTTCGTATCCTTGAAAATTCGGCCACTTAAGGAACTTTTAAGGAGGAAGGTGTTTCAAAGGATTAAGGCATGGACAAGGGTGCTCTCAAGGATCTAAGGTTAGTGGATACAATATCCTTATTTTTAGATTTAAAATAGGTGATTTTTAGGTTATGATTAAAGATAAGTATAACATAAATGCATGATTAAATAGAACCTTATAAACAAGTTTAGGGATATGTAAAATGAAGAATTGAATGCTTAATTGATGAAAGAAAAAAAATTATAAGATGAACCTAAATGTAGGCCGAATGGTATACCTAAGTATACCATGGGTATATTTTTAAAATTAATTGAATATAGTGTTATAAATATGTAATTTAAAGTGTAATCTAAGTAATTAAATGATTAAATGAACAAGAAAATAAACTTAGTGAATTTAATTATGTTGGCCGAATTAGTATTTAAGAGAAATGATGAACTATTTTGATGTTTTAGACTTGAATTTGATCTATAATTATTGTATAACATGTAATTGAGATAAATGAGTGATTAGAAGAAAGAAAACTAAGTGAAATGGTATGGATACACCTTGGCCGAATGGAATAGATTAGGGTAATTTAGTATGCTTTGATAATTAATGAAGTATAATGGTATAAAATGATAATAGAATGACAATAGAGTGTGTATTAAATTAATTAGAATAAATGGAATTTAATTGAAAATAATTTGGTATGATAGGTTAATACGTGAGATAGAAGTAATTAATGTTTAAAACGAGAAATTTTAAAGTATAGTACAAGTGAGGGCCGAATGAGTATGTGGAAATTTTTATGATTAATTTGTGAAATTCGTAATAGAAATGTTTAAAAATGAATGTATAAATGAAATGGTGTGTAAAATAAAGTAATTAGAATCTTTAATTGCTTAAATGAATATTTTTTTATGTTGAGCATACATTATGTTTAAAGTGAATATTATAGGCTATGATATATTAAAGTAAAGAAATAACATAATTGATGTTAAAATTGAATAATAAGTGTATTAGAATGAAATTGATGGAAAAAGAGTGAAGTGAAAATGATTATTATATGATTAAATGAACTCAATGGCATAATTGAAGATATAAATGATAAATATATGAAATGGAAGTGAATTATAAGTGATATGTAAATTTTAAAGTGAAGTGTATTTGATGTTTGAATGGTATATGTTGATATATTAAGTGATATAAGTGAAATCAAATATTATTTGCCCTTAGTAATAGTCTGGTAGTAAAATGTAGTACAGGATATAATTGGCTAGCCATAGGAATTTCACACCGCGGTCCGAGTCATGATGACTCATTTTTGATAGGCTAATGACGGTCTATCTTAGCGCAGTGTTTAGTGATTTCAGTGTTTAGTGTAATGCAGTGCCAGTGTTGAATGGTTCCATTGGAATTATTCTTTAGTGTAGTGGATCTGTGGGATCCACGTCCCGTATATCCGGTCATAGATTTCTACCGGGTGTATACTAGAGGCGGTATGGTAAATATGTAATAAAATTAACTAAAATAGTGATAAATGAGAAAATAAGTAGAAATGGAATTAAATTGAAAGAAATAAAAAGATTAAGGGCAAAATGGTAATTTTAAACTTAAGAGTGAAAATAAGTGATAATTAAGTAAAAAGTGATAATAAAATGATAATAGTGTAAAGAATTTAAAGTTTAGGGACTAAACGCAATTTGGCATAAAAGTGGGAATTTAGGGACCAAAATGTAATATCGTAATTTAAATAATGACTTATTTGAAAGATAAGAGTAAGTACGGGTATTTTAGTAATTACGAGAAAATGAGGGACATAATTGTAATTATGAAAAAAGATGAGGACCTAGATGTAAATTTTGAAATTGTAAGTTTAATTGAAGGACTAAAGTGTAGATAGTTAGTAATTTGACTATATGAATAAATAATGACTTTTAATGATGAATTTACTGTTCAACTGTAATTATTGAATAAGTGTAAACGTAAAATATGTGGAAAATGAATTAAATGAGAGAATAAGGGTAGATAAGAGTATAATTGTAATTATAGTGAAATTGAGTGGTAAAATAGAAAGTTAAGGAAAATATTAGAATTAAAGTGTAAATTGGTCTACGATGATAGTGTAAGGATTAAGTGGTAATTTATAGGTCAAATGATAGATAGATGTTAGAATAAAATTATTATGTAAATACAAGATAATTAAAGGTAAAATCGTAATTTGATAAAAGTTTAGAGATCTAATTGCAAATTTACAATAGTATGGCTAATTAAGGGATTAAAGTGGAATTAATCACTAACATAAATATTAAATGCATAGTTGATAATTAATGAACAAATAATCAAAATGGAATGTTGTGGTATAAATAATTATTAAGTGATTAATGGTTTTAATTGATTTAATGTATACATACATATATATATATATATATATATATATATATATATATATATATATATATATATATATATATGTATATATAAAATTGGGTATGTGTGTAATTTAACTAAGTTTATAAAGTGACATAATTGTAAATAAGAAATAATGAGAGACAACAATGTGAATTAGTGGCTTTATTGTAAATTAGTAAAAAATGAGGAATATAAAGGTAATTGATCTTAATAGTGTTAATGTAAGGACCTAATTGTATATTAATAAATGGATTGACTATTAAATGAAATTAGCAATACATCTAATATGGATATATTATTATAAGTTAAGGAATGAAAATAAAAATCAATAAAACTAATTAGTAAGAATAATAATGATAATAATAATAATAATAAAGTGGCATGGAAGAGTAAAATAATAAATATGAAGAATGTATATGTCACACCCCAAATCGGGCCTAGTTGGATTTTGCAAGCTAAGTCGGATAAGTGAAGGGTAATTCGGTAATTTGTGTATGAAGATTTTGGATAATTAGGATTTAATTGCAAAGTAAATAATTAATTATGTTAAGAGGGGAAAATTATAAAGTGTGCATGTGTGTATGGATGTAGGGTACTTTGGTTTTGGCATAATCTAGTGGTGCATGGTAACTAGGATGTAAAAGTGTTTTATAGGAGGTTATATGGTGTGAGTTGAGTTTGGTGCCTTGGATTGTTAGTCAAGATGAGATCATTAGGGACCAATAGTCGAGTGACATGTGTAAGGTTGGTGGGAGCATTGAATGGGATTTGAAAGGAGAAGAGAGAGGGAAGGAAGGGAGTAGCTTCCCGTGGAAGCCGAAGGGAGTTTTGCCTTTCCTTTCCCACGCCTCTCTCTCTCTCTTTCCCATCTACATTTCTGCTCTCTCTTCCTTTCATGTGGGTTTTCTTCCACCTTTGGTCTAGGGTTTGAGCTTTGAAGGTTCTATAAGAGGTAAGATTATGGGCATTTGTGGCTTCTTCTTCTTCTTCTTTTTCTCCTGCGTTTTCTGGGTTGCTAAAGGGGTTCTCATGGTTTGATTTTGTGTTTTGGCCGGGCTTTGTACAAGAATTGGAGGAGAAGGGAAAGAGAAGGTTGGATTTTGAAGTGATCGGTTCGAAGCTCTGATTTCCAGGTTTGGGAGCTATGTGTGATATGATCTTGATGTACAAATGATTCATGATTAAGTATTGGATAATTTTGCATGATTTTTTGGATGTGTTAGACTGTTCATATAGCTTTTGGTGTGTAAAGTATGATTTTGGGAAATTATGTTTAGTTTTTGCCAGACCTTTTTGTATTGTTTTTGTCGTAAGTAGAGTTAAGACCTCTAAATTGAGTAATTCTAGTGCCATTTGAAAGCTAAGACATAGATCTAAAATTGTCTCTGAAGGTCTGGAAGCCAGTTTTGGCTCTAAGACCCTTGAATAAGTTAAATTATGAAGAGTCTCTGGTTGGGTCGGGTTACTGGAATAGTGTTGATGTTTTAACTCATATCTTGAGCTACAAATGTCCTTTTGATCTGAAATTTATTGCATTTGAACTTTAACATCCTAGGGAAGATTTTTTAAGAAGGAACTCTTGCCTAAAAATGTCGTGTAGATGTTCGTTTAGGCTGAACAAAAATGAGTTGTGAAGCAGTCCTGAATCGTAGCTTCTGTTTTGCAAGTTTTTGTTAGGTCACGGTGGTAGCCAAATTCATTACCACCATGACATATGAAAATTCTGGCCAGCATGCTTTGTTTGGACCTCACGGTGGTAACCAAATTCATTACCACCGTGACCCCTTATGTCTTGACCATTTTATGTGTTTTTCTTCCCGAATTAAACTCGTACCGAAACTTCCTAGGATCCATCCGATGCATGTTTAGGACTATTAAATGAGTATAAGAATAGTTATCACTTGGAAAATAAATGTGAATAAGATTAAGATTAATATAACTAATAAAATAATTAGGTGTAATTGTATGATTAGAATTTAGTCAGGTTAAGTGACCCTTAAGGGTTGTAATACCTTAATCTGTATGAGCATGTGTAACATGATTAAGTAAGCATAAGTATGAGTTGAGATTAAGTTATTCACATTTAAAGGATATCGAATGAAGTGGGGGTTGCTTGATGTAATGTGATGTTGTTCTTTGAACTCATGTGTAAGACTTGTTAATGGCATGATTCAATGATGTTTGATTTGGGTTTTTATTGCTATTGGAATGAGGATATGTTGTTTAAAATGAGAACTTTGGGATTGTTGGTTTTTATAACCTGGAAATCGCCCTCAGGAATCGCATCTGGGCATGGGTCACGGTGGCAACCAATTCGGTTACCACCGTGAGGCACGAACCAGATACATTCTGCCGTGAGTTTGGATAGGTCACGGTGGCAACCAATCTGGTTACCACCGTGAGGTGTTCAGACCTTAGATTCTGTTCTGGGTTGTGGGTATGTCACGGTGGCAACCTATTTAGTTACCACCGTGAGGTACCCCAGACTTGCATTCTGCCGAAGATCCTTGGTATGTCAAGGTGGCAACCAGTTTGATTACCACCGTGACCTACCCTGTTTTTGCAATAAAATCCTTTTTTTTCCGCATGTTTTAGGAATGTTTAATTATGGATTTTAGCACGCGATACCATGTATTTTGAGCTATAATTATGTATGTTCTGATTATCATAGAATGTGAATTCTTTGGTTGTCATAATTAAACAATGGCCATTAATTGTGTAATTTTTCGTCTGCAAGAGTCAGTCTAGTGGATAGTTAGGCATCCCTAATAGAGTCTTTGCTGCATCTTCCGTTTTCGTTTTAACCCCGATCAGGTCCCCGTTTGGTTCCTCGCAAACCTTCTGTAATGTGGTTGGATCTTGTTTAAGATCCCCCATAAAAATGTTTGTGAATGAAAAGTAAAATAGTTTGCGATTTGTACCCGTAACGTACTTTCTGTAATCGGCTTGTACCCATAAAGTACTTTCTGTATACTCGTTATCCACTATTTTGAGTCAGCAGGTATTCTGTTTGTTTTGCCTAATATGAACAAGAGAATGTGATATTCGATTAAGCATGATTCTGGACATGTGGATCGGTTATGTATCCGAATGTGATTATGAATCTCTGAATGGGTTAAGTGTGACCTAAACATGTGAATTGGACATATTTATCTGCATATATGGGTATATGCTTAACATAGTGTGAATGTATTGTATGCCAACGGTTGTGAATATAGGTACGGGAATTAAGATGTACGTAACTGTGACCATGATCTTTTGAATGCCATGAATTCGATTAGTTATGTCTATTTTGAATGTTATGATTAGTAAGCATGTGCACAAACGTGATTTTGTACTTTTGACAGTTATAGTGAATTATGTGAATCACGACACGCAATGAATGTGCTCTTGACCCTGGGAATGTTATATATATTGTGTTATGTTACGTGCCTCCTCTCTCTAGTTTTCCTATTGTAGTGATTTCAGCGTGTGGTCATGTATTTACATTTCAAGGCATGATAAAAGTATGTTTAGTTAACTAGCGTTCTCGGCATGATAGTTGGGTGCGTATTACCTGAAAATTGTATGGCATGTGAATGGGTTTTCCGTTAATGCATCAGTACTTGGCATGATAGTCATATGTGTATTATCTCTCGTGACTGTGCACGGTAGGGTATTGACACTTGATGCCCCGGTAACTATATGCATAAGAGTCTGTATGTATTCTTACATGAATATTTGTATCTACTATGATCCCTTGTCTGCTTGGGGCTTTGCTTAATATGATATAAGAGTGTAGTTTTCGGACGAATATGATATTGAGATGAGCACTCAGGTAATATGTATAAGTATGTGAATATGAACTTCCAAATGCATGGCTTTCCTATGCAGGCTTATTTATCCGTCTGTTGTGATTAATTGCATATGCCATTTGTGTACGTAACTTGTTCTGGTGACCATTGTGAATGGCCGTCCATCTTGCTTGTGCGTTCTCCCCACTAAGCGTTTATTGCTTAGCACGGGCTCTCTTCCCCTGCAGGTGGCAGGTTTGGTTCGGTTCGAGTTACGCATCTGCAGGGTCGGCCACATAGGAGTTATGTAACACCCCCATACCCCCGGGAAGGAATATCGGGGTGCCACGCGGACACATACGTGTACATATACATACTCTAGCGGAAGCGATAGCATTATACATATTCGTATAAGAATAATAAAATAATACTACACTAGGGCTCAACACGTGATTCGCATTAACTACATATATACATATTCATCTTTATCTCTGTACATGTTCATATTACAACTGTTTTCATTTAACTTTACATCTACACTTTCATGTGCCTTTACTCATATTATATATTGATGTTACTCAAAATGTAAAACTCTATTTCTAGCTTATACAAAAAAGGAGATCAAAGTAAAACTCCTAGTGGCCTTGACCTGCAGATGCGCGCTATCACCGCTCCGAACCTGTCAACCTACACGGAAACAAACATCCGTGCTAAGCGATAACGCTTAGTGGGGATTAAAAATAATGCAATGGACTTCATTACGAAGTCACAAGTAAAATATACATTTCACATGCAATGTTCAAGCAACTTATGCACATATTCGCACAATCATATAAATCATGAGTTCCAATTCATATAAACATGTACTTGTATACTAGTCATCATGTAACATTATTCTCCTGTTCATTATACTCTAACAATAACAAGAAGCCTGAATTCCTTTCATGGTGGATACGGGTAACTCTGGATACTGTTTACAGTATCTTACATATGGAGAATTAACTCAAACTCTATGGAATACACGAGGTATTCCGAACTCTTGGCACAATTAAGGCCAACTCTAGCAGCTGCACTCTAGCCCTTTATAAGCATGCTTATCTATCCACTATAACGGTAATCAGGCTCAAAAGAGACAATTCGATTATACTCTACTTTGATACCAAGTATGGATTATAATTTAAGTGCACTCATCAAATTCAAGAATAATTAACTCATGTACAAACTTAATTAATTATGTTCAATTGTTAAAAACATATAACATTTAATTCCACTAATAAACACTTATATCATACTATCATTGACACATAATTTCGATTGGTAAACATTCACATACTCATTTTAGAAAGTTAAATATGAGTTGGACATGCTATAGGAACTTACCCAAAAGTTCGGGTGCATTTCAGGTAGAAAATCACTCAAAATATGCATAACAGGGTATGGTCACGGTGGTAATGGATTGGTTGCCACCGTGAGGTCTAAAGATGAGCATTCTGTCCAGTATTTTCATATGTCACGGTGGTAACCATTTTGGTTGCCACCGTGACATACCAAAATGTTGCAAAACAGAATCAAAATTTCGGGTCTGGTTCACACCATGATTTTGTACAGCCTATATCAAAGTCTATATCTCATTTTAAGGCAAAACTCTCTTCTTAACATCTGTTTTTTAGGATGTTAACTTTCAAATGGAACAATTTTCAAGTCTTTTGGGCATCTAGAACGCCAGATATGATTCAAAACATCTATACTGTTCCAGTGAACCCGCCAGAACAGGGTCACTCATGTTCTAATTACTTTTTGAGATACTTAGGGACGGAAATAGATCAAGTACCCTCTTAGACATTTTTAGCTACGGAGCTTAGGTTTCAGATGCAGTTTGAATCAACTCAATTGAAGTCTTGTAACTCTACTTATGTCAAATAAAATACACAGAGGTCTGATAACATTTTGAACAGAATTCACCCACAAACACACTTTACACAAGAAAGTTGTAAGTAGACCATTTAACACACCTATAATCACAACATATCCATATACATACACCATAAAACACTGCAAGCAATCAAAATGAACAATAAAGATCGCACGCGATCCCTACCTCTAGGAAGCTCGATCTTGTGCTCTCTACTCGATCCCGACCTTCTCCTTGCCTTTATCCACTCTCTTGGCCGTAGCTTAAACCAAAATTACGCAAAACACTTGAATCACTCTATTTTTTACTTTAAATCAAAATAGAAATAGGTACATAGAAATAGAAGACCATGCTAGCAAATCAAGTCACTTACCTTCTTTACCCAATCTCTTCAAACCAGTCCAAATGAATCACTCAAAACCGATCAAGAAAGAAGAACAAGGAAAGGGCAAAGCAAGTGGACAGCAGAAACTTTAGGAAAAGGAAAAGAAAAGAAGAATAATGGCCTAAACAAAGAAACCAACGGGAAAAGAAGAAGGAAGAGAGCAGATAGTCTAAGTTAATCCAAAATTAATTACACTAATAAATGCTACCTACTCCATTAATTACATAATTATCTTCTTTTCCCTTTTTAAATAATCCTAATCTCTTATTAGCTAATATAATGCTAATTAAGCTCTTGCCACATGTCACCTCCCTACAGTGCCATGTGTCGCTCTCCTACAAAATTACAAATTAAAAAGGCTAATTAATTACCCTATCACCGAAGAGCTCTGTCTCGCCCATGACGCTTGTCGCGCTCGCGACAGGACTCACACTCCCAACACTAATCTTTCTTGAACCAAAAATTCTATAATTCTTCTAGGGCTATTTCGGGGTGTTACAAGTTAGAAGTGTTATGTTATTCTGTTCAGCTTCTGTATTTTGATTTCTGTAATTTGTAACCTTTTGATTATGTAAGGATCTTATTGTAATTAAGTTTCAGTTATTTCTCTGCTTTATGCTTCCGCTGAATGATCATATGTATGCATGTGTATATGTTTCGGCTTAGTGCCTGCGTGTGTGTGAGTTAATGTATGTCCAGTTTTGCTTCTCAAGATAAGTTTTTAATTTCCCGTGTTTTTGGATGAACGTATGCTTTCGCTTAGCGTATGTGTGCATGTATGTGAGTGAGCGTCGGGTAGCGCTTTCCGGCGTCCTTCCAATTGGGAAGTTGGGGGTGTTACAGTATAGGACTCTAGTAAATTTTAATTGTAGTGTATGGATATTGAGTGAAATTAGAAAGGGCTAATGAGAGTGATTATATAGTCTTTCAAATAAAATATAATAAAAATATTAAAATAATTATAATAAGAAATAATAAATGTAAAGATAATAGAAAAATACAGAATAGTGTAATTGTCATGGTCATAATTTAAAATTGATATCATTGTGAATGTGTAGAGAATTATTAGTGCGAATAATAGGATTAAAAATATTGTCAATAATAATGTTAATAGTTTTGATCGGGAAATGTAAAAGAGTAATGATAAGAATAATTAGTGTCTAGATAAATCAGTACCTTGTATTCTAGTGTTAATAATTTAGGAATATATTTCGGAATACGATTAATTGAAATTAAGTAAACTATATAAGATTTGAAAGTGTAAGAAAGTTAAAGTAATTGAAGGTAAAGTAAAGGAATCGTTAGGGACATAAAGAAAGTAAAATTGGTACAGCAAAGAAAACATTAACAACTTCTCTAATAAGTGATTAAATGACCAATGATGTACCTCAGTATAGATTTTAAATATAGACAAAGTGATAATAAGGATTGTTAATGTAATTGATTGTTAATTTCTAGACCTAGCATAGTGTTAAAATTGTCAGGATTAATAGAATTGAAAATGTTAAAGTGTAGTGATAGAAAAAGTAAACAAAGGGTAAAAGAATAATGAATGGTTAAAGTAATTGATTAATTAATGTTTAAAAGGTGTGATTATGAAATTAAGATTTTCTGTGCGTGCATATAGAGTTAGTTATGGAAAATTTAAGATATGTATCCACCACTGTGCACTTTTAATGCTTAGAACGTAGAGTGTTACTGCACGAAGGTTATAGTATATTTTGATGTGGCCAAAGATGTAGTGATGACCGGACGGAGCATTCGATAACAAGGATAGATGGATTGGCATGTCATGTATACGATCACAGTAGAAAGAAGTAATGAATTATGGTATAAGTGTTTGAACTGTATATAAGTGTACTGTTATGTTTATTGTATATGTAAGATTGTGATTATTGTTGTAAAAAAAAATCTACAGAACTATCAAGTGCATTGTAGTATTTGTCAGTGCAGTGATGTGACATCTAATATCCGTATCATTTACGGGTATAAGGGTGCTACAAATATGATTTACCTCACCTGAATAAGTACTAACAATACTTCAATTGTATATGATTATTATTATGGATATACTTTGAAAAAGAACATATGTGCATTAGATATGTATAAATATTCTTATAGATTATTAAAGATATGAATATATAAATATGATAGGTAAATATAAGAAACTAACTCTAAATAAAGTATGTCAAATAAGAAAATAATATGCAGGTCTATAAATATTTAAAGAATGCCTTGTGAAATCGTACATGTTTTGCTTAAATAAATGTATAAGGTAAGTACTAGTTTTGGATGATACTTGATAAATACATGATAAGGCTTTTGACATTATATGAATAAAATTATGTGTAATTGTACTATCTAGGCATATTAATGTAAGGGGTTATGCTATTAAGTAAATATGTGTAATTAAGTAATGGGGTAAACGTATATGTTTGGTTAGTATATGTCTTGACTATGTTTCATATAATAAATCTAATTTATTTTATACAACCATTTATACGGAAGTTTATGTAAATATTTAACGTATGTAGTTGTCTTGATCAATTAATTTGTTTGTAACTCTATTAAATGCAATTGTTTGTGGATGTTGTTGATGACTGTTGTGAGTGGTCGTCCATATTATATTTGTTCCCTACAAAGTACAATTGCTTAGCATGGGTGTTTTATCCATGTAGGTATTGGAGTTAGATATGTCACTAAGGACATTCCACCTCTGTCAATGCCAATAAGTCTATAGGAAATCTTTGTATAAATTCTATATTATGTATTATAAAGTAAATGTATACTTTTATTGAAATAATTAGTTCATGTATGTATTATAAGCATAATGTAAAGAAGCCAACCTCAAATTTGTAAAGTCATTTTTGGGAAAGGTATGTGTAAATGTAATATGAAATTTGGAAATGTGTTAATGGAAATTGTTCTGTAACAAAAGAAATTTTATAATTTTAAACATAATATTATGAATGCAGCCAAGTTTATGTTTTTGTCAGGTGGCATCCTTTACATGTCGTAGTAGTTCACTACGTACGGGTAAGGGGTGTTACAACCAATATTTTTAAAACCGAACCGAACATCGACTTGACCTATCAATTAAGTTAGGAGTCAACTGGTTGGATCGAGTTGACTCGAAGTTTTTATTTTATTTTTAAATATAATTATTTATAAAAAATTAAAAATATGGTATATAAAAAACACATTCAAACAACCTATTAATTATACATATAAAAATAGTAATTTTAAATCCAACCAAGTTTACAAATATAAAAATCAAACAAGTTGTTCAAACATAAAAAATCTACTGTTAATACAAATTCAAATAAAAAATATAAAATTTTTGAATTCAAAGAAATAAGTGATAAATTTAGGCAAAATAAAGGCAATCTTTGAACTTGTATCGAATTTAATATTGGAAAGAAAGAAATAAAGGGACATAAAGGGAGATGAATCCCACATGAAAAGAAAGAAATTAGGGAGATAAATCAATTGTTTATAAATAAGATAAAGTAATAAAATGATATGAATCCCACATTGAAAAAAAAAATAAGGGAGGCAAAGCAATTGTATGTAAATAAGAAAATGATATGAATCCCATATTGAAAAAAAAAAAGAAACAAAGGAGTCAAAATAATTGTCTATAAATAAGAAAAGGATGTGAATCCTACATTGAAAAAAAGAAATAAAAGATAAAGCAATTGTGTAACACCCCCTAACCACGTGTAGAGCTTTACTACATTGGTTATAGAGTGTCACAACAACAAACACATGCACACGAATTATCATTCACATAAAACTTAGGATTAACAAATTTCTTTCAAAAACTATGTGTAACACCCCCAACTCCCACGCATAGCATTTCGAAGGGTAAAGGGCTACGGTGAGCGGAGGGTGCTACCAGACAAGGACACACATAGCAATGCATAAATCAGAACAATAAAATTTCTAAAATTGTAACCTCAAAACATGCACGTCCTAAACCTATGTCATCCACAAACCATTATTCGCACTATAAGATATTATAACTTATTACAAAGGCTAATAAATACAACTTAATTACATCCCAATCAATAACACTTCCTATAACTTCTATGGACTCATTGGCCAAAAACTCGGCGGACTGCTATGCTACTCTGATCTCCTAACCTGCACGGAAAAATAACCGTGCTAAGCGATAACGTTTAGTCGGGCTAAACAATAATGGGCAACCACTCATAGTGGTTGCCGAGGCAAACACAAGCAAACCAATATATATATATATATATATATATATATATATATATATATATATATATACATAAACAAAAAGGGAATGTCGGCTAAGTTATTACAACAAATATCATTATTTTGCTACTGAAACTTAAGTCATTCCATACATTTTAGCGTATTATAATCCATAACCGGAAATAATTATTTACCTTTTAGTCAAAACACATTATACATAAATTATCATATACTTTAAATCACTTAATGGCCCTATAGATAGTTACACTTCATAAATTCCCGAAATACATTTTAAGGATCGAAATATAAAGTTTAGGAAATCCCGTTATTACTAATATTTCAAAATCATACAAATTATACTATCAATACTTAAATTAAAACCTTTCATTTAATAAACCATTACTTTCTCAAAACTATACAAAACATTTCAATACTCAGATTTGGTTTGGGCTTGAAACTGTTATTCCAAGTTTCCTACGTATCCCTATGGTTTGGGAATCAGAACCACATAGTTCTACAGAAAATCTTATACACTTATTCCAGGTTCAAACATAACTTATTTCCTAAATTTAGTTATCTATATTATGCTTAATATTTTATTATCCCATACTAAGCAATTGATACATAATTACCGTATTGGTTAAAACTAACAATAATTCACATAAATTCCTTACCAACATACTTATGGTAGTAATCCAGTCTATGGTCCAGTAGGCAACAATATAATATCCCTGTATTCTCAATTCAACATGTAAACGAATATATATTCATAGAATTCATTCCCTAATTATTCAACCATAACAAATATGCATATCAAATCTTTTAATAATTCTTTACAAAGACTTCATACAGACAATCATCCTCATAGCTTTTCAACAGATTAATAACATGCATTATCCACAAACTAACTCTTATGCAGTCAGGATCTATGCATACATGCCTATTAGAACAAACATTACTGCTTACATCTCTTTTCATTAAACAGATATCTCATTATTAAATAAAACACATGGGTACCCGAAGATACCATACCTTTCGACACAAATGTCCATAAAGGATCATGAATAGAGGAGTGCATAAAGCACAAGTCAAATGGCATTTATCATAAATGCATCTGATACTTATTCACATAATCTCTTAGCACATCATTACAAAATTTATCAATTCGTTCACATTCTGTTACTCTTTTAATTGCCTGCTAAGTCAAAGGCGTGGATAAGCGAGTGAACACGTGGCAGTACCCGTGGGTACGATTCGAAAAGCAACATCATATTTTTCTCATTCAAAACATTTGCACATTGGGGATCTTAAACAAGATCCGTACACATTGAGGTTTGCGAGGAACCAAACGGGGACCTGATCAGGGTCAAAAATATAACAGAGGGCTGCAGCTAACAGAATTCTATAGGCATGCCTATCTATCCATGACTCGACTAACGCAAGCTAAATTCCCATATCATTATTAAATTCTTTCACATTTTACACATATATACGCATTTCATCAATTACTAGCATCATTCTTTTATGATCACATAGACACTTGTATCTATATATATATATGCCTATCATATGCATTAATTTCATTTATCATATTCAAAACTAGTTATGTGTAGTTTCATAGATTAAGATATTGACATGAACATATTAAACGTAATCATATTATTATTCATCATGCATTCACTTATTTGCATATCATATGTACTAATTACATTTATCATATCCATCTGAACATACTTGTCACACCTAGTTTGAGCCATGATTATATGTGTATATGTGCATGTGTGAGTGTTTTGGCATTGTTAATCGTATTTTGCGTTATATATATGTTTTGTGGGCTTTATTAGAGTGTGGGTGCATGTTTGATATTAGGGTGTATATGTGTATGGGTCTTGTTAGTGTGTGCATGCTCATAGGGGAGTAGTGTGTGAATTAGTGAGGGTTGGTCTTGTATGTAGTATCTTGCATGGGTGTAGGGTGTGAGTGATTAAGATCCACTAATCTAAGGGTGACATGTGGCTAGGGTTTTAGTAGGTAGGTATAAATAGAAGGAGAGAGAAAAAAGGGACAGCCATTTGCTGCCTCTTTCCCATTTTCTTCCCCTTGTTTTTATTTCTTCTTCCTCTTTTCCTCTTCAAGTGTGCCCTAGCTTGGATCCAAGTGGTTTTGCTGGAAATTGATGATCTCTTGAGCTTTGATTGGTAAGTTAGTGGGTTTTCTCTTCTTCTTTTTCATATTTTCTCTTGTTTTGTTAGATGTGTTCTTAACTTAGGATTTTTGTGTGTTTGTTTGGTTCGTGGGTTTAGAAGCACCTGCTCATGATCCCAAGGGGAAAGAGAAGGCGAGTGGGAGCAGAGCTTGCAACTAAGAGGATAGGAATTTTCAGGTTTGGGAATTTATTTAAATTTGTGCATTTTTGTGATTTGGTATGTTGAATGATTTTTCTAGAAATTTGAGGTATAATGAGGCTCATGTTAGTGAAAATGTTATGGGTCTTGGTTTGATTTAAGTTGTGATGCATGAATGATGAGTTATTGAAGCAAATTTTAAGTTTGATCAACTTTATTGCAAATTTCTGGGTTTGTTATTTTTGAGAGTTTAATTATGTTAATTCATGATTTTCATTGTGTTAATTGTTGGAAAAGTTGTGCTTTATGTTATTTATGATGATGGGAAGGTTGATTTCAGGTAAGACGAAGTTTGGGTTGATTTGTTTTTGAGATTGGAGGTTTGGGTGAATTGGGAGTGTCATTTTCTGCAGATTTTCGCATAAGAGCTAGAAATCACGACTTTATCGCGAGTGCAACAGTGTCATGAGGTCACGACAGAGCTCGGTGAATTCATCCCTTACGCATGGCCGAGCGGATTTGGATTGTCAAGCCTACACAGCGAGAGCTCTCTGTCGTGAACGCGATGCATGTCACGAGCGTAATAAAGTGCTCGGCTGTCGAGCTGTGACGCCCATTCCCCAATGATAGACTAGCTCAGCTAATCTTAATTAGAGAAGGCCGCACACACACAACAAAACACATGCTTAGCCTGAAGAATAAAATTTCATCACATACGATCTTAACTCACACATCACATGCCAACTACTTATAGTGCATTTCCATAGCCACACGCATTGCACATACATATTTAGGTTAACATTCATAGTTATCAGATTATTACATGCCTTTACATACCCGCTATACATACGATGGTACAAAAGCTTATACAGAAATCCCAAAATATTAAACCCAGAACCTACACTTCCTATTTCCTACTGTTGATCGTATAAAATGCAGGGACGTC
The DNA here is from genome assembly GCA_947683425.1 of Excoecaria cochinchinensis. Classification (NCBI taxonomy): domain Eukaryota; kingdom Viridiplantae; phylum Streptophyta; class Magnoliopsida; order Malpighiales; family Euphorbiaceae; genus Excoecaria; species Excoecaria cochinchinensis. The sequence continues at coordinate 7,083,921 of CANTUQ010000020.1, forward strand.
CTTCGATCACCTCTGGTCCGTACCTGCAAGGATTAGAGTAAATCCATGCTAAGCGACAACGCTTAGTGGGCAACTCATATATAGCAAATAATTTATCACACCTCAAAAACACCATACATTACATGCTAGAAGTCATGCCAGAGCAATTATTATCAAGCAAATATCATTTTAAGCATAGTACTGTCCATTACTACATTCAATCATAAAGCATCAATCACTTATTCACATATCCATATCACATGCTTTATTATATTATAGTCACTTCCCTGTATTATTTGATTAATCATTTAGCTTGCAATTCAATGACGCGGATAACGGGCATCGCATTGGTACCACTCAGGTACAAGAATCACATCAATATTACACTTACTCATGGGTACCCTCAGGTACCAAAATATCATTTCACTTATAATATAATCCAGCAAGGATTATTCACATTATTTTTGCATTGTGATTCCCATGGAATCAGACACATTATACGCTATAGGCATGCCTAACTATCCACTACTTGACTCGCAGGCTTAAATTGTTAAACAAATTATTCAGTTCACATTGATCACTTTTCACGTCACATACAGAGATAGCTCATATCACATTCACTGGCATATTCAATATGCTTCCAAATTCATTCTTCATAGTTCATAACTACATATTTGATGGCATTCAAGATTTATCACATAATATGCAAGTGTACCCGCTTAACACTTACTCATAATGTCCTTCATTTCACTTGAAGACTTACCATTATAAAGTCTGAACACATTAGGGTTATATTGCCAAAATAGGGTAGGTCACGGTCACAATGAATTTCATTGTCACCGTTACATGTTGAAGTTCAAAACAGAATGCAAACTGGGGACAGGTCACGGTCACAATCAATTTCATTGTCACCGTGACATGTTCCCAAGTCTCGGCAGAATGCATCTTGAGGGTATGTCACAGTCACAATGAACTCCATTGTCACCGTGACATATTCCCACTTTGCAAAACAGAATGCTCTCTTAAATACCTCACGGTCACAATGAATTCCATTGTCACCGTGACATACAAAAATCAAGTAGGCAGAATTGAACTCAAGCATATCTCACGGTCATAATCAATTTGATTGTCACCGTGACCTAAGCAAAAACACCATGACATAATTATGTTTTTCAGTCCATTTCTTCCTTCTCATTTAAGCTTCAAATCTCACTCTCACTTTTGGCAATCAACCCATAAACATCAACCACATAATCAATTAGCACATACTTGTTTTCCCTTTTTGTTTTGACATTCAATAATTGCACAAATCATAATCATTCTCTAGCATTATATCACCAAGCATATTACTATTATAATCACATAATCTAGCATCACATAATTCATGCTCAACTTCAATTTCGCATACACATACAATTCAAATCTCTGTTCAACCAACACAAATCATACAACCACACAATTAAGGTTTGTTCCCAAACCTCGTCGCCTTAGCTCCTAATCTCGACGGACGCTCGGCTCTCCGATTACAGCTTTTCCCTTATCTCTCTTCACTTCTTCAGCTAGCAAAACTAATTCAAATTCTAGGATTGAACACAACCCATCAATTCAAATACCAATACCAAATCAAAACCAAGAAGAAGAGTAGAAGATGAGAATAAGCACACATAATCACTTACCCTTAGGTCTTAACACTTAATTCTTGCTCCAATTAGCTATATGCATACATCCACTTAAACCACTTTCATCCTCACTCACAGAAGCAAGAAGAAAGATAAAGTTGAATGCAGAAAAATGAAGAATGAGGCCAACACACACTCACCTCTCACTTCTCTAGGCAAATGCATGCAAAGAAGGAGGTGGCTAACTCTCATGATGCCACACGGATTCCACTCTCAATTCTGCCTCCACTATCCATTTAATCAAGTTATTTTATTCTCTAATCCACACTTACTTAACTTAGTTAATCCACTTCTTACTAATCATGCACAATTCCCTTTTTAACCTCTTAAATTCCCTTAGCCTTTAAATTAAGTCCAATCCTACACACTTAATTACACTTAGACCCCAAATTAAACTAATTGCAACTAGGGTACAAGTTCGGCCATGACACGAGCAGATCTAGGCATTACCCTATCGCGAGCGGGCACCTGTGCGCGAGAGCGCAATAGCTTTCGTTGGCCGCTCATTGTTACGATTGCGACAGTGAGATACATTTCTATCTCCACACGAGAGCAAAAGAGGCCGCGATCACGACCTGGGGCAAGTTTTGCCTCTGTCGCGAGTGTGATAGACGTCGCGAGTGCGACACCCCTAGCTTCAATTTGAGTTTTCTTTTGTGATTTTCGATGTTTATTTTCGAACTTGTGATGCTTTTAGGTTTATACTTGGACTATTTTATGAAGTATATGAATATAATTGGATGTATTATGCATGACCTGCAAGAGTCAGTTTAGTGGATAGTTAGGTATGCCTAATAGAGTTCAGTAGCTTTAGCCCTCAGTTCTATTCTGGACCCTGATCAGGTCCCCATTTAGTTCCTTGCGAACCTCAATGTGTTTGGATCTTGTTTAAGATCCCCTCCATAAAATGTTTTTGAATGAGAAAATGTGATGTTACTTTTCGATTCGTACCCGTAAGGTACCGCCAAGCATTCACTCATTATCCATTACTGTGAGTCAGCAGGTGTTATATTTCATTGTGTTATTAGAACGTGAATCCGAATGACTATGATTATAAGTATGTGAATCTAAATGGCTCTATTTATAAGCATATGAATGTGATTATGAACCTTTGAATGCTTATGAATGTGACTCAATTACGATTTTGTCTAATGATTATCAGCTTATGCCATTATGTATGCATTTTGCCTTAATAACCATTATGAATTGCTGTCCATATTATTGTTGTTTGTTTTCCCACTAAGCGTTATCGCTTAGCACGGGTATTTCATCCGTGCAAGTGCGGAAGGTGTATAGCTTTCGGGAGAGTCATCGCAAGTCAAGCCAACACAGTGGGATTGATGTTAGGACTTGACTTCTTTTTGTATTATGATTCTTTTTGTAATAGTAAGCTATTATTGTATTTAGTCTTTTGTTCAGCTTCCGCTTTGTAATTCTAAAAGATGTAATTATTTTGGTAATATCATAACGGTTATATAATGAAAATTATTACATATATGGATGAATGATCAGTTTGGTTTTAAAGTTTTAATTTTCACTGTATATATGTATGTTTACTACACGTGGATGAATGTTATTGTACCATTTTTCTTGGTGACACCCCTGCTCACACGAGTTCTCACTCCATTGCGGATGAGTTCCCTTATGTATGGGTAGGGGGTGTTACAGTTGTTGGTATCAGAGCCCCGATTTAGGCATTTTCTAGGTGTTATTGTGCATAGATATATGTCTCGGACTGTGTTGGCTGATGCGGGTGTTCTTGTGTTTATATTAGATGGATTCTGATTTGGTGCAAGGGTTGCATTAGGGGTCCACTGAGAGTGTGAATCCTCAAGCAGTAGATGCTTCAGTGTCTGTTTCGGCTCAAACACCTACGGTTCAGCCTGAGGCCGCAGCCATGCCCTTTGAGGCAATGTTAAAGATTTCTCTGGACATGGCTCGTGTCTTAGAGAGAGTGACCGCTCCGAGAGCCCCTTTAGAGAGTATGAGGAAAGCTGGTGCAGATGATTTTTATGGGACTAGTTTGATGAGTATGAGTATGTTGAGAAATGGATAGAGAAGGTAGAGCGTATTCTGGATGAGATTTAGTGCCCTTTGGATAGGTAAGTAGAATGTGTTGTGGCATTGCTTGGGGGATGTGCCTACGATTGGTGGACATTGGTCTTTAAGAGGGATTTTACCAGTAAGTATGTGACTCGGGCCAATAAGGATGCTAAGTGGGCACAATTCTTATGTTTGAAGCAGAGGGCTATGTCTATTTCGTAGTTTGAAAAAGAGTTTAACCGTCTTTCTAAGTATGCTCCAAAGGGTGTTTTGATAGAGGGGTTTAGATGTAGGCACTTTGAGGCTGGATTGAATGAGTCCTTGAGGGCAATGCTGATTTCATTGATGAGTACTCCGGGTATTGGTTACTAGAAGATAGTGCTGGAAGCAGTACGGGCTAAGAGATCCAAGTCAGTTCTGAATGAGATAGCTCAAAGGAGGAATCCCCCTCACGGAGGATCATCATCATCTTCAATAAGAGGCCTAGAAACCAGCATGATGAGTCTTCCTCAGGTCCTACTTCGAGAGGTAGGAGGCAAGGTTCTGCCATGGGTTCTTGTGAGGGCAGAGGTGGTTCTGGTATTAGGACTGAGGCATTGCCTGAGTATTCTCACTGCAGCAGACGCTTCAGGGGTGAGTGTAGGTGGCTCACGGGTGGTTATTTTTGATGTGGGAGTACTGATCACTATTTGGCTAACTGTCATAAGTTGAGTGAGACTTCTGGTGATCAGCGTGAAGCTAGTAGAGTGGGCTCGAATGCACCGCAAGCTAGTCAAGGTAGACGCCGAGGTAGAGGTGGAGGTGGTCGGCCTAGAGGGGGAGCTCCATCAGAGTTGGTTGATCATCCTTTGACGGTTCCAGCTAAAGCATATGCTATTAGAGCTCGGGATGAGCAAGTTGCCCCAGATGTGATTGCTGGTAAGTTCCTACTCTTTGACACTGAGATTTATGATCTAATTGACCCTAGTTCCACCCACTCATATTTGTGCACGAGTAAGTTATTTGACAAGCTGCATGATGTTGATCAGTTAGATTATGAGGATTGTATGACCAGACCTTTAGGGTATAGTGTCAATATGAGTAGAGTGTATAGGAATTGTCCTCTTTTGGTTCAAGGTTTTGAGTTTTTTGCGGATTTGATCGAGTTGCCATTTCAGGAGTTTGACCTGATCTTGGGTATGGATTGGTTGAGTAAGCATCGGGCTGTGGTGTATTGTCATAGGAAAGTGGTTATGTTGCAGGATAGAGATCAGTCTTCTGTGGTGGTTAAAGGTTTGGGTTCGAGTTCCTTGAGTAATGTGATTTCCGCTATGCAAGCTAAGAGGTTTATGAGGAAAGGCTGTAAAGCATTTCTAGCAGTGGTGTTGGATTCTAAGCGTGATCAGGTTGAGAATGAGGATATCCCAGTTGTTAGGGAGTTTGAAGATGTGTTTCCAAGTGAGTTGCCTGGGTTGCCTCGCGAGAGAGAGGTGGAGTTTTCCATAGAGATAGTGCTAGGTACTTTGCCCATTTCGAAAGCACCTTATCGGATGGCTCCTGTAGAGTTGAGGGAACTTAAGACTCAGCTACAAGAGTTATTGGATATGTCACACCCCCATCGTCGCCCCCATTGGAAGGACGCCGACGGGTGCGCTACCTGACGCTCACTCGCACAGATATACACATGCACAATGCAGAAGCATACATTCATACATAACATACATACGAAAATACGGATTAATTAAAAACTTGACTTAACATGTGGCACAGAATGATCATGCAATAACTCACACACATGCAAGCACTAAGCGGAAGCAAAAAGCGAATAATAATAAAAAGGAATAACTAATAAATATAATAACGTTTACATATCCCAATATAATCTCCAGATCATTACATAATTAATTACAAATACAATAATACAGAAATACAATTGCTGAAATATAGAAACTGAATAAAAATACAAAACTTCTAACTCCTATATGGCCGACCTTGCAGATGCGCGACTAGAACAGAACCAAACCTGCCACCTGCACGGGAAAAGAACCCGTGCTAAGCGATAAACGCCTAGTTGGGAAAACACAAAAGCAATATGGACGACCATTCACAATGGTCATCAAGGCAAAACACATTCACAAAGGCAAAAACGGACATTCATAACACACATATAGTCAGGCTTGCATAGAAAGGCATTTCGTCACAAACTCACATTCATATTCATATACTTGTGTCGAAATTAAGCCGAAGCCGACAAAACACCATACACAATACGAGTAACATCATGCCGAACTATATACAATTTCACATGCATAAACTTACCAGGGTATCGGACATCAGCACCTTACCATTCATGGTGGCATGACATTTAAACGTGCAATTATCATGCCCAATTACTCATACATTATCTAAGAACCCATTCACATGTTATAAGATTACCATGCTATACTGTACACAATTATTATACTAAGAACACGAGCTAATTAAACCTACTTTCTGTCATGTCATACTACCCACACTAGTCGAACCCAAGGAAATACGTCAAAACACCACACTTCCATTGCAAGACTCTTCAACATATAATATCATGCCAAACTCATAGACACATGACAACATGCCGAAGATACTACAACAGTAGAGACCATAGGAATATATAGCAAAATATTACATTCAGAGTATACACAAGCTCAAGATCAGATTCTTAAACACTTTAACTTGCCTCATCATCATCCATTAATGCACATATACTTACCGAAACCGATCACATACATTGTACCTCAGATAAAACATATGTAATCATTCAATAGTCCAGATTGCCTTATCATGCATACTAATTCACATGATACCATAATAATTAACAGTACAGAATCACACTCATATACATACTAATTAACCATATCAATCCATAATTTAAGCTCACATTCGTATACATATTATTTCGTATGCTTATACCCTAACTAGTCGGATTCACGTTCTAATAATAATAACATACTAACATATACTCATGGCATTTGAAAGATTATGGTCACAGTTATGCACGTTTTAATTCCAGTACTTATATCTATAATTGAAAGCATACAAATACATTCACCATATGATATACATATATGTATACAGATAAATACGCTCAATTCACCTGTTTAAGTCACATTCAACCCATTCAGAGCTTCATAATCATATTTGATTACATAACTGATACACATGTCCAGAATTATGCTCATTCGAATATCACCAACTCCAATTCATATCAGACAAAATAAATAGAATACCTGCTGACTCAAAATAGTGGATAACGAGTATACAGACAGTACTTTACAAGTAGGAGCCGATACGGACAGTACTTTACGGGTACGAGCCGAGAAAACCAATTTTTAGTTTTTCCTTTATAACTTTCACAAAACATTTACAAAGGGGATCTTAAACAAGATCCTATCACATAAGGGTTCGCGAGGAACCAAACAGGGACCTGATCGGGGTCCAAACATTCAAAGGGCACTGCAGCTAAGAGACTCTATTAGGCATGCCTAACTATCCACTAGACTGACTTTCGCAGGTCATACATAAGTGACAACACGTTTCAAGTCACATGTCAAAGTTCATCATGCACCATACCGAGTATCATGGGCATATAAATAAGGTCACACTATCCACGTGCATCATGCAAGTCATGTGTCGATTAATAAAATGTATATATATATCTATATATATATATACATACACACAAGTATATCATCATGCATAATCCGGAGTCAAAAAGACAAACACATATGTTCATAATATCAATCATACCTCATACAATTCATATTATGAAGCATGCAATATAATTCAATCAACACACCTTAGCACTATTCAATATCCTAAAACATATCAGAATTAATTGCGGGACCATATTATGCCAATGATTAATAACGCATAATTTTAATCGTGGAATAATACAATATACTCTTAAGCATGGCATGTTATTTTAGAAAAGAAACAGACTAAAGATATGCATAACATAATTTACATTAAGATAGAACATGTTCGGGACTAAACAACCAGAAGTTAGCCTTCATAATTCCTTCGCATTCGAAATATGACATGGAATACAGACCACAACAATAAGCATATCTCAATCCAAACCATACAGTGAAAATCCCACAATCATTTAACATGATCACTATAATCCAAAACTTATTCCAAAATACCACATATAACTTATCATAGATAACATATTATTAATACCAAATAAATTGGGATAATCAATCATATTAGCAAGGTAATATAGCACGCAGTAGAGGAAAATACCATAAAAAGCGTTTGGAAATCATTTTATAAAACTGGTCACTTGGGGGAAGAAAAACAGAAGAGCCGGGAGACCTGAGCAACCGTCACGTCACGTGAACGTCGCTCACGTCGCATGAGCATCGCTCACGTAGCGTGAGCATCGCTCACGTCGCGTGAGCTGCTCACATTGCCTCCTTTTCCTTCCCCGATATCGCAAACATGCAGAATCTCCATCGTTTCCTAGAAATTCTTTTTAAAACTTCTCATAATTCATTCAATCATGCATAAACTCTTACCTTAACACTCAAATGCATATCACAACATACTCAAGATCAAACTAAACTCAACATTCCAGAAATTAATCAAAATAACCAAAATCAAGCATAACCACATTCAAGTTCCTCAAGAACATAAACCCTAAAATTACAATAACTTAAATTCTCAAACAACATTTCTAAAACAAATCCCAAACCTGAAATCTTTAGCTTCAAAACCACACTACAAACTTCAATCCTCCAACATCTCCTTGCCCTTAAGTTTCCTCTTGCAACCCAAAACTTGCACAAACAAAAACCCATAAATTACTCTTCCAAAACCCTAATTCAAAATAGCAAAACCAGGAGAAGAGAAAGAAGAAGAACATGCAGGAAACCCTAACCCAAACTTACCTCATCAAGCAAACTTCAAGCTCTATCAAGACACCAATTCACACAGCCAAGGAAGGGAGAACAAGGAATGGGAAAGAGAAAGAAAGAAGAGCAAGGAAGAGGAGAGGAGAGAGCATAACGTGATTTGCTCCTCCCTCTCATTCTTTTTCTTTTTCTTCCTTTCCCACTAATTGCCCACCTGCCAAGACACATGGCAGCCTCCTATTGGCTCCAACCAAAATATCTTACTTTATTACTCTTTAATCCTTTGACAACTTTGCACTAACTCACTTACATAATTATTTCTTCACAAACTTAAATTATCTTTTCAATTAGGTCCTTATCATCCAAAATCCACATGCACAAATTACCGAAATATCCATCACTTATTCGACTTAACTTGCCAAATCCGACTAGGCCCGAATTGGGGTGTGACAACTCTTCCCTCCTAAAAGAATTTCGTCCTCGAAATTCGCTTACACCGGAAATAATTCCCAACACAACACCCCAAGGTCTCATCAAACTCATGCACTACCACTTTCAAACTACTCACTTGCTTACACTTATCGCCGTCGCTATACTCTTACATCACTTTCTTATATTCGAATCAATAATAATTACCTGGATAATCATTACTCAACTGCATATCAGAAATCAAAACACAACACTTCACACATAAACCATTTACTTTCACTGATAGTTATACAAATCCTTTACTACATCCAAGATGTCCATCGCACATGTTGTTTCCCTTAACAATACTTCTGTTAAACTCCAAAATCATCTTACATTCACCTATATAAGATTCTGAGATACTCCCTGTACACTTTGTCAGCTTTCCCTCAATCAGAATGCATATGCAAATGCTTCTCATGTATGGTCAAAGGGATGATAATGCAATGAGAGTGCGATGGCTCATGTATGCAAAGTGATGCAGAAGAGATGCAATTGATGCTATAATGATGCCCTTTGTCCTATCCCCATGATTCAATATGCTTTCATTCAAATACTTGCTAGGGAGATAGCTGACAATTATACAGAGGATTTACCAAAACCTTACAGAATCCAAGTATCCTTCTATTTCAAAATACCAAAACAAACTTTACTCGAACCTATCATAACAACTTACCGGAAGGTTCTGCAAATTCTCTCACTTCACTACAGTGTGCAACAAACCCAAATGCACACGGGTGGCTTTAAGCAATTCCTCTATATCCTTTCTAACTTGCCAATTAGATTTTCACTCATCTCGGGGAAGTCAACCTACCCAAAAATCCGAATCAACCCAGGCACTAACGTCCTATCATCGGAAGCAGTACCAGAATCTTCGACCAAAGGATACTCAGAAACACTCTGATCAGCACTAACTAGGTTCACACATTCTGTTGTCTCACCCACAAACTCACTAGGATTAGACTCCATCTAACCAGGACACAAGACACGACACATCTGCATTAGGCCATGAAACAAACCGACTCACATACAAAGACACGACATATAACAAACAACACACCCAGAATCATCAAACCTGGCCGCTGATACCACTAACTGTCACACCCCTATCGTCGCCCCCATTGGAAGGATGCCGACGGGCGCGCTACTCGACGCTCACTCGCACAGATATATACATGCACAATGCGGAAGCATACGTTCATACATAACATACATACAAAAATACGAATTAATTAAAAACTTGACTTAACATGTGGCACAGACTGATCATACAATAACTCACACACACACAAGCACTAAGCGGAAGCAAAAAGCGAATAATAATACAAAGGAATAACTAATAAATATAATAACGTTTACATATCCCAATATAATCTCCAGATCATTACATAATTAATTACAAATACAATAATACAGAAATACAATTGCTGAAATACAGAAACTGAATAAAAATACAAAACTTCTAACTCCTATATGGCATACCTTGCAGATGCGCGACTAGAACAGAACCAAACCTTCCACCTGCACGGGAAAAGAACCCGTGCTAAGTGATAAACGCCTAGTTGGGAAAACACGCAAGCAATATGGACGACCATTCACAATGGTCGTCAAGGCAAAACACATTCACAAAGGCAAAAACGGACATTCATAACACACATATAGTCAGGATTGCATAGAAAGGCATTTCGTCACAAACTCACATTCATATTCATATACTTGTGTCGAAATTAAGCCGAAGCCGACAAAACACCATACACAATACGAGTAACATAATGCCGAACTATATACAATTTCACATGCATAAACTTACCAGGGTATCGGACATCAGCACCTTACCATTCATGGTGGCATGACATTTAAACGTGCAATTATCATGCCCAATTACTCATACATTATCTAAGAACCCATTCACATGTTATAAGATTACCATGCTATATTGTACACAATTATTATACTAAGAACACAAGCTAATTAAACCTACTTTCTGTCATGTCATACTACCCACACTAGCCGAACCCAAGGAAATACGTCAAAACACCACACTTCCATTGCAAGACTCTTCAACATATAATATCATGCCAAACTCATAGACACATGATAACTCGCCGAAGATACTACAACAGTAGAGACCATAGGAATATATAGCAAAATATTACATTCAGAGTATACACAAGCTCAAGATCAGATTCTTAAACACTTTAACTTGCCTCATCATCATCCATTAATGCACATATACTTACCAAAACCGATCACATACATTATACCTCAGATAAAACATATGTAATCATTCAATAGTCCAGATTGCCTTATCATGCATACTAATTCACATGATACCATAATAATTAATAGTACAGAATCACACTCATATACATACTAATTAACCATATCAATCCATAATTTAAGCTCACATTCGTATACATATTATTTCGTATGCTTATACCCTAACTAGTCGGATTCACGTTCTAATAATAATAACATACTAACATATACTCATGGCATTTGAAAGATTATGGTCACAGTTATGCACGTTTTAATTCCAGTACTTATATCTATAACTGAAAGCATACAAATACATTCACCATATGATATACATATATGTATACAGATAAATACGCTCAATTCACCTGTTTAAGTCACATTCAACCCATTCAGAGCTTCATAATCATATTTGATTACATAACTGATTCACATGTCCAGAATTATGCTCATTCGAATATCACCAACTCCAATTCATATCAGACAAAATAAATAGAATACCTGCTGACTCAAAATAGTGGATAACGAGTATACAGACAGTACTTTATGGGTAGGAGCCGATACGGACAGTACTTTACGGGTACGAGCCGAGAAAACCAATTTTTAGTTTTTCCTTTATAACTTTCACAAAACATTTACAAAGGGGATCATAAACAAGATCCTATCACATAAGGGTTCGCAAGGAACCAAACAGGGACCTGATCGGGGTCCAAACATTCAAAGGCCGCTGCAGCTAAGAGACTCTATTAGGCATGCCTAACTATCCACTAGACTGACTTTCGCAGGTCATACATAAGTGACAACACGTTTCAAGTCACATGTCAAAGTTCATCATGCACCATACCGAGTATCATGGGCATATAAATAAGGTCACACTATCCACGTGCATCATCCAAGTCATGTGTCGATTAATAAAATGTATATATATATCTATATATATATATACATACACACAAGTATATCATCATGCATAATTCGGAGTCAAAAAGACAAACACATATGTTCATAATATCAATCATACCTCATACAATTCATATTATGAAGCATGCAATATAATTCAATCAACACACCTTAGCACTATTCAATATCCTAAAACATATCAGAATTAATTGCGGGACCATATTATACCAATGATTAATAACGCATAATTTTAATCGTGGAATAATACAATATACTGTTAAGCATGGCATGTTATTTTAAAGAAGAAACAGACTAAAGATATGCATAACATAATTTACATTAAGATAGAACATGTTTGGGACTAAACAACCAGAAGTTAGCCTTCATAATTCCTTCGCATTCGAAATATGACATGCAATACAGATCACAACAATAAGCATATCTCAATCCAAACCATACAGTGAAAATCCCACAATCATTTAACATGATCACTATAATCCAAAACTTATTCCAAAATACCACATATAACTTATCATAGATAACATATTATTAATACCAAATAAATTGGGATAATCAATCATATTAGCAAGGTAATATAGCACGCAGTAGAGGAAAATACCATAAAAAGCATTTGGAAATCATTTTATAAAACTGGTCGCTTGGGGGAAGAAAAACAGAAGCAAAACAGAAGAGCCGGGAGACCTGAGCAACCGCCACGTCGCGTGAGCATCGCTCACGTCGCGTGAGCTGCTCACATTGCCTCCTTTTTCTTCCCCGATATCGTAAACATACAGAATCTCCATCGTTTCCCAGAAATTCTTTCTAAAACTTCTCAGAATTCATTCAATCATGCATAAACTCTTACCTTAACACTCAAATGCATATCACAACATACTCAAGATCAAACTAAACTCAACATTCCAGAAATTAATCAAAACAACCAAAATCAAGCATAACCACATTCAAGTTCCTCAAGAACATAAACCCTAAAATTACAGTAACTTAAATTCTCAAACAACATTTCTAAAACAAATCCCAAACCTAAAATCTTTAGCTTCAAAACCACACTACAAACTTCAATCCTCCAACATCTCCTTACCCTTAAGTTTCCTCTTGCAACCCAAAACTTGCACAAACAAAAACCCACAAATTACTCTTCCAAAACCCTAATTCAAAATAGCAAAACCAGGAGAAGATAAAAAAGAAGAACATGCAGGAAACCCTAACCCAAACTTACCTCTTCAAGCAAACTACAAGCTCTATCAAGACACCAATTCACACAGCCAAGGAAGGGAGAACAAGGAATGGGAAAGAGAAAGAAAGAAGAGCAAGGAAGAGGAGAGGAGAGAGCAGAACGTGATCTGCTCCTCCCTCTCATTCTTTTTCTTTTTCTTCCTTTCCCACTAATTGACCACCTGCCAAGACACATGGCAGCCTCCTATTGGCTCCAACCAAAATATCTTACTTTATTACTCTTTAATCCTTTGACAACTTTGCACTAACTCACTTGCATAATTATTTCTTCACAAACTTAAATTATCTTTTCAATTAGGTCCTTATCATCCAAAATCCACATGCACAAATTACCGAAATATCCATCACTTATTCGACTTAACTTGCCAAATCCGACTAGGCCCGATTTGGGGTGTGACAGGATATGGGGTTTATTAGTCCCAACATATTTCTATGGGGAGCTCCGGTGTTGTTTGTTAAGAAGAAGGATGACATTTTGAGGATGTGCATCGACTATAGGCAAATTAATAAGGTCATAGTGAAGAACAAGTATCCCTTGCCTAGAGTTGAGGATTTGCTTGATCAGCTTAGAGGTGCGGGTGTCTTCTCCAAGATTGATCTCTGATCGGGTTATTATCAGCTGCAAGTTAAGGAGGCGGATGTGGTTAAGACTGCATTTCGAACACGATATGGCCACTATGAGTTCCTTGTGATGCCATTTGGTTTGACCAATGCACCTGCGGCTTTTATGGATTTGATGAACCGAGTGTTTAGGCCATATCTTGATCGATTTGTAGTGGTGTTTATTGATGATATTTTGGTTTCCTCGAAGGATGAGAGTGAACATGAAGAGCATCTTTAATTAGTGTTGCAAGTTTTGAGGGAGCACCGTTTGGTTGCGAAGCTCAGTAAGTGTGACTTTTGGCTTTGAGAGGTGTCCTTCTTGGGTCACATTGTTATTAGTGGTTATTCCCTAGGCCAAACATTTGGACCTTGATGCAATCATTACATTTTCATTTACATATAATGGTTTTTTTCACATTAATATTATTGGCATGTTACATTATTGTAATGTTTATGAATAACAATGTTATTCATGTTGTCCCTAGTCATTTATCACTAAAGGGCATAAAGATAAATTAATACTAGTATAGATTTGCATTGATAATCATAGGATGATTATATATGATGATATAAATCAAATCTATAGGTATTTGTTAGAGAACAAAGTACTGGATAGACCCCACTGTAAGATCACTACATGGGATAGTGTCATAAGTGATCTTATAATAAATATGTTATTGAATACTTTGACCCGAGGTTATCACGGTTTCCTACATAATAATCATTATGTTTTGACATAATCAAACGTTATCTTTAATCAGATAATTATAAATTTTATGATCGGACATAATGAGAATTATGCAGAGGAAAGTGAATAATCAAGATGGAATTTGTCCCTCTCTTATGAGAGAGATATCTATTGGGCCCCTCGATAAGTAGGACTGTAAAAATGCATTGCCATGCTCGAATGAATTGATAGTATGATCAATGTCATTTGAATTTATCAGTCTACTTAGTTATCGGGAAACTATATGTTTGAACAATATAAGTTTGACATGCACCATGACTTATGTTCAAACAAGATATTGTGTGACAAAAGGCTAATGGCATGCTCTATAGTCAGGTTAAAATCGGATTAATTATATTTATATTATTTGGGTAGTCATAATGTCTTGCTAGAGGCCAATTATGACTTATGGGCTTATTATGAGATTAGGTCCATTGCCAACTTAATATAAACCTATTGGGTGACACACCAAGACCAAAATGAACAAAATGGATTTTAATTAGGGTATTTCGAAATTATAATGTGGATTTAATTTAATTTTGAAATCATATATATATATATATATATATATATATATATATATACACACACACACACACACACACACATATACATATAAATATATCTCGTATTTTGAATATGAGCTAATAATATTTATTAATATAATATTTCTTATTATTTCGAATAAGAAATAAATATATATATATATATATATATATAATATCTTTTAATTTTGAATAAGAGATAATATCCCTATTTATCTCTTTAGGGTTTAAAATTTATACATATATATATGTGGATATATGTTAATAAGAAAAAAAAAACCCTAATCTCATTTTTCCTAAGAGAAAAGGATTGAGAGTGGCTGTCATTCCTAAGAGAGAGAAAACCTAGCCGCCATATTTTTTTTGGAGAAAGAAAAAACATAAAATCCAGTTGCAACGTATGGAAGCTAGCACCCCTACAAATTTTGTTCGTCGGTTCGTGCATGTGGATACCGGTAGAGGGTGTTCGTGATTGAGGCATCGCCTGTAGTCTGAGTTAAGTAGTTAATTTCGTTCAAAAGGTTGGTAAATCTTTTTCCCTCTTTTCGAAATCAATTGAAAATACATGGATCCTATTTGGGTTTCAATTTTATTCCACTGTGTTAATTTTAATTATTGCGTAGAAACCCAACAATTGTGTCCGCTAAGGGTATTCAAGTGGATCTAGCTAAGATTGAGGCGATTGTGGATTGGAAAGCGCTTAGAAATGTTTCAAAAGTGAGAAGTTTTCTCGGTTTGGCAGGGTACTACCATCGGTTTGTGAAGGGTTTTTCAGTCATTGCTGATCCTATGACGAGATTGTTGAGGAAAGGAGTCAAATTTGAATGGTCGGATAAGTGTCAAGCATGTTTTGAGAAGTTGAAGAGATTGTTAGTTGAAGCTCCTGTACTTACTCGACCCATCTCGGGTAAAGAGTTTGTAATGTACAGTGAGGCTTCGGGAGTTGGACTCGAATGTGTATTGATGCAAGAGGGTAAAGTTGTGGTTTATGCATCTCATTAGTTGAAGCCTCATGAGAAGAACTATCCGACACATGATTTGGAATTGGCAGCTATGATTTTGCTTTGAAGATTTGGCGGCATTATCTATATGGGGAGAAGCGTAGGATTTTCATGGATCATAAAAGTTTGAAGTATCTCCTCACACAGAAGGAGTTGAACATGAGACATCGCTGATGGTTGGAGTTGTTCAAGGATTACGACTGCATTGTGGATTATCATCCGGGCAAAGCCAATGTGGTTATGGAGCTGAGTAGGAAGTCAGTTTCGGCATTATTCTTGAGGCAGTTTAGTTAGAGATTTGATTCAGATGGGGCTTTGGTTGCCCAATTGGGAGTGAAACCGACCTTGAGACAGTTGATTATGGATGCTCAGAAGGATGATTTGAGATTGCAGCGGATTTTGCAAGAGGTCCGATCAGGTAAGCAGTCCGAGTTTTCTATTTTGGATGGGGTGCGTATATATAGGAATCGTTTGTGTGTGCCCGAGAGTGATGAGTTAAGGAAAAAGCTTTTGAGTGAGGCACACACTACGGTCTTTACTATGTATCCTAGTAGTGAGAAGATGTATCGAGATATGAAGCAGTTCTACTGGTGGTCTGGAATGGAGATTGACATTGTAGAATTCGTGGCAAAGTGTTTGACTTGTTAGCAGGTAAAGGCTAAGCATCAAGTTCCTTCGGGATTGCTCACTCCTTTATCCATTCCAATGTGGAAATGGGATGATATTGCCATGGATTTTGTGTCGGGTTTACCAGTGACTCAGCAGAAGAATGATTCAGTTTGGGTGATTGTGGATCGGCTTACCGAGTCAGCTCATTTTCTGCCGGTTAGAGTGGACTACTCGATGGATAAGTTGGCCAGTGTTTATGTGGATAAGGTAGTCCGACTGTATCGTGTGAAATTATCGATAGTGTCAGATCGGGATCCAAGTGTAACACCCCCTACGTCCCCATTGGAAGGACGCCGGAGAGCGCTACTGACGCTCACTCACAAACATGTGCACATGCACTAAGCGGAAGCATACATTCATACACCACATACACACCAAATAATTTCCCCCACTTAACTTAT
The DNA here is from genome assembly GCA_947683425.1 of Excoecaria cochinchinensis. Lineage (NCBI taxonomy): Eukaryota > Viridiplantae > Streptophyta > Magnoliopsida > Malpighiales > Euphorbiaceae > Excoecaria > Excoecaria cochinchinensis. The sequence goes on from CANTUQ010000020.1 coordinate 7,101,320, forward strand.
TTAATTAATTACTTTGCAATTAAGTCCTTATCATCAAATTCCCTCATGCACAAATTACTGAAATACTCTTCACTTATCCAACTTAGCTTGTCGATTGGGGTGTGACAACTCTTTCCTCCTAACAGAATTTCATCCTCGAAATTCACTTACACCGGAAAGAATTCCCAGCATTACATTCCAAGTCACCATCAAACTCATACACTTCACTTTCAAACTACTCACTTGCTTACATTTATCGCCATCATTGTACTCTTAAATCACTTTCTTATATTCGAATCAAACACATTTATCAGAATGGTCATTGCTTAACTGCCCGTCAGAAATCAAAGCCCAAACACTTTACACATAAACCAATTCACTTTTACCGATTGCTACATAAATCCTTTTTACCTTCACTTGTAAGATCCTAAAATGCTCTTTCTGCTCAACTTAACCAAACACAGAACACTTTCCTTAACAATTGCTGAGCTCGTCATTCTTACTGTTAATCTTAATATCAAATAGTACATATACACCCTGTCAGCTTTCTCTCAATCAAAACATATATGCAAATGCTTATCATGTGTGGTCAAAGGGATGATGATGCAATGAGAGTGTGTTGGCTCATGTATGCGAATGATGCTGAAGAAATGCAATTAATGCTATGATAATGCACTTTGTCCCATCCCCATGATTCAATATGCTTTCATTCAAACACTTTTCTGGAGATAGCTGACAGGCATATAGAGTACTACCAAAACCTTACAAGATCCAAATACTCATCTACTTACCGGTGGTATCCAATTCTTCTTACATTTCTTACACTCGTCCTAATGTTGCTTCTGACATTGCTGACACATCGGAGGTCCTCAAATTTTCTTTCCCACTAACACCTCTTTACTCGACACCTTTCTTTACTGAGGTACATTCTGAACAAAACCATGAGAAATCCTAGGAGCAGTCAGCCTATCCAAAATCCGAATCAATCCTTGAACTAATGTCCTATCATTAGAAACAGGACCGGAATTCCAACCAAAGGATGCTCAGAAATGAAACACTTTGATCAGCACTAATTGGGTTCACACTTTCTGTTGTCTCGCCCACATTCTCACTAAGATTAGACTCCATCTAGACATGACACAAGACAAGACACATCTGCATTAGGCCACAACAAGAAGCTGACTCTCTTGCAAAGACTCAACACATAACAAACAAGACAACCAGAACCGCCAAACCGGTGCTCTGATACCACTAAATGTAACAGCGCCTACGTCCCCATTGGAAGGACGCCGGAGAGCGCTACTGACGCTCACTCACACACATGCGCACATGCACTAAGCGGAAGCATACATTCATACACCACATACACACCAAATAATTTCCCCTACTTAACTTATTTAATTAATTACTTTACAATTAAGTCCTTATCATCAAATTCCCTCATGCAAAAATTACCGAAATACTCTTCACTTATCCGACTTAGCTTGCCGATTCCGGCTAGGCCGGATTTGGGGTGTGACACCAAGGTTCACATCTAAGTTCTGTAAGGAATTGCAAAGAGCTTTGGGTACTAATTTGAATTTCAACACAGCAGTTCAACCTCAGATAGATGGTCAGTCCCATCAGGTTATCCAGATTTTGGAGGATATGCTTCGGCTTGTGCTTTGGATTTTTCTGGCAGTCGGTACAAGTATAATGCGGTTAATGGAGTTTGCCTATAATAATAGCTATTAGTCGAGCATTGGGATGTCACCGTTTGAGGCTTTGTATGGTTGACCGAATAGGACTCCGGTTTTTTGAACAGAGTTGACCGAGCAATCTTTTGTTAGGCCAGAATGATTAGGGATACAGAGGAGAAGATCAGAGTTATGCAGGGGAATCTGAAAGTGGCTAAGGATAGACAGAGATCCTATGCCAATCTGAAGAGAAAGGATATTCAGTTTGAGGTCGAGGACAAAGTTTTCCTTAAGGTTTCACCTTGGAGGAAAGTGTTGAGGTTTGGCAAGAAAGGTTAACTTAGTCCTTGATTCATTGGGCCTTTCGAGGTTTTGGAGAAAGTTGGTCCAGTAGCCTATAGGTTGGCTTTACCGATGGAATTGGCTAAAATGCATGATATTTTCCATGTCTCCATGCTTTGTAGGTATTGATCGGATCCATTGCATGTGTTGTCGGTTCAGGACATTTGGATTCAGTCGGATTATTCTTATGATGAGGAATCGAAAGCCATTATAGCTCGAAAAGTGAGATAGTTAAGGAGTAAGCAAGTTCCTCTGGTCAAGGTTCTTTTGCAACATCATGGAGTTGAGGAAGCAACTTGGGAATTAGAGACGACCATGAGGATTCAGTATCCAAAGTTGTTCAGTTCAGGTGAGAATTTCGAGGATGAAATTCTTGTTAGTAGGGGAGAGTTGTCACACCCCATTTTCCCCCTAGTAGTTTGAGCCATGATTCCATGTGTATGTGTGCATGTGTGAGTGTTTTGGCATGTGTTAATGGTATTTTGGGTTATATGTATATTTTGTGGGCTTTATTAGAGTGTGGGTGCATAGTTGATATTAGGGTGTATGTGTATATGGGTCTTGTTAGTGTGTTCATGCTCATAGGGGAGTAGTGTGTGAATTAGTGAGGGTTGGTCTTGTATGTAGTGTCTTGCATGGGTGTAGTGTGTGAGTGATCAAGATCTGCCAATCTTAGGGTGACACGTGGCTAGGGTTTTAATAAGTAGGTATAAATAGAAGGAGAGAGAAAAAGGGGATAGCCATTTGCTACCTCTTTCCTTTTTTTCCCCTTCTCTTTATCTTTTCTGCCTCTTTTTCTCTTCAAGTGTGCCCTAGCTTGGATCCAAGTGGTTTTGGTGGAAATTGATCATCTCTTGAGCTTTGATTGGTAAGTTAGTGGGTTTTCTCTTCTTCTTTTTCATATTTTCTCTTGTTTTGTTAGATGTGTTCTTAACTTAGGATTTTTGTGTGTTTGTTTAGTTCTTGGGTTTTCTGGTTCAGAAGCGCCTGCTCGTGATCCCAAGGGAAAAGAGAAGGCGAGTGGGAGCAGTGCTTGCAACTAAGAGCATAGGAATTTTTAGGTTTGGGAATTTATTTTAATTTGAGCATTTTTGTGATTTGGTATGTTGAATGATTTTTCTAGAAATTTGAGGTTTAATGAGGCTCATATTAGTGCAAATGTTATGGGTCTTGCTTTGATTTAAGTTGTGATGCATGAATGATGAGTTATTGAAGCAAATTTTCAGTTTGATGAACTTTATTGCAAATTTCTAGGTTTGTTGTTTTTGAGAGTTTGATTATGTTAATTCATGATTTTGATTATGTTAATTGTTGAAAAAGTTGTGCTTTATGTTATTTATGATGATGTGAAGGTTGATTTGAGGTAAGATGAAGTTTGGGTTGATTTGTGTTTAAGATTGGAGGTTTGGGTGAATTGGTAGTGTGATTTTCTGCAGATTTTCGCATAAGAGCTGGAAATCATGACCCTGTCATGAGCGTGATAGTGTCAAGTGAATTCAGCCCTTGCGTGTGGCCTAGCGGATTTGGATTGCCGAGCTAACGCAGCGAGAGCTCTCTGTCGCCAATACGACAGAGCGCTGGACTGCCAAGCAGATCTGGGCATTCCCCTGTAGCAAGCTCGCGCCTATGTTCGAGAGCGCGATAGCTTTTGTTGATCGCTCACTGTCATGAGCACAACAGTGAGATATGTTTTTATCTCTGCGTGAGCACGAAGACTGCTGCTATCGCAACCTGGAGCAAGTTTCGCCTCTGTCGCGAGCGTGACACCCCTGTCTTCAATTTGAGTTTTCTTTTGTGATCTTCGATGTTTATTTCCGAACTTGTTATGCTTTTAGGTTTATACTTGGACTATTTTATGAAGTATATGAATATAATTGGATGTATTATGCATGACCTGCAAGAGTCAGTTTAGTGGATAGTTAGGCATGCCTAATAGAGTTCAGTAGCTGCAGCCCTCATTTTTGTTCTGGATCCTAATCAGGTCCCCATTTGCTTCCTCGCGAACCTCAATGTATTTGGATCTTATTTAAGATCCCCTCCGTAAAATGTTTTTGAATGAGAAATTGTGATGTTGCTTTCCGATTCCTACCCGTAAGGTACTGCCATTCGTTCACTCGTTATCCAGTACTGTGAGTCAGCAGGTGTTATATTTCGTTGTGTTATTAGAATGTGAATCTAAATGACTATGATTATAAGTATGTGAATCTGAATGACTATATTTATGAGCATGTGAATCAGTTAGCATATGAATGTGATTATGAACCTTTGAATGCTTATGAATGTGACTCAAATACGATTTTTTCTTATGATTATCAGCTTATGCCATTATGTATGATTTTTGCCTTGATGACCATTGTGAATGGCCCTCCATATTATTGTTGTTTGTTTCCCCACTAAGTGTTATCGCTTAGCACGGGTGTTTCATCCATGCAGGTGCGGAAGGTGTATAGCTTTTGGGAGATTCGCTGCAAGTCAAGCCAACATAGTGGGATTGATATTAGGACTTAGGTTCTTTTTGTATTATGATTCTTTTTGTAATAGTGAGCTCTCATTGTATTTAGTCTTTTGTTCAGCTTTCGCTTTGTAATTCTGAACTTCGTAATTATTTTGGTAATATCAGAACGGTTATATAATGAATATTATTGCATCTATGGATGAATGATCAGTTTGGTTTTAAAGTGTTAATTTCCGCCGTACTTATGTATGTTTATTATACGTGGATCAATATTATTGTACCATTTTTCTTGGTGACACCCCTGCTCATACGGGTTCTCACTCCATTGCGGATGGGTTCCCCTACGTATGGGTAGGGAGTGATACAATACTAAACATAACTATATTATTAACATCATGCACTCATATAGACTTAACAAATAAATTACAATACTTTATGCACAAGCAGCCATTAAATAATTATAATGGTAGACAAAAGTCTCATAATTCAATTACTAACATGCATAAAAACATTTGAAAAATTCACAGATTAAAGTACTCATTTTAATTTATAGAGACATAACACAAGTGAGAAACCATGCAAAGGAGAATATTTTCAAAACATTTTTAGGACATAGAGGTCTGTCGCGCTCATGACAGATGAGTCCCAGGAGGCGATAATGAGTCGTACTCACTGTTATGACTCGTGAAGGCAAACCCATTAGAGCATAATAAAAGAACAAAGAAAAGCAGGAATAGGGGTGGGAGTTATCATGACTCGTGCTTCCCAGCACGAGACGTGCTACCCCAAGCCGAATGGCTTTCATGCCGAACGAAATCCCTTGCCGAGCGAAATCACCAGCACGAGTTGTGCTCCACCAACACGAGATGTGCTCTTGTGCCGAATGGACTCCCAGTCTGTCAACTGAGCAGGATCTTAGCATGAGTCATGCTCCCCATGCCGAGACGTGCTCTTATTACAAGCAAAAATCTCACGCTGAGCGGGATCCTCATGCTGAGTCATGAAGCTTGACACAACTCGTACATTCCTCCGCTATTATGGCCGAACGGGAAGTGCTGTAATCACTGGGCTTTATCGCGATCGCGACGAGCGTTGTGCTCGCGATAGAGTCGTGATTTCCCAGTTCTCCGACCAAATCTGCAGAAATTCTTTCTTTCAAACTCATACCCAAATTTTTCCCAAAACACAATACAAATTGCTTACTCAAAACCTCGTAATTAACGCAAAACCCATAACATTTAAACAAATCTAAACAACCTCAACTCCATAAATTTCCAGAAACTCAAATCAAAACCCAAGATCAAAATGTGCATCAAAATACAAAATCCCTAACCTTAACTCCTTTGCTCCTAATTACTTTACTTGGTTGATCCCATCTAAAGTCTTGCTAATCCAAAATCCTCAACAATAACACACATAATTACAAAACATAAATCTAGGGTTTTATCCAAATCAAAACAAACTGAAGGAATCAAAACTAAACCTCAGCTCTCTAAACAACCTCTTTATTTGAATCACTTGATCTATCAAACTCCAGCATCAAATCTTGGGATTTGATCTTAAAAGTGAGTGGGTGGCATGGAGACAAGAAGGAGAAGAAGAAGAAGAAGAGGAGAAGAAGAAGATTGGGAGAACGGGAGGAGGAGAACAGATTGTCTGCCTCCCTCCTTTCTCTCTCTTCCTTTTTCTCTTTTCTTCCCTTTTCATTAAATGCCCACAACAACCAAGCCACATGTCATGTAACACCCCCTACCCATATGTAGGAGAATCCATCCGCAATGGAGTGAGAACCCATATGAGCAAGGGTGTCACTAAGCAAAACGAGACCATAAACATACATCCACATATAATATACATACGAAAATATAGAATAATTAAAACTTTTAAACAAAATGATCATTCAATGATGCAATAATAATATTCATTACAAAATGGTTCTAATATTACAAAATAATTACATCTTTCAAAATTACAATGCGGAAGCTGAACCAAAGACTAAATACAATGAGAGTTCACTATTAGAAAAAGAATCTCAAAATAAATGCTAAGTCCTAACATCAACTCCCTCTATGTTGGCTTGACTTGCGGTGACTCTCCCAAAAGCTAACCACCATTTACAGAGGGCATCTTAAATAAGATCCAAGCACATTCAGGTTTGTGAGGAACCAAACGGGGGACTTGATTAGGGGCCAAATAGAACTAAGGGCTGCAGTTACTGAACTCTATTAGGCATGCCTAACTATCCACTAAATTGGCTCTTGCAGGTCATGCATAATATGATTCATGTTCCAAAGCATAACATATAATTTATCATGAAGAAATCATAATATTGCACATATATAAGCATATTTATTCCCATACAGTAGTGAAAACCCATGTAGAAAAAATATGAAATACATTTTAGCAAAATAGGACAAGTTCGAAAAAATAGACAGGGCAAATGGAGGCTCACTGTCGCGATCGCGACAAGAGTCGTACTCGCGATAGAGGCAAAAAAGGACAATCGCGAGGTAAGAAGCGAGGACATGAGTCGTGCAGGATTGACACGACTCACGTCGATGCTCTTCTTGGCTGAAAGGCCAATCGAGAAGGGAAAAACAAAGGGGGCACGAGTCGTGCCGTTCGGGACGACCCGTGCCGATGCTGCATAGCCGGTCACGAGTCGTGCTTGTGTGCATGACTCGTGACTTTGCTTCCAAGCCTGCATGATTCGTGCTTTTCCCAGGGGGTTCCGATCGGATCTCCCCATCTTCCATTCGGCAGCCGAGCACTCCATCGCGTGAGCGACCGAATGCCATGGCACTTCCGATCGGAAGGTGGTAGTTCGGTTAGAACATTGGATTCAAAATACTCTGTCTCGTGATAGAGAGTCGCATTGCAATCTGCAGAAAATCTGCAGAACTCGTTTGGTTCCAAACTTTCCAAAAACTTCAAAAATCCAACTAAATACCACCTTACCTCAGATCGGGCATTTCCCAACACAACCAATAGCACAAACACCACTTTTGCATAATCAATACAATCAATTCATAATTTACCCAAAAATAAGAATCCCGATAGTAGCAAACCCAGAAAATCACAGTGACATCCATCCAACTCAAGCTTGTTCCCATAATCATTATTCATGCATCATAACTTAAATCAACCCAAAACTCATAACATCCATTAACATGCTTCTCATAATCATCAGATTTCCAGAAAATCATTCCACTACACCAAATCACAAGAAAATGCATCAAGAACAGATAAATTTCAAAACCTGTAAATCTTATGCTCCTAGTTGCAAGCTCCACTCCCACTTGCCTTCTCTTTTCCCTTGGGATCACGAGTAGGCGCTACTAAACCAGGAACCCAAGAAGAACACACAAACACAAAAAAACCCTAAGTTAAAATACATTCTAACAAACCAAGAGAAGGAGAGGAAGAAGAAAAGAAAACCCAACCAAAACTTACCAAATAAACTTGAGAGATGATCAATTTCCACCAAAAATCACTTGGATCTAAGCTAGGGCACACTAGAAGAGAGAATAGGAAGAGGAGATAAAGAGAGGAGGAAGAACGGCAAGGGCAGCAAAATGGCTGATCTCTTTTCTCTCCTTCACTTTATTCCCACTTCCCAAAACCCTAGACACATGTCACCCTAAGATTGGTGGAACTTGACCACTCACACCCAACTAACATGCATGACACCACACATAAGACTAACTCCACTAATACACACACTACTAACATACAAGCACCCACACTCTAATAAAGCCCACAAAACATGCATATTACCCATGAATACCCTTAACACATGCCAACACACCCACACATGAACACATACACATGGCTCAAACTACTAGGGGGGAGATAGAGGTGTGACATGTCAAGCCCTTATTGGTCCTCAAATAAAAATCTTAACTTATTTCACTTTGACCCTAGGCAAAACTCTTCTCGGTACTAGACAATTTCCACTTGGTCACTAAACAAAACTATTTCTTTTTCCAACTTTAATTATCTTTCAATTAAATCCTAATTTCATATTCCACAATTTTATCATTGGCCACACTTATCAGAACTTTTACATTAATTCTTAAATTGTCCAATTGGCACACCAAACACTCCAATTGTGCACAACTTTGGTCACTACCCATCGCCGATATGCTCAATCCTTCTAAGGTACTTTTCAGGATGTGACAACTCTTCCCTCCTAAAAGAATTTCGTCCTAGAAATTCACTTACATCGGAGAAATCCAAACGCTATATTCCAAGTCATTATCATTCACACTGATCATTTTTGTATCATCATATAACACTTAGGTTCTTCACTTATAATGCATACATTTCACTTATCCCACTACACCTTTACTTTTAATATACTTACTTGCTATTACTTATTCCCATCACTATAATCTCAAACCACTTCCTTAAAAATCCGAATAGCTATACAAATTATAACTTTCTCTTGTACATATCTAAACCCAAACTCATAAAATCGATTTAAAGAAATTCCATAATTCCCTTTTCATTATCTTATGCTTAAATCAATCACATTTATCAGAACAATCATTACTTAACCACAAATTGGATACCAAAACACATACACTTATGCCTAAACCATTTAATTCTCAACATGAGCTACACAATTCCTTCATACTCCAAAGTCTTTTCACATTCATTCAGGCAAGGTTCCAAAATACTCTTTTAACTCAATTCTAGCTATACACACAGTACATTCAACTCCCATGCGTAGCATTTCGAAGGGTCAATGGCTACGGTGAGCGGAGGGTGCTACCAGACAAGGACACACATGGCAATGCAGAAATCAGAACAATAAAATTTCTAAAATTGTAACCTCAAAATATGCACGTCCTAAACCTATGTCATCCACACACCATTATTTGCACTATAAGATATTACAACTTATTACAAAGGCTAATAAATAAAACTTAATTGCATCCCAATCAGTAACACTTCCTATAACTTCTACAGACTCATTGGCCAAAGACTCGGCGGACCGTTGTGCTACTCTGATCTCCTAACCTTCACGGAAAAATAACCGTGCTAAGCGATAATGCTTAGTCGAGCTAAACAATAATGGGCAGCCACTCATAATGGTTGCCGAGGCAAACACATGCAAACCAATATATATATATACATAAATAAAAAGTTATTACAACGAATATCATTATTTTGCTACTAAAACTTAAGTCATTTCAAACATTTTAGTGTATTATAATCCATAACCGGAAATACTTATTTACTTTTTAGTCAAAACACATTATACATAAATTATCATATACTTTAAATCACTTAATGGCCCTATAGATAGTTACACTTCATAAATTCCCGAAATACGTTGGATCGAAATATAAAGTTTAGGAAATCCCGTTATTACTAATATTTCAATATCATACAAATTATACTATCAATACTTAAATCAAAACCTTTCATTTAATCAAACCGTTACTTGTTCAAAACTAAACAAAACATTTCAATACTTAGATTTGGTTCACGATTGAAATAGTTATTCCAAGCTTCCTACGTATCCCTATGGTTGGGGAATCAAAACCACGTAGTTCTACAAAAAATCTTATACACTTATTCCAGGTTCAAACATAACTTATTTCCTAAATTCAGTTATCTATATCATGCTTAATAATTTATTATCCCATACTTACCAATTCTTACATAATTACTGTATTTGTTAAAACTAACAATAATGCACATCAATTCCTTAGCAACATACTTACAGTAGTAATCCAGTCTACGGTCCAGTAAGCAATAATGTAATATCCCTGTATTCTCAATTCAATATGTAAATGAATATATATTTATAGAATTCATTCACTAATTAGTCAACCATAACAAATATGCATATAAAATCTTTCAATAATTCTTTACAAAGACTTCATACAGACAATCATCCTCATAACGTTTAAAAAGATTAATAACATGCATTATCGACAAACTAACTCTTATGCAATCAGGATCTATGCATAAATGCCTATTAGAACAAACATTACTGGTTACATCTCTTTTCATTGAACAGATATCTCATTATTAAATAAAACACATGGGTACCCGAAGATACCATACCTTTCGACACAAATGTCCATAAAGGATCCAGAATAGAGGAGTGTGTAGAGCACAAGTCAAATGGCATTTATCACAAATGAATTAGATACTTATTCACATAATCTCTTAGCACATCATTACAAAACTTATCAATTCGTTCACATTGTATTATTCTTTTAATTGCCTGCTAAGTCAAAGGGGTGGATAAGTGAGTGAATACCTGGCACTACCCATGGGTATGATTCAAAAAGTAACATCATATTTTTCTCATTCAAAACATTTTCACATTGGGGATCTTAAATAAGATCCGTACACATTGAGGTTCGCGAGGAACCAAATGACATGGGTACCTGAAGATACCATACCTTTCCACACAAAGGTCCATAAAGGATCCAGAATAAAGGAGTGTGTAGAGCGCAAGTCAAATGGCATTTATCACAAATGAATTAGATACTTATTCACATAATCTCTTAGCACATCATTACAAAAGTTATCAATTCGTTCACATTCTATTATTCTTTTAATTGCCTGCTAAGTCAAAGGGATGGATAAGCGAGTGAACACCTGGCGCTACCCATGGGTACGATTCAAAAAGCAACATCATATTTTTCCCATTCAAAACATTTTCACATTGGGGATCTTAAACAAGATCCATAAACATTGAGGTTTGCAAGGAACCAAACGGGGACCTGATCAGGGTCCAGAACAAAACAGAGGACTGCAGCTAACAGAACTCTATAGGCATACCAATCTATCCATGACTCGACTAACGTAGGCTAAATTCCCATATCATTATTAAATTCTTTCACATTTTACACATATATACGCATTTCATCAAATACTAGCATCATTCTATTATGATCACATAGACACATGTATCTATATATATATGCCTATCACATGCATTAATTTCATTTATCATATTCAAAACTAGTCATGTGTAGTTTTATAGATTAAGATATTCACAAAAACATATTAAATGTAATTATATTATTATTCATCATGCATTCACTTATTTGCATATCATATGTACTAATTACATTTATCGTATCCATCTGAACATACTGAACATAACTATATTATTCACATTATGCACTCATAGAGACTTAACAAATAAATTACAATACTTTATGCACAAGCAGGCATTAAATAATAATAATGGTAGTCAAAAGTCTCATAATTCAATTACTAACATGCATAGAAGCATTTGAATAATTCACAGATTAAAGTACTCATTTTAATTTATAGAGACATAACACAAGTGAGAAACCTTGCAAAGGAGAAGATTTTAAAAACATTTTTAGGACATAGAGGTTTGTCGTGATCGCGACGGGTGTCGCACTCGCAGAAGATGAGTCCTAGGAGGCGATAATGAGTCATGCTCACTGTTACAACTCATGAAGGCAAACCCATCAGAGCATAACAAAAGAACAGACAAAAGTAGGAATAGGGGTGGGAGTTGTCACGACTCGTGCTTCCCAGCACGAGAGTGCTCCCCCAAGCCGAACGGCTTTCACGCCGAACGAAATCCCTTGCCGAGCGGAATCACCAGCACGAGACGTGCTCTTGTGCCGAATGGACTCCCAACTGACCGGGCTTTCAACCGAGCGGGATCTCAGTACGAGTTGTGCTTCATAGCACGAGTCATGCTCCCCATGCCGAGACGTGCTCATATTACGAGCGAAAATCTCACGCCGAGCGGGGTCCTCCATAACTCCTTTGCTCTTAATTGCTTTCCTTGGTTGATCTTTCTTGTTCCAAAACCCATCCAAAGTCTTGCTCATCCAAAATCCTTAGCAATAATACACATAAATACAAAACATAAATCTAGGGTTTTATCCAAATCAAAACAAACAGAAGGAATCAAAACCAAACCTTACCTCTCTAAACAACCTCTTCATTTGAATCACTTGATCTATCAAACTCCAGCATCAAATCTTGGGCTTTGATCGTAAAAGTGAGTGGGTGGCGTGGAGACAAGAAGGAGAAGAAGAAAAAGAGGAGGAGAAGAACAAGATTGGGAGAACGGGAGGAGGAGGGCAGATTGTCTGCCTCCCTCCTTTCTCTCTCTTCCTTTTTCTCTTTTCTTTCCTTTTCATTAAATGCCCACATCAACTAAGCCACATGTCAAGCCCCTATTTGTCCTCAAATAAAAATCTTGACTTATTTCACTTTGATCCTAGGCAAAACTCTTCTCGGTCCTAGACAATTTCCACTTGGCTACTAAACAAAATTATTTCTTTTTCCAACTTTAATTATCTTTCAATTAAATCCTAATTTCGTATTCCACAATTTTACCATTGGCCACACTTATCGGAACTTTTACATTAACTCTTAAATTGTCCAATTGGCATACAAAATAATCCAATCGTGCACAACTTTGGTCACTACCCATCGCCGATATGCTCAATCCTTCTAAGGTACTTTTCGGGGTGTGACACTACATTCTAAAAATCCATACATTACATTTCATAGCATTTAGTCTTACTACAGTTTTCGCTTTAAAAAATACAACTTCTTTAGTACAAAAACTTTAGTTCCAATACACATGCTAACTATAAATACACATCTTATACTATTACAAAATAAGCTACTTATGCAGCGGTTCCTAATGTGTTCGCCGTTGTCGATGCAGGACTGTCTTTCAAAATGCTATCTTCAGATACCTACGTGGATAAAACATCCATGCTAAGCGATAACACTTAGTGGGGAATCAACAAAACATGGATGAACACTCACAGTGATCATCAATACTAATCACATGCTCAAGCAACATACATACATATATACAATTCACTTTAACATCATTAATAGTGCACTCACTAGCAATTACCCACAAGTAACTATCCATATCATCAAAGCAATTTTTAATTCTTTATTTTGTATCCTAGATTCACATATATTTATTTGCTTATTATGGTATTTATTCATTCAATCATTTCGATTTTATAAGCCCTATCTTTACTTGTATCACACACACACACACACACACACACACACATATATATATATATATACGAATTCATATATGTAATACAAGTAAAGATAACGCTTATAAAATCAAAATGATTGAATGAATAAATACCATAATGAGCAAATATATATATATATATATTAAAAAAACCATTAGCACTTGCATATGCATAAACACTTTCATCATATTATAAAT